>OU426984.1:63064928-64368375 GCA_911387785.2 Aelia acuminata
TAATAAAGATATAACCAGAGATCGGCTGAAGTTATGCAATTTTAATATGGATAGGTGTTCGCACCTGGTATGAAAGAACCACTAAGCGAAATTTGGAGAATTTATGACAAACGGTATGGATCTCTTTAATGAACAAACAAACAAACAAATACAATTTACATTTAAATACAATTACAACTAACAAATAGAATTTCATCTTTATTTATATAGATTTGGAATGACATTCCCGAAATATTTAGTTGTTTAAATATATTGGCGATGTCTACTTTATTAATCTCAGCATGTGAGTAATTAATGATTTCATAACTTTTATGAAAACCTTAAAAGATATCGAATTACTGATGAATCTTGCTAGGCAAGTGCCTTATTATATGTATATAACGAAATAATAAGTTCATCTTTTTAGAATTACATTGATTGATTATTGATTTTATCTAAATAAAATTCTGAAGAAAAAAAAAACACTTTTTTTTCTATTTTCGCTACATAAAATCTTTCCGGCACGAAAGCGTATCAAACTTTTTTATGAATTTTTGACACACACACATAAAAAAGTTCGCCGCCACTGACATATAGACATATAGACCAATAAATATATTTTTAAAAACCTTTTAGTAATTACTTATTTACTATAAATTCTAAACAAAAAATATTAAAACCAAGGAATATGGTCAACACAGACCGCAATCGCCAGATTTTTTTCTGAATTTTAGAATGCTGGTAGCTCAATATTAAAAACGTTGCGTAGGCTCCTAACTTAATAGCAGGGAGGCTTTCCCTTGTAGGTGTGAAAAATTGCTGACGTGGGAGAGAAGATGGAAACTTGACATCTTCATGAGCCTCACGTAGGGCACTTTTCACACACCCCTGTGATAATATCAACGCTCCAAATCGATACTGCCTAGGCGTGAATCTTGTAAATATCGTTTACTATCATGTTCCAGAATTTCATTTTTTTTATTAATTAAAATACTAATGATCCCTCAAAGAAATTTTTTTTCAAGAAAAATGAGATTCTGCTTATTAGAGTTTGTGAAAAACTAAATCTTAAGCTTTATACCAAAGGTACAATTTTCTGGGTATTTTTTAATATTAAAACTTTTAATGGGTTTTAAGATTAAAAGTTCAATATTCAAGTATTTTTTATGAAGTTCTAAATCTGAAAATTGTAGCAATGTGAGGTTGAAATAATCTTTATCAAACGAGAATAAGATTTTGTAGTGTCACACAAACTAAGAAAAATTTCGGCGGCATATGTGTCTGAGTGTGAAGGCTCAAAGTTAGTTGGAATTTCCGGCAGGTGTTACTAAGTACTTCACTAATGGATAGGAAACTTTTTTCCTCAAAAAAGCTTGACTATTATCGTTTTCTGCTATCAAAAATGTTTTCAAAATCCAGGTTTAGCATAAAATAATGTTTTTTTTTTTTCCAATGACTTTTGCTGTACTTTTACTTCATATCACAGCCATCATTTGCCGCAGGAAATATTTACGAAAAAAATATGGAGTTTCATCTTTTTCTGCCTCGTATATTACAATATAAATTAATGAAATAAAAATTAAAAACACTTTAAAATAACTGCCTTTTTTCTTAAAAAAAAAAAAGTCCCCTTTCTTAAAATTTACGCTTGAACAAATTTATATTAATTTTCGTCGTTATATTAATCTGTTGTGGCAGAGCAATATAAAACATGTATACACAGTTTTAACTTAAACGAACATCGTTATATTAGTAGATCAATTATAAATTGCAATATCCTTTTGTAAAAGCTGTAATTCTTCCGAAGGGTTTTTTTACGGATGGTGAAACATGACCGCTTACAGTAAGGGATGAGCAACACTTTAAGGTCTTTGAAAATAAAGTATTAGTAGAGTAGACTATTTGGGCCCAAGAAGAATGATTTAACAGGAGTATTTAACGGCAACACAATGAAGAATTGCGTGGACTGTACCCGGTAAACATAATCAAAGTTATAGCCAAGCGTCGGTTTAAGTGGGCTTGCAAAATTGTGAGTCTTAGTAGAGAACTAATTATTAAAAGATTGATAAACGCTTTGCCGACTGGGAAACGTCAGAGGGGTAGGTCTAGGCGAAGGTGGGAAGATTCGGTAAGGAATGTCTGATCTTGTGGAGTGGGGATTGGCGGGGGAAGGTGTATGGAAGTGAGTATGGAGCGATTGCTGGTGTCAGTACAGGGCCTTCGAGTTCGTTAAGCCTTTATTCTTATTGTTATTCTAATAACATTTTGTAAAATTGTACATCCTCTTAATTTTTCTCCCAATATATTAAAGTTATTTGATCAAATAAAAATAGAGATTTTCTTCACAGCGAGCTAAAAAGGAACACGAAACAAAAGTAGCAAATGTTTCTTGGTGGTTTATTCATAAATGCTGTTTATTCAGGGATTTAAAAAAGAGAGAGAGAAAGAGTGAGTGAGAGAGAGAGAGAGAGAGAGAGAGAGAGAGAGAGAGAGAGAGAGAGAGAGAGAGAGAGAGAGAGAGAGAGAGAGAGAGAGAGAGAGAGAGAGACCTTAGAGAAAAAAAAGGAACTTGAAAACCTTTTACGTTGGCGAGTATACTATACAATACGACCACGACAGTCCTCCCTTAAGGGTGTAACTGACACCAGAATAAGAAAACAACCACTACCAATGAACTACAAAAGACTAACGACTGTTGAGCCACAAAAATAAAATTCATAAAAAAAAAATAAAGAACAATTCATTTTTAATCTTTCATTACTTCTGTCTAGCAAAAATTATATCGAACCCTCAATGCAAGATTACCTATATCAAAGAAAATAACCAATATCAGAGAAAATGACAATCTTAGAGTTTCATTCAGGGTTTCAAATTTACTTGAAATTAATCGATATATGGTGATTTATTATATCCTAGAAAATTTTCATAAAACCGGTTAACCCAATAATGTGTACCAATATGGAGAAATCCGGAAAAGAAAAACATATATGTTTATATTTAAATTATTCAAATCCAGCTGAGACTCTCTTATTATATATTATTGTGATAATGATCATATCAGGCCTTTTACTTTCTGGTCCGAAATATGAAAGTCATGATTTATTTGTTAGAACTATAAATGTCCGGATTTGACTTTTATTCTCTTTCCGAGAAAATAAAGCTAATTTTAAACCCTGGTTTCATTTAATCTTATAACTCCACCGTGAGTCGGCTATTTGAGTTCAGAAGAGCAAATATTTCAGTTTACGAAACCACAGTCACTATTCGTATTAGTTTTCGAATAACATTTAGTAGAACCTCGATTATACGAACTTCAATAAACTGCAGAGCTAATTATCAGGACTGTTTTGGGTAAACATTTTCCTGAGTTGAAAATGGAATCAGTGTGAGCTAAACTTAATGATTTATTGCATTGGGTTGTTTCACATGAAACATCTGATTTTATAATTTCTGAAATACATAGAGGATTTTGCGGATCTCTTTTATTTACTACCAAATGTATACATATTGTAATTAGCAGTTGCTAATCCTCTACTTTTCGTTTATAAACATTAGCTTCCCAACCAATTACACACTTTTGTTTGTTTGTTTGGGAGGGCGTACAACATCCAGGTCATCAACGCCCGTAATCTAATTATTCTAGTGCTAGTTCTGAGGGGTCTCTGACCCGAGACAGGCAGGGAGCCCAGCGAGCGGCAGCCCCGAGCACCAAGGGGCAGGGCAAGGTCCAGGGGGCGTCCAAGTCCCACATGTCAGGTGGTGGCTACATCACCAGTCCTATTCAGGACACGAGGACTGATCAGAGGATGTGGATAAAAACCATATTGGCCACCTGCTTATACACTAGTACATTCCACTAATGTTTACAATTTACTACGCTATGGAAAAGTCCAAATCCTCTCAGGTCCTCGGAGCTAACGTGCTTTGTGGGACGAGTGGCGTCCCCGCAGGCCCCAGCATCCGTCACCGGGCGCCCAAGGCAGCAGCACCCACCCGGCGCCCCACCGTATTACACACTTTTTAGTATACCTCCAAATATGAACATGAAAACACGCTATTTTCGTGTTATATTTTTTTATGAGGTTAAACTTAAATTGAGAAAAATGGATTGCATATGACAATCAGCGTCGGTCATGGCAGTGGTTAGACATCAATGAAAGCCCAGGACGAATGCCAAAACCAAATTTACACCCAAAAAAATTGATGATTACAGTATGGTGGTCCATGGCTGGAATCATGCATTATACCTTTTTGCCTAGAGGTGAGACCATTACCTCTACAACCTACTGCAATGAAATTGCCCAAACGCACCCAAAATTATTGAAAAAACAACCTAGATTGGTAAATCGAAAGGGTCCTATACTCCTACACGACAACGCTAGACCCCACGATTCAAAACATACCGTGCATAAATTGAAAGAACTCGGGCAGTATAGTGCTTCAATAGAGGCCTTAAGCAAAAAAAAAAATTGAAAGAACTGGGGTATGAAGTTCTTCCGCACCCACCATATTCTCCCGACTTGTCTCCAACAGATTATCACCTGTTCAGGAATTACAGGAAAGACAACTTCGTCAGAGGAAATTTTTTTCAAAATAATGCTGAAGTCCAAAGAGTCAAGAGATTTTCTTTCACTTCAAAGCTCAGAGTTTTTCAGTTTCGGGATAAGAAAGTTGGTGTCACGTTGGGAAAAATGTGTAGAAAACGAAGGTAAATTATTCGAATAAAATTATATTGTATTTTTACTAAAATCCATTAACCTTGAAAACATTTCAAGTGAAACAACCCAATATAATTAACACATTACTGCTTTTAGAAGTTAAAATATTAAAATGTTAATTTTATTTTAAATATTTATAACGTAGTATAAAATATGCTCTTAAAAAGTGTGTTTTTGAAAATGTTTTACAAACTTGCTGAATCTTATTTATGTAGTTCAATTTGTTTGATTTTATACGGAGGGTCTGAGCGTAAAGGTTTCCCGTTTTCCTTATCAAGATATTCGTGGGTATTCTTAGAATCTTCTTACACGCTTAATTTTTTTTTCTCCGGATTTTCTCAGGATGGTGTAAGACGACCCTGATCAGTTAATATGAGTTCATATTTTTTTAAGTGAAGTTAATATTTTTTGTTTGGAGTATTCAAATATTTTTTGTTATAAATTACACTTTTAAATTTCCTTTATTTTCCATTTAAATAAGTTATATAGCAGAAGTATGCTTATAGGCAAAGCGTATCTCAATTCTCCACTAATTTTTTTTTCTTTCTCGATATTAGGTTCTATCGAAAGTTAAAAGAACTGCCTATCGATAGTTTCGACAGTTCAAAACTATCGATAGCTTTATGTCACTAGTAGTACTTATAAGAGAGCGATGCATTAATTGTGTGTGTAAAATGTTTTATGTTTCTTTAACATATTAAATAGGATAATTATAGAGTATTGCAGAAAAAGTGAAATCCTTTGGGTTTAATATTTTTGAAAAAATATTTTACTATTTCTATTAATATTATTTCCTTTTATTATATTTCACTTTTTGGAGTGAGATAAAAAAAAGAGTTGGATTAAAAAAAAAAAGAAAAATAAAGGATTTTTTTTTGGGAGCCGGGCTTCGTTATCTAGTTATTGTTGATTAAAAGGGTGAAGCTAATAGGATTAGCCCCACTCCCAACCCCTCCAAGAGGCCAGTTATGATTTACTCCCACTCTAGGTTCTGGTCCTTTATGGAAATATCCCGGAACGATTTGCAAGTCGTACGAAGTGGGGAAACCAGGGATGGACTATAAAGTTTGCTCTAGAACACATTTAGTCGTGTTCGGAAACAGTAAGTCGCCCAGCAGTAAGTCGCACAGTGGGGCAAAACGGCAAATAAGTGGAAAAAAATCTATATCTTGGGAACGGTTTGTCCTATTGAGATGGAAGTTGTTTCATTCGATTCAGGATAGAAAATTACACTAGGATTGCAACTAAATTTAAAAATTATATCATTTGTGTATATATAATTATAGAGGAAACTTGAGAACGGATATTTTAAATAATTAAAAAAATAATTAAACTTACTTTTAACTTTATTTTGCTACAGATAAACAAAGTCATTGATGACCTTAGGGTTTTATGGCCTTTTAAATCTCAATAAACAATCAAACTTAATTAAGCTAATTTTACTTTGATTTAACTCAATATTAATTTAAATTTCCTTTAAGGTAGCATTTTTTTTTTGTTTGTTTGTTTGTTTTTGCTTTAAGGCGTAAAACATTTAAAGTCATCAACGCCTAATAATTTTATTTTGATTTATAGAAATAAAAAATATGTAAACAGTAACACTTTAGTACAAAAATAATAGATAACGTGTAAATTATTATCAAACAAAATTACCTTTATGTTTTGATATGACTAGAAAAAATGCTATAATGTATTCCAAAAGTTGTGTTTTTTCAAAAATATAAATGCTAATGTAATAGAAATTTCGTTGTTGGATAGAGCTGTAGATAAATTTGGGGTCAATCCTATTTTATTTATACTTAAAATGTAATGAAGACATTCCTCAAATATATGTTTAATGGTCAAAGTTGATTTGCAGTGCTGACACAAAAAAAAAGAGGTGGGAGTTTGCGTATCAAATAAGAGTGTGTAAGCGCAGTGTGGCCTATTCTTAAGCGGATAAGGACGACCTCCTCCCTACGCATTTTTTTTTCTTTTTTGTCAGCTAATGTCTTGCAACCTTTTATTGGGAAATATTGAGACCACTGTCTTTAATCTCCTTTCTAATCACTTTATCCTGATATTTAGACAGTTTTGACTGGTTAAAACAGCTCGACCAGAACCAGTGTCGAAAATTGTACTTCAACTGTTTTTCTCTGGGAGGAGACTGAAGCAGCTTTCAAGTTTCATTGAGTATTACACTAACCATATTATATTTAAGTTTAACAAAAAATTAAATTATGATTGTGTAGGTATGTGATTCAATGATTTTTAAGTAAATTGGAGACAGTCAAGTTAAGGGTATTTTACTTCTCGTGCATTTTTTTGGGCGCCGCGAAATTTTTCACCTAATTGACAATAACTACTCAACAGGCAAAAAAAGGCAAATGAAATGAGAGGTTTATATTATCTTATATATCCCGGTCCTGGATCAATCCCTGCCATCTTAAGCCAGGATAAGGCTTAATCATAATCATGCTTCAAATTAGTTATTTTGTGCGAAACATTTTCGCTTATTTAATCGTTTATATTGGATGGATACTGTAACTTTTATAATGTGGAACGTCTATATACGCCCATAAAGGTTTTAAAACAACTAACACTGAAATGTGCTGTAACTAGCTCAAAATATTTTTATTAAAAAAAAAAAGGCCATTCGACAAAACCTTAAATTTCTGCTCAAAAGAAATTTTAAATAAAAAAGGAACCAATCCTTTTTATTTGTTGACTATTCAAGAATGAAAAACAATAAAAATTACCTTCAGATATGAACATTGGATTTTGGTTTTTTTCCGTCGTTTGCCACACCGTGCGGAGCGCCACGAAAATTTTCACAATAATTACCGAATAGGCAAATAAAGGCAAAAGATATCAGAGGAATATATTCTCTGATACATCCCGGTCCTAGATCAATCGTTGCTATCTTAAGCAAGGATAAGCCCCAAACTATAATTAGGCTTCAAATTAATTATTTTGTGTGAAAGATTTTCGCTTATTTAATTGTTTATATAGGATGACTACTGTTATAAAGTGATACTTCTGCATATGCACATAAAGGCTGTAAAACAACTATCACTCAAATGTGCTGAAACTAGCTCAAAATATTTTTATTAAAAAAAATGACATTTTTACAACCACGACAAAAGCTTAAATTTCTGCTTAAAAGAAATTTTTGATAAGGCAGGAACTAATCGTTTTTTTATGTGTTGACTATTCAAGAATGAAATACAATAAAAATTAACTCCAGATATGAACATTGGATTTTGGGTTTTTTTCATAGTTTGCCCCACTGTGAATCGCAACCAGGTATTAAAGACGTGAGTTTAGAGGGAATATTTCATTCTAAATTTTTTTGATGTCCCCTTTGGCGAGCTATTATACTTAATCTGGTGTAAGAGAATATGTAACAAATAATAATAATAATCAATTCTTTTTAATTATTCTGGGAAGTGTCCCGTAAGAACAAAATTAAATAATATACAAAGAGGGCTTCAGAGCCTTGAAGTTTAAATAAACAAATTGAAATGATACAAATAACTACAAATAATTGGAGATAAGAAAAAAAAAAAAAAAAAAATACGGGCCGGGATGGCCGAGTGGACAAGGGCGCTTGCAATAGATAATCAAAGTTAAGCAACGTCCATCGTGGTTAGTACTTGGATGGGTGACCGCTCCATTCGGGTGACCGCCCACCAATGAACGCCACGCAGTCCAAGTCTACCCCCACCCCCGGGTATTTGAGGCCCGTCAGCCTACTGGAGGCGACTCACAACGACCGGGCGTAGGAGTGATGAACCTTCCCCGTGTATCTCATCGAGAATCGTGGTGTGGTTTTCCAGGATGTCAGTAACCACCCGGAGGTTTGGTTCAGGGACGGTATGCTTCAGGGAAAGAAATATAGGTCCTCGGGGCCTGCTGACTCTGAGCTACCATAATCCTTGGACCTAGACCAGTTTGTCACTGTCCTTGAACCCGAGAGAGCTGAGAGGTGGGAAGGACACTGCCAAATTGGCCCCAATGGGATTGGTTATGGAGCTATGGGCAGTCTGCCGCTGTACCATGGTGACCATGGCTTGCAGCAACGTGAGGTTTGGGCTACCCCCTCCAGGCTGTCTATACTCCCGCAAGCAAAACAAATGTCTGTAAGAAGACCACACTGCGCAGCCAAAGGTCTCATTAGGCCTAATGCGCCAACCGAAAAAAAAAAAAAAAAAAAAAAAAAAAAAAAAAAAAAAAAAAAAAATACCCGTTAAATATTCAATCAAGTGAAAAGGAACTAGTTTCTATATCTAATAATATATATTTTTTTTTTTTGCTTTAAGACTTGACTTTAAGTTAGTCATTATTAAGCGAAAATGTTATTGGAATGATGAAAAATTATTTTAAATAAAAATCTTTACATACTAAAAAAAAACTAAGAATAAATGAGGCGCTTGGTTTCAAAACCGGCTACATCCATTTTCAACATTTTTTCGGGACAGATCAAAAAAGGATTAATTGGAACCGCTTTTGATAAGGAATGGAATCTTTTAGTATTGATTTTCGAATGGTCTAGACGTTTTTGAAACAAACGCGTCTAACACATTTTTTTCAACATGAAAATCTTAAAAAAAAATTGTTTGGAAAAAATGAATGTAACCGGTTTTGAAAACAAACGCCTCAAATGAAAATATAAAAGGAAAATTTTAGAACGTAGGTAAATAAATATAATTAAATGTTCACGTTTATATAATGGGGCTTCAGTGTTCTACCGTCGCAACGACAAGATTGAAACTTTTATTTCTTTCAAAAATTTGCTCAAATCGTGGGCCCTATCCTTATTATTAGATGTTAAATACCCCGTCGTATCGTCTACAAAGGGTCTCCCAAAGATTTCGCGTCTCTGTACCTCAAATCTTTTACAGTGAAAAGCGATGTGCCTTGGATCTTCGGGAAATTGGTATGTTGGGCAGTTCGCTACCCTGGATAGAACCATTATGTTTAGGAATTTCGCAGTGCACCAATGATTTATCCTTATCCTCGTCAGCTTGGTAGCATTTATATATCAGTAAGTAGTATTTATATTTCCTAAAAAAAATAAAAAATAAAATAAGTGCTTTCATCGGTTAAAAAAGGACACTGGATGGCTATGAAGTGATGATATAAACGGGATTCAAAGGTGGAGAGGGTATTGGAATTACGGATGAAAGGGGGAATAGAATTCCATAGGGATGAGAACCGGATAATGAAAGATCTATCAAAAGCTGACGTTCGAAGTTGGGTCTGGGTGGCGATCGGTAGATGGAGGTGTGCGGAGAGCTAGTTGTGGTGTCTCCGGGTTCGTTAAGCGTTCATTATTATTTTCAGTGTATAATAATAAATCATACATCATAAATAGTGCAATAATAACTATATAGTATTTACATTGTTGTTTAAAAAACCCCTGGATTAAATACCTTCTTTAATCATATTTGTTAATCCTTGGTCAATCCAAGGATTAACGACGATGTGGCCCAGTCTAGTTGCTCCAACATTTTTATTTTTTTAAATATTTTTACCATAGAAAGAACAATCCATCAGAAGTAGAAAAGTGCAATTATTTTATTTTTTGAATTTTTATTTTTATTTTAAAATTTTCAACAAATCAAAAAAATTATTTAATTCAGTAAAATATAATAATAAGACGATATTCGTGATCTTGTTTGATAAATAATTATAATGGATGTAAACATTCGATTTTTTCATACATTAGAACGGTTATTAAATCCAAAGCGCTAAACTGCATGTATTATTTTCTTTCCGTTTCTACGAAATGAAATTTTGACAGTTCAATCCTCTATCCGGGGGCTAAATCTGGGCTAAATTTCAATTTTTATTTTCTTGGCCAACAGAGATATCAAGCCTTAAACTTTTGAAATTTAAGTCCGGTTTGAAAAAACCAGGCAAGTCCACAGCTTGAAACTTTGTGAATTTATAGTGCCTACCTATATCTATCAAATATAGAAAATAACAAAAACTTATTAATTTGCCTTCTTGTACAAATAAATTTTGAAAACCCGTTTTTTTTTTTTCAATTACCGCTTGAATCTTTGGGTACATAGACTTAATACTTATTCTCAAGTTCACAGTTGTAATATCGTTATCGTAAAGGTCAGACTTTTCTAAAGAGATTAGTTTTTATTAGAAAGTTCTAGGATGAGCAAAAGAGGAGATATTTGATTTGAACCAGAGCACTGAAATAGCAAAATACGCGGTTTTTCGAAAATAATATGGACGCCATTGGAAAAATAAAAATTCAAAAAAATAAAATAATTGCACTTTTGTACTTCTGATGCATTGTTCGTTCTATGATAAAAATAAAAATGATGAAGCAACTACACTGGACCACTTCATATGGATTGACCCTCCTAAAAAAAATAAAAATAAACATTATTACCGGCCCAAGTGTTATTTAGCAAGAAACTTTATCATTATATTGCTAAGTCGTCAAAAAGCCCTAAGATACTACTTTAGAACCTAATCGAGAAATTTGAGATACTTAGAGGATGAGTTTGGTAACAGCCCCATCACAGGCTACTTAATAACTGAGTAAAGACTATTAAGCTTTATACAGGTTATTTCGGACTTGGATGAATTTTCATTAGTTGGTCTATGCTTTAAGATATGACATGTTCCCGTGTTTACGACAGCTGTTTGTACAGTATATATATATAAAACTTATATGCATAAAAAATATCTTTGTAATCAGATACAGTGCTATATTCAAAACTGTTTTAGACCCGCGAATCAAGCATGTTATCGACTAAAGACAAAAGAACAGACATCATCCAACTGTTCATATAACGTGCATATGAATATAATTCTGTTTGTGACAATAAATCTATATCTCTTTATAAATATTACCGAGGTAATATTAAGTTTGGTTATTTCAAAATCAGTTTTGTATACTGTCTATTAAAATGAGCTCTCTCTCTCTCTCGCTCTCTCTCTCTCTCTCTCTCTCTCTCTCTCTCTCTCTCTCTCTCTCTCACTCTCTCTCTCTCTCACACAGTAAAATTACTGCTGTATTAATAGTAGCAATATTATTTTATTTAATATTGTTATGTATTCATTAAAGAAATTATTAGTATTATATTTTGATATTACATAATTATATTATTAATTTATATTCAATTAGGAAATAAATATATTATTCAACATATATACTTTTAACCTCAACCTAGTTGGTATCTTATTTTTTTTTATTTATTTTGAAAGTAAACCTTAAGTGTAATTATGCTTTTTAATATTTGGCCAGTTATTTATTTATTTTTCATTGTTCTAACTTGCTACACTCATGGGACTACCCCATAGAAGAAAGTTTATTATATATTTTATTATAACAAATATAACCCTATTATATATGAAAAAATCGAATGTTAACATCCATTATAATTGTTTATCAAACAATATCACGAATATTGACTTATTATTATACTTTACTGTATTAAATCATATAAATTTTATTTAATATAATTTAAATAAAAATTGTATGTAACATCCCTCTTCCTGCATCGGAAAAGGGTTTAATGAAAAGAACTGACATTCAAAAGTAACTTCCTTTTTTTTCACAACTCCTAATGTATTTTTTTGATTTGTTGAAAATTACCTTTTCCGCAAATTTGTATGTAATAAGGATTTCATTTAATGTTCAATGTTTTAAATTAAAGATTTAGGATTTGTGATAGCAGGGGAAGGGTGGGCATAGTGGCCACTGCGGGCCAAGTTGCCACTTGAAGTTTTCATCCCTGTATAGTGCGGCAGCCTCGCGGCAGTAGTCTCAACTACTCGCCCGGCAGCCGTTGTTATTGTGTTGTAGTTTGGTGCCGCTCAACGCAAGCTATCCGAGATATCGAACATTTTCCACTTTTTTGACCCTCTGATGTTAGGTAAGTGCATCACATGATTCGCATTATTTTATTGTAGGCCTAGGTGAACTAAATTGTACATCAATCGTGCAAAACAAGATGTTTCTAGCTTTGAATTCATAAGTGTCAACAGTAGATACAACGACAGGTTGTTAGTGAAATATTGTATTTAGAAAATGGCGTGCTAGAAGGCAAAGTGGCCACTTTGCCCGCACTGTATGTTGCATAAAGCTTTTTTTTACTTTCACTTACCTATATATGAAATATATAGTAAGTGGAAGTATTGCGATCGTGAAAATTTTCGACTTCCGGGTTTCAACGGAAATACACGTTTTGGGGTCCCCTGAGTCAAAATAACCAAGTCCCACGAAATGGTCTGTGTGTCTGTGTGTGTGTGTGTGTGTGAACAGACTAGCTCAAAAACTATAAACCGTGCGATCCTGAAATTGGGTATTTAGTGTATGTATATGCCCGCGATGTGACAGCAAAAATTTCGTCAAAATTGCTCAAAGGGAGGGGGTACTTTATTTTATAACATTTTAAGTTTTTTTCGATTTTCTCAAAAACGGCTTTAACGATTTTGATTAAACTGAGTATTTGATCTATTTATATGCATGAAATATGACTGTAAAAATTTCATCAAAATTGATCAACCGGAGGGGGGACTTTACTTAATAAATTTGTATCATTTTCACATGTTTTTTTTATTTACTCGACAACGGTTTTAACGATTTTGATCAAACTTGGTATTTGATGTATTTATATGCCAAAGATGTGATCACCAACATTTCATCCCAATTGATCAACCGGAGGGGGGACTTTACTTAATAAATTTTGTATCATTTTCACGTGTTTTTTTTATTTACTCAAAAACGGTTTTAACGATTTTGATCAAACTTGGTATTTGATGTATTTATATGCCCGAGATATGATTGTAAAAATTTCTTCAAAATTTATCTACGGGGGGGGGGGACTTTACTTAATAAATTTGTATCATTTTCACATGTTTTTTACTTTCACTTACCTATATATGAAATATATAGTAAGTGGAAGTATTGCGATCGTGAAAATTTTCGACTTCCGGTTTTCAACGGAAATACACGTTTTGGGACCCCCTGAGTCGAAATAACCAAGTCCCGCGAAATGGTCTGTGTGTGTGTGTGTGTGTGTGTGTGTGTGTGTGTGTCTGTGTGTCTGTGTGTGAACAGACTAGCTCAAAAACTATAAGCCGTGCGATCATGAAATTGGGTATTTAGTGTAGGTATATGCCCGCGATGTGACAGCATAAATTTCATCAAAATTACTTAAAGGGAGGGGGTACTTTACTTAATAACTTTTTAGGTTTTTTTCGATTTTCTCAAAAACGGCTCTAACGATTTTGATTTAACTAAGTATTTGATCGATTTATATGCCCGAAATATGACTGTAAAAATTTCATCAAAATTAATTAACCGGAGGGGGGACTTTACTTAATAAATTTTGTATCATTTTCACGTGTTTTTTTTATTTACTCGAAAACGGTTTTAACGATTTTGATCAAACTTGGTATTTGATATATGTATATGCCCAAGATGTGACTGTAAAAATTTCATCAAAATTGATCTACGGGAGGTGGGACTTTACTTAATAAATTTTGTATCATTTTCACGTGTTTTTTTTATTTACTCAAAAACGGTTTTAACGATTTTGATCAAACTTGGTATTTGATGTATTTATATGCCCAAGATGTGACTGTAAAAATTTCATGAAAATTGATCTACGGGAGGGGGGACTTTACTTAATAAATTTTGTACCATTTTCACATGTTTTTTTTATTTACTCAAAAACGGTTTTAACGATTTTGATCAAACTTGGTATTTGATGTATTTATATGCCCGAGATATGACTGTAAAAATTTCATCAAAATTGATCTACGGGAGGGGGGACTTTACTTAATAAATTTTGTATCATTTTCACGTGTTTTTTTTATTTACTCAAAAACGGTTTTAACGATTTTGATCAAACTTGGTATTTGATGTATGTATATGCCCAAGATGTGACTGTAAAAATTTCATCAAAATTGATCTACGGGAGGTGGGACTTTACTTAATAAATTTTGTACCATTTTCACATGTTGTTTTTATTTACTCAAAAACGGTTTTAACGATTTTGATCAAACTTGGTATTTGATGTATTTATATGCCCGAGATATGACTGTAAAAATTTCATCAAAATTGATCTACGGGAGGGGGGACTTTACTTAATAAATTTTGTATCATTTTCACATGTTTTTTTTATTTACTCAAAAACGGTTTTAACGATTTTGATCAAACTTGGTATTTGATGTATATATATGCCCAAGATGTGACTGTAAAAATTTCATCAAAATTGATCTACGGGAGGGGGGGACTTTACTTAATAAATTTTGTACCATTTTCACATGTTTTTTTTATTTACTCAAAAACGGTTTTAACGATTTTGATCAAACTTGGTATTTGATGTATATATATGCCCAAGATGTGACTGTAAAAATTTCATCAAAATTGATCTACGGGAGGGGGGACTTTACTTAATAAATTTTGTACCATTTTCACATGTTTTTTTTATTTACTCAAAAACGGTTTTAACGATTTTGATCAAACTTGGTATTTGATGTATTTATATGCCCGAGATATGACTGTAAAAATTTCATCAAAATTGATCTACGGGAGGGGGGGACTTTACTTAATAAATTTTGTATCATTTTCACATGTTTTTTTTATTTACTCAAAAACGGTTTTAACGATTTTGACCAAACTTGGTATTTGATGTATTTATATGCCCGAGATATGACTGTAAAAATTTCATCAAAATTGATCTACGGGAGGGGGGACTTTACTTAATAAATTTTGTATCATTTTCACGGGTTTTTTTATTTACTTAAAAACGGCTTTAACGATTAACAAAAATAAGATATGAATTTAGAAAAATCTGTGACTTTGGGAAATGATAATTAGCAAAACACGTCAATTTCTAATCTAAGTAAGTTGGTAAGTGAAAGTTGTGTGTTGCGCGCACGCACCAGATTTTTTTATTTACTCGACAACGGCTTTAACGATTAACAAAAATAAGATATGAATGTAGAAAAATGTGTGACTTTGGGAAATGATATTTAGCAAAACACGTCAATTTCTAATCTAAGTAAGTTGGTAAGTGAAAGTTGTGTGTTGCGCGCACGCACCAGATTTTTACTTTCACTTACCTATATATGAAATATATAGTAAGTGGAAGTATTGCGATCGTGAAAAATTTCGACTTCCGGTTTTCAACGGAAATACACGTTTTGGGACCCCCTGAGTCGAAATAACCATGTCCCGCGAAATGGTCTGTGTGTGTGTGTGTGTGTGTGTGTGTGTGTGTGTCTGTGTGTGTGTGTGTGAACAGACTAGCTCAAAAACTATAAACCGTGGGAACCTGAAATTGGATATTTAGTGTATGTATATACCCGCGATGTGACAGCAAAAATTTCATCAAAATTGCTCAAAGGGAGGGGGTAGTTTATTTAATAAGTTTTTAGGTTTTTTTCGATTTTCTCAAAAACGGCTCTAACGATTTTGATTAAACTGAATATTTGATCTATTTATATGCCCGAGATATGACTGTAAAAAATTCATCAAAATTGATTAACCGTAGGGGGGACTTTACTTAAAAAATTTTGCATCATTTTCACGTGTTTTTTTTATTTACTCAAAAACGGCTTTAACGATTTTGATCAAACTGGGTATATGGCGTATGTATATACCCGAGACACGACTGTAAAAATTTCATCAAAATTGATCAACCGGAGGGGGGACTTTACTTAAAGAATTTTATCTAATGTTAACGTTTTTTTTTATTTTCTCAAAAACGGCTATGATGATTTTGATGAAACTGGGTATTTGATGTATGTATATGCCCGCGATGCGACAGCCGAAATTTCATCAATATTGGTGAAACGGAGGGGGTACTTCATTTAATAAACTTTTTCTTATGTTCACGTGTTTTTTTTATTTACTCAACAGCGGCTGTAATGATTTTTATCAGACTGGATATTTGGTGTATGTATATGCTCACAATGTGACAGACAACATTTCATCAAAATTGGTCAAATGCAGGGGGCTCTTTATTTCATAACTTTTTTTTCCAATTTTTATATTTTTTTGGAATATCTAAATTAATCATTTTTAATCAAAATCAAGTCATCTTTTTTATATTATTTATAAAAATGGCAATTAAAAAAACATGCCGATTTCTAATGTAAGTTGGTAAGTGAAAGTTGTGTGTTGCGCGCATCGCACCAGATTTTTTATTTTTGAAACTGCGCCAGGAGAAGAGAATACCGTCATACAATTTTGTGCACCTTCATCTCAGACTGTCAACAACAGTAGCTCAACAGGACTGATTGGTGGTTCTGAAAACCCCAATACCGCCTTCATAATGGTATTCCTACCTTCAGTTGACCATCCAATCAGGTCTAGCAGCGGGCTTCCTTCTGCCACATTTGATCCGTCTATTCCCAGCACTTCATCAGCTGGTGCCCTAGAAACAACTTCAAATTTGAACAGTCCACCAAACAAGAAGTCCACTTAATTTTCTGTAAGTCCACGTGAAATTGTTCCTGTACCCAAGGTCAATAGGATTATCAAAAGAGAAACTAAGCGGAAGAAAGGAACAGCAACAGTTCTAACATCCAGTCCATATAAGGCCACCCTCATGGCAATTAAGAAAGAAAAAGAAGATAAGGAGAATGCGAAACAACGTAGACTAGAAGCAAAAAGAGAAATGGAAATCGAAAAGAAACAGCAGACTCCTAAGAAAAGGGTGGCCAAAATTAAAAACAAAGGAAAACGCGCATTGTTTAAGAAAAAGAATGACGATCTCTATGATGATGATGATGAAGGCAAGGTCAGCGACGTCGAATGTTAATTCTGTGGTGATTGTTACTCGAAATCTTAGGACAACGAAGGCTGGAAGTTCTGGGTGCCTCAAATGGGCTCACGAAACCTGCACAGGAGCCGAAGAGGAGGACGATGAGTTTATTTGTGATTTATGTAAATACCAGTGATTTCGTAGTTTCACATACTTTCAGTAATGCCTATTTTTGTTTAAAACCCTAATACAATCGTTTTGAGTTCTGAAACTAAATGCGTTTTATTTTTTCCATACCACCTAAATCCATTTAGGCAGTGGCCACTTTGCCCTACCTAATGGCCTAAAGTGGCCACTTTGACAGCTTTTGATAAAGCCAAAATTTTGTACAAAAAAGGTTAAAAATCTAGTTGTTTTTATTTTCGAATCAGGCCTAAGTAACCATACTAAATGTTGAAGGCATTTATAAAATGTTTCAAAAAAGTTTAGGGGTGGAAAAAAAGAGATGTTCCTTAGGGTGGCCACTATGACCACCCCCTAAACTAGAGCTAAAATACTTTTTTTTTAATTTTTTGTTCGCTGAGGAGTCTAAATATTTTTATTTAATTAAACAATTCATTAGTTACACATTTTAATAATTCATTAAATCTTTTATTTCTCTCAAGTACATTCTTTTTTCGTAAAAAAAAAAAAAAATATTCTTTTTTGGAACAACAAAATGAACTGTTGTTTTTATTCGAATTGACCTCTATATTTGATTTATTCATATCATTAGTCCTATTTCCGGAAATATAATTAAAGCTTGATTTAAACATATTATTTCATTTTATTAAGGATAAACTGTGTGGGTTGAAGCAAAGTAAACGAAAAATATTGTTTTACCTCTGGATCTGGGTTTGAAGGCTTCAATCAGAAAATTGACAATTCTATGACATGTGCTGTCAGATGCATAATATTCGAAAAGATAAATCGATTATATTCCATCGAATGTATTTATAATTTGTTTATTAATAATTTAATATTTATAAATAAAGATAAAGTCGACTCCGTTTAATTGGGTCATCGGATAATTGGGACCACCGCTTAATTGAGTTATTTTTAATAAAACAGAATCAAATGTAAAAGGTAAAATACCACCGCTTTATTGGGACAAAACATCGGCTAATTGGGCCAAAACCTTCTGGAACTTAAGGTAAAAACTATGAGACCCGGTGTCAATCGAATAACCTAAGTATCTGAGACCATGCCTTTTTCTCAATCAGAAGCAAGAAACCGCATTAAACAGTTTAGTCGCTTTTTTTGTTGTTTCACAAAAAGGAAATTAGGAAACTCCTTAGGCGTCTTAAAGATGTGCGCTAATTATGTTGGTCGTAAGTTTACAATGAGTTGGCAATGCAGTTGATTCTTACCTTTTAAAAATTGGCCTACGATATTTTAGGGCTTAAATGTAGGTGTCAACTGTTAGAACATTAATTAATCCAAAATTTCAGTAGTTGACATCGATATAAACTACAGCCAGAATTAGCAAATAGTGTTCCATCTGGGAGTGGTTTATGGAAATCTGAATCTAGCTGGATGACAGGTGTCTTATTTGATGAATTTATAGCTAGGATGCTCTATCCATGGATCATTGAGAGCTAAATTGCATTGCCAATAATCCTATTCCTGAAGGAACACGGGTCTCATCTGACTCTCCCCACTTCCCAATTCTGCAAAGAACATGTGATACTTGCTATTAGTCGCACTCTATCAAAATGCTACACATTTCATCGAACCAATGAATGTGACCGTCTTTAACTGTCTACAAGAGCACTTCAAGAGTGAAGTTCATCATTGGGGAGTCGAAAATTGTGCAAACCCAACATTAAAAAAACGAAACTTCTGGCCATTACAAATTCTATTTACATTACTAACTTAACCGGATGATCTCATTTTCCGTTGAAATATGTTATTGTTTTTAATTGTCTCATTTAAGCTTTTTGTGCATAAAATAATTAAATTGTGGAAATGTTTTTTTGTTTCCATTGTGAATTTAATAGTTTATGAATAAAATAAATATTAACTTTTATTCTAGTCCTTATTACTAATAAAAAATCATAGGAAATAAAAAAATTAATGCATGTGTCTACTTTAAAATCATAAATATCAACATTCCAAACCTTTACACTTTGATTTATCAACTCTTGGTTTATTTAAGAAGTTTCTAAGAAATCATTTTTTGTAAAAACCGTAAATGTACATCATAGGATATTGTATTCCTAGCTATTTAGAGGGATTGGCCTAACTAAATTCACATCAAAGATTATCCTAACATCAATGTGTTGGTAAACAGTGTCAAAAATATAGTTATTTTTCCTTAAATTTTCAACTAATGGTACAGTTACCGTAGTTCCCTAAAAAAAAAAAAAAAAAAAAAAAAAAAAAAAAAAAAAAAAAAAAAAAAAAAAAAAAAAAAAAAAAAAAAAAAAAAAAAAAACGCTTGGAGCCAGGGAATGGAGAAACCTTTATATTTTGCCATTGGCCAAAAATTGGATAGTTTTTCAGTTATGAATTTTTATGAAGAAAAAGGTTTTCTTTTCTTTATAAAATTGTTTCCAAATTTTGATAACAGCAAAAAAAAACCAGCGCACCCTACATCTTTTGATAAAAATGTATTTAAAGTAGGATCTGAGCAAATTGTTTGTTTTGGTCTGGTTACATATCGGCTAGAAAGACTTTCATATGAATAATCCCGAGCAATGTCTTTATTGCTCTAGGAATAATAATGATTTCCTAATTAGTTCATCTGCAGTTATTGTGTAGTTACCTTTTTTTTTTTAAGCCTTTTTTTTTCTGCTCCTTATCCTCTTTCTGTTCAGAATGGTTTTACCCACCGAAACGGTCGCTAAGATCATCGCGTTGGTAGAGGATGTGTAACGAAAAATAAATAAACAAAAAAATTTTTTTTTTTATTTAATAAAACTCATTAAGTAATAATCGAAGAGGGCTTAATATATTTTTGTATATAATTAAAATATGTGTTGTTTTAAAAGCTTTGTATTAGTTTTTTATTGATATAATATTTTTTTATTTAGCTATAAAAATAATTATGTTTCATTTTAAAAGAAGAGACGGGACCGAAGTAATTAATTGAAAAACAGCTGTTATTAAGGCATTTGTTTTTTTTAAAAAACAAAAAAGGAAAATAGAAGAGATGTTCGCTAGCGTTCGACGAGTGATGATAAAATGAGACTGTTTTAGTGATTAACGTAGTTGTGGTCTATATCGCTAAATATCAGAGAATTGAAGAATAGTGGCGTTCACGGAAGAGATTCCGGTGACGAGAATCGCCAAGCCGAGTGGCTACTGGCAACAAAGCTACGAGAAGACAGGCGAGTTAAGAGAACAGACTGGAGATATTTTTCTTTTAATTTCTTTGTTAAACCTTGCTTTTTTTTATTGTATAGTTATAAGTTTAAATTGTTTCTAGTTGTGTGAATAGAGTTAGATTTTGATCAGGCCTGACTACAGAAATTGTGAGTAAATTTTATTTTTAATATCGTAGTGTAAATATAGTGTTAATTAAAAGTTTTTTTTATTTGAGTTTAATTTGTTTTGTTCAATTTCTTTTTAACTTACCATTAAGTAGTTCATAAGTGTAAATTGCAAATTGTATTTTATGTACAGCCCTCTCCGAGATTTTAAGGTAATCTTCACTTATTAAATTTAAATTATTTTTTTTAATTCAGATTGCTTTAGGTTTTCGCTATTTCCTTAAAATAAATAGCGTGGCGCCCCTTAATTTATTTCATTTTTTTTTAATCACTAGTCATTTAAGAACCCGCCCGTCTCCACTGAGCTACCACCTTTTTTGTTACGATTGTTTTATTTATTTACAACCAATTAATATTTTTTTTAACGTAACAAAATGGCGCCCAAACAGGGATTATAAGTGATTAGATAGATGCTTAATTTAATATTGATTTAGTGATTTTTAAATAAAATTATTTTTTTGTCCTAATATTGAATTTTTTTATTTTATCTGCTAAGAAAAAGTAGTATAATTTTTATTTGGTTCTTTTGAAATCATAAAGATGAAGGTCGATAGGTTGTTAAAGAACGAGCTTGAATACGAATTAAGGATTCGGGGGATAGTTGGAATATCTACTGTAGAAGATATGAGGAAAAGACTTCGGACCGTCTTTAAACTAGAGAGTGCAGGAAAATATGTAGCTCCGGTAGTTGACCTTTCTCCTACGGAAGAATTAAGCGTGTGTGAAGAGAAAATTGCCACTGTTAAGAACAAGATTTCTGTTCTCCCACCCTCTAGTTCTACCGGGGATGTAGATAAAATCGATACAGGTCTTCAACATTTGATTAATAGACTAAACCGGATAACAACGAAAGACACCATCGAAATGGAGAGGAAGTCAGAAGCAATTTCAAAATGCCTTCTATTATTTGAGGAACTGGAAGAAAAATTGAGTGGGCAACCTCCTGTTTCAGAATCCCACTTTGAAAACCCAAATCCCGGAAAGTCTCAGGAGGGTAAAGTACAATCAGTGATTACCGAATCAACTGAAGATACAAAGAAGCCTGTAACGACCGTTGAGTCGGAGTCAGACGTTGCTGGAACTAAGTACGTGATCAGAAGAACTGAAACTCCCATAAGAGATTGGGGAATTCACTTCACAGGCGATGGGGATGGTCTCAGTGTCCATGCGTTTTTAGAGACTGTAGAGGAGTTAAGTTTGGCAAGGAATACTACTCATGAAGAGCTCTTTAGGGCTGCGTACGACTTGTTTAGAGGACCAGCACTGATTTGGTTTCGAGCTGTACGGAAAGAAGTAACAACGTGGGCTGAACTTATCTCAGAATTGAAAGCCGAATATACACCTTTAGACTATGAGGATCGCCTTTGGGAAGAAATAAAGAGAAGAACTCAAGGACATGCAGAGTCGATGGGTACATTCGTGGCAGTTATGAAGAATTATTTTAACCGTTTACCAACTATGCCTACGGAAGACCAAATGTTGAATATCATTAAGAAGAATTTGAACCCCCTCTACTTGGAAAGAATGGCTTTGCACCAAGTAACAACATTGAAGGAGTTAGTAATAATCGGTCGGCAGATTGAAGAAGTAAGGTGGAGAATGAACGAATATCGACCGCCACCAGATAGTAAAGGATTACTCGAACCCGACTTGGCCTATCGCCCGCCAACAAGGAAACAACTCAATAAAGACCACACAGTAGCAGCATCGAAGATGGTTGTAGAAGCCGTGGCTAAACCCAATTACACATTTCGCTGTTGGAACTGTGGAGGGACCAATCATTCGTTCAAAACGTGTCGCTCAGTAAAAACCAAATTCTGTATAGGTTGTGGCCTAAGGGATGCGGATAGAAAGACATGTAAACGTTGTAATACCACCAACCAGGGAAACGATCAAGGGGGTCAGGCCTAAGTGGAAGGGAGCCTGGACAAAACCCGAATTCCACGACGAAAGCTGAGTGGGTAGAGTGGTTGTCGATTGTGGAAGAAGTTTTCGCTGGAAAGAAATGGAAAATTCTTAGACATCCAGCAAATGAACAGGATCGAAGGCCGTATTTAACAGTCAACATTTTGGGAAGACAAGAAACGGGACTGCTGGATTCTGGGGCTTCAAGGTAATTGATGAGTGAGGAATGCTGTAAACGTTTTTTACGGCTGGGTGTAAAGCTACACAAAAAACCCAAAATTCAAATAAAGGCTGCTGGAGGCACCGCGCTCAACGTTTTTGGAAGCGTAAACGTGCCAGTGGAGTTGGAAGGTAAAATGAGAATTATCCAATTTTTGGTAGTTTCCAACTTGGTGGATGAACTTATATTGGGCATCGACTTCTGGAATAAATTTAGATTGGTTCCAGACATATCGAAAAATATGTGGCACTTTGCTCCAACAGAAGAATGTTTAGCTGTGTCACAGAATGGCCCTGCTGTCCTAACTAGACCGAATCTTACGCAGGAACAGGAAGAAACCTTAAATCGGCTTATCGGACATTGGTGAAATATCCGACCATCAAAGTTAGGATGTACAAGCAGGGTAGAGCACGAAATAAATACGGGTGATAGTAAGCCAGTCAAACAGCGTTACTACCCTGTTTCACCAAAGATCCAAGATATCTTAAATAAGGAGCTCGATGAAATGCTCGTAGAAGGAATTGTAGAGCCGTCACAGAGTGCTTGGTCGTCACCTGTTGTTTTAGTGAAGAAACCCGATGGATCCTACCGTTTTTGCGTGGATTATCGTCAGTTAAATGCCGTGACTAAAAGAGACGCCTACCCGCTGCCCTACATTTCGAATATATTGGATAGGTTACGTGATGCCAAGATACTTTCTTCCATCGACATAAAGAGCGCATACTGGCAAATACCAATGGCTGCTGAAAGCAAGGAAAAGACAGCTTTTACTGTTCCCAACCGCGGCCTCTTCCATTTTTGTAGAATGCCTTTTGGACTGCATAATGCACCAGCGACATGGCAAAGACTGATTGACGATGTTTTGAGAGCAGATTTAGAACCAAATATCTTTGTTTACTTGGATGACATAATTGTGGTCTCATCAGACTTCGATTCCCACATAGAAACATTGGAGAAGGTCTTAGAAAGATTGAGCTCAGCCAACTTAACGGTGAATTGGGAGAAAAGTCAGTTTTGCAGAGAGGAACTAAAGTTTCTGGGATATGTGGTAAATGAGAACGGCCTACAAGTTGATCCGGGAAAGATTGAGGCGATATTAAACTACCCAGCACCTAAGAACGTAAAGCAAGTGAGGCAGTTTATAGGGCTTTCTTCCTGGTATCGCCGCTTTGTCCCTAATTTCTCGACTCTAACTTCACCGTTATCAGATCTATTGAAGAAAAACAAGAGATGGAAATGGGGACAAGAACAAGAAGAAGCGTTCAGATTACTGAAGGAGAAGCTTGTCACAGCACCTGTGTTAGCATGTCCTGACTTCAGGAAGCGATTCTTCCTACAAACCGATGCCTCTAAAACAGGATTAGGGGCTATTCTTTACCAAGAATACCCAGAAGGAGATCGGGTCATAGCTTATGCGAGCCGAAGTTTGACCACAGCCGAGAGGAAATACAGTGTAACTGAGCAAGAGTGCCTAGCAGTTCTCTGGGCAATAGAGAAGTTTCGGCCTTATTTGGAAGGGATGGATTTTACAGTTATTACTGACCACATTGCCTTAAAATGGTTGAATAGTCTTCGCGACCCTCAAGGTCGACTGGCTAGGTGGGCACTAAAACTGCATCAACACCAATTCACTATCGTACACCGTCCCGGCAAACAAAACGCTGCAGCCGATGCGTTGTCACGGACTTACGAATTCCCGATAGCCAGAATTGATATTGGAGAACCAATAGAGGACGCGTGGTATCAGCGGATGATTAAACAAGTAGAAGAGAATCCATCGAAATATGCGGATTGGAGGATTGTTAATCAAACTCTATGGAAACTTGTTAATAATAACCGGAAAATGGTAGGAGATAGCAACCAGTGGAAATTAGTAGTTCCTAAACAAAAACGTAGGGAAGCGATCTGGGAATGTCATGATAAAGAAATTGCAGGACATTTGGGATGTTTCAAAACCTTGCAGCGGGTAAAGGAGTACTACTATTGGCCTGGCATGGCAACCGATGTAACCAGGTACGTACGGAAATGTGAAGTGTACTTGGCGAATAAGCCATTACAGACTAAGCCTGCGGGCCTAATGGGGAAACAGCGAGTAGTTACCCAACCTTGGCAAATGGTTTCGGCAGATATAATGGGGCCGTTTCCTATGTCTTCAAACCGGAAAAGGTTCATATTAGCGTTTACCGACTGCTTCACTAAATACAGCATCATAGTACCAATTTCAAAATCAACAGCCGAAGTGGTGGCCAAAACTTTAGAAAGAGAGGTCTTTCTTAAGTTCGGGGTTCCCCAAATTATTATATGTGATAACGGCCCTCAATTCAGGAGCAATATTTTAAAAAAGAAAGCCCGAGAATATGCTGTTAAATTGTGGTTCACCCCAGTCTATCATCCACAGGCTAATCCGATGGAGCGTCCAAATCGAGTGATAAAGACACTCCTAGCTTCCTATGTGAAAGACAATCATAAGCACTGGGATAAGGATCTACACAAGTTGGCTTTTGCTATGCAGACTGCGGTACATGAGGTTACCGGTTATTCGCCAGCTTATTTGAATTTTGGACGAGAGTTACCACGTTCAGGCGACGAGTACGAGCATTCCATTGCTTCAGATAATGTTCCGGAAATGGGAGATCGAAAGGCTTACGCACAGAAGTTCAACATGATGCCAGTAATATATGAAGAAGTGGTTGAGCGTCTACGGCAATCATACGAGAAAAGCAGGCACCATTATAATCTTCGGAGAAGGAACGTGGATCTACAAGCTGGAGATTTAGTGTGGAAGAAGACCCAAACCCTTTTGGATGCTTCAAAGAACTTTTCTAATAAATTGGCACCTCTATATGAGAAATGTAGAATCAGAGCAAAACAAGGAAATTTATTATACGTGCTAGAAGATCTACAGGGTCATCCCTTAGGAACTTGGCATGTCAAAGATCTAAAACCTCATCCGACCTAAGACTTAAGATTCAGCATTAAAAAAAAAAAAAAAAAAAAAAAAAAAAAAAAAAAAAATTTTTTGGTAGGGAGGGGGAGAGTTTGTAACGAAAAATAAATAAACAAAAAAAAAATTTTTTTTTTATTTAATAAAACTCATTAAGTAATAATCGAAGAGGGCTTAATATATTTTTGTATATAATTAAAATATGTGTTGTTTTAAAAGCTTTGTATTAGTTTTTTATTGATATAATATTTTTTTATTTAGCTATAAAAATAATTATGTTTTATTTTAAAAGAAGAGACGGGACCGAAGTAATTAATTGAAAAACAGCTGTTATTAAGGCATTTGTTTTTTTTAAAAAACAAAAAAGGAAAATAGAAGAGATGTTCGCTAGCGTTCGACGAGTGATGATAAAATGAGACTGTTTTAGTGATTAACGTAGTTGTGGTCTATATCGCTAAATATCAGAGAATTGAAGAATAGTGGCGTTCACGGAAGAGATTCCGGTGACGAGAATCGCCAAGCCGAGTGGCTACTGGCAACAAAGCTACGAGAAGACAGGCGAGTTAAGAGAACAGACTGGAGATATTTTTCTTTTAATTTCTTTGTTAAACCTTGCTTTTTTTTATTGTATAGTTATAAGTTTAAATTGTTTCTAGTTGTGTGAATAGAGTTAGATTTTGATCAGGCCTGACTACAGAAATTGTGAGTAAATTTTATTTTTAATATCGTAGTGTAAATATAGTGTTAATTAAAAGTTTTTTTTATTTGAGTTTAATTTGTTTTGTTCAATTTCTTTTTAACTTACCATTAAGTAGTTCATAAGTGTAAATTGCAAATTGTATTTTATGTACAGCCCTCTCCGAGATTTTAAGGTAATCTTCACTTATTAAATTTAAATTATTTTTTTTTAATTCAGATTGCTTTAGGTTTTCGCTATTTCCTTAAAATAAATAGCGTGGCGCCCCTTAATTTATTTCAATTTTTTTTAATCACTAGTCATTTAAGAACCCGCCCGTCTCCACTGAGCTACCACCTTTTTTGTTACGATTGTTTTATTTATTTATAACCAATTAATATTTTTTTTAACGTAACAGATGGACCATAATATAACTGAAAAAACTATCCAATTTTTGGCCAATGGCAAAATATAAAGGTTTCACCATACCCTGGCTCAAAGCGTTATAAATTTTTTTTCTTTTATTTTTTTTAGGGAACTACGGTAACTTATAGAACTTTTAGGTAATTTTTCCAATAGTTGACAATTTAAGGAAAGATAACTATATTTTTAACACTGTTTACCAATATATTGATGTTTGGATAATCTTTTTTATGAATTTAGTTAGGCCAATCCCTCTAGAAAACTAGGGATACAATATCCTATGATATACATTTACGGTTTTTATAAAAAATTATTTCTTTGAAACTTCTTAAATGAACCAAGAGTTGATAAATGAAAGTGTAAAGGTTTGGAAAGTTGATATTTATGGTTTTAAAGTAGACACATGCATTAATTTTTGATTTCCTATGATCTTTTATAAGTAATAAGGACTGCAATGAAAGTTAATATTTTTTGTATTTATAAACTATTAAATTCACCATGGAAAAAAAAAAACATCTCCACAATTTAATTATTTTAGACACAAAAAGCTTAAAGAATCCAGCGTAATGTGGCTTGGTCATTAGGGCTACCAGAAACCAACGTTCGTAGGGCAACCAGGAGGCAAGGTTCAGGTTGGCCCAGAGCGACAGTTCCTGCTGACGTTAGATTTATTGTGATGCAGACGTTAAGGAATCACTTTTAGACAGCAGTGGAACCAATCAAATGCTTCGAATTGCCCGAATATCAGAGTGGATACTGTACGGAGGCGGCTTCATGATTTTCGCCTTCAATCAACGGCCCCAGCTACGGGAGTTTAGTTCACCCCAGCACATCCGTCATCTCGCCTTATGTTTGCTCGGGAACTCTCAGCAAGGACAGTAAACGACTGGGCTCGAGTAATGTTATCAGAAGAATAGAGATTTTCACTATTTGCTTCAGATCATCGGGTTAGAGTGTGGAGAAGACCACGAGAGCGATTTGCACCGTGCAATGTCTCCGAAAGGGTGCCTTACGGTGGTGGGTCTGTAACTGATGGGGTGTGATCACTTTAGTGACAAAGACTGATCTCCATGTGTTCTAGAGAGGGAATCTAACTGCACACAGGTACACATCCGAAATTCTTGAAGGGTATGAAGTCCCATTCTCCCCTTTCAAAGCTGATGATTTCATGTTAATGCATGACAACGCAAGGCCACATGCTGCAAATGTGGTTACCGACTATCTTAATTAAGAAGGTATACGCACCCTACAGTGGCCAGCCCGAAGCCCTGACCTGGGATTTGCATTTCATGAAAGGAATAAAATTGTACCCCATTAACAATGAATGACACTGAAGATACAATTTAACCTTGAATTTTAATAATAAAATTTTTAAAACAATATCTAAAAGAGTACCCCACACTTTTCCAGCACCGGGAAACTCTAACAACACTTCATACTTATCGGATTCCTCAAAGTACAATAATAAGAATGCCCGGGCGAGTTAGTAATAAGGGAGGGTCCTTCTCGGGAAAACTTATTTTCAAGTTTTCCCGTAGGAATAATAAATCCGAGTCTTTCTCCATCAGCTCGAGTTGAAAACTCCTCAATTCTGTTGAAATAATTTGGATTTTGTTTCTTAGTTCCTCCCATAGCGAAGGATAGTTTTTTGTTTTAGCTGGCTACCCGAAATATATTAAAAATAAAGTTATGGAAAAATTAATAATAATAAAATATTATTTTCCATTCTCAAATTAGAAGTATGTTACAGATCCAAGTTGGGGTATATGTTATCAATTGAAGAAATAGAATTACCTAATCAAATATTAGGCTTTATTAGTTTATTTATATTAATTTATAATGTTTTTCATGTACGGACAATAAAATGATACATATATATCTTGACTCGAGGATCTTATCAGTAGAAGAGCTGAAAATCATATATTTTTACTTTCACTTACCTATATATGAAATATATAGTAAGTGGAAGTATTGCGATCGTGAAAAAATTCGACTTCCGGTTTTCAACGGAAATACACGTTTTGGGGTCCCCTGAGTCGAAATGACCAAGTCCCGCGAAATGGTCTGTGTGTGTGTGTGTCTGTGTGTGTGTGTGTGTGTGTGTGTGTGTGTGTGTGTGTGTGTGTGTGTGTGTGTGTCTGTGTGTGTGTGTGTGTGTGTGTGTGTGTGTGTGTGTGTGTGTGTGTGTGTGTGTGTGTGTGTGTGTGTGTGTGTGTCTGTGTGTGTGTGTGTGTGTGTGTGTGTGTGTGTGTGTGTGTGTGTGTGTGTGTGTGTGTGTGTGTGTGTGTGTGTGTATGTGAACAGACTAGCTCAAAAACTATAAACCGTGCGATCCTGAAATTGGGTATTTAGTGTAGGTATATGCCCGCGATGTGACAGCATAAATTTCATCAAAATTACTTAAAGGGAGGGGGTACTTTACGTAATAACTTTTTAGGTTTTTTTCGATTTTCTCAAAAACGGCTCTAACGATTTTGAATAAACTGAGTATTTCATCTATTTATATGCCCGAGATATGACTGTATAAATTTCATCAAAATTGATTAACCGGAGGGGGGACTTTACTTAATAAATTTAGTAACCTTTTCACGTGTTTTTTTTATTTACTCTAAATCGGCTTTAACGATTTTGATCAAACTGGGTATTTGATGTATTTATATGCCCGAGATATGACTGTAAAAATTTCATCAAAATTGATTAACCGGAGGGGGGACTTTACTTAATAAATTTTGTAACATTTTCACGTGTTTTTTTTATTTTCTCAAAAACGGCTCTAACGATTTTGATTAAACTTAGTACTTGATCTATTTATATGCCCCAGATATGTATGTAAAAATTTCATCAAAATTGATCAACCGCACGTGGCACTTTACTTTATAAATTTTGTATCATTTTTACGTGTTTTTTTTATTTACTCAAAAACGGCTTTCACGATTATGACCAAACTGGGTATTTGATGTATGTATATGCCAAATATGTGATAGCCAACATTTCATCAAAATTGATCAACCGAAGGGGGGACTTTACTTATTAAATTTTGTATCATTTTCACGGGGTTTTTTATTTACTCAAAAACGGCTTTAAAGATTAATAAAAATAAGATATGAATGTAGAAAAATGTGTGACTTTGGGAAATCATATTTAACAAAACACGTCAATTTCTTATCTAATTATGTTGGTAAGTGAAAGTTGTGTGTTGCGCGCACGCACCAGATTTTTTTAACTGAATAATGATGGAATATTACAAATTTTTTTTTGGTTGGAAAATTTTCATTTTGCAATATTTCAATTATTTTTAAAGGTAATAATTAATATCGTTATTCCGGAATAAAAGAAACGTCGTTTTTGTTAAAAATTTATCATAGATAATGAGGAAATGTATAAACAAAAAATAAACAAATCATTTAATTTTAATATAACCACTGCTTTTAAGAAGTTTTAATATCATAAATCTTCCCTTCCGAAAAAGTTTTTTTTTATTTTCAAGTATAAATGGAAAAGCATCTGTATTTCGGCCGTAGCTTTGTATTATTTTAGCAAAATATTTTTGTAGTAATTAGGGATGGTTAGGGTTGTTATAGAGAAAATAAAATTTAGGTAATTTTTTTTTTTTTTTCTAAACATTAAAAGGCCTAAAACCAACGAAAATTAATATGGATAAATAGGCAAATCAAATTATTTTAATTGACTATTACAAATTACTTTGACTATAAATAATGAGAGAGAGCCTTGTAAAATATAGGTAGAATTGAATTTCAAAAATTTTATTTATATAAAATAATTCGCTTATTTTTTTAAGTCTCTTTGCTCTGAAAGTATTCATAACCACCAGTATATAATAATAAATATGTTACCTGACACCCAATTTTATACCATAAACACAAAAGAAACAAAAAAAAGAAAAACCTCCAAGTATAAAAGTGGTTTAGGTAAATTATATAGATATTTTCAGGCAACAGTTCTAGTTCGAAATATAAATTTTTAGTTTTTTTTTTTTCCGTCATTCTTTTATAATTTTTTTTTTACATAGGTACGAAGACGAAAAATAATAGAAAACAAAACAATTTTTTTTAAAATTCTACTACGGCTAATCGGAGGATTTCCACTATAGTAGGAATCAACAGTTAGAATGCATTACTATTTACCATCAAGAATAATAGAAATAGCAATGAGGATATCAGCTAATGCTAATGCACTGCTGCCGAAACTTCTGAGTTTGACTTATAGAGTTTTAATGTTCTAGTTTAAAAGTTTATTGATTATGTATAAATTTTTATTCTAGATAACGCCTAATCATTTCTATATCTTATATATCTTATGTATAAATATATACTTACCATTGGTCTTCCAGGATTTATTTGTGGCATGAATAAGGATGGCTCGAATGTTGGCGAAGAAGGCTGGGCCCCCTTCCGGTAGGAAGTGACAACCATGGTCGCTGCTATGTAACACACACATCTATATACCGTCTATATATATATATATATATATATATATATATCACCTCCTCACTATGTTGTATACCATAAGATACTTCATATAACTTTACATTATAAATATCAACCTGTTTTAATTTATATTAAATTATGAATCTCAGCTCTGTACGATAAACTTTGAAGTTAACTTAATAAATCTTGAACTTCACTCGTTAAGTTAAGAAACACAAAAAATTCAATAGAAAAATAAATGACCATTTTAAAACTTATTCATACGTTGTCAATAAAACTCAACATTTTGATCTCACTCCAACTAACATTTGAAGAATATGTAGTGATATTTTACGAACGGTTATTTTATTAATTTACAATGACATACTACCATTCTAATAATATATAATTCATGTTTGGGCAAAAGGGGTTAAATCATAATTTTTTTTTTTTTTTTTGTCTAGTCTTCTTAAAATTCATAATTTACTATAATTTATTAGTTATTCATAATTTATTACAGTCTCTGTTGAAAGAATATAGTTTCATTTATTATTCTGGAATAAAGAAATGCAATCAGAAAGAAATTGAATGATTTTCAATAGCTTGGTAAATCGTTGTTTGAGCTTCACATTCCATGACTTAACCCCTTTTGACCAAACACCAGTGATATATGAGGGGAAAAATTGAATATCACGGCTTTAAAAAGCCACTGGATGGGATATCTGCACACCTAAATAAATTTACCTAGAAATCGAATTAAGTCAGGGAAAAGGTACATTACGTCCATTCCCTCCCAATGCCATAGGTGGATAGAAATTACTTTTTCAACAAATTTAAGCACACTTGTTGATGCTTTACGAATATTTGACTAGCTAGTAAATATTTAAATGAAAAAAAAAAGTTAAGTATACAATGTCGAATGTAAAGTGCAATATTTTTCCTCTAGAAACATCTTCCGATTGAAATCTTTTTTTTTTTCTCATATTATTAGATTTATATTAAGCACAAAAAAAAAGTCTGCATTGATGGAGCTGTGCGGACATGGCTGCCTTCGTTAAATAATTTTTTTCTATGTTATTACATATACAATTAATCACAATGTTTTTTTGTTTTTTTGTAACTTCAACAAAATTGGTATGACTTGATTCCTCCCGGGTAACAGGTGAAAATTGGAAGTAGAGTGTATTATCTATGTTATTTCGAAGAGTGAAATATTTTATGTATTTTTCGTTTTGGTTTCAAATTACTTATATGGTTAGTGTGATTTGTATTTTTTTTTTTTTTTTTTTTTACGGTCTCCATAAATCAGCACCTTGTGTCCAAATAGATCCTTAGTATGAATGGTGTTGTAGACTAGTCAATAGTTCATGTGCTGAATGACAATTGTTTGAATCGTCATAACAGTTCTTAAATCTTAAAGAATGTGCAGATTTTTTTTTCGATACCTATTTCCATAATTTATGGATGAAACTAGGTTTTTAATGTACTGAATAGTTGTACATGGAGATTTTAGTCAGGAAATTTTTAAGTGACTTGATTTTCAGGCATATAAATAAAACACAAGACAGTTATAATTATTATTTTTTTATAATTCATTCAGCCGTTGTTTCCCCAAAATAGATACGTAAATGAGCAATTTGACCAATTCAAGGTAGTCTCATTTCATGTTTTTGTTGTTGTTTTTTTTTTAAAGGTAAGTATCAGTTAAATTTTTGGAATGAGGGCTCTTTATGTTAAATAAAGAAGGGTTTCTATGTTAAAATTTCAGATAAATTTAACAGAAACTCTATTCGAACCTCTGTTGGAGTGTTTAGCGTCTAGACCATTCAATTCGGTGAAGGCTGACTATATTGATTGACCCATATTATCGGTTCCTGATTATATTTACATTTCAGATCCCTCTGATTTATCATGCGAATTGGAATTGAAAACCAATGAAGTAAATTAAGATTGAAACAATAAAAAAAAATTGTTGTTAAATCTATATGAAGGAATAGAGTAGCACAGTAAAGGAGTTAAAGTCTATGCTCAAAGTCTCAGTTTCAACTCTTTACCGTTATAACTTCAGGGTGGGGAGCACTTACAGTGAGACAACCGACCACTATAAAAAAATAAAATATTGAGCGTGATCTCGGTCAAATCACTTGGTTGTAAATTATATATAATTAGAGAAAGAGAGGGAAGGTTGGTTTGTTATACTTCGTGCTAAGGATTAATTTTTTTCTATTTTTAAAAAGTTTAGCTTGTAAATTTTTAAAAGAAATGAGATTGCTAGTATATACGTCGCATGAAAATTTATGTTAAGTATAATGATATAATATCAGCTAGTTTTACTGCGGTCGGTTTTTAGCTGACAATGTTTTGCCTTTTAGCTCTATGGTCCGTTTTCCAAGGAGACGTATCGGTTATTATGGAATTCTAGGTACAAATTTCTTAATACATATTTACATATAATAGTGCTATGAGTATTTAAAAATAATAAGGTCATATGTCCTCTAATCGGTATTTTATTTTTTTTAAATATCCTAACTAAATATCCTGTATTACCCTAAAATCCCATAATAGCATAAAATTTTAAATTTGTTTATAGAGTCATTCCATGTCACATCAACACAATTTTTTTCTCCACCATCTCAGAATTTTAATTAAACTTTTTACAGGAAACCTTCCTGTAGACTTAGAAAAATACTAAATTTCAGCTTGAATACATACACACACAAGTGCAACCATATATTCCTAGCAAAAGAAAGAATTCACATTTTTTTTTTCTCGTAAAAAATTTAATCCCTTAAAAAATCTGTTCTTTATATTTTTTACTTTTAGCTTTTTTTTTTTTCCTAAGCACTGGATTCTTGTTGCTTATACCTACCAAGTAGACACGGAAAGATACAAAATATAACCATGTCCCAATCCTTTGAAAGAAGACAAGCATTCTGTTTAAGATAAAAAATACTAAGAAATGTGACAAAATGGATGTTTCAAATCACAATATCCAGAACTAGACAATGTTTCAAAGATTTATGATAAGTGTAAGACAAAAAGTAGTTTGATAAAATATGCTACAGTTTGAGAAGCTTAATAGCTAATGGTTTTTTTCCATCCACAAGCAAAACTCAAACTTTTCAATAATTATTTTAAGTATGAACCCATTTCTGTCCCATCATAATTTTATAGCACTTATTAATGACAACTCCTTTTCAAACTTCAGATTTTTAACAAAAAAAATTGTTTGAAAAACAAATTTCTCTTGACCCTTATTGAGCTTCATGCCATAAGGAAGGTCATAGATTCAGTTTTTAAATAACATCAATTTCATCTCTCTATCATGCCTGGAAAAGCTGCTATTACAATTTGACGTGGCAGGTCAAACTTGTGGGGTTCAAAATTCAATGGGTTTACATAGCTGTATTTTGAAAACCGGTTGGGATATTGAGTTGAAATTTGGCATTTTTCTTAGTCTATAGGTAACCTATGTATCAAATTTTATTATATTCTGAGATGGTGATGGAAAAAAAATGTGTTGATTTGACATGGAATGACTCTATAACAATAAAATAAATATTTAATCAGAGAGAGTTCATTATCTTTAGTTATAGGATGCACTGATGATGATTGGTGGTTTTTAAATTAAAAACTAGTTATTGTTAGAATACCATTTCTATGTATTCCTTGATACCTCATTTTCCACCATCTTTCCCTATATACAATAATATTTTCCGTCAGTAGTAATTATTTATTTATTTAATATATTCATTTTATATATTCAATTATTTATACATTTTTGTGGAGCAAATAATAATTACAATTAATACGCCCAGCTTCTTATTATTTTTAATGGATAATGCACTCCAAAACAAAGGTAACATGTTTATTTTATCTATTTTAAATTCGTCGATATAAAAATGTACATAATTCCAATTTATTAAATATTATACAGTTTATATTTAATTTTTAAATTTAATAATAGGAGTTTGATTGGGGTTTATAGAATCGTAATACATTTTTTTGTAACAGGTGTGTTATAAATAACTGGGAAGAAAAGGAAAGAAATAAACTCGGAATAAGTTTGAGAAAGTTTTTGATGGATTTACGATGTCAGTAACAAGTTTAATCCTTCGTAAAGCTAACTCGACAGAGGAATAACATTTTTTTTTATTCAATTTTTATATTTGTACCTCCTTTTCACGTATATCTCTCCGACAAATTGCTTTAAATATGGTTCAGAAATTCATCTGATAACATTTTTATATAAATGAAATTTCAATTATTTTCTCATGGAGTACCATTTTTATATTCTTCCAATAATTTTTAATAATTTAAATTTAAAGTAAAAAGATTAGACTCAGCCGGGAATCGAATCCAAGTGTGGTTTTATTTAGAAATTTATTTAAATAATATCATTAATATATATATAATACGATGTGTTTATATATATTTTTTTTTCTTTAAGCAGCATTCTAAAATATCACAAGAATATTTAATCATTTACTTTTTTCTAAGCTTTGTATACCATTTTTTTTCTCGATAATTTGAAGCATATAATATATTTTTGAGTATAACTAAATACACATCTGGTCTCTTGTGCACTGGTCTAAATAAAGATCGATATTTTTGTTATTATTGATATTTATCGATATATAACAATCGGATAAAGTTGTTTTTCGCTGAGAATTGCAGATTTTCGCTTCCAACTCGCAAACGAAGGGGTTAATCGAAAAAATATATATGACCGAAAACGTTCTCCTCAAAAACCTGAAAAGATTGACCCCATTTAGAAACCTCTACTACCAAAACCGCGGTTTTGTTCTTTAAAATAATGCCTTATTAATGAAATTTTATGAAGTATTAAGGAAGTTATGACGTACCGACAAAAAAAAGGCTTTGAGAAATAATATATGTGATGATTATTTTTTCTGTATTTAAGCTAGCTTATAAAAAGTTAATACAAATGATTTTTATTTAACTCACAATTTTGACACCTTATTTTATGAATTAATTTATGTATGTATATAACTTAATTAACCCTTAAGATATTTATCCCATATTTAAGCGCTTATTATCCAATTAGAGATTTGTTTTTTAGCTAGTTGCAGGCATTAATCATTTTGAATTTCTCGAAATTTATTTTTATTGGATATTTTATGATTCCGCTGTCTAAACTTTTATTCGTTTTTATAAGTATTGACTTTTTATGCCTTAGCTGAGAAATTCGCTGAGTGTTATATGAAATTTATGTTTGGCCTATTACCAGAATATTACCAGCTCTTCATATAAATCTGTCTCATTTCTTTATTTTTCATCAAAAATATTTTAGCCAATTTCCAACTAGAATATCGAATATTGATTGGGTAGTATGTACTTGAATAAATATTTATCAGACCATGAAAAACGGATCAATATTTAATTTTGTTTATCAAGTTTGTTAGATCTGATAATTAAAATCTATTCTGAATATTAAAAACCTATGAATACCTATAAAATCTAAAATATTTTTATTTTATTATGTATTTTTTTCATCATTGATGACTAGGAACCTAACGTTAAAAATGTTAAAAATACCCACATATACTTATTTATCAACAGTAAATTAAAACTATTCATTAAATAACATTTTAAAAAATATTTTTTAAATTTTTTCCCCCTCTAAAATATTTATAATTATAATGTTTAAAATTAGATAACATCATTTACCACTGAGTTTCTATATTTCATTTTTAATTAGATTTATTATTAAGCCACCTAATATAGAGTTTTTACCTTTCTCACGAAAAAAAAGAAGCATTTACATAATTTAAAAATATCTCATTTCCACCTGTATTTTGGATCAGTTTTCTCTTGCTAAAATAATCCCATTGGAATATTATAATAAATAGGTATCTGTAGTAACTTAATTGTTTATGTAATAACAAGAATGTAAGCAGTTAAAATTACACTGTAGTAACATTTGTACATTTTTTTGTTGAAAATTTTCCCTTATTCTTGGCAGCATTAATGTATTTTACAGAGACTGAAGGGAAAGCAATCCATTGAAAAAGTTACCAGACAGTTGAACAAATGACACATCGGATAAAATACAGTTTGTAATGGATCCAGATACAAGACTTGGTTTAATTGATTGAACAAAGCGTTTTAATTGTCAAAATACTATGTGATATTATAGATATTTAGACAAGATCAAATTTTTCAAATGTATCGTCATAAATGCTTTTATAATACTGGAAAACAGATTTAATATTTACATAACTTCGCTTTAAAAAAAAAAAAAATAATAATTTTACGTTACCTTATAAAAATAACAATCATTGGATAAGTCCATCACTTTAATCTATGCCTTTTCAGAAAAGAAATATAAAAAATTACAATCGAAAATAAATGTAATAAACATTTTAATTCATCCCTAAACATATCAAATATTTAATGTCAATTTATTTATCAAATACCAATTAAAAATAGTTTAGTTGCAGTAACTTACTTTTGAGCAGTAAACCTTACATGAATAATTTATGTACCACACCTGCTTTTTTAGATTTACAATTATTCTTCATTTTAATTCCTTTTGTTTAGTGCTATATAGTTTTTAGTTTAAATATAATTTTTTTAATAATTTTAGGTTAATACGACTTGCCTTCACTTGAAATAAACAATACATTATTTATACAGTATATTTATATTTCCTAGGTATCTTAAATGATTTACTTATTCAAATTGTTTTTTTTTTTTTTGTTTTTTAAATATATATAAATGTTAAAATTCATTCAAACATTGTTATAGATTATAAAATATTTATTAAGTTTTTTATAAATCACAGATTATCTTCAAAAACCAAAATCACAATATAGATTATTACAGCGTTATTGATCACCAATGATCATCATGATTTATTAGACAATGAACTTGTTTCATTATGAACTTGTTTTATTGTCTAATAAATCTATTTACTGTAAAAAATCTAGTTTTACTGTCGTGCGAAATGGATTACCCGCTTGGTTATCGCTTCGAATTTGGTTAATAACAATGTAAACTTTGTTTTCAAATACTATGATTTTTTAACCCAAATCACTTTTGTTTCGATCGCCTTAAATAATGTTAAATTTAGTCATGCTAAAAATTAAGAATATTTTTTTCTACATAAACAAACCAAACGGCTCGTATTTTTTAGTTTTGAATTCAATACTATCAAGATGTTGGTTTTGCTTTGTTATTACTTTACTTTATTATATATTAAATATCTTTATTTATTTCCCATTCTAAATCAATTAAGATTGTATCGTACAGAGCTGAGATGAATGCCTAAACACTTCAAATTTTTTTTCAGATATCGAAAAAAAATTATGGATCAGATGAAAATAAAAAAAAAAAAAAGCATCCCACCCATCACTCACATATATTAAAGAAAAATCTTTATGGTATTAAAAGAAAACGATATCTCGTTACAACTAAATGTTCAAAAAGAGGTCTTTAATTTTTTTCATTCCATCGCATGCAAGGATGAGCCATGACAAGGAAGTTTTCTTTCAAGACCATAATAAGCATCAAATGTAGAATAAGGTTATATAAACTTAATTTTTAAAAGAACTATATTTGAGCAGGTCAGTCAGAAACACGGCCAAGAAAAGAGTTAAAATTGAAAAATCAGGTGGTTTTGTCCTATTAAAATTACTTCTTTAGAAGAAAAAAATATTAAAAATGTTTGAAATGTATTGGAAAAAAAAAACGGTATAAATTTAAATTGTATGTGGTAAACTACTTTAGGATTTATGGCCGCATAACAGACGGAAATTTTGTTTTCGTTAATAAATGATGCTGAAACGAATTTTGTGAATGGGTTTCTATGTTAGTTTAAGAAACACAATAATGGGTTGCGTGATCTTGGGAAATTTGGCGGTGTACCTGGTAATTTGAGTAACTGGGTTGCTAAAATTTATAGTTTCTGACGCTCAAGAATTATTGTTTGATTTTATACATTATGTACTACCGTAAATAGCATACGGACCTAAAATAAGATAAAATTTTAGTTAAAATTTAAAAACGACGTCAATTTAAAAGAAATCGAGGAAGCAGTTTTGGGAGATTTTAAACAAACACAAGCATGCTCCTAGGAGATATCTTTAAATCGGCGAATGGATCTGTTTATAAGAGAAATATTCAGATATAATGTTAAAGATACAAGATTTTTTTTTTTTTTTTTGTAAAAAAGAAATTAGATCAAACACAATGCGGGTGTAAAATACGAAGGGATTAACATAGAAAAACGATGATGAAGTTAGAGGAAGCTTTGGGTGGATGTACAATGACTATATGAATATGTGAATGTAAGTTGGGAAACGTACAATGACATGCTCCTACGAAATTTCTTTACGTGGACATGGTTGTGTTTATAAAAAACCTACTCAAATATAATTTTTTTTTTTAATATATCGTCTAGAAGAAAAATAGATGTGCTTTATTTACGGAAAGAAATGTAGAGGGAAGAGTGGGAGGCATCTATTCTAATAGAACACAAAAGAGTTGAAGTAAAAAGATATTTATTTATAGATATATAAATATTTAAAATTAAATAAAAAGTAAAAATAAATAATGTCAATCAATAATATTATTAGTAGATAATTCAATGATGATAGATAATAATTAGTAATAGATAAGAGATAAGAGACAGATATAGAGATGTGTGTGTTTTGATATAATATAAACAAATACATATGATTGACCAACTTCGCGACTGAAGACGCAAGCGAGGCTCAGAGTGGTGCGATGTGGACTGCGGAAGAGGCCGGAGCAGAGTAAGCGAGTTCGGGTCGCTTCGGAGCCGGTTCGGCCGACTTCGGCCTTCTCCGCCTCCCGCGACCAGCACAATATCATTCAGATGAAATCAGCTGATAGCTACGATATTGATGGCATGGCTCTCAGTCAATGCAAAAGGTCATCGGGAATGCATTAAAATGATACGATGGTAACTAAGCAGGCGATTTATTTAAAAGAATAAATAAAGAGTACTCTCCCATATCCGGAAGAATTTGTGCAGAGGGACCAGGATATGAGAATTTCACTATCCATAAAAATTCATATAGCTTGATTATATATAGTCTTAGGCAGGCTGCGAAATTGTCTATTTGTTTAAATAACTATTTACATAGACAAGAACGGTAATATGGGTACCCATTACAAACCCTATAAACAAAAAACATATAATGGTAATATTGACAATTAAGGTCTCCTACTTAAGGTGTTAAAAAACACCTACACATTTTCATAGATTAGGTGCTAAGAAATGATGATGTGAATATGAAATTCATTATAATGGGATAAGGTACTTAAATAAGTTTATGTACTGGAAATATTAATTATGATACTTCTGTAGGCTAATGATCTTCAGTCAACCTCTTCATGTGTACTATTCCAACAATATTTCACTGAATACAAGAAATATATAATAAAATCACTACAATCCGAACTTATTGTTTTAGGATGGTGTACGGATTACCGATAAGTTATTATATATGGATTAAAGAATTTGTTACAAGAAATGCCGTAGAAAAAGTATCATTAATATAAATAAGCATAAAACCGTATTTTTGTTTATCTATGTTTAATTATTTTGATTCACATATGAACACCCCACGCTAAGAACGTGTTCAGTCCATTCTTTGTGAATATTGTTTTATAGTAAACCATTTCGTGAACAACAAATCTGTGTAGTTTACACGAGAACAGCGGGTTCAGTCCTTGAGATATTTACAATTCTTCTTTGGGGGCACACGCAATTACAATTCTTTTTTGGTCATTGATTCTTGTTAGATTAACAAATAATGTATTGTATTTTTATTACCATTACCATTATTTAAAAATATATTGGGCATACACTATTTTTTCCCGTTGGCTTAGAGCTTTTAGGTTGTGTTCTTTACAAGATTTAACCTATCTTTTTGCTCTCCTGTAAAATTTGCAAAATGTGACTGAACACGTTGTTAGCGTGGGGTCTTCATATAGATAAGGGTGATGTGGGCAACCATTTCAATGTTTACTATAAACAATTCAATAACTCTTCAATAAATCTAAAAGATTACAAAAAAAAAAAAAAAAAAAAAAAGAAATACCCTAACATCTGATAAAAAATATAATATTAATAACAATCTAGACTTACAGCTTAACGTCTTAAATTTTTTTTGTTATTATGGATCATTTGAGGAAATTTCCTGTCGTGGATAAAAAAAGAATTAAATAAAATTGTATGGCATAAGAAAGTTTTGTATGGTAAAACAGAAAACTTATGATAAATTACTTTTTTATAATTAGTGTAAAATTTATGTCTACAAAATCGAAACATATTTTTCAGAGGAAAAATTATCATTGGAGGCACAAATGTTCCCTCCGCGCTAATCTGTGCAACCAATAATAGTGATGATGTAGATTTAATTGTTTTCGTGGAAATATGAAAAAACAAAACAGAAAAATTACATTTTAAGAGTTCTAATATGGGCATCCTACAAATGGATGCAGTTTTTTTTATTTTTTCATTGCTTTAATATTGGAAGAATTAATGCCAAAATTACCACCCTCGTCATGTTGTAAGAAAAAGAGCCCACAAAAATGATAAATAGTTTCACTACAAATAGTTTACAGATCACGCAGATTTAATCTTAAAAATATACATGTATCTTTTGAGCACTAATATTAAATGCCCTTAAGCGTGGCAGGTTGTATTATTTCTTTATCAATAAAAAAAAAAATAAATAAAAAAAATATATACATGACCAAACTGTATGGTTATTAATATGCTTTAGTAGCTTCCAATGGTTGTAAAATTAGTTTAAATATTTACGTTTCAAATTATTTGTAACAAAATAAAACACATGACAACTCGTTAACTTCAACTGAGGTCGACATCAGAGTTCCTGCACGACTTCTCATAATGTTTTACTTCAACCCCCCCCCCTTTATACTATTTTTTTAGTGCGTAATATAATATAATAGATAACTATAATATAGCTTATATTTTTTAGATATAGAATGCAAGGCCTCAAAGTCACGTATTATTTCAATAATTCACTTAATCATGCAGATTACATGCCAAATATTCGCCTATTCAGGTATCAGGGGTTTCCCAAGCAAGCTAGAAACAGACTGAGATCATCATCAAGAGATCAACATCAGTCAGCCTGTTTCTAGCTTGCTTGCGAAACCCTTGTAGCCCTGAAGATGGCTGAATAGGCGAAAATTTGGCATGTAATCTGCATGATTAAGTGAATTATTGAAATAATACGTGACTTTGAGGTCTTGCATTCTATATCTATAATTCAATAGTCTCTTCCTAAAAAACTTCTTTACTTATATTTTTTTACAATAAAAAATGGTACAGGTAAAAGAAAGGGATGGAAATATGAAATTTTTATGTCGTCAGAAGGGGGTGTACCCTATCTGAGATAGCTAAATTTTCAAGTGATCTCGTTTTCCTGAAAGTGTACGGTTATTCGACACCGGACCTTAATACTTTTTCCTACCTAGGAAATATCTTTCGCTATAAGACCGCTTACAGTATCTGATATACTTACGTCAGGCATGTCAATATGTCTGATTTCACAACAAATCAAATTGTACCGTACGAGTATGAATGTGTAATTTCATTTGGGTGATATAGTTTAAATTGAAGGCTTCAGAGTACATCAATGAATTGGCTAATTTTTGAAATTTTTATGTACTCTATGAATACAATCTACATCTGCCGAATGGAAATTTAACTCTTTTTGGTATGTTAATATCATAATTTGAAAAAAAGGTTAATGCATTTTAAAATTTCATGATATTGTTTACGATCGATATTTATAATAATTAACAGTCCTAAAATTAGAAAAAAAATGTTATATCCTATGGACGATTTAGACTGAATTTTTATCATTAATATTTTTGTAAACAAAATACCGTCAACAACATAATATCAGTTGCTTACACCTGTGAATAATGAAATGTTATTATTCTCGATATATATATATATATTCTCGATGCCAAATCACGTTCGGCTACCATGGTTTTACACGTTTTTGACTGGAAGAAAATTAATTTAAAAATAATAATATATCATATATTAGTAAATAATATTTCAAAATAAAAACAATAGTTAAAAATAATAATTACTACAGAAAACGAAAAATATTATCAATATTACTATCAATAAAACATATTAACTAAACAGAGTTAGAAGTTTGTCAAGGACAACATGTGAAATTTGATATTTATTAGGTAGTCAGTTATTACAACTACAAAAATAAAAAATCTTAACAAATGATGATATGATATGATTTACAACCTTCGACAAAGTTTAAATTAACTGTTTAAATCCTAACATGAAGCTATAAAAAAAAAAAAAAAAATCTGGTGCGTGCTCGCAACACACAACTTTCACTTACCAACTTACTTAGATTAGAAATAATTGCCACTTCTCAAATGAACAGTACGGTTTTAGTTATGAACAATGGTCTGTCATTAAAGGCATACTCCGCGTGCGTGGGCTCCACGACTTTTATGAGTTGACTGAATATTTTTTAAGTATCATATATCATATCTCATATTTAGCCATTTCTTATTTTTAGGCGTAACGAGACAGTTAATTTCTCCATATAAACAAAAACAAAGGTACTTTATAGGAAACAAAAAAACAAACAAACAAAAAAAAAGTAAAAACCCATTTAAGCCTCCTCAGAACATTTTAATAACGATAAAGCTTACCTGATATTAAAGAACACCTAATTTTCATTAAACATGACGAATTTGATTAAAATCGTTAAAGCCGTTTTAGAGTAAATAAAAAAAAAACACGTGAAAATGATACAAAATTTATTAAGTAAAGTCCCCCCTCCGGTTGATCGATTTTGATGAAATTTTTACAGTCATATCTCATATTAATACATCATCTTAATACACTCATATTAATACACAATATGGTCATATTAATACATCAAATACTCAGTTTAATCAAAATCGTTAGAGCCGTTTTTGAGAAAATCGAAAAACTTTAAAAGTTATTAAATAAATTACCCCCTCCCTTTGAGCAATTTTGATGAAATTTTTGCTGTCGCATATACATACGCGTTTGTGTATTTTGCTGTCGCATGTATACACGGACATATACATACACTAAATACCCAATTTTACGTTCGCACAGTTTATAGTTTTTGAGCTAGTCTGTTCACATACACACAGACACAGACACGCACACAGACCATTTCGCGGGACTTGGTTATTTGGACTCAGGGTTCCTCAAAACATGTATTTCCGTTGAAAACCGGCAGTCGAAATTTTTCATGATCGCAATACTTCCACTTACTATATATTTAATATATAGGTAAGTGAAAGTAAAAAAGATATATATAAAACAAATGTTATGTGAGTTTCGGTTATGGCGGATCAATATAAAATTCGGTTGAAGGATACAGATATTTTTAGAATATACACTTATCGTATAAAAATAGAAAAAAGAAATGTTTTCCTTGAAGAAAATCCAATTTATCGAAATATCCCACGGAACTGGTGCTAAAGGGAATATTTAATTCTATTTTTTTCCCCCTAGCTATCTTGTCACTTCAATCCTTTTTATTTAATTTTAGTTTTTCGTCGGATGAATTGATAGAAAGCGGGAGAAATACCCAGCAGTGTTTTTATATAAATATAAAATTTATGAGATTCAGATCCCATTCAATTTTATTCTCTAGCCATAAACTTTATTTTATTGGCTGCCGTTCAATCCTCAAATGCTCACGAAACTGTGATATGTTTTTATTTATACACTCCAAGCATATATACACGTGCTAGTATATGCGTACCTAATGAAATAAATAATAATTTTGTATATAATAATTTAATAATAATAATATTAAAATAAAACAAGTGCGTAGGAAGATACTATTAGAATTATAGATATAGAAGGTTAGACCTCAAAGTCTCCAAATTATTTCAAAACCTATTAATGCAGTTAAAAGCTAAATTTTCGGGCTACAGCTAAAAATCTTTAGGGCTACAAACGTTCCACAAGCAGACAGAAAACAGACTCACTCTGTCGACTCGGTCTGTTTGATGTCTTGCTTATGGAACGTTTGTAGCCCTGAAGATGCCTGAATAGGCGAAAATTTGGCTTGCACATGCATGATTAGGTGAGGTTTTGAAATAATTATGAGACTTTGAGACCTAACCTTCTCTATTTAATCATTTTAAATACTGGAAATGGTTGGGGGTGCGTTTAGGATGATTTTAGGATGAACGCTAATATTTGCATATCACGTACATTATGATATTCCATTGAATAAACGTTTAATAATTTTTCTCAATTGTAACACTTAATATACCTAAAACTTTTTCAAAAATATTACCAGTAAAAGTTATCAAGAGTTTGTTGTAAGGTAAGTTCTCTTTAATATCATTCGTCCAACATTTTAAATCAAAACCTACACTACTACAACCCATTGGGGGTCTCGGGTGCAGTACTATGTAAGGAATCACTGTTTCTTGGTCAGCGGTCGTGCAATGAGGTTATTTGACCCTGATCACGCTCAACAGCCAGGTTCCCCTCCTCTTAATGTTTCAATTCTATTTACTGAGTCACAGAAACGCCTGGTTAGGAGTGGTTAGGGGCGCTCGTTATCTATAATATTACCGATTGTTCACAACCGTTATATTAACGACAGTTATATAAGAACAATATCATTATTAATGAGAAGGTATATTAAAGCAATATAAATTTTATTGACAGAGTCGAATTTAAATTTAATGATACTCTTAGCGAGGTTCAGAAAAAACCTTCCCTTTGGCAAGCGTTCCAAAGAAAAGTTAAGGCAAATATCTTGGGCCCCTTCTCTCTTTTACCCCACCCAACAGTAATGATTTTCCGCTCAAGACTTCTGTCAAAAGGCAAAGAAGAATGCCTTCTACTAAATTTGAGCATTTCTTTTACCACATTTAGGTAAAAATATAATAAGGGAAAGTATTATGTAGAGTGTCAGTTAAAAAGAAATTTTAAAAGGAATGAAAAGAGCATAAATAATATGTTATATTTAATAATCCAAGAGTAGTTTGTTCATTATCTCAAAATTCGAAAAGTAGCTGATAGATAATATCTGCAAATATTTGCCATGTTAATATATCAGCAAGAGAAAAAATGTTTTTGTCCATTACTTCTGTACAAAATGGGGTATTTTTCTTCTTTTTTTTTCACTACAAAATGAAAAAATAAATCAAGATTTAATCAAAATTGAGTGAATAGAGGAAAACTTTATTTCATAAATTTTATCACATTTTTATTATTTTTTTTTTTTTTTCTCAATAACGCCTCTAATGATTTTGACTATACCACTTATGTCAATGAGAATCAAGTATTCTTTAACACTCACACCGGCGCACAGTGGTGCATTAGGGGAAAAAACCCTAAAAATGAACATATTTCTGGAGTAATATTTTAATAATTTTTCAATACCTTACTACCTGTAGTACAGTTTTGTGAAACGATTTTTCCTAATATCTCAAAGCCCAGACGTATATACGTCATTGAAGTAGTACTTTTCTTATATGCTGAGAAAATCACGGTTTTATTGTTCTATAGAGATGATTTTTTTTTAAACTAACTTTTTATCCGATTACTCGCAAAACCTTTTGAACATCATTATATATATATACTGGTTCCATTAGGGGTTTTATTTTGATAAATTTAGCATAACAGTGACAGCGAAGGATTTTACATTTCCTGCCTGAAAGATCTAACTTATCGTGTTTTCATTTGAACTTAAAAAAAGCTCCGTCGAACTAGGTTCTGTGACATATCAATCATCACAGGTTATCCAGCAAGTGAAAAGAAGATTTCAGCCTCATTTTCTCAAAAGGCTAAGAGAGGTAAATCATAATTCTCAAAATTTTGTCAGAAGATATGCGGATTGGTTAGTTTTGACATCAGATTTGAGGAAGTGCAAAGTGTTCCTACTGATAAAAGTCTAGGGGGTAGACCTACAAAAGACTTCTCTGAATCTGGAAGAAAGGCAAAATTGTACAAAATTCGAGAATTAAAGGCAAATTACGACCGAGATTTAATAAACGCGGCTGCTTCGACGACACAAAAAAAGTAAAAAAAAACATGCGATGTTGGATAATGATAGAGCTTTAGCTTTGATGATTCAAGCTCAGCTATCAAAATACCAAAATAACATTATTAGGAAAACTATTAAAGACTTGGTATTTTATATATTACCAAGTTATAGAAAGTTGTTGGATATCCCTTAAAAACATATGCATATATCGATACCAAACTTGATTTTTTTTTAAATTTTGCCTTTTTGACCTCACATGTTGACCTTTCTAATAATTTGATTAAGTTGGCTATCAGTTCATTCGATTTAGCACCTTAAAAACATATATATAGCTACCAAACTAGATTTATTTTTTATTTTTGACCTTTTGACCTTAAATTTTGACCCTTTCCAATAATGTGATTGAGTTGGCTATGGCTTCATTCGATTCAGCAGGTAATAAAACATAAAAATTGTAACTTTGAAGCCTGTAACCCAAATGGTTCGTTTGAGATGAGGTTTTTTCCCATTTTTCGCCCTTTTGCACCACTGTGCGGCGTGTTCAACGGGTGCCTCACACTAGAATGCCGCCTCTGCCAAATAATTAGATCTTTAACACTTTGACTGGCGAAAAAGAATACTGTTGTAGAGTATTCTACACAATTTTAATATTTGATTCTCTTAGAAGAGAACAGTTACTCGATTTGGTGAGATGGCAGCCAAAGTGTTAAGAAAGTAGAAATAATTCCTATTTAAAATAATAAAAATTTACAGTAAATTCATTTTTTTTGTATATTTATTTGTATTTATATTCATATACTTATAAATGTATAAACATTTATTTTTTAATAACAATTATAATTAATATCGTACTATAAACATAAATAGTAGGATAGCATTTTTTATTGTTTATTTTATTATTGTTGGATTGGCAATACTGCATAATGCCCTGGAATAGCCCCCCCCCCCCCTCCGATAGATCGAAAAAGCGTTAAACAGTCCTGGCGTGAACGTGTTAATATGGGTTTTATCATCACACAAATATGCTCTGATGAGTTTTAAATCGCAAAAAAAAATTTTATTGCCCATAAAGTACATTTGATTTTGTTTATATGGAGAAATTAACTGTCTCTCATTATGGCTAGTGATAGGAAACGGCAAGATATGAAATATTAGAGAATTAGATAAATATTTACAGGAGAAAAAAATAAAAATGTTTCTCCAATATTAAAAATTTGGAGGAAAAAAGAGGGCTTCTTACACCATACCAGTTTGGATTTAGAGAAAACCATAACACGACGGAACCTATCCATATGCTGAAATGGGAAGCCCAGGAAGCATTTAAGAAAAAACAACATATGATCGCAATATTTTTAGACATTGAAAAAGCTTATGATACGATGTGGAGATCGCGAGTCCTAGACGTATTAAGAAGGTGGAGTATCGAGGGAAAATTGTGGAAATATATCTCAAACTTTCTCTAGCAAAGAACTTTCAGGGTTATGGTCAGATCTTCAAAATCCTCAGTATATACTCTGGAGAGCGGCACCCCTCAAGGTTCCCCTCTCAGCGCGACCCTTTTTCAGATAGCGATAAATGATATAGCAGAAGTTCCAGTCAGTCCAGCCAAAGTCGTTCTTTACGCAGACGACATAACACTATACATCCGGAGCAAATCCATCAACTTCCTACAATGGAAGGCTCAAGAAGCCCTGGATAATATAGATAATTGGTCGAAAGAAAGTGGCTTCAAGCTATCAGCTAACAAAACCAAAGCCATCCATATATGCAGAATGAGAAGATGTTCAGACAATCCTACAATCAGAATTAGTGGAACAGACATATTATTTGTTAATTGCCAAAAGTACTTGGGGATGCTTCTTGATCGACCACTTAGGTGGACAATTCACATACAAACACTTAAGGAAGAATGCCTAAAACGGATTGGATTACTCAAATCGTTGTCACATACGACCTGGGGAGCGGATAGAAAAAGCCTATTAGCTATGTACCGGTCTACGATTAGAAGTAAATTGGACTACGGGTCTAATATCTATAATTCTGCTTCCAAATCGACACTAAAGATGTTAGATGTCGTACATAACACCGCCCTGAGAATCTGCACTGGAGCATTCCCCACATCCCCTGCTGAAAGCCTCTATGCAGAAGCGGGCGAACCCCCGCTTGATTTTAGGAGACTATTCCTTTCAGTGAAATACGGGTTAGAACTTAAAACCAACTCGAGACACCCATTGAACAAACTACTATTCAGTAGAGGAGAAAGGAAAGAAAGGGAGGAAAACTTACTCAAAGAATTTCTAGAGAAAATCGGAAACCCGCCATTAAAAATAGAAAATATTTCAGAAATGCCAGATACAGCATATCCTAGATGGATACATGCCAAACCGCATATAGAAACATCATTAGCCGCCCATAAAAAAAGGATCAATAACTCCAGCCGAATCTCAACAGTTATTTCTTGAAACACTGGAGAAATATGCGGGATACAAAATCGTCTATACAGACGCATCTAAAGCTCAGAATGAAGTGGGCTGCTCTTTCATAATTCGCCCAAATGACCGGAAATTATATAAATTACCAAACATATGCTCCATATTCACAGGGGAGGCGTTAGCAATAAAGGAAGCACTCGAACATATTGAGTTATGTGATGCCGGGAAGTGGGCGGTAGTATCAGACTCAATGAGCGCATTACTGGCCATAGAAAATACTAAGCCCAAATCTGCTTTAATAACAGAAATAAGAAACATTTGGTGGCAATTAAGGGAGAAAGGAACGGATGTCATTTTCATATGGTCCCCCTCACACTGCGGAATCACAGGAAATGAGCTAGCAGATCAGGCAGCACGTCAAGCGCGAATTCTAGATGCCAACGATGTGACAATTATAAATAAAACTCCTCTAGATGACCTTTTTAAAACAACAAAACTTGAAATCCATAAAATATGGCAGACCAAATGGAACCAAAAAGAATCGAAACTAAACGACATAAAGAAGAACCCGAGAGAATGGACTACCTCCAACAGAAAATCGCGTAGAGAGGAAATTGCCCTTTGCCGACTAAGAATAGGCCACTGTATGTTCTCCCATGCATACTTGCTCGAAGGTCTCGAACCCCCCACCTGCAAATTATGCAAAGTAGAAATAACAGTAGAACACCTTCTACCGAATTGCAAAGCCTATGAAAAACTAAGGAAAAAATTAGAATTGGGACCATCTTTAAAAGAAAATCTTAAAGATGATGAAACAACAGTAAAAAAAAACAATACAATATTTAAAACTAACAAAATACTACAACAAAGTCTAAAATACAGATGTTGCCAATGACCCTGCAGGGTAAAGGCAACAAAAAAACCAAATAAATAAATAAAAATTTAATTTCAGCTAAAGAGTGCGGTTATATAAGTATATGTATAATATATGGTTGGAAAGCTGAGAACATCAAAAGGAATAATATTTACTTTATATCGTTGTAAAATGTATATATGCACGAACATTTCTAGTTTTTTTTTATTAGGTACGTATGTTCCTACAACAGCTAATACACGTTTACAACTCTATCGCAGTACAGAGGTATGAATGAGTTTCGATGTTAAACAAATGGAGTTTTAGTAACACATCAATACTTTTAAAATCAGACACGCGCATCAAATCAGATTTTGTTAAATCAGATAACGTGAAAATCGTTGATTAGTATCATGTAGTCGTAAAACAATTAAGACCCTTTTGTTTAAAGTAATACTCTGGATTAAATTTTGCTGCTGGTAGTTGAAATGGTTCAGCAAGAAGGTGCATACCTACCTAACTTCAGTACAGTATTCTATTATTGAAAATGGAGGTGACTGATTATAGAATTTAAAACCTGGGGAAAGTCGGGGGTAATAACGAATGAATCCCAGTCATCCGAAATGGTTTGTATTCCAAATTCATCACCTCTCACCACTACCTCCTACCTCCTACGAAGGATAACATGGCGACAACCTTGAACAGACAAGGGATCCCCCGGAATAATTGGAAATTAAAAGTTAATGAAACCGCTGTGTTATTCATGACCCCGTAAGTGGTTTGGGGTTGATCAGTATGCGGCGAGCTAACGCCCGTAGGCCACCGGGACCTGATTCTTCTTCCTAGCAATTAGCCTGGAGTTCTAATTGCCTTGTCTGGGCAGGTTAGAATTGGGCTCGTGTTGACTTTATGGATGTTGCACTCTCAGATTGGAATGAGAGGGAGCGTGTGAATGAGAGAGTGAGAGAGAGTTAGTGAGAGAGAGAGAGAGAGAGCGAGAGAGAGAGAGAGAGAGAGAGAGAGAGAGAGAGAGAGAAAGAGAGAGAGAGAGAGAGAGTTTATAAATGTTTTTTTAAAAAATTAATAAATAAAATGAAATGAAATAAAAGATAAATTGCTCTGGAACGAACGAGGATTTGGTTTTGTAGAGTGGGATGTAAAAATCATTGGGTTGGGTATTATAAAAAAAACGTAATATTTCTAGGGACGTCCGCTTATTTCATTGGGTTAGGGATAAAAATATCAGCAAATCAGGATGCAGTTGAACAAATGCAAAACGACTATTTAAATTTATTCGACAATTATCACAAATTGAGGCAATGCTGATGAGACGATTACGTTATAAGCAGCTGGATAGGAGAGAGGGGAGGAGTGGGTGAATGTTTCCAGTTTATTATACAGTACAATCGAAATCTTATGCGTGCGGGTTATCAGATTTCTGAATGATTTGTGCCTCGTGGATTTTATATGTTTTTTTTTTTTTAATTTTAGGATTTTATAACAGGTCAGTAGTGATGGTTAAGGATACCGTAGATCCTTAGGTGAAGGTGCAGATTCATTTAAAGAAACAAAGAAATAAACTACGGAAGACTGGTTTACTATAAGAATTCCATTGTTGTGAAGAAAAATAAGGAACTAAGCTGAATCAAGTATAAGTTGAAGGAAATGCAAAATTAATTAATTATTTATTTTATTTTTAATAATAAAAATCATTAATAATTACCAATTATTAGATAATTAAATCGAAAGAGTAAAACAATAAAACAAATTATATATTTTTTTAAAAAGGCGGGAGTAGGCGATGGAAAGTTGAAGGGACACGTTCAAAAATTGGTGTAGACCCTTATAGCCGTGATTCCGTTCGGTTTGAATATTTTATTTTTTTCAATTATTTTACTCTTTTGAGTTAATTAGGTATTTTTAGACAGCCTCTTAGACCGTTCTCGTCCAATTTGTTGGATTTTTAGATATGATATTTGAAGTCTTAAAACGGGGACAAGGGCCGTGTACACCAATTTATCAAGTGGGACATCACCTTTTGTGGTTTTGGGGCAGGTTAATCATAAGGTGCTAGAAGATTATAAAGTTTAATTTTTTTTAAAACCTTTCTACGACATTATATTTTGTACTAAACATCGATCGTATACTCATGTTTTTGTTAAAAGTGTCATTACAACTTGGTGTTTAATAGTAGCTTTAATCCTCTTAAATACATAAAAATTATCTTAAATCATGCATATTCGTCCTGTGCTATAGAATTTTTTTTTGTAAGTATTGCTGTGTACTTTAAATTTCTACCATGTTTTTCAATTCTATAATCTTTAAATTTTAAGTCCTTAACAGGTTCATTGTGCAAGACCTCAGAAAAATAAAAATGGTTATCAAAATGATAATACATATTTTTTTAAGTACCTAAATACTTTCTGGACTTAGTTCTAGAAAAAAAGAATGAAAACTAAATATAAATTAAAAAAAAATTAATATTACAATTAAGGGTATTTTTGTAAATGTATTAAGGTTTATTATTTTATTTTATTTTTATATGCTTATCCACGTAATCAGACCATTCGCAGGTGAAGCGCCACGCTATTCCATGTATAACAAGGAGTTTGCGCAGTACAAATATATCATATTGATTTTTGATAAAAAATGCAAAATGAATCTAGAACCAAGATGTCTTAAGCTCTTACCCCAAAGGGTGCCCTAATGGATAAAAATTGAGGATGCAGTTATCTGATTCAGATAAGTTCAGAAGGAGGGGTTCTTCTTAAGCCATGGTCACATTTTCATTTTATATTAGTTTTGCATAGAGATTTTTTTTTTTACTCTACTTTCGGGTAAATATAATGCATAAAATAATAATAATATATAAAATATTATAGGAATAATAATAGTGATTATAAGGCTAAGGATTATAATGATTATAGGCAACTTAGTTGGCGATGCAGACACTACCAATCGTTATCCGGTGGCCCTAGGATTTTTTAATGGGAATAAAAAATCCTTAGCCATGCCGTCCCTCGGATAGGACGTAAAATGGAGGTCCCGAGCCTGTACGATGTCAGGTACTCGTTAAAGATCCCTATCCTAATTATACCTGGATAGGCAAAATTTAGGACTCCCACTGTACCATCGTCCGATTAGCCTTAGTAGCATAAAAATGGACCTTAAACAAACAAACAAACAACCAATCGTTATCCACTGACATATGTTTTAACTCCGACATATTGGTTTTATCGAATCCTCCCAACTTCATTTGGCACACGACCTACTGACGTTAACCGTTCGCCAGAACGCTTACTAATCTTCTAGTTACACGATCGTATTTTTGCATCGCAATTTTATAGAATTATAGACACAGTTAGAGCCTTTTTTATTTTTCATCACGGTTTATCTTATATTTTAATAAAAATGCAAGAGCCCTATGTTTGTTACTTGATATAGGTAACAAACAACCTCTCACATAACGTTTTATGTGAAATTTTATGTTAGTATTATTTGACTGAAAATACTGTATTCTTTGGGTTCTGGACGATTTCGCAGAGGCCCCACAACTCTATCCCGTAAGTCCATATGGGTGTTTCTCAGATTATGGGCAATTTTTATAACAAAATTATGTCATTACCGAGTTAATAATTCGGGCATGAGACGAGTTTTTAACTTGGTAATGACATTTCCACGTATTTTATTCGGCCAAAACCGCTGTGTAACTAATTGAGATCATCTTTTTTGCCAACTGGCTTAGACAAACGATAGTCAAATTAATATGATATAAAGAATGAAATAATTTGAAAAGAAAGCGTGTTAATACATGCCGTGGTAATGACAGCAATAAAAGTACGAGGCTTTTTTTACGAGGCACATGCGCGGAGGCTCCCAACTGACCACTACACTCACAAGAAATTTCTACACTGTTCCTCCTTTTTCAAGGCTTTATCTCTGCCGTTTTGTTTTTTGATCGGTAACCACGTCAAAGTGAAGGGATAAAGTTTTAAAACTACTTAAACATACTTACTGTATATACTCGTACAGTAGGAACTCCATTATCCGGGCCTCGATTAACCGGGGTGCCGAGGAGCCATTTTTTTAATAAGCTTTTTTTAATTTGTATGCCATTTATTTTGTATGTATAATATTTTTAAAAAAATGTGTATGTAAATATTTAACGATTACACAATGGTTAAATATCTATTATGAAATAAAACAATAAATGGAAAACACACAGAAAGGGAGTATTGTATTATGAGATATTTCCGATATCTAACACTCCGATTCATAATCTAGGAACGGTGTTGTTTTCAAGTCTTTCCAGGAAACTCCTACTCTGACCTGTTTGGCTACAAAACAAAATAATGTCACTTGTGATTTAGTCTCGATATTAAATACATACGAAGTAGCAAAATGTCGGAAAAAAGAAAACGTGTTATTTTAACGCTTGAAGAGAAATTAACAATTATAAACAGATTAGAAAAGGGTGAAAGTGTTAAAAAATTGCAGCTGAACTAGGAATCGGCGAACAAACTACGGGGTATTTTGAAGAAAAAAAAAGACATTTACATCATATCGTCGTCGGCCCATAATATATAAAAACATACATTTACTTTTTTTGTTATTTTTGTATATTATAATTATAATTTATATAAAAATATACATTTACTTTTTTTGTTATTTTTGTATATTATAATATTATACATATAAAACGTTCATTTGAATTTGATTAAACCTTACAAGTGTTTTTTTAACCCTTTTTTCTATCACATTATGTCAATAAAATGTTTTAATTCGATTATCCAGGGTTTTCGATTATCCGTGGACCCCATACATCATTACCCCGGATAATAGAGGTTCTACTGTACATACATATATATATATACACACACACCCACACACACATACACACTCAATTATGTTAAAACATTATTAAATATACTTAGATGGGGAAGAAAATAGCAACGCCAAAAAATAACAATATGATGATATATCCAAAGTTTTCCAGAGTAAATTTTTTGTTTTTAAAACAAAATATTTGGAGTGTGTAATAAAAAATATTCATATTATTCATCAAAAATTGATAAATTAATTAAGCCGACAAAATCGTTGATTATATATTAATTACTTTATTTAACCAAAACTTGGTAAGCGAAAAAAAAAAAAAAATTGACGGCGAAAAAGAATTTCAACATTATCTTCAAAATTGTTTTCTCTTAACCTGATAGTTTACCGAGTAAGTTAGGGATTTGAATATATCATTAAGCTGAATATAAGCAAACTTCTGGAGAATCTCAACTTGAGATTAAACAGATTATTCGAAATTGCATTTTCCATTTAGTGAATAAGCTCCAGGCAATAATATCGCTTCCTTTCGGCTAAACGAACTTTGAAGTTTGAAAATGCCGAAGAGAGTATTTAGGGGTTGTTAGTTTCAAAGGGAGGGATGCGAAGCTGGTTAATTGAGATTATTTCGTTTCAGTGTCGGGATAACGTGATTCAGTTGCTAAGAATTTAGTAGTTTTAAATTTATTAGCAAACGATTAGCAAGCAAATTTAAGATAATTAATTTTTAATTGAAAGAGAAGTTATTTTTTGGAAAATATGGATTTTTGAATCTGTAGCACAAACAAGGCATCAAAAAACTTAACGTGACATTTCTATCGAATACCTGTTATCGTTCTCAATGTTGTTACGCGAAGAAAAATCATATGATTAATTCTGTTTCATTGGAAAATATTTCTGGACTATTCAGGAACGAATAAATTCATGGATTAGTAAGTAATCAAATATTGGAATTATCTAGACCTTTTCTGGATTCTTTCATCTCGGGCTAAATATAAGAAGCATTGGACTATTAGCTCAGTCTTGCTTGGAACATGAAGCATAAGGTTACTCTTGAGTAACTGTTCCGTCGCTTGTAGTTAATGTTTGTAACGTTTTATTAATTTGAGTTCTCATTGATCGGTTGCCATTTTTGCAATTTGATTGTACGTCAGTAAAATTATTTATAAACCACATTGGTGTTATAATATGGTCTCCAGAATATCTCAAAATAAGAATTTTATTAAAATCAAGAAATAAACGAAGCTAATCTGACTTATGGGTTCTTCCTAGCGTGCTTATCGAGTTAAAATCCAAATAGCTTGAATAAATAACGAAAAAAACACAAATATAAGTAACAAAGAATTTATAAAAAAAAAGAAAAACACGTTAATACATATAGGGTAATTTAAGTAGGCTTAACACTTTAATAAAACCTGCAAGACACCTACTATGCAAGATGATGAACCGGGTTAAAATCCCTTCCATTGCCAATCTTGATAAAATTATTTAAAAAAAAAAAACTATATAAAAATAATAATCTCTAAGTAATTTAACAATGAATGTTTAACAATAACACTACGGTCATTAAGCCCCGATAACTAAAAAAAAAATCTGGTGCGTGCGCGCAACACACAACTTTCACTTACCAACTTACTTAGATAAGAAATTGACGTGTTCTGTTAAATATAATTTCCCAAAGTCACACATTTTTCTACATCCATATCTTATTTTTGTTAATCGTTAAAGCCGTTTTTGAGTAATAAAATAAAAAAAACCGTGAAAATGATACAAAATTTATTAAGTAAAGTGCCCCCTCCGGTTAATCAATTTTAATGAAATTTTAACAGACATATCTCGGGCATATACATACATTAAATACCAAGTTTGATCAAAATAGTTAAAGCCGATTTAGAGTAAATAAAAAAAACACGTGGAAATGATACAAAATTTATTAAGTAAAGTCCCCCCTCCGGTTAATCAATTTTGATGAAATTTTTACAGTCATATTTCGGGCATATAAATAGATGAAATACTCAGTATAATCAAAATCGTTAGAGCCGTTTTTGAGAAAATCGAAAAAACCTAAAAAGTTATTAGGTCCCTTTAAGTACCAATACCTCCCTTTAAGTAATTTTGATGAAATTTATGCTGTCACATCGCGGGCATATACCTACACTAAATACCCAATTTCAGGATCGCACGGTTTATAGTTTTTGAGCTAGTCTGTTCACACACACACACACACACACACAGACACACAGACACACAGACACACACACACACAGACCATTTCGCGGGACTTAGTCATTTCGACTCAGGGGACCCCAAAACGTGTATTTCCGTTGAAAACCGGAAGTCGAATTTTTTCACGATCGCAATACTTCCACTTACTATATATTTCATATATAGGTAAGTGAAAGTAAAAAAGCTTAATATTTTTTTTTTTTTTTTTTTTTTTTTTTTATGCATGCGTAGAGAAAATTAAAATCTCTAGCATATGTGAGTTTTATAAAAAACGAGTCAGATGTATTTTCCGTCAGGTGGATCAATTCACTGAGCAATACTGCAAATTCGCAATTTAACGAATGTTAAAAAGCTTTTTACAGAGGTATTTAAGTTCAAAGAAAACACTTTTAAGAAAAGGGATAAAGGAATAAAAAAAAAAAAAAAAAAAGAAACTCATTATAATGAAGAAACTAAAATAGCGCACAATTAGTCTAAACCACGAGAAAGAGAAGGGCTTTTCTGCATAATTATTCGGAACAGAGTATAAATTAAAGAAAAGTATACTAAAATTCTTCTTGAACTATAAAAAAAATAATTCTTCTGGGATATTATGAACATTTTATACTTTTAATTGCTGTATTGGAATAGAAACATTAAAGAGCACTTTGTGTTTTTGTTTTTTTAACCTATGACATTATTTAGTGATACAAACAATACCTATATAGACAACCGATTTTTTAAGCAATAAAAACTATATGTTAATTGAACAAGCTGTTAGTTCATGAAAATTGGGTTGCATTTTTTGTTCGCCAAGAAATAATGCGTAACGCCCAATATAATTAGCCACTAAAGATGTAGAATGCTAGGCTACAAAGTCTCGAATTATTTCAATTATTCACTTAATCATGCAGATTACATGCCAAATTTTCGCCTATTCAGGCATCTTCAGGGCTTTAAGGGTTTCGCAGGCAAGCTAGAAACAGTAAACAAAAATCACTAAATACGTAAACTCTATTGGAAAAGGTACATATGTACTTGCAAAAGCATACATCGAACAACACATTACCAAAGCATTTACTAGATGGCCTTGTAAATATAGAGAATTCGTTTAATAAGTTATTTTTATCTTCCAAAAACATATCAACTTTTTTAATAAAATAGGTAGTAAATTACTTTCCCTTGATATCAGTCAATCAAAATGGCTCAGAAATCGCAAAAGACATAAAAACGAAAAAAAAAACTTCAAGAATTAGTCACAGCACAAGATCTAACTAAAGAAAGCTGTTTCTAGCTTGCCTGCGAAACCCTTACAGCCCTGAAGGTGCCTGAATAGGGGAAAATTTGGCATGTAATGTGCATGATTAAGTGAATTATTGAAATAATACGAGACCTAGCATGCTATATCTATAATTAAATAAACTCTTCCTACAAACTTGTTTATTAGGCACTAAATATAACTTCTTACAAGTTGGATAATCTTAATATTTGGAATTAAATATTTAATGATAAAGCTACATGTTAATAAAATATTAAATATTTAAACTTAATATTTATGATATTAAAATATTTATTTATATTTAGTACTCGTATGGAATAGAAAAATAATGAAAATTTCTGTTTTTATTTAAATTGATTACAGATTTTGAATAAAATACTGTTTATTGAAAACTATTAAAAACGCCGATTATTCGTTAAGAAATGGAAATAAAAAAACATCTTTATAGGAATATAAGAGTAATAATTTTAAGTAAACCATCACATAATAATATTTAAAAAATAATCCTGGAAGGCTTATATGTTTTTATTTAAAGATTTAACTTAAATTGAAATATTTAATAAATACGAATTTATTCAATTTGTAGTTTTTGATTCTCAAAATTTCAAGGGGGGAGCTCTCTTTCCCCGCCCCAAAAGTTTCATCATAAATAGTCCGGGTAATTGACGTTTCGGTTAATTGACATCCAGATATTCGACGTTCCACTGCATAGTTAAGCTTTGCTTCCTAACATAAAAAGCCACTAGTTCCAGCAAACCCACCTAGGCAAGAGAAGTTTTTACACAGATATTTAATAAAACTACCAAAATTATACTGAGATTAAAGTTTAGTAATATAACCTTTATGACTTTTTAATATTACCTTTTAAAGTAATTTTATATTATCTTTTTATTTTTCTTCGTTTTTCACTTAAATTTATTCGTAGTATTATCCTTTATAGTATTTTCTCTTTCTACGGAACACCTAAATTCTTAACAGCGATATTACCTTCTTTTTTGTTTTCTTTTTTTGTTACTATTATATTTTTTTATTTTTCTCTTTTAAATTTCTCTTCATAGTCAATTTGCAAATGTTCTATAGAGGCTAAAACAACCCACTTGGTTGATAATCTCATTTTGCTACAAATAAATAAATAATATTAACTAAACAATAGAAAAATTATATAAATAGGGAAAGCTATTTATAAGTGAAACACTCCAGAGAAACGTCACACTTTTCAAGAACTGACAGAAGTAAGCATCCCATTTGGAATAATCGCATCATCCGGGAAATGGAGTAAGAAACTCCGAGAAAGAAAATGCCATCTCTGGGACGGATGAGAGATAATTCTTGTAGGAAGTAGAGTTTCCTTTTGGAAAATTGACCTTTATCGTTATTAAATTCCTTTTGAGATTATTACAGAGACAGTTTCCCATTATTCCTCGGAATTTTCCGACTATGCCTCCTAGGGTTAAACCTCTAAAGTTTTTAATAACAGAGTAGTTATTAAAACTGAAATATCTGGGTTAGCTCTGTGACAAATTTATCGAAATCGATGAAGGAAACATTACTGGGTATGAGCGTGTTGGAGAATATATTACTTCCATTTATGTAAATTTATTTAAAATTATTAAAATCGTGTCTGATAAACTCGAATCCCTTAAGAGATTTTACAAAATCAATACAATGAGAACATTCACAATTATTAATGTTTGTTTTAAATCAACAACTATTTTCTTCTTCAGGAAGTTTCTATTATTATTTCAGAACGGAGTGTTTTAATTATTATTTAAATGCTGCTGTAACGTGAAACGAAACATATGGTTTGGTCTAGATTTTTGTTGGAACATTTACATAACTATTACATGTCGTCAGTACGTAATGGGTTGTTCAAGAATGTGGGTTTTTTTCATTTCCCCCCCCCCATTGTAATTTGCTTGCTTAATTTTAATATATGAGAAAAGGTAAATTTGTAAGTTAAAAAAGCAAATAAATGTTTGTATAACATGTATTTATATTATTTTGTAATAAAAAAATAAAAAAATCACATGTTCTGGAAGTGGCGAAAAGTTAATGTGCCATTCTAGAAGGTTCAGTTTCGGATTAAGCATATATAAGAAGCAATAGACTAGGGGATGTGTTGCCTTGAACATCGAAGCTTTGTCGTTACATTTGTGTCACTGTATTGTCAGTAGTAGTTACTTTTTGTAACGTCGTTAATAATTTGAGCTGTTATTGTTTGTTTGATGTTGTGAATTAGAAATTTAAGTTAATAAAAAATATTTAAACTCACATTAGTTAAGTCATAATACGAATCTGTTATATTTAAAAGGTACAACTCTAAAATTAAAATTAAATAAAAAAAAAAAAAAAAAGATTTTTGTTTTAATTTTATTGTTTGTTCGTTTAATGTCACTTTATGCCACTAAGGCTAATCGGACGATGCTACAGCGGGAGTCCTCAATTTTGCCTATCCATGTATAATTAGGGTAGCGATCTTTAACGAGTATCTGACATCGTACAGGCTCGGGACCTCCATTTTACATCCTATCAGAGGGACGGCATAGACAAGGATTTTTTACTCCCATTAAAAAATCCTAGGGCCACCTCGGGAAGCGAACCCGCGACCTTTAGTATTGTAAATTTCTATGCTAACCACTACACCACAGGTGACCCCATTAATTTTATTTTATTAAAATTTACTACTGTATTTACAAAAATAAATCTATTAAATGCGCTAATAATATGAAAACAATATGTCATGAAATAGCATGATGAGAAGTGGCCAAAATTCACTGGCTTTAAACGCCGAAAAATCAAAAGTTCTGGTATGCCGTAAGTCTCCACGAACGAAAAAATTAAAGTCACTGTTATGGCAAAAAAAAAAACACTGGAATTTACAAAATGTTATAACTAAAGCTCGGAATTCCGTGCAGTAAAAATTTGAAAACGTGCAAAACCGTGCAGTAAAAACTTAAAAACGTGCAAAACCGTGCAATAAAAAATTTAAAATGTGCAAAAACAAGCAAAAAAAAATATTGCTTGAAAATCATGCAGTAAGTTATTTATGTGAACAATATATAGCTACTTTTGAAACAAATAAGTAGCGGAGAGTAAATTGCAGTAAAAACTTTTATTTTTAAAATATTGGTTTTAATATAGATTTTGGTAAAATAATGATTTTTTTATTAGTAAAGAAAAATTAATGGAGTTCATTAGAATGTAACTACACTCCATTATTTTTTTAATTAAAGTTTATAACTAAATACATTTCTAAAAAAAAATCCGTAAAACAGTGCCTCCTGTCACTTAAACTTTCTATCAATTTAGAAAAAGATATCGCAACTTCTACAATCTCAGAGGAAAATATTTAAAGCGACTCAGCAACTAGGGATCTCCTTCAATTCAACAGTGACTGAATTTCCGTTCAAGCAATCATTACAATTTTTTTAAAGTTTGTATCCAGGATTTTTTAAAAAATTATTTCGAAATTTTTCGTAAATGATAATTCCTTTTTCGCTCTTGATTCTTTCCAATGATTTTCCAACGTCCTCAACTATTTTTATTTGGTCATATTGAGAAAGATTTTTCTCCTCTAATTATGTAATAGCAACCGGCAAAGCTGATAATTTAATAAATGCCAAATCAGATTGAATGGTTGGATTCATCAAAATGGTTTTTAATTTGATAATTGATTGCACCTTTTCTTCCAATTCTATATTTGAAAATATTTCCGGTAAAAAAAAACAACAAAAAATCAGAACATAAAATATTTACTTTAAATAGTAACAAGGTTTGGAATAAATAGTAAAACCGACGCATGTGAGCTATAATTATGTTGGAAATAGGGAGATCTTATAAAGGAAAGATGCTACTCAAATTATGGAATCCGGTGCATAGGCTTATTTTTAAATCACTCTGATGACACGCACTAACCATGGTACCGTTCTTTGGTTAAAAAAAAATTAGGTACTTTTTCTGTCATTGTAAGCAAGCATCAATTGATGCCCACTACTTGTGCTGCAGTGGGCATCAATTTTTGATTTCCTCTCACATCCAATATTTTTATCACAAAATTTGCAAAACACTACACTACCATCCCTTTTGAGTCAGGATATTTTTCAATCCATCCCGCAATTTTCGAAGAAACCCCTCCAGTTTTGGGCATTTTAAGTAACAATATACTCGACAGAAGCTAGATTGATAGTGACAGAACGATGAGAATTGAGAAACAAAATGTAAATATCCAGGAACTACTGAGCCCCCTCAGTTCTTGGAAATTGGAGGTTCGTGTTCGGAATTACATCTCCCAAGTTACCTCTATTTTTTTCCTATGTTTCCTTTCCGTTATTTTTTTATTCCTATTCCTAATTCCCATTTATTTTTCCACTCATTTTTTTATGTATATTTAAGAAAATTAAAATTTGTAATAATTTTTTCTTCAAATTATAAAATGATGCAATTTCTTGCAATGAAACATCAAAACGTGCAATTTCGTGCAGTAAACCCCAAAACGTGCAATTTCGTGCACTAAACCCCAAAACGTGCAATTTCGTGCAGTATAAAACTTCGTTAAAACATCCTATTAGACTTGATTCGGATAAGTAACTTGAATTCGCGTTATTCTGACTTACCAATAAAAAGATGCAATTGCACGGGAATCCGAGCTCTAGTTATAACTATCTAGGAGTGCCATTTTCAACATCGGCAAGATTTTCTAAGGCTGCTGAACACTTTATTCAGAGGTCGAATGTTGCAGGAACAAAGGTACGAGAAATTTTAATACGAGGTAAGATGCATAGGAAACCAAAATGTCTCTCTTTGATTCAATGATCTTCTCATCTCTTCTTTATGCGGCAGAAATTTGGGGCTTAAGATATTTTGAATCAATCGAACAGGCACAAGTTAAATTCCTCAAACAATTATATTTTTGGCCCAGAACAACGCCTAATTATATAGTTCAACTGGAAACCGGCACCTCACCGATTCTAATGGCAGTTTTGAAGAAAACTATAAACTTTTGCATAAAACTATCTTCATTGCCAGACCATCGACTTCCTAAAAAGTGTTTGCAGAAACTTGTGGCGCTGGATACTAGGCAGCCTAACCTCGAATTTAATTGGACATCACAAATTAAAAATTTAGCGGCTTCCAATTTTGTTCAAGAGTACTTCAACGACTTTTTCGATTCAAAAGCATTAATTAGAAACAAAAAAAAACATTTTGTTATCTGTTTCTAATAACTTATTCTCTAAAGACATTGAACGTGCATTTAATTCAAACTATAGCCACATCTACAGGCGGATCTGTTGCTATAATCACCCAGAACCTGAAAACTACCTCAAATTCATAACCTCTCTACGAAAGCTGCGAACTGTGAGTCGGCTGAGAGTTTCGAGTGAAGACCGTCTGGCGCTGTACCATGGGAATATTGCTTATCTTTTAAGGGTTGAAGAAGTCTGTAAGTGGTGCGGCCTCCTAGTCACTAACCCTCTAAAGCATTTGGTCCTAGAATGCTTATTCGTTGAGACCTATAGAACGAGATATCTCGACAAATATATTAATGCGAGCTCGAATGACTTATCACTGATGAGGTTTCTATATATTAAAAGCCTAGAACACTTGGATAATGTGCTCTACTTTATTGTGTCGTCATTTAATATTTTAAACAATTTACCTGCAAACCCATAACTATAAAATAATCTTTTAATTATTTGTATGCTTGAATTTCATACAAATAAATAAAGTGCATATTTTGGTACCCTTTTAAGTGGCAACAAGTGCATTGCATCAACTAAAAGACATTTATATTTAAGAGAATTTGGTAATATTTTATCTTGTATAAATGGTGGTAGTTATATAAAAAAATTTCAATTTTTCAGTTTATTTTGTTAATTGATCTATAGTTAAATTTAGTTTAATCCTGATTATGTTAGTCAGTATTTTTTTTTTTTTTATATTAGTGTATCTCTCATATCTTCTTCTTATGCAGTGCTCATTGGTTTATTTGTTTAATTTTTTGGTTTGCTTTAATTTTATTCAATCCTGTTTACTAACTCTACTAACATTGATTGGGCCAGACTCCATGGCTAAGCTGTCTTATAAGCCAATAAATAAATAAATAAATAAAAAATTGTTTTTCTTTACATGCTATTTATCAATTTACTGCTATAATTCTATTACACTGTATTGAGATCTTATCTGTTATTCTACACAGTTTATCTACTACACGTATTTGGTTATGGATTTTAAATATTTATGAATGGAAAGAATTTTACTATGGTCAGTTAACTTTAATGAACTATCGCACGTCATATTATCTATCTTTCATAGCTCTTTGAACAATACTTCTCATTGTTTTGAGTACCACTGGCATACCATCATAATATGTTCAAGAGTCTAGTTGTCACCACATTTGTCGCGATTAGTATTTTATGATTAGCTTATTTTATGTAAGTGATTATTGCAAATTCCATGGTTTGTTCTGAGTCTAATGTATGTTTTTATGGTGTCTTTTCGGATATTTGCTTGTGAGAACCACGATTTACTAAAGATTTGAGGGAATAATTTTTTATAATATTGTCCCGCGGGATTTTCTAGATATCGTTTTTGTCAATTTTCTATTACATCTAGTTTAATCATTTTCTAACAATCCGTGAAATGTCGTTTTAGTGTCTATCAGTTGGCCATTCGTAATTGCTAACTTAGCCATTTGGAGCAGTCGATCTCCAGTTCAATCTCTCGACAGCCCTCAAGGAGACCTGAATATCGGGTCGAAACGTCGGCACAATATATATACCATTACACATATAGTGTTTTCATTTGACCGCACCCCCAACCATTTCCATCTCATCTTAGCCATTTTATCTACTTTTTCGTTATCTGAGATACCTGCGTGAGCCTAAATCCACTTATTTGATGGTTTATTAATATCTCCGTCTGGATGTTGCTAATATCCTTATTTATGATATTATTTAATAATAGCAAGGTGCTTTTACAATCTGTTAAAACGATAAAATTGTTGTAATCAGTCAAACAGGTTAAAAGTTAATAGTTGGCACCCCTTCCTATACCTACTCATAGTGAGGAATAGATCTTACAAACATTTTTTATAATGTATGTAAAAAAGTTTTATTACGCATGTAGTTCTCTGATCGTAATAAATCGTTTTGAAACAGTTCTACAGAAATGCTATGAATGAGCGTCCGCACAAAAAGATGGATTGGTGTTGTAATACCACTTTCTTCTGAGACGTTTCACATTAAAAAAAAACTTTCGGTGAATATATTACTCTTGTTCTTCATGAACTCTCGGTAGTAAATATATTTCGAAGTTCTAGAACAAGAGTCATAATCTTTAGACAATAAACTTAAACTTTAATCTAAAGCACTGAAAAACTTCGGCGAACTAATCAATTTTGTGGTGGCCCAAGTAACTCTCCATTCGCTACTCTCAAACTCCCCGCAACCCAGGGTAGATTAAATTTTCTAGATTAAAACACAAAAGGAATGAAGAAAAAAAAATGAGGCGATGACGTGAGTAAATTTAGAAAACAAATGACATAGTTTATACAAAATAGGAACATAAGAACGTAGAAGTTACAGAAAAAATAAGATTTTACAGACTAAAGTCTGACAGCTACATAAGAATGAATGCTAGTTAAATACCGATTATAAAATACGATATGCGCATCGATTATAAAATAGATGGTAGTGTGTTGAAGGAAAAGGGAAGACCAGGAATATACATTTAAATATAATTGCATCGACTAACAATAAGTAAATTTTCAGATTCCGATAATGCTAATTTTTAATAACTTTGATGATTAAGTATATGGTGCAATCATTATTGGGTCAATCCATATCAAGTGGTCCAAAGTTGGTTGCTCGACCATTTTAGAAAAAAAAATATATTTTTACCACTAATTACGTATGGAATCAGTACTTCAAAACAAGTTTTAAAGTTGAAAGGCAGCCATCTTTGTTTCCGATTTTTGAGTTTGTAAGCTCTTACGGAAAATTCATTTTCTCAAGGCTGGTAAGTCATAGACTGATAATTCAGACAAGATTGTTTTCCTTACAGTCTGCTCTATCTTTTGTGTCCTCTTTTTTTTTTTAATATTTTGAATCTGAATACTTGAAAACTGCTATTGAAAATAACTGCTTTTTTATCTCAAAAGACTGTTCTGGAGGGTAAGTAAAAAATAATTTGGTTGCTCGACCATTTTAGAAAAATTGTATATTTCTTCCTTACGTATGGAATCAGTAGTTCATGACAAGTTTTTAAATAAAAAAAATAGGGACAACCGTTTGAAAATGGCAGCCATCTTTGTTTCAGATTTTTTAGTTTATAAGCTCTTAAAATCATTCTTAGCTACCGAAGTGCTCAAATATACAGGTTGAAAATGGTACAGGAGTTTAGTGTTTCATTTGAGGATAACATGTGAAAAAATGAAATTTTTATTAAGTCCCCCACAAGAGATATTAGAGCCTAAAGTTAACAAAAAATTAAAATATTTCAACTTTGAAAATTCATAAAAAAATCAGGGTTAAGAGTACTTTTAATAAAAGCTACTTGGTTAGGCTTATTATCAACTTTGATGAACATCCCCTTATACTCAATAATTTTCCTAAAAAACGGTCTATTGAGATATTATTAAAGCAGTTGTTTTCAAGTATTGTACATCAAAATATTAAAAAAAAAAAAAGAGAACAAAAAAGATAGAGCAGACTGTAAGGAAAACAATCGTGTCTGAATTATTAGTATGTGACTTACCATTCTTGTGAAAATGAATTTTCCGTAAGGGCTTATAAACTCCAAAATCCGAAACAAAGATGGCTGCCATTTTTAAACGGTTGATCCGTACGTAGTTATTGGTAAAAATATAATTTTTTTCTAAAACGGTTGAGCGACCAAATTAATTTTTTTCGGACCATTTGAAAATGGAATGACCTATTTAATATCGGAATATGTTAGACTTTTTTTTTTTTTTTTTTTTTTTTTTTGTAATTTTTACAATTTCAAATTGTAGAAGAAAAATTACAATTATTCTACAAAAATAATAATAAATCTACGTAATTATAAACAGAAGATAAGGAGATAATATGAACTTATGAACTGATTTAATAATGTAATTTGGGGGGATCTGATCGTTAAAGTTGCGTGATAAAAATAAGCAATTATCTTGAGTAAGCAGATAAGTTCAACTCAGGCTAATGGGTTGTATTGGTCACAGTGCGAGCAAGCATGCAATCTGCGAGTCACCTAAGGGCAATCTTACTTGCAGCCTGTGACCGCGTCATATTACACTATATACTATATATGAGGCGTTTGGTTTCAAAACCGGTTACATCCTTTTTTTGCAAAAACGTTTTTTTCCTTTTTTTTGCAAGTGTTTAATGTTAGAAATAATGTGTTAGACGCGTTTTTTAAAAAGAAGTCTGGATCCTTCCAAAATCAATACTTAAAGATTCCATTTCTTAACAAAAGCGGTTCCATCCAAGCTTCACTTTTCAGAAAACCTTCAATTTTTCGAAATCCCATATGGTATCCATGTTTCCAAACAGTTGGATGATGTTGATACTCTATTAAGAAAAACATTATGGGGAAGACTGGAGGTCAATAGGTACCCGAGAATTCTACAAAGACAGTACAATGTCACCTATCCAAGTAAATATGCATGGTACCAATGTGGATGTGGTTCAACATCAAGATTTAAATGAAAATTTGTATATTTAAAAAATAAAAACTATATATATATTGTTCATATTAAATAAAGAGATTTGTTTTAAAAAAATGTCTATTCATAATTTACATACGTACAGTCCCTTTTACAAGTAAGTTGATTTTTTCTTATTTATTGGTTTTGATTTCTTGGAAGACTCATACTTGTTCCTCAATTTGTGAACGATTTAAATTTATCTCTATGTACTTTTTTTTGCATAATAACGTGATTTTCACAAATACTGATTGTAATTTATTGTAATTTGTTTTTCAATCAAAAAATTAAGTGTATAATTTATATCTATTGATGTAATTTATTTATTTAATAAAAATAAATGTAATTTATTTTATTTTTTTATTAAATATTTTTCGTCTACTTTCCAATAGCCTCCTTCAATTCTTCCCTTCATCTGTCCATATATCCCTGTGGAATTTATAAAAAGTAAAAAAAAAAAAAAGTAATTTAGAAATAATTGTTTGTACCGCCCAGTAAAATAATGAAAAAAAAAAGATCTAGGAAAAAAATATATAAACCTCCTCTCCCTCCCCTCAAGAAAAAAAATTTGACATGATTTTACATTAATTGGGTAATTGAAAGAAAATGCTATTTCTCTCATTTAGTTAAAAATTACGCCATAAAAACTGATTTCATTATAGAAATACGAAGGGACGTACGTGGCCCACAACCCGCCTGGCGGGTTGTATGTAAAAAAATGGTAAATGGTACTTACATCGATGTTATCATGATTGATTTGATTTATTAAAGTGTTATTTACAAGAATGAATAAAAAAAAACATTGGGCCCCCGAGGATGTATGCTTATTGTTAGTGGGCATTGAATGTGTTAAAGGTAATTGTTAGCAAAACGACGGAAAAGAACAAAAAAAAATTTGTTAAATTGATAAATTTTTTAAATTGATCTTTTGTTTTATCAGTCCTGAAAAATTGTTGGAAATGGATGTAGCCGGTTTTGAAACCAAACGCCTCATACACTATCATGTGAGAGTGGCTTAGTAGCTGGCATGAGAGCTACTATGATATTAGCTTTACTAGATTTCAATTTCGAAACACCTTTTATTTATTTATTTATGTTATTTATTAAATTAATGTAAAACGCATATAATTCAGCCTATATTTTTGAGCTTTTGTGTTTCCAATAGTAAAAATACAATAAAAAAATGGCTGATATATGTGCTTCAGAAAGAAATATTGTGGAGTTTTATAATGAACCATTAATGATGTTGTATTTATCCACAGCATTAGACCAGATCTTGCGAGCAAATAGTTTTTTTTTTTTTTAACGGAATAACTAAAATTAATCAACACTGTGAACTGATGAACAAAATACAATGAAAGGCTGTTATATTTTAAAATTCCTCTTTTATTTCTAAAAAAAACAAAAAAAAATTATATACTATTATTATAATATTATGACAACTAATATTGTCTTTATTTCTTTTTACTGATTCAATTTTTTTCTGACAGTAATGAATTAATGAAATTTTTGTCGACAACTTACAAATATTGTTCAAATGTTAAAGCACAATAGCTACAAAATTAATTGTACACAACTAAATGAATTTTTTTATCGAAATGTATAGACCGGAAAACTTATTTTCAAGCGGAAATGCTTAAAAATGTGCATAAAAATAATTGTGAAAAATCTGATTAGGTCTTGCATTGCGTTTTTAATATTTTCTATGAATTTATTTAACTCAATCAGGAGGTATTTATTATCAATATTTTTTTTTATTATAATTATTTCATGTAAATATATGAATATTATACGTAACATTTTTATTGTTACGTGTCCACCATGCTTAAAATATCTATTTTAACTACAAAAAATTAAGAGATTTTTATAAAGACAAGTTATACATATATGTAATATATATATATGTTTTGTAAGTTTGTGTGTAATAAAACCAAAATAACTATTAATGTTAATAATTCATTTCTTTGGAGAGAGATAGAGGAGTTTGAGACACGTCACGAAGTCTGTTGAGTAGAATGACAAACTACCAGCTTCGTTGGAAAGACTGAAGATAGCAACACTATTCACGTTTCAACCTTAGTGTTAATATTTATTCTGCTTCCTGTTGGTAATAAATCTAACATAATTTTTTACTCATTCATTGAATAGGTTTCCATACTTAAAAATAAATATTTAACTATAAAAATATTTAATGTAAGATTTTTTTTTCAAAATTTAACTTTCATATGAATCATGCTAAATTATATCATTCATAAAACGCTGCATATTTTTTAATATTGTGTAAAGTATCTGTACTATATGAAATATAATATATTAAGGTAAAAATAAAATCTCTTGATTTGATATTTTTGAAAGTAACTAACATTGGTTTTTATCGATAAAATAACAACTGATTGATAATAAAAATAAGAAAAGTTGCTGTAATGAGAAATAACTTTGTGGAAACTGTTTTGTAAGACATTCATTTCTTTTTTTTTTTTTTTTTTTTTTTTTTTTTTTTTTTTTTTTTTATTTGTTCTCTGAAACGCCTTGTAAATGTGACAAAAAAAGGGAATCTGCCCCGAATGATTAAACTCTCTTATTGATTTTATCAGCTTAATCATAAGTTGTTTAAGAATAAACAGATCAACTTTTCCAAAACAGACTTAACTATACCTGCATTTGTTTCTTAAAAGATAATTCAAGAAATTGGGGCCGTTTAGAGTGACACGGATTTCAATTAAAAACGGATTCGGGATTTAGTGCCAGATTATAGTTGGCAATTTAAACTTTTGGACAGAACAAAAAAAAATAAACAAGTTTTGAATATTTAATTCTTTTTAATTTTATTTGTAATTTTGAAATTATTAAAATTCTAATTTTAGATGTTTATCTTGATAGTAGCATGAGTGCCAAAACGTTGGATATAAGGATTACTTATACTTATATAAATTAACTTAATAATTTAATTGATCAGTGTATTATTATTTTAAAAACTGTAAAACAAATGAATGAACTTTTATTTTATTTATTTATTTTTTATTTTATTTTTAAAGAAAAAAAGAACAATTATAAGTTGCTTAATAGATTGTAAGAATTTTCTTTCTAGGGTTTTGTGTCCAAGTTCGCTTGGACTCATCCCATCAACGAAAATTTACTCCATTGATTTCTGATAACGTAGAACTCCCAACAACCTCGTGCAAGAGATGAGATTTCTTGAAATTGAATAGAATTTCTTTAAGATGTGTTCGCTTAAAATTTACAAGATTATTGCTGAAGTGCCGATGTTTTAGAATCATTAAATGCTTTAATGTGGCACCTAAACTATTATTTTTTATGTAATTTAAATAATTACATAACGCATAACATATAGCCTATATGTAATAAGTCTTTATCAGGGGATCATTCAAATATTGTTAGTTAAGATAGTAGAATAATTCTGACGCATGAAATTTTATCGGTTAATCCGCTCTAGAGAAGTTTTAAAAAATAAAATAATTTAAAAATAGGTGGTTACCCACAATGATGGTTAAGTTAATATGAAACAATTAAAAAAATTGACGAACGTCAAGAGATGCTCAAAATGTCAAGAGATGTCAAAACTTGCGAGATCGTGGGAGAGGTGTCAGTGAGAGAGAGAGGAAGGATTTGGCACCGTTTGGAAGCGACTCCGTGGTGTAATGGTAAGCATACCGCGCATGTCACGCGGAAGACCCGGATTCGATTCCCGGCAGAGCCAAATCTTTTCTCTTCAAAAATAAATTATATAAATGTAAATATATTAATTATCTTAATAATAATATATAAATATCTCAAAAGGGGGATTTTTTAGATAATATATTACATTTTCAGATTATACATATTATAATTTATAAGAAAGGATATATGAGCGTTTGGTTTCAAAACCAGCTACATCCATTTCCAAAAATTTTTCAGGACTGATCAAAAAAAGGATCAATTAAAAAAAATAATCAATTCAACAATTTTTTTTTGGTCTTTTTCGACGTTTTGCAAACAATCACCTACAAACAAAAATGTTTGATAGCGTTTTATCACATTTTCTTTTTTAAATCTCATTTAACATAAAAAAATATGTTGGATATACCTGACTTTGAAGAGATAATAATAATTTCTGGTTAAATTATGGTTGAAAAAATAGACATTTTTTGAATACATATCTCTTTATTTAATTTGAACCAGAACATAGTGTTTATTTTTTAAATATACAAATTTTCATTTGAATCTTGATGTTGACACATATCCATATTGGTCATCATGCGTATTTACATGGATAGGTGACATTGTACTGTCTATTACAACTGTGTAGAATTGTAGGGTACCTACCGATCTCCAGTCTTCTCCATAATGTTTGTTTTTTAATAACATCCAACTTCTGTTTGGAAACATTGATACCGATTGGGATTTTGAAAAAAGGTTATCCGAAATTTGTTTTCTCATTTTGCACACACTTTTTGCGTGCCCAATGTTATTTAAGTAATTTGTTTCCCCTCTAACAACAGAATTAGTTATATTATGGTTTCTTGTAAGTAAAAATCGCTTACATGGTTGAAATTTGAAATGCCATTTACCAGGAGGTCTTAAGATTCTATCCAAAGCACTTTTCCAATTCGCAACTTTTCAAGCTAAGCTTATAGTTTTCTCTTAGTTTTTAAAGATTTCCACATACAGCGACGGTTCGACAACAGCATTATTTGCTATAATTTCTTTTTCGATTCTCCCAAACACTCTGTCTGTTGGGAGGAATGAATGGCCTACCATACATGCCGCGGAATTGTGATGCTTGGATGGATCCGCTTTAGATAAAGAAATGGAATCTTTTAGTATTTGGTTTTCGAAGGATCTAGACGTTTTTGAAACAAATGCGTCCAACATATTATTTCTAACGTAAAACATTTGAAAAAAAAGGAAATTTTTTGTTGAAAAATATGGATGTAACCGGTTTTGAAACCAAACGCCTCATATATTGTAACTTGAAAAACAAAACATATGATCCAAAAGGGTTCAAAACTTTTTGTTTAAACAGTTACAAACTTGTCTCCAACAGTGAAATTTTATTTTTCGTAAATAAAAATTATTTAATCGAACATAATTTCATTATGTAGTTCGAGAATCTTCTACGCTTGTCGGGAACCTTCTAGACTGTTCCAATTCAGACTAAATTTAAGGAGCGATGGACTGGGGAGTTATTCATACTCTGAAGATCTAATCATGCTGTACCCATTTTGTTATGAGTTGTTAGAAGTTGATACTTTTTGAAAAACATGTTAAAAAATTGAGTTGTTTGTCTGCCACTGTGAATTTTTATTTTTCGTAAATAAAAATTATTTAAACGAACATAAGTTTTAAAATAAGTTGTAACATAAATGACCCTAAGTAAGAAAGAATTGGATAAATTAAACTATACGCTACCTAATTTATTTAGGTGGTGTATACTTAAAGGATTTTTTTGTTTTTGTTACAACGTGACTTGACATCAGTAGTACGTGAGAGGTATCCGAATATTCCCCTGGCGATCCTCGTGAACAAGCATCCCAGGGGCAATTGTCACCCTCAACGAAGCCATTTCCAGTTTAGGTTCGTCCCAGGTTAATGAAACCTAAGGACAATTCTACGGCAACATTTCTTTGGTCCTTACAGAGCTAGGAACTTCTCTAATCTTAATTTTCCGGTGAATAAGTAGATAAAATGATAGAATAAAAATAAAGTCTTATGATTTCTAACTGTTAAAACAACTTTGTAATGGTAAGGAACACATCGTTTAAAGTTTACATCAAACTCGAGAATCATTGATAAAAATCAAGTATCTCAACTGTAAACTGCTAAGTTGGGTGCTCTAGAGAACAAATCGAGAAGTTTATAGTGACAGTTATATCAGGAAATAATTGTTCATATTTACACTGGACAAGAGATGAGGTCCAAAGTCTTATGAATCGTTTCAAACAACAACCAGCGGAACGAAATAAAAAGAGAAAGTAAGAGTTACCAAGTAACAGCTGGTTAAAACAGAAACGTCATCGCCCTCCGTCCCCACATCTCGATTGGAAAGTTAACATTTTATTTTATAACATTTCATTAAAGTATAACATTTTTACTTTCACTTACCTATATATGAAATATATAGTAAGTGGAAGTATTGCGATCGTGAAAAATTTTGACTTCCGGTTTTCAACGGAAATACACGTTTTGGGGCCCCCTGAGTCCAAATAACCAAGTCTCGCGAAATGGTCTCTGTGTGTGTGTGTGAACAGACTAGCTCAAAAACTATAAACCATGCGAACCTGAAATTGGGTATTTAGTGTAGGTATATGCCCGCGATGTGACAGCAAAAATTTCATCAAAATTGCTCAAAGGATGGGGGTACTTTATTTAATAACTTTTTAGGTTTTTCTCAAAAACGGCTCTAACGATTTTGATTAAACTGAGTATTTGATGTATTAATATGCCCGAGATATGACTGTAAAAATTTCATCAAAATTGATTAACCGTAGGGGGGACTTTACTTAATATATTTTCCATCATTTTCAAGTGTTTTTTTTTATTTACTCAAAAACGGCTTAAACGATTTTGATCAAACTGGGTATTTGATGTATGTATATGTCAAAGATGTGATAGCCAACATTTCATCAAAATTGGTCAAACGGGGGTGGCACTATTTCATAACTTTTTTTCTAATTTTTACCTTTTTTTCGATGATCTCAAAAACGGCTTTAACGATTTCTATTAAATTCGTCATGTTTAATGAAAATTAGGTGTTCTTTAATATCAGGTATGCTTTATCATTATTAAAATGTTCTGATGGGGTTTAAATGGGGTAGAGGTCTTTTTTGTTTGTTTTTTTTTTTGTTTCCTATAAAGTACCTTTGTTTTGTTTATATGGAGAAATGAACTGTCTCTCGTTACGCCTAAAAATAAGAAATGGCTAAATATGAGATATGATAAAAATAAAGAAAACATATTGAGGAGAAAAAAAGAGAAATATTCAGTCAACTCACAATACTCGTTGGGCCCACGCATGCGGAGTACGTCTTTAATGACAGAACATTGTTCACAATTAAAGCCGTTCTGTTCATTTGAGAAGTGGCATTTAACAAACACATTAATTTCTGATCTAAGTAAGTTGGTAAGTGAAAGTTGTGTGTTGCGAGTGCGCACCAGATTTTTTTAGCCTAAATTAGGGTATGCAAGGCTATGTAAATTTGCTATAGATATGTTATGTTTATTATTTAATTATAAAGTATATTAGTCAGAAAAATGAGTTGTTCGTAATATTTTTTGCATTATCGTAATCTTTATGAGAACTTATGTCCCAGGACGAAATTATTATTAATTCATTTGGGGTCACTTGTGGTGTAGTGGTTAGCGTAGCAGCCTACAATACTAATGGTCTTGCGGTGGTCATTGTATTTTTTACAGGAGTATAAAATCCTTGGCTATGCCATCCCACGGATAGGACGTTAGATGGAAGTACTGAGCCTGTACGATGTCAGGTACTAGTTAAAGATACCTATCCTAATTATCCCTGGATAGGCAAAATTTAGGAATCCCACTGTAGCATCGTCCGATTAGCCTTTGTGGCGTAAAGTGACGTTAAACAAACTAACGATGGTCCTCCGAGTTTTATCAGTTTACTTTTAAAGCTACAACTTTGAAATCTCGGTTGCCTTAAGTATGTTGGACCATCTTTGAAATAGATTACCTTCTATTTTAATATCATTCTTGCTAATATATGAAAATATTGAAAAGTTCACCTCGATACGAAATATCTAGTGAGTTGAGATTTGAATCCTACGGTCTGCAAAGTATTTTATCTTCCGAACCATATACTTAGGATTATTATCAGAAGCCGGAGAGAACTTTCACGATATAGGATGGTGACCAGTCCTGCAAGTTGCAGATATGCCGCTTCGCTGTCTCCCATGGAATCATTGAGGCAAATAATTCTGAATCCAATACAAGGAATATTCTATCAATATAATACGAATAATTTCTTTTTTTTTTTTTATTTATTTTCTATTTCGTTAAAATTATACAAAGATACCTACAAGTATACAAACGAAATTCCTAGGAAATTTAAAATTAAAATCAGGAAATTAGATAGTTATTATCATTGAGGTTAGCAGTGTCCGGTGTTTGCTTAAACTGTAATTACTTTACACAATTTTCAGATTTAGACACTCCCCCCTTCCAACCAATAATAATAATAATAATAAAAATAATAACACAAAATATTGTAGCTTATCAGTATTCGTATTTTATTAATTAATTTAATAATGGCTAATTATTATAAAATAAATAATCAGGATAAAAAAAAAATGTTCAATACTAAAAATATAGTTGCTGTTGACACAGCTCAACTGTCAAATACACAAGTTAGCCTGTACTGAATCCCGTCTCGTCCTACTCCTAATCCCACTGACATTCATCAGACGTTTATCATTTCATTGCCCCTTTAATCAGCAACGCAGCCATCACCTTGAATATATTACCTGACTACCTGTTACAGAGTTATGCACCAGATTACCTGGAACAAATCACTCAGATCGGCGTTGTGTAGAAATCTACATTTGACTTGTTCCTCTGAGGTTCGAATTTTCTATGTAGTACTTTATTTTCAAAATCCTTTATTCGTTAGTCATTCCTAAACAATTATATCCCGTCTTTAACCTAGCCTCAACGTCCTCAATTTGTTTTTTTTTTGTACTTGTAATTTTAAAACAAATGAATAACTTTATAAAGTTATATTTCCTAAAACCTGGATGTTATTTATTTCTTCAGAGGTATGAAGCAATTAGATGAGAAGCGGGAGGAACGCAAAGAATTTCAAGCAAAGGAAGTGAAATAAAAGTGGTCAAAGGAGAAACCATAGTCAAAAATTGGGTCAGATAAAAATCAATTATAAGATTTTGTCCATTTTATTTCCAAAAATATGCTTTGAATTTTTTTTACTATATTTAAAGTATTATAACCGGATTAGAAAAAAATTTAATTATTTAGTTTTATCTCACTATATGGCGTTGATAACCATAGTGGGTTTAGGCCAACAGCATCAGCAAACAATCAGTTTTCAGTAGAAAATGCATACTGTGACGTAAAAAAACAACAAATAAAAACAGATAATAATTGAAGGGTCCAGGGGAAAAAGGGTACTTGTCCATTTTTTCTCGAAAATGAGATAACATCAAGATCTTGTTGCTACTTGTTGTCAGTTTTAAAACCTTTATACCTCCAGTGGAAAAACAATTCCTATCCAAAGTTATGAGCCTCAAAAGTTTCGGAGTTCGGGAATATAATCGGATCTGCAGCATTTAAAACAGTATTTGGAGTCCCCACAAGCAAGAGAATTTTATGATAAGTTAAAACCAACTGATATACAAGACGGAAGTGATGAGGAATATATTGATGATGTTCCCTTAGAAGAAGAAGAATAATGAATAACGGGGAAGAAAGATTTATGTCCAATAACTTTTTGCATTACATTTTTTTATCAATAATAAATTGAAATAATCATTAAATATTATTGTTTAAACCTAAAATATACAAACCAAATTTTGATATCAATGTACATTTTTTTACCCTAAATCCTTCATTTATGAATTTATAAGTTAGTGAACTTTGTTGTTTAAACCCTGAAAATTATGGAAAAATGGACAAGTACCCTTTTTCCCCTGGACCCTTCAATTTTTGCTACATTAAAAAAGTTTTCGAATTACCTGGAACCGTTACTGTCATGTAGTGATCACATGTTTTGGAATGATCCAGACTTTTTTCTACTGTTCCAACGACTTGGGGCTTAGCCTTGCCTTCAATATCAAAACATATGGTTACTTTTGGGTCACTGCTCTTTCACTGATAGTCACTGTTTTCAATGTTGCTACTAATTTGAGCTTTTATTTTTGGTTTAACTTTGGGAATTATAAATTTAGAATAGAATAGAATAAAGCCCCTGTCCAATCTTAACTCCACAAGATCAGCACTCACCAAATCCTCCCAACTTTGCCTAAGTCTACCGTAGGACGTTTTCCAGCCGGCAAAGAGTTTATCAATCTTTTAAGTAATTGTTCGCAACTAAGAATAGCAATTTTTCACGCCCACTTTAACCGACGCGCTGCTATAACTTCGATTACATTTACCAGATAAAGTTCACGCAATTCAGGATTTGGTAAACCTCTAAATTCTTCTTTTGAATCATCCTTCTTCGCCCCACATATTCTATGCAATACTTTATGATTATAAATTTACTTCAATTAGAAATTTACTACAGCGCATAACAGTATAAATTCTCATCAATAAAATTATTTGAACCAAACATTGGTGTTAAAATATCATGAATGGATTTCCATTTTATTTTAATAGAGAAAATGGCCTTGGCCGCGAATCGAACCTGGGTCTCTGCATTAACCGTTGCAGCTCTGCATTTCATATTGTAGTGGTATCAAGAGTAGCTGAACTGGTAAGAGCGTGACAACGGTGATGCAAGAAACGTGTCAGAATCCCGCCTATGGCCCATCTTTTATACTCAGATAAAATCTAAATATTCATGAAAGCTAAATATATTTTAGTTTATATATATATATATATATATATATATATATATATATATATATATATCTTTTTTTTATAATTTTGTTTGTTTGGTAGCCCCAAGGAAGAAGAGTTTATTGAACGATTTACATGCTCCATGCCTATTTTATTATATATATTTAAATTTATATTCATATTATAAATATTTATTTATATTCATTATTGGTGTTTGGGTTAGGAAATGATTGAGGCTAGTTCATGTCAATGAAAATTCATCTACTTTGGTATAAATTCGAAATAAATCTTCTATATTTAAAATAAATTTACAAATGTGGGTTAGTACTTGATATTTGAGTTAAATTACAATTAAATAATTAAATTAGCTAATTTTTTTTATCGATTTAATTGAGGTACCTCATGTCTTCTCTTTGTCGCCGTCGTCGCCTTGGCATCGCTCCCGACCCCCTGGGCAGCTCCTGTCTTCTACTCCGACATCATATTATTTCTCGAGTCCGTTCGGCAATAAATAAAAAAAAAGGTTCGTCCATGGACCTGGCCAATAATGAATAGCTCATGAGAACCTGCGCACAAGTGGGATGAGACAGGCCGTCTGCATTGGTTCTAATTGAGCCCGGAGATAGCGCCAGTATCGTTTCGTTCCGAACGGAACAACTGGTATAAAAATATTTATATGCATTATTGGTATAAATATATCTAATAATTTAGTAAACAAGTTTTTAGGAAGAGACTATTGATTTATAGATATAGAATGCAAAATCAGTCTGTTTATAGCTTGCTCGCGAAACTGTAGTAGCCCTGAAGATGCCTGAATAGGCGAAAATTTGGCATTTAATCTGCATGGTTAAGTGCATTATTGAAATAATACGAGACTTTGAGGCCTTGAATTCTATATCGATATCTATTAATAACAAAATTTTGATCAGGTATATATATAGCTGATTAAAATTTTGTTGTTATTAGATATCTACATTTTTATATCAATAATGAATGGTATAATGAAGAGAGGTTAAGAACTTTAGAGGTAAAAAAAAAAATCAACGAAGCTCGGATTTATGTTTCCAGAGGTTGGCCAATTATTATTGTATCAGGTGAGCTAGTGTCCGATGAAGCCTCCAAGGGTTCAAAACTCAAGTTTCTTCCAAAGTGCAAGCAAGGAATCTTCAGAAAAAAAATATTTATTTATAAATTGGGGGAAAACCCAAACAAGAAATTTTAAAAAAATTTGTATGATTGAATCTAAATATTTCACTTCTCTCTCTCATGTATTTTTTAATTTTTACTAGAATTGCTATCTCTAATTTTTTCTTCTCTATCTTGGTAAGAACGCTTATAAACCGCGATAGTGATTGTTGATGCAATATTCAAGTTTTATTTTAATTAAAGTAAATGTTTTCTTTAGATTAATTGTAATTAAATTAAATGCACGTTGTTTGTTGATTTTGGACATTTAATACCTAAACTGCCCTTATCGGAAGAAATTTGAACTGTCACATCGCGAGCATATACATACATCAAATACGTAAAAAATAGACAAAATTATTTAAATAAAGTGCCCTCTCCGTTTGAGCAGCAAATGCCCGATTTCAGGTTCGTACGGTTTATAGTTTTTGAGCTAATCTGTTCACACACACAAACCATTTCGCTAGACTGGCGAATATTTCATATATAGGTAAGTGGAAGTAAATAAAGGTAATATGTTATAAGAATTTTTACTTTCACTTACCTATATATGAAATATATAGTAAGTGGAAGTATTGCGATCGTGAAAAATTTCGACTTCCGGTTTTCAACGGAAATACACGTTTTGGGGTCCCCTGAGTCCAAATAACCAAGTCCAGCGAAATGGTCTGTGTGTGTGTGTGTGTGTGTGTGTGTGTGTGTGTGTGTGTGTGTGTGTGTGAACAGACTAGCTCAAAAACTATAAACCGTGCGAACCTGAAATTGGGTATTTAGTGTCTGTATATGCCCGCTATGTGACAGCAAAAATTTCATCAAAGTTGTTCAAAGGAAGGGGGTACTTTATTTAATAACTTTTGAAGTTTTTTTGTTTTTTTTCTCAAAAACGGCTCTAACGATTTTGATTAAACTGAGTATTTGATCTATTAATATGCCCGAGATATGACTGTAAAAATTTCATCAAAATTGATCAACCGGAGGGGGGACTTTACTGAATAACTTTTGTATCATTTTCACGATTTTTCTTTATTTACTCAAAAACGGTTTTAAAAATTTTGATCAAACTGGGTATTTGATGTATGTATATGCCAAAGATGTGACACCCAACATTTCATCAAAATTGGTCATACGGAGGGGGGACTTTACTGAATAAATTTTGTATCATTTTCACGAGTTTTTCTTTATTTACTCAAAAACGGTTTTAAGGATTTTGATCAAACTGGGTATTTGATGTATGTATATGCCAAAGATGTGACACCCAACATTTCATCAAAACTGGTCAAACGGAGCATAATAAAGGGGCACTTTATTTCATAATTTTTTTTCCAATTTTTACCTTTTTTTCGATGATCTCAAAAACGGCTTTAATGATTTTTATCAAATTCGTCGAGTTTAATGAAAATTAGGTGTTCTTTAATATCAGGTAAGCTTTACCATTATTAAAATGTTCTGAGGGAGCTTAAATGGGGTAGGGGCCTTTTTTGTTTCCTACAATGTACCTTTGTTTTTGTTTATATGGAGAAATTAACTGTCTCTCGTTACGCCTAAAAATGAGAAATGGCTAAATATGAGCTATGATAAAAATAAAGAAAACATATAGAGAAGAAAAAAAGAAAAATATTAATAATATAAAGTCAACACATAAAACTTTTTGAGCCCACGCATGCGGAGAACGCCTTTAATGACAGACCATTGTTCATGATTAAAGCCTTTCTGTTCATTTGAGAAGTGGCAATTAACAAAACGTATTAATTTCTAATCTAAGTAAGTTGGTAAGTGAAAGTTGTGTGTTGCGAGCACGCACCAGATTTTTACTTTCACTTACCTATATATGAAATATATAGTAAGTGGAAGTATTGCGATCGTGAAAAATTTCGACTTCCGGTTTTCAACGGAAATACACGTTTTGGGGTCCCCTGAGTCCAATTAACCAAGTCCCGCGAAATGGTCTGTGTGTGTGTGTGTGTGTGTGTGTGAACAGACTAGTTCAAAAACTATATACGTTGCGAACCTGAAATTGGGTATTTAGTGTATGTATATGCCCGCGATGTGACAGCAAAAATTTCATCAAAATTACTTAAAGGGAGGGGGTACTTTACTTATAACTTTTTAGGTTTTTTTCGATTTTCTCAAAAACGGCTCTAACGATTTTGATTAAACTGAGTATTTGATCTATTTATATGCCCGAGATACGACTGTAAAAATTTCATCAAAATTGATCAACCAGAGGGGGTACTTTACTTAGTAAATTGTGTTCCACTTTTATGTGTTTTTTTTCATTTACCCAAAAACGGCTTTAATGATTTCGATCAAACTTGGTATTTAGTATATGTATGTGCTCGCGATGTGACAGTAAAAATTTCATCAAAATTGATCAATTGGAGGGGGCACTTTACTGAATAAATGTAGTCTCATTTTCACGTGTTTTTTTTATTTACTCAAAAACGGTTTTCACGATTTTGATCAAACTGAGTATTTGATGTATTAATATGCCCGAGATATGACTGTAAAAATTTCATCAACATTGTTCAAATGGAGGGGGTACTTTACTCAATAAATTTTGTATCATTTTCACGTGTGTTTTAAATTACTCAAAAAAGGAAAAAATAAGAAATGAATGTGGAAAGATTTGTGACTTTGTGAAGTGGCAATTAACAAAACAGGTCAATTTCTAATCTAAATAAGTTGGTAAGTGAAAGTTGTGTGTTGCGCGCACGCACCAGATTTTTTTACTTTCACTTACCTATATATGAAATATATAGTAAATGGAAGTATTGCGATCGTGAAAATTTTCGACTTCCGGTTTTCAACGGAAATATACGTTTTGGGGTCCCCTGAGTCAAAATAACCAAGTCCCGCGAAATGGTCTGTGTGTGTGTCTGTGTGTCTGTGTGTCTGTGTGTGAACAGACTAGCTCAAAAACTATAAATCGTGGGAACCTGAAATTGGGTATTTAGTGTAGGTATATGCCCGCGATTTGACAGCAAAAATTTCATCAAAATTGCTCAAAGGGAGGGGGTACTTTATGAAATAACTTTTTACGTTTTTTTCGATTTTCTCCAAAACGGCTCTAACGATTTTGATAAAACTGAGTATTTGATCTATTTATATGCATGAAATATGACTGTAAAAATTTCATCAAAATTGACCAACCGGAGGGGGGACTTTACTTTATAAATTTTGTATCATTTTCACATGTTTTTTTTATTTACTCAACAACGGTTTTAACGATTTTGATCAAACTTGGGATTTGATGTATGTATATGCCAACGATGTGATAACCAACATTTCATCACAATCGATCAACCGGAGGGGGGACTTTACTTAATAAATTTTGTATAATTTTCACGGGTTTTTTTTATTTACTCAAAAACGGCTTTGACGATTAACAAAAATATGATGTGAATGTAGAAAATGTGTGACTTTGGGAAATGATATTTAGCAAAACACGTCAATTTCTAATCTAAGTAAGTTGGTAAGTGAAAGTTGTGTGTTGAGCGCACGCACCAGATTTTTTTTCATTATTCCGCTTGTTGATGTGCAACTGCACATCAAGCAAATGTGGTAAAGTATTTAATGATTATAACACTATTATTACTTCAATCACTATTATTAATAGCTAACTTTGCTGTAGAAAATTTTGAAAAGTTAAGTAAGAGAGATATAAATTGTGTATCGAAATTTAGTTCACTCCATTAGCAAACATAATTGGTTAAATACTCATAATCATTTAGCGATCATAGTGGCATTTTTATACTTTTCATATGCTAAAAACTTTCCGAGGAGAAGAAAACATATTTTTATATTTTTTAAATAAATCTGCCTTATCAATTTGGTTAAAAAATCTCGAGGAAGAGAAAATATTTATCAGAATATGCATATTTAAATTTTAAATAAACTGCCTTAGCAATTTGGCTAGAAAACATCAATTGACTGGTATATATGTAACTAAATATAAAAACTTATAAATTACCTACTAAATATATATATATATATATATATATATATATATATATATATATATATATATATATACGTATATAGTATATATATTCGTAAGCACGCAGTAATAAGCTAAATTATGTGCAATCGAAGACTGAACATTTAAATATTATGAGATTTTTAAATACTGGAATGTTTCAAACGATGTAGGAGGGAGGGGTGAACCAATCAGAAGGCTCTATTCTCTATAATATAATTACCGTCTCTCACTTCCTGCGACATCTCTTACCTTATTTGTAATATTCAGTCTACAACGGTTCGGGCCAGTATTAACATTAATTTTATTTTATCTATAAATTAATGCTTCAGTTTCAGTGGTGATTGTTCAAAATATTTATTTACGTGTCGTGATAATTTTAAAAACTAGGAAAACGCTGATCTTTATGACTGAGTAATATTATTAATCACACACAATGCTTGTAAGTAGGCATTAAATATTCAATTCCTCATTCTTCAATTGCATGTAGTTCCAAGATATGAATTTTTTAAATATAGTATAATTCAACAACAATAAAAAATAACCACAACTTATGTTAAAGTTTGTAAGAAGAAGTAATCATCTTATTTTAAAGATAAATATTTATCTTATTTTAAAGATTTAATTTTAAAGATAAATATTTTCTATTTATTAAAAATGTAGCTAAAACAATATGTTTATCATTGTAATCCTTTTAATATATTTGTTATCTATTTATTTAAAAATGTATTTATCAATTTTGAATTAAGGGCTAAAAATATTTTATAAAGTCAAGCCATAAAGTGTATTCAAAATAAGTAATTTTTATCGTATTAAATAGGAAAATTGATTTATAAAAGATTTAAAGGAAAGAAGTGTGTATGCGTTTAAAAAGCACTTATTAAGCGTTGTCAAATAAAAAAAAATTTAAAAATTTTCAATGATCTACTTACATCCAATTTTCAAAATGTTTGTGTCTTCTATGAATTTCGCACTTTCACTATCACTAATACGATGTTAAAAGTTTGATCATAACTAACAATTATTTAAAAAAGTAAAAATTTAGAACAAAAAAAAACACGGACATCGACACTCACTGTACCAAATAATGTGATAAACTGAAAAAGATGCCTTGTTGCCAACCTAAAAGGGACTCGATAATTAAGTTATTGGCAATCGGCAGATTTTTAATTTCGCTTCCCGTCTTCAATAACTCACAAATCGAATATCTTATTTCTTACACATTCTTGTTTCTTCTTACACCAGATAGGTAGATCATGATGGAGTGATTATAATCCAAGCGGCATTAACAATAATATTTATAATAATTTTATATTAGTCTTGAGGCTAAGCAGATAGTAGTCAAGTTTTTAAAAAAAAAATTTGATCCTTTATTAACCTCACAATATGTTTACAATATTCGGTTCAACGTTTCGGCACTAAGCCATTTTCAAGAAGAAGGCCTAAAATTTAGAACTTCAATAATTTTGAACTTAACAAATTAAAATAACAATTAAGTGATGAAATATGTTTTTACCCACCTGTGACCACAATTGTTCAAATAAAATAGGCTGACTACCCTTGTCAAAAATTAATAATCTTTTTACTAGTTAAAAACTGTAGTCACTTTAGGTGTCACAGTCAAATGGATTATTTTACTAGTCCCCTTATCCCCTCCAACATGTAACTTCACGGTTACTTAAATAAACAATTTGAAAATATTAATTAAAATCATGATTAAAATTCATACTCGTTCATATCATATTCATATTCGTATTTTATTATTTATTAATTTTCTAAAATTTTAAAATTCATAATATAAATTTTTATATAAATTACCAGACATATAACTTCTTTTAATATTAGAAAAATCAATTATTAATTTTAGCTGGAATTTCCCCATAGAATTTGTTTAAATTTTTGGAGTCATTTTTAAAATTTACAGTCTTATCAATATTCTCTTAAATTGACATGGCTTCAAGCATTCTTCTCTTATATACGCTTGATTCCCTATGCATGCACCTCAACTCCATCAAAATCAAACCTATGCTGTGTTTTATTTACATACATGTTCCACTAGACCTGTTTTTTGTCATTTTTTTTCTATATTTTTCACACAATTTTTACGTTGGTAAATCCGGTCAGGAACATATTGCTTAGTTTCACCAATGTATATTGCTGGGCAATCCAAACAAGGTATTTTATAGACTACTTCGGATTGGTTTTTAACATTTATTTTATCTTTCGTATTGCTGTATATGTTGCCCACTTTATTTGTCGGCTTAAAACAATTTATATTCACCTACATCATAATCTTCAATAGATTTTTTGATGTTTTCTCCTAGACCCCTTATATATGTATATTTATAAAACTTATTGACATCATGATTATGTTCTATTTTTTCATTATTTATATATACTTTTATTTTATTATAATTTTTGGCCCATAATTTTTACATTCACTTACCTATATATGAAATATATAGTAAGTGGAAGTATTGCGATCGTGAAAATTTTCGACTTCCGGTTTTCAACGGAAATATACGTTTTGGGGTCCCCTGAGTCAAAATAACCAAGTCCCACGAAATGGTCTGTGTGTGTGTGTGTGTGTGTGTCTGTGTGTGTGTGTGTGAACAGACTAGCTCAAAAACTATAAACCGTGCGAACCTGAAATTGGGTATTTAGAGTATGTATAAGCCCGCGATGTGACAGCAAAAATTTCATCAAATTTTCTCAAAGGGAGGGGGTACTTTATTTAATAACTTTTAAGTTTTTTTCGATTTTCTCGAAAAAAACGACTCTAACGATTTTGATTAAACTGAGTATTTGATCTATTTATATGCATGAAATATGACTGTAAAAATTTCATCAAAATTGACCAACCGGAGGGGGGACTTTACTTAATAAATTTTGTATCATTTTCACATGTTTTTTTTATTTACTCAACAACGGTTTTAACGATTTTGATCAAACTTGGTATTTGATGTATTTATATGCCAAAGATGTGATAACCAACATTTCGTCACAATTGATCAACCGGAGGGGGGACTTTACTTAATAAATTTTGTATCATTTTCACGTGTTTTTTTTATTTACTCAAAAACGGTTTTAACGATTTTGATCAAACTTGGTATTTGATGTATTTATATGCCCGAGATATGATTGTAAAAATTTCATCAAAATTAATCTACGGCAGGGGGGACTTTACTTACTAAATTTTGTATCATTTTCACGGTTTTTTTTTATTTACTCAAAAACGGCTTTAACGATTAACAAAAATAAGATATGAATGTAGAAAAATGTGTGTCTCTGGGAAATGATATTTAGCAAAACACGTCAATTTCTAATCTAAGTAAGTTGGTAAGTGAAAGTTGTGTGTTGCGCGCACGCACCAGATTTTTCATATTCATATAAAGTTATAAGAATTTTCGCAGTTCAGATTCTGAATCGGACTCCTTTAAATTCATGCAGTGAGTCGATGAGTAATGATTTCCCGTTTTCTTTTCGGGTTATTCACTTTGGTTTTCTTTATATTTGTTTTTACTTTCACTTACCTATATATGAAATATATAGTAAGTGGAAGTATTGCGATCGTGAAAATTTTCGACTTCCGGTTTTCAACGGAAATACACGTTTTGGGGTCCCCTGAGTACAAATGACCAAGTCCCACGAAATGGTCTGTGTGTGTGTCTGTGTGTCTGTGTGTCTGTGTGTCTGTGTGTCTGTGTGTCTGTGTGTGTGTGTGTGTGTGTGTGAACAGACTAGCTCAAAAACTATAAACCGTGGGAACCTGAAATTGGGTATTTAGTGTAAGTATATGCCCGCGATGTGACAGCAAAAATTTCAACAAAATTGCTCAAAGGGAGGGGGTACTTTATTTATTAACTTTTTAAGTTTTTTTCGATTTTCTCAAAAACGGCTCTAACGATTTTAATTAAACTGAGTATTTGCTCTATTTATATCCCCGAGATATGACTGTAAAAATTTCATCAAAATTGATCAACCGGAGGGGGGACTTTACTTAATACATTTTGTATCATTTTCACGTGTTTTTTTTATTTACTCAAAAAAGGCTTTAACGATTTTGATAAAACTTTGTATTTGATGTATTTATATGCCTGAGATACGACTGTAAAAATTTCATCAAAATTGATCAACCGGAGGGGGGACTTTACTTAATAAATTTTGTATCATTTTCAGGTGTTTTTTTTATTTACTCAAAAAAGGCTTTGACGATTTTGATCAAACTTTGTATTTGATGTATTTATATGCCCGAGATACGACTGTAAAAATTTCATCAAAATTGATCTACAGGAGGGGGGACTTTATTTCATAATTTTTTTCCTATTTTTACCTTTTTGATCGATTATCTCAAAAACGGCTTTAACGATTTTTATCATAGTCGTTATGTTTAATGAAAATTAGTTGTTATTTAATATCATGTAAGCTTTATCATTATTAAAATGTTCTGAGAGGGCTTAAATGGGGAAGGGGCCTTTTTTGTTTTCCTATAAAGTACCTTTGTTTTAGTTTATATTGAGAAATGAACTGTCTGTCATCACGCCTAAAAATAAGAAATGGCTAAATACGATATATGAAGAAAATCAAGTAAACATATACAGGAGAAAAAAAGAAAAATAATCCGTCAACTCATAAAGCACCTTGAGCTCACGCATGCGCCATACACCTTTAATGACAAACCAATGCGTTATTATTAAAGATGTTCTGTTCATTTGAGAAGTGGCAATTAACAAAACGCATTAATTCTAATCTAAGTATGTTGGTAAGTGAAAGTTGTGTGTTGCGCGCACGCACCAGATTTTTAATAGTATTATCTTTACGATTGAAAAAACGAACAATGTAAAAATTTCCCACTTGTACCTCCTTTTCATTTTAGTGAGGAAGAGTTTGTTTATCTTAGGTTTTTTTTTTTTTTTAATGAAGGATTCTCTTCCATTGGTTATTATTTATTTAATTCTCCCAACGTTTCGGGCTTTTGGATCATCTTCTGGGGTTATCTATTGAACATTTTTTTAATATTCCACTAGCTATTTGTCTGTTGGTACATACTACCACTACCCGACTTTGTCCCTGCGAGCTCTAGTTAGCTCTCGCACAAGTAAATTTTCAAAAGCTAATTATTATGGCATTTTTATTTTGTCCTAGCTAGTTACCTCTAAAAGTAAAATAAATAAATAAAAATCTTATTAGGTAAGTGTATAGATTGGGAGTGTTCATCCGACCAACCCGGCCCTACCACTATCCCCAACTCGTTCCCCGCGAGCTAAACTAAAGCCGTTAGTTACGTCCTATCCGAGGTATGGCAGCCTCAGAAGATTTTCTCTTCAAATATCCTCGAGATTACATTTTTACTTTGACTTTCCTGTATATGAAATATATAGTAAGTGGAAGTATTGCGATCGAGAAAAATTTCGACTTCCGGTTTTCAACGGAAATACACTTTTGTGGTTCCCTGATTCGAAATAACTAAGTCCCGTATTTTTATCATGCAGAAAGTGACGACAGTCTAAACTTCTATCTTCTTTTGTTGTCATTCTATTTTCCCTTAAAAGCTGTTGAAAAATGATTCATAATAATTATAACATTATAGTGCAGCTTTTAATAACAATAATATCTGTCATGCATTACTTGAATGAGATGGCTAAACAATCCCACCTTCTAGGCCAACCTGCCCCACATAGGGGGTTAATTGGCATAATCTGGATTGACGAATTCTTCAATTTTCTATGATCTTAGTATTAAATATTATGTGGTGAAAAAAATACTTGAAGTACTCTAATACTTGGAGTTTACAGTGGTATCAGCCCTATTTGGATTATATTAACAGGAATGACTCAAAAATCAAGAAAGTGAAAACTGTTGCCAACCAACCCCGCTCTCCTCAACTTATTAAAAAGAAATTTCGCTTTTGCTTTCTTCCCTCGTTATCATTATCTTTATTGGAAGATCAACTTACGCTGTGTGAATTAAAACTCGTTCTTTCCAATGTGGTGTGCAGCAATAGTCTTTTCTTTAAGCACTTCGTTGCAAACATTTTTCATTTCAAACTTTGTTACTTTTTTTTTTTGTTACTTTTAAATCAGGAAATTTTTCATTCCAAGCTCACTTCCACAGAGTAGCTGTACCTTTCGAAGGATTTTTTTTTTATCTGGCCACTGTACACGACTTAGTAAATTTTTTTTTAGTTTCCTGAAAAAGTGTTCATATGTAACGAACGAGTTTTACATCTCACCTCTTCAAATGTATTCTCATTCATATACAAAAACATTATGATACAAATTTTTATATAATTGATGAATATATGTACAAATATTTGGCCTTTTATAAATTTTGTTGTTTTTTACTTTCACTTACCTATATATGAAATATATAGTAAGTGGAAGTATTGCGATCGTGAAAAATTTCGACTTCCGGTTTTCAACGGAAATACACGTTTTGGGGTCTCCTGAGTCCAAATAACCAAGTCCCGCGAAATGGTCTGTGTGTGTGTGTCTGTGTGTGTGTGTGTGTGTGTGTGTGTCTGTGTGTGTGTGTGTGTATGTGAGTGTGTGAACAGACTAGCTCCAAAACTATTAACCGTGCGAACCTGAAATTGGGTATTTAGAGTATGCATATGCCCGCGATGTAACAGCAAAAATTTCATCAAAATTGGTCAAAGGGTGGGGGTATTTTATTTAATAACTTTTTAAGTTTTTTTCGATTTTCTCAAAAACGGCTCTAACGATTTTGATTAAACTAAGTATTTGATGTATTAATATGCCCGAGATGAAAATTTCATCATAATTGATCAACCGGAGGGAGGACTTTACTTAATAAATTTTGTATCATTTTCATGTGTTTTTTTATTTACTCAAAAACAGCTTTAAAGATTTTGATTAAACTGGGTATTTGACGTATGTATATGCCAAAGATATGACATCCAACATTTCATCAAAATTGGTCAAACGGAGGGGGCACTTTATTTCTTAACTTTTTCTTAACTCCAATTTTTTACCTTTTTTTCGATTATCTCAAAAACGGCTGTAATGATTTTGATCAAATTCGTCATGTTTAATGAAAATTAGGTGTTCAATAATATCAGGTAAGTTTTATCAGTATTAAAATTTTCTGAGGGGGCTTAAATGGGGAAGGGGCCTTTTTTGTTTTCCTATAAAGTACCTTTGTTTTAGTTTATATTGAGAAATTAACTGTCTCTCATCACGCCTAAAAATACGAAATGGCTAAATATGACATATGAAGAAAATAAAGTAAACATATACAGGAGAAAAAAAGAAAATTATTCCGTCAACTCATAAAACACCTTGATCTCACGCATGCGCCGTACGCCTTTAATGACAAACCAATGCGTTATAATTAAAGATATTCTGTTCATTTAATTAAAATTATTTGTTACAAGTACATAGAGAATTATAAAATCAGACGACTTGGAGTATTATGCTTGGATTGCCGAATTATCACAAGTAAAAACTTTTATTTAATAATAAAAGAAATTAGTTTTTTTTTTTTTTTTTTTGAGCAAATGAAAACAAAAATAAGAAATGAATGTGGAAAAATGTATAACTTTGAGAAGTGGCAATTAACAAAACACATTAATTTCTAATCTAAGTAAGTTGGTAAGTGAAAGTTGTGTGTTGCGCGCACGCACCAGATTTTTTTTTTATGTTTTTAGAAATTGTAATATCTATTGTCCACTATACTTTTTTGATTTGCTAAAACATAATAACATTTAAGTTGTTTATATTGTAATGTCATATAGTATGAAATATAGAGCACGATATGATCAAATAAACGGCCCTTGCTTAGAGTCACATCATATTTAAAACAAAAAAAATATTTTATATTGGTTCATGAATTTTTACAATTCATTATAATTTTCCAATTTTCTATATTTATGCTTCGCAATGAAATCCGTGTGGCTTACTAAAAAGGAGGAGGTTATAACATATTTACTCCAGTGTTTGCTGATGGGGTGGCATAAGCTTCCTTAAGTCACGTCACGAATTTTCGGCTCGGCAATTCCGACGTGACTGCTTTGAGAGAATCCGGATAACACATTTTTACTCTTGTCGGATTGTCTAAAGCATGAGACGATTTCGGCTCGTATTTGATGTAATATTCCTTCGATATTTTTTATTTGTTATTTGGCTTACAATTAGTAACTAATTTCAAGTTAAAATGGAAGAGGAGCGAAATTCGGGAATTTTCTTATTAATTAAATTCCTTTTTTTAATTGTTTTTTGTAACTATATATATACGATAGTTTGTTGGTATATCCAAAGGAATTTTTAAGAGCAAATATTATTTATTTGCTTTTGAATCCGATGGAACGAAAAACTATCATTCGATGAAGGCTCTGATAGCAGATAGAAGAAAAAAAATAAAAATAAAATGTAAATACATATAAATCCGTGACCAAGTAGTGACCAAGAACCATAAGAAACTGTTCTGAATCATAAGACACTAAATAGTTGAGCGTCTTATATATTCAGTTAAGATTTACATTAGAGTTTGAAACCGATGTTACATAAAGGTGTTTTATTCAAATACATTACTTTTTTCATTTCGTACTACAGTAAACCCTCGATATAGCGAACTGGATGAGGGGGGTTTGATATTCAGAGTTCGCTATATCGAGGTTCGTTATAACCGAGGATTCTTTTTTTTTTATCTTTATTTAGCCAATGATCGCACTAATTTGATCATATTTAGAATGAAATTCATCCATTAGAACTAGTTAAATTAAAACGCATTTATGTAATTTATTTTTAGTTAAACTATATATTAAATAAACAAGGAGATTCATTAATTTACTTACCAAGTTCACTTGAAATTTCTTTAGCCTTAACTTATTATTCGAATAATACGGAATGGTTAATAAGAGGGTCTGAGATTGGTATTTGAGATCTCATTTGTTTAAAGCAATTCATCAATTTTTTTCCAAATATTCATGAGCCGCAGAGCGCAGTCGTTTATTTGATGCTGAAGTTAATCCTTGGGCTGCGGTTGAATCTATTTTATCTTTGTTTTTTATAATGGTTGACAATGTTGATTTGTGAATTGCATATTTTTCTGTATATGGTTTTCTTACTTAGAATTCCCGATTCAATATCCAGGAGAATTTTTAATTTTTCTTCGATTGATAAGGATTTACGTTTGTGACACACGGCTACCAACGAACTCATTGTGTATTAAAAAAAAAACAGTATAAACGACTACAGAACACTGATTCGAATAATACAGAACTCCAAACAGAACTGAGCTAGTTTTGAGAAAAAAGTCAATGGAATCAGAGAGAGAGCAAAAGGAAATCGGATTAGTTAAGAGTAAAAAAACACCTTAATTCTAGAAACTGGTGCTACTTCGTCTTCCCGCGCTCATTCTACGTAATACAGTAAAAAAAAAAAAAAAAAATAATAACAATTCTAGCAGTTCGTTATAACAGAATATAATAATTCTCAGGCATCAAATTTAGTTCGTAGTTCGCACTTACCGAGGGATTTCGCTATAACGAGGGGTTTAGCAGAAATATAATGGTAATTTTAGGGGGATAGCATTTTGGTTCGCTATATCGAGGTGTTCGTTATATCCGAGTTCGTAATAATGAGGGTTTACTGTAATTACGTTGTTTAAAATATTTGTGCCTTGTGTATTAAGAATTTTATTGAAAATGTTTTTAATAAAAGAATGTTAACATACAGCTACTGGAAGAAATTCTGATTTTGAAATTAAACTCTTCCAGCTCCGCCAAGGCAGTTTTTTTTTTATTTTTTATAGTTTTTAATCCAAGCTTTCTAATATATTTCATAAAACAAAGATGTTCTGTTCGTAAATCTTGCTAACAATAGTCTTCACCTTCTGAAAAAAACAACACTATATTTCTTATTTAAAAAGGCATCACTCTAAAATTATATTTTTTTAATAGTAAAATTTTGATTAAAAAATAATGTTCAGGTTATGATTTTTTTTTCATTTATGATTCAAAATAAAAATCACTATTGATTTAAATTATCGAGTGATTTTTGAAAATTCCAAAATAAAAGTTTTGATCAGATTTTTTTTTTTTTTTTTTTATTATCGTTTTCAAACCTTGGCTTACATGAAACTGACTGCTATAGCTAGAAACTGTTTTGATCTGATTTACCATCTCTCAAGTTACTCTCATATTCCCGATAAGGGGTTCAATACTAGCTAGCTGTTTAGCTTGATCCAAGAAGCTACAGTGTAATCCGGAACCCACTGACAGTTATCTCAAGTTACACTGAGCCTAATTAAGCTGCCAATGTTCGCTATCCCGTCAATCATTCGTTAAGTATACTATAAACAATAGCGTTGCATTGTACTAAAGAGATATATACTTAATTAGCATCTTGATCAAAAACAAAAATATATAACAGTGTCTAACCCCCTCTAGAGATAAAAAAAAAAAAATTCTTAAGAGTTAATATAATTAAAAGTAACACATGAAGCAGGAAGGAGGCAAAAAAATATAAAATTATATCATCTACAATTTAAAAACATCCATTCTTAATCCGTAACTTCCTTAATACTTCATCTCTTCCTTAACCGTTACACTGGAAAAATATACAAAACACTCATTTCGCCTTAAAATGAGTTAAAAGTCTTAAGGCGAGTTAAAAGCGCGGTTTTGGCAAAGAAATCAAAATGGTCCCGTACTAAATGGTGTCAATCTTTTCAGGTTTTCAAGGAGAATATTTTCGGTAAATTACATCTTTTTGATCCCCTTTATTTGCGAGTTGTAATCGAAAAACCGCAATTCTCGGCGAAGGCTTTTTCCAAGGTGTCTTTTTTTCAGTTTGTCGAGACGAACATTTTTGGTTCTATACACTTTTCCGATAGTCGCTGTCGTTAGCGAGTTAAAGGCAAAAAAATGCAATTTCAGAATAGAGTTAGCGCAATCGCTTTCGATGAAGTACTAAATACTTGCACTAAATACGCACTATACTATACTAAATATACGATGTGAACTTTAAGTGAGATTTAAGTAGGTAAGAGTGCAAAAGCTTCTCAAGAGTCGCAGCAGTCAGGAATCTTATTACTTTCTACATTGTAATTAAGACCCAGACTTATGTAATTTTATTTCACAAGAAAATAAGTTGATTCAGGATCTCGTAATTTATGAAATAATTCTGAACACGTAATATGCTTAAGAAATCGATGGAAAAATTGGTGAAAACAGTTCTATTTAACGTATGAACATGGTTAATTATCTTTAATTTTGAACTTGGTACATGCGGAGATATTATTCAGGCCAAAAAAAAAAAAAAGGATTTTTCAGTGAATAATGATGTGGAAATAAGGAGTAAATTAAATAATTATGTGGAGTATTTTTTTACGGAGCATTTGAGAGACTATGATTTATTTTGGGACGTTGTAGGCGATTCTTGGTTGGGTAACGGAATTGCTTTGGTTGATAGGTTCTTCTCATCAGTGCAACCAAAATAACCGGTTTTAATTTTTTTTCTGAAAATTCGTACATGAATTGTTGTTTGTTTTTATTTAATGCCTAAGGCTAATCGGACGATGCTACAGTGGGAGTCCTAAATTTTGCCTATCCAGCTATATTAGGAAAGGAATCTTTAACGAGTACCAGACATCGTATATTCGTCTCAAAGACTTTTGTTTTTAAATATCCAATATGGATTTTTTAAATCCATGCCATTTAATTGAGGAAGCATAGAATTTCTAGGGAAAGTTTCAATAGAATTTCCCGGAAAGCTTTGTATAGGATATTTTACACAAAGGAAAGAAACTGAAACCTCACTAAAGCCACAAAAACATGGAGTGTTCCAGGGATCCTATTCCCTATCAGTAAAAAAAAGAAACATTAAACAAAAAAATGTTGACGGGATGAGATAATGTTCTCTGATTGCATAGAGATGAACATTGGTGACGATGAATTTACTTATTTATATGCATATAGACTAGTAGAATATAACACTGATTAATATTCTTAGGCAATGATTCCTGGCTTAGAAGAGAATATTTAAAAAAAAAAAATCGATACGATCGAAATCACACTAAATAGACAGCTATTTTTACCTAATTATTTATAAATAAATAATAGTACTGATTTGATAAAGGCTATGAGTGCCCTGATTATTTCGTTTTAAAAAAAATTAATTTTTAAACTTTTGAAAAAGTTGGTGTAATAGAATATTTTTCCTTTTTATTTTTTAACCAATTAAGTATTTTGTGAAGACGAAAATTAATTGTATCAATAAGTGAAAGCCACGAACATATTTGAACGATATAATGTGTGCAATACAATACAACTTATAAATTTATAAATTGAATTTCCATATGTTAGTTAAGTAATTTGTAACTAAACTAATGACATAAACCGACAACTTTTTTTTTTATCACTGAAATATTGATTCAAAAAAAAAAAAAACTTATAATGCATATAGGCTATTATCACTATGGATCATCGGCCAGGTTTTTATTTAACTAAAATTGAAAAAAAGTCAAAATCTTCTATGTGTTTTTTTCTTTTTTAAAGAATCATTATTTAGTGAAAAAAAAAAATAAAAAAAAGCATGTAGGTTTATCACACTATTTTTGCAACATGTGGCATATGAAAATTCAATTTTAAATTTTGCAAAAAGCCTTACTAGTATCTTCCAAATATGTTTCATTTATAGATGCAATTTATTTTCGTCTCAATACAAATATTTAATTTGATTAAAAAATTATACATTATTACACCAAATTATTCAAGAGGTCTGGAAATTAATTTTTGAAAACAATCAGGGCACTTAATTGTATAGGGGCTGAGAAATATTTTTTTTTAAATATTAATATGTATTATTATTTAAAATAAAGAAATTGTATCAATAAATGAGACCCATGACATTTACGATATTTTGTTTTTTGGTAAATTTTATATTTTATAGTTATATTTTTAATGTTATCTAATTTGGTGAAGATAGAATACATGTATATATGTGTGTGTGTATATATATATATATATATATATATATATATATATATATATATATATATATAATCATTGCTTTTAGAATAAAAAAACAGTAAAGGGAGTGAAGTTCTACGTTACGACTATAAGAAGCTTATTCCATAGAAGTTGTATTTTGGGGGTTTTAGGATAAAATATAAAGGTTTTTACAGGGTTCTACCAAAGTCCCTAAAATGTTTTTTTCTGCTTAATCCGAAAAATTAACTGACCTGAATATAATGACGCAAGTAAAAATAATTTGTAATTGTAAAGTTCTGAACCTTTAGGATTTGGGATGAGATTAGTGAGTATAGAATTCTAGAAGAATTATTTTAGAAAAATAATTAGGTATTAAGTTATGGTTGGAAATATGTGTGTGTGTCATTTCCTTACTTTTTGTTATTTTATTAAACTTAATATATACCCATACATCGATAATATTTATAATTCTAAAATGTTTAAGATGTGAATAACATAAAAATTCTTATTTGTTTATTGTTCAACTTTGGTATTGAACGTTTTCAAATACTTTACCTACTTGTCAATGTAGTGCAAGATCAAAGATTTAGAAGGTATGCATTCAAGAGAGGAAATAAAGTGTTTGAATAAGCCCTCAGAACTCAGGTTCTCAAAGCTTATCGGATAATCTTCTATACTTGATTGAATAAATTCTTACTTATTTCTTTAAAATATTCTTACTTATTTATATCATTTTTTTTCTTAATATTAAACAAAAAGTAGGGGTCACCTTTGGTAAAGTGGTTAGCATGGCAACCTACAATACTAAAGGTCTCAGGTTCGCGCCGATCGGTGGCCCTAGGATTTTTTAATGGGAGTAAAAAATCCTAAGCCATGCCGTCCCTCGGATAGGACGTAAAATGGAGGTCCCGAGCCTGTACGATCTCAGGTACTCGTTACAGATCCGTATCCTAATTATACCTAGATAGGCAGAATTTAGGACTCCCACTGTAGCCTCGTCCGATTTGCCTTACTGGTATAAAGTGACGTTAAACAAACAAAAATCCATACCGTTTGTCCTAAATTCTCCAAATTTCGCTTAGTGGTTCTTTGATACCAGGTGCGAACACCTGTCCATATTAAAATTGCATAACTTCAGCCAATCTCATGGTATATTCTTTATTGTTAAAAAAATCGTCATGATCTCGCTTTACAATGGTTTTTTTTTACGAAATCGACCGTTTGAGTCGAAAAACAGCCTAAAATATCATTTTATACATTTTGAAGAGGCCAACAAGGCCCGGTAAGACCGTCCCTTGGTAGGCGTCGAGTTCTGGGATTTTTAAACCATATGTTTTTTTTGGATTTTTTTAAATTACAATACGTTTATTTACATGTATGGTGAATTTATTTTTTATAAATGCCTCCTAAGAAGCGAGCTTCAATAGGAGTAGTGAGCTCAAAAGCTAAAAACAACGTCAAATACGAGCAGCTGAAACTCTCGACGAACATCAAATTAGGATTGAACAACAGAGGCTTAGACAGGCAGAATCGCGGGAAACTGAGTCTGCCCAGGAATACGAGGCCCGCTTTGCGCCACAAAGCTTAGGCAAGCCGATTTGCGAGAAGCTGAAACTGCAGGCCAATATTTCTGTTTGTTTGTTTGTTTTTTATAGAAATCCATACCGTTTATCCTAAATTCTGCAAATTTCGCCAGTAGTTCTTTCATACCAGGTGCGAACACCTGTCCATATTAAAATTGCATAACTTCAGCCGATCTTCAGCTGATAGTCTTTATTGTTATAGAAATCGTAATGAACTCACTTTACAATGTTTTTTTTACGAAATCAACCGTTTCATTAGAAAAATGAAATTCCCCGATCAAACCGGGTTATACAGCTCAAAGATGAATTTCTGTTAGTTTGTTTTTTCTTAATAAAACTCAATACCGTTTGTCCTAAATTCCCCAAATTTCGCTCAGTGGATCTTTCTTACTAGGTGCGAACACCTGTCCATATTAAAATTTCATAACTTCAGCCAGTCTCTGGGTATATTCTTTATTGTTATAAAAATCGTTATGATTTCACTTTAAATTTGTTCACGTTTATTAGAAAAATGAAATTCCCCCGGTTTCACCCGGGGAATTTCATTTTTCTAATAAACGTGAACAAATTTAAAGTGAAATCATAACGATTTTTATAACAATAAAGAATATACCCAGAGACTGGCTGAAGTTATGAAATTTTAATATGGACAGGTGTTCGCACCTAGTAAGAAAGATCCACTGAGCGAAATTTGGGGAATTTAGGACAAACGGTATGGAGTTTTATTAAGAAAAAACAAACTAACAGAAATTCATCTTTGAGCTGTATAACCCGGTTTGATCGGGGAATTTCATTTTTCTAATGAAACGGTTGATTTCGTAAAAAACCATTGTAAAGTGAGTTCATTACGATTTCTATAACAATAAAGACTATCAGCTGAAGATCGGCTGAAGTTATGCAATTTTAATATGGACAGGTGTTCGCACCTGGTATGAAAGAACTACTGGCGAAATTTGGAGAATTTAGGATAAACGGTATGGATTTCTATAAAAAACAAACACACAAACAGAAATATTGGCCTGCAGTTTCAGCTTCTCGCAAATCGGCTTGCTTAAGCCTTTGTGGCGCAAAGCGGGCCTCGTATTCCTGGGCAGACTCAGTTTCCCGCGATTCTGCCTGTCTAAGCCTCTGTTGTTCAATCCTAATTTGATGTTCGTCGAGAGTTTCAGCTGCTCGTATTTGACGTTGTTTTTAGCTTTTGAGCTCACTACTTCTATTAAAGCTCGCTTCTTAGGAGGCATTTATAAAAAATAAATTCACCATACATATAAATAAACGTATTGTAATTTAAAAAAAAACATATGGTTTAAAAATCCCAGAACTCGACGCCTACCAAGGGACGGTCTTACCGGGCCTTGTTGGCCTCTTCAAAATGTATAAAATCATATTTTAGGCTGTTTTTCGACTCAAACGATCGATTTCGTAAAAAAAACCCATTGTAAAGCGAGATCAGGACGATTTTTTTAACAATAAAGAATATACCATGAGATTGGCTGAAGTTATGCAATTTTAATATGGACAGGTGTTCGCACCTGGTATCAAAGAACCACTAAGCGAAATTTGGAGAATTTAGGACAAACGGTATGGATTTCTATAAAGAACAAACAAACAGAATTTCAACTTTATTTATAAGGCTAAAAATGAATGAAGCCAAGAGCCAATATGTCTCGTTTTCACTTAAGCACGACTCTTGCCCTCAGGTATTTTTTAACAACATTCCGATACCCACCTCTGATTCAGTACGCTATCTCGGCCTTTACATGGACAAACGACTGACTTGGAAAGACCATGTTAAACGCAAAAGAAAAGAACTGAACCAGCGGTACGGACTTCTTTCAAGGCTACTTGATAGACGATCAAAATTATCTATGACAAATAAATTAACCGTTTACAAAGTACTTCTTAAACCACTTTGGACTTACGGTATTGAGCTATGGGGAACAGCCAAAAAATCTAATATACGACTCATACAGTCATTCCAATCCAAAATACTAAGAAAGATCGTAGATGCCCCCTTTTATGTCACTAATGAGACCTTACACACTGACCTTGACATTCCTTACGTCGAAGAAACAGCCATAGAGCGCTACCGTAACTTTCATGACAGACTTACTCTAAATTCCAACCCACTAACACAAGCTCTACACACTCCCACAAACCCTTATAATCCGCCAAGAAGATTGTTGAGGCGTTGGCCAAGAGATTTTCTGCATTAAACAGATATTACACATGTCAACTTATTCGATTTTGATTTATTCTTGTAAATTTATCAAGAAATAACCTAATTACATAAATTAAATAATTTATAATAATAATTAGAAACACGGAAGACTATATAACCTCAACAAACGTAGTTGACTACCTCGTGGCCCAAAATGAAGACATAGCCCTAAATAGGGAGAAGATTCGTCCTATTTTGGTTCTGACGTCAAGAAGAAATAATTCCCGGCATGTAGTCATCGAAGTGGACGCCGTCACCAGGGAATTGCTACTTCACAACAGGATAAGTCTTGGGCACCAAAAGGTTTTCATTGAGGACTACTTTAGAATTAGAAGATGTAGCAAATGTTTAAAATTTCACCACAGCAGCAGGGATTGTCGCGGCACGGTGGCTTGTTCAAACTGTGGAGAAGACCACCAAGTTAATGACTGTAAATCTCAAATCCTAAAATGCATAAATTGTGATCATTTCAACAAGCACACAACAAGTCACAGGAAACGCCCGACGGACCATGCAGTTTTTGATAGAGGTTGCCCTTCATACCTTAAGGAGATACAGAAACTTGTTGCGAATACAAACTACAGCATACCCTTACTGTAAGTACTTACTAACTAACTATATTTACTATAAAACTACATTTTTATGAAAAAATTTAATGGTACATAGACAGATAAACTTTTTACAACTTAACACACACCACTCTAAATACACATTAAATTTCTTACAACATTACACCATCAAAAAGAACATTGACATATTACTTTTACAGGAACCTTATACACGCAACAATAAAGTAGTAGGTTATAATAGTTATAATGTTTTTCAATCACTATCACATAATGAGAACCCAAGAGCTTGTATCGTAGTTACTAACAGAAAATTTGACTGTTGCTTAGTTACCCAATTTTCGGATTCAGACTTTGTTTGCGTTGAGGTTACTATTGATAAATTTAAATTCATAGTTATTAGTGCATATTTTGATAGAAATAATCGTATCAATACAGATTTAGATAAATTGGCTAAAATTATGCTTAATCAATCAAATAAAAATATAATTATCAGTATGGACTGTAACGCACGATCAAAATTCTGGTATGACAAAAAAACGGACTTTAGGGGTTTCGAATTAGAAAATTTTATCATGACTCACGATTTAGTATTGGCAAACATAAATTCGGAAATTAATACTTTTGAAGGGGCAATGGGTAAAAGCAACATAGACTTGACTTTACTCAACGCACAAATCTATCGTGACTACCACATACGTAATTGGACTATTTCTGCTGAAACTGATTTCTCGGATCACAATATTATAACTTACGAACTACATACGAAAAATTACAGCCAAATAAAAGAATACGGAAATAATTTCGTATTCCTTACAAATAAAGCTGACTGGGACAGATTCAAAATTAATTTGGGATTTCAATTAAAAAAACATTTTCTATTACAAACAAACTCGCAACCATGTGTTTTTACAGAAATTGAAGACAGGATACTAACTGAAATGGCACATATCCCGACTGACGTTATTTCTTCTAAACTAACCAGATCGATCATTAAGGCATGCAAAATGACAATGGCAAAATCAGGCAATAGAAATATTAAAGGAAATCATCGTACGGTGCCTTGGTGGAATGATGAGCTAACGAAGTTACGCAGACAGACTAACAGACTACGGAAAATTTACCAAAAAACAAAAACTGATGAAATATTAAGAGAGACAAGAAGACGAGAGTACTTAAAAAGTAAACAGAAATACGAGAAATTGATCAAACAATCAAAATTTGAATCTTGGAAAACTTTCACGACAAACTGTACAGCGTGGAGCTGGCCATACAAATTTGCGGCAAACAAACTGAAACCTGTGACATTACTTCAAACTGTAATTAATAACGAGGGTCAATATACAACAGACACACGCGAAACTCTGACGAAAATTTTGAGTGACATGATACAAAATGACAGGTCTGATACTGACTGCCACGAACACCAAATTATGCGTGATAGTATTAATATTCCTCCTACATCTACCGACGACTTACCTCTTGAGGACGAAGAAATCACGGATGTAATTAAAAATTTGAATTTGAAAAAATCCACAGGTATTGACAAAATTAGTCCTACAATAGTTTCAAAAATTTATGAAATTTTTCCTAAACTACTAATTGAAATTTATAAACTCTTTTTCAATAGAAAACAGTTTCCAGCCAACTGGAAGGAAGGTAGGTTAACGCTGATACCTAAAAGTGACGGTATATCGCTAAGACCAATTAGCATCCTTCCAGTTCTAGGAAAAATATTTGAAAAAGTTATTAAAAATAGACTCATATATTTTCTATTGACTAATAACATACTTAACAAACGACAGTTCGCTTTTCTTCCTCAAACTGGTACTGACGATGCTTTGCACGAACTGACCGAACACATTACAACAACAATGGATAAAAAAAGCAATTTACTGGTTGTTAGCCTTGACATAAAAGGTGCTTTTGACAGCGCATGGTGGCCGGCTATACTGACCAACCTGAAGAAGTACAACTGTCCACAAAATTTATACTTACTGATTAAAAATTATTTCGACAACAGATCCTTGACAATACAGACGAACTCTTACTCTATCAACAAAAAACTAACCATAGGTACTCCACAAGGATCATGCCTATCACCACTTTTATGGAATGTGTTAGTGAACACAATATTCGAAACTGACTTACCTCACGACACGAAAATATTAGCATACGCTGACGATATTTTAGTCTTAGTCAAACGAAAAAACTTCAGTGAACTAGAAGCCGTTACAAATACAATACTTATTAGACTAATACGATGGGCTAAGACTAACAAACTTCAATTTAATGCTAACAAGACGAAATACATAATTTTTTCTCGGAAAAGGACAATACCTGTACTTGACATTAAATTAAATTCTGTTGGACTAATAAAAACTGACGTGATTCGATATCTCGGCATACTATTCGACAGAAAACTGAACTGGAACAGACATACTGACAACGTCTACAATCAGGTATTACAGACAATCAACAGACTCGCAATTGCAGCAAGAGCAAGGTGGGGCCTCAGATCTGAGATGCTGAAAGTCATTTATGAAGCCGCTCTATTACCAAAAATTATCTATGGTAGTCATGTTTGGCAATCTGCGGTAAGTCGGAAGAGAAACTTAGATAAGTTGAAAAGGTTACAGCGACTTATTGCGATTAAAATATGCAAAGGCTTCAGTACTCTCTCTTATGAGGCCTCTATTCTTCTTGCTGGATTGCTACCGATAAATTTAGTTATAGACGAGAAGATAGAATTATACAGAATTAAGAAGTTACATTCGAACTACAAACATATATTGCACGACGACATAGAACTACCGCTTTCAACGAACAACTGGATACACCCCACATCATACGCACAGGTACAATCACAAGTGAACAATGACTTTTCATCACAAGACACTGTTAGAACAGACATATACACAGACGGTAGCAAGGATGATGAAAAGGTTGGTTGCTCTTGGGTAGGAAAGGACAGAATCGGAAATGTATTGGAGTACCAATACAAACTCGCGCCCTGGTGCTCTAACAACCAAGGAGAAAAATTGGCTGTTTTGAAGGCCCTGGAACACATCCTTGCGAACCCATCTGACTTCAACTCACAAATAATTGTGCATACTGACAACATGAACGTCCTACACTCACTTACTAACACAAACATTCACGACCCACTGACAGAAACTATCAGACATCACATAATTCAGCTACTGACGCACCAAAAATCAGCCACAGTAAAATGGGTAAAGGGGCATTCAGGTATAGAGGGCAACGAAAGAGCTGACCACTTAGCGAAAGAGGCGGCTAACAGCGATGAGTTGTTGCCCACTTATACCAAAGCACCCATATCTCACATAAAAAAAATGATAATTAGAGAATCGGTCATTAAGTGGAACGATATGTGGAGAACATCTCCCAAATCACCCAGTTTACATAAATACATCCCACAAATTACACTTACTAACTTTAAACAACTACACAGTACAGAACACACATTGACACAATTTCTCACAGAACATGGAAACACAAAACACTATCTAAAACGTTTTAATATAATAGATACAGACACCTGTGACGAAGACGGACAAGTTCACAACTTCAGACACATACTCTACGATTGCAAACTATATGACAGACAAAGATTTGAACTGATACGAAACATAATACTGAAAAGCGGTAACTGGCCAGAAATTGAACACGTACTATTTACTAAATTTAAGACAGACCTAATGAAATTCATAAAACAAATTGACTTTGACCGACTTACAGACAACAGAAGGGCAACCTGATGGCAATATATAGGGCAATCTTGTTGTGCTTGTAGGAGATTTTTAGTTTTTGTTTTATTTTATTTAGTTTATAAATTTTTTTTTTATTTTTTTTTTTTTTTTTTATAATTTTGTGTTTTATAATTTTGTTTTTGTGTTTGAATTCATAATTTCTTAAAGTTTTGTATTTAAATGATAGTGAAAAACAAGAAACTCTGTAATATATGTAGTATGCCTCTAAAGGCATGGGACATGTATACAACAATAAATTAAATAATATTTTAATTAGATTGTATGATCCTAAACTATCTGTTATACATGATTGTTGTTACATATAATGATATGTAACAACAATGAACGTACAAATAATATACGTACGAAACCTTAGAATTAGAAAAAAAAAAACAGTTTTTTTTTTCCAATCATATTGTAACACTTATGTATGTAAAAAAATTTGTATTAAACGAAAATATTAATTTTACAATGCCACACAAACTGTGAAAACACAAATAATTAAACAGGTTACAAAAAGTATCAATTTGTAACTACACAGGTAAACAAATATAACCATATGACTCGAGCTTCAGAGCAATCGAACTCTGCTGTCCATCGCTCCTTATCTTTAGTCTGAAGAATAACTGTCGGGAAGGTTCTAGGCAAGCGTAGATGGTACTTGAACAGTTTGTTCCAACTGTTAGTTTTGTGTTTTGTTTCAAGTTACAATATATAATAAATAGCTAGCGTGGCCGGCTTCGCTCCGGTAATTATGTGGTAGTTTTAATAACAGAAAAACTTTAAAATTAAAGGAGATATATATATCAAAGTTAGCACCTTCTTGAAACTTCGGTTTTAACTTGGTATCAATATTAAGATTCGAGAAATGCAAAGTCAGCCCAAATAAGGAACCCTATAACTTCATAGGGGGTTGAAAATGGTAAATGATCAATTAATTTTAATTCAACTTTGACGAGTTATGCATCGTTTTTGATGCTTTCTGTGATTCTGAATCGTATAAGTCCATTCCAAGCAGTCAGCGGATAATAAGTTATTATATTATAGTTGAAAAATCTGATATCTCAGTTAAAAATATTATATTTGAGTACAACTTAAGCGCCGACTACTGTGATGGTCCTATTAGATCAAGAAGGATAGAAACTACCGAAGATTCATAAAAAAAAATTGTTTTTAAGACCTTTCTTCCATTTCAACCTCCCTTAAGATATCTCCCCGTAATTTGAGCAGACTCTGCAGATCTCGAATCTTACTACTATTACAAAGTGAAAACCAAAATTTCACGAAGGCACAATTTTTTTCACCATATTTCTTTTTATCATGAATTATGAGGGATGATAAAATCTTATTGAAGAAATGCTGTAGTTGGAGTTAGTCATTTATCAACTGGAATGCCCAATGTATATCGTAATAAAACCAACTTCTTTTTCATTACTACAATAAGAACACTTCAAACTTTTTATTTTCGATTTATATTCAGTCAATTTATCTCTTTTTTCTATGTCTGTTTTTATTCGCTCCCTGTACTATTAAGAAATGTTCACTCATATTGCATTAAATTTACTTAAGTATATATTATATATTGATTAAATGTAATGTGTTGATCAATTAGCCTTCTTATGAGAAAATTAATTTTTTAAGGAATCCATTTGGTTTTCTAATAGATTGCAAAGACGTAGAATCATTATTTTATTTCGAAAGTAAAGGATAAACTAATTATTATCGCTTAATTTTTTAGTAATTTAAAGAGAACAGCTGAAAAAATATATAACCTTTACAACCTGAACTGGATGAATGAACAATAAACATTGAGTGAAACGCACTCTAGCGCTTCCTGGTAGCCTGGAGCTCGAACTAAATTGTTCATTGATAAACTCGCATATCAATCTCAAATAGACTAATTACATGGTGCGAGAGGCTTGGAAACCTTCTTCTCCGTTAGGGGTTATATGGCTACACGACGACATAACTTACTTGATCGTACGTAGAGTCGTTTCTGAGCCTTATCGTCACGCACATTGTACACTTTGCTTTATAATATATATTGATTAACTATAATTAATCATTAATTCAAGTTGCTGATAAATTATTTTCTAGAGGAAAGTATTGAGCTGCATTATAAAGTTGCGACATTGGTGCAAGAAACTGATGTTATTTATTTATTCTAAGTACCATTCGGCTTTGCGAAGTATCTTGGAAGACATCCAAGATTCTGATTTCTTATTATGCAACAATATAAATGATTCTTTTAATGCTCAATATCATAACAAAGCTTAATAGTATAGTAAAATTAAAAAAAAAAAAAAAAAAAATAGGCACTACTTAGGAAGACGTTTTTAGTTTAAAATGTAGGAAGTGGGGTTTAATAATGTGGTACTTTATCAAACATTATATTAAATTTTTAATCTACATTACAAATACTACATATATTAATGTATATAATCAATTACTCATAATATCGAAAACATGTTCCGATTAATTTGTCATCAAATTCTTCATTTAATGAAGTAAGGCGCATGATGTAAGTAGCAGCCCTTACCATTTTGGCCTAATAAAATTATGACAATTTAACTTTTTTTATAAAAATGTATTTTTTTTTTACATCGAGTGTTTTACATCGGAAAACGAGTAGTTCAATAAAATTACTTTTTGGTATCATCAAACAAAAGATTGATTCATGAATATCTTTATTATTTATCTATTTGTTAATTATCGATTATCGATTAGTTAAGCTTCCATTACATATTTAAAGAGGTGAGATACAAAACTCGTTCATTCCACATTTTTCAGGAAACTCAAAAAACTTACCACGTCATGTAGAGTCGCCAGATGAAGATGATTTTTTTGCCTTCGAAAATTGCGGCTACCTGGTGTAAGTGAGGTTGGAATAAAAAAAAAAAAAAAAAATTACTGATTTAGAGGTAACAAAAAAAAGTAACAAAATATGAAGTGAGAAAGTTTTGCAACAAAATGTTTAAAGGAAATACTTAAATACTGCACACTACATTGGTACGAAACGAGTTTTAATTCACACAGCGTAAGTTGATCTTCTTAATAAGCAATATTCATTTAGGTTCACAACCATTTTATAAATAAATTCGATACCATTTTACAAAATAATATCACCCACTGACTTTTTGAACATTTACTAAACTTTTTTTTGATGAATTTTTCAAAAATATCAGCATACTGATATAAAACATCTGACTACAAAAAGACAAGATCCTAAGTATTCTTCAATAATAGCGACTTCATCATCCTGTTGGTCGTTTTTCCCTCGTTTTTGGCAGATATATTGTGAACTCGTGTGTAATACTTCAATGAATCATTGGCCCTCCACTCGTCACCAATATGCTTTTTCAGCAGATTATCAACATCTTTCAGCTTGTTGGAGCCATTGGAAAATCAATTAATAATATAGCCAGGTAAGAAGAACCGAGTATAAAATGGAATAAAATACGCGAGTTTAAGGAGGTTTCAATATTTTGTTCAGAATGAGTAACAGAGACTGCTGAAGTGAACAAATGGGATGGGTGCAAAGTGATAAGTGATTATTGGAACCAAAGAGTTTTGCATCAAAACGAGTAACGAACCAGTTTTAAAACACAATGGGCTATGGAACTAATCATTTCTGCAACAAACCGCTATTTTGTATAGCAAAAATCCATAAGAAGTAATAAGTTTTGCTCCAATCCAGATATGTTGAAAGAGCATTAAAATATCTTTTAGAATCCACTGTAATCTCAATTTTTCAAAAAAATGGAACGAACGAGTTTTGCACCTCACCTCCTCATTTATAAAATTTAAAAACTGTATTTATTCATTGTATCTAATTAGTAATCTTTAAATTTAAAAAGAATGGTATATATGTTATCATTAAACGTATTACATTTAAATATTATTGCTCGATCATAAGATATTATCTTTTTTTTTCATGGAAAAGGACCTTTTCATTTATTTATTTTATGTTAATAATTACAGATACTTTTGTTGTGAAATGTTGAGCAAGAACTATTAATATGACATTATTTGGAAAGCAGAAATAGTAGAATTAATTTAATATGTCATGTGATATTAATAGACATTATTATTGTAAAATTATTAAGATAATTATCATTAATAGGCCATTCTCCATTGCAAAAAGCAATGGCTTAAACAATAAATCAATCATTTAGCTTATTAAATGTCAATATTTTTTAACGAGTGAACCCATAGCTTCTCCACTTTGAAATTTAACACACCTGTAGCCATTATAGGTTACAATAATATATACTTAAATAAAAAAGGGTACATTTTCAAAATTAAAAATAGAAGATCTCAGATTTTTTTAAAATATTATATTTCTAGAACATTGTAATGTATACCATAGGATAATTAATCGTTAGGATTTTCAGTCAAAACCTTTTTTATTTGTAAAGCCCACGTTTCGTCCCTACATGTGCATCTTTGTCAGGGCTTGTTAATCCCAGAGTAATACCGAGACTTTTAAAATATTATTTATATTGAGAACCCATTGTTTCCTCACACACAGTTACAACTTTGAAAATTGGCACGCCTTTATCTAAACAATTCTAGAATAAAATATATTCCTTCAAAATTGATCTATGCAACCTGTTCAGGACCAAAATTTTTATTTTCATTTATTATTTAATAATTCATGCAAGTTAATTTTTACCCTAAAATCTAATGTGACTTATACGGCATTACTCATTACGAGCTGGTAGTCTACACAGCTGAGCGCTTTACCTGCGGCCTAATCCTCTGGCTATCTCTGTTGATAGTAGGCCGCAGGTAATAAATATTTATTGCGTCAATTCAAGCCCATGCCACGAAGGGGGCAGCACTATCCAGACCTTGGAACTACTTTTTGGAACTACCCCTGTGATGTCACGCGGAATGATACGAAAAAGGTAGAAGTCGTCGTAGGCTACTACAGAATCAAGTAGAGTGAGGAAATCAAGTCCTTTTTGTTATTTCAATTACGGCCAAAGACATTCAATGTATGGGTGCACCCAATCACCACATCAAGCCTATTATTCAGAATAAGACGTCGCCGTCCAGCTCGTCCATGCCGTGAGTAAAGTCAAAATTCAATCAAGTAAAAGACAGTCACTGATTTTTTTTGTGTTCGGACTATTTTTATTTTCCTTTTCTATTTTCATTACAAGCCAAGGAATTTATTTATTCACATATTTATTTTCATCAGCTATTAGAAGTTTCATTTTATTTTTTTTTGCCCATCAGAGGGAATTTTATTTTGTTTAGTAAAAAATATAGTTTTGTATTACTACATTTATTTTTTCTTAGACCAGCCCTTGGAAAATTAAACTTTATAATTTACAAATCAAACACAACCCAAAAATTATTAAAATCAAAGACCCTTATTGATTTGATGTGGAATGAGTCATTAGGGAGAGAAAAAAATAAGCTACTGACGTGGGATAGCGTCTCATTTATGTATTACACCCAGGTAGTCGTAATTTTTACAATGGTTACCTATCCTGAGTAAAGGAAGGAACAATTTGTTGGAAATTAACTAATAAAAAAAATCCTAGAAACATTAACGTAAAGAAGGATTGGAATACTTAATACCAATTGAAGTAAATAAGGAAGCAGTAGACTTCTACAGATTTACGGCTGTAATGGAAAGACGGAATGATTTACCAGAAATTAGAATAAATTTAACAGTAGCAATCTACTTATTTAAATGGGAAGTCCTCTCAACCCTGAGTCACATAAAAAGATTCGGTTGCCTATAAAAAGGGAAAACAAGCAATTCCCATGCAGCAACTCGAGACACTAGAATAGAAGGGAAAATCCTTCGTAGGTAATCCCAACGTTCATCGTTATATATAATGTAATACATATTACCTTAGCAATAAAAATAGTTAATTCTCTATTGTGTAACTAATTTAAAATCGCACTTAATATTTTGATTTACATTAAGATACGTCACCTACTGTCTATTTTTTTTATTCAGGAAAATGGTGCAAGAATGAAGGCAATATGACATAACTCAATAATAACAACAAAAAAAAAAAATTAATACTTTCCAATAGTAAGAAATAATAATCAGAAAAAATCTTAAGTAAAAAATCAGCATAAATGGTCGAATAATAAAATTCAATAATCTTTTAATTATGGACTTCAGTAATGTTAAATAAATGTTTACATTCAGTTATCTTTAGATGAAATATATAGGAAGGGAATTGCGATCGTGAAATATTTCGATTTCCCGTTTTCAACGGGAATACACGTTTTGGGGTCCCCCAAGGGTCTGTGAACAGACTAGTTCAAAAACTAAAAACCGTACGAACCTGAAATTGGGTATTTGGAGTATGTATATACCCGTGATGTCACTGCGAAATTTTCATCAAAAAAGGTCAAACGGAGGGGGCACTTTATTTAATAATTTTTTTCTCATTTTTTTTCTTTTACCGCTACCGTCGGTTAATCAGCAGCAGGTTAAACAGGAGTCAACTCTATTAGCGAAACATAAATGAAATATCTAAGTTTTTATTGAACATACTAATATCTTACATTGTTATTCATATTTTAATATATTTAAATAGTGCATGCTCCATATTGTCGGTCCAAGCATCTCAATGTATCCGTTGATGAAGGACTTAAAAAGTTACGATCCACACGATCTTTTTTTCATAATAATTCACTTAATTTATTTTTTAAAGATACCAAAACAAAACAAAAATACGAGAAAACACCAGATTATATAATTAAATATGAGTAAACAAGCTCAAATGGTCAGTGGCCGGAAAAATCTGTTAAGGGAAACTCCGGGATAGTTTCAAAAGTTTCGAAACAATTTGAGTCATTTGTGGTAGATTTTAATTAAAGGAAAACTATGCCTTCTTATTTGGGGCCTGTGGGATTAGAAGCGAACTGGAGTCATTAGTTTAACACAGGATGTGATCATTTAATGGATACCTAAATAAGGCAAATATTGCAAATAACAGGTAAATCTACTTAAATACTGCTTGGATTTCATTCCATCATAATATTACTTTGATTTTATTTTATATTATCATCCATTTACTAATAATTTTATTAATATTGTATATTGATATAGCTATTCATTTAGAATATAATTTTATTTAATTAGGAAAGGAATAAATAATTTAATATCTATACTTCTAATTTTGAAACTTTTTTACTTTCACTTACTTATATATGAAATATATATATATGCGATCGTGAAAAATTCCGACCTTCGGTTTTCAACGGAAATACACGTTTTGGGGTCCCCTGAGTCCAAATAACCAAGTCCCGCGAAATGGTCTGTGTGTGTGTGTGTGCGTCTGTGTGTGAACAGACTAGCTCAAAAACTATAAACCGTGCGAACCTGAAATTGGGTATTTAGGGTATGTATATTCCCGTGATGTGACAGCAAAAATTTCATCAAAATCGGTCAAACGGAGGGGGTACCTTATTTAATAACTTTTTACGTTTTTTTTTCGATTTTCTCAAAAACGGCTCTAATGATTTTGATTAAACTGAGTATTTATTCTATTTATATGCCCGATATATGACTGCAAAAATTTCATCAAAATTGGTCAAAGTGGTTGGAGGGGGCCCTTTATTTCTTACCTTTGTTTTCTTTTTTTACCTTTTTTCAATTATAAGTTTTGGAGAAAACGGCTTTAATGATTTCGATCAAATTCGTCATCTTCAATGAAAATTAGGTGTTCTTTAATATCAGGTAAGTTTTATCATTATTTAAATGTTCTGAGTGGGCTTAAATCGGGAAGGGCCCTTTTTGTTTTCCTATAAAGTCCTTTGTTTTTGTTTATATGGAGAACTTAACTGTCTCTCGTTACGCCAAAAAATAAGAAATGGCTAAATATGAAATATGAAAAAAATCAAGTAAACATATAGATGAATAAGAAAGAATAATATTCCGTCAACTCATAAAACACGTTGAGCCCACGCATGCGGAGTACGCCGTTAATTACTGACCATTGTTTATAATTAAAGCCGTTCTGTTCATTTAATGGAAACTATTTGTTTCCTGATAACTATGAAGTTTTCAACAAATACATAGAGAATTATAAAATCAGACGACTTGGAGTATTATGCTTGCATTGCTGAATTATCATAAGTAAAAACTTTTATTTAATAATGAAAAAAAAATTAGTGAACTTTAAAGAACAAATATAAACAAAAATAAGAAATGATTGTGAAAAAATGTGCGACTTTTAGAAGTGGCAATTAACAAAACACGTCAATTTCTAATCTAAGTAAGTTGGTAAGTGAAAGTTGTGTGTTGGGCGCACGCACCAGATTTTTAATTTTACTATTAGAATTAGTACTAAAAAAAAATTTAATTGAGAAAAAAATATTAAGGAGATATAAAACTTTTAATAATGGGTGATTTTGGTTTAGTGTGGCTAAAGACTGTTGCAAACAATTTCATGTTTTATAAGCCATTATTACTTTGTGAATGATGTATTGAATATTTCAACCTGTATCGTTGTGCTTATTTATTTATAATTTTATAATTTATAGAATAGTTTTATCCCTACTAAACTTAAAAAAAATAGTGTGATTTTGTAATCAGGCTGAATAACCATTAATCGTAGACGATCATAAAGCAAGATGAAAAAAAAATTTTTTTATTACGGCTAGAGGTTCTTCTGTGGCTCACTCAAGGGAGCGATTGGTCACACTCCTAGCCAGGCTGCCTTTGATGTGCCGCTCATAACCTAACATATGGTACACTGTGTATATATAAATTATATTTACATTCCACATTTATTTATTAATACTTATTAAATTATGTCATGATTATTTTGAGGCTGGTAATTATTTTGTAAAAGTAGAACAATTTTTTCTTTTATAGCGGTCAAACTATAATACAATAACTAAAAGAATTTCCTGCTCCACCAACTTAAAAAATGTCATTACTTTGTTCAAGAAAAATTGTTTGCCATTGTGCAGTAACCATCAAAATTTGATATTGATTGGTGTAGCAGGTTTATCAGGTCTTCCTAATGAATCATATTATTATTAGGTTTTCCACATCAAGCGTTGAAATTTCGTAAAAAATCCCAATATACATAATGGCTATTAAACCAACTGTGTAGTAATTTATGAGTAATGAGATATTAGAGTTGACTATTTTTCCACTTACCGGTCACAACTGATTTTATAAAAATTATATTGAATACTATGATTACAACTACTGCATTTCAAGTGAATTCTCTACGAAGAAAACGCACCAATACCTCTTTTCAGCCATTAAACCCATTTCGGTCTGTATTAAGATGCCTCTACACTTAGACTTAACCATTGATTCACTCGGATGACAGTTATGTAGTTTTAATTATTTATTGTAGTTTCGCGCACGCACAAGTTTTTTTCACATATATCTGTCAAAAGTCAAAACACTACAGTGTTTGTGGTGGAATAGTAGTATTTTTCATTTCGAACGATAGCAGCTATAATGCTTGTCTCCATTATTTCACTTTTTTCTTTCCTTTTTATTGGGGAATAAGATGAACCTTTCAGTGAATAGTGGATGGATTCCATTATACTTTGATATAATTTTTATCTGTTTGAAGCTTAGTCGTAACTGCAAAGAATAAAAACTTTATCTCAAGGTTACAGAAACAGTATTTAGAGGAAAGCTATACCAACCCTCTTCAAACAACTATGCGCCCAGGAATCCCAATTGTCGAAGTAGTTGATTTGACGTGACTCCAATCGGAACGCAATCCTCGAATGTGTCGGAGTTTTTGAAGAAATCGAAAAACTAGACATACCGTGGAACATATGCAAAAAATGTTCTCAGGTAGTTCATTTATAGAGTTCAAAAATATTTTGTTACAAAAACTCTTATTTTGTTTCTATACCATCAACCAAGTAATTTTCAAGTCAATGGACTGGCAGGCAATCAATTGTTATGTTTGTATATTATTCCATCAAGTTAGAAGAAATGTATGCCAACAATTCAATTTTTCAATCTTGTAGTAGGTAGATAAGAATTTTTCGTAAGAAACATAAATAAAATTACACTGTTACAATTTTTATTTTATCTTATTTTTTCATTTCCATGAATGATAATCACAAGGCATCAAAAGACAGAGGCTATCACTTTATCCTATAAGAAAAATATTTTTGATAGTACTATCGATAGTTCCAAAAAACTGTCGATTGTCTTGATAGTTTAAAAATATCGATAGTTTTACATCACTAACGTGGGGTAGCTTTAGATGGAACGCGGCCGGCTCTTAAGATCTAACAAAGTATGTTCTAATGTGCACCAATAAAAAATTTTTTTTTTTTTGTTGGTACACTTTTAATGTTTGCTACAAGACTTAAAGGAATGTTTTTTTTTTCCTTTTGGTATGATACCTAAAAGATTGGTAAACGCTTTGGCGACTAGAAAACGTTCGAGGGGTAGGCCTAGGCGAAGGTGGGAGGATTCGGTGAGGGCTGATCTTGTGGAGTTGGGATCTGACTGAAAAAACATATGATTTGAAATCCCAGACCGTTTGTTGGAACAAACTAAGCGGTTGGAGCGAACTGTTTGGTCTAGATTTTTCGAGCCCAGTCCATGCAGACGTGGGACCTTCCACGAGGGTCTGAAACCTTCTATGCCGGTCCTGGTACGACTATATATAAGGAGCGAGCGAATGAAACAGTTAGTCTGAGTCTTTGTCTTGGCTGGGAAGTTCAAGCCATATGATTTGTGTGCTATAAAGTTATAATATTTTTAACCTGGTCGAATATTTTTTTTTGTTATAATTCCTGTGGCATTGATAATTGTAAATATTCGTTTAATAAATATTTGTTAACCCACAGTTTAACAATATCTTAAAAATAAAACAAAAATGTATTTCCTCCAATTTTTCCCTTGTTTTGATAAAGTTACAAATCCCCCCCCCAAAAAAAAAATTTTCATTCACGGAAGCATTTCCTAGTTTTCTAGAATAATAAAGGAGTATAGATCGAAGCCAACTACCATCAATCTGATCGATTTAATGCGATGAGAACGCTTTCGCGTCCGATTCGTAAAGCTGAAGATAACAAGGATGGTGCCAGTACAATGGGCGACCTATCAGAGCTCTCCGATGTGAGATATTGTATCGCTGCTGGGTTGAAAAGGTGAACGCTGTCATCTACCTCTGTAACTGATAGATTACTCAAAGGGCAATATTTTCCTCGTTGATATCGCATTAGCTAGGTGGGGACGTTATGTCAAGTCTGAAAGCATTCGTATCCGACTGCGTGTTCATATTGAGCCATAGGCAAATTGGAAACCATTACGTGTCGAAACGATTTGTAGTAAAACCAGTAAAATAATATCGTTCGGCAGACCATGAAAAATAAAAAGGAAACTTTCTGCGTATATACAGTACCAGTCAAAAGTTTAGACTCACCCTTAGATTTTGTAAAATAAATAAGTAACAACATTTTATTTATTGGACAACGTAACTACTATAATTTTATTTTTAATTTATTTATAACTAGCTTTAATATCACGGTTTCACCTATTTACGGAATTTTGAAAACAATGAGAAAAGCCGTGGGTCCAGAAAAGTTCGTTACGACAGAAATGAGATTTTTTTTTACTACAACGGTTGATTTCGTAAAAATCTAATGTAAAGCGAGATCATAACGATTTTTATAACAATAAAGAATATACCCAGAGATTGGCTGTTATGCAATTTTAATATGGACAGGTGTTCGCACCTGGTATGAAAGAACCACGAAGCGAAATTCGGAGAATTTAGGACAAACGGTATGTATTTCTATAAAGAACAAACAAAAAAAAAAAACTAACAGAATTTCATCTTTATTTATATAGATTGTATTCGAAACAATCATATCATATATCTCTTGAGTTACAATTATTTTTTTTAAACTTGTGATTATGAATTAAATACAAGTGAGTCTAAACTTATGACCGTTACTGTATTTACTAACGATTCAAAAAATTATTTAACCTACTTCTTAAATTCGGTACCAGAAGCAATTAATTAAGGATATAATTCCTGCCTAATCTGAGTTGGTCAGACGCCATTAGCTAGGGTCACCAGACAGATCTAAGAGCTGGTTATCTGATTTATTGGTAATTTTTAAGATATCAGTATAATAAAAATCACGATTAATAATTATAATAATAAATTATGATTTTTATATGTTTACAATAGATCAAATATAGGCTAATATAAAATAGAAAGATTTTCCTTTCGTTAGTGATGTGACAATTAGTGAAAAATGAAACTATATGCATGGTAGGTATTTTCAATTTTTGTTTCCTTTTTTTTTTTTTTTTAACTTCATTCGTATATCCGCGCCTGTCAACAATATATAGACAATCAGCAGATGTGATGGCCGTTTAGAATTGCAATTGATGACTTGTGAGCCATGGGGAAGGATGGGACCCAACAGTACCTCTTGTCTGGCTTGATTCAGTTATTCAGGTCGGTTAAAGAAGGAGATCTCTCATCCAACGCCTTTTTAATCTCCTCCTCACATTTATGGGCATTTCATCTGTGGCCTTATCTCTTATTAGTAGGATTATATGTCCGTGTAGGTTAGTGTGGAAACGTTTGTAAAGAGTCTCGATGTGTTGGTCGACTGTTAGCATGTGGAAGTCAGTATGTAAGGTTTGATTAGTCACGTACCAAGGCGCTTTTGAAATGAGTAATAATTTTGACAGAAAGGTATTAAGTTTTTGTAAATGTATTTTTTTAGCAATGCCGTAAATCTGTGAACAGTATATCCATTAGGGTTTAAGTAAGTATGTGTACGTATTTAGTTTTAGTCTCAGTCTTAATTTTGAGGATGTAGAAAAAACTGGGTAAAGTAGCTTCAGTCGTTTGTTTAGAGTTTCCCTTTTCATTTTAACGTGCGGTCCCCTGTCATCCTTCTATCGAGGGTTAATCCGAGATACTTTACTGTGTCTGTTTGGGGAATTTGGACATTTTCTATATAATTTGAGGGCAAGTATTTTTCCGGAGAGTAAAAGTTATATGTTGTATATATCATAAAATAAACACCTCACGGAGGTCTCATTATTTAATATATTTATAAATAACAGGAGTATATTGTAAATTAAAACACCTATTCTAGACATTTCTATTTTAGGCATTATTAATAATATCATATACATATTCCTACTTAAGGTATTTAAACTCAACTGATGTAACATACAGTTATATATAGACTCTCCCTCAAGGGAATGAGAAGAGGGTAAGATATTGGGCATATGCAACACAAATTTTAAATAAAATAATATATGTATTAATGTATTGTTTATTGGTTTATTATTACTTTGGTTTATTATATTATTTGGTTGTTAATTTAGATGAATATGGTTCTGTGAGCACCGAAAGCTCCCGTTATTTATAAATATATTAAATATTGAGACCGTCCTGAGGTATTTATTTTATGATATTTAGAATTCAACGGTCTATGGTCACATTATGAGTTATATGTTGTTATTTCTCGTATTAAGCCGAACTTTCCACGATTCGCACCAGTCATTTAACTTATGTAAGTGGTTTTGTAAGGTTAGTGAAGCATGTGACGAATATTTCTGGTATGTCATGGGTGTATAAAATGTAGAGAAGGGGGGGTATTTTCAAAGTAAATTTTTTAATGAAATTATTATAATTTTAAAATTGTATAATTGATATGCTGATTACAGAAATTCTTGAAAATGGCACAAAATGTAGAAAACTCGATATAAATACTTTTTTGGGCCGCGGCGCACAGTGGTTGAAATGCAGAAAAAACCTATTTTTTTAAGGTATTGGAATATTCTTTTTCTTTCCATTATTAATAAATAGAATAGTTGCCTGACACATTCCACCAATTTATTCGGAGATATTCCGATTTTTACGCTTATTATGTTTTTTTAGAATTTTATTTTTCAACGAAAAATATATGATACTATAATTATTTTTGCTTCTCGCATTTTTGTTTGTTGGTGTGACTTTCCTTCATAATCATGAAAAGCGATCTCACATATTACACGAAAATAAAAATTAAGCTATTTTGTCTGGGTTTTAACCCAGAAATAAAACCCTGAATAAATGCAATAAAAATAAGACAATTTTTTTTTTTTGGTAATCCATATTTTTCAATCGCAGCCGAGCGCAGTTTTAAAATCCATTTTTTTAAGAAGAAGATACCTCCAAGGAAATATTAAAACATATACTAGCAGCATCCACCTGCGTCTGTAAATGTGTGATTTTTTTTTTTTTTTTTGAATTACCTATGCTATTTTTTTGCAGTTTATTCGCTATGGAGCTTGTGTTTCGAATAAGGTTATTACTAATCGTTAAGTAAAACGTCATGCCTTACTTACTAGCTCTGTAGCATCATTTATGAAGTCATTCTGAATCGTTATTAGGTCGATGATAAAAATTCTGGTGCGTGCGCGCAACACACAACTTTCACTTACCAACTTACTTAGATTAGAAATTAACGTGTTTTGCTAAATATCATTTCCAAAAGTCACACATTTTCCTACATTCATATCTTATTTTTGTTAATCGTTAAAGCCGTTTTGAGTAAATAAAAAAAAACCGTGAAAATGATACAAAATTTATTAAGTAAAGTCCCCCTTCCCGTAGATAAATTTTGATGAAATTTTTACAGTCATATCTTGGAGATATAAATACATTAAATACCAAGTTTGATCAAAATCGTTAAAACCGTTTTTGAGTAAATAAAAAAAACACGTGAAAATGATACAAAATTTATTAAGTAAAGTCTCCCCTCCGGTTGATCAATTTTGATGAAATGTTTACAGTCATGTTTCAGGCATATAAATAGATCAAATACTCAGTTTAATCAAAATCTTTAAAGCCGTTTTTGAGAAAATCGAAAAAAAACTTAAAAAGTTATTAAATAAAGTACCCCCTCCCATTGAGCAAATTTGATGAAATTTTTGCTGTCACATCGCGGGTTTATACATACTCTAAATACCCAATTTCAGGTTCACACGGTTTATAGTTTTTGAGTTAGTCTGTTCACACACACACACACACACACACACACACACACACACACACACACACACACACACACACACACACACACACACACACACACACACACACACACACACACACACACACACACACACACACACACACACACACACACACACACACACACACACACACACACGCACGCACGCACGCACGCACGCACGCACGCACGCACGCACGCACACACACACACACACACACACACACACACACACACACATACAGACACACAGACCATTTCGCGGGACTTGGTTATTTTGACTCAGGGGACCCCAAAACGTGTATTTCCGTTGAAAACCGGAAGTCGAAAATTTTCAAGATCGCAATACTTCCACTTACTATATATTTCATATATAGGTAAGTGAAAGTAAAAACTTTTTCACCTACCGTGATTTTAGTATGTTTAAAAATTATTAATAATAAGTTCATATAAGATTATAATTTCTCATGAAAACTTTCATGACTCGTTTTAACAGTAAGTGGCAGGAAGCTCATACAATAAAAAAAAAAATTATTAAAAAAATGAAGAATGGCTTGCACAGAACCAATCTGATGACTCGATATCACTTCACTACTTTCAAGTAAAGGTTTAATTTGGTTCAAGAAAAGTTTTTCAAATACTTTCCCATTTGTAGGTAGAGTGCAATAGGACGGTAAGATGAAGGATTAGTTGTGAATTTAGAATCATTTTGAGTGTGGAGAATTTCCAAAGAAGAGGAAAATAGGTTGTGTGTAAGATGGATTTATTGATGTGTGTAACAAAACAGCTTTTCGAGGTTGGTGACGAAGGATAAAGAGAGTAATAAGATCATAGCTCGATGCTTTTCTGTTCGGATATCCTTGATTGCTTTTTTGGGGTGAAACACCGGAGGTGGATCATTAGATAGAGGTAGTTGAGCTGCTAATTTTTCTAATTCGGTGAGTGTGTCGTATAGTACAAAATTCGTTCCTAAAACCAGGTCTAAATATTGCGTGAATTCAATTAAAAAAATTGGTTTTATAAAAAAAAACTTCCGCTGTTATTTAGTATGAATTAGGGAACCGAGTTTCCACTGATAGAGTAGTGGTTATAAAACCTTTATTGAACAGTCTATCCCACCATTTCCTATCAAAATTATATTAAAGCCGGATAACCCCAATCTAATATTTTAATATGATAATACGTTTAATAGGTAAATATAAAAATATAACGAAAAAAATAATTGGTTGCTCCTATGTATGATTTTTTTTTCTTCACCTAACTTGGATGTTTTCATGAAATAAAATGATACTGCAAGTACTATCAAGGATATTAATAGCACGAAACAGCAAAAGTGCTTAAAATAGCCGATCTCGAGTCGAAAATTGATGTATGATTTGTTTTTCTACCTATACATTTGATAGGAAATTCAATCGTGGTTATGATAATATCAACTTTATTTCTTTGCGGCTTACAGATCAGGTTTGACAAAGTTTTTTCCAAAAATAGTCGAATAATCACTTTGCGGCGTGACCGAGGGGATAGCGCCTCCGACTCCCACGCTGGCGGTGCAGGTTCGAATCCCGCCAAAGCCCGCTCGATTCTGTTAGGTGATAGCCTCACTGAACAGACTCAGCGGCTTGCCATGGATTAGAAGAGGTTGGTTACCCGTAGATAGCCCGTCCCGATTAGCCCTAGTGGGATTTAGCGGACGTTAAAAAAAAATAAAAAATACTTTTTTATAAAGAAAGAAAAATTTCTGGTGACCTAAGGCATGTTTACTTCCTTAAGTATTTAAAAAGTTAGTTAAAACAACCATCAACTTAATACAATAACATTATTCAACACTCTTAAACCGATGGTAGGATCGCTGAAAGCAATTTAGTTTTTTATGTAAGAAGTTCTTAGATTATTAAATATTAACAAATAACAAAAAAAAAAAAACATTCAAAGTTTTTCGTCAATAAGAATTTAAAACGTCTCAATATACTAAGTAGCCTAAATATTTTTCTTTTTTTTCAATAGTTTTCATTTCTTTCTACTGTGGTTATTCTATGGCGCTATGCCAAAAACTCAAGATATCTAAAGGATTCCTTTGTTCTGGTTCAATGCATTCTGAAAAATAGTGAACCGCCATTTTATATGACAGCTAACAACAGCGGCACTTGAATATTCAGCACGGATTCATAAACAATTCAAAATATATGATAAAAAAAAAAAAAAAAAAAAGCACCTTTGTAAGCGACCAACAAACCTCTAGTAGACTGTCACAGCTCAAAATCTGATTGGCTGTTAGTAAATTGTAGCTATTAAATAGGCTGTATGAAAGTGAAATTCAATTTAATACGATTTGAAACAATGGAAATGAACAAAATCTGGTGTGTGCGCGCAACACACATCTTTCTCTTACTAACTTACTTTGATTAGAAATTGATGTGTTTTGTTAATTGCCACTTCTCATAGTCACACATTTTTCCACATTCATTTCTTATTTTTATTTTAGTAAATAAAAAAAAAACACATGAAAATGATACAAAATTTATCAAGTTAAGTGCCCCCTCCGGTTGATCAATTTTGATTAAATTTTTGCAGTCATATCTAGGGCATATTAATGCATCAAATACTCAGTTTCATCCAAATCGCTAGAGTCGTTTTTGACAAAATCGAAAAAAAAAAACATAAAAAGTTATTAAATAAAGTACCTCCTCTATTTGACCAATTTTGATGAAATTTTCGCTGTCACATAGCAGGCATATACATGCACCAAATACCCAATTTCAGGTTCGCACGGTTTATAGTTTTTGAACTAGTCTCTTCATACACACACACACACACACACACACACACACACACACACACACACACACACACACACACACACACACACACACACACACACGCACGCACGCACGCACGCACGCACGCACGCACGCACGCACGCACGCACGCACGCACGCACGCACGCACGCACGCACGCACGCACACACACACACACACACACACACACACACACACACACACACACACACACACACACACACACACACACACACACCATTTCGCGGTACTTGGTTATTTGGACTCAGGGGACCCCAAAACGTGTATTTCCGTTGAAAACCGGAAGTCGAAATTTTTCACGATCGCAATACCTACTTTCCCTTATTATATATTTCATATATAGGTAAGTTAAAGTAAAACTCTATTTAACTTATTTACACTAATTAAAGGGGGAGGAGGGAGAATTTAATAAGGCCGGGATACAAAGCATGTTAGATTCTTAGTAAATTTCGAAGGATATAATTTTTTTATTGCACTTTCTGAATATACCGATGCTTTTGATCTTCTTTATCTGAATTTTATGGAGCCGAAGAAAACCTTTAAGTAGATAGATAGTAGGATCGTCTTTGGGGAATGGGCGATCATGTCTAGTAATTAATTATGAGACTTACAGTTCGTTGTTCTGTATCTTTAATTTGGCTGGTCATATGCTTCCAACTCCGCCCCAGGCATCTACATGGGAAAACTTCGTTCTTCTAAACCATGGTTAAGCGAGGGAAAATAAATCAAAACATGCAGGCAGTAGCGTACCCTTCACGTGGAATAAGCGCGAAGAGTCGTGTGGCGCTAGTTTGTGGCCAACCCGCGAGAGAGCAGCTGTTGACAGGCGTGGTGTATTGGAAAGTCAATGAAGCGAACGAACCTACGATCACATAAACCATTCAGAAATTAATTTATTCCTGATTAAAAGGGCGTGCCTACTTAATTAGAGATATAGCATTAAATGATAATGAGCATTAAAAAAGCGCTGGACGAGAGATCTCCTCTCTTAAAGAAGAAGGGAATCGAAAAGAAGTAGGTACTAATGAGCGGCATACTTCATTCTTCCCTATGGCTAACATACAATTTTTTGGACAATTTTTAAACATCAAGTCGTTCACAGTTCACATGTCGATTACTCGTTTAAAAAATTACCATATCTGAACGTTAATATAATCCAACTTAAGCCTCAAATTTCTGTTTATTGTTTTGGTAAACAATAAAAGAAAATAAAGACTGAAGTTGGATTTTCTTAACATTCAAATAATTTGAAAAAATGAAAACAGTCTACAAAGATAATATAAATGGTATATCTCAAAAACATGATTTTTAGAAGAGTGAATTAAAAGTTCAAAAATAGGATAACATTTGTTCAGTATAGATAGTAAGGAAGTGATGGGACTTTTTTTAAAGTAGCAGATCATTTTTGATGTTAACATAGTTTAATCTTAAATCGTTACATAAAAAAAACAGATGGTTTGTAAACCCAGACCTTTTGTTGGAACGGACTACCGGTTGGAGCGGACCGTCAGAAGACTAGTTCAAGGCCTGGATGATTCCACGGGGGTCTGGACCATTCCAGACCATTCCTTTTACGACTATATATAAGGAGCGAGTGACTGGACCATTTAGTCTAAATTTTAGTCTATGTCTTGACTACGAAGCTCAAGCCATATAATTTATGTGCTATAAAGTTATAATTTTGTAACCTGCTCGGATATTTATGTGTTTATAATTCGTTTGGCACTGGTATTGTTATATTTTTGTTGAATAAATATTTGTTAACCCACAATATAAATAAATTATTTAAATTACAAACCATTCCTTTGATTTATAATGGTTTCTTTATAAACTTTAATAGATTAATTAATTCCTCGGATTCAGTTAACTTTTGTTTCGATGTTTTAAAAGATATACTACTCTTCTGGCGCTTTTAATAAATAAGTCATAACTATAAGTATCTGACATGTGACGAAAAATATTAAAAAAACAGAAAAATTTAGTCTGTCTAAATAAAGATAAAATTCTGTTTGTTTGTTCTTTATAAAAATTCATATCGTTTGTCCTCAATTCTCCAAATTTCGCTCATTTGTTCTTTGATGCCAGGTGCCAACACCTGTCCATATTAAAATTGCATAACTTCAGCCAATCCGTGGGTATATTCTTTATTGTTATAAAAATCGTTTTGATCTTGCTTTACATTGGTTTTTACGAAATCGACCGTTTGAGTCGATAAAATTCTCCCTTATAGATTTAAAAAATTAAATTCTCCGGGTAAAACCCTTATATACAGCTAGTTTGAAATAATTTTAGTGATTACATAATGATTTGAAATCAAATATCTGTTTTGGTTACAGATTTCGTTACATCGTACAAGCCCTAGAGTTGTTTGCAACGCTAACAGTCATGTATTAGCACGTCATCGCCTGTTTGGAATGTTCCACGCCTTTCTGTGTTGGCCCAAATCGTACTGTATAAATAAGAAGCAATCGAATACAGTCCCTGTCTCACCTTGACCCACGAATCATACAATTACATCTGATTCATTGTTCTGTCACTGTGAGGTTGTTAGTAATTTCAGTTATAATTGTTTGTTTTCTATTTTCGTTGATGATTTTGATTCTTGTTGATTAAAAATTATTTAAACTACATTCCTGTTACTTATGTATGTTTTTGGGTGTCTGGATGGAGGGGGACTAAAATAAATAATATAAGAGCAGCACTGAGGATTAACCGAAAAGGCTGGGGTTGAAAATGTGCCCTTTTATTCGATAGCTTGAGGGTTGGGGGGGCGTTAGGGGGGCTAGTGGTAGGGGGGCTGTGCTAGATCTCGGAGGCTGTGGAGGAATAGATCCAATCAAGGAGCCATTTGATGGGCTAATGACTTCTCGCCCTTCTTCTCCTATTCTTCTCTCCGGGGTTCGTTTCTCTATCCGCCATCTTGAGACCTAAATTATCATCCGGTTCTGTTTAAGGGAAGTAGGAAGCTGTAGGGGTAGGAATCCTTTTTTCCGGTTCCGGCATGTTTATGCTTTTCCCGTCGTTCTAAGAATTTTCAATATTATTGGAATTTTTAGAACCAAAGAGCTTTCTAAGCTATTATTAAAGTATTTCTACCAAAAGTTTTCCCACTATTTTGACACTAATTTGGGTATAATTTTATTAACGTGAAATTATGCTACACTAATGGCAAACAAACTATTAAAATTCAAACTAGTAATGATGTTACAGAACAGTGGACTCAGAGGTACTTACACATTTCAATGTTCAAGGCAAGACTAGTGTCATTTCTTATATTTAGTCCAGAATGGAACATCCCAGAAAAGGCCTAGATTAATACAAAAAATCTGGTCACGTACTTATACAAGAATGAAAAGTTCCAGAAGACTCTATAAGTATTTTCGTGTAACAGTAATAATCATCTGATAATGCTTCACGTCAAAATATTTTCCATTATGTTAAAGGTTTTCCCGTGGAGACAGGCATGCTTAAGAACTTAATCTTTACCATCCTTCTATTAAATATCATGTGCTACGAAATCTGGTAATTCTTTGACAGAAAATGTTTTCTATATTATCGGAGATAACCAAAGTGATGGCCTATCCGCCATTGCCTAGCTTTGCTAATGATAGATTATACTTTTTTTAACTAGTAAGAATGTGTAAAGTTAATGTTGGCTGACTATTAACTTTAATATTAGGTATCAATCAAATACTATTTGATGAAAGATGAAAGATCAAATGGGTCTTTTTAGCGGTACTTTATATCTGGGAGGAAAATATCCGGAAGGTTAAAGTATGTTTATTTTAATTTCTGTGTAAGTTTCAGTGTAGAAGTTTTTAAAAAATTGCAAAATTATAAAAAAACATGACCTGTATATTTTATCTTTAAATTACACTTCTCGAGGTGGCTGTAGGATTTTTTAATGGGAGTAAAAAGTTGTCTATACCGTCCCTCGGATAGGACGTAAAATGAAAGTCCCGAGTTAGTACGATGTCAGGTACTCATTAAAAAATCCCTATCCTAATTATACCTGGTTAGGCAAAATTTAAGTAGAATCGTCCGATTAGCCATTAAGTGACGTTAAACAAACAAACAAACACTTCTAATAAAATCGCTTAAATATCTATAAACAAAACAAAAATATTAATCATTTAAGAAAAGTTCAATTTTCAAAAAAACTAATAGATGCATTTGAAATAAAACTCCTAGTCGATTATAATACATATAAAAGAAAAATTAATTTGCAGTAAGAAGAGTTCTAATATCAAAACTAGTTAAGTAAAATACTTAAATAAAAATAAGAAGTTTTCTTATTTAGCGTAATATAACTTGAACGCTTTGAGAAAAAAAAATCGTTTAAAAGAAGAAATGCTTACAAAAATAAATTCCAGTTAGTTCTGATAGAGGTATTTGAGTGGGAGTGGGGTAGCGAGGGGAGGAGTGAATCTCACTTAACTTAGAAAAATACCGAAAACCAATTAAATAAAATAATTTTCTTTTATCATGAAAGAAACTTTTAAAGAAATTAAAAACTTCCTTAAAAATATAGAGAACCATCAAATTTTATCATACTTTGGTTGAAAAAAAAAAAAAAAACTTTAAACTCTCTTGGGCAACGTAAATTATGCACAAGACTTTTTCTCATTACATAAACGCAATTCACTATATACTATTTATTCAATGTCTTCAAAATGAGAATGATACAATCTTTGGAAACCAAGAGTGGAGTATTAAAACGAATCCTATTCTTACCTGCGTAAGTATAGACAATGGGAAAAAAAAAATTTATCATAAAAATTGTGTTGTCGATAAAATATTATCATGTTCATTAAATCTTTGAAGCTATTTTAATGTCTTCTAAAATAGATTTCTTTCCTTTTATTATCTTAGAAATTTTTATAACGATTGATGTGAATACAACAATCAATTTTGGATATATTTACATTAATAGTTTATTTATATTTATATATTTTTTTAAATATAATACATCAATTGTTAAGCATTTTTGTCATTTTTTTTACTCTCATAAGTGTTTAAATCACATGACTTTTAAAAAAAAATCTGGTGCGTGCGCGCAACACACAACTTTCACTTACTACCTTCGATTAGAAACTAATGCGTTGTGTTAATGCCACTTCTCAATCAGTTACACATTTTTCCACATTCATTTCTTATTTTTGTTTTATTTGCTCTATAACAAACACTAATTTATTTTATTATTAAATAAAAGTTTTCACTAGAGATGATTCGGCAATGCAAGCATTATACGCCAAGTCGACTGATTTTATAATTCACTATGTACTTGTTGAAAATTTCATTTAGTTACCATGAAACCAATAATTTCCATTATATGAACAGAACGGCTTTAATTATGATCAATGGTATGTCATTAAAGGCGTACTACGCATGCGTGGGCTCAACGTGTTTTATGAGTTAGCTAAATATTTTTCTTTTTTTCTCCTTTATTTGTTTACTTGGTTTTTATCATATCTCATATTTAGCCATTTCTTATTTTTAGGCGTAATGAGAGACAGTTAATTTCTCCATATAAACAAAAACAAAGATACTTCATAGGAAACAAAAACAAAAAAGGCCCCTACCCCATTTAAGCCCCCTCAGAACATTTTAATAATGATAGAGCTTACCTGATATTAAAGAACACCTAATATTCATTAAACATGACGAATTGATGAACATTGGTAAAGCCGTTTTTGAGATAATCGAAAATAAGATAAAAATTGGAAAAAACTTGTTAAATAAAGTGTCCCTTCCGTTTGAACAATTTTGATGAAATGTTGGCTATCACATCTTTGGCATATACATACATCAAATACCCAGTTTGATCAAAATCGTTAAAGCTGTTTTTGAGTAAATAAAAAAACACGTGAAAATGATACAAAATTTATAAAGTAAAGTCCCCCCTCCGGTTATTCAATTTTGATGAAATTTTTACAGTCATATCTCGGGCATATTTATAAATCAAATACTCAGTTTAATCAAAATCGTTAGAGCCGTTTTAGAGAAAATCGAAAAAAACGTAAAAAGTTATTAAATAAAGTACCCCCTCCCTTTGAGCAATTTTGATGAAATTTTTGCTGTCACATCGCGGGCAAATACCTACACTAAATACCCAATTTCATGTTCGCACGGTTTATAGTTTTTGAGCTAGTCTGTTCACAGACACACACACACACACAGACCGTTTGGTTTTTTGGACTCAGGGGACCCCAAAACGTGTATTTCCGTTGAAAACCGGAAGTCGAAATTTTTCACGGTCGCAATAATTCCACTTACTATATATTTCATATATAGGTAAGTGAAAGTAAAAATGATGTTCTGCTGTAGTTAATCAATTTTGTTCTCCTGAGTTACATGCGAGGATGCTAACCACTACACCACAGAGCTCGGCTCAAGGCAGAGAAAATCCTTCCTCTTCACTGATACCTACTCCCCCTATTTCACAAGTTTTGCGAGTAGTAGCGGGAGGTGGACATAAGTCAATTTTTTAAATTATTTTAATTAATCTAATCTTAATTTGTGGCTGACCACCATTTTTAAATTATTTTTAAATAATTTATTTTTTGAAGAGAAAAGATTTGGCTCCGCCGGGAGTCGAACCCGGGTCTCCTGCGTTACATGCGAGGATGCTAATCTAGTAGGTATCAGTGAAGAGGAAGGATTTGCTCTGCCTTGAGCCGAGCTCTGTGGTGTAGTGGTTAGCATCCTCGCATGTAACGCAGGAGACCCGGGTTCGACTCCCGGCGGAGCCAAATCTTTTCTCTTCAAAAAATAAATTATTTAAAAATAATTTAAAAATGGTGGTTAGCCACAAATTAAGATTAGATTAATTAAAATATATATATTAATATTTTTTTTTTAATTTTCCTGTTGTCGACAAAGCTCATCTTTACGATACAAGACGGGACAAAATTCACAATGTGTCAAAGGCCGAATAATCTCCCTAAAGAAAAATATTACGTTTTTGCGATTTGACAAGACATAGATTACCTTGAAAAATGCTTACTTCAAAAAGAATGTTCTCAGGGTTTGAAATATTTTGAAACTCCATTGGATATGGAAGGCAATCATTTATTTTATTTGAATATAACTTCATCAAGTTGGAAGACATAAATAACAAAGCGTTCGATTCTTCAGTCGATTTCCTCATGTTTTTAGCCTAGAAAAATTGGTACCTTTTAAGCTTACCATTAAGTTTTCTTTCATAATTTTTAATCACTTAATTAAGAGTCCCTATTTTCCTCTTTAAGAAAGTTTTCGATAATAATATCGATGGTTCAAATAAGTTTCGATAGTTTAAAACTATCGATAATTTTCCATCACTGTAACAAAAACAAAACCTCTTAAAATAAAACCAAAACGTGGACTGTTACCTTAAAAAAGTTACCTAACGCTCTACTGATAAGTTACTCTTACAATAATTTATCTTTTTCTAGAGTATTAACTAGAAGACAAGGGGTTTTAAGATCCTTTCAGTTGACAGCATGACTAAATTACGAAATTTCAATTACGAAATTTTTCAGGAAAGCTCTTTTAATAATATTCCTGTTTGGGAAATGCGATAACTCCTTATTTTTTAATAGTATCACATAAGTATTAAAACATAATCGTTTAATGAAATATACATACACAATAAAAATATGTGAATTATCTAATGAGAAATATTGCTTAAAGTTGATTCCTAACATATGCTGAAATTGAACCTAGTCATTCTGTGAACTGAAATGCTCATATAATTCATGTAAGGGGTCCCTTATTGTCAAGATAATTTATGGAAGCAGCACTAAATATAGATATATTTATTAAAACGAAGCAGACAATTTTGCAGAGTGCCTAATACTTATGGCCAAGGCTGTACCAAGATGTGGCCTACGTTTCTTGCTAATAATGCAGGCCTTCTTCAGTGCTAAATTCTCATGATTCAGACAAGTACAGTAATATATATAATAGGGTTATATCTATAGCTTAATGATGATTAGAGAAATTAAAATAAAACAGATTACATATGGAGAGACATAAAAAAATAATAATATACGCTGATAAAAACAAACAAGCAATTTATAAAGATTAATCGAACAAATATAATATTAATATAATAAAATGATTCATAAAATAAATTGAGTAACATTATAGCCAAATTGGACATGTATGATATGTATGTAAAAAAAAAAAAAAAAAAAAAAAATTATACAATACCAGCAATTTTTATAAGTAGGCACTCACCTTGAAGGTGGGTGGAGTTTTAACACCTCGCCCCTCTCAGCATTCTAAAACAAACAAAAAAATACAAATTAATAACAATTATTTTAGAAATGAAGGTAAAATTTGTTATAAAGCAATATGAATTAACCTTTTTTTATATTGGATAATCAGTCAATAATGAATGTAAGAATTTTTCGTCTGTATTGGGAAGGCACATGATTCTGCATTTAATTAGCGGGAATTAGAGATATCACCAATTGAAATCAAATAAATGTGGTAAAAATTGCTATGTAAAAAAAAAGAAATTTATAGAAAGTTAACTTAAAGCTGGTCAGAAGAGGTAAGACTGAAAAATTATTATATCTTCAGAGAGTCCTAAGCCTAATTCTCCAGTTCATCTCTCCATGTAGGTATTTAATCTGAATTAGAACTGTTAAGAATATTCCTGACAAGAGTAGATTATTTTCTAACTGTCAAAAACATGTACCAGAACAGTTTTTTCCAACTACTCCAACAAGCCTAAAACTATTTTCAGTCATATTTATTTTTTTATTATTGTTTTTTTTACGTTACAATATATTTTTTGGGTTCTAGGAAGGCGTAATAAATCGACAGTTTTTATTTGATTTCTTGTCGGTTGTCATTGCTTAGTTTAATGTATTAGACTCTCAGATCATCTTTTCCATTCGTCATCGCGCTTATTAATTTTTATGGAATTCGTTCACCACTGTTTTGCAATTTCACACTCCAATTTTATTCATCTATCTGCTATCACCTCATTTGCTCATCACTCAATTTTAGCGTGCACGTTTTGCATTCTTAAAGAACCGCAAGAGGAATAATATTTTTGTAAACTCGAATTTTTAAGTTTTAAGGAAGATGGCGTGAGCTAAGTAATTTCGTTAATGGCTAGCATTTCTTACCACTAATCTTGCCTGAATTTCCTCTCCGATTTCGAACGATCGTCAACCTCTCGGAAAAAAATATGACCGTTTCTAACTTTATTGATTGTACCAGTCATACTCATATTTACTAAGTTTACTAACTCTTTTGGTATTGTCTCCAAATTGGGATCCAGTTTATGCCTTCGTGTATGGCTCCAACTTAATTTTCGATTTTTTTACTTTTGAATAAACCGGTAAAAAGTCTATAATTCCCCCCACCCCCATAAAAAACCTATTTATTGTAAAAATTATGAGGAATTGGCCTTGTTATTTGACTTATGAACAATCTTTCTTTCATATTTCGTGTCAATCGGATATGGCGGTAAAAAGTATTTAACCCTTCACCCCAAAACCCATGCATAAAACCATTTATGTGAAATGAATTCATTAGACGTCTATTTAGATATTCAAAAACCACCAATGTGACAAAATTTTGAAATCGGATGAAGCGGTACAAAGTTAATAATTGCGCCCCCCCCCCCACAATAAAAAAAGAAAGAAAAACAGCAACATCAAACTGAAATAAATGTACTTGGTCAATATTTAGGAGTGATAGCTCTAGTGCAAAGGACTAGTGCAAAGTTAATACACTATTCTATTACGAAAATTGTTTTACTTCAAACAACCTACTTAAGATTTATTTTATTTTATTATTTAAAATACAAATGAAAATACTTTTTTTTTGAGTATTTTAGAATTAAAATGAAAATAAACATATAATTTATTTTATTTTAATTCTAAAATACTAAAATAAAAAAAACCTATTTTCATTTGTATTTAAAATACTTTTATTTAAAATAATGCCCAGGTCTGATCCGAAGTCCATTTACAGAAGGCAATGATTCAATACCAGGAAACGGTCAGTGCAAAGCTTCAGAAGTCCCCTCTATTAACTAATAGGATATAGTGCCATCTACATGAAAGGTGCAACAGGGTTTGGTTAATTATGGTTAATCCCCATAGGTGTTCTCAAACGGGGAATCTAGCATTAAGGCCTGCCAACCTCACAAAGGGTAAACCAGCTGAATTGGATATATTGGTGTTATTGGTAATGCAAAGCTTTATTATTATAAGGGATGTTATGAAAAGTTTATTAGCTCAAACCGGTCCAGCTCCGACTGCGTATTAGGCTTAAGGGAACGCATTCCAGATCGACCAAAAGGCTCCGACAGTCAATTCCAACAGAGTAGACCTCGATCTCCTCCTTTTCAAAACTTAAACTACACTCCAAGGATCATCAGCCGGAAACGAATCCAGGGTATAATATATTAGTATTTTTTGAATAATAATTATATTAAGAAAAAATCTGGTGCGATGCTCGCAACACACAACTTTCCTTTACCATTCCTTTACCAACTTACTTATATTAGAAATTGACGTGTTTTGTTAAATTCCATCTCTCAAAGTCACACATTTTTCCACATTCATTTATTTATTTTTGTTTGTATTTGCTCTCTAAAGTACACTAAATTTTGTTATTATTAAATAAAAGTTTTTACTTGTGATAATTCGACAATGCAAGCATAATACTGCAAGTCCTCTGATTTAGTAGTTGTTGAAAACTTTATTTAGTTCCCATGAAGCAAATAATTATTTAGCCATTTCTTATTTTTAGGCTTAACGAGAGACAGCTAATTTCTCCATATAAACAAAAAAGATACTTTATAGGTTAACAAAAAAAGCCCCTTCCCCATCTAAGTCCCTTCAGAACATTTTAATAATGATAAATCTAACATGATATAAAAGAAATATTCATTAATCATTACGAATTTGATCAAAATCATTAAGGCCGTTTTTGAGAAAATCGAAAAAACGTAAAAATGGGCAAAAAGTTTTGAAATAAAGTACCCCCTCCGGTTGACCAATTTTGATGAAATTTTCGCTGTCTCATCGCGGGCATATTCATACACCAAATACTCAATTTCAGGTTCATACGCTTTATAATTTTAGAGCTAATCTTCACACACACAGACCATTTTGCGGGACTTGGTTATATGGACTCAGAGGACCCCAAAACGTGAATTTCCGTTGAAAACCGGAAGTCGAAATTTTTCACGACCGCAATACGTTCCCTTACTACCTACATACCTATTTCATTTATAGGTAAGAGAAAGTAAAAATAATATAAAGAATAACAAATTAATGATCCTGCAAACATTTTTATTATTTTTACTTTTTACAGATAAAAATGAAATCGGTATTTTCAACTTTTTTTGAATAAATAATTTTGTGTTTTTCATATTTTTTTCTTTTTCTGTTATGGAACAATCCATTTATGTTTACATTTAATTCTTGTTTAGATGGTAGTTATAATTAACACAATTTGTTTAGTAAACTATTTTTTTAATAGATTTATGTCCTAAGGGAAACGAGATAATGAACTAGACTTTGCCTAATTGTTTGAAGTAGCTAATTTACATAATTTAAAGCCCCTACTTCAAGAGCTGTTATTACGCCTTTGATCAAGCCCCCCCTATGCGCACTGTGTAATTTGGAGAAGTTCTTTACTTCAGTGGTCCCTTACACTTTACTTCATAGGTGCTTTAACAGTAGTTGAATATCAAACTGATTTTAGAAAATTAGTCCTTTTGTATTTAAATTGGTGCCTTATTTCTTCCATAAACTTTCTTAATGTGTTAAACAAATGTTATGACAACTAGTAAATATAATATTATGTTATATATAATATAACACAATTATATTTATACTGCTTTCACTTACCTATAATAAAATATATTGTAAGGGAAAGTATTGCGATCGTAAAAAATTTCGACTTCCGGTTTCAACGGAAATACACGTTCTGGGGTCCCCAAAGTCCAAATAACCAGGTCCCGCGAAATGGTCTGTGTGTAAAGGTGCCCTTACACGTTCGGTTTTTCACCGTTCCGAGCCATCGGTTTGCACGAGGGAAAACCGTCGGTTTGGAACGGAGGCAGGTACGTCCTTACACGTTCGTTTCATTCCGTCCGTCCAACCCTTGATTCTAATAATTAAAAATATTTTAATTCAAATAAATTTTCCAATTTAGAGAGTCGAAATTTTGGTTGAGCTATTTTATAGGAATATATTCTTATTAATGTTCCGAAAGCATATATATGTATATTGAAATAACAAAAAAAAAATGACCCTATAAAGACAATTAATTTTTATAATTTAATATGCCTGAAATACCATTATAAGTCTAGTATAAGCCATAAAATCCCTTAATTGTCGACATCTTGATAGGCGCTGACAAAAAGATGGAATTAAAAAAAAAAATGATTATAGGCAAAATAAAACAAATGATTGAATTCGTAAATGTAGAGATTTCATCTTCTTTCTTTTTTAAAAATTATTTTAATAGGTTAAAACTATAAATTTACCTGAAGATTTGACTAACATTTATTACTTGTTTATTTAACTTAGCAATGGGATATTCACGTTAAAAAAATCGTGTCAATTGTAAAATACATATTACAAATATAGTTAACGTTTTGAAATAAGGCAACCAGTGCGAGATAATTAAAAACTACAATTTTTATTATATTTTTTTCTCGTGTTTTTAATCCGTTTTTCAATGCTCACTTCTTTTTCCCACTTGTTTAATTTAAATTTCATTAATCCATAAATTGTCATTCAACATTAGATGCATATTTCTATTGTAACGATAGTTGAGCCTGATTATATTGGACTTACAGAATATTATAAGTTGAAAAAAAAAAAAAAAAAAACATAACAATAAATGAACAAGTTTTAGAATCAAATTGAGTACATTGCAATTTAGATATTTAAAATACTCCATACGGGGCATACTCATACGGGCATACTCATACGGGGCATACTCATGCCAAGTTTGAATTTCTAGCTTAAAATATGATGCCACAGAAAATATTTTCTGTCAAATATTTTAAGTTATTTTGTAAGGTTTATCTAACCCATAGAATATTTGAAATTGTTTTTAAAATGTTAATGTCTTATGTTAATTTTTATATTCACCTTTTTATGAAATATTGAAAAATTGCATCATCCTCATTTTTTAATTGATAAAAACTGCATGTTTATTCAATGTATTCTACGGCATTTCTTTGCCAAATAAACTTCTTATAAAATAATTAGCTAATCTTAATTAAAACTATATAGCTTTTTTATTTTATATTTATTTTCATTTAAAATCTTTAGGAGATTTTCGATGAATAAAGTAAGTAATACTTGAAACATCACAAAAACCTCTTGAGGAAAACAGAGGATACCTTCGTGGGGCTTTTTGAATGCATGGGCTCTTGTTGGGGCTTTAATAATTGTGAATATTTCTAAAGGATATATTTAAAATAACGCCATAGTATCCTATCTGCCATTTAAAAAAAAAACTTCAAGAATTATAAAAGCATGATTTCTCCAGCTTTTCAGATAATGAACAATATTCCCTGATCAATTCGATTTACATGTTACGATCCTATGAATCTTTGAATGCGGTTTTTATTTTATTTATTTATTTTTTTTTTTTTTTTACCTACTTAATGTTACCGTTATTATATCACGCTTTCTTGTTTTAATAGATAGCTATGGCCTGTGTTAAAAAAAAATATTGCTGTATCATAATGAACTTTTTAGTTTCTTTGAAAAATCTGAAAAAAACTGCTATGAACAGAAAAGAGAGGAAATAATATCATACCTGAATTAATACGTAATAAATGTCAGAGAATTTTATGTATAATTGCTGGCATACTTTTTACTGTAACTATCCGAAACATCACTAGTAAGACGCTCTTATCACTCGAGCCACCAGGCAGATGTCCCGGTCATGTCAATACCCTCTCTTCACCGACCTCGTTCCCACCGATATTGAAATTTTTGCGAATAAAGCGGTAGAGTGGAAAATTATTACATAATGTAAGGTCTCTTGACCATTGTCGATTTATTTAAATATTCATTCAATTCTTTTTCTTGTCGTGATGACATTAAAAATCTTAATATATTTAAAAAAAGAATAATAAGAGAATAGATTATTCTGTTATTAGCCTTGGTCGGGGTTTGAACGCGGATTTCCTTATCACTATAGTCCGGCCGTTGGATCTTGCGAAACGGAATTGCATCCACCCTCGACAGAGAGAAGGCGGAGCTTTCCCATTCCCTGCCATCTGTATCACTGCCAATTCAACCCAATCGAATTGATATTCGATGGCGTGGGAGCCAATTACACCTGAGAACTTGAGAGAAGCAATGAGACATACCAAAGAAATTATTGAATCGGCCTGGGTGAAAGAAGGAATCCGTGAAGAAAAAATTGAGCAAATAGTTATCGAGGTTACAGAAAGTTCTTCTTCGGCATCGTATGTAGATTCGGACACGTTGGGTTCTGAGTGGGGTCTTGAAGAAAATATGGACAGCGAAGATTTGGGCTGCTCTCTTTCTTAATAAGAGAGCAATAGCAATATTTTTTTTAATTTTGTCAATAAATTACCTTTCATTCTATTTCCTTTGGTTCATTTTTTATATAATAAAACACAAAAAATAAATTAACAAGATTAATAACAATATAATATATTGTTATGTTTTATAAAACATATTAACTGTTGTAAATTGTATTTTGTAAATCAATTATCTTTCGTTTTATTTGTTCTGGCTTTTAGAACAAGATCAATAACAATATTTTTTTTTTTAATTTTGTAAATAAATTAATTTTCGTTTTAGTTGTGTTTGTTCATTGTTTAACAATTAAAAATGCGAAACTGTTTAAAATTAAAAATATTCATATTTTCTTCTAAATTTAGTTGGAAGATATATATATATATATATATATATATATATATATATATATATATATATATATATATATATTCTCCATTCTCCATTCTCAAATTCTCAAAACTTTCCATTCTCAAAACCTGTACATTTTTTTATATATATTAACATTTAATAATCATAACACTAGTTTAACAATTTAGATAAAATAAATTAATTATAACTTACATTAATAATTTTTTTTTTCAATCGTATGATTGAAGGTCTTTTCATAAATATTATTACAAATATATTAATGTCATATGCTTATTCAAAAATATTCAGCGTTTTTCGAAGTTACAATAAAAACAAGTAGATCCGGACGGAGTTGCGATCCGAGTGTTAGGGTGAAGTCCACTGATCTACCTCCCCTCCTGGAGGGGGTAGCCCGTGGAGGGGTAACCCCCACCACCCGTGTCGCAACATCCACCGGCCGGACTGTAGTATGGTGCTCTTGCCACTTGAGCGACCAGGCACGTATCCCGTTCGTCAATCTCCTCTCTTCATTGACCTGTTTCCCACCGATACACACTGGGACGAATCGCCAATCTAGGTGTAAATAGTTAACATCAACTAAATGGAAAAATCATGTCAGTCTCATGAAAACAACAATCTAGCTTGGTCATTTCCAAATTATTAATTGCTAGAAGCAAATATTAACAGAATAATGGGGGGTTAAACATGGCAGTTCCCTCAAAATGATCGGTCAGTTTATTTCCAAATTATATTGCAAAATAAATAGAACCGAAGAGTGGATTGTGTTTTTTTGAAAAAAAATTATATTAGGCAATAGAAGACGATTCAGAAATCAAGATTATATATGTTCTTGGTTCTTTAAATGTGTATATAGTACAGAGTACCCTCCTTTATTTTCAATAGTCGGTAAGCTTTTTTTTTCTTTATAATTACTAAAAATCTACACCCAGATATTTTAACAGAATATAGTCCACACTATATAGAAATAAATTATTCATTATGAATTGCTAATACCTGCTAATAAAGGTGTACGGTTTTTTTAAAGGTGTAAATCTCTCATTGTCGAGAGCCTATAACTTTTTTATTCGGAGAGAGTTCTGGGTTGCAAATAAAATTTATAATAATATATTGATCCAGTTTAATTGGAATACATTACAGAAATCTCGAAAGGTATAGTAAAACGAGATTCGTCGGCCAGAAGTACAAGAATTAAAAGAAAATCGCAACTTTTTTTCCGAAAGAGATTTCTTTTACATTTAGGAACAACAAATTGATGAAAATGAAAAAAATCATGCCAGTTTCATGAAATCATTAGTCTACCTGTGACATTCGAAAACATAAATTCCGTGAAGCAAATGCCAAACAAGAAAAAGGTTTAACACCGAAAATCCGTCACGATATTAAGTCAGTTAATATTCACATCTTACTACGTGTGCCAAAATAGAAGTTTTTTTTGTTTTGTTTTTTAAACTACTTTATACTAGGCTACGAAAGGTGATTCGACAAGGAAGTTAATACCTGTGTTTGGCTTTGAAAATGAGGAGTACCCTCATTTATTTCCAGTAGTCGGTAAGCTACATATTTTATTATTTAAAAAGTTGGGTAAATCTAAAATCTACTCTAACTTACACCCAGATATCTTCATAGAGTACATATAATCAACACTAAATAAAAGATTAAACGTTTCTTTACGAAAATCTGTTTATGTGGGCTCAGGCGCAAATCTGTCATAAGTGAGTGCCTTACACGAGTTAGGGAACAATAAAAATTTAGCCCGGTTCAACCACGTAACCTTGTGTCTAGTCGATAGTGTAGACCTTTAGTTATTTGATTTTCAAAACAGACTGCCGGTGTTAACTTAATGATTAGTGAAGTAGAATGTAACCAGGATTAAGATATTTCAGATTTGAAATATATCGTTCTTGAATCAGAACGATGAAATATTCGGTTATTTGTTTTTGAGAATTTGATATTACAATTTAATACATATTTAATTTTTACATTAATTTTATGTCATAATTTATAATTTCAGAATAATACAACATTTAACAATAATTATTCCATTTTATACAATTTATTTAAATAGTTACATTTTATTTTTTTTTCTATTTTAATTATACATTTTATTTTATTTTTATAAATCCTTATAGAAATATTGTATAAAAATGATTGTGTTGACTATTATTTATTGATTCATGCTTAAATTTAATCGTTTAGAAAAATTAAAATTAAATAAGTCGCTTCCAGAATTATTTCCACCTTGATTGGCGATTCGACCCACTGCGCGATGTCAATTTTTGTGAATTGATTAATTGAATTAACCGGGATATGTGCTAGTTGCTAAAGTGGCTAAAGCGTCTTATTAGTGATAAGGAATTCCGGGTTTAAATCCCAGCCAGGGTCAATCTTTTCTCTTTTTTCAAAAAATTCTTAAAAATTATATTATGAATTTTATTGACATCGTGACAAGAAAAATAATTGAACTTATGAATATAAATATTAATTAGCACTGATTCATGGGATAAAGACAGTTGCAGATGAAATTTCAGTCCAAGTTATCCGTGAATCTAGTAAGCACTCATGCATGTGGTTGCAAATAATAATGCTCAAAGTTTGGAGCCCTAAATAGGGACAAGGGACAAGCACATAATGTGACGCCTAATAACTTGGAAGGATCCCTGTCTCAACAGCCAACTCGGGTTTACTCTAGATAAAGTTTAGTGGGCGAGTTGAAGGCTCGTTGGATATCTATTCAAAACGAGTTGAAAAGTGGAAAATTCGATCGATTTAAACACTCTGACAGCAAAGCCTATTTTTATTTTCTTATTTTAAATTACGAGGTTCATTATACATATCACACCCTACCTAAATGCGAAATTTCCATAACTAAAAAAAAAATGAATTTTATATTGTATTTTTTTTCTTGAAACCACTGGAACATGTCTTCGAAATGGATTGAACCAAAATATAAATAAATTTAAGATACAGGAAATGCCATTTTCTCTTATTTAAGTTATTTGGGATTGTGGTAGTCCTGCAGTGAAGGTGCGATATTTTCGTTTATATTTAGTGGACAAAAAATTCATTTAAAAAAAAAAAAAGTAGCTACCTACAATAAAAGGATGTATTTATACACAGAATTCAGAGAATCAGAAAATTTCTTCAGATTTCGATTAAAACCGGTACCTGATACATGAGCCGGAGGAAACACTGAAGAGAGTGAGATACAACAACTGTTTTTAATAAAAAAAAGGGTGCTTTACAATTTTTTTTTTTTTATAATGTTTACTTTCACCTTCTATATATGGAATATATAGTAGAGGAAAGTAATGTGATCATGAAAAATTTCAACTTCCGGTTTTCAACGGAAATACAAGTTTGTAAGTCCTCTGAGTCAAATTAACACCCGCGAAATGGTCCGTGTGTGAACAGACTAGCCTACGAACCTGAAATTCGGCATTACAGGTATCGACCTATATGAGCAAAGATTTCGTCTAAATTTAGTAAACGGAGATGACATGTCTGGTTTTCTCTTTACTATGTTTTACTACTTACTATTTTTCCCTTACAATGTTTGATAGGTCTACAATACCTAGAGCGAAAATCATCCTGTAACGAACCTTTAGTTCTGTTGATTAAGAGTAAATAACTCTCCTCTTAAGAGTAAATATAAAATACGAAAGGATTTCATAATCGAATGAAAGAGAAAAAATATTTATGAGTTTGTGATAGAAGGTGAAGTGAGTGCTGCTCAAATGTTATCGATCGGAAAAAAAAAACATGGCGACTCCTAATGACTCAAAGTTATGTTCCACCAAGCACTTGAAACAGGATGGTAACTTTCGCATGCGCAGTACACCATAATTATAATATTTATTATAATACCTTAAAAAAATATCAACATAAACAAATTCAAACGAACTCATGGAATGTTTGGAGTGCATGAGTAAATGGGGCCAAATTCTTTGCACACCAATGTTTACATTACGGGCTCCACTGTGCAAAAAATAAAAATTAAATTTTGAAAAATAAAATTTAGAGTTCCCTCACTGGTACAACTGAAATATGCCACTTTGAAAAAATTGTCGATTTTTATTTTTAAAAAAAGGGTGGTAAGTGAAACTTGTGTGATGCGCGCAACGCAACAGATTGTTTTATAATTTTACGGTATAATTTTTCGAAAGTAATATTGTATTATTAAAGTTATTTTTCTTTTCGTATGTTGGGGAAACAGTACTGATCAGAATTATTGTATAATCACTTGAAGTTTATTTTTAAGTTAAATGATCGTGCTATATAAAAAAATCATGGTAAAATCTATATTTGTGGTTATGAATTTAAACTCAATTATTTCTAATAAAGTGTTCGGTTTAATGAGTAGGTACATAAAAAATTACGGTTTCTAGATAATACTGTACACTTTGAAAACCTCACGGCCTATCATCTTAGATATACTGACAGCATAATGAATAATTTAAATTATTAATTAAATAAATAAATAATAATAAATAATGGGGGTCGATCCGACGTCAGGTTGACAGGAGACACCATGTAGATTAATATTTGAAAAATAATCGCTTAAATTAATCATTATTTGTTTTTATTGTTTACTTTAAATGCTCTAAAACTGAATTTCATTATTGGGGTAGTCAAAATGGCAAAGGTTTATTAATCTTGAGTTAAAATCAAGTATCATTGGAGTTAGAAATCAGGCAAATGAGAGCAAACACAAGCATCCCTTCTGTATCGAATTGCAGAGAAGCGAATAATAGGAATCGATTACTCAAATTTTCGACAACGGATGTTACTTGATATAAGCTTCTCTAATACAAAGAACACTTTGAGGCAGGAAATCGTTTGGAGAATAGGATTAACGTTGTAAGGCAAGCTCACTGAACCATTTTCAATAATCTTTGGCTCAGTCTTCAATTAGGAGCTTTTAAGCGGATGTTGTTTTTTGTGAGATGATGAAATTCCGCATTCCCTTGAAACACAAATACCAACTTATATATAGGGGACAGAGGGGAACAATGAAATGGATTTTTTTCAAATTGCCATAAATAATAGAAAAACTATAGCTTGAGTTCTGAAATTTATATAGCATTTCTTTCTAAAATTCTTCTTTCTTCTGCTTTCTACCTCTACTCCAGTAGAAGTAAAATCTGAAGACGTAAAAACGAAAACATTGGTCTGCTAGGATCTTTTTCCTCATTAAAGAAAATCCTACGGAAAACATTGGTTTTCATAAAACCACAAGAAGGTTTTTGTCTCAGTGTGCTCCACTGCAGGAAATACTGAGGCATTGCTCGGGGAACAGTGAGACACCATATTGAAACTGAACATTTTAATAAAATTCCAGAGAATATTTAATATATTAAATATTAATAGAATCTAAAGAGCGATTTTGTAACCTCTAATGATAGGAATTCCACAGTTACAAATACTATAAAAACAAATACTAATTAAACAAAATGGAACGAATTACATTATCTTTAACATGAAATATTGCAACTTAGGCAATATAAAATTTTAAAAAGGCATTACCTAAAGAATTAATCAGCATGAATGAATGACCTGAGTTAAGAAAAGCTTTGTTATTATTAAATTACATTCATTAAGTCTAACCTAAGATAAACTTTCAGGCATCGTGAACTCGTCGTCTATGTATCTACTTAATCTGTTGGGATGAGTGGGGAACAGTGACACCTGCTTCGGCTGTGTCACTGTTCCTGTCTCACTCTACCCCTCTCTCTCTCTCTCTCTCTCTCTCTCTATATATATATATATATATATATATATATATATATATATATATATATATGTTTACTAATTATTTGGTTGGGAAATAAGGCAATACGAAAGCAGAAATATTATCCACTAATATCCAGCACCGACCACAGATTGAATTAGTTTCTGGTAGAGAGAACAATGTTATGGCATAACTTCTACATAACTAAGTAACTTGAAACTAAACAATTTATAGGTGCTTTAAGTAAATTCAAACTTCCTGATTGCATAAATTAGATAAAGTTGCAGTGAAATCCGGTAACGAATTCGAACCAGTAGAGCAACACATTCTATTTTTGTTGGAACAGTTACCGACTGTTCTATTACATGTTTCTGATTGTTCGAGAATCTTCTCCGCTTTTCGAGAACCTTCTAGAATATTCGGCTTCAGGCTAATTATAAGGAGCAATTGGCTAGAGGCATAGTCTTGCTCTGAAGATCTGGTTAATTTTGTAAAATTAGTTACTTTTTGTATCGTTATAAAAATTGACTTGTCATTTATTTCAGCCGATTGGCTGGTCAATTTGTCATTTAGATCACCATATAGGTTCGTCAGCTTATCATTAAGCAGAAAAATTATTTAAAGCAGCAATTAAAGAGCTATCTCAAACTCTTCCGCTTCAAGATCTACAACGTGTGTAATATTCACCCAACAAGATCGCTTTCTTACATTTTACTGTACCAGTGTACAAATCATGCTCCTCCAATTTCCTCACATCTCACACTTGACACCAAATGTGACACTAACGTTTGTTTAAATAATTTTTATTTGAAGCACAGGATAATTAAAAATGTCAGACAATAAAAACTCAAATTATTAACAATAATAACCCTCCGAAGGCACACTAATATTTTTTTTCATACATGCTACACTGGGGTCCTACAGACCCCAAAAGTTAATCCTTTATATAAATTATAGGTTTAAAATATTTTTAGAAGCTTTTATTTAGACAATTAAAAACGTACAAGATCAAGAAAACAATAAATAGGATTAAAAATGTTTATTTTAATTTACGTTTATAAAAAAACCCTTGAAAATTGCACATTTTTCAAGTAGTTTTTACAGTTTGGAAAAAACGTATTTAGAAATTTTAAATTTTATACAAATCGAGATTTATTATTTTTCTATTGTTACTTAAAATATTCTAAATACATATAAAGCATACGTTTTAAAAAATTTATTGCCGACCATTTTTCTTACATGCAGCCCTCATTGACTGCATTCTATGCAGTGGATTGTGGAATTCCCTACAAACTAGTTTTGTTTTCCTATCTTTTTGTCTAGAACAATAAGAGCATCTTCCTTTTTAAACTGTCCTAGGGCCTTTGGGCCAGGGCCATTGACTCCTGATTCCTTAATTAATATTTTTATTGACCTTCCCACTTTAGGGCTAAGCCATTCTGAAAAATTTCACATTTATCAGAAAGTTAAGCAAAATAATAAATAAAACATAACCCACACAATAAAAAATTTTGAAAGAAATATTTTTGACACTTACCTCACTTACAAAGCAGATTGTAATAAAAGTATAATAAGAAAAAGAAGAACTTAGATGCCACACTGGGGTCTACAGGACCCCAACAAAAGTTTTTAATTATCTATAAAAACAACAGAATGAACTACAACTTTTTCAACATAGGCGCTAAGGCGGCAAGTGTACCAACTTCGAATACATAGAAGTCACAGCCATTATAATAATTTTATCAATTAGATATTCGTATATAGAATGATCTTGGGATCTGTCAGACCCCGAGATGCCTTGCGAGGGTTAAAAACCCTTAACTTTTTTTTCTCGTTATAAGGTTAATTTATATAATTTTTCATTTGCCTCTGGGAATCAAGAAATAGTGTGTATATGGTACGCGTGACTTATCGCGTCTTCGAATATTGCAGTAGGTGACTTGACGTTGGCTTGAAGTTGATTGATGATGGTTTAGCAGGTTTTCTGAATACTCGATGCTACCTTTGAATACTCAAATACTGAGAAAAGGCGAAGATCGTTAAATTTCGAAAAAAGATGTAATATATATATATATATATATATATATATATATATATATATATATATATATATATATCTAGAGGACAGCTGAAGGAAGAGATTTGTGTAAGCAGAGAATATTGGAAGAAACGTATAGGTATGTAAGGAGGACGGGAATGTGACTTAAGTTGCGATCCCCGAAGCTAAAAAAATAAATAAGCAAAAGAAAATATAAAAAAGGTAAAAAATTAATATAAAATAAAAGAACATTTATAATACTAAAATTTATTTATTTATTCTTCTTTTGCCAAAAAGAGAAATATGGAGTCGGACGGGGAGAGAGAAGGTAGTAACCTGAAAAGAAAACGTTTCGAAACGTCTGAATCAGCTAAAGTAATACTATCTATTCATGAAAAAGTGGAAATTGATAACGATTTTATTGAACCGGGCATAGCAGACCTCGATTCATCCAATCTAATTACAATATCAGACTCACAATCTAGCCTCAAGCTACTTCCTGGGAACACTAAAAACAAATCTGAGTGCGGATCTATAACATCAAAAAAGTACATTGATATTGAAAAAGCCGATTTGGATCCAATAAAGCTCTCAGCTTTAGGCGTGAAAAATGAAAGAGAGATTAGAGCAGTTTTAAAAAAGAAGAACAACGGTATCAAACCCGGAGCAATGAAGGAAATTACAGCCTGTCTCGATGCCATATCTTCCATAATTTCCCAATTAAGCATAGCTTGCACTATAAAAATAGGTGAATTGGATGGAATGAAAACTAAAATCAGCAAGGTCACTGACAATAACTCCTTAAACATAGAGGTCTTGAATAAATTAGAGGAAAACATATCGGATGTCATTAAAACCAATAATAAAATATATAGAAATGTAAGGAAAATATTAATGAAAGAAGACGCGATCATTAAAGACGATATTGGGATCGATTCAAGCGAGTCGGCTGAAAAGCTAACGCAAAATAAAAATAGCATCACTGATAAAAATCAATCCCTCAATAAAATACCTTTCCTGGACTGCCTTCCGTTATCTAATGCCATATCAATAACTCCCGACCCTGATCTAAATTTCAATGACTTGGAAGAGTTTAAAACCCAGATTAAGCGGGCCCTCAAGCCAAAAGCGAAACGCTTGCAGATCAACAAAATATTTAATACGAAACAAACAGGTTTAGTAATCCTAGCAGGGAGAGACTCTGACAAAAAGGCTTTACTTAACGATCCCGATATTTCAAAACTTGGTCGCGTATCTGATTCGGTCAAATTAAGGAACCCACGTGTGATCATAAAGGGTGTGCCCAGGAAAGTGGACGACACAGACTTTACGTTTGAGGGGTTAATCGAGTGTATCTCGGCGCAAAACCAAGAAATCGAACTGGGGGAACCTGATGAATGTAGGCTCGCTTTTTACACAGGCAGAAAATCGGATCCACGAGTCAACATGGTGGTGGAAGTAAGCCCACGGTTGAGAGCCATGCTAGTATCAAAAGGAAACCTGTACGTCAATTTAGATACTTGCAAAGTTGAGGACTTTTTGGACGTTACGAGATGTTTCCGATGTCAGAGATTCGGACACGTGCAGTCTAAATGTAGGCATGAGGTACGCTGCTGTCATTGTGGCGCTGAAGGGCACAAAATCGGGGAGTGCACCAGTTTGGAGCAGCCACCCAAATGTACGAATTGCCAGCAGAAACACCGGTCGTCTTTTGTTCGATGCCCAAGTCGGAGTGAGGCAATAAAGTGGAATATGAATCTCACTGACTATGGACGTTAACGCTAATCGATGTCCCTGCTGTGAAAGAAGATTCGGCACTCGTTCTGGTGCAGGCCTTCACATCAAGCGCGCTCACCCCGACTTTTACAACGCCAACCTAAGAACAGAACGTCAGAAGCAGCGCTGGACGGAAGAGGAACTATTGCTGCTGGCAATGAATGAAGCATCACTTATGGCGAAGGGTCGTAACGTAAGGATTCAAGATTTAATTGAGATGTGGCCTAGTAGAACTAAATGGAGTATACTGAACGCTAGGAGAAAAGAACAATACCAGGAGATCCTTCGGAGTGTCTTGGCAAGAAATGTTGACAGAGGCGCAGATCCTAGCCGAAGTACTGCCACAAATATTGCCAGCAATAACAAACAGGAATTTTTGAAAGCCGCCAGATTGATATGGTCGGAAATAAAAAATCCAAATTCATTTTTATTCACTATATTGGAAATGGCAGAGGAGGGAAAAAATATATCTGAATCACTTAAAGCCTGGCTTGCTTCATTGATGCCAAAATCGAACACTACAATTACAAAAACGAATGAACAGGAGGTACGAACATTGCCCGCTAATGCTGCAGTCCGAAGAAGAGAGGAATTCAAAAGGATCCAAAGATTGTGGGCCAAAGACAGGAGGAAAGCGATGAACGAGGTGTTCAACACTACAATGGCTCGTAATAAACACAGTGTTGAAGAACTCGAAACGTTTTGGAGGCCCCTGATGGAGAGAGCGTCTAGTCCTCTCGCGCCGGATACGCCAATTCCCACCCAAGAGATGTTTACATTGTGGCTGCCAATAACAGTTGAGGAAGTGAAATTAAGCAGCATGGACCGAAAATCTTCTCCTGGACCAGATGGTATTACCGTTAAGCAATGGGAGTCTGTTTGTCCATTACATCGGGCTGTCTTTTACAACTTATATCTCTCCGACCCTTCGCACTTGCAAGAACTGACTGCGGCGCGGACTATTTTTATTCCTAAAACCGATTATCCCTCAGACCCAAGCGAATATAGGCCAATCACTGTTGCATCAGTTCCACTTAGGCAAATGCACAAGGTGTTCGCAGCTCGGCTGAACGAATTGGATCTTTACCATGTAAGCCAGCGTGCATTCATTGCTGCCGATGGAACCGCTGAAAATATATTCTCCCTTCAAGCACTGATAGAAGAATCCAAATCTAGAAAAAAGGACATCCATGTAACATTCATTGACATAGCCAAAGCTTTCGACAATGTTAGCCACAATGCACTCTTTAAAATATTAGAATGGAAGGGAATACCACCCGGGTTTATAAATTATTGCAGGGGTCTGTATAGGCAATGTTACACCCGCATTACAGACAACAAGCATTGGTCAAAACCAATATTATGCGGAAGAGGCATAAGGCAGGGTGACCCATTATCCCCTAGCCTTTTCAACTTAGCAATGGATTGGGTCGTTCATTCCCTTCCTCAAGGAATAGGATTTAACATGCAGGGAACAACAGTAAACTGCCTAGCTTTTGCCGACGACTTGGTCCTGGTCTCCTCTTCAACGAATGGCATGAAAAGATTGCTAACACATGTAGCCAAATCAATTCAGGATCTAGGTCTGGAAATAAATCCGAAAAAATGCCATAGTTTTTCGTTGATTAAGGCTGTAAAATCTAGCGCCATGAAGGTAGAAAGCAGATGCCACTTCACAATCAAGGGTACCAAACTCAATCAATTGGGTATCCTTGACTGTTGGAAATACTTGGGCGCCAAATTTAGTTTAAACTTCAAAACAACAATGGGGATAATAAATGAGTTTTCCTCCCTATTGAAAAAAATATCTACTGCTCCCCTGAAGCCTCAGCAAAAACTAATTGCCCTGAGGACATATCTTACCCCAAAATATATCCATCTCCTCACACTAAGCCCTTACAAAACGAGTGAGTTGAGAAAGTTGGATATTTCGACGAGAAACGCAATACGCTGCTGGTTGCGCCTGCCAAAAGACACGCCCACTCAATATTTTCACTCCTCATGCAATAACGGGGGCTTGGGCGTCTTGAGCTTCGTCATTTCTATCCCTGCACTCAAGCTTGCAAGAATGCGTCGACTGGAACATTCGGGTAGCCCAGTAGCCAGATCCGCCTTTACTTCTTATTTTATTAGGAGGGAAATTATGAAATTGTCTAATAGCCTTACGAAAATGGGCCTCGATCCTGATAACACTTCTGGAGATGAACGAAAAAAAGTGCTTTCAACGAAACTACACCGAAGCGTTGATGGGAGAGCACTGAGGGAGTCGAAGAATTGCCCCCCATCCACACATTGGCTTAAGGATTACGCTGCTCCAGTATCAGGTCGCACCTTCATTCAGAGCGTTAAAACACATATAAATGCCCTGGCGACAAGAGTAAGGTGTTCTAGAGGACGTAGGGCCTACATGGAGACAAGCTGTAGAGCCGGGTGCCCCGTGAACGAAACGGCCAGTCATATCATCCAGCACTGCTTTGTGTCTCACGGTGGTATTGTGAGACGCCATGATTTTATTGTAAACCTTTTGGAAAAAGCTCTGCAAAATAAGGGATACCGCGTAATTAAAGAGGCAACGTTTATAGGAATTAAACGGAGATGGAGGCCAGACCTCGTATGTACAGGGCCAAGCGGGAATTATATTATTGATGCCCACATTGTTGGAGACAATCCTAGCACCTCCCATTGGAACAAAGTAAAACATAACAAGTACAATGACTTGGATTGCAGGATGGCGATCGGCCGCAGGCTGCAAGTGCCTGGAGTGGACATTAAAGTGCTTCCAGTAACGATAACGTGGAGGGGAGTATGGTGCCGACGTTCATACCAGGACATGGTTACGCTGGGAATCGCTAAGAGGACTATGAACGCCATTACCGTGAGCGTTCTTAGAGGATCATACCTCATCTATAAGAGTTGGTTCGGGCTATTGTCCCGTCTGTAGTTGAACTACTTTAAATGATTGCCGTAACGGGGTATTTATTAGTGTGAGCACTAATACAATTACTAAAATTCCTTACCTCGCTCTCTCTTTCAGTCAATTCTGTAATCTTTATCATGTAGTTATATGTATGTTTAAATTTTTTAATTTTATCAATTGAACTGCCTAAACGTAATGAGTTACCTGTTTCATTGTACTTCTATTATTGTTTATTTTAATTATTGTTATATCTTTATAATTAAGTTTTTTCTTTTGTTATTAGTATGTCGTTGGTTAATCATTGTTATTATGTATGATTTGTTAATAATTATATCATATGCGACCTTTTAATACAAGTTAAATTCTATTCAGACATAGCTGCCATGACTATTATAGGACAGCTAATCATTTCAATGGCATGACGGATACGTACATAGTGGGACACTTGACTCTTGGATCTCGATATCCAAGATTTATTTTAATATGGTGAAGGTAGCACCAAATTGTTTCTGGAATACAAATGGATGTTTTGCCTTATGGGCGTATGTATAAAAATGATTGTACTACCAAATAAATAAATAGTAAAATATAATCCTCCCACCTAATTCTTGTTCGATTTTAACTTGAACAATATGAACCTATGTTGCACAATTGTAATCAATAAATGTATATATAAAATAGGAGGTCAAGAATAAGAACAACTATTCCTGGGAATAACTGTGAGATGATAATTATAATTGGACGACATTTAACAGAAGGGATGGTTTTAAAAGGATTAGGACTCCATAATTTTAAACTATAAAACAGGGGATCCTGTAATTAATTAGAAATCTTAGCAAAAAAACAATATATATTGAAATAAAGAATGTTAAAAAATATAATAAATACATAAAAAATCCGACCATGATAAATTTAATTCATGACCAACTATTTAGTATAGCGAAATTGTGGATTAAATTAAAATTATTAAATACACTTAAAAAATAATTAAAGCTTTTCAAAGTATTTGATCAATTAAAAAAAAAAACTGTTCTCAGAACACATGTCCTGTTCAAATCATCAACGAAGTTGATTGGTACGAAAACTTGTGATTTTTTTTTTCCCCATCTCCTCCCTTAAAACCCACCTTTTTTTTTCACCCCTTTTAACAGCTCCCGATGACTAACGAACTGAATCAAATCTATTACCATTTCCAAATAAAACTTTATTATACAACTTTCCTTATTTGAGTGTTCTCGACTCTTTGAGGAAACTCAAATTTTCCTAGTGAAATGAGTTTTTTTTTTTTTTTTTTTTTTTCGCATCTATCCCATAATTAGTTAATATTTTCATTTTCGCTTTTCCTTTCCGAATTTTGACAGTCAGCGAATATTTTGACATTTACCCTGATCTAACAATGAAATGTTTGAGGCATTGAGAAGAATATGTCACTCAGTATTACCTTTGTCCTGGTTTATAAGTTTTTTTTAACTAACCGAGTAAGTCAGTATTGAAAAATTTGTAAAGAAATAAACATTTGTTTTTTTAATTTTTTACATAAATAGTTACTGTAATGAGTCGTAAAAGTTTTGATTAGAACCTTTGAATTTTATTCTAATGGGTCACTTTTTCTGAATCGTATATCCGTATGTCATTAATTTCTATCTAAGTTTCAGTTCAAAAGTTAAAAAAAAATGGATAATATACCAACCTTTTATTTATTATATTAATTTTTTTGTAGGTATGGATGAAGGTACATAGATTTTTTTCTTTTTCCTATTGCATTTCCATATTTTATATTTTTCTGATTTGGTTATTCTTTAGTGGCATCTATGAGAATTGAATCTCAGATCACAAATTATAAATGGCCTTGAGTGTAGTGGATCTTTATTATTTTTTTCAATTTAAAAAACAAAACAAAAAAAAACGAACAAATGGTATGAAACTTTGGTCGTCAGGGATGATAACGACTTGCAAACACGTTTTATTTTTAAAGATAAAAATGTAGTTAACTTATCTATTGGGTCCAGGTCCCTCCAGGCTGTCTGTTCTTCCGCTAGCAACACAATTATCTGTAAGAAGACCACACTGCGCGGCCAAAGGTCTCGTCAGGCCTAATGCGCCAACCGGAAAAAAAAAAAAAAACTCCAAAAATCAAATTTAAGGAATAATTCTTTCCGTCAGACCAAAAAAAATGAAGTAAAAATAAAATAAATAGAAGTTACTTTAGAATTTAAAAAAAGACCCTTTCACTGCTCCGTCAAACTGCCAAATGAACATTAGTGCCACCAATGATTTTTTTTCCTTCGAAAAAAGTTTTTAAACATCAATTTCAATGTCATTATAAAAAAAAAAAAAAAAAAAAAAAAAAAAATGCAATTTATAAGTCTTTTTTTCATAAAACCTTGTTTTACACCATGAAATTGTATTTATTTTTATTTTTACCATGATAGCCATATTACCTACACAACTAGAATTATTCTTAAAAGGTCTATTATAATACCTAACAGGTGCATAATATAAAAAAAAAATTGTTTTAACTCATTGAGTAGAAGATATATATTGTTATTATTTCTTAGTTATAAAGCTTTTTAAAGTAAAACAAATGAAATGGGAGCTATTATCTTACCATCTATGTATATTTGTATTTTCTTCTCTATTATTATTACTAATTTATTTATATTAAAATATTCAAGCGTTTTAAGTATAATAAATTTAATTATTACCGACAAACCGAGGACAGTGATTGATTATACTTTCTATAAAACCAAGCCTCCTTCCAAAATCCTTTACGACACAAGATGGACCATCTCAATGGAACCTTCTCCCATTCAAGTGGGCACTTCTTCATCCGCAACTTTTGTCACCGAGTCTCGGGAGTGAAAAATGAGGAGGCTGGAAAGATTAATAACCATTATGAGCCCGATCAAAGCAGAGATTACAAAATCGACTCCTTGCCAAGATCTTATCCCCTGGAAGGATTTTAGGAATTTTTTTTTAATAAACCCAAAGAAACCAGAAAAGTATATTGATAATAAATATCTACAAGGCAACCTTCATGGATCGACCAAATGAAAATCGCCCATACTTAGGGAGCACATGGCAGTTATGTTGGAATCTTACTGAGTTTTATATTGGAAAGTAAAAGGTAATTTTACTATCATTAACTCCAAAAATCGGGGGCCGGGATGGCCGAGTGGACAAAGGCGCTTGCAATAGGTAATCAAAGTTAAGCAACGTCGAGCGTGGTTGGTACCTGGATGGGTGACCGTTCCATTCGGGTGACCACCCGCCAATAAACGCCACGCAGTCCAAGCCTACCCCCACCCCGCCGGGTATGTGAGGCCCGTCAGCCTACTGGAGGCGACTCAAACCGACCGGGTGTAGGAGTGATGTACCTTCCCCGTGTATCCCATCGAGAATCGTGGTGTGGTTTTCCAGGATATCAGTAACCGCCCGGAGGTTTGATACAAGGACGGTATGATTCAGGGAAAGAAATATAGGTCCTCGAGGCCTGCTGATTCTGGGCTGCCATAATCCTTGGACCTAGACCAGTTTGTCACTGTCCTTGAACCCGAGAGAGCTGACGCCATCGTTGGGAAGGACACTGCCAAATTGCCCCCCCCCCCCCATGGGATTGGTTACGGATCTATGGGCAGTCTGCCGCTGCACCATGGTGACCATGGATTGCAGCAACGTGAGGTTTGGGCTACCCCCTGCAGGCTGTCTGTTCTTCCGCTAGCAGCACAATTATCTGTAAGAAGACCATACTGCGCGGCTTTAGAATTTAAAAATAGACCCTTTCACTGCTCCGTCAAACACAATTTCCATATTTATGAAATATGAAAATTAAGCATACCAGTTCAAGAAGTATACGTATGAAGTTCAATTTTAATTACGAGTCACATTTTTTTGTATTTTTTAACTTTGGAATAACAAAGCAGTAGGGTTCAACATTTTAATGAGGCTAAACTAATATATCTGAAAAGTTGAGGTAGGGGTAAAAGAAAAGCATTTTTATTACATTAATTTGTATCTTAAAATATTTTTTATAAATCGATTTATTTGTAAAATTATTTTTTAAATTTCTTTCTTTATTATATAACAATTCACTAGGGTGGATCCCCTTAGTGAATTATTCCATAATATTCCATAATATATCTTTGATGCGCGGTCATAAGGGCTTAAGTCAAAATATTGAATTTTTCAGGAGAGCAACAACAAAGTTCCAAACATTATGTAAAATCGAATTATTGATATTATTTGTATTTATTATTTTTATAAAACAATATAGTTTGACTTAAGACCTTAATACCAACCGGTAGCTCTGTTTTCGTGCTTTTATATTACGAAATAATCTCCAAATGCTCAAATATTGACTTAAGCCCTTATAACCGCGCAACAAAGATATACGAATGGAAACTATTTTTATATGAGATTTCCTTATATCAAAACGGTTCTTTAAGCCCACATTCCCTGGAAATATATTCTTTTGCCATCAAGAGCTTTGTCACCGAAACTTTTAGAGTAAGCCCCTTTGATATACTCACTATCCCCCTTGAGCCTTATGATATTTCAATCTTTTTGAGGATCTATGCTTTACCTTCTTTTACATATTTTATGCGTACTTTCGCAAAAATGACAATGAAATTGTTTTCCATATAAAAAAAAAAAATGATAATAAAGTATGCTTTAAATTTGCTCTAAGTCATCAACGTTTAAGATTTAAAAGTTTCTATGCCTCTTGTTCTCAATTAAATGTATGATCTCGGCAGATTTGTGTCTAAATAATCTTTTGTCCTATAAATAGCATTTAAACTTAAATGTGTGTTTTTAAAAAAATGATGTAGATGCCTCATAGATTATTATTGTTTTAATTAAAGTGAATGAATAATTTCAAAACTATTTTTCATTTCAGTTATAAGAAGTAGTTAGTATGTTTTATAAATCCAGTTGGATATTTCAAGTCAAAGAATAGAAGGTGTTGTGGATTTTATGAAATATGGCCTGACAAAATAAAAAATATTTTGCATCATGCAACTCACTCCCATACAGAGTGCTATAAATAAAAATATGCATTTCATATTTTGGAAAATTAAGTACAAATTATAAATAATAAATAAATTCGCTTGAAAATATTAATTACTGGTTTTTATCCTTTCTCTTATTTCTTCATCTTTACGCACTTTCAATCCTACATTACCTAGATAGTGCGTATTTAGTGCTCCATGGGCATAGGTGAGGGTTCAAGTAAAGAATAGATGTGTTTCAATTGAAAGGGTCGGGGAAAAGTAGTGCCAAGCTACAATTAAAAAAAAATAAACTGTAGCTGTAGTCTGCTGTATATTACGTAGGACTATATGTCTATGATGGAAATGCCACCTAAATATGACTAAAGAGGCTCTATATAGTCATATTTAGGTGGCATTTCCATAGACATATAGTCCTACGTAATATACAGCAGACTGCAGCTACAGTTTAATTTGTTAAAAATGTTGCTTGGCACTATTTTGCCCCGAACCCTTCAATTGTGGATTATTTATTTTTTGAAACATACGGGTTTCTCGGAAAGCGAGTGCGTTGATTCTTTTGACTGAAATCGCATGTTTTTGCTTGTAACTCGCAATCAACGGCGATTATCGAAAAAATGTATAAAAACCAAAAATGTTCCTCTCGACAAACTGAAAAATATGAGATATTCAAAAAAGCCTTCGACTATTAGGAAATTTTCGCTGAGAATTGCAGTTTTTCGCTTACAATTCGCAAACGAAGGGGTTAATCGAAGAAATGTAATTAACCGAAAATGTTCTCCTTTAAAACCTGAAAAGATTGACACCATTTAGAAACCTCTACGACCATTTTTCTCGCAAAAACCGCAGTTTTGCGTTTTACACTACATCTAATATATATACATATATGGGAGAGGTTGCATATCACAAATTTCCCGTCGTACTGTCTCTACCCTAAAACAGTTCAACCGTCTAGAATATCTTCTTCCATTCAAAACCCGTCAACTCCTAGTCTCTTCTCTCATCTTTCCCCACTTTGACTACGGCTGTATGGTGTACGGCGGACTGTCCGGGGAACTCGAAGCCAAACTTAAACGCCTAATGAATTGCACAATACGTTTTGTCTTTGGGATCCCTAGAGATACGCATATAACCCAGTACTACGCCGATTTAAAGTGGCTGTACCCCTCCTACCGTCGTCGGTACCTACTGGCTTCCTTCTTATACCAGGCCATCAGAGCTCAACAACCCTCCTACACCCTACAGAATCTGCAATTCAGATCTTTCATTCAATCCCGCCCAACCAGGTCCCGTACCTCCGATCTCTACCCTCCTCCTCATCGAACTGAAACTTATGAAAAATCCTTCATAATGCAAGCCGTATCCCTCTGGAACTCTATCCCCTCTAATATCCGACACGCTTCATCTGCATCCACTTTCAAATCCCTCCTCTTCGGTTTCCTATTCAACTCCCAAACCAACTACTGATCACTGAAGGGACATAATAGAGCTTTAGAAGCAACTCTTTTTAGCATTATCTCTATTAGAAAATATCTTATCGATGTACTCAGGCCGTTTTATTATATTCCGTTGTCTATATGCATCGGTATTCTTTCTTTCTTCCTCTTGTTTTTATTTCACCTATTGTACTTAAAGATTATTTTCCTGAAGGAATACACTTTTTGTTTCTGTCTTATTTTATTTATTTTTTGTTTCTGTCTTATTTTATTTATTTTTTCTTTCTGTAAACATTATTTGTAAACTATATTTGTAAATATTTAATATCATTCACATATGGCCACACTGGCTAGATCTCTATGTTATGTATGTAAAATTTATTCTAAAGGGACATCAGTCCCAGGATAATAAAATTATTTTTCATTTCATTTCATTTCATTTCATTTCATTTCATTTCATATTACTGCAGAGGCCATTCAATCATCGATCAGGTGATCTTATGAGAAAAAATTATTTTTCTCTATCTATCCTTTATTATTCAAGATTTCGGGACAGCATCTATTCACTTTTTATAGAATTTCCCCAGTCAGTAGCTAACTTCTTAACCTCGCCCATAGAGAGAGTCATCCGTCATGATATTAAATAGAATAGGTCTTAGCACATATCCCTTAAGGGAGACTCTGTGTCAGCATTCTTCATGAGGATCTTGTAGTTTTATAGCTTACCCGTATGCTTTACCCTTGTCCCTTGCCAGATCCGATATGAGGTCCTCCCAATGATTACTCGGTCGACATAGCTGTCTCTTCCATTCTCTTCTAGCTTTCCGTAAACTATTATTGATAGGCATTCCTTGTACAACGCAGAACCACATAAATTATTTCCTAAGAATATTTTCCATAAGCGGTTCCTGGACATTCTCTTCTCTTATCTTACTGTTCCTCGTTTTAACGATCCTTGTCTTACCAAGAGCTTTCCTCTGAAATTTCAACTCCGCGGCTCTCAAATTTCTTTAGGCTAGGATGCACAGTGAAAATAAAGACTTTTTGACGTACTAAATCATCTTTGTTTTTATTTTTACTTCCCTTCATCCCAAATATGGCATTTTAGAGCTAGCAACACACATTTTTGGCAACGTTATGCGCTGTGTTATCCGAGATCCAACATATGAAAATTACTTTTTTTTTAACCAAGTACTGTTTACTTGGGAGGCACTGAGCTATTATGCTCAAGGTCTTGAATTCGAATCTGGCTCGACAGGCCATCTTTAAAATTTTGCCACGATTTGTCTCTGTGGCCTAAAGACCCCCCCCCCCCCTCCAAACCAACCTCTATTATCTCCATTACTTACCCATCTTTATCTGTAATTTCCGGTCTTTATTTTACATCGAATTCCTAGACCTCCTAATTTTCAGCCAGATCCATTGTCATGTAAATACGTTTCTAACGTATAAATTTAGAATAAGGAATTGAGATTATAAGTCAGTTGGGGTTCATTGTTGTGTTAATTTTGGTAATCTTAAAGGGACAATTCGTTTCGAAAATAATAATAATTAAACAGTGAACTTAGATTATTGCTTTTATTTTTGAATTAATGATTTGGAATATTAAGAAACTAAAATTTGTAACAAAATTTCGCTCGAATTGATAATAGATTAATTTATTTTTTTCTTCAAGCCAACTTTTTCTCAATAATCACTAGTGCTCGGATTCCCGTGCAATTTCATCTTTTTTTTTTTGAAAAGTCAGAATAGAGCGAACTCGTTACTTATCCGCACGTTTTGAAGTTTTATTGCATGAAATTGCATTATTTGATATTTTGAAGAAAAAAAATATTATAAATCGTAATTTCGTTTAATACACATCAAAACAATAGTGGAAAAATAAATGTGAATATGATAGAAAAAAAATAAAGGGAACTTGGGAAATGGAAACCAACCCAAACGAGGTTGTGACCTGCGTTAAGAAAAACATCAAAACTGACGCACTAGCTAATTGGAACGAAGAATGGCAAAAATCTATTAAAAAGAAAAATGTTTTAGTTGGATGCTTTTTGCCGAATTAAGAAAACTAATGAAATTGTTTAAGGCCATATAAAAAAAGAAAAATTATCCTTAGAGATTTTTCCAACCTAAAATGTGACTAAATTTCCTGAAAAGTTCTGAAATCGATTATGGCATTCGATTTCAGAACTTATAAAAACATTCAATAAAACGAGAAAAAAAAATCAATCCACCTCCCCCACCATGAATAAAATGAAATATTTTAATCTATATATTTTTTTAATAAATTGACTTTGATTTCCATTAACTTTAAATTAAATCTATTGGAACGGCAGTATTATGCCTTAAATATGAACTCAAAAAAAAAAAAAAAAAAAAAAAAAAAAAAAAAAAAAAAAAAAAAGGATTGTAAGAATCACGTTGATATAATTTTTACTCGGATATCACAACCCGTAATAAGTATGTATATAATATTTTTCGAACAGAAACTTCAAAAAAGTTTTAAGTTCTGTGAGAGGCTGAACATTGCAATCCTCCCCTTGCATATGGACTTCTTGCATGCCTTTTTATTGAACCCTTGAAAATAAGATTTTCAGGAAGGGGTATTTCCTGAACGGGGTCACCTTCGACCTCTTTAGAATAACTAACCAGCCCTCTTAAATAAACAAGTAGCTGTTCTTTGAAAAGAAAATACGTGGCAGGAAATTCAGGAAAGGAGGAAACATTGGGATTGATCTTGTGATTTTCTTTTGCAAGATCCGGTTTAATTGAGGACTCCTTTGACGGTTGCAGATCAATTATCGGTGAAAGACTAATGCCTTGTAAGGAAGCATTAACCACGTCAATCGTTTTCACTCAGCCCCAGGTAGCTTCCCCCCTTGTCGGATTGATAGGTCTTTATCTACTCCTCTCTGGATTCAATTAAGTTTCTTCTAACCGCATCGTTTCACCTGCCTCACATTAAGACAAGTGCAAATCTAAGAGTCAAGTCAAAATCTCTCTTTAACAAATCCTAGTCAAAGACTGTTATGATATGCATAGTGTTTTTTTATAGGTGCCGACCACTAGGGTCATCATCACGTCATATTCCTGGGGGTCAACTGTGGTACTATACCACTATGGTTAGCATGGCAACCTACAATAGTAAAGGTCGTAGGTTCGCGCCCAGCGGTGGCCCTAGGTTTTTTTAATAGAAATAAAAAATCCTTAGCCGTTCCGTCCCTCGGACAGGACGTAAAAATGGAGGTCCCGAGCCTGTACGATGTCAGGTACTCGTTAAAGATCCCTATGCTAATTATACCTGGATAGGCAAAATTTAGGAGTCCTGCCACTTTAGCATCGTCCAATTAACCTTTGTGGCATAAAGTGACGTTAAACAAACAAACGTCATATTCCTCACCATGTTAATATTATCCGCTATGATTTTATTCTATATTTGATAGTAGAGTTTTGTACGTTTGAGGAAATCGAAAAGATTATCTATTGTTTTTAGGTTGTCCTTTAAAATATAATTTAGATCGAAAGGAATTTCTAACATTGCTCTGTCTGCGTCGTGTGTTCTGAAATTGTTCAAGATATGTTCAACGGTTAGTGGAATGGTGGAAGTCAGGCAATAAGGTCGAGGGTCGAAAGCCATTAAATAGCTATGGGTAAGGCGAGTTTGACCAATAAGCATGCTCAGATAACTTCTCTCTCGTTTATCTCTAAAGGTGCGTTTACACGCCGTTTGTACAAACTCGCTAGCACAACCCGGTTTGCAAAAATAAATCGCGTGTTGACGCAGGCTTGAAGTTCGTGCAAGACAAAAAGATTGACTTGTGGTTAATATGTCCGGACAGAAAATTGGCTTGAGTTTGGTATATTGGCAACGATACATACATATAAACGATGCGCAAGCCTCAGTTCTAATTTCAGGCATGCGCATTGATTGAAACCCATCATATATTTAAATGTCGAGTGAAAAACAATTTATTGCTGAATTCATGAAACCATACCAGTCGTTCCGTGTGAGATAAAGAGGAAGTGAAGAATAGAGATTACAACGACTTCAATGTTAAATCACACGAGTACGATGCTTGAGATGCGGCCTATAGACCTGGAGGCTTGGATTGTTTAAAAAATCAACACTGAACGTATTCTCTACCGAAAATAGTTAGGTGAAAGGACTGGGAATCAGTTGCAGGTTAAGAGGATAATTAAGTACCTCATTTACAGTGCTATGAACTAAAGCATTTTTAAAAGTAACTTTCATAGCTTGTGTCCGAAATCATTCCGAAATCAATGTTTGAAAGTAGTTGTGTAAAATTTTAAATTATAATTACTCCCTATTGCTAAGAATATCAGCGTAGAAGAGTTTCTGATAGGGGTTTTTCATGGGGGTTATTGCACATCTCTAGACCCCAGATTTATATGCATTAAAAACTCCTCAAATATGCCATATAATATGCAAGAAAAAAGTGAGAAATATGCAACAAAATATGCAATTAAATTTCCTTTAATTTCAAGTATAATCGATAAGAATAAGTTTTTCTATACATTACAAGAACGAAAAAAGGTAATTCATAAACGGTATGTCGTCCATCTCTTCTCTGTAATTAATTACACGGTTGGATAATTAATAAGCTTTCAATAATTAATTAAGATTTAAAAAAAAAATTCTTGCCGTTGCTTATCAGCTCATTAACGTCTGAAAATGTTTCGCTTATTTTTTCAGTGAAATGATTTAGTGCATGTGCCACACAGGTGACGTGTATCATGTTACTGTAAAACACACTTAGGTTTTTTGCAGCTTCATAAATGGTGCTGCGTCAGTCACTAGAAGTAGTATTCTCATCTCAAACCCAGCATCTGACCATAGCATCTGACCTTTTGGCAGTTTCAGACTATCATTAACGAAACGATTAATTGTTTCAGCGTTAGTTTTTTCTAGGTGCTTTGATGCCAGTAAAAATAGCTGTCCTGGACCGCCTGTACTTAAAACACCCACTAATAAATTTGCCTTGATATAAATGCCTCTTGCATCAGTGGTTTCATCAACTAATTAATATTAATTAATTAATTAACATATACCTTGTAATATGCAGTTTTTCTGAACAGTATTCTTTGTTTTCCTTGGCCTTATTATAGCATTCTGACAGATAATTTTTACGCAATGTACTCTCATCGGGAATTTGACTTGAAGTGTATTTTTCCAAAAAGCGTTTAAAAGGCAGGTGATTTAATTTATTAAAAGGTATGTGAGATGAGACGATTGCGAAACACAAATTTTCAAAAAAAATTTATTTTTTGTGCGTTTAGAAGTAGCCAGTAATAAAATTTGTGTAGAAAATTTTGACTTTACAGCATTTACATTGGAACCTGAAACCCCATTCAGATTAATTAATATTTTTTGGAATAACGAATTGAATTTAAAAAAAGAAATAAATACCTGTATTAGCATGCTGAACTATTTGAATTTCTTTTCACTCATATTTTGCTTTCCACAGGCGTTACAAAACACAATTTTTCCGTCTGACGTGAACACTTGCCTTTCGGAGTTAAATGGTGCGATCCATTCACTTAATTTTTGCTTCAAAGAAGATGAAACTTTTGGCATGGTAATAACGACGTTTCCCCTAGGCTAAACGGGACTGTACTGACTTGTTTTTTAATGTAGAAGGATAATCAAATTTATACTGTAGGATATGGTTTCCCAGAACTCCCAAGTCTTCCATCAAAAGACCAACAACTCATCAGATACTAAGAAAACAAAAGCCCTCGCTTTCTAGTTTTGACAAATATCACTGCAATATTAAAGTTTTTAAAAACGTAATTTATAAAATAAGAACAATTTCCTAAATTACGATTTTTATTAAAATATGCAAATGTATGCATTTATCTCCCAAATATGCAAAATAAAATTTGTAATATACGTTACATTTGACATGTTTCGTGTAAATCTGCGATCAAACATTGAAAAACTTCAACCAGAAAAAACATGCAATTGCATACAAATCCGGGGTCTACACATCTCATAACTTTGTCTTCTCTCAAAATAATTGGTGTAATTAAATCTATAAAATGCTCGTAAGTGGCTTCGTCTATACGCATACTTGCGAACATCTTCAGGCTCACAGCGTAATTTAGAAAGTAAATTTGTTTGATAAAAAAAATCACTTTGCAGTAAAAATAGCTTAAACCTTTTTCTTTTAGCCTTCAATTGCATCTTTTTCTTGATAACGCGCACCGCAGCAATCACCTGGATTAATCCATCTTCTTAATATTACAAAACTATTCATTAATTACCCAACCGTTGCAAGAATTAATACTCCCTTCACATCAATGACACACGAAACTAGGGTTCAAAGTTTGTCACATATAGTTGTAGTTGATGTGTAAAATTTAACCGAAAGTGTGAACAGAAATATTTTATTGTGTTCAATTTTGCAAACTGGATAAATTATAAGAAGAAATCTTTTATTCATATCTACTATTAGTAGACTGCTATAATATGGTTTATAAAATAAATTCAATCTTTTCAATCTTCTTTAACGTTTATGGAATAAGAATTTCAAAATCCCAACAAAATAAAAGAAACAAATTAAATTATAAACATTTCTATTAAAATGTTTCATAATACTGTGAGGAAAACCATAAATTGTATTAATAGCCTGAAGGACACAGGGCCACTATTATGTATTCAGTCTCGGATAATGACTACCCCCGCAGGGAAACATTTACTGTAAATTTAATAACCGCTTCTCAGAAGGGTGTTTCAGCAGAAGGCCTCACAATCCCCAAGGAAATTAAAAAGTATTTATTAATTTTATCCTTGACTATATCCATTACGAAAATGACTAAAAATAAAACACTGTATCGGAACTAAAAATAACAATAAAATTCTTATTTCCCATTGATAATAACCAATAATGTATTTTATTCCAATTTGATCAAACCAGGGATTTCTCACAAATTATTTTTAAAAATCCATATTCTTACAACCTATGTACCGTGTATGGGGGTTATGTCGGTACAAAAGGTTTCTGGTTCACATTCTAAGAAAAATACAGTGTCGTTTCTATCCACTAAGTTTAGGGAAGTATAACGAAATGATTATGCAGTGCGAACCTAGTTCTCTGGTTAAGTTGGACATAAGAGATTACCCAGAAGGCTTTGAGATATGACATTTATTTAAGGAGTGAGCGATATATATTCCACTATATCGGAATGACATCACCACCAAGTTGAGTCGTTATGCCCGCCTAGCATTATTTTTAAAAAAAAAAAAGGATATTTTATTCCATAAATTTTATCATATTTTTACGATTTTCTCAAAAACGGATTTAGCGAGTCGTCAAGTTTGATGGAAATCAAGTATTCTGTTACAACAGTTTGATTTTATCATCATGTAAATGTTTTTATGAAGATTAAATGCAACGGAAAAATGTCCAAGTATTAAGTGCCTTTGATATTTTGGTTGTATGGAGAAATCAACTGTCTCACATTGTGCCCACAAACAAGTAATGGCTAAATATGAAAGATTTTGACAAGGACATACAGGTTAAAAAAAAAAAAAAATAAAACCTTTTCCCAACATGAAAATTGAAATTTCGGTTAATGAGCACAGAAATTTATGTGTATAATTATCTTTGGAAAACCTTTCAGAGAATTTCAGAAAGGACAATATTTAGTCTTAAAAGTTATAAAATGTATATATGCACGAAAAATGAATTATTTATACTTTTATATTACTTTAAGTAATTTATTAAACTTAAAGTTACTGATCCCCTTCCCCACTCTCATTCTTGTATTGGCCCTGAAGAAGCCCACAGCAAGATGGGTGAAAGCTTGGCAGTTGAGAAACCTCTTAAATGGTCAAACCCTGAAGAAGAAATGCACAGTTTGTATAGTTTTATTGTAAGCAGTTGTTTTTCTATATTCCTGAACCACCCAATAAATGTTTAATTTAAATATAACATTTAATTTTTTTCTCATTGAAAACAGATCATTTCTGGTTTGAAGGACAGTTTTAAAAATAATTAATGTTCTTTAATTATAAGTCAGGGTAATTATAAACTGTAAGTAAAAGCCTGCGTAATTATGAATAAATAAAAATATAAGGGTGGAATGTCTTGATTCGATTATAAAGTTTACCTTTAAGTTTATAATTTTAGGTCACTTTCTGAAACTGCTCTTGCATATTGCTTTATCCTTGGAATGAACTTTGGAAAGTCTCTGAAGTTTTGCGGGCTATCGGAGCTCTAGATTAACGGAACGAACAGAATAATTTTGAGGTGCAGCCATTCAAGTAACTTGTATGGTGGAATATCATATGGCCAATAATCTGATATTGCTTGTTTTTTTTTGTTTTTTTCTTACTTGAAGGTACATGTTAATGCAGGCATCCCAAGTGCTATCCACTGTGATGCTTGTAATCTGATATTACACAAACTGATAAGACACTATTTAGGCTCGTCTTCTTATTGCGAAAATATGACATTTCCGATACATCAAACAACAATTTTATTTATTTAATGTATTTTTATTAATGCCAATAGCAATTTGAGCCGTTTCCGGCTGAAAAGGTCCTTTTTAATATTAGCTGAAAATATGCGATGAAGGTTGTTATGCATGTCATCATTGATTAAATAGAATCAATAAAAAGAAATACAATAAATAAAGGCCAGCTATAGAAGTTACTGATAACGAAGTGGCGCTAGCAAGGTATATAAACAAGTGCCAAAACCACATTTCATGAAAATATTTATAAAGGGAAAAAAAAAACGTCGTATTGGATTTATTTATTGCGTTTTGCCTCTAAGGTTAGGGGTCATAGGCGTTTAATTGTTTTTAAACCTCTCATTTTTTAAACCGGGTTTTCTTAAAAATGTTAGGACCTTTTTAAAGTTTTGTACATCGTCTTGCAATAAATACAGTAGTTTTCAATTTCAATTCAACTTCAATTTTTTTTTAAGGAATTACTTGGAATCTGTGACAATCAACCAAAATATGTTCAACGCTCATTATTGAGGAACATTCTCGACATATAGGTGGTTTTAATTATTTCAAGCGGAATTCGTGTGACAGTTTGCAAGTGAATATGCGAATACGATATAAAATTATTCCCTTCCTTCTTGAATTCTTACTATTGTTTTTTTATTTCAGATTTTTTTGCTCAACTTTGAAAACCACTTTTTAACAGACTTCGAACGAAAGAGGAGGTTACTCAATTCGATACGTATGTGCCTTTTTTTTTTTTTTCTATGTATGTCCACCGATTACTCCGAGATGGATGGACCAATTGGAACGAAACCTTTTGCATCTTGTAGAGTAATTTCCCAAGTTGGTCCCATTAAAACCTTTTTTGGGTTCTTAATTTATTTAAAAAGTTATCGGGAAAAAACATGAAAATAAATCTTTAATTATCACTAAAAATTTTACTTAATGGAAAAACATATGGCATATATAACATAAGGTATGCTCCAACAAGCTATTAAACTCATTGGTAACTAAACAATTTCACTATTGTTTAAATGCTGGATGAATCATGTGGGAAAACTACCCAATCAAATCTAGAATCAAAAGAGTGGGGGGAGAACATGAGCAGTCTACTAGTTATCGACGTGTTTTAAGTGCTTGTTGGAACCAACGTATGCATAACCTTAACTGATTTTTCAACAATAGATTTCAATAAAGATATTTAATATCCGCAAAATATAATATCGCTGTCGTTTTCTGTAGCGTTATTAGTAGATATATTAGGTTGATATAGGTATATATTCACCGAAACAGTAAACCTTCTTAATTTAGATCTAGTCGACGTATAAAAATAAGACCACGAAATTCGTGGAATTCCAAGAAAGACTTGTTATTGATAACCGTTTTAAAGCAGAATTTAAGACTTCTTCAAGTTCCCCAAGGTTCGTTTAAATTTAAAATCGTAGCCAATATTGCTTTAAATTAGATTTTGATTTCCGACTTTTCACTCGCTATACACGTTAAAAAGGAATACAATAATTCCTGGAAAAGCTTATTTTCAGTTGATTTGGGGGCCTTAACATTCAGGCACCTCTGTCTTCTTCCAGAATCACTCGGTCTTATTAATATACAATGTAATAATGAAATCTTGTGCCGATTCTTCATGGAGCGACACTTCTGTTATGTTTTTCGGATTACTACTATAGGTTTCTAATTTTGTTTCTGCAACTAGAATAAATTAGAAAGGCTTTAATTGCCAAATCATTTATTTTGAGAAGACGAAAATCTGCTATCTGAGCTCAAATGTAGCTCGAAAAAATATTAGGGGTACATCCAGTTATGAAATAATTTACGTTCTGCTAAATAATATTAATATTATTTTGTTCCATCACCAATTTCATCTGTGATGGCTAATTGTCTAATTTATTTTTACGTTGCTAGCTAGTGGCACACAGGCTTTGCTATTGTCTAGATAGGAGAGTCTAGATATAAAAGTCTTTAAGATAGGCACTTATTAAGAATTATTTCCATCATTCATTTTCCAGTTGATTTTTCGATTTTTTACACTTTTCCACAAATTGTGAGTTGTAATTGTTTGCTGTGTATTAACTGAAATGTAGTAGAAAAAAGCGTTATCAAAGAGCCAGAATGTCTTAAGACAATTTCCATTGATTTTGAGGTTTGGATCGATCTTTATTAAATCGAAAGAAATTTAAATATTCGATTTTCTTAGGTTGCCGAAATTTTCAAAAGCCAAACCGTCATAAGTTCAGTGTTTGCGGTTCGTGAGAGCCTAAAAGTGTTTTTAAGAGCCTAAGTCCAATAATAAATGAATGAATTTTATTGAAATAGACAGTGAAAATGAGCTTGCATATGTTTAGGGGTTTTTCGCGTTCGAGGTAGTCATCTCTCAGGTACCGAAATAACTAACAAACATATTAGTGGTCGAATCTTTTATCTTCTAATAAAATAGTTTATCAAAAATATTGTGTATTGTATTTCCCAATTAATGAAAATTTTCCAATTACTCTTTCCCCATACAGACATTACATTATTTAACAAAGAAATTAAAATTTCAATGTTTGATGATGTTCATCCATCAATAAAAACTGCAAAATAAAAGTTGATATCTCCCAGAAACAATCTCTTTGTATGAAAGTCCCCGCAGCAAAAATTTGGCAGCCATGGAAATGCTTAATATCATAAATGCTACCCCACTTGAATTGAAGAAATTCATTTTCTGAATAATTTTTTATTACGAAGGATATTATTCTAGGTACTTGGAATTAAATATAGTCAAAAATTCATCTAAAGGAATTACGAACATAATTGACTCAACATTGATCTTATTAAAAAAAAAATCCAATTATAATCGTAGAAGGTAGGGTGTAGAAGTTGTATTATACCAACTAAAAAGTATAATATAAAAAACATTTTATCAAAAAAAATTAAACCGACTTCGAAACCTAGGAACCAGTAAAAATAAATGCACTGAAAAGGATGAAATAATTACCTTCTGATTTTTATGAATACATAGCAAAATTGAAAATGGTATAAAAAGCGGAGAAATGCAATAAGACGAATAATTTTATTTTATTTGCACAAACACACTAATTGTTATTAAAAATTGTGAAATTAAAATGTTAAATACTATGTTCAATATAACACAATCTTTTCGGAGGCGGCGCAAAATTTAAAATTTTTAACACTAGACATTATGAAAATCGTAAAATGCATCTTCTCATCTATTGATTTTAATGCCTACTAATGGAATTGTACCGGTAACATATCATTTATATTTCCGCCTCCTCCGAAAAGATTGTGTTTTATTGAACATAGTATTTAACATTTTAATTTCACAATTTTTAATAACAATTAGTGTGTTTGTACAAATAAAATAAAATTATTCGTCTTATTGCATTTCTCCGCTTTTTATACCATTTTCAATTTTGCTACGTATTCATAAAAATCAGAAGGTAATTATTTCATACTTTTCAGTGCATTTATTTTTACTGGTTACTAGGTTTCGAAGTCGGTTTAATTTTTTTTATAAAATGTTTTTTTTTCTACTTAGCTTCCTATTCTTTTAGGAATACATTTTCCGTGTTTTTAGTCCTTTCCTCGGCCGTAACAAGTTCGAGCTTCGTAACCGTTGGATCACTGTTCTGTCTGGCTTTGGTAACAGCATGGCCAGATTTTTCGTAAAACGCGATTCCAGGTTTTTTTTTTAATTGAACTTAGCCTATTTTTTATTTCAGCAATTATGGCATTAGAAGGGCCATGGGGAAAAAAGACGGTAGTCCAATCTGAGAAAAATAAAATTTAAAGCTTATGGTCCCCTTTATCCATTTTGCAAAAGTTAAAATTAGTTTCACAAAACATATTCCTCTAACCCAGATGACTTTTTACCACTGTACAAAATTTCCAAAACAAAATAGTAGCTATTAATGCCCCTGAAATAACAAAACATCACCAAACTGCTCATTGTTGGGGACAATGTTGTCCATTGCTTATTTGTTTGTGACCTGGAAATAATTATTACTTTTTTGCGTAAACAAATAAAACAATAATACTTAAATAATAACAAATTTATTTCTATTTGCTAATAGAAATAAATTTGTTTCTCTGTCTACACATCAGATATCATAGAACACCCTCGCACCTCCATCTTTAGTTTCGCTGATGACACGACTATCCTTTCACCTCATCGAAATCCTACTATCGCATCCTTCGCCATTCAAAACAATCCATTAGAACTTGAGAAGTGGTTTGAAAAATGGAGAATCAAAATTAATTCCACCAAGTTAAGGTCAGGCCACACATGTCCGCACCGGATCCGCACCGCTGCACTAATATAGGTTATGTTCAGAATATTTTTAAGTTAACTTACATATTACCTTTAGTTATGTCTAAAGTTGCCTGTGTCTGACATGTGTGGCCTGACCTATAGGCATAACTAAAGGTAATATGCAAGTTAAATTAAAAATATTCTGAACATAACCTATATTAGTGGTGCGGTGCGGACATGTGTGGTGTGACCCTTAATCGTTTAAATAATTTAAATCTTTTTCAAAAAAAGTTTTCACCTGACTTCTGAGTTGAGAGTCTGAGTTTTTTCATGACAGCAGACATTCGTCCGTGCTTTTACTTTTTATTGTTAATGTTGTACACTTGTAATCATCTTCACTTCACTTCATAGTCACTGTTCATTTTCAAACGTAATAATAATAATAAAATCACTTTTATAAAGTTAAACGCAGTAATAGATTAGAATAGAATGTAAGCTGAAGAACCAACAACCAATATTGATAACCTTCATCCACCGACAAACACCACAAAAATGGACTACTGTTAATCTTTCCCCGATGCTCAGGACTTCACAGCAGTTTTTTTCCCTTGTATCCATTTTAAACTATCGTTTTTGTTTTTTTTTCTCGACTGTAACATGTATGAAAATAAACTACACTTCCTAAACTATCAGATGGCACAACTTGTTTCAAATCGAGAAAAAGTGGACTACCGTGGTTTTTCCTCGTGACCTTTCATTTGTTTTCTTATTATTTTTTCGTAATGGATTAACTAATATATTGCTCTTAGTTATTTCATAAAAAATATTTCCGTCCATTTTCCTAGTGGAATTCTCGATTGATAATGCAGCCCTTAGAAAATTATAAGATACCAGAATAAATTAAAAGATTGTGATATTTATAATTTTATAAATAAAATATGATGTTTATTATTGCATGAATAAATCATTTGATTTTCGTTATTGCATAAATAAAATTAATTTTTATTAAATGAAGTCAAACAAGAGGGACAATTTTAGTAGTTTAATCCAGCAGACGGTAGCTGTTATACCAGTCCTTTATTTTTTTTAAATATGTAGATGGCTAATATTCCAGCTCGCATTTCCGAGAAAAGAGTTTTCCGTTTCCGAAAAGCTGTGGTGCTGCCCGGAAGCTCATGTTTAATTCACTAGATTTTGTGCGGGGGGGGCCCATGAGTTAGTTGTGGGTGGCCTGACAGGGCTAAGAAACTGTTTCGAGCTGGATCTCCATTCACATTATTACAAAATTAATGCATAAGTAATGCAAGAAAATGATAAAAATATTTATATTCTATACGGCCGGCCGAATCGCAAGAATAATGTATAATAAATTTATAATTTTTAGATTTTGTCGATTTATGCGCTGATATAAATTAAATATACTAAATAATTCTATCTGAAGAGAAAAGATTGACTATGATCTGGAATCGTACCAAGCTCCCTGTATCTCGGTTGCTCAATCGGTAAAAAAGCTGCAACTCAGTGATAATTTCAGTGATTTTCGATTACCCAAACCATCCCTTTGAATTGGGTTGACAGCAGTTAAAAATTGTTTTCAGTTTTCCTATGGGCGCATAAATGATATGTATATAAGGATTTTTTTTTTTTTTTTTTTTTTTTTTTATTTATCAAAAGAAGGTTCTCTTCTATAATTTCTTTAATTACATTATTTACCCAAAGTTTCAGGCTTCTGTCCCATCTTCCAAGGTAATAATAAAGTTTAAGACTACACAACCAGCTGTTCGTAAAAAAATTGAAGGAAAAAGTGTGAAATTGTAATTAGTTCCACAATCATAGAAGAATATTATTAAATGTTAACGATAGGTTTATTAGGCATTTAACCCATCATAAAGATTAACAGTTGACTATCTCTCACCTCTACAATTATTAAATGTTAATTATTAATAAAGCAAGGACATCTGTATCTTATATATATTTTATTTTATAAACGGAGGGTTATGTAGCCTTAAAATGTTTTATAATACGGATATTCAGGGAAGATGGGCTAGGAGCCCGAAACGTTGGGTAAATAAAGTAATTGAAGAAAATATAGAAGAGATCCTTCTTTTTACAACAAAAAAAAAATAAATAAATAAAATAAAAATAAAAAAACCTGAATACATAACCTCTTTCTCACATAAGTGAAAGAAATATGTAAATGTTTAAATTCAATCCCAATGAAAATAGGGAAGATTGTTTTCCTATATTGTTGATGCAACATTCAAGTGTCTTTATAATTTAAGTTTTTTTTTTAATTATTTATAATTAATGATTAAGGGTAAACCATACAGTTGTTGACACTCTGTACAGTTATTGGCACCCCCCCCCCCCCATTGTTATTGACAACCAACCTTTAACTTAAAGAAATTAGTATACAAGCCCTATTTTATTTCAAGATATGCATGAATCTAATGTTTGAAGGGTCCTCTAAGTCATCTATGTAGACTATAACATACTAACCGTAGGAAAGAGTTAACAATTAAATCCACAGGGTGTCAATAACTAGTTTTTGCACATTTAACAATAAATATGGTAAAATCCTATATGCCGTATGCCACATAAACTTTTGACCCAAAAATACCTCTTGAGTCTTTATAAGGATAGATAAAGAAGAGCTAAAGGAAGTATTTATAAGTGTAGTTATTAGGAAGTATTATACGTTCATCAAAAGTATTTTGTTTAATTTCACAACAGAAATGTAGTCTTAAGGGTGTCAATAAATGTGTGGTTTACCCTTTGTATAAATATGTATGATATATGTACTACTCTGTTATATTTATACAAATGATATATGTATAAAAAACAGTACAACATACTTTTGTTGATTTCGGGCAGTATCAACCATACCTATTTAATACCAAAACTATCCTTATCGGCCAGCGCTCGGTCAGTGTTACCAGGCTACTTTAACTCAACGGGTCCCCACGCTCCAGGAGCACGCATTTTTTAGCGAATTCTAGGGGCCGTATTTATGAACGATCCTAAAGAACGCCTTACGAAAGGCTTCCTTAAAATGCACACCTTTAGCTAACCTTAAAACAATTTTCTATGCCTATTTTACATAAAAGGCTTTCATGGAATTTGTTGAAATTAGATAAGTTTGGTATAACAAGTTTTTGGAAGAGTGGTAAGAGAAATGTAAAAAGAACAGAAATAAATTGATAGACAAATTTTATTTATTAATATATAAAAATGAAAAATAAATAACAGAATCATAATACACACTAATAAACCAATTCTTTATGAAAGTCAAAACACATGTACATCCACTAAGATTTTTCAATAATTAATATGCTAATACAAAAGTAATAACATTCCAAAGTAAACAATCAGTTTTTAATAATTCAAAATGAAGTTGTTGAAAATAAATTTCACCTTACTTATTAAGGAAACTGAAGCTTTAATATTTCACATTTCCAACACACATTTTTTTTTTAAATAAGTTTTAATTTACACATATCTAAGATTTACAACTCCTTCTCATGAAGAAGGTTGGAACTAAACCTCCAAGAATATTTTGAAGAATATTAAGAAATATATATATTAAATATACAATAGTATATCACAAACATCTTAAGCAGAAGAATATTGCAGTCTCTCATCCCCCAAGCTAACTTCAAGAGAAATAAAGTTTGAGACTAACACTACCTAACATTGTTTTATTAAACTTTTTCACTCTCACTTGCATCTTCATCTTATAATAAAGATATTTTTTATAGTTATCCTGAAGCATCCATTAAGTTGTTTTGAAATCGGTTAGATGAAACATTGTATACATTTGTTTGTTCTTTTACACTAACAATGTTTGCACACTATACAACTTTGAGTGATTTCTACTCCAATTATCATGTTCTTATAGTTCTAGAGCTGTAATTGCCACATCAACTACTTAAAACACTCGAAACAACACAGTAAACAAGAGTGAAGTTAACACTGCTGTCAGGTCAGGGAGGTTACACCTAGCGGCGGAGTACTCTTATCAATCTGCTCTGGTTGGTTGTTTAGTTAAGGTGGCCTTAAATTTGCACCTTAATAAATGCATACTAAGTTAAAGAAAGGAATTGTTAAGGAAGGTTCCTAAAATGAGAATTATCTAAAGGAACACTTAAGCTTAAAGGTTACCTAAACATAGGAACCAGTTAAGGTTACCTTAACTGCTTCCTTAGGAACGTTCATAAATACGGCCCTAGGACTTTTTCGAAGTCATCTCATCACCATCAGTGACATCGGACATTATTTTCGCCCCAAGGGCCATTCAAGGACATTTATCCAGATATGAACCGTTTCTTTTGTGTTTAAATATTTTTCTTTATGTTGCTAATTTTGTTCGGAGAGTTTGTTTCTTAATTTAAACAGTTCCTTTAGTTTATTTATTTTTTTTCTTTACTTCATTATAGATGGTTCTTTTTATTTTTGTTTTCATTAATAATTATTTTACTCTGTTATATTCAAACCAAATATTATGTCAGTTAAGTATTTTTAGTTTATCATTCACGATAAATCTTTAACACATTTAGCCATCAGCGAATTCTTTTTATTTATTTATTTTTGTCTGTTACTTCAATTATATCATTTTAATTGCTTGTAATTTATGTTTTTGCTTATTCCAAGAATAAATTTTAATTTTAGTCATATTTTACATTTATAACAAAAGCCTATTGTTTTTTATTTTATAACTTATACCTTGACCATAGTAAAGGTTTTAATGAACCACTCGGATCAATTATCATGTATAATGCCTGTACTGTGAAAGGCTTAGTTAGTTAGATTGAAAAAAATTATAATATTGGAATTATATTACGGCTACGAGTAATAAAATTAAAATATCATACTCATTATTCTTGCCAAATGACCTCAAGTCTTTATTTTTGATGTTTTCATTCAAAGAGGAATAAATCATGAATAACTTTCCGCAAGAAAAGTTTTCATATGAATTGTTTTCTTCGGGAGTGGGTTAGATGTCTTGTAAAGAAGGGAAATGGGGTTAGAAGGGCGGAATTGGAGACTCGGAAAGATGTTTATGACTCCCATAGGATTCCAAATTCGGTCAGGGCTGGAGAAATTTCGTTCCCCTTCTTTCCAGTCCAACATACTCCATAAATGGTAGTAAAGTATTTTTATTCCTACTGAATATTTTTTAACTGTTGGAAATTTCATAGATCACATGTCGTCTCACTGAATAAAGTTTGGTCAAATTTCCAAACTTTTCAGCGCACGAGTTTTTATGTTAGAACTGTATTTGTAAAAATTAAATTTTCATTATTAATTTCATCAAAATATTTGCTAATGATTGCGGCCATTATTAGTAATAGATCTTATCAGTAACGAGACATTTTAATTGGCTTAATTGTTCACCACCAAATTGTTGATTCAGAAAATCAAGACATGAAGAATTAATATTGAAAAGATTGAGAATAGGCCATGCAGATTGCATTGCAGACACACGGATACTTAACGGGAGGTCTGGAAACATCATTTTGTGAAACATGCACACAACACTAAAACTGAAACAACATGTAGACTAAACTATGCCACCAGAACAAGGCACAATAAACCTCATATTATTACTCAAGCATTGTCAGATGGCGAAGAAAAAAATCAGTAAAATATTCAAATACCTAAATAACATAAACAATTTCATTTAATTTAACCAAAGTTCACATAATTGTAAAAAAGAAAAAATGTATTAAAGTAATGTGATTGATATGCCTTTTATTTATTTCTTCTAACCCAAACTGAAAAAATCCTGTAATTACCAATAATTGTTTATAAACATAACTTTATATTGTCATAATTCTGTATGAATAGTGCTCCAATCTAAAATTATTCACCCGATTGTATTCAAAATCGAAGAAATGTCTGATACCTGAATATACTTTGTCAAACCCTAATTGTTAATGAGACAAATTAATGGGGGTAGGACAATGGGACAAAGCTCCCAAACGAGGCATTATTTGCGTCACAAAGGATTCGCTGATTCTGCGTATTCCTGATCACATCCAATCCTTTACAATGAATAATTCTGATAAGATAATGAATTCAAATCATTGAAACCTATTCAATTTTACATGTTTTATATATAAACCCTTTGTTACTTTCACACTATATATGGAATACGTAGTAAGGGAAAGTATTGCGATCATGAAAAATCTCGACTTCCGATTTTCAATGGAAATACACATTTTGGGGTCCCTTGAGTCTAAATAACCAATTCCCGCGAAATGGTCTGTGTGTGAATAGACTAGCTCAAAAATTATAAATAGTGCGAACTTGAAATTGGGTAATTAGAATATATATATGCCCGTGATGTGACAGCAAAATTGATCGAACGGGGGGGGGGGGGCAATTTATTTCATAACGTTATGTTCCATTTTTAGGTTTTTTTTCGATTTTCTCAAAATAGCGTTAACGATTTTGATTAAAATCGTCATGTTTAATAAGAATAATGTATTCTTTAAAGTTTGGTAAGCTTTATCATTACTAAAATGATCTGAGTGGGCTTAAATGGGGAAGGGACCTTTTTTGTTTTCCCATAAAGCACCTTTGTTTTTGTTTATATGGAGAAATTATCTGTCTCTCTTTTTGCCTAAAAATAAGAAATGGATAAATCTGAAATATCAAGTAGACTTATACAGGAGAAAAAAAGAAAAATATTCCGTCAACTCATAAAATACGTTGAGTTCACGCATGCGCAGTACGCCTTTAAGGACAGACTGATGGTTTATAATTAAAGATGTTCTGTTCATTACTTGAAAATTATTTCTTTCATGGTAACTATGTGAAGTTTTCAACAACTACTTTGGACTTGGAGTATTATGCTTGCATTGCCGGATTATTACATGTAAAAACTTTTATATAATCAAAAAAAAAAAAGTGTATTTTAAATAGCAAGTACAAACAAAAATTTAAATAAATGTAGAAAAATATGTGGCTTTGAAAAATGGCACTTAACAATTATAATCAAAGTAAAGTTGGTAAGTGAAATTTGTGTGTTGCGCGCATAGCACCAGAATTTATTTTTATACGAAAGGAAAACATAATCGAAAATATTTTTTGCGCCCAAATAATAAAATATTTGTCCGTTACGGTGAAGTAGGGAAATTGCATCATATCTAATTCAATGTTGATCCTCAAACGAGCATAAAAAACAAGCAATGAATGATGAACTTAAAACGAATTTTTAAATTAAAATTTATGTTAAGGAATTTTAAAACTTAAACCCGAAAATTGCTATCAGGTTGTAGAAAAAATCGTTTTAAATCCAATCTATGCAATTGCCACACCCACATTAAGGAAATGTATAAACCTCTTGTAATATTCATTACAAAGAATGGATTATTTATTGATATAATTGCAAAAGACCCAATTATTCTCTCCTTTAATTACTCAAGTGAAGACGACTTCAGACAACCATGTGTTGCTTACATTCAAGTGTAGTTTGAATCTGCCGCTGTCTAGGTCCAAGTTTCTAGTTTCTTAGAGTAGTTTTAGTTCCGTAATTCGGTTTCAGAAAGTTGGAACGGAATGTCTCACTCGACCAGATGTTGTCACTTGCTCTACAAACTATTTGCTAAGTTTAGAATCGTATAAGTTTGGATTCGAAGATTTCCTTTTTTATCGCTTGCCTAAGAAAAACGATTTAAATTCTTCACTTAATTATTCCCAAATTTGACTGTACCTCGAATTCCCTGGGATTATATTGTATTTTATTCTGGTGAGTTGATAAAAGTGGGTTCATAAATACTCCAGGACATTATTAAGTTTCCATTTATTAAAATATCAACAAAAATATACATAATCTATACAACCAAACAAAAGAGATGAATTTATTTGTTTGAAAACGAACAACACTTCCGACAAAAAAATACTACAGTAAAACGAGAACTGCCATTCTTCCGATCCAAAACCAATTCATTTGAAACTAAACAATTTTTTCAATGGCTGGCACAGTTAAAAGAATAATGTCATTACAGTAATTTTACGTAAATGGGTTTATTCCACGTCAAATCAACACAAAAATATATTATTTTGAACCTCACCGTCTCAGATTTTCTTGCTATTTGGTACATGTCTACTACTTGTGACTAATAGAATAAATGTGAAATATTACTGAAATGTGTCTAACCGTTTTTGAATTATTGGTCTCTAAAGCCCTCAAAAATAGGTCCAGAAACAGAAAAAAACATAATTTAAAATAGCTGTAGATGTTTTCCAAGTTTGACTAGGACTATGAGATTGGTGTCGTTTAACAGCGGATTCTATGCCATTTCACATGATACAACAATGTATAGGTTGTTACTAAAGAAATTTCCTGAAAACTAAATGTAAAATTTCATATAATTTTAATGTTGTTTTTAAAAAAAAATCTTTAGTACCAACCTATACATTTCTGTAAATCATATGAAATGGCATGGAATGCAATCTTAAAAAACACCAATCTCATGGTACTAGTCAAATTTGGAAAATATCTACAGCTATTTTAATAATGAAATGCTAGATTTACAGAAATTTATCAGTAGTTTTCAATTGTTTTAGTGATGAAGAAATTTTCGTCCCACTTTTATATTTTGTTGTATGAATAGATATAATGCTACCTATTTTTCAAAAAAAATTTAAAAAATGCCCTTTTTGAGAAAATTGACATTAAAATTTTACTTTTAGTTTTAAGAAAATTTCTTTAGTACCAACCTATACCATACATTGTTGTATATCATATGAAACGGTATGGAATTCGCTGTTAAACGACACCAATCTCATCTCAAATTTGTAAAAAGCTACAGTTATTTTTAATTGTGATTTTTCTGTTTCTGGACCTATTTTTGAGGACTTTAGAGACCAATATTTCAAAAGCGGGTAGACGAATCTCAGTAATAATTCACAATTGTTCAAGTAGGTAAAAGTAGTACACATATACCAAGTTTTAAAAAAATCTAAATTGGTGAGGTTCGAAATGATATATTTTTGTATTGATTTGACGTGGAATTGCCCAACATAAATATTTAATAAAAATAATAATAATACTGACATTACCTTAGTCTTTATTCACCGTTCAATAAAATCTTCACCGATTACAAGAAATCATACATTACTTTAAAGATTTATGATTTTTCTAAATTTCATATTATTAAAACAGTTAATAGTACAACTCAACCAGTTATGATCCCTTGAAAATTTTACTATATCTTTTTGCTTGCTAACAAAATTTTCAGAACCCTAATATTATCAAGAAAAAACAACTCTATGGTTTAATAAAATAAAATTGAAAATTTAGATCTGCTTTCGAATAGGTTAAACTAACATTTTCTATATAATTTTATTTAAGATCTAATAATCGAAACGTAATTTACCGTTTTACTTGTAATGAAAACTTTCCATCTGCAAAATATGATTTTTAGGCTGTTAGTAATCAATAATAGCATCCACTCTGTTGAATTTATAGACGTACTGTCAAATTCATAATTCTCACCATAATAAATCTAAATTTTAGAAAAAAATATAATACGATTCTTATGTTATTAGTATAAATGTTTATGTTAATGACATTTGTAAATTAGAAATATTTTTTGTTCTTGTCACGGGTCGGCACCGTCCGTTCTAAATTGATGTACCAAGGCTCATTACAATGATAATGCCATCCGCAGTGCAGGGCATTAGAAAGCTCCCAAGGGAGGACTTAGAGAGCCAATATTAAGCCACTGGTTCATTAAGTAGTAAGCCGTGAAATATTAAATTTAATAGCGATATCAAATATCATAAAAATAGATCAAGCCGTCTTAGATATTATAAATTATGAAACTAACCCTAAATTTCTTTGTATATATACAATAGATTATAAAATGCCTGAAATTAATAATACTAAAAAAATCAAAAGCCCTCAATTAATAAGTAATGTTTAGAATCCACATAAAAATATTTTTTCCAACTTCAAATTTGATTTATTCAAATTTCTCCTTTAGATATTGCAGGGTCAAATCTGTCCTACGCCTTTCAAGAACATCGTATTTAAAAAAAACAAAAACATGATTTATCAGAAACGGGTAACACCTATTAAGAGAAATACTCAAGGTCGTGGATCGCGCCCCGTGGTGGACCTAGGATATTTTAAAGGGAGTAAAAAATCCTTAGCTATGCCGTCCCTCGGATAGGACGTATAGGTCCCGAGCCTATACGATATCAGGTACTCGTTAAAGATCCCTATCCTAATTAAACCTGGATAGTCAAAATTTAGGACTCCCACTGTAACATTGTCCGATTAGCCTTATTAGCATAAAAATGGACGTTAAACAAACAAACCTATTAAGAGAAACTGTAGTTGTGTGCAAAACTTCAAAAACAGCTGATTTGGGGCCGCTGGATGTACTGATATGTAGCGGAATATATATATATATATATATATATATATATATATATATATGTACATTAGGGTTAAAAAATTCAACGGTTCCCCCTCCCATTTTAATCTCTCATATGTAAAATGGAGTTAACTAAAATTTTGTTGGATTTCATTAATGTTTAGGGGTCGCTACCAGGCTTTAAATTTCATAAAGAATGTTAAAATTCAATATAACTATCATTAGTAATTTTTAAGATTATAAAAAAAAAAACCCTGATCTCACTTAACACTTATTTTTATCCTAGGAAGACTCCAATCTAACCACACAACCCCTCCTTTCACTGTAAATACTCTAAGTAAAGAGTATGAGTTTCGACACAACCGCATCTAATACCGGGTCTCGAAAAGGGGCTTGTACTGGCTAGGATATAGGCATCACATAATGGAAATTATGCTGGAATCAGTTGTTCAAAATGAAATTGGGCCTTCGTCTGGACCAGATAATTTGTTATTCAAAAGATTTTAGAAAAACTGCCAAGTAATCAATAAAGAAGAGTGTACGACGTTAGAAACTGATGAAGAATCTATTGAAAAGCTCCAAGTTGTGAAAGATGAAATAATCAAATTTGATAAGAAACGACAGAATATTAGCCCAGAGATGATTGCAAGGAACTCTTGCAACTAAGCATTGTATTTTTGGGAGGAGAACTAGAAAATGGCGTGTCATTTAAAAAGCCTGCAGGTCTTTACCGAGCACTTTGGATGCCAAAGTCTATCTAGAGAACAATTCGGATTGACAAAACTTGAGGAAAAAGGTTTGCGAGAAATCTGTATTTTTAGTCTTAATCTACATTAAGTATTGGTTCCAAGCTCCATCCGCTTGTTCAGCTCCAAGAAACGACTTGGAACTCCTCAAAGATTTGAAGAAGTATGAGGATGTAAACCCTGTCATAACTAGAGAAGCAATAAATAAAGTATGTGGCCATTTAGGGTGTCTCAGAGGAACTTATCGCCTTATCATTTTTTGACGACAATATTGAAAATGAAACTAAGAAGAAAATGGTGGAAGCCCTAAGGAAGGAGGAGCTGATTTTTGCCCGAAAAGAATTAATGTAGACATTAAAAACAATCGCAATAAAAATCTAGAATTTTGTCTCTAGTAATACCAAACGATTCTTTTCTATTACAGGATTAAGCTCCGATTTCCTCAAGAAAAAGTTAAAGACTGGATCAAAGACAAGGAATATATTCAAAGCAGGGAGATAAAAACAAAATTTAAGGTAGTTGTTGTCGTCTGAGTTGACGGTGGGTTACCTGATGTGTCGCCGGTGCTGTTGCCTACGGCTCGTCGTAGAACCGGCTTGATGTCCGATCAGAAGGCGACGACAACCTGCATACCGGGAAGAAAGGAAGAATGATAGTGTCTCGAGGGTAGCTAGGGAGTCGTAGGCGAGAGCCTCGGCCGTAGCTAGACCTGTCACGGACAGGATGGGAATTCCACCTCGGAGGTACCTGTGGTGTCACGGGAACTGGCCTCGACCGCAGCTAGACTCGTCACGGGTGATAGAGGAGTGCAGGAGGAGAGTGCCTCGGGGGTAACAGTGAAGTCACGGTCTCAAGACTCGTTCGCTGCTAGGCCCGTCATAGGCGGTAAAGGAGAGTTACCTCGGAGATTACTGGTGTGGTCATTGACGAGTGTCTCGGACGCCAGTAGGCTCGTCACGGGTAACAAGGAAAGGAAAGGAAAGGAAGTTTGAAAAATAAGAAAAAACAACTTTAAAAAATATTTTATTAAACAAATGCAGTAGTAGTATACAAGGCGGAGAAGGAGAGTGATGAGTAAGAGAGAAGGCGAGAGGTCAAGGAGAGGAAAGAAGGTGTGAGAGAAGGTGAGGTACCTTCTCTGGCTAGAGAGTAGACGGCCGCGGTATTTATACTGGCTGGCCGCCCCCACTCTGCTTAGTGCAGGTGGCGCGCCAAGTGGCTCTATTAGAAACCTCCTTCTCTCTTACTGCCGCTACATAGTCAATGATACAGCAACAAAATTCTGACCCTAGATGAAGACCAGAAGCAATATATTTTGCTTCTTGAGAAGTCTTTGAGACAAAAGTTCCCGAGCTACAAAAAAGCAACTTTGCTGTCTGCATAATGATTTTTTTCCGTGTTAATTGTTCATCAAAGTCTTTTTAAGGACTCTAATCAACTAATATTAGCTTATATTCATTCTGTAATAAGTTTTTAAAAATCTGTGCTTTTTGCCTAAATTTCCTCTTGTTTGTTTACATCCCGAAAGTAAATTGTAACACATATATGATACAAAATTAGCTTTGGGTAACATATCTGGCCCTTAAAACCTTATTTTAGTTTTTATTATGTAAAAAAATATAATTTTAGAATAAATACAAAATTTTTTAAATAATCACTTTTTGGGAAAATGTTAGATTTTTTATAATCTTTAGTAGCGACCTTTAAATTGTCCTCGAAAAATCTCAAAAAATTATTTTAAGTTTCTTTTAATAGGTAGAACAAAATGGGAGGGTGACCCAAGAGAAAAGAAACAAAAAATATTTTTGGGTTACATAAGCATCGCCCCAATATATATGTATACATATTCAGGAAGGCCCGAAATGTCGACTATCGTCATCTTAGATGGGGGTGCTAAAACGGATAGAAATCAGTGCAAATTAAAGTAAATTGAAATATATTTAATTAAGTTACTACTTGTCCTATTAAAAAAAAAAAAAGAAAAAAAAATATCATGATTGTGGTCTTAAAAAAGAGTCTTATTTTTTAAAGAAGAATTTGGAAACCTAATTCTTGCCAAAAATGTTATTGGAACCTAACCAAAGGAAGGTACCGAATCTACTAACAGACAACCTGCTTTGATAAGTTCATTTTATTTTTTTTTAGTATTCACACCATTTAACCCGGGAAAAGTTGCGTTTGTCTCATCGACGAAGAGACCGCACATTTCTGTTAATTACAGATGAACCACCAATCCTAGCTGGCCAACCTGAAATGTGTCGATTTCGTCCTTGGCAGAAGAGAAGAATGCCAAAATCATATTGTATTTGTGGACAGCATACGGCCAAGTTATGTCCAGATAGTAAAACCAGGCTCTGACTTATACATTATCAATAATTAATAAGAAAATTTATTAACTACAAGTCCAATGTAATTTTTTCTATTATTTGTAACTCATTGTTCCTGTTTACTTGGTAGCGTAGTGTATTCCTATTGATATGCTTTCGTAGTTTATTTATTCTATTTACTGTCTCATTATTTCTTTGGCAATTTTGCTTTTGTGACATTTTATTTGTGATTTTTGTGTGAAATAGTTATTCTTTCCAACAGATCATACATTAAAAATCAAAGTGTTTTGCGTTTATTGAACCTTAACTTTAATTGAGTAAATTACATCACTCTTAGTTTACTATCGACAAAAGGCATAAAAAGTGTAAATGTAAATAAGGTCTGTTTGAAAGTATTATAAATACTGGATTTACATGATGAATAGGCATCCCTGAAAAGATAATAAGGTTACTTCGTCTCCTCGACGTAGCGTTCGAGTAGCGCTACCTTTCCCGGGTTAAATAAAGTAATATTTATAAATAAAAATAACAATTAATCCTCTAACCATGAACCATCTTGTTTCCGGTATTTCCAAAAAACCTTCCTTTCTAAAAGGGTTTGAGAATAAAGGGGCTGGTGTGATCATGAGCTGAATCACCACCATTTTCCACTGAACCCACTGAAGCATCTGCCCCCCCCCCCCCCCCTGTTTCCCTCTCTTTTATGGGGGGTCGAAATCGTCTCATGAAGGTTACCTGACTCCACGTGCTAGGCTAAGAAAAAAAAAACACTCAGCAACTTTCACCATGGACAATGTTAGTCCATCTTTACTAGTTTGTGAACCTGAAAATTTTGTTCACAATACCGAAATAATTGCAGAAACGGTTATTAACAGTTCGAAACTAATCGATTTTTAAATTGTTTGTTTGTTTAACGTCACTATATGCCACTGAGGCTAATCGGAAGATGATACAGTAGGAGTCCTAAATTTTTCCTATTCAGTTATAATTAGGATAGGGATCTTTAACGAGTATAGTATTAAGGAATTATCAATAATTTAATCATCATTATTCAAATCAATCATTTCAATGAAGCTTATATTATATATATACAATTTCGGACTATTCACCCAACTGGATCATTTTCGCCCTGTAATACAATATTAATCATATTTAAATAAAACAAAATACATTTAAATACATTAAAATTACAAGGAAATACAATTGCCATACAATATAAAAACGAACTTTGATGTAACCATACAATTACAATTTTAAAAAATCTGGTGCGTGCGCACAACACACAACTTTCACTTATCAAATTACTTAGATAAGAAATTAATGCGTTTTGTTAATGCTACTTCTCAAAGTTACTCATTTTTCCACATTCATTTCTTATTTTTGTTTTCATTTGCTCAATAATCCCCTCAGAACATTTGAATATTGATAGCGCTTACCTGATAATAAAAAACACCTAATTTTCATTAAACATGACGAATATGATGAAAATTGTTAAAGCCGTTATTGAGATAATCGAAAAATTGGAAAAAAAGTTATGAAATATAGTGCCCCCTCCGTTTCACCAATTTTGATGAAATGTTGGCTATCACATCTTTGGAATATACATACATCAAATACCCAGTTTGATCAAAATGGTAAAGCCGTTTTTGAGTAAATAAAAAAAACACGTGAAAATGATACAAAATGTATTAAGTAAAGTCCCCCCTCCGGTTGATCAATTTTGATGAAAATTTTACAGTCATATCTCGGGCATATTAATACATTAAATACTATGTTTAATCAAAATCATTTAAGCCGTTTTTGAGAAAATCGAAAAAAAGGTAAAAATTGGAATAAAAGTCGTGAAATAAAGTGCCCCCTCCGTTTGATCAATTTTGATGAAAATTTTACAGTCATATCTCGGGCATATTAATACATCAAATACAATGTTTAATCAAAATCATTTAAGCCGTTTTTGAGAAAATCGAAAAAAAGGTAAAAATTGGAATAAAAGTTATGAAATAAAGTGCCCCCTCCGTTAGACCAATTTTGATGAAATGTTGGCTGTCACATCTTTGGAATATACATACATTAAATACCTAGTTTGATCAAAATCTTAAAAGCCGTTTTTGAGTATATAAAAGAAACACGTGAAAATTATACAAAATTTATTAAGTAAAGTCCCCCCTCCGGTTGATCAATTTTGATGAAATTTTTACGGTCATATCTCGGACAAATTAATACATCAAATACTCAGTTTAATCAAAATCGTTAGAGCCGTTTTTGAGAAAATCGAAAAAACCGTAAAAAGTTATTAAATAAAGTACCCCCTCCCTTTGAGCAATTTTGATGAAATTTTTGCTGTCACATCGCGGGCATATACATACACTAAATACCTTATTTCAGATTCGCACGGTTTATAGTTTTTGAGCTAGTCTGTTCACACAGACACACACACACACACACACACACACACACACACACACACACACACACACACACACACACAGCCGCACACAAACCGGAAGTCGAAATTTTTCACGATCGCAATACTTCCACTTACTATATATTTCATATATAGGTAAGTGAAAGTAAAAATCTGGTGCGATGCGCGCAACACACAACTTTCATTTACGAACTTACTTAGATTAGAAATCGATTCATTATTGCTTATTTATTTTTTTAATAGACCTAATTTCATAAACAGTCGAGTTTTTTTTACTGCTTGCTTGTTTTTTTTCTACGAGTTGCTTTTTGTAAATACGAGTATATCGTGAAGGGGAATCGATAGTTGCATTTAGTCTCGTTGTAAATTTTGTCTCTTATGCCTTTCTGGATATCGAGGACGATTACTGTTCCTCTAAAATTTATTAAAATTAATTTATTTTAATTTACATTAAATTAATTAATCGATTTAATGTTACAATATATAGGAATGTCTTTTTAAAATTTGTTGTTATTTCTTTTTTAAATTAAAAAATATTGTTTTAAATGATTAATTTTTAAAGAATTTGTAGTCTTGTTTTGCTTTGGTTAAACACTGTTGCTTATTTATCTTGCATATGGAAATCAGGGGTGATTGAAATGCAAGATCTATCGCTGTGTTTGCTAAACTAATCATTTCCTTTGTGGTCTTTTAGTAATCGAGTTTATTTGTTATTTTGTTTTTGGTTTTTGGCTAAGTTGGTTGGACTCAGTCATACGTGTTAATAAAAACATCTATGATCATAAATTATTAAATTGAATTATATTTGGTTTTATTTTATTTAAGAGCAGAGTTCACCACGAAAATTCTCACTGAAATATGGACAATTGTCCATTTTGGTTTGTTTGGGTATCTCTTTTGTTCAAATTAACTTTTTACTTCCCACAATTTTCTTTTGGGTGGTATATTTCTCCTAGAATATCTTCCTAGTATGCTTCTAATTAATCGTACCGAAAAATCTGTTCATGTAAGTTAATATTTTAAAAGATAAAACAGCACGATGACCACTAACCAACAACTAGAGCAGATTTAATATTGTTGCATTCAATATATAAAAAAAGCTTTCATTTGAAAGAAACGAAAATTTTGAAATCTTTATATAATTGTAATTAAAAGAATAATATCCCGAAACCGTTACAAATAGCTATTAAGAAATGTGTGGCCTGTTATTCATAATTTTTGCTTTACCTCGAAATTCATACATATCTACATATAAGAAGTATATGGTATTATTATAGTCTAAAATTTAAAAGTTCTCAAGGCCATATTATTTTCACACACCATATTTATTTAGCCATATTATTTTTTATTATAAGTATGAAAAATATATAAAGTTTTGTTATTATTTTCTTAACATTTTAAATAATACTAATTCTTCAATTAAATTGTTATTAAAATTTAAGAGTATTTCCGATTGGAGAATGAAACTATTAGGTTTTTCCTCTGATATATGATGGGTTTCCTTTCAGCAACATTATACAGAAGTAGAAGAAAAGGGAATTAAAGAAGCAATAAAAAGGAAAATACGGAATGGCTGCAACGCTAATAAAATGCTGAGCATGAACTGGTCTTAAATCGAATAACCTTTTTCTTGTACTTCAGCAGATTAAATTTATGATGGCAGTCTACATAATGGATAGGGTATATATAGCTAGTAAAATAATAGTAATAATAGTAATTTCAAATATTTCTGTAATTTCCTATAAAAAAAGAGAGAGTGTAAGAGAGAGAGAGATAGATAGATAGAGAGAGAGAGAGTGTGTGAGAGAGAGAGAGAGAGAGAGAGAGAGAGAGAGAGAGAGAGAGAGAGAGAGAGATTTTGTTATGAGTGTTTTCATAAAGCGCTGCATGTTTTTACAAGATCCTCATTTTTTTAACCCTGTCCAAGCAACATCTATTAAATATTTAACAAAAATATCATTAATAAAAAATTATTTATGTTGTTAATTTTTTTGAAACAGAGAAAAATGCAGTTATTGTTTTAGCCTATCTGCTTCATTTAAAAAAATTAATAGTAGGCTAACATCTTTGCATTGATTGTGCTTTTAAACTTAAATTCACTATCCTGAAAAATCGAGTTTTTTTTTTAAGATACACCGCTGTTGAAAGGAATGAGAGATATGCCATTTTAGTTCATGCGAGGAAACTGTATACAGCGAATAATTCTGTCATCCTAGTGAATATTTGGCTGTCTTAGCCAAGCTTAGTCCAAAATAGGTTGTGACGAAGCATAATTTATGTCAAATAGGAAATGTACCCTATCAAGTATCGCTAATTGAACGGTACCTTAACGTCACAAGAGCCATTGATACATTCAGCGTTTTCTACACATCAACCATGAGGCATAAAACCCTTTCGCTGTCTGTTGGGGTCTTCAGGTACAGTTCATGTTCAAGATAGGCAGTTACTAACGGGTCAAATTGAATTTATTTTCAAACTTTTTGTTCTTTGTACTTGCAGTCTTTTCCTTCAATTAATTAATTATAATTTACTATCGAAAATATGGTTACTGATCCAAAAAGTATCATGTATTGCACCTTTGAATAGATCGAAGAGGAAGATAGAAGTACTTTACAGTAAGTATACTGGCCGATTTACAGCTGTGACAGTTTTAAAAATACCTGCCACACAAAGACCGAAATACTTATTTTTCCGAACAAACGAATTCAGCAGATATCTTTCTATTATATACAATAGTTTTCAGCGTACATTTTACATTCTTGTATTTTTTAAAAATACTGTAAATAAAAATGTGTAAATAAACGAACCGTATAAGTTTCTCACTGAGGAAGCCAACATGTCCTCTAATAAAATTAATAACACTCCTATGCCTTCTAAAAACTATGTACGTTATCTCGGACTACACTTGGACAAAAGACTCACTTGGAACATGCATACAAAACTAAAAAGACAAGAACTTTATGAAACAGACGATATAAACAACGGTCACACCTCCCAGGCAACAGACCAGTACTTAACTTACGAAACAAAAGACTAATATATGGTATAACACCTAAACAGGTACACTTGAACAAAATTCAAACCACACTATCGAAAATTATTAGAAAAATTGTAAACGCTCCTTGATATATTTCTAACAACACAATACACAAAGACATGGACATTCCGACAGTAACATCGTACATTCATGACAAATACGCCGAATTTCACTATTCAACTCATAACCATCCAAACTCTCTTTTTCCTTCTCTTTCCTCCTCCCAGTTACCCGTCCAACGAAGATTAAAAAGACAATGGCCGAGGGATAGCTCGAGCACGTCATTGAAATCAAGCAATTTGCTCATAAACATTGCATTCTCCTCAAATTTGCTAGATGCTCTCCGGCTCAGGCGCAAATTACGTAACATATAAATAAAATAAAAATGTAAGACGACGCACAGTGGGAAACATTGTACAGCTCTTTATTTAAATTAACGATAAAGGAATAATTCTTTTTTATTTATGAACATCGGCTCTATTTATTCATTGAACCAGACTAAACAATATATGGGAGCTCTGTAGGAATTTAAAATTCATTTTTATCCAATTCCTTTCTTCACTTTGAACTACATATAATGGTTTATTTGGTACAGAGCCCCCTAAGGAGGTGAACTGAACTAACATCCTTTTCTGCTGAGCTTTCATAGTATATAAAAGCCATCATCGGGGTCACCTTTGGTGTAGTGGTTAGCATAGAAACTTACTATACCAAAGGTCGCGGGTTCGCGTACCGAGGTGGCCCAAGGATTTTTTAATGGGAGTAAAAATTTCTTTTCTATGCTGTCCCTCGGATAGGACGTATAGGTCCCGAGCCTGTACGATGTCAGGTACTCGTTAAAGATCCCTATCCTAATTATACCTGGATAGGTAAAATTTAGGAATCCCTCTGTAGCATCGTCCGATTAGCCTTAGTGGCATAAAGTAACGTTAAAACAAACGAAAGCATTATCAGTCATTTACTAATTTTTCAAAACTTAAAAGTAATTATTATATGAAAGAATAAAAAAAAAATTATCTCCTACTTCTTGGACAGTAATGGAAAAAATAAATGACAAATAATGAAACTAGACATCTTTTTTAGGATTTTCTCCAAATTAAGACCTAAAGAAATAAACAATGTTCCAAAGTTGGGCTTCGAATCTTCAGTTCTATATATCATCGATATCAATTTTTTTGTATCACACACCCTCTACTATTGTCAAAAACAATGATCAACATTTTTTTTTTTTTTTTTGTTATTTTAGGCTTTACTTTTTATATTACAACATATTTTACTATTAAGAAAAATGTCTATAAAATTGCGTTTTCGTCCATGTTATATATATAATTTGCAAATAAAAATTATTTAAATCAATCTATTTTCTAAATTAAATCTATTGGCAATACTTTGTTCCATTTTTTTTTTTTTTTTTTTTTTTTGCACACTAATAGAGGGTCTATGGTGTTGTAATTTAATCAAGAGCTATACAATTTTTGCTACTGAATCATAAATGTTTCCCATTTTGCGCCTTTATAAAAAAAAATCAAGAAATTGTGAAAAAATAGGGGTCTGTCCGTCGTTAAGTAGACAACGGGTTTAGTCCTCTGTACCTAAATAAATTTAAAATAAGTACCTCGTACAAATTATATACAATTTTTCTTCAGTGAGACATATAATATTACTGCTATCTGGTAGACAAAGACGGCACGAGCTGAACTGTACCATTAATACTAAAAATATGTTGGATGGACTAGATTCGAATTAAGATGTCAATTCTATCGGCCACTTTGCTATTATTGCTTATAACCCCATTAACTTTAGACAGAAAAATAAGAGAATAATGGAACATTTACACCTAAAACAGTACAGGGAGCTCAAGAAAAACAAATGTCAGTGTAATAGGTTTTGTGATAATGTAAGATGGGATGTAAATTTAGATATATGTATTTTTGAAATTGATAATACTTTAAGTAGCTAGGTTTCGAGCGATATGAAGGTCGAAAACCCTTCCAACCGACACAATCAATGCCAGCCTAATCTTCACAACGAGAATACTGTCCTTATTCCATGCGAAGGGCGGCTCACGCGATATTGAGCACGTGGCAGAAGAGAAAATTAATGCTTGCATTAGCAGTGAATGATATGCACTAATTAATTTAGCGCTGTGATTTGAATAGATCTCATTTGGTTTCTTGATGCCGCCGTACATCATAAGCAATCGAGGTGCTTTGTTATTTACATGTTTTATGATTTATCTGAACAACGTGCGACCTGCAAAATAGTCATCACATATGAGAACTAAAACTAAGATATCTCTATATATATAATTTATTAACCCGGCGTTGGTCGCGCCCCTCCGTGGGACACCGTTGGTCGCGCGTGAGCAAATTGCTCACACCTCAGTTTTTGGCTATTCTATTATTTTTTAGCAGCATTCTTCGCAATATTTTTGTTTCTTTTAATTTAGAATATCTTTGTCATTAAATTATTAATCTAAGGTGTTTTCATCAATTTAATGCATTTATTATAATTTATTTATAGGAGTGGAATGAATAGAAGAGAATAAACAAGAATAAAAGTCTTTATAACCACTATTTTTAGTTTAAAAAAAAAGTAGTTATTGCAAGAAAATTGCAGTAGCATGCATTACTCAAAATTACAAAAAGAAAAATAAGAAATTTTTAGTTGAAAAGAAAAAAAATATATAAAAAATCGCATAAAGTTGGTACTTTGATACTCGAATTCAGGCTCTAATTCTGGCAAGTCGACGGATTTTTCGAGAGGAAGACTGGAGATTTGACCTCAGGTATTACCACTTAGCTCAACTTCAAGAAGCCAGGAATAACGATCTAAAAACGAAATACCCCATTTTACTCAAAAATATAAAAACTAATCTAACCTTTTACTAAAAAACCTTAGAGTCATTTTTTTCTTCCGGATTATACTCCAAAAGCCGTAATACTTTCGACAGACGTATTGTTCCACTCATTTTCCCAACTAAACTACCAAACGGAACAGCTACAATATTTCATCAAAGAAGGAAAAACGTCCACTGACAATATTTGGGCTCATTACTGCGGAGATAGACAAGTCCGTGCAGGTCAGGGAGCGGCCTGCACGGTGGCTCAGTTCTGTGTCACGGATGGTCGCGCTGTGAGCAATTTGCTCATGCTCCCGTTTTTTCGAACAAAACGTTTTATAGGGGCTTAGCGCGACAATTGTTTTTTTCAAAAACAACTTCCTAAAGTGAGTTAATGTATAAATGACAAATAGAAAAAATGTCAGAATTAAATAAAAAGAAATAAGCGAAATACACAAGATTTTCGGCAAGTGTGAGCAAAATGCTCACAACGCGACCAACGGCGGGTTAATCTCTATTAATGTAATTTTTTTTTTTTTTGGTCCTTTCGAGGGTTCATTGCTTATAAAAATATACCGAAACATGGGGAAAAGGTTCAAGAGCCAGTAACTTGAATTATAAAATTATGTAAAATAAATTAGATAGTTATGTATAAAAAAAAAGTATGGTGTAGTTTCTCCAAAAAAAAACAAACATTTGAATAAGAATATACTAGCTGACCCGTGCGACCTATACTAGCTAACCTACCTCAATCCACTTAATTAAATTACACACCCTATATTAAGTGTCGTATAGTGCGTATTTAGTGGATCATGGGAATAGGTGAGGGTTGAAGTAAAGAATAGATGTGTTTAAATTGTTGATTATTTATTTTTCGAAACATAAGTTCAAGGTATTTCCATATTTACGTAGTATTTATGTATTTATGTATATGCATGTATTTATGTGTTCACAAGACCTTTTTGAACACCATGTTTGAAGTTACGATATGGTGTGATTGTTGGTTGGTGAGTTAGTTTTAAACAGAAATAGATGTCACTGAAAGAGCGCACCCTGGAAAACGCCACATACACTTCGCGCACGTAAACATGCATATTTCGCGGAAAGCGAGTGCGCTGATTTTATTTACTGAAATCACACGTTTTTGCTTGTAATTCACAATAGGAAAAGTGTTTATAACCAAAAATATTCTTTTTGATAAACTGAAAAATAAGACACCTTCGTAAAAGCCCTGCGACCATTTTGGCAGAAAACAGCAGTTTTTCGCTTATAACTCGCAAACGAAGGTCTTTATAAAAAAAATGAATATTACTGAAAATATTCTCCTTGAAAACCTGAAAAGATTGAAACCATTTAGAAACCTCTACGACAATTTTTCTCTCAAAAACCGCGGTTTTGCTCTTATAACTCGCAATCGTACTCGAAATGAATAATCTATATATTATTCCGGTGTAGTGGTTAAGGAAAGCTTTAAAATGATGCCTCATTCATGAAATTCGATAAATTATTGAGGAAGTTATAGCGTACCTACAAAGAAAAGGCTTTGAGAAATACACTCGCGGCCAAAATAACCGGCGCACCTTCATTTTTAGTAATAAATGTATCTTAACGTAGGTATAACGCGTCCTAGCATCGATTTTTTATTTCTTATCTAAAATAAGCACATGTCCCTTCAATATTATGTCAATAATCCTCCATAGTAAACAATCAACAGATTAGAATTCGAAACAATACTGCATTAGTACGTATATGCGACTTCAATGCTATACGTTTTCCTGCTTAAAGTGCTTTTCTATTTAATTTTCTTTCGTTTTTTTGTGTTTGTGGTTGTTACTTAATCTTTTTTTTTTAATAAAATGTTTTTAGAAGCTATGACAGTTGCGAGTCTATACGAGAAGGCCAGGATCAGGGAGCCCTAGAACGACTGAGCCAGCAGATGACCGTTCCATCATGATGCAAACGTTAAGAAACTGCACACAGACTGCAGTAGAAACCGCTTGTCGGCTGAGAATTGCTCGACAGGTGAGTGTGAGTTTAGGAACAATAAGTAGAAGGCTCGCCGAAGTGAACTTGCACTCCAGGGCCCCAGTAACAGGTCCTCAGTTGACGGCAGCTCACCGAAATGCACGTCTTCAATTTTGCCGAGAACATGCTAACTGGACTGAACCTGATTGGGCCTCCGTTATGTACAACGACGAGTCAAGGTTTAATCTGTATACTCAGGATGGCAGAGTAAGAGCGTGGAGAAGAAGGGGAGAGAGGTATAGCCAGTGCAACATCGCTGAAACGGTGAATTTCGAAGGTAGGTCTGATATGGTGTGGAGAGACATCAGATCACAAGCGAGGACAGACCTCCACGTGTTCAACAGACCCTCCCTCAATGAAACCTCGTATATCACGGAGATTCTAGAAGAACATGTGATGCATTTTAAGTCTTCCTTTGGCAATAATTTTCGCCTTATGCAAGATAATGCCCGGCTATACACAGCACATGTCGTGCAAGAGTATCTGGATAAGGTCGGCATTCGTACTCTTCCATGGCTAGCTCGAAGCCCTGATCTGAACCTTATAGAACAGCTATAGGAGGTGTGTCCGACGGCGGCCAAACCCTCCCATTACTGTACAGGACCTCAGGACAGCGCTAGTGGAAGAGTGGGAGGCTGTACCCCAGGAACGGGTAGCTATCCTCATCCAAAGTATGCCGAGGAGGGTTGAAGCAGTCATCAGAACCAGAGGAGGGAATACCCGGTACTGAGGACGCTTTTTTTTTTGTTTAATCAAAGTTAAACATGTAAAAAGTCAATTTTTATTTTTAGAGATATTTCGTTTATTTTACAATAAATTTTATTTCTTTTTTATATGTCGTTTTTTCTTCATTTTCCTTGTGCGTCTTAGAAGCATATAGTATGAACTTTGCTCAGAAAAAAATTGGGAAGTTTATCTCAGTCCAACAAAAAGATAAGTGCAAAAATCTAGGTGCGCCGGTTTTTTTGACCGCGAATGTATATACATATATGATTAAAAAAAATAATTATTTTAGCTATTGGAGCATAATTATTCTTATTTTTTATTTAATAAAAAACTTGCTTTAAAAGTGTTTTTAAAGGCCTTAATTTACCCGAAAAAGCCCTAAAGCTGGGATCGATATATGTATATTAATAGGAGCTATATCTATATGGGATTTATAAGGCTAATCAAGGCCATTTTTAACTGAAAATGACGGGATGAGAGTTCCCTCATATAACCATAATACATGTCGAAATAGGCCACGCCCAAAAGTAGGATAGCGACAGCTTTACCCAACATTATTGTTCTTATTATAAAATAGAGGATTTCATTACTCCATTTTTAAAAATTGCGACTTAACAGGACATATGCTACCTTCGTTATTAAAATCCTGTACCACTACAATCCATTAATCTTGTTTTCGGTGCTCTGTAAGGAAGTAACCAAGATGGTCGTGTAAAGAGGTGATTTGATCGTAATAACGCTAAATCGCTAGCTTTTTCCCCCCATATTTTTTAATTTATGGGTACCCACCTTATGAAAACCCAGGAGGGTCTCTCGGCCACAGAGACGATCTCCGGCAAAATATTAAAGATATCTTGCAACTCAAGATTCGAACTCGGGACCTTGACCACAGCAACTCAATGAAAATAAATTAATATTATTTATATTAATAAATAAATATATTAAATATATGTACATTATTAAATATTAATAATATTCGCATGGTTGGTACTCCATAAGATTTATACATACTTATATTCAAGTCAAGTCAATCTTAACTCTTTACTGATTCTCTTCGCCCGATCTAGTATATTTTTTCCTAATTCTTCCGGTTGTGGGTGCCTGAATAGTAATTCATCTAAAGAATTATTTGTCTTTTTTCAATATTTATATATTAAATTTATTTATTTTATAGTGGTTAACCACTTTTAATATTTTTTCAATAATTCTTAATATTTTATTTTAAGTGAGAAGAATGTTTTTTGTTTTGTTTCTTTATAAAATGAAAGGTAGAAAAAAAAATTTAATTAGAAGAAGCTTTTTCTTTTTTTAATGTTCACAATAATCTTAGTACGCCACCAGATGTGTTACGCTTAAGACCATACCGATTTCCGTCTAAGTGAAGAAATAAAAATATATAATGGATATGTCGTTTCGTTTATTATAAAATCGAAAACAGTTTATTATAAAATAAAAAAAATATTCTGGTCTTTATTTTATTTTAAGGACACCAGTTACTTTTTCATGTTATTAGTGATTTCAGTTACCAAGTCATATGATGTTTATTGATGGTTATAGAACCCCATACAATTTGCCATTTGAAGAAGGTAATTTGATATTCTATAAATCAAAAAATGACTTTTTTTAGATTATATCGTCTTTTAAACTCAGCCTTTTAAAAGCAGGAATAGAGGAGATTCCAGGTATGGAGTTTAAACATTACCCGGTTAAACATAGTGAAAACTTCATAGACTTGGTCTTGGTTATTTGGACTCAGGGGACCCCAAAACGTGTATTTCCGTTGAAAACCGGAAGTCGAAATTTTTCACGATCGCAATACTTCCTCTTACTATATATTTCATATATAGGTAAGTGAAAGTAAAAAGTAACTGGAGTACCTTTAGTAAAAAAGACGTAAGTATTCCTTTACTACTAGACTGTATTAAAATCTTTGTAAATTATTGTAGGCGATTTCTTTTTTAATGTGTTAAGTTAGTTCATGAATGCCGACCTATGATATTTTTTCAGTAACTTCGAACAAGTAGGTAGTTAACTTTCTTAAGAAGCCTTGATAATATCGGGATGCTCTCCTTTGATGTTGATGTTTTGCTCCACTAAAACTTGAGCAGTGGATGGTAAGAGAAGCACGAACTGCGAACTGGAGTTAGCAAGGCCGTGCTTTGGGAGCCTGACTACATAGAAAATGAGTTTCTTCTGTTCGGTCGATCCACTCTGTAAGCAAGAAACGCACCCCTTTGAGTTCAACACCCTCCTAAACAATGCCCTTTTGTGTATGATACAAGTATTTACCCCTAATAATTACATAGCTATATTAATTGCAATAGACACATATACATATATAATGACTTTACAGACTTCAATCTGAGACTTGGTAAACATATCATAGTATAAAGAATAAAGATTTTTTTTTTCACTTTAAATTTATAACATAAGCAGGATTAAACAAGCTGTAACAACGTAATTAATAGTCCGAGTTCCCCCACCCCCCATTTGTTGGAATATAGAGACCTATCACATTTCCTCTTAAATAATCGACAAGAAAGTTGTGCCTAAATGAAGTATTCTTTTATTCTTAGCTTTTCTAAAGGCTTATTTAGGGAGATCTGACTTTTTTCCATCTTGGAGGGGAAGGAAATCTATTATAATTCTATCATCATATACTTTATTTGGGAACTAAACAATTTTTTTTTAACAACAATAGGGAAAACGCAAACAGTTCAGTTGCTACCTTAATAGAGTCCTCTTTCAGGGTTAGCAAATAATTATGAGATTGATTTTTGAGAATACTTATTTAATTCTTAATCTCATCTCATCCTCTATGAGTTTTTTTTTAAATGTTTTTCCTGAAGATTTAAAGTGGTTTTCAAAATAACCTATTCTTAAGATAATTTAAAAAAATCTGGTGCGATGCGCGCAATACAGAACTTTCACTAACCAACTTACTTAAATTAGAAATTGACGTGTTTTGTTAAATTCCATTCCTCAAAGACACACATTCATTTTCTTATTTTTGTTTCAATTGCTCTCGAATGTACACTAATAATTATTATTAAATAAAAATATTTACCACGTAACAAATAATTTTCATTAAATGAACAGAACGTTTTTAATTATAAACATCGCCTCTAATTAAAGGCGTTACGAAATATTTTTTTTTTTACCTGCATATGTTTACTTGATTTTTTCATATTTCATATTTAGCTATTTCTTATCTTTAGACGTAATGAGAGGCAGTTACTTTCTCCATTTAAACAAAATCAAAGGTACTTTAGAGGTAAACAAAAAAGTCCCTTCCCCATTTAAGATATTAAAGAATGCTTGATTCTCATTAAACATGACGAGTTCGATAAAAATCGTTAAAGCCGTTTTTGAGAAAATCTATAAAAACGTAAAAATGGGAAACAAAGTTATGAAATAAAGTTCCCCCTCCGTTTGATCAATTTCGATGAAATTTTCGCTATCATATCGTATCGCGGGCATATTCATACATTAAATACCAAGTTTGATCGAAATCGTTAAAGCCGTTTGAGGAAATCGGAAAAAACACGTAAAAATTAGACAAAATTCTTTATATAAAGTATCCCCTATGTTTGACCAACTTTGATGAAATTTTCGCTGTCATATCGCTGGCATATACATACACCAAATACCCAATATCAGGTTCGTGCGGTTTATAGTTTTTGAGCTAGTCTGTTCACATACACACACACAGACCATTTCACGGGACTTGGCTATTTGGACCCCAAAACGTGTATTTCCGTTGAAAACCGGAAATACACGTCGAAATTGTTCACGATCGCAATACTTTCCCTTACTATATATTTCATATGAGTAAAAAGTATGATCAGAAGAAAAAGACAAAGAAAAATAACAGAAATTAGAAATTATGAGAGAAAAAGATCAAACCAAAGGTGTAGTAGATTAGGTTATATATATGTCAAACTAGGTGGAAGGTGCAGTTAAACTACAGGGCAAATAATGCATGCAAAAGATTGCTTCTGCAGATAATTGAAAATTTTGTTATGTTAAATTGATTGATGAAGAAATACCTGTATAAATTTCATAATATCAAAGAAAAATCTTATGCATAGATGGAATTTTATACTACTTAAGTCCAATCTCCCAGTTTTTTAATAAAAATAAATATTGTAGTACTGTAAAAACATATTCCACTTGAGAGATTTATTGAATGAGAGGTTTATTTATTTCATATCAACAATTTTATCACTGTGACTATGAAAATTGCAATAGGAAGAAGGAAAATTTATAGAGCACATAAACAGGCAACTGGTCAGTAACCCATGCCAAAGAGATCTCCTAAAAGAATTAAAGTACTTATACCTTTATGTAATGAATGCACTAAAAGTGAGGGCCTTTATTATATATGAATAAAGTAAATTAATTCTCATAATATTACGTTTTGTTAATAATCTTCTTTTTTTAATTTATTATTTTGTTGTTAATGTATAAGCATGTTTCCCAACTCCTTGGTCATACAAACCCTTTAGAAAATTTGTAAAGAAAATGGACACGGGATCTAAAAGATAAAAAATTTCATTTAATTTTTTTTCGTTTTTTTTTTTAATATTCAGATTTGATTGTGAATATTTTTTGATAAAAAATATTGTATGTTCAAGAGAAGATGGTTTACAGTGTGCCAAGTGATTCGCATCTCAATTTATTAGTTTATTTTTGAAAAATACAATGACTCAAATGTTCGAACATAGAAGGTAAATTTAGGTTCACTAAGAAAAAAAAAATGAAAAAAAAAACCTGGCTTCCTAATTACGATGTTTTAATCATACTTTGTTTTCCATCATGAGATAGGTACTTCGTTCTTTTAAAAGAGACAAAAAACCATTCCATTACCTTATTACTAATTTGGCAAAGAGGTGTATTATTCATTTCTTCAAAGGAAACATTACAATTTATTCATATTTTCAATAATTATCATCATTCTTTATTCTTTTTAACTAAATCCAAACGTTTTAAATAAACCGTTCGAGCCAACCCAAATGTTCGATCCCTAAACAACCGACCTTTTCCACCAACCAACCTCCGCCAGATGGAATTTAACCCAATGCTTCGTTACGGCCAACTTATCGGGAATTTAATATTTGGAGCAGAGCATGAATGATTTAATCCAAAACATTTTTTTATTTCATTACCTTTATTACATTTATCGGATACAGTTCATTCAGTTAGGCGTTGTGTGAACGTGTAAATTCTCAGGTTGATTCGTCCCTCTTCGGCCCAAATATTCCATAAAGTACTTAATTTTCGAAACCTCTAAGCCTTTGCTCATCCATCAATGTTGGCGGCCTAACAGAATCATTTACTCTATTTCCGTCCGGAATCTTGCAACGCATCACGTGAACTTTGACACTGTAAATTATGTCTAGAATAACTTCCCATAGTTCATCATTAAAATTTAACAAAATAACCCCCTTATTCAGTTCCAGGAATGTAACCTCTCGATTGGTTGGCTTCAAAATTAAATCGTTCATAAATAGTACTTTAAGCCGATAAATGAAACTTATAAATTAAAATTGGATTACAAGGCAAGAAATTCAATTTGAATAATTAATATAGGTCAACAGCCTTTAGCCCTTGCTGGAGCCTGGGAGGATAGAGGGTGGTCGGTGAGTTATGGCTCCTAACAAAATATCTTAGGCGGGGTTAAAAGTAAACCGCAAGTTTTAATTTATGTTACGGGGTGAGAAAACGGAAGTCTCATTGGAATAACATTTTTTTTTTTTTTTGTTGCTTAAATTCTTTTCCCCCAAAACGGGTAAAATATTTTTAAATATGTCGAAAGATCAAAGTTGAAAAATAATCTTACTACCTTCACTGAGATGTATACGAGATATCTTGCTTCAGAAATTATTGCGTTCGTAGATAATTTTGAACCAGAATTTCCTCAATACAGCAAATAAACCCCAACGCAATCCCAGAATCCTACTACGAAGAATTTGTTGTTTAAGCTGTGTATTCAAGGTACTGGCAACTGATTATGTCTGGTATAATACAGAAACTTCTTCACTGTAATCGACTTATCTTATGTGGCACAGTATGCAATCTATTTATACATTTGTCCTTCAATCGAAATTCATTGTTAGACGGATTTTTTAAATTTCTGTATTTAAAATTTTGTTTATTTTCAAGAATTCGTCATATTATATTGTTAGTAATATTATAGAAAAGATAAATATAAACGCCCAATGAGCTTGGTATTTTAACTAAAAGGAGGAGTAATGAAGGAGTGATATGAATACGAAACAGACGAAGATAACCGAACTTAGCCGAGTTCTCACATACATCCCCATCAAAAGACTGAGATACTCCAGCATCATTCCAAATTATTTATTGTTTTAGTTATTTAAAAACATAAAGGTCTTCAACCACAAGGTCGTCTTAACTTTGTATTAGGACTAGAGAAAAAATAAAAATAAAATAACATAAATCTGTATGAGTCTAAACAACTTAAAAACATCAAACAATACATCATGAGTTGCAATATGGAAGGATATAAATTATAGGAATTAATAATTAACAAGCATTGATTTAATTTAAAAATGTTTGCTATTCGTTATCCATCATTTTCACTTCAGCCTTTTTAGTACAGGTAAAATAGATCAAGTTATTAGTGGGAGACATGACCAACTGTTACGATAATATTTTTTCTATGAAACAATCGCAAATACCCAATTTAAACATAACGCATCATAATATACTTTTATTTACAAGTTTTTAGCTGATATTGAAATAACGCCTCCAGCAACTAGTAAATTGTAACATTATTTTTTCCCAGTTACATACAATAAAGTATGAACCGTGGTAGATACATATCATAATAACCAATGGTAAATTTTTTTATTTATTTCATCAGACACAAATGAACATTTGTAACGAAACTTCGTAAAAATTAAAAATAGGCACTCCCTTGATTTTGTAACTTTTTAATAATATTTTGCATTAAAATGTAACAATCTAAAAGTTCGGTGGTAAAGCAACTGGTCTTACATATCTTATTTAACAAAGATTAATTTTTCAAACTAGAGTTTTTTCTTTGAAATATGCATGGTTATTTAGAAACCTATAAAAATTAAAGAAAAACAGTGTTACTAATAATAAATCAAAAATACACACTTAAATTTAAAAAAAAAAAATAATGCCTGGATTTTAATAAAAATGAAAAAAGCTAAAATAAAATTCTAAAAACCGGGCACTGAATGTTGAAAACTAAATTCGTAAGGGGAGCAAAAACTCGATTCCCCCTCATGCGTCTCAGACTATGAACTATGTATCTACTTATACCCCCTAAGTAGATAGTTTCAAAAGTTTAGAATTTTAAGTGAAGGCAAGAAACAAAAAAAAATGAACTACACTTATTAGTAATATTTAGGAATCTGTATTGTAATACTTTTTTTTAAAGTTAATATATTTGTTGTAGTATATTCATAAATGATTATAAATATAAGATTGATAAGTATGTTGAGTATATTATGAAACAAATGTATTTGTACAGCATTTCTTGAATATAAACATATTTTATATTTAAACCATCAATAAGAAAAAGACCATAACATAACTTAATGTACACGAATAAATGAATCTTTGAAAAAAAAAACCGTTATGAATTCATAACAATAATATTTCAATGGAATTGAAAGAGGAAATTGCTTCTAATTCTACACACTGAAGAAATAATTCGAATAGCGAGATGTATCTAAAAACATCCATTCTTTAATCAAATACCCTTATATTTGCTGGCATACTGCAGATCGAATTATTGAAGTGTACATTTCACAATACACCCTTCCTTAATATAATTAGTTCCATTATTGAGCGCAATTTTGTTCAGACCAATCATTCTGAAATCAGTTTACTGAAAAGACCGTTATACCGTTTTATATACAGATAGGACATATGTTTTTAAAATACAATGCTATATCATGTTATAAAGTTAAGGCTATATATATCAATGTGGCCAAATTAAATAATATTGTAATTTAATTTAGCTAAAAAAAAAAAAAGGAAATAGTAATTAGTTCCATTATTAAAAAAAATTGAATAATTTTTTTTTTTTTTTTTTTTTTTTTTAATAATGGAACTAATTACTATTAGTTATTACCCCAGGAAAGTCAAACAAAATCAAATGCTGTGAAGTTTCAACTAGGTAGTTTGGTTCAAGATTCAGTCAAAAATCTCTTCCAAAATAGATGTAAACAAGCTCTGCTAGGCAAGCAAGACATTGAGTATGATGTGCTGAAAAAAAGTATACATCAAGCAGCTTTGGAAGCTCTAGGAAGAAAGGTAAATAATAGGCACAACAAATATTGGTGGGATGTAGACAGTGAAAATGCAATTAAAAAGAAAAAACAGTGCTACAAGAAATGGCTCGTGAACAAAAACGAGGAAACCAACCTAGAATATAAAAAAACCAACAGAGAGGTCAAGAGGATCAAAAAACAGGCTATTGGGCGTTTTTGGGAGAGGAATATGGAACAAATGGACAGATGTATACAGGGACAGAAAAGCAGCTTAGCCAGGAAAAGCTTAGGAGCAATTAAAAACCAAAAGCCCTCAATTATAGGTTTAATTGTCATAAAGACCGATACATGGGTAGAATATTTTTCAAATCTGCTAAAGGAAGAGAGACAGCAGTTTATTATTGAACCGGTGGCTAAATTTGAAGAAGTGATAAAAGAGGAGGACATTCCTCCGATATCTGTAGAAGAAATAAATTTGGCCCTTAAAGGAATGAAAAACAATAAAGCTGCTGGCCCTGGAGATATTCCAATAGAACTGTTAAAATATGGACCTAAGGAATTAATGCTAATAATAATAAATAAAATAATAAAATAAAATATAATTAGCAATAGGGATTTCCTGCCATGATGGCGTATTTTCTATTCCAATTAAATGGTTTAAAAATATATTTCGAATCAATTAATTTCTACCACATTTTAAATTAAATAGTATTCTTTTCCTCTTAGCTTTCCAATGATTATATTATTAACATTTGTATATTACTACTATTATTACAAGAAATAGATATTAGGGTTTTTCGGAAAACATTTTATCTATTTTTATTTGATCATGAGATCATTTTATATTCTTTGCTAATAGAGACTTTTCATTACTAAAAATAAAAATTATTAAAGGTATTTTATTTTCCATCAGATCGTTTCTATGATAAACCCGACTTATTATACTACAGGCTATATCATTCTGGCTAAACATGAGAAGCTTTTTCAAAATTCGTTGGAGCCGTTTTTGAGAAATCGTGAAAAAAGATTAAAATCGTTGGCGTAAATTGCCCCTTCGATTTAACCATTTTGATTTAACCTATGAAGTAAAATCAGTGGCATACCCCTACCCTAAATACTTAAGTTCAGTTTCGAAAGAGTTTTCATTTCATTTCTAGTCTGTTCACACATAATTTACCGTAGCTACAGCTATACATTGAGATTGAAAAATTTTGTACTGTGGATATATTCTATTTATTTTATCACAGCTATCGTCGAGGTTAAAAATTGAAACGGCAAGAAATCTTTGAAAAAATTGTTGAACATTTAAATCATGCTTAAACTTGTATAAAAGTCGATATACTATTTCCGATAAGCAAATCGAGGAAAGGAAAAAGATAGAACTAAGAAGACCTCATAGGGAGATACCAATTGAAGGAAGACAGGAAATTAGTATGATTGGATGGAAGCCACGTGCCAAGCAGATAGACTGGGATTTAGGCTTCATCCGATGAAACAACCACAACTCGCTTTAGCTACACTATCAATATTAATATCATTAATAGCCGTTGAAAATATATAAATATATTTAATATTATAAATATAAATATTTTAAAAAAATATATATAATTTACAGTAACATTTAAAGAACTTAAAACATGAAAAACTTCTGAATGTGTGAAGCAGAAACAAATCGCATACAAAAAACATCAAAGCTATATTTTCGACTTCACTTTTCATTTACATGACGTGTTCATCAATTAAGTTCTTCAGTTATAATTACTGCATTCACTGGAAAATATAAACTCCGCCTGGGGATATATTTATATTAAAAATAAGTATGATATTAAATCTAGTTAACTTAACATCGCGGTGCCGAATGGGAAATGTCCGACGTATAGGTCAAGACGGAGGTGGGAGGATTGCTTGAATGAAGGCAGGTCTTTTCAAGTTTAAGCGGTCGGTGAATAGAGGTGTGCTGAGAGAGTGTTGTTGGGTCTTCACTGAACATTCGGGTTCGTTAAGCCTTCATAATACAACATAATAATAACATAATAAAACATAATTTTAAATGGCGTGAAATTTACTATGCTAATATTGGAGTGTTGAAGTTGGAAGGAAAAAATATATGTGTTTAGTAGGTGGTCAAGGAAACATATGAATCCTCATGAGTTTTATTTTTTATGTGCTGTGCCTACTAATAAACTCCAAGGGGTAAGCGGAGACGAATGTGGGAGGATAGCAAAGAATAAAAGCTTTTGGTCCTCAGTAGGTGGATGGGTGCTTAAAGTCAAGGGCATCCATCTAAATTTTATAAAATTCATTGAAAATAGCAAGACTCAGTTATTTGACTAAATTGAAACTACAACACATTGACAAGTATGCAATTTGGTTCATTTATAAAAGTTAAATTCAGTAAATATTTTTTAAATAAATATAATGTGACACAATTTAATAACTAGGTTCTTACAGTCATTAGCGTACCTATAAAAAACTATCACTTAATGAAACTAAAAATTACATTCCATATGCGGAAATTAGTAATTATTTGTAAATGAGAATATAAATAAAATTAAATAAAAGCTAAAAAAAAAAAAAAAAAAAAAAAAAAAAATGGATATTTTAAAAGAATATATGTATTTATGTAAATCAGACCTGAGCGAGTGAGTGTGGAAGAACCTGATTGGCTGAAATTTCGCGCCTTCCTTTTCCCAACATGGCGCTCGTTGTAGCTTGGTGAACCAAAAGTGAATATTCATCTACATAAATAATCTCTAGCTCGAGAATTAAAATAAACTTCCATAATTTTAATTTGTGAGCAGTTTCGTTTTTTACGAATTTCCTTAATCAACTAAGTAAATATATCTTTTATTTTATCTTCTTAAAAAGAATTTATAATGGTTTTCAATAGCTTGGAAAATCTTTGTTTAAGCTTCAGTATATAAAGAACTTATTTGGTAAAAAAATAGAATAAAGACTGTATATACAGAGTCATCCGGATAAATATAGGCAACAAATAAAGTAAATGTGCACAAACTTCTATATCTAATTCCCTACCAAAAAAGTCCTATAAAAGCATGGTCTATTTTCTCATCAACATGACTTAAATTGTCGCAATTAGTGGTACACACCGTGACAGTGGCCAAACCGATATTTTCTCTTCATGATTATAAAATTTAAAATATTTTTAAATATGATGGTTATATATTGAATATATTTAAAAATTACCAATGATAAAGTTTATAAATTGATTAGTTATTAAGATTTTCAGTTCGATCTTTTTTTATTTTGGAAAACCAACTTTTCGATCCTTACTTGGGGATCTTATAATACGAGTATAAGGGCTAAAAAGAAGAAAGTGTCACAGTGAAAAAAATTATTTTGCGGCAAAATGAAAAAAAAAAATCTGAAATTTTCCGCCTTATTTTGACCAAAGTATCAAACATATTTAGGCGATATTTTATTAACAATATTTATAAATCTACAGCTACAAAGAAGGTTCTTGAAACGGCCTCCTAAAATGTTATGAGCACCTCTACTAGCTCAAGATAAGACCCATCCAAAATATTGGTTCCGATAAAAGGAAATAGGTTTGTTCAGTCAAGTTATGATATAGCTGTATCTAAGTCATATTAAGTCCCTGTAAATTTATGTGTAAGTTAATATCTTAAATCACCAACAAAAAAAAAAAAAAAAAAACATTGAAACAAATAATGACCTTAATCCATATATATATGCGTAAATATCTTTCATTTTTATGTTCAATAATGCTCGTATTTGTATAGTATTTTTAAAAAAAGGGAAATGAAATCATTCTTATTTAATTAATTATTTATCATACCAGCACCTAGGTATGTTTTAGGTTCATTAAACAATTCATGTTTTAGAATAATTTATATAATTTTATATATGTTATGTATGTTAAAATTTATAACCATCAACTCCCTATCATACTTCATTTTCAACTAATTATTAATTCACTTTTCAGCCAAAAAATAATGCTTTCGTCAGACCATTCCCATCGGACCCCGAACCCCAATATCGTCTGTGTCTCATCCCAGCAGTCGGACCCCTGTGACCGATACCGTTCATTTCAGGATACTCCTAAAATACGTTGCCGCTCCTAACGTGTTAAAAAAATATAAAAAAATATAAAAAAATATAAATATAATATAAAAATTTTTTTTTTATATAAATAATATAAAAAATATAACTCAAACCAAATGTTCAGAGTCATCCTTACACCATTCTGATTACACCTATTTGTGGACTAAATATCTACATATAAATTTTTCTATGCTAAAAACATGAGGCATTTGACTAAAAAATTGAAAGGTTTGATCATATATGTCTTCTAGCTTGATAAAATAAAATACAAACAAAACAACTGATTCTCGCCAGTTTTTTGACTTGAAAGTCACTCGGTTAATGCCAGAGACCTAATATAAATGAAAAGAAATAAGTGCAATTGAAAACGAGCAATATAGCTCATAGCGTTCCAAATGAAAAATTCTAATATAACTCCTCCCGGTCCGATAATATCGATAGTTTTAAGTCCGATACTATCGAAACTGACTAGCGATAGTTTACACTATCGAAAGCGGAAACTATCGATAGTTTTACATCACTATGTTACACCCGGCCTCTCTAAGCATTTTATTGATTACTGCGTTTAATGTAATCAGTTCCCTTGGTTAAATCATCTACTTGCCCTGCACAATGTCTACTTGGCTATGTCATGTTTTAAGATTTGATTGAAAATAGTTTATCATTGTTTTATTACTATTAATTTAATTTAATTAATATTAGATTTCTAAAACATGGAATTATTTATAAATTATGTATTTATAGATTAAATAGAATATGGTGCCTCTAGCCCATGTTGTTGTACATGGCACCTGAAATGTAATTAAATAAATTTTTTTTTTTTTTTTTTTCTCTTCATACATTGATTCGCACCTGTCAGCGATCGGCGACAATCAGCGAATTCGTGGTCCGCAGCAACGCATTAAAACGTATGGCATTAAGACATGAGGAAAGGAAGGTGCTCAGCAGCACCTCTTTCCGGGCTTGATACTAATTCAGGTGAGGAGGTCTCTCATCCAGCTTCTCTTTAGCCGCCTTCTAACAGGCATGTCAGCTGTGGCCATGCGGTTAATCAATCTGTTGTTGTGTCCTTCCAATTTAACAAAAAAGCGTGAGTAAAGCGTTCGTATGTGTTGTTGGATAGTCGGTTGTTGTAAGTCTGTATGTAGAGTTTGGTTACTTACGTATCTGGGAGCGTCCGTAATTAGTCTCAAAATTTTTGATTGAAAAGTTTGCAATTTTCGTAAGTGCGTCTTTTTAGCTGAGCCGAAAATTTGTGAGGCGTATGTCCAAATGGGTTTAAGTAAGTAGGTGTATGTATTCAGTTTTTGTCTGATTTTCAATTTAGAAGATTTAGAAAAAAGTGAGTAAAGTATTTTTAAACGTATGTTCAGTGTCTTTTTCTTCATTTTGACATGCGGGCCCCAAGTCATCCTTCTGTCGAACAGAAGCCCCTGGTGCCAGACTTTATCAAATGCTTGGGCGACGTCCAGAAATACACCAGTTGCGTATTGTTTTTGCTCTAGTGCTCCAGCAATGTAGTCAGTAACTCTGTGTAATTGTTGTATTGTAGAATGGGAAGAACGAAAACCGAATTGATGGTCTGGTATTATATTGTTTTCTGTCAGTATGTCAACTAATCTTTTGTATAGTAATTTTTCGAAAAGTTTAGAACAAATGGGAAGAAGACTGATTGGTCGGTATGATGATGAATTGTATAAGTCTTTTTCTTTTTTGTGAATCATTTTGATGAGAGAATATTTCCATTGAATGGGGAATTTAGTAGTCCTGAGTATACAGTTGTATATTGTAGTAAGGAACACTAGAGATTTCCTAGGCATTTGTTGGAGCGCCTCGGCTGTTATTAAGTCATAACCGGGGGCTTTTCTTTTGGGGAGGTGTCTGATGTGGTGAGCTACTTGTGAGGGAGTAAAAGAAGGAGGGGGTGGTGTCAATTGTAAAGAGATTTCCAGAGTGTCAAGTACAATAGATTCATGTTCTATGTTTGTGAAGTCAGTGAGTGGAGTAAATACTGTGGAAAGGTGATCAGCAAACAGTTCAGACTTTTCCCTATCCGACACTGCCCACGAACCATCTTCTTTTCGCAGGGGTACTGACACCTCTCGATGCTTTAACAAATTCTTAGTATGCTTCCACAAACTCCCATCGTCCATCGATAAGTTTGTTAAGTAAGTATCATAGTTTGTCTTGTTTATTTTTTTGATTTGTCGTTTGAGTTCATTATTCAGTTTGTTAAAAATTTTTCTGTCTGATGGTAGTCTGTTAGTCTGCCACACCTTACGAGCTCTTCTCTTTGCTCTGATCAAGTCCCTTACATACTGTGGGTATTTGGGTAGGTGATTTTCACTTGATGCCCTTGATATTGTTGACGACCAAGCGGCCTTTTGGACACTTTTAATGAATGTTTCCACAGCCTCTTCTAATTCCTCTGCAGTTTTAATAGAGCCTGGAACTGAAAGTGCGGAATCTAGAAATGCTCTATAAGCATCCCAATCAATTGTTCCGTTGATTAGCTTTGGTGGTCTTAGTGCGTTGTTGGGCTCATCAAGAATAACCAGCTGTACTGGGGAATGATCAGAGCAAAGATCCAAGTTCGAATTTATTGTGTAAGGTATGGTCCGTAGCCCTTTAGTAATGAAAAAGTCTAGTAGGTCTGGAGTTTTCCGTTGTGAAGTTGGCCAATAAGTAGGTGTGTCAGGTGATATGGTGTCTAATGAAAGTTCGTGGATAGCAGCCTTCAAGTTTCTTCCTCTAGGTGTGCAAAGCCGTGACCCCCAACATTGATGCTTAGCATTGAAATCACCGCCTACTATAAAGCATCTTCCTAGGCTCCGAAAATAGTTGCAAAACATCGAAGGTGTTAGTACGTATCTAGGAGGACAATACACCGAAGCTATGGTTATTGTATGATGTTTTGTGTGTAGTAGTATGCCTGTAGTTTGAATGTCAGGTGTAGTTGGTAAGTACAATGGGTTATGTGAGAGTGATGTCTTTATCAGTATCGCTGTACCGCCATGAGCTGTGTTGTCTGGGTGATCTGTTCTGTATGTCATGTAGTCAGAAATTCCAAATCTAGTACGTGGTGTAAGGTGCGTTTCTGTTATCAGTGCTATGTCTATACGTTTTTCGTGTAAATATATGTCCAATTCGGTTTTATGTTGGGTTAGTCCGTTAGCGTTCCACAGAAGGATTGACAGAGAGCCTACAGTTAGCTGACTAGGGGCCATTTGGAGGGCATAGGCTTTGAGTTAGCTGCGTGAGCTGTTGGAGGAGACTAAAAAGAGGCTGGATGAGGGTGTTAAGACCGTTCAACACCTGGGATAGTTGGGCTGGGATATAATAATCGGCTGAAGTTGACTGCTGGGCAATATCATGTCGAAAGCCAGGCGAAGGTTGTATATGAAGTGGCGATTCTTCAGACTGTTGAGCTGATCGTTGAGACTGCGCCTGATTTTGCCGGTGAGATGGCTTCCACTGATGGGCAGGTGGCTGTTGCTGTGGTTCCTTATCTTGCTGGGATTGAATGTTCCCCTTTTCAGGTGCTTTTAGGATTGGGAAATCTTTTGGGTTGAATGAAGCGGGCGGAGTCCCAGATTCCCGTTGGTGAAGACGACTTCTCAGTTTCTTCTGGGCTCTAAGGTCTTTGAGCATTTGACATCCACGATAATTGGCGGGATGATCGCCTTGGCAGTTGGCACATTTCGCTGGGGTTTCTCTTGGTTTATTACAAGAGGCGGTTTCGTGCCCTTGCCCACATCTTACACAGCGTGGTGAATAGTTGTAATAGGACCGAGTGTGACCGTATTGTTGGCACCTTAAACATTGTGGTATATTTCTCTTCCTTCGAGGTTCCTCAATTTTAATTTTAGTATAAAATAAAGTATTTATATCGAATATTTTTTCATTAAACGTAGCTTTACTAATATCAACAAAAAACATTGGGAGAGGTCGTTTGAACCGTGAGATTGCGTTTGCGATATTCACTGCTTCATACCCATATTTTTGTAGCCTGCTTGGGTTGCTACGACTTCGTTCGGACAAGCGGCAAGTTCCGCCTCACTCATTGTTTCTTCTTGAAACAAACACTATATCGTTTGGATTCTTCTTGCAATTTACGAAATAAATGAGTCTTAAACTGCAGTTAATACGTAAATTTTTTGGAAGAAATCAATTAGAACTTTTATGATTCACAAGCACCATAATTAAATAAATAAAATAAGGAATTGTTCTGATTTCTACAATAGAAATAATTTATAATTTTTTCAATTCTTATTATTTCAAAATAAACTTAAATTAATTCATACGTTTCCATTTGAATGGCTTATACACAACTGAAACTCGCTGAAGGACTAATATCTATTGGTGTGTGAGATCGGACTTATTTTCAATACCTCTTTTACGTTTTCTTATTCCTTTTCTTGTTTCTCTACGACTACTGACCTTTCAATGCCTGTTTATATTATTTAGTTTTTGAAATGTAGTTTGGGATATAACGTTCCCTCTCTTTTTGACCACTACGAGCGATTACAAATGACTAAATAAATAGACTTATCCACACGGTGAAGGTTTTTGAACAAACTTGCGATGAAAATTTTATAGTTCACTTTAACTGGTTACTAAGTGATCTGTATAGCAATATGATATTGCTTTTGTATATCTACAACATATTATAACATTCGAAAAGTTAAAAATATAAAAAAAAGATTAGAACTGATATTAATAGTAAAAAGCTGATTGATATTTATATCAGAATAAATTTTAATGATTTATTATTAATTTTAATTTTAATAATTACAAATAATCAAAAAAAATATTTTTTCAACATTAACTTTGATTATTGAAAAGAAAACACCCGCCAAGTCTAAATTGGATCTTTCTGAGCCTTCTTAACAAGTTAAGGGTTTCTCCAGGGGTGCTGTGCATCTACCTCCCGATTCAAGAATTTTCTTGAAATGTCTGAAAGGGTGGAGGGAGAAATGTAAACCGATGGGGCTCCAGTTGGAAGAAATATCCCTATAAATACTATAATTTATCATTTGCGGATGACTAAGTCATAATTGCTCAAGATACAGAATATGCTGGATGCATGTTAAGAAAGCATAATGAAGAATACAAAAAATGGGGACTAGCTATTAATGCTGAGAAGAAAGAATTCATGTCATCCAGTAGTGAGGACATGAAACTGAACCCAGGAGAGCCTCTGAAAAGAGTCAAACATTTTAAATACCTTGGGTTATAAAGAAATCAAGAAAGAATGCTTAGTTCAATACTGTGAAACAAAAATATCATCCCTAAAACAAAAAACAAAAAAATATATAAAGTATTGTATTAAGTGTAATGATATATGGAGCAGAAACCTGGACCATAAAGGGCAGTCTTCGGAAGAAACTTCTGGCCACCGGAATGGACTACTGGCGCCAAAAGACAGGAATATCCAGAATGGAAAAGGCGAGAAATAAAAAAATAGAGAAAAAATAGAAGTTGAAAAAACGTTCTGGAGGAAATAAAAAAAAATGGCTGAGCTGGTTTTTTTTCCATCTGAAAAGGATGCTCGAAGAAAGACTGCCGAAAGTTGTCCATTCCCGGAAAATAGATGGAAGGAGAAGACGAGGTAGACCAAGGAAGACCTAGGATAACAAAGTGGAAGAATGGGCCTTTGATAGAAAAGTCTGGAAGGAGGCCATAGACAATCTATAGGTTAAGGAAACCACTAAAATTGGTGGAAACTCCTAAAAAAACAAAAAAAAAAAAAAGAACATTGACTATTTATGATTATTATATTATATTATATTATATTATGTTAAATTATATTATTTTGCTTAGCTCGAAACGAGACAAGTGCCACTTTAACCTCTTGTCTTTTAGGCACACAGGGTGTATTTTTAATCAATGAATTTTTCTTTTGAATCAAATTTAAATGAAAAAAAAAGTAAAATGTTGCCTCTTTCGTCCCGGTTTAAGAATAAGTAAAGTGTAAAATATTGTCGACCGAGACATTATAGAAATTAAATGTGCCATGTTTATTTATATTCCTATTTTTTGGAACACGTTGTTGTAAAGATTATATGTGAAGATTTTTATTATTTAGCGGATCGGTTCAGAGGTCATTTTGATGAAATTTCGGGGGCACACTCAGCCACTTCAAATCGGAATCTTTTCCAATAAGTTAAATCGAGTGTGATATATAACCTATTCTTCAACCACATGATAGTAAATAAAACAAAAAAAAAAAGTTATCAAAGAAAACATTACTGTTCGTAATGTAACTAAATGTAAATAAATTTTCTAAAAGGTATTTTTTTTTTTTTTTTTTTAAGGATGAGGAAAAATAAATTCACCTTGAGTGTTACTTTGTCTCGATACACCAGAGTCTGTGCCAAATTAAACTTATGCAAGGTGAATTGGCATGGAATCAACTTCGTCTCTGTTTAATTAAACAACAGGTGTGGCGGTCTTTAAGCAGTGTAGAGTAAAATTGCCACACGTTCCTGAAGTGCATTCAAAGCTATGCAACGAATTTATTCAAAAGTACTCAATGCCATTCGTACACAAGGTATTTCGGTTAAATACAAACAAAGAAATGCCAGCATTCCTACTTCAAATATTCTAGAAAAAAATTTCTATAAAAACATAGTCTATTTCCAACTAGTTTTGATTAATCAAATCTTTTGAGATTTTTTAATTATTTATTTATTTTATTAGAAAACCTGTTCTAGGGTTCGAATAAACAGAGATTGAAATTTTTACTTCTTACCATTGAAATGAGCACTTAATATTCATTATGACTAAATACCTGGTTTGAAGAAAAAAGATATATTAAGCGCCTCATAGTTCTGCACGCGTTTTTGTTGGACTTTTTTTTTTTTTTAATGAGAGCTATTTCCTAACGAAAGAAATTTCATTGGAACATTAATAAGTTATTTGTGTTATATTAACATTAAGTTAACTCGTTTCATCAATATTTATTTTAAATTGATGTAAAAACTAGAAGCATTAATAAGCTTTAAAATAGTGTTAAGATTTCTTCTAATTTTTTAACCTTTCAAGGAGAACCGGATAAGAGGTTTTCGAAAAAATGATGAAGTTTTAAAAATATTTTTTTTCGGCAATCTAAAATATAAAACTAAATTTGATTTCGGAATTACTCTTATTAGCAAATGTTCCCCATGCTCTTGTTAAAACTTATGAATTTTAGGACAACATAATCTATTGATAAAAAGTCTAGTCCTCCTATCCACCTCCTCTCATATAAAACCGAAAAGAAATTGTGCAACTGGGGAAATGCATCTTTTCCTTTTTTATCTGGTTAGAAGGAATACTTAAATACACATCTGTTTGTGTGCCTCAAGGCAGTATCCTCGGTCCCATCCTCTACACAGTTTATACAGCTGACATTCCAACCCATCCCAACACTGTTATCACCACCTACGCCGATGACACAGCTGTGCTAGCAGTTAATAATGACCCAGACCTTGCATCCTAAACTTTTCAATCTCACATCACAACCCTTGAAGAATGGTGTCAGTAAAAAATCCCATCAAATCACTTTTACCCTTCGTCGTAAACCTTTGACCTCCTGCCCAACAGTATCCTTCAATAACAGTCCACTTATCCCTGTCGACCAGATCCGTTATCCGTTATCCCCACACAAGACTGAAACGACAAGAAACAGCTCGTCGCTTCCGACTACTTCAACACTTACTTGACAAACGTTCAAAACTCCCAATCTATTACAAAAGGCTAATTTATATGACAATAATAAGACCGATATGGACTTACGGAATCGAGCTTTGGGGCTCCACCAAACCATCAAATTCCTCTCGAATCCAATCCTTGCAATCCAAAATCCTTCGAAAAATCCTTAATGCTCCTTACTTCGTCACAAACAAACTCATCCATAAAGACCTCAATATTCCAAATATCGCCGATTTAGCCCAATCAAGATACCAGTCCTTTCATAATAAACTCCCGGCCAATCCGAATCCTCTTGTTTCTAGCCTCGCTTCCTCCTCTATTCCAGACAATCCTCCTAGGTGTCTGAAAAGAAGATGGCCTAGGGATCTTCTATGCTGAGTTGAGTGCTAGCAATGGGTAGCTTCTCATCATGCTATTTCATGACATGTTATTTTCTTATTGTTAGCTTATTGACTAGATGTATTTTGTAAATTTCAATAAATAAAGAAGACAAAATACACATATCGGTTCCGTGGAAAGCGAGTGCGCTAATTCTATTGACTGAAATCACATGTTTTTACTTGAAACTCGCAAACGACGGCGACAATCGGAAAATTGTATATAACCAAATATGTTCGTCTCGACAAACTAAGAACAATGGCACCTTCGAAAAAGCCCTGCGACCATTTTCGCTGAGAATTGCAGTTTTTCGTTTACAACTCGAAAATCTACTCCTTGAAAATCTAAAAAGATTGACATCATTTAGAAACGTCTACTACCAAACCTCTGTCTTCAAAACCGCGGTTTTGCGCTTTTAAGTCCCAATCAAAGGCGAAGTGATTTGTATATTTTTACGGTGTAGCATTGAGGCTTTGAAATGATGCCTCATTAATGAAATTTGATGAAGTATTAAGGAAGATATGGCGTACCGGCAAAAAAAAAAAAAAAAAAAAAAAAAAGGCCTTGAGAAATAATATATATGATATCTCATTTTCCTATAACATTAATTTCACAAAAAATAGAAATCCATCTTGATGTTGTAATTACTAGCTTATGCACAATATGCTTTATCGTCGTTATATTGTTTTCAAAACTATTTTAGTAGTCGAGAAATGAGTAATTATAACGCTTTAATGAAATTCAATTGGTTACAAACTTAACTCAATTAAGATTAATAAACAAAATAAGCGCAACATTATTCAATAGACAAAACCATTTTATTTTTACCACTAAATTCATTGCTGTCTTCATAGGGTGATTGTAAGGCGATATTTCATTCGAAATTTATCATCTAAATATCGTTTGATAATGTATCAACATTAAAGTTGGGAATTGGCAAAAGATTTTACGTCACCTAAACTCCCCAATTTAACTTGAATAACTTGAAATATATTTAAACTTAAAGTGAAATACAGTTAAAATTTTAGAAATGTCCAAATGTTTATTATTTGCTAATAATTATTTAAATATCTATTAACAAGTAAAATAGTTGTAAATAGATGCGATATAAGCTTATGTGGTTAAAAATTAAAGCTTTCCCTTTTATAAAAATTTAAGCGGAAAAATTAAGCTTCCCTTGTAGAGAATTCTAGCTCTGGTCCTGGTCGAAATGTGTTTCAGACACTAGCATTATTATTATTTAAAACGACAATAAATTATTTTAAATAAATTAATTTCCAACGGTGCCGATGGGAAACGTCCGTAGGGAAGGCCGAAACGGAGGTGGGGTGATTGCATAAAGGCAGATCTGTCGAAGTTGTTCTGGATGGCGGTCGGTGGATGGAGTTGTGCACGGAGCGAGTTTTGGTGTCAGCATCGAATCTTCGTTTACGTTGAGCCATTATTATTATTATTATTATTATTATTAAATTTACTTTTTCTAAATACCCTATAACGCATTAAATTACAATGCAATCATTTATTTTTTTTTTTTTTGACTTTATAACTATTATCGTACCTTATAATTAATTCAATTACGTAATTATCAACATTTGCCCCTGAAAGTATGAGCGCTCAGGAATAGAACTTATTTAAAGTTAAATTGCCTGCTTAAAACAGAAGTGACAAGGGTATGAAACGTACAGCAAAGGGGAAAGACCTTTTCCAAACATGTCCGTCATAATTTCACAACTTTTCCATGAGCAGAAGTCAAAAGTTTGGAGTTTATTTAGTTTCATTTTAATTATAAATCATTTCACGAAAATTTAATGTTAAAGATATCCTGTTGACACGAAATCCTTTCTTTTTTTGTAAAGATTTATTTACCGGATACATATTTACAGGCATTGATCCTCAGCCCTCTCTCCTCCGCCCGAAAAAAAACCGCATAGCCGCAATGCAAGGTGAATGGAAGTTGGGCTGAAGTAAATGTTAAATGTATTCGACAACAGATCGAACTCTTGATTTTTTTTTTTTTTTATATTGAACCATTCCGACAGAACATAAAGCCTTTCTTTATGAACCGTTAAAAAAAAAAAAAAAAAGAAATGAATGCGTCAAACATTTCTATATTTTAGAAAGTATATTTATATTATAATCTTTGTATTATCTCATTTTCGATGTTTCGTTGTCCATAAAAATACAATAGTCAATTTAGTAATTTTGTGGTGCTTGATGACGGACAGAGTCCGAACCGTCGCACATACGATAATAAAAATACTATAACAGAAATTTAGTTAGATGTTAATCACCTGAAACAATAGGCAAATAAAATAATATCAAGAATCATCCAAAGAAAAATTATTAGGAAAAAAAATTTATTTATTAACTGCAAATGAATCTAACACAATTTAACTTTTTTAATCTGCAAATAGCTTTGCAATAAGAAAATCTTGTGGGCTTCTTTGACAGCGCTCAGTACAGGAATAAAAATTATCTTAGTTGCGTCCAAAGTTTAAAAAGAAAAATATCTTTTTAGGTTTTTGTACATTGTTAGGAATAGAATAGAATATAGTTTCACTTTATATCTGTATGCCCAGTATTAAAAGAATTCAGAACAGCATTTTTGGGAAAACGAAGAATTGATTTTGATTGAACCATTAAAACTTTAAATGCACCAAATCACAAAAATTTATATTAGTATATAGACAGCCCTCAATTATAGATACGAAACGGTTAAAAATTTCAATTTTCAATAAATTGTTATGTATGTAAATACATTTATTTGAGAGTTTCTATATTAACTGAAAGGTTTATTTTGTTTGGATATACACTGTAGATAATCATATTCTTAAGAAAAGGATTTATTTGGACTATTTACATAGATATTAGAAGACAATGTTTTTTTGTTTGTGTTTTTGTACGAGTATTTTTTCTTTTATTGTAATCTAAGGAATTATTTGTAATAAGATTAGTTAGTATTTTTAACCGAACACCTCGACAGACGAATATGTTTACTGTTGAAAAAAAAAATTGTTTATTAATGAAACAATATTATATTTAACCCTTTTCACTCGGCACCGTTTCAGACGTTACCTACCGGCAACTAGACGCAACTTATACCCTGAAAACGTAATATTATACAGTAAAATTTTAGAACTAAGTAAGGAATTGTAATAAAATTTAGGTTATATGTATTAGTGAAGCTTCAAGAACTCATAGGTACAACAAAAAACTATTTTTTTTTAAATTTTATATATTTTTTATAATTTTATTATTATTATTATCATTATTATATGAGTAAAAGCATAAAAAATCTAATTGGAGAAGTAAAAACGGTTAAACAATTACGAGATGGGACCCTTTTAGTTGAAGTTTTCTCAGATATCCAATTAGAAAAGCTCCTAAAATGCGAAAATCTACTTAATAACTTTCCGGTTAAAGTAGAAGCACATGGGAAACTAAATCAAAGTAAAGGGATCATTTGGTTCCCCGAACTAAGTTATTGTACAATTGAGGAAGATGAATTAAAACCACAAAATGTTGAAAGATTAACGTACAATAAAAATAATGAAAAACACCACGAGCCGCGACCGTCATTTATCACCAAAAGCGAAATATCCTATAAATAGTTTTTACGATTTGTTTTTGTCCTTATATGTTAAAAACTGAAAATTATTTGCATTGTCTCTGTAGCGGAGCCCTCGAGTTTGAAAACAAATTTTAAATGGCTCCACTCCGGAGACCTCGAGTCCAAAGGGTTTATTGGAAAATACACAAGTATTTATGCAAAATTTATATATATATATCTAATTCAAATAAACGTTTCTATCCATTTATCTACCTATCTAGTTTTACGCAGATTATAAGGACTAAGCTAAATGATTATTGGTTAATATATCCCTCTTCGGGCTGTGATGATGCCTCAGAATAGATGACGCTGTATTATTGGTCCCGGAAACACCGACGCAGATTAGAAGGCAACTATAATGGGAATGATCGCTGACTTGGAAACAATCATCAGCGTCGGCTCTGCGGCGTGATGAAGTCAGGGCAGTTAATCATCGTGGCAAGTTGTCGGAGGACGTGGATCGTATAGTTTTCCACTGATGAAGAACCATATTCAAATCAACTCGCTGATTCGGAAGCAATCAAGGTTTAAATAAACATAGAAACATCATCTATATATAATTGCTGACTCACGTGCACTTGATCTCGGGGGAGAATCAACCACACTGCGAGACCTGCCAGCGACCGTACAGCATATCATAGAAGAATGCACATCGCTATAGCGTTCCTTCGAAAGGAATAGGGTGCCCAGGCGAAGAGAACTAACACTAAGTGATTCGAAAGAAACAATCGACGACGTAATGAAACTACTAAAAGAGATAAAACTGTTCCATAAAGTTTAAAAACATATGAAGAACATGAAGAAATCAAATTAATAGCTTAGGAGACAATCAAGTGTTGAAGTCCAAAGGGCGTAATAACCTTGAAGTTGATCGCCCACTAAAACCAATTACCTAACCTAACCTATATACATAATTTTTATTTTCACTTACGTATATATGAATAGTATAGTAAGTAGTAGTAGTATAGTAAGGAAATTATTGCGATCGTGAAAAATTTCGACTTCCGGTTTTCAATGGGAATACACGTTTTGGGGTCCCCTGAGTCTAAATAACCAAGTCCCGCGAAATGGTCTGTGTGTGTGTGTGTGTGAACAGACTAGCTCAAACACTATAAACCGTGGGAACCTGAAATTGGGTATTTAGTGTAGGTATATGCCCGCGATGTGACAGCAAAAATTTCATCAAAATTGCTCAAAGGGAGGGGGTACTTTATTTAATAACTTTTTACGTTTTTTTCGATTTTCTCAAAAACGGCTCTAACGATTTTGATTAAACTGAGCATTTGATCTATATATATGCCCGTGATATGACTGTAAAAATTTCATCAAAATTGATTAACCGGAGGGGGGACTTTACTTAATAAATTTTGTATCATTTTTACGTGTTTTTTTTATTTACTCAAGAACGGCTTAAACGATTTTGATCAAACTGGGTATATGATGTATGTATATGCCCGAGATACGACTGTAAAAATTTCATCAAAATTGATCAACCGGAGGGGGGACTTTACTTAATAAATTTCGTATCATTTTCACGTGTTTTTTTTATTTACTCAAAAAAGGCTTTAACGATTTTGATCAAACTGGGTATTTGATGTATGTATATGCCAAAGATGTGATAGGCAACATTTCATCAAAATTAGTCCAACTGAGGGGGCACTTTATTTCATAACTTTTTTTCCAATTTTTACCTTTTTTTCGATTATCTCAAAGACGACTTTAACGATTTTTATCAAATTCGTCACGTTTAATTAAAATTAGGTGTTGTTTGATATCAGGTAAGATTTATCATTATTAAAATGTTCTGAGGGTTTTTTTTGGAGGGGGGGGACCTTTTTTGTTTGTTTGTTTCTTTCTTATAAAGTACCATTGTTTTTGTTTACATGGAGAAATTAACTGTCTCTTATTTTCTAAAAATAAGAAATGGCTAAATATGAGATATGATAAAAATAAAGAAAACATAAAGAGGAGAAAAAAAGAAAAATATTCAGTCAACTCATAAAACTCGTTGAGCCCATGCATGCGGAGTACGCCTTTAATGACAGACCATTGTTCATAATTAAAGCCGTTCTGTTCATTTGAGAAGTGGCAATTAACAAAACGCATTAATTTGTAATCTAAGTAAGTTGGTAAGTGAAAGTTGTGTGTTGCGAGCACGCACCAGATTTTTTTCACTTACGTATTTATGAATAGTATAGTAAGTAGTAGTATTATAGTAAGGAAATTATTGCGATCGTGAAAAATTTCGACTTCCGGTTTTCAACGGAAATACACGTTTTGGGGTCCCCTGAGTCCAAATAACCAAGTTCCGCGAAATGGTCTGTGTGTGTGTGTATGTGTGTGTCTGTATGTATGTGAACAGACTAGCTCAAAAACTATAAAACGTGCGAACTTGAAATTGGGTATTTAGTGTATGAATATGCCCGCGATGTGACATCAAAAATTTCATCAAAATTGCTCAAAGGGAGGGGGTACTTTATTTAAAAACTTTTTCAGTTTTTTTCGAATTTCTCAAAAACGGCTCTAACGATTTTGATTAAACTGAGTATTTGATTCATTAATATGCCCGAGATAGGACTGTAAAAATTTCATAAAAAATGATCAACCGGAGGGGGTACTTTATTTAATAACTTTTTTATTTTTTTTTTCGATTTTCTCAAAAACGGCTCTACCGATTTTGATTAAACTGAGTATTTGATTTATTTATATGCCCGAGATATGACTGTAAAAAAATCATCAAAATTGATCAACCGGAGGGGGGACTTTACTTAATATATTTTGTGTCATTTTCACGTGTTTTTTTTTATTTACTCAAAAAAGGCTTTAACGATTTCATTACCACCCCCGAATATTAGCTCGGTAATGACATAAATTGTGCCGTAAATGTTTTTATGAAAATTGCCTATAATCTGAAAATCACCCATAAATTGATTAGGTAAATCGGGGACAGTTTTTTGGTTAAATTAATTTTTTAAACCCTTTTAAAATATATAAATATGATTTTATGTTTCAGATTTTTTTTCCCCGTATTGAAAAATTATTATGGCAATTCTTATGGTATCGTCTGCATTAAATGTGGAATAAACTAAACAATAAATGACATTAAGGCATTTTTGTAATCAGTCATTGACGTACGTAACTGAAATCATTGCCGAAGCAATGAAATTATATATTGAATTATCTTAATTTCAAGCAATGATTATGAACTGCTATTATGCTACATTTGCTGTGGATGGGTCCAAATACATGTACATTTTTTTTTAACCACACTAAAAAAGTTCGAAAATAAAATGTAAAAACTGCCCGTAGTTTGAGAATCACCCATTTTTTTTTGTTTTTTTTTCTTTTGCATAGTAACCCTATGCAAGAGGGGTTTATTTGAAGAAAAAAAAAATGTGCGTATTCCATGCGATTAGGCATATTATACGCATAAATGTACATAAGATAGTTAGCAGTATTATTAAAAATTTTAAGATGGATTAAGAAGATAATACAAGAGAACAAAAACAAAAATTACAATACATTCAGATTATAATAAACAGAATTTTGAAAGCTCTTATAAAACAGGAAGATATTTAATGGTTAAAAGTTAGGAAAAACTAATAGGTGGACATTGGCTTTATACAAACAATGATTAAGTAATAGTTAATAATATAAAAGCTATAAAAAATAAGTACTAATAAAATTAAAATACTAATGTTTAATATAATGCTAATACTTGATCCCTAGAATGGACTAGGGAACGTTAATCAAGGAATAGAATAAGATACAATACTGAATAAAATATTAGAAACATTAATAATATATAAAATAATAAGAGAATTGTAATAAATATAATACAACAAAGAATAAAAATAAAAGTAAGATACAAGATAAATGAGATTGAACAAATTTTTGATAGCAAAAAAGTAGTTATTTATGGAAATAGATAAAAAAGTTAGAAACAATTATAGGTAGAAATAAATGCATAAATAAAATTACTTACCAATTGAAAGCTGTGAAAGGTTACCAATTGAAAGCTGTGTTTTGCGCGCAACACACCTAATTTTTTTCTATTGATAGGAATCATTATATCAGATCGAGTAGTTTTTAATTTTTTGTTTGTTTGAGGACATTATTTATTTTTTTTTTTTGTATGTTTAATGTCCATTTTTATGCTACAAAGGCTAATCGGACGATGCTACAGTGGGAGTCCTAAATTTTGCCTATCCAGGTATAATTAGGATAGGGATCTTTAACGAGTACCTGACATCGCACAGGCTCGGGTCCTCCATTTTACGTCCTATCCGAGGGACGGCATAGCTAAGGATTTTTTTCTCCCTTCAAAAAATCCTAGGGCCACCACGGGGCGCGATCCCGATTATTTTTATTTATTTTTTGTTCATCTGAACCATAACGGCTTGGAGTGATGATACCTCAACTTCTCAACAAGGGAACAGATTTCATACCTCTTCGTGGTGAAGATGAAAGAGGCAGAAGACGTGATTACTCAACAGAGTGTGTGGCGCTCGCTGAGAAATGTTCTTCTATCCCGTTCCGTGACTCAGAGGGGAAGCTATAGACCTCACTTCTTGTTTCCAGTTCCCCTTCCCGTAAACGCTAAATCACCGCGGACTTTGTTCTCTGAAGTCGTTTCTATCGCTACATTCAATACGGTTTATGTTTAATTTTTATATTTTTTGTATAGGCTTGAGCCCTAAAAATGTCGCATGAAGCTGAAATCTTAATAAAACGAATCTATGCAAAGATTTTATGTTGTAAACTTGGTATTTATAAAAAGTTAAAATGGTTTAAATTACTATTAAGACACCCACCACAAATAAATGGGGGAAGTGAATAAACCTCTCCTAAAAACCATTACAGCGTGTTTATTATTTATTGGCACTTGTGCTAAATTTTAAGTATGTATTCGAACCATTTATTTCGCTCCATAAATTACAGAAAAGTGGTGATGAACTTTATCTGCAATTATAAGCATGAAGCGTTCATGATAGTCTGTATATTATACACACACATACATATACACAAACAAACAACTTACGTACTCATTACTTTAAAAATAAATCATATATTTTTTTACAGACTACACCAAAAGTTCAACAAAGGCAATATTTGTTAATACAGTTAAATCTAAGGAAAAAAATCGGAAATGTTTTCCAACAAGCACTTAAGATAAACTTCCTTATTATTTCTGCCGAATACTTCGAACTTAGCCCAGAATAGGCTTGTAGGCGGTTTCTACTTATTAAACGAATGAACGAGTCAAGCGTTCATTTAAAATTTAGTAATTATAATATTATAAATATAATCGGTCTGTGAACAATTAGTCAACTCTAATATATCATTATTGATAAGATCGATTTAATTGGTTTAATAATCTAATCAGTAGCCACTATTGTACTATTTTTTAAAAACAAATTTCAACGCCTCATAAATAAAACCTGAATTTGCGGATATATTGTTCAAACTTTAAAAATTGTTTACTGAAAAATAAGAAAATTTGTCTTAAGCCTTTATTGACTGGGATAAAAGATTTATACGTTTACTTGACAGGAATATATTCATAAAGTTATGGTTACATATAAAAAGTAAAACAACATCTCAGTTAAGATATTATGTATCATTAAAGTTTATCAATATATAATCATTTACTACAAAGATAACAGTTTCATTATTACTAAGGGGATTAGATGTAGTCAGAAGCCAATTTTCTGACCTTTTCGTTTTTATAGAGCTTCTCTCCTTAACTATTTATATACATTTCATTATTATTTTTAAAGGCCGTTGTGAAAAAAATTTCTTTTTGTTTAGGAGAATATTAACACCAAAAAATTTTTTGAGCTCCGTTAAATCCTCAAAAAATCTTCAAAAAAAATAAAGAAAAGGCTTAAGGTCAATCTAGCTTTTCTCAGCTAGCATTCTATCAATTTTTTTTTTGCAAACTTCGAAAAAATTTCTATATCACTTTTAGTTTTAGTGGGAAAAGAATTATATCGATGTGATTAGTAAAGGTACGTGGAGATTACAGAGAAAAGGTACACGAAAAATGGAAATACTCAGCTTTTCAGGAGACCTTAGGATTTCGAATGAATTCATTTCCCAGTTAGGAAAATTCTTAATTTCACAAAATGTTATTTTTGGACAATAAGTCTAGTGTTGAGTTCATTCTCTACAATGAAGCTTCTCCCCTTTTTTGTGTTTTAATTTATTGTCTTTTTCAAAATGCAATTAAAAGGTCATAGTTTTTTTGGAATCCCCTACCCGACCTTCGTTGGAAATTAAGTTCTCGTTTTTTTCGGCAGGGCTTTGTGTATAATTCTATCTATGATTCAAGACGATAATCACATCAGTGATGTTTTAAGATCGCAAAATGTTTTTTTGAAAAAGCACATATGTATTCATTTAACGTATTTCAGTGACCACGTGCTTAATTTATACTATTTGTTTTTCTTTGAGTTCACTAAATAATTATAATACGTATGTCAAGCCACTTAAATAATCTTTGATTTCAGTATGTCTGGAGATAATTTTGAAAATACTGTTGCGGGCTACGGGTTCGGCAAAATAAACAATTAACACAAGACCTATAATTTATTAATCAATACTTGCAATGGTAATTTCTGCTTTATTATTAGATACAGAATAGGATGTATATGTAGACTCTAATCACTTACAACAAACCGCATGGGTTAAAACTAGAGTCTTTTCTACGACATACACTATTATCACGATTACTTATCACAATAAGGCTACCACAATAGGACTTATCACTTATCACAATAGAACTAATGACTTATCACAATAGAACTTGATTTACCTTACTTCCTCTGCTAATTATTTCATGGGGATTTCACCATAAAATTTTACGATGTATATATATCCCGAAATAGGTCACTCCAACAGAAGTAGCATAACGATAGCTTTACCGATCTATTTACTTTTTAGGTGCAAAAGGTTACAAAATAGTTGCGATGGACAATTTATACTAGTAGAATACTTTTGCGATGACAGGGATAAAACAAGTAATCAAAGGGACGTTTTTTTAGTTTGCCTTGACGGTTTTAATTAAAGCGCTCGAGTCAGAAAGCTGTTGGGAATTTTAATTCCTTTTGACCGGTACGCCATTCCACCGTCCACAGGTGCGCTCGGAGCAACATCGTTCCAATATTCGGACTAATAAAGAAGGCACGACTTTATTTGACACGTGTGAACATACCATAGTTCTTTTAATCTTTCGTTAAAAATATAGCTAATAAAATTCCGAACAACAAATCAAAGGAATAACGGAATAAATTTTCACAGTTTTACAACTCAATTTGTTATATAAAACAGTGGAGGGTAACAGTACCATAAGTTGACAGTGCTCCAATAGTTGACATTTCGTACAAAAAGTGTGAATAATAAGATTCAGAGTTGATTATTTTCGTTCAAAATTTGGCGGTAATTTTCCAAGTTATATAGTACTAGTTGGCTGTTCTGCCATCGGCATTAGTTTGATGAAAACAGTCTTATTTGTGAGAGATAATAATGGCGAATTTTCTAGTGGCCTGAAAACTTGGTTTCTACTACCCTGTTTCATTAAGGTGGAGGTCAAGTTAAATAAGCTTTTTAGTTGGTTTATTTGAGTTCAATTATTTTTTAATTAATTTTATGATATTCCTTAAGTTCATGAGAATCATTTGATATCCTTTTTAATATATTTATACAATGTTTTAGGGCTTAAATGTAGGTGTAAACTATTAGAACAGATATTAATCAATAATTTCAATAGTTGACATCGATGTCAACTACCGCCAGAATCAGCAAATAGTGTTCCATATGGGCGTGATTTATGAAAGTCTGAGTCTGTATGGATGATAAGTGTCTTATTTTATGAATTTATTGCTAGTGTGCTCTATCCATGGATCGTTGAGAGCAAAACTGCATTGCCAATAATCCTATTCCTATTGGAGAGTCAAAAATTGTGCAAACCCAACATTAAAAAATCTGGTGTTTGCGCGAACACACAACTTTCACTTACCAATTTACTTAGATTTGAAATTAATGCGTTTTGTTAATTGCTACTTCTCAAATGAACAGAACGGCTTTAATTATGAACAATGGTCTGTCATTAAAGGCGTACTCCGCATGCGTGGGCTCAACGAGTTTTATGAGTTGACTGAATATTTTTCTTTTTTCTCCTCTTTATGTTTTCTTTATTTTTATCATATCTCATATTTAGCCATTTCTTAGGCGTAACGAGAGACAGTTAATTTCTCCATATAAACAAAAACAAAGGTACTTTATAGGAAACGAACAAACAAGAAAGGCCCCAAACCCATTCAAGTCCCCTCAGAACAATTTAAGAATGATAAAGCTTACCTGATATTAAAGAACATCTAATTTTCATTAAACGAGACGAATTTGATGGAAATCATTAAAGCCGTTTGTTAGATAATCGAAAAAAGGTAAACATTGCAAAAAAAGTTATGAAATAAAGTGCCCCCTCCGTTTGACCGATTTTGATGAAGTGTTGGCTATTACATCTTTGGCTTATACATACATCAAATACCCAGTTTGAAAATCGTTAAAGCCGTTTTTGAGTAAATAAAAAAAACACGTGAAAATGATACAAAATTTATTAAGTAAAGTCCCCCCTCCGGTTGATCAATTTTGATGTAATGTTGGCTATCGCATCTTTGGCATATACATACGTATATACTCAGTTTGATCAAAATCGTTAAAACCGTTTTTGAGTAAATCGAAAAAAACTTAAAAAGTTATTAAATAAAGTACCCCGTCCCTTTGAGCAATTATGATGAAATTTTTGCTGTCACATCGCGGGCATATACATACACCAAATACCCAATTTCAGTTTTGTACGGCCTATAGTTTTTGAGCTAGTCTGTTCACACACACACACACATACCATTTCGCGGGACTTGGTTATTTGGACTCAGGGGACCCCAAATCGTGTATTTCCGTTGAAAACCGGAAGTCGAAATTTTTCACGATCGCAATACTTCCACTTACTATATATTTCATATATTGGTAAGTGAAAGTAAAAAACGAAACTTTGGCCATTAATAAAATTTATTTATCATACTTACTTAAGTGGGCGAGATCACCTATTTTTCTTTTTAATGTTTTGTTTTTTTTGCCTCCTTTAAGCTTTTTGTTTATAAAATAATTAAATTGTGGAAATTTTATTTTGTTTCCATTGCGAATTTACTAATTTATAAATAATTTTTTTTTAACTTTTATTGTAGTCCTTATTACCTATTAAAAATCATAGGAAATCAAATATTTATGCATTTGTCAACTTTAAAGCCATAAATGTCAACTTTCCAAACCTTAACATTTTGACGTGTCAACTAATGGTTCATTTTAGAAGTTTCTAAGAAATCATTTTTTATAAAAAACATCAATGTAGACTATGGGATATTCTATTCCCCGTTATTTAGAGCCTAACTAAATTCATCACAAAGATTATCCTAACATCAATATATTGGTAAACAGTGTCAATAATATAATTTTTTTTTCTTAAACTGTCAAATAGTGGTACAGTTACCCTAGTAAATTAAAACAAAAGTTAAAAAACAAAAACAGAGGCCAAACAAATCCTCCTCTTCTCAATTTTCATACATCACATATTTTCACATAATTTTTGTAACGTATTAGGACGATGTCCAGCTGACGGACTAACGGACCGTCCAAATAAAATCTAATCTGAAACGTAGTCTAGTGTAATTTTTCAATGGAACAGGTGTTATGGAATTTGATTTACATAAAAAAATGTAACTGAAAATTTGAATACAAAATTGTATCTTTAATATCGTTAATGAGAGTAAAAAATCCTTGGCTATGGCGTCCCTCGGATAGGACGAAAAATAGAGGTACCGTGCCTGTACGATGTCAGGTACTTGTTAAAGATCCCTATCCTGATTATATCTGGATAGGCAAAAGTTAGGACTCCCACTGTAGGTAGCATCGTCCGATTATTCTTAATAGCCTAAAAGGACGTTAGAAAAACAAAATAAACAGCAAATTTACACAGCAAAGACAGCTATGTATTCCGCGAATTATGTATATTTTTTGCTCTTTTGTCATTGATTTTCATCAAAAAGGAATCACATTTCTAAAATAACAATAGGACTAACAGATTATCTGCATTTCAACATTTTTAAACGGCCTTTGAAAAAATAAAAAGAAAGCTATGAGAAAAGCGGAAAACTTTAGGAGAATCCTTGCTCCAAATCTCCGTTGGAGATAAGAAAATATCTACAGAGGAACATCTAGCCTATAGCGGCTTGGCTAGGCACAACTTAACAACCAAGAGGCCTACTTAGAAAACAGCCCAAGGGCCTTTAGAAAGATCAAGCAATCTCAGTTGGGATTTGAGTCTGAAAAAATAGCGTCAAAAAAAGGGAAAATAGCGTCGGTTATCGGAACCAATGTTGTCAGGGGTGGTTCGGATAATCGAAATACAATAAAATATATAATTTATATTATATATTATATATTATATATATATTTTAATTTAATAACCGAACTTCGGTTATCGTTCGGTTATCGTTTTTAAGATTAATGGGAAGATATAACCATTGGGAGATACTCTATGCAGATGCGTCAAAAGTGGGCGATACAGTTGGCTGCGCTGTGTGTAGCAAACACATTCAGCTCCTATTTAACTTACATGGGGAAAGTACAATATTCACTGGGGAAGCGACAGCCATCCTAAACGCTCTCTACTTGATAGCGAAATCCAGGGAAAAGAACCGGGCTGTTATAACAGATTCATGGAGCGTTGGCTGCCATAGATAGTCCATGCCCACGAAATTCGCTAATTATAGAAATCCTCAATGAATGGTGGGATATAAAAAGCAAAGGCATGACCATTATCTTCGTCTGGGTTCCTGCCCACTGTGGCATTCCTGGTAACGAAAGAGCTGACCAGGCAGCCCATTTCGCAAGACTAGAAGAAGGAATAGGAATTAGTAAACTAAATAAGATTAGACTAGAAGACTGGACGCTTCAAATAAAGAAAATGCAATTAGCAAATTGGGAGAAGAGTTGGGTGAGAGAAACTTGAGAATTAACAAAGGTAAAAACTGACTGTAGGAGATGGAATGCAAGCTACAGAACATCAAGGAGAGAAGAAGTAATGCTGTGCCGTCTAAGAATTGGACATTGTCATTTCACACATAGTTACCTACTTAGGAAGCTAGAAGCTCCAGCCTGTGAAAAATGTGACAATGTTCCTTTAACAGTACAACACCTTTTGTTAGAGTGCCCACAATTTAAAAAGCTCAGAAAAAAAGTTGGACTTTCTGATTCTCTAAAAGAAATAATGAAAGACAGTGAAGAGAGAGTCACCACTCTATTTAAGTTCCTAAAATACTCAGGATTCCATAGATGGATATAAACCACCGGTAGACGCCAATGACCCTTTAGGGTAGAGGATAAAACAAAAAAAAAAAAAATTTAATAAAAATTTATTTAGGCATACAGTTCTTAGTGATAAAGAACGCCCTTACGGGTAGGTAAAGAATGTAGAATATATTAGCGATATGAGAGAAAAAAGTTTTTAATTTTTATTAATTTTAATCCATGACATATTTTTGTCGTATGTTTAACGTCACTTTATTCTACAAAGGCTAATCTGACAGTGGGAGTCATAAAGTCTGCCTATCCAGATACAATAAGGATAGAGGTCTTTAACGAGTATCTCGTACATCGTACATACTCAAGACCTCCATTTTACGTCCTATCCGGGGCACGGCAAAGCCAAGGATTTTTTATTTCCTTTAAATCCTAGGGCCACCGCTGGACGCGGATCCGCGACCTTCAGTATTGTTGGTTGCTATGCTAACCACTACACTACTGGTGACCACATGACATATGTTTATATCATAAATAATGATGACAAAGTAGATGGTTCAATAATATACATTATTATTATACAATACAATATTCAATAATATAATTCCAGATGATCCCTTGAAAATGAATCAAAAGATTAAAATGTAGGAGAAAATAAACTATTAAAAAAATAAATATGGCAGAGATTCCTTTTTTTTTTTAATAAAACCTTATTAGTTAATAGCATTTTATAACTTTAATAAAATGTAGAAATAACTACAAAATAATTAGAGGTGGATCCTCTCATGTAACTCCATGGAAAAAATCATTGTATTTTTCATTAAATTTTATTAAAAATAATAATAATGTTGACAACCAAGATCGGATGATCAATATAAATAAAATAATATTTGAAAAAAGAAATCTTTCCGATAAATGAAAATATAAGGGTGTAACAAATAAGATTATTTTAGCCTGATCGCTCAATATCCTCTTGAAATTTAAAATAAATATTTTTGTTTCATACGTAGCGTATTATAAAAAAAGAAATAAAACATCAAAAAGGGAGCTAAGCTTGGGAGAATATTTTTAATGTTTAAATAATAAAAAAATTTCAAATTCTGATAAGTTTGCTTGTTTTAATGTTTATGTTTCTATAATGTCTATTCTCTTTATTTTTTCTTTCTGTTATATTACCATATTACGTTTATTTTTCTTTCTTCCTAAGTAGATATATTTTTTACTTTCACTTACCTGTATATGAAATATATAGTAAGGAAAATTTCGACTTCAGGTTTTCACGGAAATACACGTTTTGGGGTCCCCTGAGTCCAAATAACCAAGTCCCACGAAACGGTCTGTGTGTCTCTGTGTGTGTGTGTGTGTGTGTGTGTGTGTGTGTGTGTGTGTGTGTGTGTGTGTGTGTGTGTGTGTGTGTGTGTGTGTGTGTGTGTGTGAACAGACTAGCTCAAAAACTATAAGCCTTACAAAACTGAAATTGGGTATTTGGGGTATGTATATGCCCGCGATGTGACAGCAAAAATTTCATCATAATTGGTCAATCGGAGGGTGTACTTTATATAAAGAATTTTGTATTTTTTTACGTTTTCCTCGATTATTTCAAAAACGGCTCTAAAGATTTTGATTAAACTCGGTATTTGGTGTATGTATATACCAGCGATGCGTCAGTCAAAATTTCATAAAAATTGATCAATTAGAGGGGGCACTTTACTTAATAAATGATTTCTCATTTTTACGTTGTTTTTTATTTACTCAAAAACGACTTTAACAATTTTGATTAAACTCGGTATTTGATGTATGTATATGCCCGCGATTCGACAGTTAAAATTTCATAAAAATTGATCAATTGGAGGGGGTACTTTACTTAGTAAATGTTGTCTCATTTTCACGTGTATTTTTTTTTTTATTTACTCAAAAACGGCTTTAACGATTTTGATTAAACTCAGTATTTGATGTACGTATATGCCCGCGACGTGACAGTCAAAATTTCATCGAAATTGATCAAATTACGTAAGATCGTAAGTGAAAGTTGTGTGTTGCGCGCATCGCACCATATTTTTTTTATTGACGTTAAATGCAAATATTTTTTATTTATGTAGCATAATGGCCTGACATCTATTTTTATTTCTTAATATTTGTACATATCGTTATTCTTAAGGAATTAAATCCCGGGATAAAGTCCTTTTTCAATCTCTGGAAAAGCGAAAAAAAGATTTCTTAAACTTAAATTATTTCTTCCGATATTTATCCATTGTTATAGCTAAGAATTGTAAATATAGTTCTCTTGAATTAAATGCCTCGGCATATAGGAGACAAAAAAAAGAAAGAGGGAGAATCGACTTTTGGAAAAGTAGGGTTTCTCAAAACGACTAATTTATTATAAGTTTGATTTAGGAAGCTTATTATTTTATTTTTTCAAAATTTCTCACTTTATCAGTTAAGTAATAGAGATTACAGTTCTAATTTCGAATTATTTTTACTCTTTACTATGCTTTGCCTTAAAGTGTATAGAGTAATATTTTACACGTAAAGGTAAACCCTTGGTTTTGTGTGAGACATAAGGATATATCAAAAAGTTTAGATTCGTGTGAGTAAGTGAGTTAGAGAAACAGACTCAGATATGTATGACAAGGCGAATCTAATGATAAAAAGTTTTGAATTCGTTCGGGCAGAGAAAAATATACCCTGTTGGAAAAGTGAAGATTAGATTTCGTTTTGGTGGTGGGATCTTCTCGAAGTAACATTGTTCTTCGATTTATAATATACTTATACTAGTAAGACCATGGAAGACTTCTCCCAATCTAGGTTTTTGTTTCTAATTCAATCAAATTATAATAGATAACAATAGGAAAAAGTTTAATTTAAATTTAAATTAAACCATATAATATAACATTTATTAATTTACAGATGGTTATTTAAGTAATGTATGTACCCTATGCGGGTTTAAATAATTTTATTTACGTATTATTATAACACAAAAATGTCCCATACATAATCAGAACTCAAATAATAACAACGCAGCTAAACTGTAACTGTAGTCCATTCCACGTCGAAGTGGCAGTAATCTCGTGCCAAGTCTACCCGGTTTTCAAGTTAAAACTCTGAAAAACTTCATTTTATTTTTTTAACTTTGATTTCGACTTTTTTATTCTCTACCAGCCTATCCTAAAAATAAAACACAAAAGATATATCTTCACTCGCAATAAATAATTTTTGGTAATTTTTTTTACTTAAAATTTTTTATGGAAGTTCTTGTTTCTCTTGTCCCTGTGTCCTTATTTTTAGAGATATTGCTTTGAAATTTTTCATAAAGACACCAGACGTTGCTTACACTTGTACCAAAGAATAAAAATAGTATTAATGTTGTTCCTTTCCTATTTTTCTGCAAAAGAAAATAAAAAATGACATTTTCGATTTTTAAAAAGTAGCATGAGAGGAATTTTCGTACTGTAGCATTTTATGAAATTATGGAATATTCTTTATAAAAAGGACAATTCAAATTTAATTTTAAGCTTAATGCCCGACAAATGTGTGACGCAGCTGGACTAATTAATTTTAAATGTAATTATGAATTAAAAATACTTAATGAACTACGTTCTCAGGTACGAAGTACGTTAATTACAAATAGAATAGTTTTATTATTTTCGTTTTATTAATTTTCACAGTCTCTTATTTACCCCCTATATTATTCACTATGCAAAATTATGATTCAATTTATTTCAAAATCTTTTCATCTTTCATTATTTGAAAATAATTTCATGGTGAAGATGGTCACTAATCCATTGTACCTTAAAGAGGCTTTTCCCAAGCCAGAACAATGCATCAACCATAACTGGGACTACAGGTATAAAGAATTTCACTTTTTGGTGTTTTGATTTTGAAATAAATTTAATCATAATTTTGCCTTGTGAATAATATAGGTGTAATAAGAAAATGTGGTAAATAACGAGAATTATTAAAACTGTTCTAATCGTAATTAACATACTTCGTTCTTGGGCACGTAGTTCATAAAGTATTTTTAATTCATTTTATTTTTACAATTTTAACCATTCTATACGCTAATAATTCAGTTAAAAAAATCCCTACTCGATTGTGGAAGCAGTTGATAAAATATATCTTATTATATATAAGTTTAGTATGATATCTTTATTTATTCGTCTGCAGTGGTAAACCTATGAGGTTATTCCAGCTGTATGCGTCCCACAATTGTCGGTCATAGCTTAAAATTAAATTACCAATAATAATATATTGCCATTGTAGATTTATCTTTTGTGTTTTATCTTTGCGATAAGCTCACAGAGAATCAAATTCTGCACATTATAGAAATTTTCCCGAAAAGTTTGGATAAAGTTGAAATTAGTGGCAACGTCGCACGGAGGAATAAGGACGGATTTATCTAGAGCGCGTGTTAGAGAGAGATAGAACTCCCAAGGCAAAACACCTACTGGCATCTCGACATGGAATGGACTATAGCACTGACAAAAAAGTTACCATATTCTTTGTTCTTTAGACTAATATAGTCAGCTATATGGAACCATGTAAATGCCTAGAAAAATTCAAAATGTGATTACGTACTAATAAAAACTGTAACCGTTCCAGGAAGTTCTAGAACTTTGTTCTACGTAACAGAGCTATAAACATCTTTTTTGGTTTCACGTTGATCAATTGCAATTTATGTGTTCTTCCGGAAGGTAGAATGGCTTACTTATGGTTATTGGGGGTTGGCAAAAGGAGAGATTCTGTGGAAAAGGAATTCAGTGAAAAAAAAAAGGACGGTGAAAAAAAGAAAGAAAAAAAAAAAGACTGGAAACCAACTAAGAGACGGGGAAAGAAATTACGAGCAAAGTAAGTGATGGAAGGGACTACGTGATGGGTTGGAACTTGCTGCTCCGGAATCCAGCTCAACTCATATCCTTTTGCTGTCCCCCCTAAACCACCATCAACCCCCCCACCCATATTCTTGATGGGCAACTTACAATTTACCTCATGAGGTAATTTTGTTGAAGATGATTTTGATGGTTTTATTACATCAATCAAGCTAATAATATGTAAAGGTAAATAATATGCTCTGAAATATTCAATCAGCTTTGAACATAACGCGTAAAGTAGCACACGAGTACATTATAAGGTGTTCAAAATATTATAAAAAATCACTTGTTTTAATGACCACTTATGGGTCATTGGGTAGAAACTTCGTGGCCATTACTACATTTTACGATTCTGCTCATCTTATAATATACATCAATCTATGTAGATAAGGATGAAATTCTGTTTGTTTGTTCGTTATAGAAACCCACACCGTTTGCCCGAAAGTCTCCAAATTTTGCTGAGTGGTTCTTTGATAACAGGTTTTTATTGTTTATTGTTATAAAAATCGTTTTGATCTCGCTTTACTTGGGTTTTTACGAAATCGAACGTTTGAGCCGATAAAAGTCTCACTTTATAGATTTAAAAAATGAAATTCTCCGGGTATATACAGCTAGTATGAAATAAAGATGAAATTTTTTTTTTTTTTGTTTTAATCCATTTAAAAATGGTTCTTCAACAAAAAATAGTAAAACAGATGTTCTGAATGATCCTGTTACTTAAAAGAGCCCAAATCTCCTTATCTGTCGCTTAATAAAATATCATACAAATTAAAATGGGATAACTTTAGATTAAATGTTTGCCACTATCCTAATATTTTGTATTACTTCTGTTTGATTGAAATCGTTTTTTCTCTCGGATCGGGTTGTGAGAGCTTATAATCGGAAGCTATACGGGGAAATTCAGAAGCCAGGGATGCAGGGCACCATGGAATTTCTAATCCACGTTGACCTCTAAGGGATGACAAAATAAGTGACTTCATTCAATGTTTTTTTTTTTTTGTTCGTATAGACCTCCTTCCTTTCCATTTAATCTTTATATATTTTTTATAAGGGAATTATAGTCCTTGATAGGGCACATTCTTTAACAAACAAAGCTAACATAAATAATTCAGGCAAGAAGTACTTCTGGGTAATCCTTACCCATACCTCACGTACCATTGTTCAAATCAGCTTACGAAAGGGACTATTTGAAAATAGTTTATCAAGATGCTCAGATTCGTGTTTATGGAGTAAAAAGAAAATTACTCCAATTAGATTTATAGAATAGAGATTCACAGTATTAGTTTTGTATAAGACCTCTATTGATTTATTCTCCATCATTGGTAGAGCCGATAAACAAGAAAGCCATCTTTGCGAGGCCAATTTGATTAATCCGACTTCCTGAATAAGGAAGGGGGCGGCGAAGAATGATTTATGAAGACCCCGGGGTTATATGAAGAATAACACCCCCCTGAATACTGATTTTTCCCCGAGCCTCACCTCACTTCCCTCCTGGCGTAATCTAGATTTCCAATCCAACTTATTTCTTCTTCATTCATACTTTGACTGTTTTAGATTCATGATGCCTAAAATTTTCCTTACTTAAGTTTCCATCTTTGAATTGCAATGATAATAGGTTAGTATGTAAAAGCTACTCAGTTATATATGTTACTACCAAGGATGCCCGGCTTCGCTCCGGTAGTTGTGTGATAGTTTTAATAACAGATTAACATTAAAATTAAAGGAAATATATAACAAAATTAGCACCTTCTTAAAACTTCTTGGTATTAATAGCAAGATTTGCCCAAATAAGGAACCCTGTATACTTTATGGGTGGTTGAAAATGGTAAATAAAAAATTAATTTTCCTGCAACTTTGTCGAAGTATGCATCGTTTTTTATGGTTTCTGTGATTCTGAATCCTATAAGCCTATTCCATGCAGTCAACAGATAATAATCGATTAGAATATAGTTGAAAAATCTGATATCTCAGTTAAAAAAATTATATTTCGAGAACATCTTATGCGTCGATTCCTGGGGTGCTCGACCGAATTTAGTGATGTAAAAATTGTATATCATTGTAAATAGCTGTAAAAAATTCATTCAAAAATTACTTTAAAAATCCCTGGAAAATCTGGCTATTAACTTAAAATTGATAATTTATATATGATGGTATTGATTGAATGATGGATATGTGAAGTTTTTAACAAATTAAAACCTTACCATTAATTCGTAATATTTGTTAACTATCTTGTAGGTTTTGTGATTATTTTATTAAATTTTACTCATATTTAGCTGAAGATTTTTGAAATAATAGTTAAGTAGATGTGTTTATGTCTGTTTTTATTCGTTCACTGTACTACTAAGAACTTTTCATACACATTGCATTAAATTTAGGTATATATTACATGTATTGATTAAATTAGCCTTATCATGCTAAAATTAATTGTTAAGGAATCCAGTTGATTTTCTAATTCATTAGAGAGATGTAAAATAATTATTTTATTTTGAAATACAAAGGAGAAATTAATTATTTCAGTTGAATTTTGAGTAATTTGAAATGAACAGCTGAAATAATATATAAAGATTACTGAATGAATGAACAATGAACATTGAGTGAAACGCACCCTAGCGCTTCCGGGTTGTTGGAGCTCAAACTAAATTCTTCATTCTTAACCCATCATCGTCATGAACAGATAGGCTAATTACATATTGCGAGAGGCCTAAAATTCCAGTCCTTTTCTCTTCAATTTTACACGCTAAAGATACAAAACAGAAATCTTCTTGGGGCTTTTCTACTTTACTCCCCCTATGATTACTTGTATGGAACAGTTACCTTGGAGGTTTCTTTCAAATTATAACACATGATCAATAAATTCATTGTAAAAAAGCTAAAAGATTAAGTGCATATATTTCTCATTTATTGTTTAAAAGTTAATAATGAACGGATTTGAATTGTATTCATACCTCGGAAATGATAATAAGAAAGCATTGCAAATGTTATAATAAATACAATATATAATACATACAGCTAGGAAGTATCAGAACAACCACGACATGAAGCTTCTTTTTAGTCAAAAAAGAGGATTTCGTTGGCGGTGTTATAATTATAAATGTCGTCGTTATAAATTATGTTAATTTTTATTGAGAAGGGAAGGATTTATTCAAGGTTTTGTTAAAAAAAAAAATTAATGAATTTTATACTATTTAATTCATTTGACAAGTGTAATTTGTATTTGGTTATGTATTAATAATATAATTTAAATATACATGTGTTTTTTTATGTAAGGTTAATTAAAAAGTAACAGATATAGAAAGTAATCATAGGGGGAGTAAAGTAGAAAAGACCCACCTTCTTCACGGTAAGGGGCTATAGGGCTACAATACGACATAACTTTCTTGATCGTACGTTGAGTCGTTTTTGAGCCTTATCGGCCCGCACATTGTACGACTTGCTTTATAATACATATATTGATTAAATTGATAAACTATTAAATATGCGAGTGGAAAATCACTCATATTTCATAACTACATTTAGTATAGATTTCAGCATTAGACTGTTACATTGTAAACAATGGTAAATTATCACCGAGAACGATACCCATGAATAAGATACTTTTCTAATTATAAAGTGTTAAATAGATTTTTGTGGATTCCTAGTAACTGTGGACCCATTCAATGTAATAATTAGATCGTCTTTTTTTCTGTAACCAATATCAATCTTTAAGAAGGTACTAGTAATCAATTTTTTTTAGGAAAGCAATGCAAATAAAAGATGTTAAATAGGACGTACTTAGAAAAAAGAAATTGACTTAGAGATGAGATGTAGACAGGTGGGTGGGCGTTCTAGAGAGGATTAGAGGAGTTAAGACAGTCCCAATCACAGGATTGAGGGGATAATTTATCCCTATAATTTCCTCTCCATCCATCCCAGATTTCCTGTTTTTTCCCCTCTAATGTCCTTCCATTAGCAGAATCTTCTCCAATTTCATTGACCCTGATAACATAGAAGGGTAAGTTCAACGATCTTAAAGAAGGTAATTAACGAATCATTATATATATATATATATATATATAATGATTAATAGATTACATTATACATATTATGTAAATTGTCCACTCCTTCGTATAATCCACAAAATAATTAATTTCGAAATCTGTGGGAAAGAGGTCAGCGGAGAGAAAGGATTGACTTGGCCGGGATATGTGATAAGAAAATCTGGGTTCAAATCCAAGGCCCATCTTTTCTTTTCTAACAAAAAATTATTTAAAATTATATTAAGAATTTTAAAGTTATCATGGTGTTACGTAAAAAAAAAATCTGGTGCAATGCGCGCAACACACAACTTTCACTTCCATTTCACGCCATTCCTCAACATCACACATTTTTCCACACATAAGTATATACTTATATTTGTATATCTTCATAAGTTATAGAGAATCTGTATAGCAAAATTTGGTAGTTCTCAGCACTAACTTTGAGAACCCCTCCATATTAGCTACTGTATCTAACCACAATAAACGTCTCCTCTCAGAATCCATTTTCATCCATCTAGAAATAAATAACGCGGTAAATCACAAAACAGATAAAGAGATAATTTCATCCACTTATTCTAACATCTTCCGCATCCTCAAATCCTAGTTTTGATTTCAAAGGTACCTGCAATTATCTCTGTACCTCTTGTACTATTATTATTTTTTGTATTGTATGCTTCTTTCTATATATTTTCCAAATTTTTGATGCATTGTTACATTATTTATTATCTCATTTTTATGTTATTATTGAGTCCGGACACAACTATTTGTATACAATACCATCTACTTTGTTAGTTTTTAAATATTTTTTTTCACTCAGTTGTCATGTGCCTTCACTTCAAAAGCGTTGGATTTCCCCGTCATAAACCTTTAAAGTCGGCAAACTAACCCCCTACCACTACCTCTCACCTTATTTTTACCTTTAGTCTTAGTATCCACCTGGACTCAGTAGGTAAATATCAGATTCTATTTTATCTTGTTAACCAGCCTCTTATTTTAATATTCTGTATACACTGTATACAATGTATACACCATCTTTTATATTATTATCAGTTCTGTAATGTATCTATTTATTGTCACCCTCTAGCATAGATACTCATATATTTGATTTCTTTTAGCCCTGATGAAGATCCACAAGTTGGATCGAAACGTTGGCTTACCATAATAAAATCATTGTAAACTGAAAATCCTGACCATCATTTAACCTATCGTAATTGAAGAACAGTTGACCATCTCTCATCTCTACTACTGCTAATTTATTTATGAAGGACTAATTTCATCAACAGTCGAGTTTTTTTTACTGCTTGCTTGTTTTTTACTACGAGTTGCTTTATGCAAATACATCGTTACGGTGAATCGATAGGTGTGTTTACGTCTAATATGCTTTTGTGGAATTCAAGAACGATTACTGTTCCTCTAAAATCGCTTTATATTATTTTAAAAAATTTATTATGGAACAAAAGTTTCTAGACTAAAATATACCTCTATTAATTATCAACTATTTATTATCTTATACCATATTTTTAACACCTGCGATGCTTCAAAAATTTGAGCATCAGGAATTTATTTTCTTAATAAGGTTAGTAAAATTTTGGCTGTCACATATACATACATCAAATACCAAGTTTGATCAAAATCGTTAAAGCCGTTTTTGAAATAAAAAAATAAAACAAGTGAAAATGGGACAAAATTTATTAAGTAAAGTGCCCCCTCCAATAGATCAATTTTCATGACATTTTGACTGTCACATCGCGGGTATGAACATACACCAAATACCCAATTTCAGGTGTGTGCGGTTTACAGTTTTTGAGCTAGTCTGTTCACACACACACACACACACAGACCATTTCGCGGGACTTGGTTAATTGGACTCAGGGGACCCCAAAAAGTGTATTTCCGTTGAAAACCGGCAGTCGAAATTTTTCACGATCGCAATACTTTCCTTACTATATATTTCATATATAGGTAAGTGAAAGTAAAAATATTAATTGGTTTTGAATAAGAAAAAAAAATTGTAACAAAAGAAATGGTAGCTCAGTGGAGACGGGCGGGATCCTTAATGACTAATGACTACAAATAAATAAAGGGGCGCCAGGCTATTTATTATTTATTATTTAGTCCCCCTCTCCCGTAAAGCAATAAATATTTAAAAAAAAAACACTACACAGCAGTAAAGGTTTATAGGTTCACTACATTATAAGGAAGAATTGGTTCCTGGTCAGTTGAAAGTATTCCAATCGTATTGAATTTATCTTCGTAGATGGATAGAATAGATAGAACTAACTAGTAGAAGACCTTACTCTTCTTCCTTATGAAGGAGATACCTCGAAGCACTGTAACCATCCACCCAACCAGCTTAGACTGTAAGTTAGGACCCTTTGTTGTGAGGGGGCTGCACAAGTTGTGTCTATGTTGTAGTGAGGGAGGTCTTAGGATATCCCCTTTCAGTCGCCGTCAGAAGCAGTACGCTATTACGTCCACAATAGCGATCCACGGGTAAGAGCTCTGTAATCCTATTTCTTCTTCTTCATTGTTAGAGAAAAGTTTATTAACATCATTATTCGAAGAAGAAATTTGAAACTAAAAATATTTTATTTGTACTGTAACACTATTGTGGGTATAAATAATTTTTATTTACGACAATTATTATTCACAATGTCTGGCAAACAATTATTATCAAATTAACAAAAAATAACTTCTTTTAACAGTACAGTTACACAATTGCAATCATAAGCTTCATTTCCTACATTTCGAATGTAACAGGCCAAAATCATATGGTTTTGTTTCACGTAACAATACGATATCGGATTGTTTTAAATAAGTAAGCTAAATTATTCAATCACCTATTAGTTTTCATATTACAAGGTGAAGAAAAAAAACCTTAATATCTTGAAGAAATATATGACCGAATTTGGCAAATTAACAGCTACATGCAACTGGTATGTATAATGCCAGCCAACAAGTAGTATTGAAATAAAATATTTTATATTTATTTTCCCATTTTATGTTTAAATTTGCATTTAGTCCCTTGTATCAACCATATCAACCTTTCCAATTTAATAATATCTAGAATCCTCTGATATCACTGTGTTGCAGCGAAAAAATCAGGATCTGGATATTGCCCGATGTTGGATCTAATTGAAAGATATTCATTAGAAACATTTATTTATACAATAAAAGAAAGTTCTTTTGTGCGAGTTCTAGGGGTCATTGAATAGTCACCTATGCCCTTCCTTCTCGGAGATATCCGCGAGCTCTAGAGATCATTGAAGAGCAAAAGTTAATTCTTAACTATTCAATACAAAACTCTTAACAAATCATAAAATTGGTATTAAATTCTCTTCCGTACGGAATAATAATGTACAACCAACATGACTCTTGGTACAAGATGAAGAAGAAGAACGGGATAAGACATTATCGGGATTTAACTATCGATAATTTACAGTGTCGTAGAAATATTGTTATTTATATCAATCTCAATACAATTTGTTTTGATTGTATTGTTTTTTTAATCCCACGTATTTTTACTTTCAGTTACCTATATATGAAATATATAGTAAGTGGAAGCATTGCGATCGTAAAAATTTTCGACTTCCGGTTTTCAACGGAAATACACGTTTTGGGGTCCCCTGAGTCCAATTAACCAAGTCCCGCGAAATGGTCTGTGTGTGTGTGTGTGTGTGTGTGTGTGAACAGACTAGCTCAAAAACTATAAGCCGTGCGAAACTGAATTGGGTATTTAGTGTATGTATATGCCCGCGATGTGACAGCAAAAATTTCATAAAAATTGCTCAAAGGAAGGGGGTACTTTATTTAATAACTTTTCAAGTTTTTTTCAATTTTCACAAAAACGGCTCTAACGATTTTGATTAAACTGAGTATTTGATCTATTTACCATATATGCCCGAGATATGACTGTAAAAATTTCATCAAAACTGATCAACCGGAGGGGGGACTTTACTTAATAAATTTTGTATCCTTTTCATGTGTTTTTTTTTTTATTTACTCAAAAAAGGCTTTAACGATTTTGATCAAACTCGGTATTTGGTGTATGTATATGCCAAAGATTTGATAGCCAACATTTCATCAAAATCGGTCTAACGGAGCGGGCACTTTATTTCTTAATTTTTTTTCCAATTTTTACCTTTTTTTCGATGATATCAAAAACGGCTTTAACGATTTTTAAAAAAATGTTCATATTAAATGAAAATTAGGTGTTCTTTAATATCAGGTAAGCTTTATCATTATTAAAATGTTCTGAGGGGGTTTTTTTTTGGGGGGGGAGGTTGGGGTCTTTTTTGTTTGTTTCCTATAAAGTACCTTTGTTTTTGTTTAAATGGAGAATTGAACTGTCTCTCGTAAAGCCTAAAAATAAGAAATGGCTAAACATGAGATGATAAAAATAAAGAAAACATAAAGAGGAGAAAAAAATAAAAATATTCAGTCAACTCATAAAACTCGTTGAGCCCACGCATGAGGAGTACGCCTTTAATGACAGACCATTGTTCATAATTAAGGCCGTTCTGTTCATTTGAGAAGTGGCAATTAACAAAACGCATTCATTTCTAATCTAACAAGGGGAGGCTACGGACGTGGGGTCACCGATTACAATGAAACTTTTTTTCGAGTTTCTATATCCAAAAATATTAGATACGTGTCCGAGGGTTCTTGCCAATGGGCCTTCTGAGCCGAGAAAAAAAATTTCTTAGGAACGAAAATAGCCAAAAATTGCATCAACAAAGTTGCCGCTGCTCAAGGCTCCATCAACCAATTTCAATGAAATTTTCAGGGATGTCAGAGTATTGAAAAATATTAGACACATGTATAAGGGATTGGCGAAATTAGCCTCTGGAAGCCCAGAATAAATCATTAAATTTTTAATGATAAAAGCTCTGGGTAACGTTAAAAATCAATTCCATTACTTTTTAAATTGAATAAACAACGTTTTTTCAGCTTCTTACTTCAAAAACTAAATATTTATATTTAAAAACAAATTATTTTGAGACGAAGTTTTTTTTTTCTTTTTTTTATCTTCTAAATTTATATTTGAATATTACAAATATTTAACAGGAAATAATTTTCATAACAAAATTTCCTTGCTTGGATTGAAGAGATTGTCACTAAAACATTTATGCTCGTAAAATAGTAGTACCTATATTTAAATGTAATGTGATAAATTTTTGAAAAATTAAAATTAAAAACTTTTTTGTCCAAAAACATATTTTTGTCAGGAAAATGTTTCAGACTTTTCCTGGACTATATAAACGTTATAAAGTACCAAATTATCCTAAAATACTAACTAGGAAATTAAAAATATGCGTTTACACCCCACACTCGTTAGGGTGATATTTATCAAAAAACACCTAAAACATAAGTTTTTTCTGCAATGAGAGCATTTAATAAAAGGTACACCTTTGCAGTTGCAGTTTCCTTCCTTTTTCATTCCATCAGGAAAACATATTTGATTGACATTTTCAAATATTGCTCTCTTTGGAATCAACTTGGATGTAAACCTAGCATATTTTACCATGTCAACAAATAATGGCGATGATAATTGGTGATGAATTAAGGAATGAATTTTCAGAGCATCTTCCCTTGAACTAATTTCCTGACGACCATCACTTCAGTATTTTCAGTATCAATATTTCAGGGCAATTTCGTATTTTTTTAATGAAGTTTTTTACTTGTCGAAAAAAATAAACATCACATGGTTGACGATATGCTGTTTTTTTGTATTTAGAAGTTCATACTGTGTTTATAACTGCAATCCCTTAATTCAATAAAAACAGTTGTCGTCTTCCAAAGATTTATTATTCTTAATTTTTAACAAACGTTTTCAATCATAAAATAATTCCTTAATTCTTTGGGCAAGGGAAAACAACAATGGAAATACTTTCAGATTCAAAGTTCAAACTTTCGAATTTAATTTTTCGCAAAATTATCTTAAATATTTTTTTAAGTAACTATGAAATTGTGCTTTTTTACATAAAAACTGGAACATATTTCAAATAGTAATTTTTTTTTTTTTTTTTTGAAAATTTTTCTTCAGTCTAAGCAAAAAATGCTTTTTCATGAAAAATATTTCCTGTTAAATATTTAATAATATTTAAATACAAATATTTATTTTTTGACGTAAAAAGCTGAAAAACTCAATTTATTCAATTTACAAAGTAATAGAATTGATTTTTAACGTTACCCAGAGAGCACGAATATACCACAATATTGAATGATTTATTCTGGGCTTCCAGAGGCTAATTTCACCAATCCCCTATACATGTGTCTAATATTTTTCAATACTCTGACATCCCTGAAAATTTCATTGAAATTGGTTGAAGGAGCTTTGAGCAGCGGCAACTTTGTTGATGCAATTTTTGGCTATTTTCGTACCTAAGAAATTTTTTTTCTCGGCTCAGAAGGCCCATTGGCAAGAACCCTCGGACACGTATCTAATATTTTTGGATATAGAAACTCGAAAAAAAGTTTCATTGTAATCGGTGACCCCACGGCCGTAGCCTCCCCTTGTAAGTAAGTTGCTAAGTGAAAGTTGTGTGTTGCGCGCACGCACCAGATTTTTTACCTTTCGATTTAATTCATTTTCATTATTTAATCAAAATGAATGTAATGTAGAGTTCCCTGAAATATATTGACCTCATTCCTGACATTGCTATTTTTATTTGCTTATAAATAAACACACAATCTTCCTGATGGTATAAATAATATAATTTTTTTCATTTTACTTTCCATTACTTTCTTTATACATATCAAAAATATGTTATTCGCAAATTTAAAAATTATTGGCCTGTGGGGCATTAGGCGGTCTTAAAGGTGAAAAATAAATCAGCACCATTTTTTTTTTTTTTTTTTTATTATAATATTCTTTTAATTATGACTAGACGTTGGAACCATTTTTAGAGGTGTTAAAATTTTTCATGATATTCGTGAAACACATTTTCAAGTACACAAAAAAATACTTTCCGAAAATTTAAACTGTCTATGACATTTTAAGACTAGTTTAGAATCTTATACATTCATTATAGAAGAAAATCTCATAAAAATATGCTTAAATTATTAATAATATTAATAATGCCTAAAACCAACCCAGTGATGGATTTATGCCTAAAATTAAACAATATAAATTAACAGGATACCAAGAAGGGGACCAAATTAGTCTCATCAATACATTTTTTTTTATTTATAAGACGTTTCGGCTCTTATGAGCCATCTTCAGTTCAGCAAAACGGGCAGACAAATATAGTCTCAAGAACTGAATGTTTTATAAAATATGAATGAATTCATTATTTATTAACAACCACCTTAATTACTATAAGATTTAATGGACTACATACAGCACATCATTACATTGATTTACAAGCTGTCATGCTCCTATTAAATTAAGCTCCCATATCGATTACGTCAAATTTTGACATAGACAAATTATTATCTAATCTATTCAGATGATATGGATATTGACGCCTATCAAAGCCATCTATATACCTGCTTATTTATAGGAATACATAATTCATATCCTCATGTTAAACTATATATATTATATTCTTCATCCTTATTCACTTAAATCTGAAAAAATAATTGATAAAATTTTATTTATTAAGGGATCAATCAATTATTGTTTGTAAATTATTAATTAATGTACTGATCGATATTTTATGTAAAAATATTTTTTTTAATATTTACCTGTTCAGGGTAGTTGTAAGCAATTAGGTCAAACTATTCAAACTGCTTTAATGCCTTACTCCCAGCCATTAACCCCTAATTAACAGATACTAATTGCTTACTGTAATTACCTTGCTGAAGCTAAGTATCTCTAACGCCATAAATCGCAAGTTTCGATTTAGTTTAGTTCGAGCCATATGTTTGTGACGGCAAAGTTTATGGAGTTAGTTATATAATTGATCTCTTTATGGAATATCTTCTATCTCATTCCAAGTCAAATCTATCATGTTATTTAACTAGAACGTGTTTAGTAAAAAAAGACTGTTTAAAATTTTAATATTTTTTATTTTTTTCAAATTCGAATGGAGAAAAATAGTTAATAATTGAGGCAAAAAAATAAAAAAAAGTTTTTTTTTGCATAATTGTTATATATGCCAAAGCCATTCTTCAGAAATTGGTATAAGTAATGTTTAGTTGTTTGAAAAGAGTTCATTGAGCGTATGAAAGATGGCATGGGTGTAAGCACTGAACGTTGTTCACCCTAGAGGGTACAAGTCACATCATTTCTTTAAAAATTTCCAAAGGCACTTATACCCTTTTTCCACGCTTCAATTATCAAAACGAGCAGCTGCTTGATAAAAATTTAAATTGATTGCTTATTATCTATTCTGAACATATCTTATTCTACTATTACTTTTAAAATCCACTCTCCTAAAAAATATATTTTTTTTTTTTTGAGAAGTGACGTTCTTGAAATGAATGTGCGATACGAATCCTTTCTTCTAGTTATAATTTTGAAATACACATAATAAAAATAGATCGACTCTTGTTGGACATATATAACGGATGACATGACTTACTATAGGCGACTGAAAAGGAGGTACATTATCTCCAGAATCAAGACCGGGAAGTCTTGAAAGAAAGAATGTAATTTTTATACTGAGAGAACATCTGAGATGTGCTACTGGCTACTATCTTTCCTCACCAAGAGTAATAGTATATATCATCGAATATTTTTTGTCACTGCAGATTATGACGAAAAATCAATATAAGAAGTACAAAAAACTCATATTATTGCTCCCTTTTAATAATGTTCTGCTTTGCTATATATTAAACCTGGAAGCCTGTAGTGTTAGAGTATATCTCAGATGTGCCTAATGGAAAAGTATATCAAATACATTTTCGGCATATAAAGCATCGGAAGTAATCTAGGAGGAATACAACTAAATTTAACTGCCACCTAAATCATACAGACAAACGGATTATACTTGCAGCCCCTACACGATACTGCCACAGATAGTATGAGAGAATCCCTTCATATTTTCTCAATGTTACCGAAAAGTAGCAATAAATATAAGCTCTGAGAGAGAGTCTCTCTCTCTCTCTCTCTCTCTCTCTCTCTCTCTCTCTCTCTCTCTCTCTCTCTCTCTCTCTCACACACACACACACTCTCTCTCTCTCTCACTCTCTCTCTCTCTCTCTCTCTCTCTCTCTCTCTCTCTCTCTCTCTCTCTCTCTCTCTCTCTCTCTCTCTCTCACTGTAATAGGTCGAAAATCGTTCATAAATCCCTTCAACTCACGAACCATCGCTGGTAAATTGGTGCTAATCCGAGAATGAATCAGGTCATCGCTCGGAAGGCGTAAGGTTTGTCCTTAATAAAATTGGCTAGGAAGATCCAGAAAAGTTAAGCAGCTTAAGACAGAGATTGTCCTGCCCTTTGAGATGTTTTATTTCGGGATCCACCTTCTGAAGACCAGCTAATTTGTCTAGGCCCCTCTACTCGGGATAAGGCCTCTGGGACTTGGTTCTTGTGTACTTCAACGTGCCTAATGTCTGTAGTAAACTGGCTTATAAAATTGAGCCATCGTATTCTTCTCATTTCCGAAGCCGATGAATGTTTCTGGAACATGGAATAAACTAACGGTTTATGGTCTGTCCACAAAGAAAAGCTTCTTCCCTCGATGATAGCTCTGAAGTGACGAACTACCAAGTAAATTGTGAGTAAATCTCTATCGTACGCGGAGTATGTTCTCTAGGTGCCCGACAGGGCCTTAGAATAAAAGCCTAAGGGAACCCATGCTCCACCATCCCGCTGTTACATTATTGCTCCCATCGTGTGGTTCGCTGCGTCGCGAGCAAGCAAAGAAAGGTCTGGATCCTAAAATATCCAGTTCGGATTTTAAAAGTAACTAGAATTTTAGAAACCTATAATTTAGCGAATTATTCTTTTATTTGGATCCCAATGAAAAACTATAAAAGGAGAAAAACAATTGCTTTAGATGTATGTATTTCATTTTCTTCTTTCTTTTGTGTTACTTTTATTTTATGTTATTAGAGTTCCATAATAATACTTACCAAACTTTGCTTTTACCTAATTAATTCTTATTTTTATAATTATAAAGTTTTATGTGAATATTTAAAAAAAAATATTATATAATAATGTGTACCCCATATGACTCCATTTACTCAAACTACCGAAATTTATTTAGTTGTCTATCGATTTTAATCATGGTGAAAGTTTGCTTTATTAGCCTGGATACAGATTATGTTTATCCGCTAAGTAATCCTGTCTATCCCAGCCTTCCGTGAGTAATCAAGCTGTCTAATGCCAGCAACTCCGACCCACATACCGGCTTCCAATCGTTAAGAAAACAGTCGTAAATATGTACGAAAAAATAGTTTAATATAGTACTAATAGTAGCTATACCTATATAATAGTATGAAGTTATTCAGTTACGTTGTTTATTATTAATCTGAATTTTAACTCAATAGATATGATTTTAAGTGCATGAAGAGATAAACAGAACTTCCTATAGAGCAATGAACTAAAAAAACTTAAAGGGTTGTAATGGTACACGTTTTATCCTTGGCAATACCCAGAGCAATCTGAGTTTATCCTTTCCAGGTGACTACTCGTCAAGTCTACACGGATATACTCCTCTGCATAAAATCCCTTGTTCTACCTGAGTTTCCTCTTTGCTGACGGGGTACTGTTGATTCAGCAGGTATTTTCCGGTTCACAAACGGTGACAAATAAGGAAAAAACTTCATTAATTTCACACCGAAAAGTCATTTCAATATTCTATGCATTTTCATTGCACACACAAAAAAAAAAAAATAATAAAAAAAAAAATAACGCGTAGCACTATTACTAGGAAAACCATGGTATAAAAATAAATGTGTTCACAAGAGCGCAATGAATCGAATCTTGGAATCCATCTGTAAATCGTTTCCAAATTCTGCTACTCCCGAAACATTAAGTAAAAAAAAATTAAAAAAAAGAAGTAAAAAAAAATCGTGCAACATTAAAGCTAAAACTTCTATGAAAAATAATGCAGCTTTACAGAGAGTTATAATAAACTTTAAATGATATTATTAGCGCTACCTTAAAATCGTAAGTATTAAAAACATAAAGCTACTCCTCCGAAAGAATAATAATTAACTTTCATATCTATGAAAACTAAAAATAAAAATCCATCGATAAGAGATGTTAAAATTTATAGCATTTCGTATACCTAAGTCTCCAATAAACCCAATTTAAATCCTAATAATTAAAATATTTTAAATGAAGAAAAAATTAATACCCCTATTATTTATTAGTAATGGAGTAGATATACGAAGAAGTAAAAAGTACTTTTAGAGAAAAGAATTTTAGCGATTGAATTAATATATAAATTTATTAATATTTAAATATATTATAAATTCGAGTGATTTTTTTTTTTTTTTTACTTACCTAAAATCTAAGGAGTACCAAAGCCAAGTACCAAATTGATTTAAGAGGACTCTCGCTCCTGAGCTGAATACTTCTTGTACATTTTTTATTGAGAAGTTTTTAAATGATTACAAATAATCGTTTTAGACTCATCTCTGGTCAGAAATTTCCTTTATAAGTTGTTTTCAATACATCTTTTAAATAATGGTGCAGTAAAATAGGGTACAGAGAAGTAAATCGTCTAAACATCTTCATGTACCCGAATGCACCTCCACTTTCTAGCCTATTATATGATTTAAGGGGACACTCATCTCGTCTTTTTCAGTTAAAAAGTGCCTTGATTAGCTCTCTTATATCCCAGCTTTCGATTCCCGCTCGCTCCTCAGAGATAAATTAAACACCAAACGAGTCCTTTTGGGTTGAGATCGTGGCCAAACCTAAAGTCGAGATCGGCGCCATGTTGTTTTTGCCCAAAACTAATAACATGGTGGGGACAGAAGTTCCCATAATCCCCAACAGATAGCGATGCTCTTAGCAGCTATCAAGTTCAGAAGGGGCATGGGACAACTAGTACCGAAGAACTTAAACATGAGGTCAGCATTATAGGAAACAGTGCAGGATTCGGAGGAAGTGTAGAAAAACTGATGTTTTCTGAAACTTATTGGATTCTAGAGATAGATTTTAAAAGAAAACAAAAATCATTACCAGAGACCTCGGTAGGGACGAACTTCTCCTACAAGTGGGGCAGAGGGATAAACCATGCGGTCGCTCTTGAGTGCTCTCATTCCCGTTTAATTATAGTTTTTAAACAAGCATTAATTCATCAATTAGGAGTTACAATATACATTGACTTTGTAGGATTATGCCGTTATGGTTTATTGTACTTGACTCATAGAACTAACAAATATTTATTTAGTAATTGATGTTTTAACTAAGAAAAAAGAATACAATTTATTTAAACAAACGTATAATGAAAAAAACTTCATGCTTCCGATTTCGAAGGAAGATCAATTTGGGTTATGAAAATATCCGTCAAGCTGGAATCGATAAAGCCATTTGTCACCGATCCACTTCAAAAGTGGTCGGTATTTCCAATTCTTTTACTCCAGTGAAATTCTTTCCTGTGCTCCGGTGGTAAAAAATAAACATTTAAATTTTGTATATAGCCTTTAGATTGTGTGAATTCGTTAAATTCAATAAATGTCATAATGAAGTATAGCCAGGTGGGACACGAAACTATTGAAATGTCCACTTCCGAGGTCTTTCAACGTTTTACGTTACATACGTGTTAACGCTCATAAACTTTAATTTATTACTTACATCAATTTGTTGTTGTTTTTATTTTGTTTCTTTTAAAATGAAGTCATTTATTTTATTTATTGTTTAATTTCTTAATTTTTGTAAATAGGGTTTGTTTGTATATTTGTTATGTTTAGATTTTTTCTCTCTATTCTTAATAATTTTGGTTAATTGAATCAATTAAATTAATGATGCGATGTTTGTTGGAAGACAAATGTTTATAAGGCCGTCTTAGCTTAGATTCTTTGATACGACAGCAGTGCTAATACAGTTTTGCATACACAGCCGGATCGTAACAGTCCACTGACTTATGTAGACGCGTCAACGGCTCTCATCTGCCCACTGCAGTTTTGGAGACCTAGCTTTCGCCTACTGCGAACTGTATACTGCCCTAGCACCGACTCCTTCATCGGATGAAATTTATCAGCCTACTTCGGCTTCATCATTCTGCGACATCGCCCAGCGATCCAAGTGAATATATTGACATTCTCTTCATTAATTGATTTATAACATAAGAAGCTTCTTTTCTTTTGTTTCATTTTTCATTTATTTTATTAGAGAGAAAATCTAATTTTGTTAATTTTACTGTTTTATTTTGGGGAAATTATTTATTTTTTTTGTAAAAATGATTTCATTTTATATTAATGTTTTATTTTAATGATGAATAAATGTTTATATTTTCGTTTTTTTTTTTTTTTTTTATAATCAATTGTCTATTCATTTTAATTTAAGTTTCATTTTGGAGGTCCATTACTTTCCGAAGAGAATTTTACCAACACGCATTTAAGCATTATTTTATTTTTTACTTTCACTTACCTACATATGAAATATATAGTAAGTGGAAGTATTGCGATCGTGAAAAATTTCGACTTCCGGTTTTCAACGGAAATACACGTTTTGGGGTCCTCTGAGTCCAATTAACCAAGTCCCGCGAAATGGTCTCTGTGTGTGTGTGTGTGTGTGTGTGTGTGTGTGTAAGTGAACAGACTAGCTCAAAAACTATAAACCGTGCGAATCTGAAATTGGGTATTTAGAGTATGTATATGCCCGCGATGTGTCAGCAAAAATTTCATCGAAATTGATCAAAGGGGGGGGGGGGTACTTTATTTAATAACTTTTTAAGTTTTTTTCGATTTTCTCAAAAACGGCTCTAACGATTTTGATTAAACTGAGTATTTAATCTATTTATATGCCCGAGATGTGACTGTAAAAATTTCATCCAGATTGATCAACCGGAGGGGGGACTTTACTTAATAAATATTTTCTCATTTTCGTGTGTTTTTTTTTATTTACTCAAAAACGGCTGTATTCATTTTGATTAAACTCGATATTTAATGTATGTATATACCCGCGATGTGACAGCCAAAATTTTATTAACCTTATTATGAATATAAAAACTTTAATTTATTAATAAAAATATTTATTTTACTTAGGAGGGTAAAGTAAATACGTGATACTTAAATTTTTTAAAGCATCGAGGATGCGCAAAACTATTGGACACGATAATAGACTATAATTAATTATATTTTAGTCTACAAAGTTTTGTTCCATAATAAATTTCCGCAATATAAAGCGATTTTAAAGAAACAGTAATCGTTCTCGATTTCCAGAAAGGCATAGGAGACCAGCTTTACCACGAGACGTAAATGCACCTATCGATTCACCTTCACGATATGTTTACGAAAAGTACCTGAAGTATTAAATTCTTATCAAGGGACCTGTCAGGGACTAACTTTTGGGCATTGGGAATTTAAATTTCATTGGAAAAAAGGGAGCTATTTTGTAACGGCAAACAAAAAATCAAAATGTCACGGGGATCTAACAATCTCCAAAGGACTTAATTTCGTACGTGGGAAAATAACCCATATTGCATATTGAAATTTAAATTTGGACATTGAGAATAGGAAAGTGTTTAAATCTGGAAAATCTTTTAAGGTGGAGCCCGAAAATCCGACAGATCTCATTTGCATTGATCCCTTTGGCTCTGATATATGCAAATCCTGTCGGGCTATTGATTTGAGTTTAATGTATGGATAAGCCGTCCTTTGTGATCATCAACGGTAACTTTAATGGTCCTGGTCATGTCATTAATTTTAATATGTAACAATTCGCATCTTCTCTTGATATGTTGAATAATTTAATCTCGAAAGCTAAATAACATTCGATAAGTATGAAAAATGAGTCTCTCATCCACTTAACTGTATAAAACTGTTGAATGAAAGAAAAAAAAATCATTGCCAGTGACCCCGGTAGTCATCTATTATTCGAAATATTGAATAATAGATAATTTTATCTGATATCCGAAAACTTACCTATTGCATTGAATGAATTTTGCCTAACTCTGGTTTTGGTTAAATGAGGTATTTTATTTCTTACGAATTACCAACAGTTATTCCAGATCATCTGAATCTGAATGATCATCTGAACATTAGGAGCATTTTTAATTGAATTTAGGATTGTAAGGATTCAAAATGATTTTACGGGTCTGTTTGCGAAGACCTCATCCAGTTTCATGACGCGACATCCAGTTACTTTTGGTAAACAGTTACTTCTTTTAAACACTTATTTTGGTACTAGTACTGAAGTGCGGCTTCAAAGTAAGGCCCGACCTCTACTGAAGAGGACCCTTTTGTGGGTTTATTTATCTCTGAAGAGCGAGCGCAGCGAGCGAGATTCGAAAGCTAGAATCTATTAAAGCCAATCAAGGCACTTTTTAGCAGAAATAAAGGCGATGGGAGTTCGATAACATCACGGTCACATAACCTCTCAAAACAGACCACGCCCAGCAGCCGCTCTTCAGTACCTTTACTCTTATTTTGATAACAATATTTATAGCCTGTATTTGCAAATAATGGCCTAGGTGAGAATAACAAGAATATATTTCAGTTATGAATATTTATTTATAATAGAACGCACCCTTGCTGTATGTAATATTTCGTTTTCTTGCAAAAACTGAAATGCCTTGTTTTTGTCAGAAATTTCTTGAGCTAATTTTAAAAGGCCCATTTTTATAATCACTGAAATTATAAATTAAGGTTATCACTGTTTATAACCACTACAGATTGTTGAAAGTAACTGTTTACTAAAAGTAACTGGATGTCGGGTCATGAAAATAACTGGATGTAGTCTTCGCAAACAGGCCCAATTTTACTGTGTAGGTCAAAATTGTTTCGTATGTATAAATATAATAAAAAATAAATGTAGGAAAGTTGCTTCAAATCTAAATTAAGTTTGTGATTAAACTCAACTTGTATATTGAATAATTTTGATAAATTTTATGCTGATCATTTTTTTTTCTAGAAAGAAATCTTTATTGAATGTTTATTCCAATTTTAGTAAATGTACCGCCAAAACGAGCACAAGACAAACCTCTTCCAATGTGTCGAACATGTAATACAAATTTAACATTACAACATATTTTGGAAAATAGCCCAGGACTGAAAGCAGCGAGGAATACACACCACCTCGAGGGTTATGCTGAAGCCCTAATACCAGAAAATTCAAAAAACTTATTTAAATTTCTTAAAGACACAATTATTTACAAATATGTATAAAGCGGTATTTAATGTAGTTTCCATGTATTTGATTTATGTGATCCAATGAAATTGATATATATGTATTTGATGTATTGTGATTGATGTATGTAATCTAAATAGAATTTGGTGCCTCTAGCCCTTGTTATTATACACGGCACCTTAAGTGTAATTAAATAAATAAATTGAATGTTTATAATAGATTTTAAAAAAAATGAATTGTAAAATCGAAATTTTTCATCGATTAAAAAGATAAATAAAAAAAAAATAATAAAAATCCTATTACACCTGTTAAGGCACACCACATTATTTCCAGGGTAGCACAAACCTTTTTCCTTTTTTTTTTTTTTCCTTTTTAATGGAACACTGCCAAAGAGTTCTGGAAGCCGTGATTAATAGGATTGAGGAGCAAGCTATAGGGTGGCAGGATTTGGGGAAGTGGCGAGAGAATTTCCAGAGCTAAGATTACAGGGAAGGAACTTTGGCTTTCTCCAAAGGGAGGGGATGAGTTCAAAATTTTAAGCCCCCTGCAAGTCCCTATGGTTTGAAGGGGGGGGGAGTTAAGTTAAATTATTTCATTGTCCCTTTTGAGGGGCTTCGCAAATAGCTAAGTTTTCATTTCGTGCGAGGCGCTTACTTGAATCACCTACTTTTTCTTTTTAAACCGAAAGATTGTTAATGAATCCTAAACTCTTTCTGGATGTTATTGAAAAAAAATTAAATTGCGACAATCCATAAAACTTTCATAACCATTCCTGGCTGGTCTTCTGTTAAAAGTGCTCTTAACATAGATTTAACATGAATATTTAATATTTAATACGTTCACGCCGGCGTGTACCACCGGTGGCTCACACTTGACTGCCTCATCGGGCGGCGTGTACCACAAATGGCTCGCCCTACCAATTCCTTCTCGGTCAAATAATTAGATCTTTAACATTTTGACTGCCGAATAAAAATACCTGAGAGTCGCGCTCTCGTTTCGACTCAATTTTAATATTTTATTCTCTGACAAGAGAACAGTAACTCGATTTCAGATGACATGGAAACCAAAGTGTTAAGAAAGTAGAAATAATTTCTTTAAAGCTAAAAATTTAACGTAAATTTATTTATTTTTATATTTATGTATATTTATATTCACACAATTATAAACGTATAAACACTTATTGTTTAATAAAAATTATAACTAATACCGTACTATAAACATAACTAGTAGGATAGTATTTTTTATTGTTTATTTTATTATTGTTGGATTGTCAATACTGCGTAATGCTCTGGAATAGCTCCCGTCCGATAGAGCGAAAAGCATTAACTCAGCCGCCAGTGGGCGAGGAGTGTGAATTACAGTCCTGGCGTGAACGTGTTAAACATTATGAACACTTACTGCTTTATTAATTTTTATTTTTTTTTTCATTTTCGCATCTATTTATTTACAAAAATAATGTAATAAGAAGATATCACTAGTCCAATGCAAGACTGTATTAACTTCAAAATCGCATTTACTTTAGTAGTAGTTTTTTTATCAAGAATCGTCCTCGGATTTTCTTTTACTATCTCTTCGTAGTACCACTTTTTAAGACCCCAATAGATGATAACAGAAACATTTTAACAATCGGATAAAGCATTCAACGGATTTAAATGTAATTGAAAACAAGATTATTTCTGTGGCTCTTTGTTTTTTTTTTTGTTGTTTTTTTTTTTGGCTTTTAGTTACACCCGCCTCTCATTGGAACACATATCTAACAGATTTATTTTTTTATTTTTTTTAATACAGCCAAATATAAAAAAATCTTATTAAATTGCATTAATAAATGTTGAAAATAGAATCAACAAGAGCATATAATATAAATAGAAACACATATCTAGGGATAGAAGTTGTTTTCGAATATAGCTAAGTATATAATAACATTAACATCAATTCGAAACATTAAATTTAAAACATTGACTAATTAAATTTTAAATAAATATTTTTTTAATGAACTCATTACTGGGGTGGCTTTCATTTTCTTCTTTTTTTTCATTGCAGCAATTATTATTGTTAAGTAATGATCAAAATGTGACAAACCATATTATACAATAAAAATGACTAAAAATAGCTACAATTTTTTTTTTCTTATAAAAATCTTCTTATGTCAATAAATTATTTGATTACAGGGATTCACCTGTAATAAAATAATTACTATTGGCCATTTATCCCTTTAAAAAAAATCATGCAGTTACTCCGTAATCAGTTACCAGTTTAATCTATATTATACTCCTCAAGGAAATAGGTTTACTTAACAGACTCTTTTTTTGTAAAGCAAAAAAATATTCCAACTCTAGTTTTTTATTTTATTGGATTCAAATTTGAATTGGCATTTCAAAAAAATAATTTATTAAATTACATATTATTTTCTTATCAGTTCATAAATTAAAGTATCCTTATAATCATTTTCATCAATAATAATTAGACTTAGAAACATTTATTATTCTATGAACTTATTAGATCATTAACATCTATGAAGTTTAAAAAGGTGTATAAGATGGCTTCAGTGCTTCTTATCTAAGTCCACATGTCAGATATTTTACTTTAAATGAATAGGTCAATTGCTCAAGAATGGCTAATAATTATGAGCCGCAGTGTAACAAGGGTCATTCCATATCAAGTGGTCCAAAGTGGTTACTCGATCATTTTAGAAAAAAATTATAATTTTGCCACCAATTACGTATGGGATCAGTAGTTCAAATCAATTTTTTAAAAAAATTTCAAATCAACCGTTTCAAAATGGCAGCCATTTTTGTTTCACCTTTCAGGCCGATTTTTGAGTTTTTAAGCTCTCACAGAAAACTCAATTTTCTCAAGACTGGTAAGTGATAGACTAATAATTCAAAGACAATTGTTTTCCTTAAAGTCTGTTCTATATTTCGTGTTCTCTTTATTATTTGATTATTTTGCAGTCCAATACTTGAAAAGTGCTATTAAAAACAACTGCTTTAAATTCTCAAAACACCGTTTTTGAGGGTAAGTTTTGGGTATAAGGGCATGTACGCCAAAGCTGATTTTTAGCATGATAATACACCTAACTAAGTAGCTTTCATTAAAAGTACTCTTAACCCGTATATTCTTTACCTAATTTTTTTTATGAATTTTTAATGTTCAGATTTTTTCATTTTATGTTAACTTTAGGCTCTAATATCTCTGGTGGGCCAGTTAATAAAAATCTATTTTTTTTTACATGTTAGGCTTACATGCAACATAAACCTATTGCAAGAAATTTCAACCTGTATATTTGAGTACATTGGTAGCTACGAATTTTTGAAAATAGTCATTTTCGTGCTTATTTAACAATGAAGAAAAACTGATTTTCTCAAGAATGGTAAGTCATAGACTAATAATTCAAACACAACAGTTTTTCCTTAAGTCTGTTCTATATTTCGTGTTCTCTTTATTATTTGAATATTTTGAAGTCCAATACTTGAAAAGTGCTATTAAAAAAACTGCTTTAAATTCTCAAAACACCTTTTTTGAGGGTAACTTTTGGGTATAAGGGCATGTACACCAAATCTGATTTTTGGCATGATAATAAACCTAACTAAGTAGCTTTCATTAAACGTACTCTTAACCTATATATTCTTTACCATATTTTTTTATAAATTTTTAAACTTCACATTTTTTAATTATTCTTTAATTTTAGGCTCCAATATCTCTGGCGTGCAGGTTGATAAAAATCTCATTCTTTTCCATGTTATGCTTACATGCAACATAAATCAACTGTAAGAAATTTCAACCTGTATATTTGAGTACATCGGTAGCTACGAATTTTTTAAAATGGTCATTTTCGCGCTCATTTAACAATGCGTAAACTAGATCATACTTAATTAAAATATTACTGTTTGTGAATTTTTTACTTTTAATAACCCTTATTAATTTTTTTTAAATTTTATCTATGTCTAATAAAAAAAAATATATTGTGTTTAATTATAATTTTTATTATTTGTTTTAATGAAAAAGTGATTAAAAATATTTTCCGTTGGACATAGATAAAATTAAAAAACAAAACAATTAATAAGGGTTATTAAAAGTAAAAAATTCACAAACAGTAAAATTTTAATGAAGTATGATCAAGTTCACGCATTGATAATTTAGCACGAAAATGGCCATTTTCAAAAATTCGTAGCTACTGATGTACTAATCTGATTTATGTTGCATGTAAGCATAACATGTAAAAGAATGAGATTTTTATCAACTAGCCCGCCAGAGATATTGGAGCCTAAAGTTAACAAATAACTAAAAAATGTGAAGTTTAAAAATTCATAAAAAAATGGTAAAGAATATAACGGGTTAAGAGTATTTTTAATGAAAGCTACTTAGTCAGGTTTATTATCATGCAAAAAATCAGCTTTGGCGTACATGCCCTCATAACCAAAACTTACTCTCAAAAACGGTGTTTTGAGAATTTAAAGCACTTGTTTTCAATAGCACTTTTCAAGTATTGGACTGCTAAATAATCAAATAATAAAAAGAACAAGAAATATAGAACAGACCTTAAGGAAAACAATTGTGTTTGAATTATTAGTTTATGACTTACCCGTCTTGAGAAAATGAGTTTTCTGTGAGAGCTTAAAAACTCAAAAATCGGCCTGAAAGGTGAAACAAAAATAGATGCCATTTTGAAACGGTTGATCCTAAAATTTTTTAAAAAATTGATTTGAACTATTGATTCCATACGTAATTGGGGGTAAAATTATAATTTTTTCCTAAAATGATCGAGCAACCACTTTGGACCACTTGATATGGAATGACTGGAATGACCCACAATAGAATGATGTTATATTTATTTTTTTAAATTATCTTTAAATAAAATGTACCTAATTTAACAATAAAAATCAATTGAAAGTTAGCAGCATTAAAAGGTACTTAATTAAATTTATTCGAAAAATTATTTGAGAAATATGAAAACTTAAAAGAAAATTCGCCCGATTTCAAAGGGGAAGACGAACGGAAAGCCTAGTTAAGGGGTAGGAAAATTCATGCAACCGACCACTAGGTTGCAAGTGGGCACTTCAAATCCTTCAGACAGTATTCGCAAGTGTCTGCGACAGAAACGGGTCAAAACACAATGTATAGTGGTTGACGCTTAATCCGTCGTCTGATAAGCTTTTTTTTTTCGATATCCCATATTTTTTATCGGATAATCCATTGCTGCCTTCCGGTTAATCCGTCGTTCGTGAGGGAATTTTTTTTCCTCTGAAATGCAACGATTAATGTGTAGATATCGACACACAGCGTCAAGAGCAGTGTTCAAAAATAAGAAAAATTAAGTTTGAAATTTTTTTCGAGGACTAATATAAAATGTAGAATCTTAGAAAAGAAAGAAAACATCAATATTTCAATATAAAATCAAAAGCTCAAAGCTAAGCATTTACTTGAATTGTTGATAAAAATACAAAGTTTAAAACTGGTTCAGTTAGTATATATTTACTTCGGCTATTACCATCTTATTACTTAATCATTTTAGTTCTTCTTTTGAGCAGTTAAAGTGCCAGTCTTAAGTGAATTTTTCATTGATTAATCTTGGCCAAAAGTGCATAAAAAGGTAAGATCTATTGTTTAATATTATTGTTTAATATTATAAGAAATTTTCATGTTTAGTTTTCAGTTATAAGATCTATTGTTTAATATTATAAGAAATTTTCATCATTTTTAAGGTAAAATAACGGTTTTTCCATACTTTAACCATAAATAGTATATTTCTTCTTGTTTATTTTGATACCAAATTTATCTGCTTCTGGCTGCTCCTTACTATGACATTGTGGTTTTAGATTTCAAAACAAATTCTTTAATGTACGAAGTCTGGCGCTGTACAGAACCAAGCATCAGAAACAATGGTTTATTTGATAGAGTAGTGCAAGAAAATAATTTACCTGATCGTTCGGATGAAGTTAAGTAGAACAAAAGACAATTCGTACCGTTAGTCCATAATCAAAATTAGTGATCATTATTCTTGTCGACCACTACCGTACTGTCTGATTGATGCAAATAACAATGTTTTGAGAGGAAATAAAACTTCATTGTTCACGTTATTTTGTTGGTAACTAAATATTATTTTCGCAACATTAATAATTGAATGTCAGCACGACAATATGGAAGAGAAATTGCGAATCTGATCCCAACTGAAGTGCGAGTTTCAACACATCCCCGGTTTCAAAAAATCCCGGTTTCAACACTTTTGAATGATCAATGATTTGATCTACTCAAATCATGCTACTTGGGGAATAGCAAACGAAATGATTTTCACTTTGATCGATGGTAGTGTTTATAACATTTCAATTGGCGCAAATCATACACAAAAATGCTACAATTGTGGTGCAACTCCTAAGCTCATGAAAAAAGAGTTACTATATAGTTTACCACCTGAAACCGAACATTAATAATATTTATGTGTATTAATACATACTTAATGTAAAGAGAAAATGGTAGTCATTTTTACAATCTAGTGATTATGAGGAGGAATAAGGTTTGTTATTTATTTTTTTAACTTCGTAAATTTCATATCTAAGTCTCTACATATATTTTATACCTTATTAAAGTATTTTTTCTGTCATGTTTGTGTTGATTAGTTGCCTAAAAGTATAATGAACCTTGCTAAGAAAGAAATACGACTTTTGATTTCTTACCCCATATTCTCGTGACGTTGTGCGACGGAACTTAAAATTCAATTGTTTTTTCAATTTTTGAACGTTATATTTGATTAAATTGCTAGGGGAGGGGACATGTGTATTTTTTACTTCATATAAGCTAGTTCTGTTTATCTTTGCGAAAAGTGAACCATTTTTTTGTGTCAAGTTCGTCATGTCATGCCGTGATAAACACGATAGAAAGAGAGAACTTTTAGCTCAGTGTGATAATTTACCGAAAATGACAAAAAAAATCCCGGTTTCAACAATTTTTGATCTACTCAAATCTCGATCAAATATGGAGATGGCCGACACAAAAAATAGAAAACGTATGCGGCAATGTAGGAAAGCGGTCGAGGAAAATTGAGTGAGCTTATCACATTTCATAATATATTTTTTTAAATTATTAAAAAAAACTTATTTAATTTTGAATTAATTCAAAAGACATCGGAGGACAGTTTCCTGGTTGTTTTTAAACTCCATCTCCAACAAGTTCTCGTGGAAACTTTAAAAGCTTTCAGAAGGGCTCGTCATCCTTTCTAAATTTTAACGATTTCCTATGAAATCCAATGTCTTCGCCTATTGGAATACAGCAATTGAAATTAAATTGGAAAATATTCTTTAAACCAATTCGTAATAATAAAAAAGAAAATAAATAAACCTTGTCTAAAAATAAAAATAACATTGTCTATCATTTCGCTACAGAGGTATTTTTCATAACAATTTTTAAATAGGAAGAACATGTTTTTGCACAAGACACAAGACACGGAACTGGTTGCATTTTACTCCATCAATTGCAATTCGATTATATCATGGATATATATTTTTAATATGTAACACTGCCTACCATAGTTTCGAAGACTCTGATTTTGAGGATAAAGAAAATGCGTGGGCAGCTTCTTACTACGTTAATATATATATTCACATTATAATATATATATGGTGCGCGTGTATATTCATTTCACTTAATCCTTACTTTAATATATTCTACCTAATGAGTAGTAATGACTTGGGCTCAGAAGTCTTTGAAGTGGAGAAATCCTCTTATTGTCTCGTATGAAGGAGAGAAGAATCTTTTTTTTTTTTTAAGTTTTTCTTAGTTCATCTTAGTTTTTAAATTCTCATCAAAAAATAACTTGAAAGAATGGTTATAGGACATGCCTTTAAGAAGAACATTTTGGTGGAAAGATATTCGTAGATTCTTTAGTTTTTAGTGGTTTGTAGCATTAAATTGGGCAGATATATACTTAACCATCTTGACAGACTTTATATGCAATAAAATTGTTTAATATTTTTATTTTATTTTATTTTGTTGATCTAACAACTAGGTTAAAGCAATAAACTGGAAAACTTTTTCTTAAATTTCATTTATTAAACCGTTGACTAAAAAAAAAAAAAATATTAATTTTCTAGGTTGGAAGTTCAGTAAATCATTCAAAGCGATAAACATTATAAATCAATATTCTTATATTTTTTAACCGACTTCGAAAGAGGAGGTTACTCAATTCGATACGTATGTGCCTTTTTTTTTTTTTTTCTATGTATGTCCACCGATTACTCCGAGATGGTTGGACCAATTGGAACGAAACCTTTTGCATCTTGTAGAGTATTTTCCCAATGTGGTCCCATTTAATTCTTTTTTGGGTTCTTAATTTATTTAATAAGTTATCGGGAAAAAACTTGAAAATAATTATTTAATTATTGCTTCAAATATTTACTTATTGGAAAAACATATGGCATATATAACATAAGGTATGCTCCAACAAACAATTAAAACACGTTAATAACTAACAAACTGCTCATGCACTTTCCTCATTTTTTTATTCTAACTTTGATTGGTTGATTTTAAGCAATGCTTAATAATGTTTCAATGTTCGATGAATCGGTTGGAAAAGCCAACCAATCAAATTCAGAATCAGAAGTGTAGGGGGAAAACATGAGTAGTCTGTTGTTAGCTATTGACGTGTTTCAGGTTCATGTTGGAACAAACCTTATACATAACCTTAGATAAATTTTCAACAATAGATTTAAATAAAGATATTCTGGAGTGATACTTTTGTTATGTTATCCGGATTACTATTATCGGTTTTTAATTTTGTTTCTGCAACTGTTGAAGCATATGATGAAAATGGCTTGATTATGAGAAAGAAATAACTATTATCTAAGTTCAAATGTGGTTCGAAAATGCAATAGATACGTTCTCCAATTCCATATATGATGGGTAATTGTATGATTTTGTATGATTTACGTTATGATAACGTCCCTAGCTTGTGGCACTTAGGATATGCTATTTTCTATATAGAGTCTCTATAGTGTGCCTATGTGTTAGTATCAATCCTTTCCTATGTAATAACTGAAATGTAGCAGAATAAATCTTTACTAAAGAGCTAAATACAATCTGATTTTCAATTTTTATGGATTTTGAAGTCTTGATCGATCTTTATTAAATCGAAAGAAATTTAAATATTCTATGAAGGTTGCCAAGACTTTCAAAAGTCAAAACCTCATTAAGTGTTTGCGTTTCCTGAAAGGATGAGTGCGCTTTTCAGGACCTAAGTCTAGTGTTGAATGAATGCATTTTATTGAAACAGATATGATAATGGACTTAAAACAGTCTGGGTTAGATGTGTTTATGGGTTCTCCGCGTTCGAGGAGGCCATGCACTCAAGTACCGCAATAACTAACGTATATCTTGTGCATTATATTCCCCCATAAATGAATATTTTCCTAGGAAACATTCTCCCAGTAGTAGTGTAATAATAATTAAATCGTCTTTACAGACATTTAAAAAAGAAATTAAAATTTCAATGTTTGCCAATGTTCAGCCATCAATAAAACTAACGGCAAATTAAAGTTGATATCTCTCAAAAAAACAACCACATTGTATGAATGTCCACGCAGCAAAAATATAGCAGCCATAAAAATGTTTGCTGTCAAAAAGGCTACTCCGCTAGAATTGAAACTGCAATGTTTTCTACAAACTCATTTTCTGAATAATTGTTTATTAAGAAGGATATTATTCGTACCATTTCGCTCTCAAGTTTAGTCAACAATTCATCGAAAGGGATGACGAACATAATTGACTCGACCAAGAAATATTATTGAATTAAACCAGTAGTATAATATCGAGAACAATAATATCATTCGTAATAATAAATTAACCATAAAATAACTCCCAAAACGCTGTCGCTTCTAGCGGCTGCCCCCGTTTTGATAACGATCAATTTTATGGCTGCCCCTTATTTGCTGCGAGTACTTCTATCCAATGATGTTGTTTTTGGAAATGCAATTTAGTTTAATTAATACTTTCCACCGATAAATTTAAAGAAAGAAATATAAAAGGTCCCTAGCGGAGCAGTAGACCTCATCGCATTAGTTTTCAAAAGAATACTCAAGCGATCATAATTCAAAAATTAGGGTCCAATTTATTATAGGCCATATAAACATCTTCATTATATCATCATGTATATTCGACTGCCAAAATCTCGACTACATCATCTTGGAATTATGTGACAGCGGAGCAAACTCGATACCTCCTCTCGGAACACAGATGTATAAATGTAAATGACATTTACTGACAAAAAAAATTCAGCAAAGGAAATTATTGTCATTGTGAAAAAAAAAAGTTTTAAGTTTTATGTGTCCCAATGAAACATTGGTCTTTTAGAAAAAAAAGTCCATTTCTAATCAAAGTAGGCAAGGTGTTGAAAGGAGTGTAATGCACGCTCCGCACTTGATTTTCCGCGCGTATTCATAAAATTGAAAAGGTGACTCTTAATATAATTATAATATAAAGGCCCGGGATAGACGAATATGGTAGAGCGCCTGGGTTGACTTTTATTTCGCGACGGACCCACGGAATAAATCTAGTCCTTCCCACCTAGATAGAACAACCAACCAATGAACCAAACTCTCCTGTAGTGTCCGAAGAGGAGTACAAATAATTTGGTTTTTGTTTTGTAATTATTACAAAACAAACAAACAAAAAAAAAAAGAAAAAGAAAAAAGTACTTCGAAAACAAGAAATCAGTTCAAAATACACTTAAAATCTGTATAAAAAAAAACACTTAGATTTTTTTTAGAAATTAACTTATTGCTTTCTATAAATTATCTCCCGCCACTAAAAAGTATGAAATAAAAAAGATTTTATAAAAAAAAAAATTGAACCGACTTCGAAAACTAGGAAACAGTAAAAATAAATGCACTAAAAAGTATGAAATAATTACCTTCTGATTTTTATGAATACACGGCAAAATCGGTAATGGTATAAAAAGTGGGAAAATGCAATAAAACGAAAAAAATTATTTTGATTTGTACGATTACACACTAACTCTTAATAAAAAGTATTAAGTTGAAATATTAAATACCATGTTTAATACATCACAATCTTTTCGGAGGCGGCGCAAAATTTAAAATTGTTAACCCTAAATATTATGAAAAATCGATTTTCTATTTTGCGCCGCCTCCGAAAAGATTGTGATGTATTAAACATGGTATTTAATATTTCAACTTAATACTTTTTATTAAGAGTTAGTGTGTAATCGTACAAATCAAAATAATTTTTTTTCGTTTTATTGCATTTTCCCACTTTTTATACCATTACTGATTTTGCCGTGTATTCATAAAAATCAGAAGGTAATTATTTCATACTTTTTAGTGCATTTATTTTTACTGTATCCTAGTTTTCGAAGTCGGTTTAATTTTTTTTTTTTATAAAATCTTTTTTTTATTATTTACTTTTAAACTAATGTCTGGTTTTTAAATTTTTATAAAATTATTATTTATGATAGAAAACGATATTAAACAATTTTTCTTATTTTCCTCTAATTTATAATTAGGTCCTCTAATTTCCTAGGATTAAATCTTTTTTATTTTATTTAGTTGATCTAAACAACTAGGCAGTCTTGCTTCAGCAGCGGTAGTGTTCAGATCGCGGTTTGCGTTGTTTGAAGTTTCGGCACCTTTGAGAAGAGGATTAGCAGTGTCTTTCTGTTGCCGCCCGGCTAATTCTTCTCTGCTAGCAGGGAGTACCCCATAGTCTATTTTGTTTATTATTTTACTTTGTTTTTCTTTATATTTTGATGATTATATACTTATTTTTATTTCATTATTATTTTTTATTTAATCTTACTTTTTAATACCTTATAAAATATTACTTTTAATTTTAAATCCTAGTCTATTACTTACTTTAGCTAGTGTGTTTTTATTTGTTTTTATTTTTCGTACAAATGGAGGCTGCGCTTGAGGCTAAACCGCCTGATATTCAGGAAAATGTATTTAAAATAAAAGGACAATGGTCCAAAAAATATGTTTTAATGCGATTAGAAGATAAGACAGCTAACAAAACTTTCAAAGATTTCAGTCCTTTTAGCGTCTGTAGATTTATTAAAAGTTATTGCCCACAGGTTAACGTAAAATTTCTTAGAAATGGTTTAGTTTTATTAACAGTTAATAATCAAAAGGACTTTATAAATTTAGGAAATATAAAATCGTTCCAGAACATACCTATAACTTTTGAACTGCATAAGTCTCTAAATTTTTCACGCGGTGTAGTTTATGTACCTGAACTAATAAATTGCACAGATCAGGAAATAATTTCTGAACTTGAAAATCAGGGGGTAGTTAAGGTAAAAAGAATTTTTAAGAAAATTAATAACGAATATAAACCAACACCTCTATTGGTACTTACCTTTGAAAAAAGTGAACTACCGGAAAGAATACTTTTAGATTTCCTGTCTATAAGAATAAAAGAGTATGAGCCCAAACCAATGCTTTGCTTTTCGTGTTACAAATATAGACACACCAGCAAACATTGTAAAGTTATTAATTGTGCCAAGTGTGGAGAAAGTTCACACAAATCAGATTGTTGTTCAAATCCCCCTAAATGTTTGAACTGCCAAGGAGCTCATCCAGCTTTCTATACTAGATGCCCGATATATCAAAAGGAAAAGTTAATTGAAAAAGTTAGAATTCAGGAGAAGGTGTCTTATCGCCAAGCAGAATTAATTGTTAGCAAACAACAAGCAGCCCCCGTGACGTCTCATGCCAGATCTCTGGCAGAAGTCACTGCAGCTCCCCCCGCTCCCGCTCCTGCAATCGCTCCCACCAACACTGAACCCAACTCAGTTACTAAATCTCTATTAGATCAAATAAATAAATTAGCTAACGCGGTAGAATTTCTGTTTGAAAAAATTAGTAAAATGGAATCCTCTTTATCGATCAATAATAACGTTAAGAATCAAGATAAACTTCAATCATCACCGTCTGTAAATGCTAATGCATTTGAAAATAATACCAACGCAGTTAATAATGTTGAAATAGAGATAATCGAAGAAAAAAGTAGTCCGATGGTTGTATCAAATGTCCCAAAACTGGAAATAAATTTAAGGAACAGACCGGTGTCACAAAACATACCTGTAAGTGAAGACAATATTGCCACAAAAAATAACCACGCTACCTTGTTAAATACGGAAAAAAACAAAACCAAAATCGTGGATAGTAAAAAAATCAAAGGAAATAAAAAATCTTAATAAACACTTCTCTAGTCCCTACTACTGTTGATAATAACTCAATTTTTTCTTTATAAATTCTGCAATAAATCTTTATTCAAAATTTAAAAAAAAAAATAAAAATCCTTTTCAATCATTTTTTGCTACGAGCCCATATTATTTATAAGAGACTAAGTTAAAAATTTCAATCCAAAATGAATATTCTTCAATGGAATTTAAATGGTTTAAATTATAGAAGGGATGAACTTAAATATTTATTAGGGCATTACAACTGTTCTGTAGCCTGCCTGCAGGAAACAAACCTGAAAGAAACTAATAACTTTGAATTTAGAGGATATGCAATTAGGAGGAAAGATTATACAGCTGGCCAAATTGCTTGTGGTGGGGTATGTATACTGATTAAAGAGAACATTCCTTTCATTGATTTAAATGATAATTCAAATTTACAAGCTATATCAATAAAGAGTCTTATCGACTCTTTATTGATATAGAGATATCAATAAAGTGATCTATAATCTATAATATAGATTATAGATCACGCCTTCACGTTATGCTCTCTTTACCTCCCCCCTGGTAGAGCCTTTACTGTGCAACAGCTGAAAGATTTGGTCGATTCGTTGCCTCCCCCAATAATATTCGCGGGTGATTTTAACGCTCATAGCATGATGTGGGGTAGTGACCATTTAGATGAAAGAGGTAAACTAATAGAAACCTTCCTCGATACCTGCAATTTAAATGTTATAAATGACCACATTTATCCAACCCACCTTTGTACTAGATCCGGAAAACTTACAGCAATAGACCTTACAATAACCAGCCCACAACTACAAGCTACAACTAACTGGCTAGCACTAGATGATACGCATGGCAGTGACCATTTTCCCATAATTATTAAAACATTGGATAAATGTCATAACATCATCAGACCCAATAAATGGTTAATTAAAAAAGCTGACTGGCCTTTGTACCAACAAAAAGCCCAGCTCACTGACATCGATCTGTCCCAAACTGATGCTAATCATCTAATAGATCAATTAAATACAAAGTTACTGAACGCGGCTCGGGAATCGATACCATACTTATCCATGAAAAACTCCACAAATACTAGTTCACGCCCCACTGTGCCCTGGTGGAACGAGGAATGTAAACAAGCAATAAAAGATAGAAAAAAAGGATTAAAAAAATTTATCAGGCGACCATCTTTAGAAAAATTGCAGATATATAAAACCGCCAGAAAACATGCGAGATATGTAGTTAAAAAAAACAAAAAATTATCATGGCAAAACTTCCTTAGCAAGATTAACTGCAATACACCCAACGCCGTTTTCTGGGAAACTGTTCGAAAAACTATGGGCTATGGCTATTCCCCTCAAGTAATCTGTTTGAAAATCCGCGACCAATTCTAAACTGATCCTGTCACTGTAGCGAACACCCTAGCTCAACATTTCTATAAAATATCTTCAACCTCAAATTATTCTGCTCATTTCATTAACTTAAAAAATTCTATAGAGTCACACCACCAGTTATATCTTGCAATCCGTCGGATCCTTTAAATTACTCTTTTTCAATGACCGAATTTATCACCGCGTTAAACTCTAGAAAAGATTCCTCGCCCGGTCCGGATCAGATTTGCATTGGCATGATCAAAAACTTATGCCCCTTTAATAAATCTATAATCCTAAAGATTTTAAATAAAATTTTTTTATCCGACAGTTTTCCCAATATCTGGAGATCTGCTATCACGATTCCCATACTTAAAAAAGATAAAGATCCCAAGAATCCTAACAGCTATAGACCAATCACACTGACCTCTTCTGTGTGTAAGGTACTGGAGAAATTGGTAAGCAATAGGTTGCTATGGTATCTGGAATCTAAGAACTTACTACCAGCATGGCAGAGCGGGTTTAGAAAAGGCAGAAGCACAAGGGACAACCTAGTTCGCTTGGAATCCGATATTCTAAATGCCTTCGAAAATAAAAGAAAAGTACTAGCAGTATTCCTTGATATAGAGAATGCATTTCATAGAGCATGGAGGAGGCTCATAATCGACACTCTGGATACCATGGGATTAGAGGTCATATATTATCTTTTGTAAACAATTTTCTTAGTAAGAGAAAATTTGTGGTTAGAATTGGTGATGTCTTTTCCAATGAATTTGAACAAGAAAATGGTGTACCACAAGGCTGTGTTTTGAGTGCAACACTCCTTAGCATCATTTTTAATCAAGTTTTAAATGTAATTAGCCTACCGCTCAAAGGAATGCTATACGCGGACGATCTCGTAATTTATATTGATGGAAAAAATGTAACAGACTTACAAAAAAGCATACAAACCGCCTTGAATAACATAAGTAGTTGGCTTTCTGATCACGGTTTTAAAATTTCAGCTAGTAAAACAGTAAACCTTTTAAAAATGGTGAGTAATACTAGTTGGGGTGCTGATAGAACCAGTATGCTAACCTTGTATAGAAGTCTTGTAAGGTCAAAATTGGATTACGGCTGCAACGCTTATAACTCGGCTTCAAGCAATGCTTTAAAAATGCTCGACCCTATACACAATACCGGACTCAGAATCGCAACTGGCGCTTTCCGATCTAGCCCTTCAAACAGCGTATGTGTGGAAGCAGGCGAGCCTCCTCTAGACCTACGACGGCAACAAATTGACATACTTTACGCGATTAATATTCTTTCTACTTCTAACCATCCCTTGAATGACTTATTTCCTAACAGACAGCTCCTTTCACAACAACAGGTCTCCTTAGCAAAAAGAACATCTTTCAGAATCCGAGTTTCATCATTTCTATCCGACCTACACCTCGAAATACCTCATCTCCTTGGTACCGTAATTTCTCAGATCTATCCGTAGGGACTCCCCACTCCTAATCTTTGTCTTTCCCTAACAAAATTACTGAAAAACGATTCCATGCCATACATGTACAAATACGAATTTAACAGACTACAAGACAGACTTGGTGAAGCTGACTACATCTACACAGACGGCTAGAAGAGCTCCACGGGAGGGTCGTGTGCAATGATCAACAGAACCTATTTTCATTATCACCGATATGCAGTAACTATACAGCAGAATTAATTGCAATTTACAATAGTCTTAATGTTATCCACTCCACAAAAAAAATGCAAATAATCTGTACTGACTCACTATCAGCCCTAATCAGTTTATGTAACACCTTTTCATCAAACATAATGATTCACAATATTCTTTTAGCCTTGAGATCAGCACATAGTAATAATATTTCAGTTAAATTTCTCTGGGTCCCTGGTCACTGTGGAATAGTCGGAAATGAGGAAGCTGACCGGGCAGCAAAAAGAGCAATAACGGAAGGCATTGCACATCAGGGGGTCCCTGTTAACGACTTTATTTCCCTTATAAAGCAAAAAATAAAGATTAAATGGGAACAGATGTGGTTTAGAACAACAGAAAATAAATTGAGAGAAATAAAAAGTAGTGTATCGCAGTGGAAATCATCCGTCCGAGGTAAACGAAGGGAGGAAGTCATCCTAACGAGGCTGCGTATTGGTCACACTAGAGAAACCCACGGCTATCTTATGGCGCGTGAGCCTCCACCTGACTGCCAGGCTTGCGGGTGCCCACTTACAGTTAAACACATTTTAACGGACTGCAGGACATATGACACGTACAGGGACCTCCTAGAAATACCTATTGACCTACAAACAGCATTGCAGGACAGCGAGGAGACAACCGACAAACTATTTGAATTTCTAAAACTTGCAAAACTATATAATAAAATATAATTATTGATAATAGATATAATAAAATAAAAATATTGATAATTTTACAAAAATTAAATAAAATATAACAGAAATTTATTGTAGGCGAAGATGACCCAAGTGGTTGCTGCCTACATTAAAAAAAAAAAAAAAAAAAAAAAAAAAAAAAAAAAAAAAAAACAACTAGTTTGAAGTAATAACCTAGAAAACTTTTTTTAAAATTTCATTATCAAGCCATTGACTACGTTTCGGCCATTTTCCAGTCTCAATCTGAAAATGTTAGTATATCCAGTAATTACCAAACAAATTGCTTACATTAAATTTTAAAAATGATTTTACCAAGGTATTGTATTGTCAAAAAAAATCAGACATTGGAGTCTTTCATTTTAGTTCTGAATAAGCTTCGACAATACCATAAAATGGTGAAATCTTTTTTAAAATTTAATGAAAGCAATTAGTTTTTAGTACAATTGCTGGATATACTAAATATTTGTCGGATTAAAACTGGAAATGGCCGCAATGGCGCAAGAAACGCAGTCAATGCTTTAATAAATTAAATTTAGGAAAATGTTTTCCTCGTTATTGCTTCAACCTACTTGTTTAGATCAACTGAATTAGGACAATAGAGGACCTAATTATAAATTAGAAGAAAATAATAAAAATTGTTTATTATTGTTTTCTAACATCTATATAAATAAAGTTGAAATTCTGTTTGTTTGTTCTTTATAGAAATCCATACCGTTTGTCCTAAATTCTCCAAATTTTGCTCAGTGGTTCTTTGATGCCAGGTGCGAACACCTATCCATATTAAAATTGCATAACTTCAGCCGATCTTCAGCTGATATTCTTTATTCTCCAAATTTCGCTAAGTGGTTCTTTCAGACCAGGTGCGAACACCTGTCCATATTAAAATTGCATAACTTCAGCCGATCTTCAGGTGATATTCATTATTCTCCAAATTTCGCTCAGTCGTTCTTTCAGACCAGGTGCGAACACCTGTTCATATTAAAATTGCATATCTTCATCCAATCTTCAGCTGATATTCTTTATTGTTATAAAAATCATAATGATCTCACTTTACATTTTTTTTTTTAACGAAATCGACCGTTTCTTTATATACAGCTATAATCTATGTATATAAAGATGAAATTCTTACCGTTTGTCCTTAATTCTCCAAATTTCGCTCAGTGGTTCTTTCAGACCAGGTGCGAACACCTGTTCATATTAAAATTGCATAACTTTAGCCGATCTCTGGGTATATTCTTTATTGTTATATAATCGTTTTGATATCGCTTTACATTGGTTTTTACGAAATCCACAGTTTGAGTTGATAAAAGTCTCACTTAATAGATTTTAAAAATGAAATTCTCCGGGTGAAACCCGGTATATACAGCTAGTAAATAATAATTTTATAAAAATTTAAAAACCAGACATTAATTAAAAAAAATATATATAGATATGAATATTTATTAGTATACTATTAGAAAATTAATAGTTTTTTTTTTAATTCAAAAAATATTTCTAAAGCAAGTACAATGGAATGAATTATGCTTAAGATCTGGCTATGATGAAATTGTCTTTTTTGCATCAAACAAATAAATGAATATAAGCATTTTAAAAATGAACAACTTTTATTCCGTGTGAGCTGTTTGCGACAGTAAAAAAAATTAAATAATTACCATAAAAATAAAACAAACAGAAACATATTAAAGAAAAATTATCAGATTCTATATAGAAAGTTTAAATTCACAGGATGTGTCGATTTCATTCAAGCCACAAAAAAAAAGGGGGGAAACATTTTTTTTTTTAACTAAATTAAAAATACCATGGAAACACATTTTACCTCTTTTCTGGTTTGATGTTAATTAAAGTAGAATAAAAAAAATAAAATGTTACACAAGCTCTGATGTAAAACAAGTGCTCTTTTTCAATAATGGTTGAAAAAAAATATATTAAAATATTTTAAAAATGAGAAAAATGTGTTACTTGTTGGTGATCAGCAGATTTGCTGCTGAAAAAAAAAAGATTCCTGCAAGTATTTTCTCTCTCAAAAATTTTCTGAACCGAGTTATGTCGATCATGAAAAAATATATATATATTATTTAACAGAATTACACAAATCAGTACATTCATGAAAGTTTAATTAAATTAGTAAGCAATTGAGTGAAGATAAAACTTAACTTATTTTTATATTTAACAGTTCAACAGTTTTATAGTGAACTAGCTTTATATACCGGTTTCACCCGGAGAAATTCATTTTTTAAATCGATAAAATCTATAATGTGAGACTTTTATCAACTCAAACGTTCGATTTCGTAAAAATCAATGTAAAGCGAGATCAAAACGATTTTTATAACAATAAAGAATATACCCAGAGATTGGCTGAAGTTATGCAATTTTAACATGGACAGGTGTTTGCACCTGGTATCAAAGAACCACTGAGCAAAATTTGGAGAATTTAGGAAAAACATTATGGATTTCTATTAAGAACAAACAAAAAAGAAGAATTTCATCTTTATTTATATCGATTTAATCATTAATAACAATTATTTATGGAAGTATCAAAAAATGAGGTGTAAAAAAAAGTTCTCCACCTGAGCGTTGTTAGAGCCATTGTGTATCTAAGAATGGCTTAGATTCGTGTTTCCTTATCTTTGCATATAAATATATCTTCTTTTTCATTCCAAGCGTTATCTTATCAAGGTAGGTATTTTTTTATTTTCTACTACACTTAAGTAAGTAGGAACAGTTCTTTTTTGTTTTTATTACAACCAATTATTGAAACATGATATCCTTATAAGTTCTGTTAAATCTTTATTCATTTTAACCGATTAATAAGTGAAATATGTTTTCACATGAAGACTGATTAAAAAAGTTAAATAAAACCGAGTCCTCTGTTATGGCAAATAATGATGAAAATAATTTGAGTTTTTTATATAGAAGATTTTATCTCGATTAATTTATTGTTTGTTTGTTTGTTTAACATCACTTTATGCCACTTACGCTAATCGGACGATGCTACAGCGGGGGTCCTAAATTTTGCCTATCCATGTATAATTAGGATAGTCGTCTTTAACGAGTACCTGAAATCGGGACTTCCATTTAACGTCCTATCCGAGGAACGTCATCGCCAAGGATTTTTTACTCCTTTTAAAAACTCCTAGGGCCACCGCGATTAAATTATTTCCATGTTTTAATTAGAAAAAATTAATAATTAATTGATAAAGAATTAATAATATAATTAAATTTCAATGTTTAATTAATTTCGTTGTGGGTTGAGAGGCTGCAAATAGGGACTAGAAGTCTCAAGACCTCTCAAGTTGCACACAGTTAATTGTCGCCCACTACACAGCTCTCCCATGTCAGTTCTAGTCTAGCCCTATCCACATTATACTCTTCCTATTCCATCAAAGATCTGATAGTTTCTATATTGTTGTTAACATAATATTAATAATAATTAAGTAATATTAACATCGGATGATAAAAAAATTAAAACGGGTTTTTAAAATTTACAGAAAAAGTCTCCTCAGCAACTTTATATACCTTTAAACAAAATCATTTCCATCAGAATCAATTTGCTTGTCAAAGTTCGACACTTCCTTTTATCCCTTCAAGCATTTGACAACTATGCCTTGTGTTAAGTGACAAAGGCTTAGAGCGTATTTCAAAGCGGCGTTTTTTTTTTTTTTTTTTCGGTGATCGTTTAATTGTTCTGGCACCCATTTCTCTCGGATGGTAATGGATCTTCTTCTACTAATGGCCTCAGAGGGTCTTCAAATACAGATCAGTAGTCATGACCTGTAGTCTTTCAAGTCGAGATCTACACGGCGAAACTTCTGGAACCAAGACTGCAGACTTAATGCAATGTGCAGTCTAGGTCGAACATACCCTATCGGACATAAAATGCACTTCGACATTATCAATTTTTAATCTTTAAATACGGTTAAGAAAGAGGTTTAACTGATTAAATTGTTAAGGGTGAGGGGTTACTAAATAAGCTTAACATATATAGTATGTGAACAATGAGAGTCTGCTTTGATTACAAAATTGAGAGAGAGAAATAATTTATTGAGTAACAAAGCAATGCTGCCCAATTGCATAGGAATACGAGTACTAAGCAAACAGCATTTTTTGCTGTTTCCTTACAGGTACATTTTTCTTGATGTATGTATAGAATATATTAAAACACAGCAATAGCAGGATGCGGCATTTCTTCGTATCAATCCAATACGTAAGTTGCATTACAAATTAATATTTTTAGTAACATTAAAAAAAAATCTGGTGCGATGCGCGCAACACCAACTTAATTACATTAGAAATTGAAGTGTTTTGTTACATGCCATTTCTCAAAATGACTCATTTTTCCACATTAATTTATTTTTGTTTGTATTTGCTCTCTAGAGTACACAACATTTTATATTATCAAATAAAAGTTTTTAATTCCGATAATTCGGCAATGCAAGCATAATACTCCAAGTCGTCTGATTTTATAATTCTCTATGTAGCTGTTGAAAACTTCATATAGTTACCATGATGATTTCCATTAAATGAACAGAACATATTTATTAATTATAAACTATCTATCATTAAAGGCGTACTGCGTATGCGTGGGCTCAAGGTGTTTTATAAGTTGAGTATAAGAATAAAAGATGATAAGAATATTTTTATTTTTTTCTCCTGTTTACGTTTACTTGATTTTTTTCATTTTTCATATTTAGCCATTTCTTATTTTTAGGCAAAACAAGAGACAGATAATTACTCCATATAAACAAAACCAAAGGTACTTTATAGGAAAACAAAGAAGGCCCTTTCCCCATTTAAGCCCCCTCAGAACGTTTTAATAATGATAAAGCTTACCTGATATTAATGAATGCTTGATTCTCATTAAACATGACGAGTTTAATCGAAATATTTAAGGATATTTTTAAGAAAATCGAATAAATAAAACGTAAACATGGGAAAATAAGTTATGAAATAAAGTGGCCCCTTTCGTTTGATCAGTTTTGTTGAAATTTTCGCTATCATATACCTAGATAAAATACCCAGTTTTATCAAAATCTTTAGAGCCGTTTATGAGAAAATTGAAAGAAAAACAACGTAAAAGTTATGAAGTAAAGTACCCCCTACCTTTTGGCAATTTTGATAAAATTTTTGCTGTTACATTGCGGGCATATACATATACCAAATACCCAGTTCCAGGTTCGTACGGTTTATAGTTTTTGAGCTAGTCTATTCACACACACACAGAACATTTCGAGGGACTTGGTTATTTGGACTCAGGTGACCCCAAAACGTGTATTTCCGTTGAATACCTGAAGTCGAAATTTTTCACTATCGCAATACTTTCCCTTACTATATATTTCATATATAGGTAAGTGAAAGTAAAAATTACTTCTCGCATATTATTTAATTTTTATATCGCATTTTATATTACTATATATTTCATATATAGGTAAGTGAAAGTAAAAATTACTTCCCGCATATTATTTAATAAATTGTTGGAATCAGTAATAAAATGTTCGTGGACAAGATCATTTTTACTCTTCTGTTATGGATACAGGGAAAAATAAATGTATAGTAACGACTCGTGAAAAAAAGAAATAATCACATGAAGACACCGGATATGCCTCATCATCAAATCGTCACTTACCTTAAAATAAGGTTCGGTAGAGGATTCAATTTCCGGCCGTCCTCGTCTACTAAGGACACTATCGGCCATTTTCGGAATTCAATCTATTGTCTGATCATGACATCTGGGTCTATCCATGTTTTATAGTAGTTAATACCTTTTTAAAGCCACTCATGCTTTTCTACATTTGAAATTCAAATCCTAGTTAAAGTAAAAATCGCATTATCATCATTAGTCTATAATAAATCCATAATGAATGTTGGTTGTTGGTAGGAACTAATGTTATAAAAATGGTTGAAGCTAGATTCATAGAAGAATTTAAAATAATAAATTGATCTGAACATTTCCTAGTAGGTCTGAGCAAATTTGTCTTATTTATTATTCATTCACTCTTGCATAATATCCTTTCACCACTTACGTGTCATTACCAATTTCCATATTGTTCATACATAATTCTTTCAGCTGAGGTAGTTAAGTGATCTTGATTCTTAATTTAATAGACATATCTTCCATCAAGAACAATCCTGTTTATTTTTTGTTTTTTATAAATATTAAAAAATATTTATAAAAAAGCATAAATAAAAATATATTGAAAAATAAAATGGGTAAGTATTTCTACTAGTCAAGGGGTCGGGTAAACTTAATTTTTAAAATACATATAATATCCGTGCCAGCATGGAAAAACTGAGTTTTCAAAAACTTTCCACCAGAAAAATTTTCTTTGGCATAAAAACCAAGGAAATTAGTTAATTTTTTTCATTTTTGATTATAACTAAAAACTATACTTTGTAGAATAAGTGGATTTCATTTTTTACTTTTTTATTTTTATTTTTAAGGTATACGAGGCATGCGAAATAATGGAATGACTATTTGGCTAACAAGTACTGACTCATTTTTTATTCAATTCTTTTATTTTACCTGACATCTCATTACATTTCGATTACATTCTATTGTATTACATTTCTATTCTATTATTATATGGTCTATTTATTACTACATCTTCTTTGATATTTTTTTTTATTGGAGTTACTTTTGTACTACCACCACTTTTGAGTTTGGATTTAGAGACCTAGTTGACTTGAAAATTGAAAAAAAAAAATTAAAATGTTCCAAGTATAGGTAAATTATGAGGGAACCTCTAGGGTAACTGTACCATAAGTTGACAGTGCTCTAATAGTTGACATTTTGCACAAAAAGTGTGAATAATAAGATTCAGAGTTGATTATTTTGGTTCAAAATTTGGCGGTAATTTGCCAAGTTATACCAGTTAGCTTTGCTGCCATCGGCATTAGTGTGATAAAAACACAAGCTTATTTGTGAGAGGTTGTAATAGCGAATTTTTTTAGTGGCCTGAAAACTTGGTTTCTGCTACCCTGTTTCATTAAGGTGGAAGTCAAGTTAAATAAGCTTTTTAGTTGGTTTATTTGTGTTAAATTATTTTTTAACTACTTTCATAATACTCATTAAGTTCATGGGAATCATTTGATATCCTTTTAGATTTATTTATACGATGTTTTAGGGCTTAAATGTGGGTGTCAACTATTAGAACAAAAATTAATCCTTAATTTTAATAGTTGACATCGATGTCAACTATTGGTGTTTTTTACTCTGATGAAACTGATAGTTTAAAATAATTTGCTTCATTTGAAAAATATCAGGGTTTAATATCGGTAGTGGAATCACTGATCTAGCACCATCCTAACCAATGTTCGGAAGGGGTGTCAACTAACCGTTCAAACGTCTCAACTAGTGGAATATTCTGTTTGTAAAGTTGACATACCTAATATTCTCCTTGGGAAAATAAAAAAAATAATGTAAGTGTCAACTATTAACACAATAAATGTCAACATTCCAAACCTTTCCATTTTGATGTGTTAACTATTGGCACAATTTAGAAGGTTCAAATAAATCATTTTTTATAAAAACCGTAAATGTAGACCATAGGATATTGTATTCCCAGTTTTCTGGGCCTAACTGTGTCAATAATCTAATATTTTTTTCTCAACATGTCAAGTGTGCAAAAAAAAAAAAAAAAAAAATGCAAATTAAATATATTAATTAACATTAGTAAAAAAACTAGTCATGCACATTTAATAATATATACGTATTATTATTATTAAATGTAAATTTTAGGTGTTAAACTTCCTAAAATAGAAACTTAAAATGTAATCTGTTGCATACGATGCTCACTCCATCGATGATGATATTCATATGTGAAACACTTAATGGAAAAATGGGAGGTCAGATGACTACACAAGGAGCACTGAATAGAATAGGTAAAAAAGAATGCTGAATATTTAAATAATTTGCTCGTTTAACAGGAACAGACACGCAGACATAAGAAGTTTTGAGCTGATATCGCGTGCAGAGAAACAATCAGAGTTGGCCTCAAAATCCAATCTTGCGGCTACCTCATGTTGAGACTGCGGGAAGAGCAACTCGTGTGTGTTAAATAGAATAAAAAAGTAGTTTTGTTTCGTGTAAATGAAACGGAAAACCAAATTATTTTTTTTTATAAATGTATTTCTTATATTTAGATATACTTTCAACGTTACACATGTTCTTCGCAGACATCTTTAAAGAAACATTTAATGAAAACAATTTTGATAGTAGAAATTAATTCTCCTCCGGATATACAAGAGTTTCCGTATCTTTTATAACTTAAACAACCTAATTCTGTTTCCTCGAAAATAGAATCACATTATCAGCATCAGCCTCAAAAAGCCAGTCGCTAAGAGAATACCAGACCTCTAAAATATTCCTCCAAGACGAGGAAACACACCAGCCGGTACCACCCACTGTAAGTGATCCACCAGCTGAACTCTCCAAATTGGTAAGTGGGTTGAATAACCATTTCAGCCCCTGTTTAGTATCCTGGACGAATTCACAGGTTATCCAATCATTATGTCAACATGCCCGATAACACCTACATAGAATATATAACAGAAGACTAAAAGGGAGCTGGTGATCTCTTTTCGTAAGTGCAAATCACGCTCCATCGACTTCCACTTTCAAATCCCTCCTCTTCGAGTCCCTATTCAACTCCCAGTTCAACTGATCACTGAATGGACACTACAGCTCTTTAGAAATAATTCTGTTTAATATAGCCAGATCTATCTATTAATATCTACCTACCTAATATATATCTATATACCTACTATAATCTAATTTATTCAAGTTGTTTTATTTTACGCTGTTGTCTCCAATTATTTTTGTCTTTTTTCTTCCACATATTTTTTTCTTGTTTATTGCACGTACAGATTACTTTGGCATGAATACCTATCTCTGTCACCTGCAGGATTACCTATCAAAAAGGAATGCACAATCTCTATTTCTGTTTTTATTTTATTTTCGTTTTATGTTATTCTAATGTATATGGGTGATTCTCATTTAATTTGACCATTTGACTTTTTTTTTTTACATTGAATTTTGGGTTTAAAAACTTCAGCTTTGTGATTAAAATTTGATGTGAATATAATCAATAAGATGTTCAAGAATACAAACTTAAACAAAGTTTGTCAGTACGAACTCAAAAATGAGTTTACTGACGAGCGTTTCTGTATTTTTATTTTTTGTAATTTTTTTTTTTTTTATTCTCTCTCAATCTCAACACTCCACATAACAGCGTGATAACTCATTTTTAAGGCATCGAATCTTGTTTTCCTTTGGTGTACAGTAATCATTGGGATGGGCATCTAGTAGTCCCACTGCTTTACTCGGAAAGCTCACTAACAATTCACCGATTATTTATTCGTTAACTCCTTTGCTGTCAAAGTTAAAGACCGAGCAGTATTTTCATAAGCTGAGTAGATTGAATAGTTCTTGTTTAACAGGCTATCATTTTGTTTATTTTCCTTCTCTTGGCCAATAGATCTTTTTTATAAAGAATATATTTCGCATTATGTCCTTCGTCTATTTTTCTTTTCTCTATTGCTCCTTTCTACAGCTTAAAATAGCTGTATAAAAGAAATGAATCATATAGGCATTAAAACATAAAAGTACATCAAAACTATTATTTTTCCGTCACGGGTGTTACATTTTTATCTTAACACACGTGACATTTTCACAGAAAATTTCTATCCTTAGCTAAAATAAGAGATATGAGAGGATATATATGAGAGGATGAACTCGAATGAATGTCCCTAACCAACATCTTTTGCCAGTATCATTCGGGATTTTCAATGATCGCTGCTACATACAATTAGCGTAACACTCGTGACGACTATTTTTTGTGACATACATCATTTTGCATGGGATATCAAATAAATGCCTATTAGATACTTATAGAAAACGGTATTATAAAAACGGTTATCATGGCCATTCCGAACATTTTCAAAGAACAGTGTTGCCCAGAACAGCCAACACTCGCCATGAATTTTTCTACTAACCTTAGGGACAGATTCATTTTCTTGATTTACATTCGAAGTATTAGAGGTAACTAAAATATCATTCATACCTTGGAACGCCTTATATATTACAATGAAATACCTCATTGTTAAAATTTCATCAATTCATTTCAGGATGTGGTGAACTAAGCATAACCAACTTGGGGATTGTAATATTGTGACATTTTCAAACTTCACATTAAGATATTTTGTATTTTATGATGCCTAGCTTCATTTAAAGATTACCATCGAATTGCTACAACAGAAAACTATAAGATAAATATCTAAAAAATTTTTGGATATGAAAATATATCTGAAAAACGAATGCTAACACCGGGGTCACTACATGGTCAATTCATATGAGAATCACCCATATACCTTAATTACGAATTTGATATTGTATCTGTAAATATTTAATATCATAAAAGGCCACATTGGCTAGATTCCTGTATTATGTATCATTAATTATATCTAAAGGGACACCAGTCCCAGGATAATAAAATTATTTTTCATTTCATTTCAAATCATGACAGGAAGAGATGCCGCTGGGTATCACCCTTACCCATGCCTATAAGGCCATGTTATTATATGTGTTCCTGCTATTAGATTCGCTGATTGTCTTTATCATTTTAGACGGTGTGAATGTAGAAATTAAGTTAACAACAATTTAGGGTAACTGTACCATAAGTTGACATTTTGAACAAAAAGTGTGAATAATAAGATTCAGGTTGGATTATTTTGGTTCAAAATTTGGCGGTAATTTGCCAAGTTATACTAGTTAGCTTTGCTGCCATTGGCATTAGTTTGATGAAAACTCAAGCTTATTTGTGAGAGGTTATAATGGCGAATTTTCTAGTGGCCTGAAAACTTGGTTTCTGCTACCCTGGTTCATTAAGGTGGAAGTCAAGTTAAATAATTTTTTTAGTTGGTTTATTTGAGTTCAGTTATGTTTTGATTACTTTTATGGTATTCATTAAGTTCAAGAGAATCATTTGATAACCCTTTTATTATATTTATACAATGTTGTATGGCTTAAATGTAGGTGTCAACTATTAGATCAGAAATTAATACGTAATTTCAAAAGTTGACATCGATGTCAACTACCGCCAGACTTAGCAAATAGTGTTCCCTCTAAGGGTGGTTTATGAAAATCTGAGTCTGTATAGAAGACAGGTGTCTTATTTTATGAATTTATAGCTAGTGTGCTCAATCCATGGATCACTGAGAGCACGTCTCAACTGACTCTCCCCACTTCCCGATTCTGCAAAGAACATGTGATACTTGCTATAAGTCGCACTCTACCAAAATGCTACACATTCCATCTAATAAATGGATGTGGACATCTATAATTGTATAAGTTCATAATTGGAGAGGTTAAAATTGTGCAAACCCAACATTATAAAAACGTAACTTCTGGCCATTACTAAAATCTATTTATCATCCTAAACTGTATGATCTCATTTTCGTTTGAATATGTTTGTTCGTTTTTTTTTTTGTCTCAATTAAGCATTTTTTGTGTAAAATAATTAAATTGTGGAAATTTCATTTTGTTTCCATTGTGAATTTACTAGTTTATAAATAATTTTTTTTTTAAATTTTATTGCAGTCATAGGAAACCAAAAAGTAATGCATGTTTCAACTTTAAACCCATAAATGTCATCTTTCCAAACCTTAACATTTTGATGTGTCAAATATTGGTTCATTTTAGAAGTTTCTAAGAAATCATTTTTTATAAAAACCGTAAATGTAGACCACAGGATCTTGTATTCCTAGTTTTCTAGAGGAATTTTCCTGACTAAATTCACTACAAAGATTATCCTAACATCAATATATTGGTAAACATTGTCAATAATATATATATATTTTTTAAACTGTTAACCATTGGTACAGTTGCCCTACCTGCACATTTATTTATTTAGACTAAAAAAGGTATTGCTAATATTTTTCTCATTCGGTCCTTTCCGGAACTGGTTACCTCACCCTTAGGTAAAGTAGATGCGAGGGACTCTGCGGTTGGAATTTCATGCCTCATTTGTGTGAGGGGGAACTTGGTGGCCTCTGGGCCGGACTCGAATGAAAAACGACATGGTGGAAGAGACCTATTTACCCAACCCTCGCTCGATACCCCATCTGACAACCCAATCTTCCCTACTCCTCTCCAGATATATTTATTGTCTATTAATTTTTAGTCTTAAGTATATCAAAGGGTAATAAAAATGAAATAAATATGTATTTTTAAGATTAGATTCTAGAAAAAAAAAAAAAAAATTAATACCATAAGTTAAGGTTCAGTGTAAAATACGTAAATAAACCGTCACCACAATTTAAAACTGTCTCATGTGATACATTATTTTATTAACCCGGGAAAGGTAGCGCTTCGTCGATGAGACGAAGTAACCGTATTATCGTTTCAGGGTTGCCTAATCATCATATGAATGCAGTATTTATAATACTTTAATACAGGCCTCATTTACATTTTATATCCCTTTTGTCAATAAGAAACTAAGAATGGTGTAATTTACTTACTAAAAGTTAAGGTTTAATATATGCAAAACACTTTGGTTTTTAATGCCTGATTTATTGGAAAGAATAATTATTTCATACAACAGAAAGGAAATGTCACAAAAGCAAAATTGCCAAAGAAATTATCAAAGAGTAAATAGAATAAATAAACTACGATAGCAAATCAATTGGAATATACAACACTACCAACCAAACAGGAACAATGAGTTAAAAATTATAGAAAAATTTACATTGGACTTATAGTTAATAAATATTCCGATTAATTATTGATAATTTATAAGTCACAGCCTTGTTTTACAATCTAGACATAACTTGACCGTAGACGTAACTTGACCGTCAATAAGATTTTGACTTCTGCCAAGGACAAAATTGACACATTTCTCGAGGTCCAAATAGTCCATAAATATTCCTCCTACAGATAGAATTAGCTTTCAAGACGATCATTAGGTAGCACTTCGTCTTGCCGACGTCGTTACTTCAGAAAAATAAATCAAATGATTGACTTACCTAAATAGACCGACCTTCTACCAACAGGATATGTTCTAGTACTAAGTGGAGATAGAACTCCCGGAAGGTGGGCCAGCTAGGATTGGGAGTTCATCTGCAATTAACAGAAATGTGCGATCTCTTCGTCGCTAAGGCGAACGCCACCTTTCCCGGGTTAAGTAATGGAAATTGTTGGGATTGCGGTCAAATAAAACAACATTATTTGCGCAATAACATACATTGTACAGACATTTCGAACCGAGATTCGTGTGTTCATCAGGCATATATTGGCAGTCGTTTTATATCAGTGGACTCGACAGTCTTGATGAAGAACTGAATCTCGGATCGAAACGTCGGGACAGTTTATTACTCATATAACGTTGTTTTATAGACAATCAGCAGATGTGATGGCCGTATACAATTGCAAATGATAACATGTCAGGCATGGGGAAGAATGGCACCCAACAGTACCTCTTGTCTGGCTTGATTCAGTTATTGAGGTCGGTTAAAGAAGGAGATCTCTCATCCAACGCCTTTTTAATCTCCTCCTCACGTTTATAGGCATTTCATCTGTGGCCATATCTCTTATTAGTTGGTTTATATGTCCCTTATAGGTTAGTGTGGAAACGTTTGTAAAGAGTCTTGATATGTTGGTCAACTGTTGGCATGTGGAAGTCAGTATGTAAGGTTTGATTAGTCACGTACCAAGGTGCTTTTGAAATGAATCGTAATAATTTTGACTGAAAGGTCTGGAGTTTCTGTAAATGTATTTTTTTATCAATGCCGTAAATCCGTGAACAGTATATCCATATAAGTTTAAGTAAGTATGTGTACGTATTTAGTTTTTGTCTCATTCTTAATTTTGAGGATTTAGAAAAAAGTGGGTAAAGTAGCTTTAGTCGTTTGTTTAGAGTTTCCCTTTTCATTTTAACGTGCGGGTTTTATTATTATTGTAAATTTGATATTTCGCTGTTGCCAAATAAGACACAAAATACACAAAATTGACAAATGTTAATACCATCAGACATGTGGTTAAACCCTATTTAGGTATCTATGTTAGAAAAGGGTTTTATTATTATAGCGTCATATTTAAAAAAATCCCCAAGCTATTCCTAAATACCAATTTTCAGATTATAAAAAAAAAAGAAACGCATCAATTAAAATTGGTTGATTCATTTTAGATATTTGTTTTAGACTAAATGACTAGAAAAAGTTAGCATACGAATAAGAGATGTTGATACAGCTGTCATAAATATGAACACAGAGTGTAAATTAAAAAGGCGCTGGTTGAGAGATCTCCTTCATTAATATACCAGGTTAACTGTATTAAGCTGGCAGGAGGTACTTCTGAGTAATACTCTTAAATCTTTGTTCTTTCCTATGGATTAAATAGGGAACACCCGACTGGTATAGTTTTGCGTAAATAAAGGAAATAAATTAATAGGTGTGTAATGTTCAACTATTTTATTTGAGAAAGGATGATCGAATAATCTTGATTTTAGGTCAAATTACTGACTTTAATCAATTTGATTGAAAATCCTGAACATCGATTATCCTATCTAAAGGAAATAAATGTTAAATAACTAGGAATAGGTCGATGAAAAAAAAAAAAAAAAAGATTGAAGTATCTTAAGAAAATCTATTGGGTTCTGAATTTTTATTCATTGAGGTTGTCCAACTTAAAACCAAAAACTGTGAGTATATCAAAGACTCTTTCATGAACAAAAGCATTCCTAAGAAGACAATTGAGTCGAAACTCTGTTGTTTCTACGCATGACTGGGTGACCACTTGTTGAACAACTCGTCCTCTGCACTGCGGTCCAAATACTCGATTCCAAAATATATATATTCTGCCGCAACTATTGTCCTTCAAAATCATCTCTTTGAACTCGAAAATTCGATCGAAAAAACGCTGTTGGTTGAAATTTATACTAATTTCAACCAAATCTCTCCATTTCAGTATTTTCCAGAAAGAAAAGATATTTGTTCACCTCTGACTTTTGACAATAACCCATTGCCCAAAAAAAATTACCTAAGATACCTCGGACTTTACTTAGACAAAAGCAAAAGATCCACTAGTAACATACATGGCATATTAAAAAAAACAAGAAATCACCAGTTGGTACAAATTACTCTCATACCTCTTGGAGTACATGCCTTCACTTGTCTTACACTACCAACTTACACCAAGATACTATGACCAGTGGAGCAGAACTTAAGAGTTCAGCAAAACACGTCCAAATTAACAAAATATAATTACATTATGCAAAATTCTTTGAAAAACCAAAACAGCTTAGTACCCTTATTTTTATTCCTACCTATCACCAATTTGTTATATATATCCATCCAATTTCCATCAGCAATAGTTAGCTTCTACCCTTAGAGCCGTGATCCCACTCGATTTTAATTTTTTTTTTATCTATCTATAATTAATTAACTTTTTTTATGCAACCTCCTAGTCCATTCCCGCCCAATTCGTAAGCTTTCTAGGTATAATTATATTTGACGTCAGAAAACAGGGGTTACACCTGAACTGAACTGAACAAAAATGAAAGCTGAACAACTGCATGAAATATTTCAGCTAGAAAAGGCATCAGAATTCATCAGGAAAAGGCATATAAAATTTCTGGAGTCCATGCCTGGCATATCAAACCCTCTCTTTAACACACTGACTCCACCAGCGGCTCCCGTTCGATGGAAAAACAGCTCAGGTTTATAACTTTAGGAAATAAATTAGTAAGATAGTTTTAGTTAATAAGATAATTAGATTAATCATTATTATAAGTACTCCCAAAAACAAAAAAATGGGTTAGCCCCATCACTCTATGGTTATAACATTAAGAAGCAAGTAACAACAAAACATTATCACAGCTTTTAGAAATTAAACAATCAAACCCAAACGAAAAAAAATAAATTTCGTATGCTTGTTGCGCTTCAAAGGAGCAAAATAATTAAATCATAAACTAATATATTCTTGTAATAAAAATTATCAAGAAAAAAAACCCCGTTCGAAAAAAATAATTCCGATTATGCATTCGGCCATTCGCTGCAGATGATAGAACCCAGTTTACACGAGTAAGCCATCTACATGAATCGTTTTATTAATCATTTTGCAAGCGATGAATATTTCAACAGTTCTCGCAGGGATAGTGTTTTCATTTCCAATCATATTTCTTTTCTTCTTTTTTTTATCATCACTTTCCCTACCTCTGGCTATTATCCGATTCATGTTTTTCCGACTCTGAAAAACTCATCCATGTTATATTGACTTACTACCTTATGTGAAGATGCAATAATGCTTTATGATAAAATATTAGAATTGAAATTCTCAATTCAATTGTCAGGAATGTTTTTAAAGTACTTTTTTTGGCTTAAAGTTTTTTATTTTCTTATGCTTATGCTAATCAAATCAGTACATGCAAGGCATACATAAGGTACTCAGCACTACCTGTTCCCAGGATCGAACAAATCTGCTCTTTTAACGAAGGAGATCTCTCATCCAACGCCTTTTTAATCTTCTAGTTCAGTCAGCCTTGGCGTCTCTTATTAGTATTTTAAAATTACCGTTTTAAACCTTTGGTATGGAAAACTTTGATTACGATGTAAGTTGTAACATTTCTCATTGAAATATTTGAAAATATTACTTTAGATAGTCTTTTAAAAATGTAATATCTTTTGGGTGCGAAACTGAATAATTACACAAGATTTCGGCAGAAAAATATTTATTTAGTTACATTTTCGGTGACATGTATATCAAAGGCGAGAGGCACCTAATTCTTGTAAATTTATACATGAGATTATACATACGTTTATATTAAATACTGGTAAATTTATACATATTTATAAAAATTCTTTTTTTAAGAAATTTAAATAGCTTTTATGAAATCCTCGTTTTAGATCATGAGCATGTCCGAAGGTGATGAGCAGGGATGATATTTTTATGTAATAAAGAATTTCAAAATATGTACATAAATATGGACCTATGTTTGAAAATATATTTAATACAAATACAGCAATATGGACAAAAAAAAATGAAAATATGGACTCAAAATTAAAATATTTCAAAAGTTCAATATTCACATAAACAATAAATATTCATTTAAAATACTTATAAAAATAAAAAAAATGTATAAGAAATTTTATTAAATGTAAGAACACTTAGAATTCTATTAGTAACGTTTCGGTTATAGTAAAGCATATTTTGCTAAACGATTTTGTTATTTGCTGAAAGATTTTTCACGTCTTCTGACGTGACGGATGCTTATTTGGCAGCACCAACGATACAGGACACCTTTACTGTCGCATTTAAATGTATAATAGATCTGCAAATTTTTCGATTTTCTTTCCTTTTTGGCATTTTACACACCATTTATGAACTTATCACTAAATTTATAAAGCAACTGAGACAATATAAGTTTGTCTAAATAAAGCAATATTGTCATGGATGAGGCATCTATATAAGAAAATAGGGAGATCAAAATTTCTGAGAACTGTCGATATTGCTTTGTGCCTTTTGATTTTCCAAAACATTTTTTAATCCCTACGTTCATTCTCTGCTTTATACTTAATTTATTCTTTTATAGGTATTATAGGTATTGTTATAGGTATTGATTGAATATACGTAAAACAACGAGTAAATAACTAATGATAATAATGTTAAATTATTGTTTTTTCCTAAAAGTTGTAATATATGGACAAAAATATGTATTTATCGAAACATATGTAAAAATAATTAAAAAACACAAAATAAATAAATCGTTCAAAATGGTTTATATCATGGGAAAAACCATTTAGAATGCATACACATACGTGCATTTCTAGGCCTCTGAAGAAAATATGTAAATACATGAAAATCCCATATCTTGTAATGAGTATTCCTCGATGATTCCAGTCCTCGACAATTTTCTAACATCCACCAACTTGTTCACGATTTCGTTTGTAAGAGATGCTCGGTGGTTAGTCTAATGTGCTCAATTCTTAGGCGAGTTATAACAATCTGCTCTCGGCGGGTTCCTTGTATTTCTGGGAGGGGGTGGCTGTCGCTGAAGATGTTCATTAGTAGCAGGAATAGCAAAATGTCCTCGAGCTCCTTTACAATTATGAGTAACTTTTTGGAAGTCGTACCATACAGCGCAGAAACATATTTATGGCATATAGGTAAATATGTTGCTGTCACGAGTAACAAAAATAAAGCTGAATAAGGCATTAATAAGAACAACTATGACCTATGATGCGAAGAAAACAATTGTGAACTTTTATCTTCGAATTCTATTTTCTCAACAAAACATTTTCAAGAATATGTGGAGCTGCTTCTCATAAAGTTTAATGGAGAGTCAGAAGAATAGAGTAGTTAGTTAGTTATTTGGATTTAGGGGCGTAAAACCTATTGGTTATCAACGCCAAGAATAGAGTATCTTTAGCTGTGTGAACTCAAAGGATCTTTACGTAACATAGTTCGAGAGCTATACGTCAGTCGCTGCGTGAAAATGCTTTTGAAGAATTATAAATGGCAGGGAATCGGAGTTCGACATTTTAAAGTGACCCCGTAAGCGAACAGATACAACTATGACAAGCAGGTTCTTTTTTTTTTTTTTTTTTTTTTTTTTTTTTTTTAATGTAGGCAGCAACCACTTGGGTCATCTTCGCCTACAATAAATTTCTGTTATATTTTATTTAATTTTTGTTAATTTATCAATATTTATATTTTATTATATCTATTATCAATATTTATATTTTATTATATCTATTATCAATGATTATATTTTATTATATAGTTTTGCAAGTTTCAGAAATTCAAATAGTTTGTCGGTTGTCTCCACACTGTCCTGCAATGCTGTCTGTAGGTCAATAGGTATTTCTAGGAGGTCCCTGTACGTGTCATATGTCCTGCAGTCCGTTAAAATGTGTTTAACTGTAAGTGGACACCCGCAAGTCTGGCAGTCAGGTGGAGGCTCACGCGCCATAAGATAGCCGTGGGTTTCTCTAGTGTGACCAATACGCAGCCGCGTTAGGATGACTTCCTCCCTTCGTTTACCTCGGACGGATGATTTCCATTGCGATACACTACTTTTTATTTCTCTCAATTTATTTTCTGTTGTTCTAAACCACATCTGTTCCCATTTAATCTTTATTTTTTGTTTTATAATGGAAATAAAGTCGTTAACAGGGATCCCCTGATGTGCAATGCCTTCCGTTATTGCTCTTTTGGCTGCCCGGTCAGCTTCCTCATTTCCGACTATTCCACAGTGACCAGGGACCCAGAGAAATTTAACTGAAATATTATTACTATGTGCTGATCTCAAGGCTAAAAGAATATTGTGAATCATAATGTTTGATGAAAAGGTGTTACATAAACTGATTAGGGCTGATAGTGAGTCAGTACAGATTATTTGCATTTTTTTTGTGGAGTGGACAACATTAAGACTATTGTAAATTGCAATTAATTCTGCTGTATAGTTGCTGCATATCGGTGATAATGAAAATAGGTTCTGTTGATCATTGCACACTACCGCGGCTCCCACACCCGTGGAGCTCTTCGAGCCGTCTGTGTAGATGTAGTCAGCTTCACCTAGTCTGTCTTGTAGTCTGTTAAATTCGTATTTGTACATGTATGGCATGGAATCGTTTTTCAGTAATTTTGTTAGGGAAAGACAAAGATTAGGAGTTGGGAGTCCCCACGGATAGATCTGAGAAATTACGGTACCAAGGAGATGAGGTATTTCGAGGTTTAGGTCGGATAGAAATGATGAAACTCGGACTCTGAAAGATGTTCTTTTTGTTGAGGAGACCTGTTGTTGTGTAAGGAGCTGCCTGTTAGGAAATAAGTCATTCAAGGGATGGTTAGAAGTAGAAAGAATATTAATCGCGTAAAGTATGTCAATTTGTTGCCGTCGTAGGTCTAGAGGAGGCTCGCCTGCTTCCACACATACGCTGTTTGAAGGGCTAGATCGGAAAGCGCCAGTTGCGATTCTGAGTCCGGTATTGTGTATAGGGTCTAGCATTTTTAAAGCATTGCTTGAAGCCGAGTTATAAGCATTGCAGCCGTAATCCAATTTTGATCTTACGAGACTTCTATACAAGGTTAGCATACTGGTTCTATCAGCACCCCAACTAGTATTACTCACCATTTTTAAAAGGTTTAGAGCGCGGAGACAATTAGCTTTCAGCCTTTTGATATGCTGAGTCCAACTTAGCGTTCTATCGAACGTTATACCAAGGTATTGGGTTGTATGTGAGAAAGAGATGGCTTGGTTTTCTATAGTTAATGACGGTAGTGTTTTTGGTTTTCCTTTTCCAAAGAGTATGGCTACTGTTTTACTAGCTGAAATTTTAAAACCGTGATCAGAAAGCCAACTACTTATGTTATTCAAGGCGGTTTGTATGCTTTTTTGTAAGTCTGTTACATTTTTTCCATCAATATAAATTACGAGATCGTCCGCGTATAGCATTCCTTTGAGCGGTAACCTAATTACATTTAAAACTTGATTAAAAATGATGCTAAAGAGTGTTGCACTCAAAACACAGCCTTGTGGTACACCATTTTCTTGTTCAAATTCACTGGAAAAGACATCACCAATTCTAACCATAAATTTTCTCTTGCTAAGAAAATTGTTTATAAAAGATAGCATATGACCTCTAATCCCCATGGTATCCAGAGTGTCGATCATGAGTCTCCTCCATGCTCTATCAAATGCATTCTCTATATCAAGGAATACTGCTAGTACTTTTCTTTTATTTTCGAAGGCATTTAGAATATCGGATTCCAAGCGAACTAGGTTGTCCCTTGTGCTTCTGCCTTTTCTAAACCCGCTCTGCCATGCTGGTAGTAAGTTCTTAGATTCCAGATACCATAGCAACCTATTGCTTACCAATTTCTCCAGTACCTTACACACAGAAGAGGTCAGTGTGATTGGTCTATAGCTGTTAGGATTCTTGGGATCTTTATCTTTTTTAAGTATGGGAATCGTGATAGCAGATCTCCAGATATTGGGAAAACTGTCGGATAAAAAAATTTTATTTAAAATCTTTAGGATTATAGATTTATTAAAGGGGCATAAGTTTTTGATCATGCCAATGCAAATCTGATCCGGACCGGGCGAGGAATCTTTTCTAGAGTTTAACGCGTTGATAAATTCGGTCATTGAAAAAGAGTAATTTAAAGGATCCGACGGATTGCAAGATATAACTGGTGGTGTCGACTCTATAGAATTTTTTAAGTTAATGAAATGAGCAGAATAATTTGAGGTTGAAGATATTTTATAGAAATGTTGAGCTAGGGTGTTCGCTACAGTGACAGGATCAGTTTCGAATTGGTCGCGGTTTTTCAAACAGATTACTTGAGGGGAATAGCCATAGCCCATAGTCTTTCGAACAGTTTCCCAGAAAACGGCGTTGGGTGTATTGCAGTTAATCTTGCTAAGGAAGTTTTGCCATGATAATTTTTTGTTTTTTTTAACTACATATCTCGCATGTTTTCTGGCGGTTTTATATATCTGCAATTTTTCTAAAGATGGTCGCCTGATAAATTTTTTTAATGCTTTTTTTCTATCTTTTATTGCTTGTTTACATTCCTCGTTCCACCAGGGCACAGTGGGGCGTGAACTAGTATTTGTGGAGTTTTTCATGGATAAGTATGGTATCGATTCCCGAGCCGCGTTCAGTAACTTTGTATTTAATTGATCTATTAGATGATTAGCATCAGTTTGGGACAGATCGATGTCAGTGAGCTGGGCTTTTTGTTGGTACAAAGGCCAGTCAGCTTTTTTAATTAACCATTTATTGGATCTGCTGATGGTATGACATTTATCCAATGTTTTAATAATTATGGGAAAATGGTCACTGCCATGCGTATCATCTAGTGCTAGCCAGTTAGTTGTAGCTTGTAGTTGTGGGCTGGTGATTGTAAGGTCTATTGCTGTAAGTTTTCCGGATCTAGTACAAAGGTGGGTTGGATAAATGTGGTCATTTATAACATTTAAATTGCAGGTATCGAGGAAGGTTTCTATTAGTTTACCTCTTTCATCTAAATGGTCACTACCCCACATCATGCTATGAGCGTTAAAATCACCCGCGAATATTATTGGGGGAGGCAACGAATCGACCAAATCTTTCAGCTGTTGCACAGTAAAGGCTCTACCAGGGGGGAGGTAAAGAGAACATAACGTGAAGGCGTGAGGTTTAGATAAGACTCTTATTGATATAGCTTGTAAATTTGAATTATCATTTAAATCAATGAAAGAAATGTTCTCTTTGATCAGTATACATACCCCACCACAAGCAATTTGGCCAGCTGTATAATCTTTCCTCCTAATTGCATATCCTCTAAATTCAAAGTTATTAGTTTCTTTCAGGTTTGTTTCCTGCAGGCAGGCTACAGAGCAGTTGTAATGCCCTAATAAATATTTAAGTTCATCCCTTCTATAATTTAAACCATTTAAATTCCATTGAAGAATATTCATTTTGGATTGAAATTTTTAACTTAACCTCTTATAAATAATATGGGCTCGTAGCAAAAAATGATTGAAAAGGATTTTTTTTTTTTTTTTAATTTTGAATAAAGATTTATTGCAGAATTTATAAAGAAAAAATTGAGTTATTATCAACAGTAGTAGGGACTAGAGAAGTGTTTATTAAGATTTTTTATTTCCTTTGATTTTTTTACTATCCACGATTTTGGTTTTGTTTTTTTCCGTATTTAACAAGGTAGCGTGGTTATTTTTTGAGGCAATATTGTCTTCACTTACAGGTGTGTTTTGTGACACCGGTCTGTTCCTTAAATTTATTTCCAGTTTTGGTACATTTGATACAACCATCGGACTACTTTTTTCTTCGATTATCTCTATTTCAACATTATTAACTGCGTTGGTATTATTTTCAAATTCATTAGCATTTACAGACGGTGATGATTCGAGTTTATCTTGATTCTTAACGTTATTATTGATCGATATAGAGGATTCCATTTTACTAATTTTTTCGAACAGAAATTCTACCGCGTTAGCTAATTTATTTATTTGATCTAATAGAGATTTAGTAACTGAGTTGGGTTCAGTGTTGGTGGGAGCGATTGCAGGAGCGGGGGGAGCTGCGGTGACTTCTGCCAGAGATCTAGCATGAGACGTCACCGGGGCTGCTTGTTGTTTGCTAACAATTAATTCTGCTTGGCGATAAGACAGCTTCTCCTGAATTTTAACTTTTTCAATTAACTTTTCCTTTTGACATATCGGGCATCTAGTATAGAAAGCTGGATGAGCTCCTTGGCAGTTCAAACATTTAGGGGGATTTGAACAACAATCTGATTTGTGTGAACTTTCTCCACACTTGGCACAATTAATAACTTTATAATGTTTGCTGGTGTGTCTATATTTGTAACACGAAAAGCAAAGCATTGGTTTGGGCTCATACTGTTTTATTCTTATAGACAGGAAATCTAAAAGTATTCTTTCAGGTAGTTCACTTTTTTCAAAGGTAAGTACCAATAGAGGTGTTGGTTTATATTCGTTATTAATTTTCTTAAAAATTCTTTTTACCTTAACTACCCCCTGATTTTCAAGTTCAGAAATTATTTCCTGATCTGTGCAATTTATTAGTTCAGGTACATAAACTACACCGCGTGAAAAATTTAGAGACTTATGCAGTTCAAAAGTTATAGGTACGTTCTGGAACGATTTTATATTTCCTAAATTTATAAAGTCCTTTTGATTATTAACTGTTAATAAAACTAAGCCATCTCTAAGAAATTTTACGTTAACCTGTGGGCAATAACTTTTAATAAATCTACAGACGCTAAAAGGACTGAAATCCTTGAAAGTTTTGTTAGCTGTCTTATCTTCTAATCGCATTAAAACATATTTTTTGGACCATTGTCCTTTTATTTTAAATAAATTTTCCTGAATATCAGGCGGTTTAGCCTCAAGCGCAGCCTCCATTTGTACGAAAAATAAAAACAAATAAAAACACACTAGCTAAAGTAAGTAATAGACTAGGATTTAAAATTAAAAGTAATATTTTATAAGGTATTCAAAAGTAAGATTAAATAAAAAATAATAATGAAATAAAAATAAGTAAATAATCATCAAAATATAAAGAAAAACAAAGTAAAATAATAAACAAAATAGACTATGGGGTACTCCCTGCTAGCAGAGAAGAATTAGCCGGGCGGCTACAGAAAGACACTGCTAATCCTCTTCTCAAAGGTGCCGAAACTTCAAACAACGCAAACCGCGATCTGAACACTACCGCTGCTGAAGCAAGACTGAAGCAGGTTCTTTAAGAGTCAGAATGGTCGAACTCCTTAAAACTCAACATTAATGCCCCTCTACCTGGAGTCCCAGGAGCCAGCGGACAAGAGAAGTTGGGTCCCTCTTTCGTAAATGCGGCAGAGAATGAAACACCAGCCCACGTCCTGGGAAAATGCCCCCAACAACTCCCTCCGCATAACTCGCCGGCACCGTAGGGTTAAGCATGAACTTATAAGACTCCTAAAAGAGAGGCACTTCGCCTGCTTTGAAGAGGTCTATTGCATTGACACAGATGGATCCACGAGGTATGCAGACATTGCCGCAATCCCTAAGACCGGGATAAAGCACTGGTGGTGGATCCGACAATTAGATTTGAAAACAATGACCTTGACCAGGCGGGTGAGGTGGAAAGGGAAAAGAGAGAGATCTACGAAAAGTGCATCCCTTTCCTTAAAGAGAAGTTCCACAAGACTTTTGGAGAGAGAGTTCTCCGTGAGAGGCCTCTGGTTCGGATCTCGCGGAACGAACCCAAAAAGAACAAGGAGTTTTTTAGAAGACCTAGGTGTCGAGATGAGAGAAATTTCGGTGTTGGCTGAAAATATAATCTTGGACTCCCTGGGCATTATCCACTATCACCTATATGGCCACTAATTATGTGTGGATGTTTTGGCTGTCAAAGTTTTATCTTTTTTTTTTTTTATTTTTATTTATTAATTGTTTATCTATTTATATCTATTTACTTATTTATTCATATATTTATTTATTCGTCTAGTTATTTATCTATTAGCTATTTTTTTTTTTTTTTTTGCGTGCCATGTATGCGGGGATAAAAATGAGAGAGAAGGAGGTTACAGATTTGCTCAAGAGTGATATAAACTATAACAAAGGGGAAAAAAGAAAGAAAAATGAAGGGGGAAAAAATTTAAGGAAAAAAAATAAAGGGAAAAATTAAGGGAAAAAAATAGTAAATAAAATATTGGAAACAAAAATATAAGATTATATAACTGTACGTGTATATGCATGAAAAATTAAAATGTAATTTTGGTTTAATTAATGTTGTGTGTTAAAGCGACCCAATGTATTTGGGCAGCATTGTTTTATTTAAAAAAATAAAGCACTTCTCTCTCTCTAAGGATAGACGGGTTGGTAGCTCGAACTCCACATCGGGAATGAAAGAACCCCCTGAACGCACTTTTCTTACTAAAATGTTTGGTACTTAAGGGAAAAGGAAGACAAGTAGACAGTGGAGTCCAGGGTAAAGCATAAAGGATAAAGACTGGGAATAAGAAATCGGATGAGTATGGGCAGTTGATGGGTGCAAGTTGTCAGGAAAGTCAAGACCCACCCCTTGGAGAAGTTCTACGTAGCAATTAAGAAATCTTCCTTAATTAATTATCTAGATGCCACTGAAGTAATGTAGGAGTCCCCCTTTGCAGCCTGTGTCAGGAAAATGTCAATACATCCCGAGATATGTCAATACAACTTCCTATAGGTTGAAATGTCACATCCTTATTTAATTAATTTAACTGAAAAGGTCATTGATTTGATGTATTCTTAACATTTTTTATTTTTGAGTTTTGGCTTTCTTTAGTTTAATTAATATTAATTATGGGTAAAATACAAACAGTTTTTTACTCCCCGCAGCACAGTGTTTCGATAAGTACAAGCTAGGTGGTCAAAATTATTTTTCATTATTTTTTTTCATCCTTTTCGGCCAAATTAAGTTACTTAATTTTAAGCTGGAACATTTTTATTAATTAAAAATCCTATTTAATTAGTTTGCCAGGAAATTTAGAAGAACAAATGAAAACAAAAGCATATCTATACAAAATTGTTTACTCAGTATGTTTTCTTATTCTGGTATTTTATTTTTCTTAGAAGATTAGAAGATAATTTTTATTCACCTACTGTAGGCGCTGCTATTTCTGAAGCAGTCACCAACTCCGCATCAATGCGTGATTGAACGAAGTCCTCAAACTTTGTTTTTCATATTAAATGGAGTTTCCTTGGTGACGGTAGCACTGGGTAAATGGGAATCTTATCTTATAAAATGTTTAACATTTAATAAACAAAAAATCCACACGGCAATCAAAGCTGATGGCAACTAAGTAAGTACCTATATCTTCATAAAAAAAAAAAAAGCATATGATAAGTTTATTTTTTAACAAAAAACAACAAGGAAAATTCCAAAGGTTTATCGGCAAAATTGACCTATCTTGGCGTACACTTCGGCAGACACTTAAAAGTTACGAGAGATTTTGACAGAAAAGCCAAGACTTAAAGACTCAAAAAACTTAATTAAGACAAAGAACATTTCCTTAAATCTTCCTAAATACAATGATATGGTCGGGGTTTCTTCCGTACTGCTCTTCTGCTTCAGCATTTATATATAAAGAATAGATTACAATATTTCTGGAACGAATTGCTCAGAAAATTTTTTAAAAGGCCTTTAATACACAGAAAAAAGACAATGATAATACAAGAAGCATTAAAAAGTGAGGGGAAATATCTCTTGTTAGTCTTACAAGCAATTGCCAGCTTACTGTTTAACAACAGGACACTGGCAAAAGTTCCAATATGCAACAAATAAATCAAGAATAATTTATGTAATTTAGTTTTAGGTTTTAGAATGTAAGGTCTATTTAAGTGCGAGATGAGCCCCATCACCGAAAAAAAAAATCAGCACCTGAAATTCACATAATTTTTTTAAGCTTAAAGATGCTCTACAATGCAGTAAAATGATTTATTCATAAGCAGGGTGATTCCACGTCAATTCAACACAGACTTGAGCCTCGCCATTTCAGATTTTCTTGAAATTTGGTATATGTGAAGTACTTGTATCTACTAGAACAATTGTGAAATATTACTGAAATGTGTCTACCCGTTTCTGTATGATTGGTCTCTAAAGCCCTCAATAATAGGTCCAGAAGCCGAAAAAATCAAGATTAAAAATAGCTGTAGATGTTTTCCAAATTTGACTAGGACTATGAGATTGGTTTCGTTTAACAGCTTCCATGCCGTTTCATATGATATACAAAAATGTATTGGTTGGTACTTAAGAAATTTTCATAAACCGAAATGTAAAATTTTAATTTCAATTTTCTCAAAAAGGGCATTTTTTAAAAATTTTATATTTTTTTGAAAAATAGGTAATATCATATCACTTCAAAATATAAAAGTGGGATGAAAATTTCTTTATTACTAAAAAATTAAAAAGTAGTAATAAAATTCCATAAATCTAGCATTTTATGATTGAAAATAGCTGCAGATGTTTTCCAAATTTGACTAGGACTATGAAATTGGTGTCTTTTGACAGCGCATTCCATGCCATTTCGTGTGATATAGAACATTGTATAGGTATAGGCAATATGACCAATTTAAAAAAATATATATAATTTTTTTAAAAAAATACCCTTTTTGAGAAAATTTAAATTAAAATTTTTAACTTGGTTTTAAGAAAATTTCTTTAGCATCAACCTATACATATTTGTATATAATATAAAATGGCATGGAATGCATCGAAAAACGACACCAATCTCATATTCCTAGTCATATTCAGAAAACATGTGCAGCTATTTTTAATCATAAAATGATAGATTTATGAAATTTTATTACTAGTTTTCAATTTTTTTAGTAATGAAAAAAATTTGATCCCACTTTTATATTTTGTTGTATGAATGGATATAATACTGTCTATTTTTTAAAAAAATATAAAAATTCTAAAAGATGCCCTTTTCGAGATCATTGAAATTTAAATTTTAAACTAGGTTTTAAGAAAATTTCTTTAGTACCAACCTATACATTGCTGTATATCATATGAAATGGCATGGAATGCGCTGTTAAAAGACACCAATCTCACAGGGATCATTATATAATATCTTTAATTCTGCAATTATTTTTAATCATAAACTGCTATTAGGTATTAGGTATTTAGGTTGTTTTTTTTTCAGCTTCCCCACTACAGGTAGCTGTACCCAGGTAGATATCTGTACCCTGGGTACAGATATCTAATGTTCTAAGTTCCAACCCAACATAAGGATAAGGAACACCATAAAGCAAACATTTACATTGTTTAATTTTTAATCTATTACAAATAATTTAAAAAAAAATACCTGCATACATATATATAAAAAATACATTCATTATCTATTATTTTTTTGTAATATTTCCCCCATAGAATTGGTTCAGTCTCTTAGAGTCAATTTTATAATTTACAGATTTTTTTATGTTTTCCGAAATTAATAATATTAATAAGAATTAGATGGTGTTTATGACTACTGCATTTTTACGCCAATAAAACAAAACAAACAAGATTACTGTTCATAGCGAACAGATGACGTCCCAAGATAAATCTTGACAAGTGTATAATTGAACGAAACCCAAATGATATCTACAAATAAGAATTGGAAAAGTTCCAATGGAAAGGAAGGGAAAAGTGCCAACATTTTCATTCTTTAGCTACAAGCTCCAATACATTACCAACATAAGCATTTCAGACTAATACAATCCCCTTTCCAAAACATTGAAATATCCATAAAATATTGTTTGTTTTTCTAATGCTATTATTTAAACTATATTAAGTATTCTTATATCTGGTATTCTTATCAGTAATTAATAAAGTTAAAACAAAATTATAAAAAACTTTTATCTCCCAGAAAAATGTTTAAAAAACTGGAGATAAAAGGTTATTTTTCCCTTGGTTTAGGTTTAGACTCGGCTCAAATAGTTTCCGGGTTCTTATGCTGCTCGTATTAAACAGATTTGTTCAATAGATATGAGAAGCATAAGAGCTATATGCGACAAATAAAAGACTTGATTAATGTATGAAAGAAAATTTCGATCCAATGAAGAAAAATACTTTGTACTGTCAAAGTGAGGTGATGTATGGTCATCCTCAATGCCTTAAATTATATTTTTAGAACCGTGGAAGTGATTGATAGAATTCCATTGGGTGTGTGTGCGGCGGGGGGTGGAGGGTTTATTGACTGCCCGGTCCGATAGGATTAAATTCCCCAATCCTTAATCCGCTTAAAAAGCTGATCTACCTTTGCCGCGGGCCATACAATCCGCCCTCGAGGGAATTTTCATAGCCCTCTTACCCCAAAAAGAACTCACTATGCTTGCTAGTGCACGTGTCGTCCTAAGGAAAAAGATGATTAAAAAAAAAAAAAAAAAAAAAAAAAAAAATTGTGCCTGTATTTTTGTAATCAGAACGCTTAATATCTTCTGGAGCCCAAAAAATTACGGAGTACTTTAAATCCTGTGGTCACTAGTGATGTAGTGGCTAGCATACTAAAGGTCGCGGGTTCGCGTCCCGTGGTGGTCCTAGGATTTTCTAATGAAGTAAAAAATCCTTTGCTAGGGATAGGACGTGAAATGGCGGTCCCGGGCATTTACGATGTCAGGAACCATTACTGTTTTAAGCGAAGATCGTAGGATACGTATAGCGAATTTCCAAAAACTATTTTTTCAGGACAGCCTAAAACTTTTTTCTTACTATTATTGCAACTCGGCGTCTATCTTTATGATTTTCAGATATTATTTTTTTATGAATTTTTTAGGTTTATGGGTTACGAATCGTCTATAATGTACCATGATCGCAGTTATAAAAATTATAATTCGAATATTAATATTTTTAGATAAGTAGAAAAGTTATGAATAATTTAAAGAAAACTTGAAATATAATGAAAATTTGACAGGTTGAAAACATATAATAGGCATCCTATATGCTAAATATCTATTCGTTAGCCGAACACTCGACGATATATGCTCCAAACAATTGCTGGTCAAAATAGGTCTCATCCCTGTTATGTGAAAGGATAAGTTTTGGTAGTTTGGAATTATTGATTCTTTGCTTATTAAGCGCTGGAGTATTCGGTAGTGACCAGTAGTTTCAGTCGTGTATGAGGTTTCTAAGTAATATATTTGGGGGTATACCATAATCTGCAGGTCATATTCATCGTTTTCTGTTTCAGGTCACACTTTCTATTTTTATATTGATATTTATTTAGAAGTACGGAAAGCCGGTTCAAATTTGTTTTTCCTGGATTCATTTGCTTTGCATTCCACAGCGTTCCATGAAATTTGAATTTTCATATATTTTAACTTTTGCTCTTCGAAATCGAGGTGAGCGTGTTGTTATATGGCAGTTTAGTAATAAGGAAAATATAGAATCATTTCCTCTTCTTGCAAAATGAAGGCTAACAAACAATTTATTTTTAACATTCTCGAAGTATTTACCTACAATGCTGCCATATTTCGCATGAATAAAAAAATATGAAAAATGTTATAGGTAATCCTATATGTTGTGTTATGAACTCTTTTGAACTGTGTAAGTAATCTCTTCCATGAAAAGGTGAAAATGATTGATGATTCGCATCTTATGAGGGTGGCCTACCACGAGGTACGGTCTTGTGGCTATGGGAGTTGGAGGATGTAAATAAAATAAATATATTGAAAGGGAACGGAAATAAATATTTTATCCAACCCGAGTCCCCTGTGAGGAGGGTAGGGGTAAAAATAAAATAAAAAGATAAATAAATAAAAAAGTATCCCTCTACCTTTAATCGTCGCTGCTCTTTGGTTAATAATCCCACTAGAGGCATATCGCAATATGTAACTGTTCTTAAGCTTCCGATGAAAAACAACTCTAAAGGGTTTTAAAATTATTTACACTCTACAGCTATGGGATGAAGAAAAAAGACATATTAGGTTAAATATATACACCTTAAGCATTCATAGCAAGTTGAGTATAAATACCTATAATGAAAAATAAAAAAAATCTGTACCCCTTGAACCCATGGAGGGTCTTGGTTGCAGTACTGGGTTAGGAAGACTGCTTCTTGGTCAGCGGTCGTGCAAGGAGGTGATTTCAGCGTGGTTGGATTAAAGATTTAATGCTAATATATATTTGACTTATGTATACTTTTAATTTAGATAAATAATATGTATAATACAGGAAAATTCCCTGAAGATGGAAAAAAGGTCCAAACGTAGGGATTAGATTTTTTTTTTTTTTTTTTTTTTTTTTTTTTTAAATGTGACTGTTTAATAAGCACCATGTACTAGAAGATTGTTCTATTTCACCAATTATTTTATCAGATACATCAGTCATCTTCCTATTATATTAAAAATAGACTATTTCACACATATAGAAGAATAGTTTTTTTTTTATTATTAAAAATGGCCTATTATATCTAATAATGGAAAAAAAAAACTGTCTACAAAAAAAGGTAGAGTTGAGAGATGGGTTGCAGAAATTAGGGGTAAGATATTTATTGAAAAACCCTGAAGATGGAATCACTTACTGAAACGTTGGTTGAGAAAACGTTATATTATACTTTTTTTAATGAACATATAAAAAGGAAATAAAAGAGAATTTTGATAATTATTAATGATTATATTATTACTTTAATGATATAATATATTATTAAATATTATAATATTACTTTAGTTATTTGAAGTAAGTACTTGCTCAAATTAATATTTTAGTGTAGATTAAAATTAATTGGTCAAAGCGTTTACTTTATTTCGATAAATAATTCGCAACACTAAAGGATATTTTAACAAGTCTATTTTCAATGCTTACAAATTATGATAAAAATAAAAAAATGTAGAATGAATGTATACGTGTAATGAATGAATGTGTGTATATGTATGTATGTGTAAAAAATCTAATATATGCCTACTAGCTGACCCGTGCGAAGCATTCGCACACTAACCTACTTAAATTAAACTACACACCGTATATTTAGTACAGTGCGTCTTGGGTATAGACGGAATACTTGTAATAATCAATATATATTATAAAGCAAAGTGTACAATGTGCGTGCCGAAAAGGCTAAAAAACGACTCCACGTAGGATTAAGGAAGTTATGTCATATTTTAGCCACATAACCCCTAACGGAGAAGAAGGTTTCCGTTTTTCTCTTAAGAGTGCAAAATTGAAGAAAAAAGGACTGGAATTTTACGCCTCTCGCACCATTTAATTGAATGAGATACGAGTTTAGGAATGAAAAATTTAGTTCGAGCTCCAGATTACCAGGAAGCGCTAGGGTGCGTTTCACTCAATGTTTATTGTTCATTCATCCTCATGTTTATTGTAAAGGTTATATATTTGTTCAGCTGTTCTTTTTAAATTACTAAAATATTAAGCGAAAATAATTAGTTTCTCCTTTGCTGTAAAAATAAAATAATGATTTTACATCTCTGCAATCAATTAAAAAACCAACTGGATTCCTTAAAAAATTAGTTTTCTCATAAGAAGGCAATATAGAAGTATTCACTGATCAGCACATTACATTTAATCTATATATAATATATACCTAAGTAAATTTAATGCAATATGAGTGAACATTTCTTAGTAGTACAGTGAGCGATAAAATAAAACATAAAAAAAGAGATGAATTGACTGAATATAAATCGAAAATGAAAAGTTTGAAGTGTTTTTATTGTATTTATGAAAAAGAAGTTGGTTTGGTTACTACGTATGATGAGCATTCCAGTTGACAAAACGTCTAACTCCAATAACAGCATTCAAGATTTTACCATCCCTCATAGTTCAAGATAAAAAGAAATATGATGAAAAAATTGTGCTTTCAAGAAATTTCGGTTTTCACTTTGTAATAGTAGTAAGATTCGAGATATGCAGAAACCGTCCAAATTACGGGGGGATATCTTAAGGGAGGTTGCAATGGAAGAAAGGTCTTAAAACAAAGTTTCTATGAATCTTCGGTAGTTTCTATACTTCTGTATCAATACAGTATGATGGTTTCAAATAGGACCATCATAGTAGTCGGCGCTTAAGTTTTACTCAAAATATAATTTTTTTAACTGAGATACCAGGTTTTTCAACTATAATCTCATAACTTATTATCTGTTGACTACTTGGAATGAGCTTATAGGATTCAGAATCACAGAAACCACCAAAAACGATGCATAACTCGACAAAGTTGCAACAAAATTAATTGTTCACTTACCATTTTCAACCCCCTGTAAATTATACATGGTTCTTTATTTGGGCGGACTCTGCAGATCTCAAGTCTGCAGAATATTGATACCCAAGTTAAAACCGAATTTTCAAGAAGGTGCTAATTTTGTTCCCTACTTCCTTTAATTTTAAAGTTTTTCTGGTATTAAAACTACCACACAACTACCGGAGCGAAGCCGGGCACCCTAGCTAGTAATATATAATAATAACTTTATTGGCTCTTAGAATACATTCTTTTAGCCAGGAGTCCGGCCCAATTGGTGTTAGTAAAGCTTTTAATGTTTTTTTTTTTGTTTTTTTTATATCATTAATGTTAGTAACAAAGTATGTAATAATTTTAACAAAACATATTAATTAAAAAGTGATAAAATATTAAAATATATCACATACAATATGTACTTATTAATATATACATATAATTTAATACAATATAAATATCATTCGACAATTTAAAAGCAGTGGTAGTAATTTGACGGATTTAACAATAACACAATTAATAATAACCGTATATATAATAAATTTGATAATATAATAATAAATATAATAATAAATTTGATAGCATGAATGTATACTTGTAATGAATGAATGTGTGTGTATGTATGTATGTATATGTGTAAAAAATCTAATATATGCCTACTAGCTGACCCGTGCGAAGCATTCGCACACTAATCTACTTAAATTAAACTACACACCGTATATTTAGTACAGTGCGTCTTGGGTATAGACGGAATACTTAAACATTCGTATCGCGTAAATCGGTATCGCGGAAAGCTAGTGGGCTGATTCTATTGACTGAAATCGCATGTTTTTGCTTGTAACTCGCAAATGACGGTGAAAATGGGAAAAGTGTATATAACAAAAAAAAAAGCCCTGCGATCATTTTAAAATTTCGCTGAGAATTGCAGTTCTTTGCTTACAACTCCCAAACCATGGGGTTAATTGAAAAGATTTATATTTCCAAAAATGTTCTACTTGAAACCTTGAAAAGATTGACACCATTCGTAAGCTTCTAGGACCACTTTGATTTTCAACAACCGCGTTTTGCACAAATAACACGCAATCGATAACGAAATTTCACTTACCAACTTACTTAGATTAGAAATTAATGCGTTTTGCTAATTTCCACTTCTCAAATGAACAGAACGGCTTTAATTATGAACAATGGTCTGTCATTAAAGGCGTACTCCGCATGCGTGAGCTCAACGAGTTTTATGAGTTGACTGAATATTTTTATTTTTTTCTCCTCTTTATGATTTCCTTATTTTTGTCATACCTCATATTTAGCCATTTCTTATTTTTAGGCGTAACGAGAGACAGTTAATTTCTCCATATAAACAAAAAAAAAGGTACTTTATAGGAAACAAACAAACAAAAAAGGCCCCAACCCCCCCCCAAAAAAAAAACCCTCAGGACATTATAATAATGATAAAGCTTACCTGATATTAAAGAACACCTAATTTTCATTTAACATGACGAATTTGATAAAAATCGTTAAAACCATTTTTGAGATCATCAAAAAAAGGTAGAAATTGGAAAAAAAATTATGAAATAAAGTGCCCGCTCCGTTTGACCAATTTTGATGAAATGTTGGCTATCGCATCTTTGGCATACACATACATCAAATACCCAGTTTGATCAAAATAGTTAAAACCGTTTTTGATTAACTAAAAAAAATCACGTGAAAAAGATACAAAATTTATTAAGCAAAGTCCCCCCTCCGGTTGATCAATTTTGATGAATTTTTTACAGTCATATCTCGGTCATATAAATAGATCAAATACTCAGTTTAATCAAAATCGTTAGAGCCGTTTTTGAGAAAATCGAAAAAAACTTATTAAATAAAGTACCCCCTCCCTTTGAGGAATTATGATGAAATTTTTGCTGTCACATCGCGGGCATATACATACACTAAATACCCAATTTCAGTTTTGTACTGCCTATAGTTTTTGAGCTAGTCTGTTCACACACACAGACACACAGACCATTTCGCGGGACTTGGTTATTTGGACTCAGGGGACCCCAAAACGTGTATTTCCGTTGAAAACCGGAAGTCAACATTTTTCACGATCGCAATACTTCCACTTACTATATATTTCATATATAGGTAAGTGAAAGAAAAAAAAACAAAAAAACTCGATTACTAATCTATCGTCACTCCGACTATGAACCCCACTACACGATCAAACCTTCCAAAACAAATAACTGAATATTGAGACTTTATTATAAGCAAATATAATATAAGACATTATATTTGGCTATATTAAACGGATTTCTTCGAAATCCCTTGCAGAGCGAGTTTTGATTACATTGAAAGACCTACAATTATGTTGAGGCATCAACTTATTTGAAGTAATGATGATCATTATTTTTTTTATTGACGCACTTCAATGAACCATAAAATGACCGTGAGCATCATTTAAATACCAAAGCCAGAGGCCATAAAAAATTTTACGTAGAGAGCAAAATAGGTTTTTAGTAGTAAATTAAATGAGGCTTACTTATGAATAGGGGCAGAGGGATAAAAGCCTAGTTTAATTAAATTTCTTCCAAACGATATTGTGTTATAGGCCAAAAGGAGACCCTTCACTTGATAGTTTTTTTTTTTTTTTTTCTTCCAGACCCCCCCCCCCAATGCCTAAATTGGTCTAGTTTAGTGCATGATATAATGAAATTCCTTTCCTCCCTGGGTCGTATCTTTATTTTATGAAGTACAGCAAACTTCTAAAGAAGGTTCACCGATGCCTGAAGGTATATTAATAACTTTTCATGTTTATAAGAATTGGGGTAGATTTTTAACTAACAGGGGGGCTGAAATGAGGGAATTCCTTATAGACTTCATAATTTTAATTTTTATTACTGTATTTTCTTTACATAGGAAAAAAAAAACCTTACATTTATTTTCTCTTTATACTTTACGGACTAGTCTTTTGGGGAATGGTACAAGGATCAATAATTGCTCCTTTATTATACAATATATTGACATAACTACAAACAATGAAACATTGACCGCAAAAAACGCTGACGATAAATAAAAAATCTGGTGCGATGCGCGTAACACACAACTTTTACTTACCAACTTAATAAAAAATTTATGTGTTTCCTTAAATGCCATTCCTCAAAGTCACACATTTTTCCACATTCATTTACTTATTTTTGTTTGTATTTGATCTTTAAACTACAGTATGTTTTTTTTTTATTATTATTACATAAATATTTTTACTTGTGGCAATGCAATGCAATGCAAGCATAATATTCCAAGTAGTCTGATTTTGTAATTCTCCTTTTAGTTGTTGAAAACTTCATATAGAAGCCATGAAACAAATGATTTCCATTGGATGAACAGAACATATTTAATTATAAACAATGGTTGTCATTAAAGAGGTACTGCGCACTTGTGAGCTCAACGTAATTTATGAGTTTACGGAATACTTTTCTTTTTTTCTCCTTTATATGTTTATTTAAATTTTTTCATATTTCATATTTTGTCATTTCTTATTTTTAGGCGAAACCACAGATAGATAATTTATCCATATAAACAAAAACAAAGGTACTTTAAAGGAAAACAAAATAGGTCCCTTCCCCATTTAATCCACCTCAGAACATTTTAATAATGATAAAGCTTACCGGATATTAAAGAATACTTAATTATCATTAAACATGACAAGTTAAATCAAAAACGTTAAAGCTATTTTTGAGAATATTGGAAAAAAGACGTAAAAATGGGAACAAATTTTATGAAATCAAGTGCCCGCTCCGTTTGATCAATGATGATTTTTTTGCTTTCACATCGCGGGCATATACATATACCAAATACCCAATTTTAGGTTCGTAAGGTTTATAGTTTTTGAGCTAGTCTGATCACAAACACACACACCATTTCGCGAGACTTGATTATTTGGACTATGCGGACGCCAAAAAGTGTATTTCCGTTGAAAACCGGAAGCCAAAATTTTTCACGATCGCAATACTTTACTATATATTTCATCTATAGTTAAATGAAAGTATAAAATACTGTTCTATATACTTTTCAAATCCTAAAAAAATTTAAAAATATTGGTATTTGCATGCCGTAATATATGCCTACTATAGCGAATGTACCCGTACATTTCTAGTAACGACCGAGCAAAAAACACCAAATAATTTTATAAAATAACATTTTTCAAATTTGACAACTTTATAGTCATAAATTGGTTCTCATACAAAAAAACAAGAGAGTCCAATTATTTTGTCGCTGCAGTTTGCAGAACTGAAACTCTGACAGAAACCAATTACACACTCTTACCTACAGAGACTACTATTTGGACGTAGTAGTCACTGGTTGATGGCACAGAAAAACACACTAACGAAAACTACAGTCTTTTCGATCCCAATTTCATGGGGAAATAAAAGCACTTCATTGGTAGGTAAATAACAAAATACTACATATCGATAATTTCTAAACTTCCTTATTATTCATTCACGCTTGCATTATAAAGGGCTCTGAAAATAAAATATCTAAATGACATGCCTTATAAGGGATAATTAAAAATTAGTCTGATAGGAGATTTCCCATTACAGAATTTTTTTTTTATTATTCATTGAAATTTACAACGGTATTTACAAAAATACATCTAGTAAATGGGCTAATATTAAGAAAGGAATATGCCATGAAATGGCATGATGAGAAGCTACCCATTGGTAGCACTCATCTAGTAAACTTAAAAAAGAAGATCCCGAGGCCATCTTCTTTTCAGACGCCTAGGAGGATTGTCTGGAATAGAGGAGGAAGCGAGGCTGGAAACAATAGGATTAAGGTAGGTCGGGAGCTTATTATGAAAGGACTGGTATTTTGATCTGGCCAAATCGGCGATATCTATATAAATAAAGTTGAAATTCTGTTTGTTTGTTTGTTCTTTATAGAAATCCATACCGTTTGTCCTAAATTCTCCAAATTTCGCTCAGTGGTTCTTTGATACCAGGTGCGAACACCTGTCCATATTAAAATTGCATAACTTCAGCCACTCTCTGGGTATATTCATTATTGTTATAAAATTCGTCATGATCTCGCTTTACAATGGTTTTTTTTACGAAATCACCGTTTGAGTCGAAAAAACGGCCTAAAAAATCATTTTATAGATTTTGAAGAGGCCAACAAGGCCCGGTAAGACCGTCTTTTGGCAGGCGTCGAGTTCTGGGATTTTTAAACCATATGTTTTTTTTTTTTTAACATTACAATACGTTTATTTACATGTATGGTAAATTTATTTTTTAAAAATGCCTCCTAAGAAGCGAGCTTCAATAGGAGTAGTGAGCTCAAAAGCTAAAAAACAACGTCAAATACGAGCTGATGAAACTCTCGACGAACATCAAAATAGGATTGAACAACAGAGGCTTAGAATCGCGGGAAACTGAGTCTGCCCAGGAATACGAGGCCCGCCTTGCGCCACAGAGGCTTAGGCAAGCCGATTTGCGAGAAGCTGAAACTGCAGGGCAATATTTCTGTTTGTTTGTATGTTATTTATAGAATTCCATACCGTAAATTCTCCAAATTTCGCTCAGTGGTTCTTTCATACCAGATGCGTTAACACCTGTCCATATTAAAATTACATAACTTCAGCCGATCTTCAGCTGATATCCTTTATCCTAATAAAAATCTTAATGATCTCGCTTTACAATGTTTTTTTTACAAAATCGACCGTTTCATTAGAAAAATGAAATTCCCCGGGTGAAACCGGGACATACAGCTAGTATGGAATATTAAGGTCTTTATGGATGAGTTTATTTGTGAATTTTACAAAGGATTTTGGATTGCAAGGATTGGATTCGAGAGGAATTTGATGGTTTAGTAGAGCCCCAAAGCTAGATTCAGTAAGTACATATTGGTCTTATTACTGTCATATAAATTAGCCTTTTGTAATAGATTGGGAATTTTGAACGTTTGACAAGTGAGTGTTGAAGTAGCTGGAAGCGACGAGCGATTTCTTGCCTGTTCAGTCTTGTGTGGGGATTTCAAGTACGGCGTTTGTCAAGGTGAAGTCTCAGGTAAGGGATCTGGTCGACGGGGATAAGTGGACTGTTATTGAAGGATACTGTTGGGCAGGAGGTCGCAGGTTTACGACGAAGGTTAAAAGTGATTTGATGGGATTTTTGGTGGTTGATGTTAATTCTCCATTTCTTACACCATTCTTCAAGACTGCAAAATATTATATATATTTTATTGGTTATTAACACTTTCCGAATGTCGCAATATTGGAAAAGGAGGGATTTTCATATGCGAAGAGATTTTTATTTTATTTCAATATTTAGTTAATATAATAATAACAGTAAGCATTGGCATAAGATATTGACGCTCAGAACCTATAAACAATGTATATTGCATTGGATTGGAACAACTCGACAAAGGCACATCGCTAATGGAGATGTCCCCATCGCCTTAGTCTTGGCTAACTCAATCAGAGGAGCTTTCCTTTTGGGGTTCGAACGCTGTTATACTAAAGGGAGGAGCTATTGGCACTCAAATGAGATTTCCCTACCTCTCTGTAGACATATAGTAGATATATTCTCAAGTCGCATATACGCCATATACTTATGGAGTTTCTCGAATTTTCAGCTACATGTTAGGAGAAATATCCTCTTAAAATTTTGAATTAAAGCATAGCATTTTTTCATTTGCTCTTGGAGGGCTAACAATATCTTAAATTCTACTGTAGTCATTAGTGTTCTATAAAAATTTAAAAAATGTTGAATTGAAGCAAATCAGCTTTCGTTGAATGTAATTAATTCGTTGAAATGTAGACATGAAGATTACCGTCTGTGGGATTTACTGTTTGGTATTTTCGTGATGATTAGCATTAGCATTTCCATTGCACTGAACATACACAAACAACAAATTAGCATATACACTGTTAGCATAAATGTGAGCCAGGATATGGAAAAGGTCAAACAAACTGATAAATGGTACTAAGTGAGAAGAGCGAATTCTTGTTGATATAGTAATACCAATTGTGGGTCACAATAATTTTGTTTAAGTAATACTATAATACAAAAATGCAGGTACATAACTGTGACTGAGGAGTAACTGTATATTCGCTGTACACTAGTCGATAGCTTCTTATACAAGGGCCTATTACATGTGATTAGGTACAGATACATATGAATGAAACCGTTCCAAGAAATTCTAAAACTTATACAATGTAAAAGAAATAAACGTGGGCCATTCCACGTCAAATCATCCAGCCGAAATTCAAAATTTTACCTCCCCCCCTCAGATTTTGATAAAAATTTGTAGGTATCAAGTACATACATAAATCAGAAAAAATCCCAAATTTTACCCAATTCCATCATGTAGTTTCAGAATTATGGCCATTTGAACTTTTGAGATATTTGAAGTTCCGACGACGACTTGAGCTCAAAACCAACTTGTACATGTTAAGACTTTCCTCTGTAGAATGGTTACTAATTGAACTAGAGCTTTCAAAAATTATACATTAATTCTGCCTTTCATACTGGCAGAATAATATGACCATAAAATGGTCATAGAAAAATGCTATGAGCGAAAATCTCTCTCCAACCAGCCTTACACACTATATATCAACAGAAAGAGGAAGAAATTCTCTATCTAATGATGAAATAATATGAGTGGCTCTTTGACTAATAAGAGTTTTATCACGATTTGAATCTAACATAGTAAAATTTAATTTCAAAGTGGATGTTAGATTCAAATCATGATAAAACTCTTATAAGTCAATAAGCCAATAATATTATTTCATCATTAGATAGAAAATTTCATCCTCTTTTCAGTGATATATTATATTTTAATGGGCTTGGAGAGAGATTTTAGCCATACAGAAATTTTTATATAACACCGAGGTGAATTAATTTTATTAGATTTACATTGTAATAAAACAATTTCAGCTCAAAAGGTCGCAAACATTATTATATCATTTAAAAGGAAATTAGATGCCCTTTTCAATAATATACCTTTGAAGGAGTTTTTCTAAGAGAGATTTCAGCTGTATTAATTTGTATGCGCCACTTTGAAATTAAATTTTACTATGTTAGATTCAAATCGTGATAAAACTCTTATTAGCCAAAGAGCCACTCATATTATTTCATCATTAGATAGAGAATTTCTTCTTCTTTCTGTTGATATATAGTGTGTAAGGCTGGTTGGAGAGAGATTTTCGCTCATAGCATTTTTCTATGACCGTTTTACAACTTGGAAAAACATAAATTTTTATGTTTATGATTTTTTTTGTCATGAAGGAAAATTATCTCTCAGATATATATGGTACCATCTGATTCTGTATGAAAGGCATAATTAATGAATATTTTTTGAAAGCTCTAGTTCAATTAGTAACCCTTCTACAGAGGAAAGTCTTAACATGTACAAGTTGGTTTTGAGCTCATGTCGTTGTCGTAACTTCAAATATCTCAAAAGTTCAAATGGCCATAACTCTGAAACTACTTGATGGAATTGGGTAAAGTTTGGAATTTTTTCTGATTTATGTATGTACTTGATACCTACAAATTTTTATCAAAATCTGAGGGGGGGAGGTAAAATTTTGAATTTCGGCTGGATGATTTGACGTGGAATGGCCCACGTATATTTTGGTTTTACGTCATACTATTATTCTTTACAATGTAAATATTGATATGTTTAGTAATCGAACGTATTAGCTTATTTTTTTTTTTTGTTCTAATTCAGTGTTTTAAAAAAGAAGATGATTTTCATATAATCATCGCTCTGAAATACTTTTATTTTCTTATTGATGTCTAAATCAGTAGATTATCTTTTGAGAACAAAATCTACTCCTTCCAAATCGCAATCTAAGAGACGTCTTTCATCACCAGAAGAGTTAGAGGTTAGAAATAAAGTTAAGAAAACAAGCGTTGAAAGTGAAAGAGAACAAGAAATGGATAATGAACAGGAGGTCGGTAAGCTAACAATGAAAGCTTTATTAACTCAATTTAGTGCTTTAATAGATTCAAAACAGTTGGCAAAAAAAGAAGATGTAGATGAATTAAAAGGTCAAATTGGAGTTTTGCAGGCTGAAAATAATTGCTTAAAGACTGCTGATGATTTACGAACCAAGAATGATTTACTGAAGAGTCGTGTAGAATTCTTAGAGAACTATAATCGTAGAAATAATTTAATTTTTGCTGGCCTTGATTCTGTCAGTGGGTCGAATAAAGATATTGTTGTTAAATTTTGCATTGAGGTTTTGGGAGTTGAACTTCAACCCGGCGATATTAATAGCATTACTACTTTTAAAATACCGAAAACAGGTAAAAATTTAATTACGGCTACACTCCCTAGCTATGATTCTATTAGCAATATTTTGAAGAATATTAACAAACTGAAAGACACCGGCTTCTATGTTAATATAGATTACTCGTACTCTGTGAGGCTAAGGCGAAGAATGCTCTTTCATTTTCGGAGGGAAATGTTTCAAAAAGATAAAAATAAGAAGATAATTATCAAAAATGATACCTTAATCATGGACGACAAAGCTTTCTATTGGGATGATAATGAAAAGTGTGTGAAGGAGAAAGAAGCAAGAGTTTCAAGATCTAGACCGGAAGTAAGAAGAGAAGATAATCTAGGAAGTACTGCTGCCACCACCACATCTGACGTCACCAAACATAGCAATACACATGATCAGAATAAATAGCAGGTAATGGCTGTCTGTCAATCGAAATTAAAAAATAATGATTCTGATAATAGTTCAAAAGTTCTAAATATTTTAAGTTATAATGTTTCTGGACTTAAAAACAAAGTTAAAGATAAATTGTTTGTAGATTTTTTGAATTGTTATGATATTGTTTGTTTATGCGAAACATTTGTTGAAGTGAATGATGAGAAATTTTATTCAAATTATTTTAATAATTTTTCATTATTATGGGTTCCTGTCTCTAGATTGGCAAAGTTTGGTCGGGCTATTGGTGGTATATTGATTTTTTGTGGATCTGAATTAATTATCAAAGGTATTTGTAAATTTAGAAATATAAATAATACTGACTTATTAGAAATAAAAATTAATACGAGTGAATGTCTGTATTTATTACCAATTTATTTAGGCCCGAATATTTGGAAAGAGAGTTTTTGTGTGCTTGATGAGTTTATTAGTGATAATAATAATTTACAGTTTTTATTGTTGGGAGATTGGAACGGTAGATTGGGGATTGGTCAGAATATTGATGAAGAAACAATAGATCTGGGTTGCTTTTCGGCATTGAGACTTTCGAAAGACAGTAAATTAAATTCAGAAGGTAAGCTTATTCTGGAATTTTGCGATGAACATGGTTTTCTTATATTAAATGGAAGATCCATAAGTGATGAATTCGGGGAATTCACATATATAGGCCCCAGGGTGTGCTCAGTAATAGATTTAGCTGTTATATCGATCAACTGTATTAAATTAGTTAAAGATTTTCTAGTGAAAAGTGTAATGTGGTCAGATCATATGGCGATTGATATAAAATTACAATTAGAGTATTTAGAAAAGGAGCAGGAGCTTACACCCAATATGCCTAAATTGAATTGGAATCATTCTAAATGTGCAGATTATATGAAAAAAATAGAGAGAAAGGCTGAAACTGTGAATTTAATGAAACTGTGAATTTAAGTGATATCAAGAGTTAATAAGAAAGAGTGCAAGATCTATGCAGTGTCAAGGTAAGCCTTTTAGTTCTGTTCAGCCATGGTTTGATCAGGCATGTTTTAATAAGAGGAACAAACTGTTTAAATTATTAAATCTTCTTCGAAAAACAGGGTCTAAACTTTTCCAAGAGAAATACGCTCTGGAGAAAAGAATTTATATTAATTTTTGTGAGCAAAAACGTATTAATTATTAGCTAGAAGCGGCTTCTTCAATAAAAAATGTTAAAAATACAAGTGAATTTTGGACTCAAATAAATAAATTTAAAAATAATACTTATAAATGTAGAGGTGATATTGGAACAAATGAATGGGTTAATCATTTTGGTCAGCCTTATAATCCGTCGCAAGTTGTTCCTCAAATCCACTGTGCCTTTCCGTTAGTAGAAGATGATTATCTTGATAGTTCTTTCAGTTATAATGAGCTAATCAATACATTGAGCAGATTAAAGAATGGAAAAGCACCAGGAATGGATGGTATTGCATATGAGTTTTATAAATTTGCTCCAAGAGTCTTCTTAATGTTGTTATTAAAAGTAATTAATGATTATTTTGAAGAAGGCTCAGTGCAAGATAGCATGAATGAAGCAATTGTACTGCCACTGTTTAAAAAAGGTGATATCAATCTGGCAAGTAATTACAGGGGTATAGTATTGCAAGATACGATCAAACAAATAAACACTAGCCTGCTTGCTGCAAGATTAAAGTTATGGGTGCAAGAGAAGCAACTGCTATGTGAAGAACAAGCTGGATTTAGGAAGGGCTACTCGACCATGGACAATAAAAAAGACCTATTGTTTTTTTATTGATTTAAAATCTGCCTTCATTCCGTTAACAGAAATGCTCTCTTATTCAAACTGTCACAATTGGGCGTCTCCTCTAAATTCATCAGAGGTATAGCTGGTCTCTATGGGAATACAAGTCTATCTGTCTGGAGTAGGAATGTCCGCTTTTTGAATTTCCAACGCTTTCTGGCGTACAACAGGGTTGTAATCTAAGTCCCCTGCTCTTTACTCTGTTTTAAATGATCTCGAGGAAAGCATAACTGGTGGACTATGACTGAATGGTTACAGGATTAAGCTTCTACTATTCGCAGATGATATTGTGTTCCTAACGGAGAATGCTGTTATGTTACAAAAAATGATTCATCAGCTGGAGGAATACGTCGCAAGATGGGATTTGACTGTTAATTTATGTAAGTCAAATGTTATGGTGTTCAGAAAGGGTGGAGGTAGATTAGCTAGATCTGAATCATGGAAATTTAACAACCAGCCCATTACTCTTGTGAATCGTTATAAATATTTAGGCATCATACTAACTCCATCATTGTCTATCACCGCACATTTCAACAAAACTGCTAGTAATGCTCTCTTAGGTCTCAATAGCGTTTGGAGCAACCTTTTTATAAATAAGCACATCCCAATCTCAGCGAAACAAGACATCTTCAAATCTGTAACTAGATCTTTAATTACATATGGGAGTCAAGTCTGAGGAAACCAATACTTTGAAAAGTTAGAAAATGTCCAGAGAACATTCATTAAAAAATTTTTTAAATTACCTAAAATCACACCAAATTAGATGATTTAAGTATATAGAGTCCAAACTGACACCGGTTCATGTGTTCACTTTAGAACTTCAATTTAAATATATTTTAAAAACTTTAAATCATACAGGGTTTCGTCTAACTAAACTGGTGGCAGAAGAAGTTATTGGGAAGATGGTGTTATGGTTCAAGGATTGGATAGATTGGGCTAGAAAGGTGGAATGTGAATTTAGCGAAATATTTATCTCTACTGAACAATGGAGGAAAGAGTTAAAATTATTGAAAGCTGGGCTCACCAAATATTATGATATTAGTTTTGGAGAAAAAGCCAGGAATGGGGTTCATCGCCCAATTTATAAGCGACTGTCTTTCGAGGTCAACTATTTCTCTTCAACCCTGGATGTTTTTGATATGGGGATAATATTTAAAGTAAGAGGGGAATTAATAGATTTAAACTATAAACCTTTTATTGTAGGAAGAAATTATAATTGTTCCATATGTAGCATGCAGGAAGTCGAGACTGTTTTCCATCATTTAGGCCGATGTAAAGTATTCGAAGGCATGAGAAAGAAGAATTTTGGTTTAACCACCCTATCCGAGGCCCCAATGTTAATTTATTTAAATGGTCATGATTGGTCAGCCTTAGCGAACTACGTAAAAGAGGCCTATATCTATCGCTCATTTCTAGTTTGGAACCTTAATTATTGAAAGTATTTATATGAAATTTATATGTATGAAATTTGTTATGTAATTTTACTTATTTATGTAATTTATTTATTTATTTAGTAATTTTAAAAATAAATAAATATTCAGCGCCCCTGACAGATAGCCTTCGCGCTATGTCAGTATATACTTTATATAGTAATTACTCAGTATTATTTTCTATGTAAATTTTATGTACTAAATTAAAAAAAATAATAAAAGTATTAAAATAAAAAATAAAAAAAAATATCGATATGTTTAGTATGCCGTACAAGGTCATACTCGCTCTTTAAAGATTAATAGTTACATTGAGTTCGGGGCTCCACTACTGGTACCGAAATTCTCACAAACACGTAAAAAATCAAACTGGGACTGTTTTGTTCGTTTGATTGACGTCGCTTTATGCTACTAAGACTAATCGGACTATGCTACAGTGGGAGCCCTAAATTTTGCCTATCCAGTTATAATTAGGATAGGGATCTTTAACGATTACAGGCTAAGGACCTACATTTTAACGTCCTATGCGAAGGATGGCATAGCTAAGGATTTTTTTCTGCCATTAAAAAATCCTAGGGCCACCGCGACCTTTAGTATTGTAGGTTGCCATGCTAACCACTACACCACAGGTGAATCCTATCAAAAGGGACTGTTAAAATTGTATTATTCTACAAACAGAAAAAGTCAGTGTAAAAAAGAAAAAAAAAAGATCTGGTGCCTAATGCGCATCACACAAGTTTAAACTAAAACCCTTCTTTTTTTAAACTAAAAATATATATTTTTTTAAAAAATGATATACTCAAGTGCTACAGGAGAAGGACCGGAATAAATTTTATTTTCCCTTTAAATATTTTTTGTTTTTTATTGAGAGGTGGGATCAGTAGTTCATACGGTGGGGTACCAAGAATTCTGGCCCCATTAACTCATGGAAATTCATACTTTCCAGATTTCGTTTGTACCTCAGTATAGACAGTAATGGAGAAGGCTGATAGTTCAGGCAGCTAAGATCTAAAAGGTCTTAAATGGTAATTGGAAAAAAAAAATTAAAGCCTAAAATAAAATTTATTTATTTTTGATAATTTTCAACCTACTAAAAGACTTGATCTATACTATTCGAATTTTTTGTGTAAAATAGTGAAATTCACATCTTCCTTTGATATATATATTTGTCAATTCATTACAACTAATGTTTCAGAAGGTTTCGAGGGCTTTTGCCCCATCTTCAGGTGTACTCGTCGATAATTTTAATCTATACAAATAAAGATGAAATTCTGTTTTTTTTGTTGCTCTTTATAGAAATCCATACCGTTTGTCCTAAATTCTCCAAATTTCACTCAGTGGTTCTTTGATACCAGGTGCGTACACCTGTCCATATTAAAATTGCATAACCAGCAAATCTCTGGGTATATTCTTCATTGTTATAAAAATCGTTTTGATCTCGCTTTACATTGGTTTTTACGAAATCGGCCATTTGAGTCGAAAAAAGTCTCACTTCATAGATTATATAGATTTAAAAAATGAAATTCTCTGGGTTAAACCGTTATATACAGCTAGTTAAAAATATATTTTAATTAATAACAATGAATCATTTGTTTTGTATTTAATTACAAAATAGCCTAAGAGGCAATAGCCTTAGAAACGTTGTAAAACTTTAGTTATATTGAATTGACAAATATTTAAATCAGTGGAAGGTGTGAATTTTACTTTTTTTCAAAAAAATGGAATAAAATTTATTATCTTTTTAATATAAATGAATTATAATGGTGCTAGCGACCTTATCCTGAAAAATGGGAACGATACCCGTGTGATGCCAGAATATGATAGAAAAGCCTACAATGTTTGTTTGAATATAATTATCAAAGTGGCGTAGATAAATAAAAGATAATAATTGCAATAATAACATAATGTCCGTCTACATAGTAGGCTAGTTATATTGTATTGGAGAATTTTAATAAAACACTTCTACAAAATACCGTGGTAATTGCCTAGTCCCGAATACCAGTCTTGATATTAATTAAATGCTTTTAATAAAAAAAAATATGTATATATAATTATTTATTGTAATATGCGTTATATTGGTAACTTTTATATGGCAATTAAATAAAACTGTTCTTGTGTTTGGTAGTAGCGCATAAATGGAATCTTCACTAAAAGTTTTTTATCTATCCTATTGTTCATTAAGTTTAAATACATAACAAATTTATAAAAAAAAAAAAATTGCACGAAATTTGAAATTCAGCTATATTTGTGGTTGAAAAATCATTTAAAAACACATATATATGCATTGAGCGAAATCAAGTTCATAATATTGATTATTTAGTTTCGCATTTTTTTAATTTTTAACATAATAGTAATTGTTGAATTACTATGTAATGTTGCAAAGGTTTTCTAGATGTTGATCAAAATTAAATTCTTCCACCTACCCTCATTAGGAGTTCCTGATATATAATTCAGTGGATGGGTGATGTGGGAGCAAGATTAATTGCCGAAAACAGCAAATCAGAAATTCAAAGTCAGAAATTGACTATTCAGCTCTGTCTCCCTACTCCCTTAATTCATTGACCTAGAAACTATTGAATAAGCCCCCGCTAAATATAATTTAGAAGAATCGAACGTCAAATGTATTATTTAATATATCTTAAACATTATTTAGGAGTCAGCCCTTTACAAGTATACCTAGTACAAATACTTCTCGTAGCATATTTGTCAGTGATCGATTTCAAGAAAATAATTTTTCCAATTTCAACCTTGGTCTAATAGAGGTTAACTCAAAAGGTCAGGATTAGGGTTTTCCCCTTAAAAAATAAACAAATAATAATTTATCAAAAATTACCGAAGACCATCAAGTTTCGCAATAATTATAATAATTTGTACCTTTTGGAGAATACAATGAGTAATACAACGAAAACAAGTAAGTAAATGTGGATAAAGCTACTTTCAGTGAATTTTCTAAATTGCGTTTTCACAAATATCATATCATATAGTCTGTTTCTACTCCAAGTAGTTGGTAAGTGAAAGTTGTGTGTTGTGCGTATCGTACCAGATTTTAACTTAATTGAAGAGGCGAGATGCAAAACTCGTTCGTTCCACCTGAACACATTTTTCAGGAAACTCAAAAAACTTAACATGTCTTGTAGAGTGGCCAGATAAAGATGATTTCTTTTGCCTTCGAAAGGTGCAGCTACCCTGTGTAAGTGAGCTTGGAATAAAAAAAATTACTGATTTAAAGGTAACAAAAAAAAAAGTAACAAAATATGAAATGAGAAAGGAAAGGCTTGCGCTGCTCACCGCATAGGTACGAACGAGTTTTAATTCACACAGCGTAAGTTGATCTTCTTAATAAGTAATATTCATTTAGGTTCACAACCATTTTATTCCAATTTTTTCAAAATATCAGCGCACTGGTATAAAACATCTGACTACAAAAAATTTAAAAAAGACTAGATCCTAAGGCTATCGTCTTTTTCAACAATAGCGACTTCATCATCCTGTTGTTCGTTGTTTCCCTCGTCTGTGGCAGATATACTGAGAACTCGTGTGTAATACTTCAATGTATTGGCCCTCCACTCGTCACCAAAATGCTTTTTCAGCAGATTATCAACGTCTTTCAGCTTTTTGGAGCCATTGGAAAATCAATTATTAATATACCTAGGTTAGAAGAATCGAGTATAAACTGACATAAAACACGCGAATTTAAGGAGCTTTCGACATTTTGTTTAGAAAGAGTAACAGAAACTGCTGAAGTGGACGAATGGGATGGGTGCAAAGTGAGAAGTTATTATTGGAACAAAAAAGTTTTGCTTCACAAGAGTAACGAACCAGTTTTGAAACACAATGGCCTATGGAACGAATCAGTTCTGCAAAAAACCGCTATTTTGTATAGCAAAAATCCATATGAAATAATAAGTTTTGCTCCAATCTGATAAGTTATGTTGAAAGAGCATTGAAATATCTTTTAGAATCCACTGTCATCTCAATTTTTCATAAAAATGGAACGAACCTCACCTCCTCATTTAATTCTTTTTTCTTTTTTTTTTTTTTCAAAAATCAAGCTAAAACCTTTTCTTATAGTCCATTGACTGAGGGTATACATTCATTTATTATTTTATTTAAATGGTAAGTATATACTTAATTGGAAGTTTGATGATTTCAAGCATACTGTAAAGATATTTGTTATAAAAAAAGAATCATAAATATTTAAATACGTTTTCTTTTATTTAATAAATGTATTGTTAAAATATATTTTCTTTATTATATATATTCTTGACTGATGTCCTTTAGATGGACACAAAAGGGAAGCCAGTGTTCTCAACCTAACACACAACTAAATGGCAAAGAAAAAGGTCATACGATTTCAACACGAACTGCAAACTGGACAGTGCATTGTAGTTTCAAAGATTACTTCTTTTTTTTAAGACCTTTAATATATTTTCTTAAATTGTTTATGAATATTAAAAAAAATTAGATGGAAACAACAAATAAATTTATAGAGGGGTTTACAGATAAATTTATACGAAAAATACCAACGGTTCTTCAAAACAATATTCTAATTAAAATTTTCTTTTAAGGTTTGGTAGATCACTATTTTCTTTAACTTAGTTCTGGTTTAGGAATTAGGAATAATTTAAAATTATAAACGTGTTGTACAATGTTTTATAATAAATACAAACTGTTTTTGTAATGATATGCCAAATAATTTTAAATATTTCACATATTTCAACACTGTAATGTCAAATAATTATTTTAAGGATCACCATGGTGCAGCGGCAGACTGCCCATAGCTCCATACCAATCCCTTTGGGGCCAATTCGGCAGTGTCCTTCCCACCGATGGCGTCAGCTCTCTCGGGTTCTAGAACAGTGACAAACTGGTCTATGTCCAAGGAATATGGTAACCTAGAGTCAGCAGGCCCCGAGGACCAATATTTCTTTCCCTAAACTATACCGTCCTTGTACCAAACCTCCGGGCGGTTACTGATATCCTGGAAAACCACACCATGATTCTCGATGGGATACACGAGGAAGGTACATCACTCCTACGCCCGGTCGGTGTGAGTCGCCTCCAGTAGGCTGACGGGCCTAACATACCCGGGGATGGGGGTAGGGTTGGACGTTGCGTTCATTGGCGGGTGGTCACCCAAATGGAGCGGTAACCCACCCAAGTACTAACCACGCTCGACGTTGCTTAACTTTGATTACCTATTGCAAGCGCCTTTGTCCACTCGGCCATCCCGTCCCTAATTTCCCCATCTATTATCACAGTATAGTTGTTTCTTGATGAAATATTTTTATTATAAAGAAACCTTATACCCACACACGTATATAATACAGTGAGTGACATTATGACCAGACTTTACAACCGTAATTTAACTTAGGATGGGAATGATTAGTGCTACGTGAACAGAATTATTCAGGATCAGTTGGAAATGTAGGCTATTGTTAACTTGGGGTTTGCTGCTCATAAGAACCTTTAATTGCCCCGACCCTGAGCTCGGCATGTACAGTCTACTTCAAGGAATCCTATAAATCAACCCGATTGCTCATTCGGTAATTTCCAAGCCGATGGTGAACTAATTTATGAGAAAGTATTCTACAACTTATATTATTTAATATACAAGTTATTTATTTAATATACAAAGTTCATATTTATAAAATAATAATTTGGAAAATTAATAGTTTCTCTTAAATAAACGTGGTGCCTAGTGGAAAACGTCCGAGAGGTAGGCCGAGAAGTGGGTGGGAGGATTACGATTAGGCAGATCTGCGTCGGCATCGAACCTTCGGGTTCGCTAAGCCTTTATTATTAGCATATTTCTTTCTCATTTGTGAGCCTTTTAAGTCAAGAACTCTATTTCACATTTTTTTTTTTTTTTCATTTTAGGTCCTTGAAAATCTTAGGACGACTGGTTGAAGAAATGTTGAAGCACGAATTTGAGACTTCAATATTTAATAAAAGGCAAATAGAACCACTCTCTGAGAAATACTACGAAAAAACAAAAAATAGCGGAATAATCGAATGGCTAATCGAATTGATGAGGATGATATAAAGTGTAAATAGTTATGTAATAGAGATAGGACGATGATTTATGAACTATTTTAGATGGTATAAGGGGAAACCGCAGATTCCCTAATATGTTTATATCTGTAATATGTTTATGTACGTCGTAACTTTTTGACTTGTATTATATAGCTGTAAACTCATCAAAATGGACTTATACCGTAGGTACCTTAAAGGCAGTTATTAAAACTCTCATAATGCTTCCTGAATTCCTTTACAAAAAAAAAAAAAAAAAATAGATAAAATATTTTTATTATTAGTATATAATAACCAGAAGATAACATGTGGTATTCAATGAAATACTTAAAAGTCTTGAAGTATTTGAAATTAGATTTTTTTTTTCTAAAAATATTTATTCCTTATTTAGTCCGGCCAAATTAAGTCATGCTTCGCCAGAATACCATTAGTTAGGATTACTAAAATCGGGACGTAGAGATGAATTTAAATTTAAATTATATTTCTTTAATAAATGAGTCTCTTCCATGTGTTATATTATATTTGATTGTCACAAAGTTTTTACAACTATTTTACAAATCTTTACTCCCATCCCTAATTGTCCTTATCTAAAGTTGTTATATATGAACATATAACTGTCACATCCTTATTTTACATTTTTCACTTATTTTAACACTTTTTTTTTTGCCTCTGTACTAATTTCAGTATCACATGTTAATTGAATTAGTTATATTGAATAAAAAGCTCGCAAGGGACTCCAAACGATTTAACAGAAATAATATTAAACTGTAAATAAGAGAAGAGAAACTTATAGTTCTCTCAATACCTGTAAATAATGTTTGAATGTCATAATAAATTTAATAACGTTATATCTTTTTTTTTTATTTTAGATAGTTCAGCATTGCAGATATCCAGGTAAAATTTACCTGAAAACACTTGGAACTAATTCGCTCCCAGTCAAATGACCCCGATTGAGAAATTCGTCCGGTATAACTCGCAAATTCCGGTAAATCCTTTGAGGCTACATGTAGGATTACCGAATATATATTGGATGTCCTAAATAGGAATTCGGGCCGATTTTGTTCGTTAAGTCTATATCACTGATTAATGCTATCGATTGATTTTATTTCTCTCCCTCTATTTATTTACAAATTTAAAAGGAAATAAAACTTTTTTAACACATATATTTTGAGGATTTTTTAATCCTAATATATATTAACTCATTGCTGTTGAAAATATTAGGTAACATTTTATTAAATATAAAAAAAATACTATACATTATAACTACTTTTATTAATATACTATTTTTTTTTTTTTTTTTTTTTTTTTTTTCGGTTGGCGCATTAGGCCTAATGAGACCTTTGGCCGCACAATGTGGTCTTCTTACAGAAGTGTGTGTTGCTTGCTGGAGAACAGACAGCCTGGAGGGGGTAGCCCAAATCTCACGTTGCTGCAAGCCATGGTCATCATGGTGCAGCGGCAGACTGCCCGTAGCTCCATAACCAATCCCGGCCCCCTTTATTAATATACTATACTATTATTATAATAAACTACTATAATTACTAATATATTATATTTTATATATATACTATATATTAGTTTTTATATTATATATAAATATAATATAAAATGATAATATAATATAATATAAATACAATATAAAAGTAAATATATTAAGTGTACTAGGGGGGGGGGGTAAATTATGTTTGCCTAACGATGGACCAAACCCTATCTCATTACCAGTTTATACTCATTATAATCTTCACATTATGAAAATATTTTAGACTAGTGTTATATTAATTAGGTTTAAGAAATAACTCAGCGTAGTCTCCATTTGCAAAACCTTTATTCTATCGATCCCTTGTGTTGTTTATTATATAGAAGTTTCAAAAACATTTTTTACACATCAGAAAATATTGTTTAGTTTGTTATCAGCCAAGTCTATTGTTTAGAAAAAATTTTTGTTATATTCTGAAAAAAAAATGAGTCGTGCTAATCTTCCCTAAAGTTCCAAGTAAAATAGATAATATATATAATTTGTTGATTTTCGGAAAATGAATCTTCTTGGCACATTTATTATTATCTTATTATTTTTTTTAAAAAGACATAGATTTTTCTAACTAAAAACTTTTTAAAATGGTTCAATATAAACGAAACATTAAACAATAAAATGAATTGCCAGAATAAAGGTTTTTATAAAATGGGACTATTCAAGCAATTTTCAAAACCTTGTTCACTTGTGTTAATGGTTCAGTTTACCTAGTACCGAGTTTTTAGGCCAGTTAGCAGCACGCTTGCAAAACAAAATATTACATGTATTACTCATTCTTTTTTAAATATAAACATTTATAAACAGAGAAATATACATATCACATTTATTTATATAAGGTTGACAAAAGGGATTTGTCAGGCTAACGACAGACAAGCTCCTGTTTCACAATTTATTCCACAGTTAATTTAATTTAAAAAGATATTTTAAGTATTCATACCAGCATCTTAATTTCTGATTTTTCAAAAATTTGGAGAACATAAAAATAAAGTACTAAAAACTTAAATGTTATGTAAAGATTAAAATGCGTATATACTCGTACATATGTATATAAAAGTGTCTGTAATTTCATTGAAAGGGGGTTGACGCTATGCAATCCCGCCCTACCTATCGGATGTGCGGTATACCATACATTCCGCGCCGTAGTCCAACTTTGTGAGTGATAGATAAATTTTTATTTTATTTTTAATTATTAAAACTGCCGGTTTTGAAATAGCAGTAAAGAATAAAAACATGTGTACCAATAGATAAATTTAAAAAAGAAAAGAATAAAAATGAAATTGGTTTTTTGCACATTCATATTTTTTGTCAGTTAGTAAAGGCCCGTGGAGGGAATACATTAAAATATGATTAACATTTTACTAACCTAAATAATTATTTGAATCTATCATGTAAGAAAAAATGTATTGATAATGTTTAATCAATACTGAAACCTTTTGAATCTGTTATTTCGTTTTTCCTCCAATCTCTCTCAATATCGCTCTATGACTAATAAATATTAATATATTTATATTATAACAAGCAGACTCAAGCTAATCTTAAAACCAACGGGATTTAAAATAGTACTTGAGGCAAAATTATAAATTCTTTGATAAAGAATTTAGAAGGGTTAAAGTTTTTATTGTAAAATGGAAGAGGAACTAATAAAGAATATAATTGGAATAATGCTTAACAAGTTCAATGAAAATATACAGCGAAAATGTACCGAATTAATCTTTTGCCATAATACATATGAATTATATTCAGAATATAACAGATGGTTCTACCTGAAATAGGTTATGGAAATTTTTCAAACCATATGAAAAAACCATATGTTTCTTACAGTACTAGGTACTTATCAAAACAAAAAAATTAATTTTATGAATGAGATAATTTATAACTTTTATAATAATAATTTACATTTTTGTTATTATTACAATTCACCATTTTTATTTGTTGTAGAGCTAATAGGTGCACTATGATTTTGGTTGACCTGTATTTTGCTAAAACAAATGGATTCTAAGTTTTCCCCACACGTGAAAAGGCGGTAAACACGGATCTTTCAAGTCCAAGTTGGAAAAAATAAATTTGGGAACTGGATGCTTACCACCCTCAATATCGAAAAAAAATGTATTAGGTCAATAAATCAAGTTACACCTCCATCTGTTGAAAATTTATAGAAATTACAAATAATCACACTCAATCGTAATATATAAGCATTTAATTTGCAATAAAAGAAATATTGAAGCCAATTATCGAAATATAAAGTATCCTAACTATTAAGTTTGACAAAACTACACACAATGAGCCAAATTTCATCAAAATCGGTTAAATAGTTTCTGAGTTTATCTCCGACAAACATCGGGACAGGAGATTTTTGAATATATAAAGATTAACAATTATAAATAAATAATAATAATTGTTTCAAATAAAGAAAAAATAAATAATATAAAAGCGGTAACTGCCCAATATGTTGATGAGCCTAATGTATTTTTACTTTCACTTACCTATATGAAATATATAGTAAGTGGAAGTATTGCGATCGTGAAAAATTTCGACTTCCGGTTTTCAACGGAAATACACATTTTGGGGTCCCCTGAGTCTAATTAACCAAATCCCGCGAAATGGTCTGTGTGTGTGTGTGTGTGTGTGCCTGTGTGTGTTGTGTGTGTGTGTGTGTGTGTGTGTGTGTGTGTGTGTGTGTGTGTGTGTGTGTGTGTGTGTGTGTGTGTGTGTGTGTGTGAGTGTGTGAACAGACTAGCTCAAAAACTATCAACTGTGCGAACCTGAAATTGGGTATTTAGTGTATGTATATGCCCGCAATGTCACAGCAAAAATTTCATCAAAATTGGTCAAACAGAGGGGGTACTTTATTTAATAACTTTTTACGTTTTTATCGATTTTCTCGAAAACGGCTCTAACGATTTTGATTAAACTGAGTATTTGATGCAATAATATGCCCGCGATGTGACAGCAAAAATTTCATCGAAATTGCTTAAAGGGAAGGGGTACTTTATTTAATAACTTTTTAAGTTTTTTTTATTTACTCAAAAACGGCTTTCACGATTTTGATCAAACTGGGTATTTGATGTATGTATATGCCAAATAAATAATAGCCAACATTTCATCAAAATTGATCAACCTTAAGGGGGGACTTTACTTAAAAATTTTGTATCATTTTCACGTGTTTTTTTTATTTACTCAAAAACGGCTTTCACGATTTTGATCAAACTGGGTATTTGATGTATGTATATGCCAAATAAATAATAGCCAACATTTCATCAAAATTGATCAACCTTAAGGGGGGACTTTACTTAAAAATTTTGTATCATTTTCACGTGTTTTTTTTATTTACTCAAAAACGGTTTTAACGATTTTGATCAAACAGGGTATTTGAAGTATGTATATGACAAAGATGCGATAGCCAACATTACATCATAATTCATCAACCGGAGGGGGGACTTTACTTAATAAATTTTATATCATTTTTACGTGTTTTTTTTATTTACTCAAAAAAGGTTTTAACGATTTTGATCAAACTGGGTATTTGATGTATGTTTATGCCAAAGATGTGATAGCCAACATTTCATCAAAATTGGTCAAAGGGAGCGGGCACTTTATTTTATACTTTTTTTCCAATTTTTACCTTTTTTCGATGATCTCAAAAACGGCTTTAAAGATTTTTATCAAATTCGTCGTGTTTAATGAAAATTAGGTGTCCTTTAATATCAGGTAAGCTTTATCATTATTAAAATGTTCTGAGGGGACTTTTTTTGGGGTGGTTGGGGCCTTTTTGTTTGTTTGTTTCCTATGAAGTACTTTTGTTTTTGTTCATATGGAGAAAATAACTGTCTCTCGTTACGCCTAAAAATAAGAAATGGCTAAATACGAGATATGATAAAAATAAAGAAAACAAAAAGAGGAGAAAAAAAGAAAAATATTCAGTCAACTCATAAAACTAGATGAGCCCATGCATGCGGAGTACGCCTTTAATGACAGACCATTGTTCATGATTAAAGCCGTTCTGTTCATTTGAGAAGTGGCAATTAACAATAGGCATTAATTTCTAATCTAAGTAAGTTGGTAAGTGAAAGTTGTGTGTTGCGCGCACGCACCAGATTTTTTTATTATAGAAATGAAAGTTAAAATGTGGAAATGATCAAAGGGTCGACACATAAAACGTTAAAATGAAATGAAAGGTCTTTATATATATGTTATAAATGTACATTTTAGTTTGTTTATGAAAAAAGGTATATTTCAACATTTATATTTATCTTGAGGGTTATGGCATTGATAACTAATGCACTTTTATGACAATCTATATAAATATAAATGAAATTCTGTTTGTTTTTTTGTTCTTTAACATGGGAAAGGTAGCGTTCATCTTATCAATGAAGAGACCACACATTTCTGGTAATTACAGATGAATCCCCAATCCGAGCTTGCCCACCTTCCGGGAGTTCTATTTACACTTAGTACTAGAACAGATCTTGTAGGTGGAAGGTCGGTCAATTTAGTTAGGTCAATCATTTAATTTATTTTTCTGAAGTAACGACGTCGGCAAGAGGAAGCCCTACCTCATATGTAACTTTGTGTCAGTCTTGGAAACGAAGTGCTACCTAATGTTCGTCTTGAAAGCTAATTCAATCTGTAGGTGAAATATTTATGGACTATTTGGACCTCGAGAAATGTGTCGATTTTGTCTTTGGCAGGAGAGAAGAATGTAAAAATCTTATTTATTATATCCAATATATAAATTGGTTTCTTAATTTCCTGGGATATTTATATTATGGGTATAGTGGCTGTTAACCTTATTGGATCAATCACCAGGACAATCTCAACTTTACCATTTATTGCTTATTTTCAATGTTTTCAATATTTTATTCATTTACAAAATGAAAAGTTTCCTGCCATCACGCCAACGATGGGTTAACGTACAACCATAAAAAGGTAACACGATTTTCTAATTTTTTTTTGGAAAACAAGCGTTCTAAATGACATTTTCCCCATTTCGAGCAAAGTTAATGTTTGAAAACACATTTTTATGCGGATTTGAAGTATTTTTTTCTTTTTTATTCTAAAATCTTCCTTAGGTCTTAGACTTTCAATCAATATAGAAGAATAAAGTTGTTGTGCTCTACGATTAGATAAGCAGAGGGAGCTAAGAGAATATATTCCCTTCATGACTACTCTCTTAAACGATTTCATTTTTCAAGAGGGGAAAGAAATTTCCATATAAATCATCATCAATATATACTCTAAAGCAAAGTGTACAATGTGCGTGCCGAAAAGGCTCAAAAACGACTCCACGTGGGATTGAGGAAGTCATGTCAGCGTGTTGCTATATAATCCCTAACGGAGAAGAAGGTTTCTGTTTTTCTCTTAAGGGTGTAAAATTGAAGAGAAAAGGAATGGAATTTTAAGCCCCTCGCACCATTTAATTAGCCTACCTGAGGTTGAGATACGAGTTTATGGATGAAAAATTTAGTTCGAGCTCCAGACTACCAGGAAGCGGTATCATTCCGTTCGGTTTGTAAAGGTTAGGTGTATATTTTTTCAGCTGTTCTTTTTAAATTACTAAAAAATCAAGCAAAAATAATTAGTTTCACCTTTTCTTTCAAAATAAAATAATGATTTTACATATCAATTAGAAAACCGACTGAATACCTTACAAAATTAATTTTCTCATAAGTAGGTTAATTAATTAAAACATTATATTTAATCAATATATGATATATACTTAAGTAAATTTAATGCAATATGGGTGAACATTTTTAGCAGTACAGTGAGCGAATAAAAACAGAAATAAAACTAAAAAGGAGAGCTGAATTGACTGATTATTAATCGAAAATAAAATGTTTGAAGTGTTCTTATTGTATGTAATTATGAAAAATGGTTTTATTACTATGTATGATGAGCATTCCAGTTGACAAAATGACTAACTCCAATTACAGTATTTTTTCAATAAGATTTTATCACCCCTCATAGTTCGGGATAAAAAGAAATATGATGAAAAAATTGTGTCCTCCTTGTAGTAATAGTAGGTGCAGTGTCCGGCCAAATTACGGGAGGGGGGATATCTTAAGGGAGATTGAACTGGAAGAAAGGTCTTTAAAAAAAAGTTTCTATGAATCTTCGGTAGTTTCTAAACTTCTGGATCTAATAGGACCATCACAGTAGTCGGCGCTGAAGTCGTAATCGAAATATAGTTTTTTAACTAATCGATTTTTCAACCAAAATCTAATAACTTATTATCTGCTGACTGCTTGGAATGGGCTTATAAAATTAAGAATCACAGAAACCACCAAAAACGATGCATGACTCGACAAAGTTGCAGCAAAATTAATTGTTCATTCACCATTTTCAACCCCCTTTAAAGTATATAGGGTTCCTTATTTGGGCGGACTCAGCAGATATCGAATCTTAATATTGATACCATGTTAAAACCGAATTTTCAAGAAGGTGCTAATTTTGTTCTTTATTTCCTTTAATTTTAAAGTTTTTCTGTTATTAAAACTAGCTCACAACTACCGAAGCGAAGCCGGGCACCCTAGGTAGTTTCATTATAAATCTAACTTATAAGTAACTACCTATATATACCGGTTTCACCCGGGGAATTTCATTTTTTAAATCTATAAAATAAGACTTTTTTCGACTCAGGCGGTCGACTCCGTAAAAAACCAATGTAAAGCGAGATCTTAACGATTTTTACAACAATAAAAAATATTCCCAAAAATTGGCTGAAGTTATGCAATGTTAATATGGACCGGTGTTCGCACCTGGTATGAAAGAACCACTGAGCGAAATTTGGAGAATTTAAGACAGACGGTATGAATTTCTATAAAGAACAAACAAACAAACAGAATTTCATCTTTATTTTTAGAGATTAAATATGAGAGATTTCATATTTAAATTCCGGAGGTAATGTTATAAAGTTTATGTTAATCTCTCAAATTAGGGTGGAAAAATAAATTTTCTTTTATCAGCTCCTTTCCCACCGACGAAAATTCCCGCAAGCTAGAAAATCTGGATTAAATTATTATTTTTTTTTCTTAAGCTAGCCATTGATTGTAAATCGATTGATTTGATGTAAATGATCATGTTAATCATTGATGTAAATTGATTATAATTCCCGCGCCTGCCCTCTCTTTTCGGTCTTTCCAATTTCCATCGCCAATGGTTAGTTCCTACCCTTAGAGCAGTGATTCCGCTAGATTTTATTTTTTTTTAATCTTTTTACTCTTTCGAATTAATTAGACTGCCTCCTAGTCCGTTCCCGACCACTTTTTTTTGTGTATTTGTCCATTTTTAAAACTGACTTTCCACACTGACTACCACTGCCCCGACTCGCCTGTCCTCGCGAGCTAAATTAACTCTTAACTATATTAACAAAAAATCATATGGTGCTTGCATATTAGCTAATAGATTTCGTTTGTTTGTTTAACGTCCATTTTTATGCTACTTAGCCTAATCGGACGATGCTACAGTCCTAAATTTTGCCTATCCAGGTATAATTTGGATAGGGATCTTTAATGAGTACCTGACATCGTACAGGCTCGGGACCTCCATTTTACGTGCTATCCAAGGGACGGCATAGCTAAGGATTTTTTATTCCCATTAAAAAATCCTAGGGCCACCGATGGAATCGAACCCAGGACCTTTAGTATTGTAGGTTGCCATGCTAACCACAACACCACAGGTGACCCCATAGATTTCGTTATTAGCTCATTCTGCCGATCATTTTCTCACATTTCAGGTAATTTTACTGTTTATTGTAGTTATGTTTTATTCAAAGTAACTAAATTATTGATAATTCTAGCATAAGGATTAATTTATTGATGTTAAGTGGGGAACGGTTGATTTTATTGTGAATTTAATACAAGTATCTATAAAATCTACTCTATGAAAAATTTAGCGTTTACCTGTTCTTAAAATAATGGATAACCTTGATGTTCCTTACAGCACTGATAATGGCCGGACGGTCGAAACGTCTGATGAAATAAAGTTTTGGAAGAAAAAGTGTTGAAACTTAATGGTCGCCCTGATCCTCATTTAAAATAATCATGAATTCCAAGAAATTTTTCTCTAAACTAAAAAAAAAAAGAAAAAAAAAAGTACAGCTATTTGAGCGAATTTTTATAAGCTTGTTAGAAAAAAAAAAAAAAAAAAAAAAAAAAAAAAAAAAAAAAAAGCAGTACTAGTATAATGAATCAAATCGAGTATAACCAAATCAAATCAAACTAAACACGTACACATACTTACATAAACTTATATGGATATAATGTTCACAGATTTTACACACAAAAACTATTATCTTTCAGGCAAAATTATTAAGCCTCATTTCAAAAGCACCTTGGTACGAGACTAATCAAACCTTACATACTGACTTCCACATGCCAACAGTCGACATCAAGAATCTTTACAAACGTTTTCAGATTAACCTACACGGGCATATAAGCCTACTAATAAGAGATATGGCCACAGATTCAAGCCCCATGCCTGACTTTTCAATGTATTATGGCCATTACATCTGCTGATTTTCGATATATTGTTGACAGGCGCGGATAAACAAATGAAGTATAAAAAAAAAAAAAAAAAAAAAAAAAACAATAAATAAACAATTAAACATGAACTTACATAAAGCTAAGCCAACGTCTATAATTTTTGCACAACAACAAGTTGCTTGAGAAAATTAAGTTTTTTGTTTAGATTTTCAATTACCAAATAAAAAATCTGGTTTCGTTTACCAACTAGATTGAAACAATAGCTAACTATCACATATAGGTAATCAAACCTATAAAATAAGCTTTCACATGTATTATTGTATTATTTTAGTATATGTATTATTTTTCATGGTTATATGAGAGAAAAATGTGTAGCCTGGAAATCGTGATTGGAAAATATACATCGAGAGGTGGAAAAAAAGTAAGGGATGTTAGGGAGTAGGTAAAACCTCATCGTTTAGGGTTGATAGGATCACATCAAGACGCCAAGTAGGGGTATCTGTTACACCTTAGGAGCTTCTTTGGGGAAAAATGCTTTTCTTCACCGCACCTTTTTTATTATATGCGATAAAATGAAAGCTTTATCGCTTTCTATAGAAATAAAATAGAATTTTATACAGAAGAATCTTGTATCAATTTTACTCTCCAAAACTAGGAATAGACATAACAGTTTTATTGTCTACCCCTTAGGGTACTGACACTACGGGTTTCCCACTCCCATTAGCCGAGAGTGGGGAGTTTTTCGTTGAGTGGAAAACTATGTTAGCGGTGTTCGCTTCCCGAGCATGTGTGGAAAATTGGTGGAGTGGGGGCTGTTTTGAGTGCCAAATGTTTCCCAAAAGGAGGAAATAAAAGAGCTTTTAATCTATACCTATTTTATTAAAAAAATACATTGGTTCAATCTAGCAAGCTACAAATTAAAAATTCTTTATAAAATGTTTATTATTTTTATTTATAAATATTTTTAGAATACATTATTTGAGTTATGAATATTTTTTACTAAGGTAAAACCGGAGAATTTCATTTTACGGTCGATTTCGTAAAAAACCAATGTAAAGGAAGATCATAACGATTTTTATAACAATAAAGAGTATATCCAGAGATCGGCTGAAGTTATACAATTTTAATATGAAATTTAATATGTACAGGTGTTCGCCCCTTGTATGAAAGAACCACTGAGCGAAATTTGGAGAGTTTAGGACAAACTGTATGGATTTATACAAACGCTACTCGAATATTTCTATAAGCGCTACTCGAAGGTTTGATTTAGGTTCAAGGATGCCTAATTATCATCTAAATGCAGTATTTAAAACAGACCTTATTTACATTTACACTTTTTGGGCCTTTTGTCGATAAGAAACTAAGAATGGTGTAATTTACTTACTAAAAGTTAAGGTTCAATATACGCAAAACACTTTGATTTTTAATATATGATTTATTGGAAAGAATAATTATTCCAAACAAAAAACCACAAAGAAAATGTTACAAAAGTAAAATTGCCAAAGAAATAATGAGACAGTAAATAGAATAAGCAAACTACGAAAGCATATCAATAGGAATACACTACGCTATCAACTAAACAGTGAGCTACAAATAATAGAAAAATTTACATTGGACTTATAGTTAATAAATATTGGCATTAATTATTGATAATTTATAAGTCGCAGCCTGGTTTTACAATCTGGACATAATTTGACTCATTGTTCTCCACAAATACACTTTCCACAAATACAATAAGATTTTTACTTTATGGGTATAGTGGCTGTTAACCTTATTGGAGCAATCACCAGGACAATCTCAACTTTACCATTTATTGCTTATTTTCAATGTTTCGCCATTTTCAAGTCTCAATCTGAACACGGATGTAATTTATCCAGCTTTAAACAATGCCTTCATCAATTCAACATAAAATTCCTTTTTTTATAAATTAAATATATATAAACCATTAACTGGTGTCGTCATGCTGAAAGACTTAAATAGTTAAACACACTATTCTCCCTCTGCTTATCTAATCGTAGAGCACAACAACTTTATTCTTCTATATTGATTGAAAGTCTAAGACCTAAGGAAGATTTTAGAATAAAAAAGAAAAAAATACTTCAAATCCGCATAAAAATGTGTTTTCAAACATTAACTTTGCTCGAAATGGGGAAAATGTCATTTAGAACGCTTGTTTTCCAAAAAAAAATTAGAAAATCGTGTTACCTTTTTATGGTTGTACGTTAACCCATCGTTGGCGTGATGGCAGGAAACTTTTCATTTTGTAAATGAGCCTTATCAAATAAATAATAACTTAACTGTTGGATTATATCTTTCCTCAATCTATTATTCCATTTATCTTTGATAAATGATTCGAATATATTTGATAAATGTCAATATCTCACTTTCTCAGAATAAATATATTGAGCAGAAAAAATTAATTTTCGAAATGGCGAAGCTTTAAAGCGATTTTCAACAGGTTTGGAATAGGAGTTCAATTGGACGGAATAGGAACCGGAAAGAAATATTAGCATCGGCGACAGGTCCTAAAATTAGAATTTAGATGGGAAATATGTTAGGATAGAACTGGATGGGTGGGGAGCAGGGTACCAAGACAGATGGCACTCCACCAAGATTAATGACCAGGACCCTTGCTGGCTTTATTAAGTAGAGGCTTCACCCCCTCCTGTACCAGTTTACCTGTCAATCTTTGCCACTTCGATCCCTTTCTTCCACTTTATCCACACGGTCAACGAGTTCCACCACCGAGCGCATTCAACGCTTTGTTTACCTCGGAGGATCGAATGACGGGAGGGTTTCAAACCCACTTAACGAACGCTTCAGTGCTTCTCGATTAATCTTCCTCAACTAACTATCCACAGATTGTTTTTCCTTGCATTAAAACATGCAACATGCAGATTTTGATTATTATAGGTATGACGGGGTGTCTAGCGTGCGTGTATTGCGAGAATTATAGGGGAATTTTCGTTGGCCGGAAATGTTTAACAGAAAATGCGAATTTTTTTTTTCAAAAAATTACAAAAAATCTTCGTACTTTAAATTAACACAAATAATTGTTAATGGTAGATCCCATTTTGTACTCATTAAGGATTCGAATTAGAATTCCATTTGGACGTAATATACTAGCTGTTTCCCGTCAAGTTACTAAAAGCCATTTTAATTATATCTTATCATATTATTATTATTATATCGACATACCTATTAACAAGAAACATTGACTACAACTTACGCTGATAGTACAGTAATTACTACTAAACATCAGGACGCAACACAAGCTTTATAAACTTTACATCATCTAAACACATTTCATGACTAGTTGAAAAAAAATGGAATATTAGACTGAATCATGATAAATCAATACATATCACATTTACCCTATGAAAAAATACTTCCCCCCCCCCCAACGTTTATATTGACAATAAATTAATTCCGCAGACGGACAAAGTACACTATCTGGGACTTACGTTCGACAGAAGGATGGCATGGGGTCCACATGTTGAAATGAAACGTACAACACTTAAAAAAAGACTGGAACTACTTTATTCACTCTTCTCAAAAACTTGAAAACTTAAACTAAAACAGAAATTAAAGACATCTTCATATTTACTGAAACCAAAGTGGACATACTCATCACAGATATACGGAACAGCTAAAAAAACGTACGTGACTAACCGGACCCTACCAGAGTTGGGCAAAAAGAAGTTGAACTACAAATTACAAAACTACTGACCCAGTAGTTGGGAAGTTGTTAAAACTACAACTACTTTTATAATTTGTAGTTGATGGACCACAACTACACAACTACAACTACTGTAGTTTCAAAAAAGTAGTTGCATTTTTACAACTACAACTAGTAGTTGCAACTGTAATTATGGGCCTTAAACTACAATTACTTTTATTGATAACGAGTAATTATCGATATCTAGTATTATCGATAAGGAGTATATTAAATGCAATTTAGCTAATATATAAAACATGGGATTGATCGAGAACTTAAGGTTAAAAAAAATAATTGACTGCCGAAAATCATGGAAAAAAAATTGTATTACGTATATGTATTGTACTATTTTTAAAACAGATTATCAACCATAATGGAGCCCATTTATCTAAACACAAAATAAAAATTGCAAAAACATGTGATTTAATTAGACGTTGCTTAGCAAATGTAGTTGCCGCTCTAAGCTACATTTACAACTACTTGTTGTATTTGCCATTCCCAACTACTTTTTCCCAACTACTGTAGTTGTAGTTTTAAATTACAACTACTTAACTGGTAGTTGAAAAATAGTAGTTGCGCGCTTCCAACTATAAACTACATGAAGTTGTCTGTGTAGTTAATTACAAATGTAGTTAACTACTGCCCAACTCTGGACCCTACATAAGGACCTCCACCTTCCAACAGTTGACCCGTACACAAAGACACTCCACAAACGTTTTCACACTAAAATACATGGACATAACAATCGCCTAATAATGGACATGGCTACAGCTGATATCCCAATAAATACGAGGAGGAGATTAAAAAGGCGTTGTATGAGAGATCTCCTTACTTAAACAGCTCTAGTAATTGAATCAACTCTGGAAGGGGTTGCTGCTGAGTACTTTCCTTTCCCATGCCTGACATGTCATTGTTTTCTCATAAATAAATAAAAAAAACAAAAAAAAATTATATCTTAAGACTAATTACACCTAAACACCTAGTTTCTTCATCCTGAATAAGGTTTTTTCCAAGTTTTAAATGCAAAATTTTTAGCTATATGCTTTGAATAAATGAATAAAACTGGATTTACCACTTCATCCATTAATAAACTTATCGATATTGCAATTTCGAAACAATTTAGAAGAAAAACCGTCTACAATTGCCTCAATCCCCTCGCATGTATGAGAAAAAAAAAATAAACCGGGCTTGAATGTTATACCCACATTAATATGATAACGCTATATATTAATATATAACATTATAACTATAAATTGTTGCAACTATCTTGGATTTTTTATTAAATCTCATTATAATAATTATTAGGAATGTAGTTTTTTCTTTCCTGGCCAGGGGAGGGAGAGGGATGGGGGATTCCTACGGGAATTTTAGAAGCCAGAAATCCCTTATGTATATCATTAGGTAGAAAATCGCTAATTTTTAAATTTTTAAACTGATCATTATAAACTGATTAAACTTTTTTTTTTAATTTAAAATTGAATTGTTATTGAATAAAAATATTTTTTCATTTACCTTATAGTTTGATTTTCAGCGTCTAAAACATAAAAGACGAGTAGGGATTTTCGATTCTGAAGACTTACAATTTTTTTCGTTATACCCTTCACATGAATAAGACTTTTTTTAGCTTCCTTTAAGCGGAATTAAATAAATAATATAATAAAGGCTCTTATTTGACAGAATGATAATTCTAATTTCAACATATTTAAGGAAAGCACGCTTAATAATATTTCTCTTTCAAAAATTCGTCCTTTTTTTTATTGTTTGAATATTTTATTTTTATTATATTTCTGCCATCTTTTCAGAAATAATTTAGTATGAATTTTCATAAAACGAATATTTAAAGTTTTTTTTTTTTGGTTTTTTTGTTTTAGGTCAGGAGGATTTGCTCGGCCTAGTTCTGAACCTTATCAGGGATTTTGGGTCGAGCATAGTGACACCTCAGCGAGATTTGATCCCTGTTGGCTTTGTTCATGGCCTAGGTTTTTTTCTTATTTTTTTTTTTCTTTTTCTAAAACTCAGACTGAGAAAAAATATAAAGAGTTAGTAATAAATAAACAAATAAATATAAAAATGAATACTGATAATGCATTTGCGAACTCATAAATTATAACATCTGAATTTTCTTATTTGTTTAGTTTTCCAAGGTAAAGAACAGGTAGGTATAAAGGTATGTCGTGTGGCAATGTTAGAGTTTATGAATTTTGATGATCAATTCCATTTTCCCAAGTGACTATCATTTTGTAACTGAAATTAGGTGGTTTGGTAAATTCAATGAGACAAGTTTGGGCTCCTGGTGATTTTTAAAATTTGATTATGGTCTGTGAATATTTCAATAAAATGTTCTGCTCGTAGATACGACATATGTGTATATTATGTATAGTAAGGGAGCAAGTATTGATCCTTACGGAACTCCTAGAAAGTTTGGTAGAACTGAAGAAATTTTCGACCACTGAAGGATAGAGTATAAAGTTAATTTAGCTTCGACATTGGTGATTACATCTTTGGATTGTCTTCTCAACACGCTGTACGTAATTGTATTTACTTTTATGCAGAATTTCATAAGCTTTTTAAGTACTATAACTCCATAAAAGTTTCCTTGTTTTATCGTAAAAATGAATTATTGAAGTACAGTTTCTATAAAGGATTTACAAGAAAATACGAAAACAAAAAATAATATTCAAGATTTTATGCTATAGTAGTTGGGCACAAGTGATCTTAAATGTTGGATGATGGGTGATACCTGTTTTGGTTTTCAAACGTGATAGTCTTTAATCATTAAACTCTCTAAAGCTCTTTTACCGAGGTTGACCGGAATGAGGCATAGTTTGGTTGGATAACGAAGGTATCACTAACTAGCTAATCAGGTCCCGAACGGAGAGTCAACATCTGAGGTGAAGGCGTGTGTGGGAGGATTACATTAGCTCTCAGCTTGCAGATTTAGGTTTACAAGTGGTTTATAGTAATCAGTGGATGGGAGAGGAAGGCTGCATCACGTAATCTAAATCCTATGGATGGCCTAATCGATCAACGGTTTCTGGCTCGTGAAAATACTTGTATGTATGCATTATTCAAGTTTTCAAGATTCTCCATAAATAATAAATTCATTCACATCATATCCACTTACCTACTATCTATATAAAATATAGTCAAGAATTATTGAAGTTATGGTAAATAACGTTAAATAATATTCCCTATGAACATACACTTTTGATGCAGCATTCAAGTTTTCTTTCTAATTTAAGTAAATTTTTTCTTTTGGTTATTTATAATTAAATTAAATGCACCTGATATATGTTTAAAAACAGTACAACATTGTTTGTTCCGGGCAGTATCAACTATACCTACTTAATACCTATACTGCCCTTGTCGGCCCACGATGGGTCAGTAGCACACATTTATCAGCTAAGTCCTGGACTTTTGTTAAGAAGACATTTCATCACCATACATACACCATACATCTGGCTTTCTTTTCGCCCCAAGGGCCATTTAAGGACATTCCTTAAGATAAGAACTTTTTCTTTTGTGTTTAAATGAGGAGGTGAGGTGCAAAACTCTTTCGTTCCACAGGACCACATTTTTCAGGAAACTCAAAAAACTTACGTCTTGTATAGTGGCCAGAATAAAATTTTATTATTTGCCTTCCAAAAAGTACAGCTACCCTGTGGAAGTGAGCTCGAAATGAAAAGTTTACTGATTTAAAGGTAACAAAAAGAAGTAACGAAGTATGAAAGGAGAAATTTTCGCAACAAAATGTTTAAAGGAAAGACTTTTTATGCACACCAAATCGGAACGAACGAGTTTTCATTCACACAGCGTAAGTTGATTTTCCAATAAGGATAATAATACGAGTAGAAGAAAACCAAAGCGAAGTTTTTTTTTAATAAGTATTATTTATTTAGGTGAACATTATTTTATGAATAAATTCGGTATCATTTTACAAAATAATATCCCCCACTGACTTAAAACATTTGACTAAACATTTTTTTTTTTTGTAGATGAATTTTTCAAAGATATCAGCATACTGATATAAAACATCTGACTGCAAAAAGACAAGATCCTAAGGCCATCGTCTTCTTCAACAATCACCATCCTGTTGGTCGTTGTTTCCCTCGTCTGTGGCAGAAATATTGTGAACTCGTGTGTAATACTTCAATAAATCATCGACTCTCCACTCGTCACCCAAATACTTTTTCAGCAGATTATCAACCTCTTTAAGCTTGTTGGAGAAATTGGAAAATCAATTATTAATATAGCTAGGTAAGGATAATCAAGTATGGACTGAAATAAAACACGGGAGTTTAAGGAGCTTTCGAAATTTTATTCAGAAATTTTTGAAGTGAGCGAATAGGATGTGTGCAAAGTGAGAAGTTATTATAAGAACCAAAGTGTTTTGATTCACAACGGGTAACGAACCCGTTTTGAAACATAATGGGCGATGCAACGAATCAGTTCTGCAATAAACCGCTATATTGTATAACAAAAATCCATATGAAATAAGTGGTTTTGCTCCAATCTGATAAGATATGTTAATAGATCAGTAATGTATATTTTTGAATCCACTGCTATCTCAATTTTTTAAAAAAATGGAATGAACGAGTTTTGCACCACAACTACTCAAACTTTTAATTATTTTATCATTATAGATAGTTTTTTATTTTGTTTTAATTAATATTATTTTATTCTGTTATATTCAAACAAATTATTATACCAGTTGAATATTTATAGTTTATCTTTCATGTTAAATTTTTATCACATTAAGTCATCAGCAAATTCTTTTTATTTATATATTTCTGTCTGTATACTCAATTATACATTCAATTAGTTATTCTTTATTTATCAATTTTTACTTACTTGTAATTTGTTTTCTTTTGCTTATTCCAAGAATAAATTTTAATTTTAATTATATTTACATTTATGAAGCAGAGACTTTTGTTCTTTATTTTATAATTTACCAAATAACTAAGGGCAATAAACATTTAAGGAACATATATACCTTGACCAGAGTAAAGGTTTTACTGAACCCCTCGGGTTGTGTGTTAAAATTTTCGACTATTTGTAAAAAATAAAATATACTTAGGGTAACTGTACCAATAGTTGACAGGTTAAGAAAAAAAAATTAGATTATTGACACTTTTTACTAAAATGTTGATGTTAGGTTAATCTTTGTTATGAATTCAGTTAGGCCAACCCCTCTAGAAAACTGGGAATACAATATCCTATGGTCTGCATTAACGGTTTTTATAAAAAATGATTTCTTTGAACCTTCTAAAATGTGCCAATAGTTGACACATTAAAATGGAAAGGTTTGGAATGTTGACACTTACATTATTTTTTTAATTTCCCAAGGAGTATATTAGGTTATAAGGACTGCAATAAAAGTTAATCATTTTTTATTTATAAACTATTCAAAATTGAAAAGAAACATATAAAATTTCCACAATTTAATTACTTTATACACAAAAACTTAATAGACAAAAGAAAAAATATTAAACTGAAAAATGAGATCATCCAATTAAGAATAATACATATACCATATAACAACAATCATTTTAAATTAATCTACCTCAATGGGAAACTAAAATAGTACCTTTGCTATCCATTGAAGGTAATAACTTTGGGCATATATATCACGGATATATCACATGATGGGACTGTGCAACATGTATCGGTGTTAATAAAACTTGGTATCATCCGATTGCATGGTTGTAAAAGTAAAACCAGAATTTCTAATTTACTGCCAACTTTAGTAACTTGAGCCTGACATTTTTTACGCTTAAATCTCTTAGTTGAGAACCCAACTATTATAAATTTTCCTTCATCAACACTTAAACTACCTTGCTCCTCCTCTTGAAGAAATATTCCTTGATCAACATTAATTCTCTGCTCCTGCTTTTGGGAATCTAAGCTTTTCTGATTTTCTTTCTCGTCCAAAATTTCTGGTTGGGATAGTATGGTTTCGTCTACTTCCAGTGCTGCAGCATTTTCAGGTATCTCCTGATTAACTGAATATTTCTTAGGTTTCTTTTTGAATTATATTTACAACATCTATAGTTATTATAAGTTTATAATAACCTGTATTATTCAATCCATTCAACTATTTAACTTTATGATATATTTTATTCCCTAATAAAATAAAATTGTTATAGTTTCCGACTGTTACAATTGTTACATAATTTATAAAAAAATAAACAAACTAAGATTATGTCAAATAAAGCTGAGGCTATGAATGGATGTCAACTATAGACACAGAGGATGTCAACTTTACAAACAGAATATTCCACTAGTTGACACGTTTGAACGGATAGTTGACAACCCTGTCGAACATTGGTTAGGATGTAGCTAAATCAGTGATTCCACCACCGATATTAAACCCAGATATTTTTCAAATCAAGCAAATTATTTTAAACTATCAAATTTATCAGAGTAAAAAACACCAATAGTTGACATCGATGTCAACTATTGAAATTAAGGATTAATTTTTGTTCTATTAGTTGACACCCACATTTAAGCCCTAAAAAAATGTATAAATAAATCGAAAAGGATTTCAAATGATTCCCATGAACTTAATAGATATCATGAAAGTAGTTAAAAAATAACTAAACACAAATAAACCTACTAAAAAGCTTATTTAATTTGACCTTAATGAAGCAGGGTAGCAGGAACCAAGTTTTCAGGCCAATAGAAAATTGGACATTACAACCTCTCACAAATAAGCTTGCGTTTTCATCACACTAATCACAATGGCAGCATATTTAACTAGTATAACTTGGCGAATTACCGCCAAATTTGGAACCAAAATAATCAACCCTGAATCTTATTATTCACACTTTTTGTACAAAATGTCAACTATTGGAGCACTGTCAACTATTTGTACCTATATATTTTAAATTTTTTTTCTGTTATTATTTCATATAACAATGTACAAAAATGGATTCTTTTTATAAATAGAACAATATATTTAAAGTTACATGCAACAAGATTATTATATAAAAAATTACATTTTTAAAACCGTAATTAATAATTAATGCAATAAAAAATAGTCAAGTTATGAATTTTGTATGAAGTCCCGGTAGACTTTACAATGGCCTTTGTGACTTCATTAGACTCCAAAAAGCTTTTCATCAACTTTCCTTTCTCTTACATTACATGGTTAACCTTCCATCCAGGCTTTTATCGGATTACTAAAAGTCTTGTCCCAACATTAGTAAACTTCGTAAATGTTCGTATTAAAAAATTAAAAAAAAAAATTAAAAAAACGTTAAGGGGAAGATTTAAAATATCAGATATGATGAAAAAAATGCTGTAACAGTGAAGGAATAAAATTTCGGTGACATATGCCTTTTTGATTGATTTTTGATTTTGATTGAGAAATATTATTAAAAGTAATAGACAAATATTACTTACCGATACATCAAGTAATTACATAACACTTACCTGAAAACAAAAATTACAATTAATAATATTCTGTATCAAAATATTTTTTTTTTTTTTGTTCGCTTTAGGATAACTTTAGGGTCTTTTTTACTTCACACACAGCAGTTATTTCTAAGAGAGTGATTTACCTTAATATTAAATTAATACTAGTGAAGAACAGATGATTAAAGTAACAAGCTTCGAATGTAAACAAAAATGATAGTTTAATTCAATTCTTTAATTTATTCATTTAGGGGTCCAAAATGCTTTTATTTATTTTAAAATACAATCAAATATATCCACTTTCTTGTATCTTCTTCTGTAAACAAACTCAGACAGGTACGAATCTAGAAGGAATCTTCTGGTTTCACATTCAATTGTGTTCCTTCTTTTAGCGCTTTTATTGATTTAATAATTCGAACCTTTGAAATGTCTAAAATGCCACTTCTTCTGATTTAAGAACATGACTCAGTTGTATCAGATTCATTATTAACAAAAACAACTTCAACGTTTCTTAAAATCTAGGAGGTAATAGGTAGCTATCCTCCTCCAAGTATATATTTTTCTTTTAAAATATGCATATGTTACTAAATAACGGTATGATAAATCACTTATAACATAAAAAAATAAATGGTGTGGGTAAAGTAAAAAAGACCCTAACTTTATTAGATGTAATATAAATGGCACTCTTTTATTTCACTTAATGGCTTTTTCTTATTATTCTCTATTAGTTGTTTTTAGATAATCTTTTATGGAATTTGAACAAAAAGATATTGGTAGAAAGATTAATAAATGTAATAGTTTAATGTATAAAATATAACGAAATTTCATCAATCTTTTATATATACATTTTTTTTCTTTTTTTTTGGGGGGGGGACTTTAAGGTCATTTTTCTACCTGATATATTATATTTAATTTCTGAGAGTATAACTCATTTTTTTTTATCTTTTAAACATTCCTCAACGTTTCGGGCGTAGTGCACATCCTCAATTTTGATTAACCCTTTAACCGGGGAGTTCCCTTTTAAATTACGCTACTACAACGGGCGGGAGCTCTTTCACTAGGACGTGTATATACGTCCCGCCCGGTGCAATGTAACTTCATATTATTATTTTTTTTATTTATGCTTAAAATAAATGGGAAGGCTATGAAATATATTCGTTTTCGTTTATTTATATATAAACCATAAAGGAAAACACAAAATGACAAACAAATAGTGAAGAATACCAACAAAAATATAAAAGTATCGAATTAAGAAATTATAAATTTTACAGCCTTAACCAATATAAAGAGTACAAAAGATATATATATATATATATATATATATATATATAAATTAAATATATTATTATTATAAATATTATAAATTACGTATATATATATATGTATATATATATGTGTATGTATATATATATATATATATGTATATATATGTGTGTGTGTGTAAATTCACGTCGTTACATGTATCGATGACTAATACCTGTGTTGTACGAAAATATAAGTCCCACCCGTTTCAGGGCTCAACATATATTTCAAGGACGTATTTATACGTCCTGCCCGTTGGCGCTATAGTTTAGGTTGGACGCCTATATACGTCCCGCCCGGTTAAAGGGTTAATATATTACACACTCATTTTTTCTTAATTTTTTATGAGCTTTTCCTTCCGTATGCTGTTGATAGGTAGAAGAAGATAGAAAAAAAAAAGGTTTATTCATGAAAAATAGTGTATAATACAGCGAAACGAAAACAAAATATGAAAATACTCAGATGTAAATAGACTATGGACGCGCAAGTCCGTCTGTCGAGATATCCTAGTTTGTAATAAATATAGTCATTTCTTGTCTATATTTTGTTGCTATTTTAATATACAGAAATAGGTTTTGGTTACATTTGACGTTTAGGATATCCACGGTTTTCTTACTCAGAGTCTGTTTTCCAAAATAGGTTTATCATTATGTCTGCTAGAAAGGGGCATATTGAAATAATTAGTGTTTCAATTTTCAATGCATTAAACATTTATTTCCTCTTGATTTTGTATAAGCTTTTTCCTTCCGTATGCTGTATATGATATAAATTTGCTAGGGTATATAACTATATATTATATGGTCTGTAAACGTTGACACAGGTATCAAATATAAAAAAATAAGGATTATTATTACTCTCAAAAATAAAATATATGATCATAAGAATTTCATTCAATTAGAAAAAAATACAAACCTAGTTTTTAAAAAACGTTCCATTAAGTTCCCAATAATATTGACCATTATTAACTCTTTCAGTTGGTTACAAACTGAATTTCAATTTTCATGGGATCATAACTTGTAATTTTAGCTAATTCTGTCAATATTTTTGCTGTTTCTATTACTTGATAAACAACTACATGAATTAAAAAGATATTTTTTTTCAAGGTTTGTTTGTTCTGGTCAATTGGCGTAATACCTAAATTGTTATGTACGCCATGAAGTTCTATCTGCATTTTTTTTTATATATAAATCTGTTTTTGTTTTTTTTTGTTATATTTTCTACAATAATCCTTCGTTTTAGTTCGATATTTTATATTTTATTTGATATTTTCTTATTCGAATTATTAGATTTTAAATATTTTTTTTTTTTTAAATATGAGTTAAATTATTGAATCGCGATATGAAAAAAAATGGAATCCTTAGATGGTGTATTATATTATTGAAAGGCTATTACAATATTGAAATTTCAGTAGTGGTTCCTTAGTAATTAAGATGTGAATGAGTATTGTGTATCCTATTCACAGTCGTCCTTTGAAGAGCTTGGGCTAGTATTAAAGCATGTTAAAATTAATCTCTACCCTCGTTGAATGTTTTTTAAAAATCTATACATCTCTAAAGCTTATAAATAGAGTTTGGATTTCCGTGCAATCGCATCTTTTTATTGGTAAGTCAGAATAAAGTAACTCAAGTTACTTATCCAAATCAAGCCTAATGGGATGTTTTAATCAAGTTTTATAATGCACGAAATTACACGTTTTGGGGATAATGCACGAAATTGCACGTTTCGAAGTTTTATTGCATGAAATTTCATCATTTGATATTTTTAGGGGAAAAAAATTAAAAATTTTAATTTTTCAAAAATAAACATCTAAAAAATACTGGAAAAATAAATGTGAATATCATAGGGAAAAAAGGAAACTTGAAAGATGTAAACAAACACAAACCTCCAATTTCCAAGAACTTAGGGTTCAGTAGTTCCTGGATGTTTACATTTTGTTTCTCAATTCTCATAGTTCTGTCAGTATCAAACTAGTTTCTGTCGAGTATATTGTTCTTGAAAATGCCAAAATTTGAGGAAGTGTGTCTTCGAAAATTGCGGGATGGATTGAAAAATATCCTGAACTCAATAGGGATGGTCTTGCAGTATTTTGTAAATCTAGTGATAAAAGTATTGGATGTGAGAGGAAATCACAAATTGTAAGTAAGTACCTATTTTTTTTAATCCTTGAACGGTAACGGGGGTAGTGCGTGTTGTCAGACTGATTGAAAAATAAATCGTTGGCTATAATTTGAGAAGTATCTTTCCTTTTTTAAGATCTTCCTATTTACAATATGATTACAGCTCACGTGCGAGTATTTCACTCTTTATTCCACATATTGCTGTTTCTATTTCAAGTATATATTTTATGTTCCGATTTTTTTTACCAGTAATATTTTCAAAAATAGATCAGTAGTATTATACAAAAGATCCAAAATTCAGGGATTTTCCCAAAATTTATCCTAAAACCAATATTATAAAAAATATTTGTAAAAATGAAATATAATTCTATTTCATTTTATGTTCCGCTACTTATTTTTTTTCTAAGTTAGCTATTATTTGTTTAAAAAATAATTTAATGCCTGATTTTCAAGCAATACATTTTTATAGCATGTTTTGAAGTTTTTAATGCGCGTTTAGATGTTTTTATTGCAAGTTTTAAAATTTTTACTGAACGGAATTCCGAGCTTTACTTATAAATAACAAAAAATCTATGGGTTTAAAATTTGTACATTATTGATCTTATTGGTGTTTCGGGGCGTGGCAAACTATGCACAAGATTTAGCAACCTATTGAAATAACGGAAGAGGACACTGTCAGGAAGGAAGACAAAACATTTCTCGCTACGTTGGTCGCGTCCTATTTCCCTCCACACCTGAGCTCTGATTGTCTACCAACATCAATACCTCTCCCCAAATCCCCAAAGCTACAGCAATGAATACATATTCCATGTATGAGCAATGAATAAAAGATGAAAAATAAACAATAATCAAGGACAAGACCCATTTCAATAACAATAATCTCGTCGTGTGTTTATGTGTGTGTGTATTGTTACGAGAAACAAACACAGATGATCATTTCCGTTAAATTAAAACGACATCTAGACTTTCGTTTGAACCGCTACATTCATGCATTGGTGAGTAATGCATGTTCTAGATGTGACGGGAATGATCTAGACCTTTCTGGATTGTTCCATTTTGGACTTCATATAGGGAGCGAGGGACTGGAGGCTTAATTTTGCCTTGCATATCGAAACTTACTTTTAACGCTGTCGCTGATTTGAGTTCCAATTTTTGTTTAATAAAATTGCGTAAAAAAAATTACTTTACACTCACATACTAAAATCCACAAAGAAAAAGTCTTGTGCGATACTTAGAACGCATAACTTTCAATTACTTAGATATAAGATAAAGATAAAAAATAGATATCTATTCTTATACGTTCCCAGTACTTAAGATAAATTACGAACTCACCAGCCTACATTTCAAACGAGACCCTTCACAATGACTTAAGAGGTTCAACTGTGGCAAATGATATACGTATGAATTACAAACGGTTTAACGCCAAATTACATGGACATACCAACAAATTTGTACAAGATATGGCAAGACGTTACAATCCTGACATACCTCGGCGAAGGCTGAAGAGGAGTTGGATGAGGGACCTCCTAGTCTGACAAGGTAAATCTTTTGAATGCCAGGAGGATGCACCACTGACTGCTATCTCCCTCATGCCTACCAATGCCATTTGTAACTTATTTTAGCACATTTGCTTATTGTAATTATACTTACTACTTACTACTTATTATTTAATTAAAAAAAATTCTTATACTTTATATGTAGAGTTAAAAACTAGAAAGATAAAAATTATAATTTACACCTTCATATTAAGCCCAGTCAATATAATTATATTCTGTTTCTTCAACAAACAAATTATATTCTGTTTAAAATTACACAACATTAAATTTTGTGTCGATTGATGTATATGAAGTTAAAATTGGTTAAATCATTCCCCCAAAATTGATTATAAAAAACTTGTATTTTATCAATTATTCTTCAATAAGAAAGCAAATGAAACATAGAATCTTCTAAGAATTTGGAGGTTGTCACATATTATCGTCCATATAAAGTCGACAACGAGAATTCATATTTTACATGTTATCTATCACTCAAACTTATTCAAAACTAACTGTACATACCGGTTTCACCCAGGGAATCTTAAAATCTATAAAATGAGCCTTTTTTCGACTCAAACGGTCAATTTCTTAGTAAAGCGAGATCGTAATGATTTTTATAAAAATAAAGAATATACCCAGACATTGGCTGAAGTTATGCTATTTTAATATGGACAGGTGTTCGCACCTGGTATGAAAGAACCACTGAGCAAACTTTGGAGAATTTAGAACAAAGGGTATGGATTTCTATAAAGAACAAACAAATAAACCAACCGAATTTCAACTTTATTTATATAGATAGACAATTTATATAGATTTAAACAAAAAACATTAAAACTTAATGAATTGTGAAAACCTATTGCAATAGAACAAAATATCTATTTATTGGAATTGGCCAGATGAGTTTGAGATCGTTTTTTAATTGTTCCAACTAGTCACCGAGATAGATTGTTGGAAATCGTAACTCGAATCAGGAACTTACTCAGCAATGTTCCCTAATTACTTTTCGAAGTAATTAATCATGAATTAGTTCCTCTAATCTTTACCGCTTGAAACTAGTTGTCTAATAACTGTAATTTATACATTTTTTTTTGTTTTAGTCAACGAATATCTTTTTTTTTTTAATGTAAAAATAACTGAATTTTTATATGATTATAAAATAGCAATAAAATAAAATCAAATCTAACTATACAAGAAAATTCTCCTTTTAGAAATATTCATAACTGTGTTTTCCCAACTTTCATTATCTTTCGTTGTTATAAAGCCGCTCAGAGTTTGTGATAACCTTCAGCCACAAAAAATATTATTGCACCACGTGAGTGAGCGATGAATTTCACTTCTCAGAGTGCTTTAAAGAATTAATTAAGTTTTTCAATGTTTTTTAAAAGTTTGAGTTATGTCAGCAAATTGAAAAGGAGCTGGATGAGAGACCTCCCTCTTGAATCAAGACCGGGATGGTTTTTCTCCTGAGTACTTACTATCTACCATCGTGCCTGAAAATGCTAGATATAGCATTTTACTGCACCTCATTTGTTAATTGTCACCTGGTATAATAATTCTAAGTATAAAGTTAACAAAAAAAAATAAAATAGATTTCTTCAAAATTAAGAAGTAAAACATTGAATGAGAATTACTTCTTTCTTTTTTCTCTCGATGCGGTTGAAACAACTCAGTCGTCCATGGCATCTTTTGTTTAGTCAATATGAACTGTTGTTTAAAAAACGTCATTATACTGTCTTTCTAAACCTTTTTTTTCTGACTCTCTCTCTCTCTCTCTCTCTCTCTCTCTCTCTCTCTCTCTCTCTCTCTCTATATATATATATATATATATATATATATATATATATATATATATATATATATATAAGTAAACCTAATATAATTTAATGTATGTTTCATGGTTTTCTTGTTATTAGCAGAAAACCGATAAAAAGAGGCAACATTTTGCGGTTTTCCCCCTCCCTTACGCATCTTTGTGGAAATTTCGTTTGGAAAATTGAACGTAGCATCTCTGGGTACGCATATTTCATAACCCCGAGTTCCGTTAAAAACAGAATATTTTCAAGGTATAAATTGCATATTGACTGGGCTTAATATGTAAGTATAACTTATAATTTTTATAGGTATAAAAATAGGTACCTATAAACATTAGTTTTTATCTTTATCTTCTTCCTTTATAAGTTGGTAATTAAATGTTGTATGATCTAAGTATCGTAAAAGATGTTTTCTTTTTGGTTTTTAGCATTGTAACTCAAATGTGAAATTAAAATAATTTTACTCACGTAAATTTATAAAATAAAAACAGTAAAAAAAAAAATAATTAGAACGAAGTTCTACGAAGTTTCAATCTATATAAATAAAGATGAAGTTCTGTTTGTTTGTTTGTTCTTTATAGAAATCCATACAGCTTGCCCTAAATTCTCCAAATTTCGCTCAGTGGTGCTTTCATATCAGGTGCGAACAACTGTCCATATTAAAATTGCATAACTTCAGCTCTTGGTATATTCTTTATTGTTACAAAAATCGTTATGTTCTTTATTGTTATAAAAATCGTTTACTCGCTTTACATTAGAGACGAGTCGAAATTCCCCGGGTGAGACCGGGATATACAGTTAGTGTTTAACAAAATTAAAAACAGTTTGTGATAAAATTGATTTTAATAATATTGATATGTGCCTTTATTACTTATTTTTAATTAATTTTAATATTTATAATTATTTGTTTGTTTTATGTCCCTTTATGCTATTAAGGCCTAAGGCTAAGCTACAGTGGATGTCCTAAATTTTGCTCATCCAGGTATAATTAGGATAGGGATCTTTAACGAGCATCTGACATCGTGCAGGATCCGGACCTCCATTTTGCGTCCTAACCTAGGGACGGCATAGTCAAGGATTTTTTACTCCCTTTAAAAAATCCTAGGGCCACCATGGGATGCAACCCGCGATCTTTAGTATAGTAGGTTGCCATTCTAACCACTACACCAGAGGTGACCCCATTATTTATAATAAATATATTTATATTAATTTAAATAAAATTTCAATAATATTGAAATTAATTTTGTCACGATATACCTACCAACTAGGGGCCGGGATGGCCGAGTGGACAAGGGCGCTTGCAATAGATAATCAAAGTTAAGCAACGTCCATCGTGGTCAGTACTTGGATGGGTGACCGCTCCATTCGGGTGTCCGCCCACCAATAAAAGTCACGCAGTCCAAGTCTACCCCACCCCCGGGTATGTGAGGCCCGTCAGCCTACTGGAGGCGACTCACACCGACCGGGTGTAGGAGTGATTAACCTTCCCCGTGTATCTCATCGAGAATCGTGGTGTGGTTTTCCAGGATGTCAGTAACCGCCCGGAGGTTCAGGGAAAGAAATATAGGTCCTCGGGGCCTGCTGACTCTGAGCTACCATAATCCTTGGTCCTAGACCAGTTTGTCACTGTCCTTGAACCCAAAAGAGCAGACGCCAGCGGTGGGAAGGACACTGCCAAATTGGCCCCAATGGGATTAGTTATGGAGCTATGGGCAGTCTGCCGCTGTACCATGGTGACCATGGCTTGCAGCAACGTGAGGTTTGGGCTACCCCCTCCAGGCTGTCTGTACTCCCGCAAGCAAAACAAATCTGTAAGAAGACCACACAAAGGTCTCATTAGGCCTAATGCGCCAACTGAAAAAAAAAAAAAAAAAAAAAAAAAAAAAAAAAAAAAACTTACCAACTCTAAAATTTTGACTGCAACTTACGATGACGATAAAGCAATTTTATCATCAAGACATCATAACCCTAGACTTGCCTCATTGAATATACAGTACCACTTACTTCAATTACAAAAATGGTACTCACTCTGGAAAATGAAATTAAATCACGACAAAGCAAAACACATAACTTTCACACTCAGACGAGATACCTGCCCCCCAGTTTTCATCGGCGACGACCAAATTCCACAGACATAACAGTAAAAACTACAGCGTAACGTAAAAACGTACAGGTAACTGTACGTTACCTTGGACTTCTGTTCGACAGACGGATGACTTGGGGCCCACATGTCAAAATGAAAAAAAAGACACTGAACATACGTTTAAAAATACTTTACTCACTTTTTTTTTAAGTCTTCTAAATTGAAAATCAGACAAAAACTGAATACATACACCTACTTACTTAAACCAATTTAGACTTACGCCTCACAGATTTTCGGCTCAGCTAAAAAGACCCACCTACAAAAATTGCAAACTTTCCAATAAAAAATTTTGAGAATAATTACGGACGCTCCCAGATACGTAAGTAACCAAACTCTACATACAGACTTACAACAACCGACTATCCAACAACATACACGAACGATTTACTGACGTTTTTTTGTTAAATTGGAAGGACACAACAACAGATTAATAACCACATGGCTACGGCTGACATGCCCGTTAGAAGGCGGCTAAAAAGAAGCTGGATGAGAGACCTCCTCACCTGAATTAGGATCAAGCCCGGAAAGAGGTGCTGCTGAGCACTTTCCTTCCCTCATGCCTCATGCCCTAATGCCTTACATATTAATGCGTTGCTGCACCCATCGAATTCGCTGATTGTCACCGACCGCTGACAGGTGCGAATCAATGTATGAAGAGAAACATAAAAAAAAAAAATAATTGTCACTATCATTGCTCAAATATGCCTTCTTCTTTTTTTCCCCCACCCTAGGTTAAGTTTTTTATTTTCTATATCCTAGGTTGTTTTCATATCATTAAAACTTGACAACTGTAATTAATTTAAATTCTGTCATTAACTGTATGTAATATTTAAGATTAAAACGTAAGAAATAAGTATATAAAAAAGATCTAATAGACTGTTTTAATTTTGATATATTTCATAATTCCTGATCATTATACCCATAAAAATCTCGTTTCATGGTGTTTGTCAGTGGTAAACTGAGACTATACTCAACCGATTTTGATGAAATTTGGGACATTGTATGCAGTTTTGGTTGGATAGTCTTTATCTCGATATTTGACCACAATATTTCTTTTATTACAATTTAAATGTTTATTATAATAAGATTGAGTGTCGTTTTTACTAAGTTCTATTAATGTGGTGGTTCAAATCGATTTATCGACACATTTCATTTTCATTCAATATTTAGGTTACGTAAATATCGAAAGGCTGACAACTAGCTCCGGTTTTGTGTTTACTACGAGGTTGGCGTCAATAAAAACTCAAATCGGCTCATTATTCCTTATTGAAGATTGATTACATTCTCAATAATCTCCGGAATCCGATATTTCTCCTTCGTCTGTATCTCTTTGAACCTTATTTTCATATTGAGGTCTGCGAAAAAAATCAAGGCAAAACAAATTATCTTAACACGTCGGCGTATTTACCACATCTGATAATTACCTATCATTTGTGATCAAGACCGCGCCAAGCAAATCCACCGATTCCTGGATCAGATTTTGCCTAACCTACAAGAGCCATGTCGTATTTATCGCCTGAAACGATGCTATCATCCATAATGTCAGTGAGGTTACTCCGATATGAGACTTTTCTTCAAGAATACGACGACGAAGTCATCCACCGAAAAGGGATTTGATGAAATTTAACTCTCCTAAATTCTTTACTTTTAATTTAGCATAACTTTAGGTTTTAAGATTAACGTTTTAATCTTTATCAGTAAATACTTGTTGGACTGTATTAAAAACTAGAAGATATAATTAATTCAACGCATTAAGGTCTGGCCACACATGTCCGCACCGGATCCGCACCGTAGCAATAATACAGGTTATGATCAGAATATTTTTAATTTAACTTACATATTATCTTTAGTTATGCCTAAAGTGGCCTTTTTCTGACATGTGTGGCTTGAAATTTAGGCATAACTAAAGGTAATATGTAAGTTAAATTAAAAATATTCTGAACATAACCTGTATTATTGCTACGGTGCGGATCCGGTGCGGACATGTGTGGCCAGACCCTTACAGTGACTAGGTCACAGCAACGCGTGGCCGGGTCTGCTATATAAATATATAAGTGCTAATAAACAATAATGCATGTATAATATTATACATGCGTTAATATTATTAAGCTATAAGTGCAAATAAACTGGCCATTACAACTTCTATATTTCAAGTGGATTTTTTATTTTGTTTTAAGTAATCTTCAAGGAAATGATTATTCCACTGATATGATTTGTTTAAGTAATACGTTTTATAAGGATGTTAATTACTTTTAAATTGATTTTAAATTATCTATCGATTCTATTATTATACGTGAAACTAAGATAGGAGTATAGGCTAAGATAGAAAGTTAAATCGAAGTCCGGTATTGGCTAAGTTCCTTCAACTGCAAGGTTTCGATGGAACTTTAGAACTATATCTAAGTTAACTTGGAAGTTCTTACTAATACAAATTCAGGTATTGATAGTAGCAGCTACTATCTATATATCAAGCTAGCCAAAATTAGATTTAAAATAAAACAGCGAGATAAGTTTGTTTTTTTTTATTATCATTTATAAAATATTTGCGTACATACTAATTTACTCATAATTCATATATAAATAATCCATGACACTGAGTTATAAGCGGTTAGGAGTATAGTACGAATGAAGGCAACGTGGTTAAAATGGGCAAGGAAAAATTAAATATAAATATTATTTGCAAATAATTACATAATAAATATTTGTATAATGTAAATATTAATAATATTTGTAGAATTCAGTAGAAAAGTGGAAGACTAGGGATCCAAGAGACATTTTTATTTGATTAAAGATAAAATAAATAAAAAATGTACATATTGTGTGTCGTTATTGTAGAGAAAAACAGATGATTATTTATGTTACATTTAAAAAGTTTTAGAATTTTTCGGAACCGTTACATTCATATAGAAGTATCACACAGTACGTGCTGGAATGATCTAGACTTTTCTGGGTTGTTCCATTTCGGACTAAATATAAGGAAAGTTAGACTAGAACATAGAAGCATGTGGTTAATTTTGAGTCAGAGGTCGTAACTGTTTTGTAAAGTTGTCAACAGTTTTTATTTTAATTGTTTGACATTTTCGTATTATAAATTTTATGACATGAATATCAGTTCTAATAATTTCAGTACTAGATATTTCATAATCTAATTTGGACTTATATAAACATAAGTCGATTTAGTTACACCAGTTCATAAATCAAGAGCGTCTGGACCGTTTTTTATGATTCTTTTTTTTTTTTTTCCTTGTTTAAGTACAAGTCGGTCATTAAGGCCATTATCGTCCGACTCCTAATCAATATTGATTTAGATTATTAATTGATAGTTGGAAATTAGAAAAGGATTCGGGTTTTATTGGAGATTGCTGATGTTAATGAAATAAGACCGGTTCTTTGATGTCATGTTGTTTGAAAAATAATACTGGATCGGTTTTAGGTTTAAGTTAACATTTTGTTTCAGATAATATTATTAGAAGATTTTAGTGTTACTGTTAAATTATTTTAAAATACAATCAATCAGTTTTGTAGCCCTCAAATATTCAAATAAATGTATGGTAAATGCATAGTAGGTACATATCATAATATCAGTAACAAAATGTTATGAAAAATTTATTTATTTTGCTTACTTTTATTTATTTCATCATATTAAATAAATCACCAAACCTGAAGAAGATTATAAGAAACAAAAATCATATGGTGCAAGGATCTTTTCCTAGAAGTATATAATTATTTTATGACCTTTGATTTGTTGTTTTATTCGCCAAAATAGCGGAATAAATAACAAAACCTTGGTAGGGGGGGGGGGTGATCATTAACTTTTTATCATATAATAAAATTTCGAATAAAGTCAAAATACACATTTCGTTCTTTGGTATTATTTAGTAGTATTATAAGGTTAATTCCACATATTAATTTTGGAAATGTTTTGGATGAACGGGGTGGGAGAATTTATTTTAGAATTAATTTGTTTCATTTTACTTTAGTTCGGCAATTACCAAAATTTTCCGCATCTAAATAGATTTTTTAAAATGTCCTTTATATCCCTCCTCTTCTAAGGTCCACGTATAATATTTATAAGGGATTTTTAATAATTTATCAAATGAAAATTTTCGATTTATATTTTTTTTTAACTTTTGAAATGTCTAACATCACACAAAAAGGTTTTTTTATTTCTTTTCCAAATAATAATAATAAAATGCTCCGTTCGCAGCCATCAATTCAAAGTCCTCCACGTCTAAAGGAGCAGTGGCATTGAGTTGAATTTATGACTTTCATTATTGCCACAAGTCAGCTTGCTCAGGAAATTTCGACCACAACTTATTGTAAGTCCGGGGGTTATATATTGAAGGTCGAGTAAAATAAATAAACTAAAAAGGTTTTTATGTTTAGAAAATACAAATTTAAAGAAACTAAGCGTTAGGCAACTCATTAAAAAAAAAATCCTTCTTTAATTATCCAGAAATTGGTGCTTGAAAATAGAAATTGGCTTGGGAATGATATTTTGCAAATCCGTGATTCAAGGGCCCTGAATATCGGACATAAAACTATCGATAGTCTCTGTTATAGATAGTTTCGATACTATCGGACATAAAACTATCGATTATATCGATAGTCTGAGGTGATGTCCGGGGGTAGGGGGGGGGGGGTAGAATAGAGGGATTTTCTATTCGAATCGATAGGAGCAATGCACGTCTCCATTTGCACATTTTTCTTTCTTTTTTGTTAGGGAATAAGATAAACATTTCTGTGAATAGATAATGGGTTCCATTATACCTTCAAAATATATTTATCAGTTTCTAACTTAGTCGCAACAGCAAAAAATAAAAAAAATAAAATTTTCTCAGGTTGTTGATTTATGGAGGTCGAAAATATTTTGTTACGAAAACTGTGCTTTTGTTTCTATGCCATTAAGCGAGTAATTTTCAAGTCAAGGGACTGGCACGCAATAATATTCCATCAAGTTTGAAGGCATGTATGAGCAAACCATTCAATTTTTCAGTCTTATATTTTTTGCGTGAAGTTAATATTTTTTTTATAGAGTAGAGCATATTTTATTAGCATATAAAATAAGCATTTTTTTATTAGCAACATAAATACAATTACACTGTTATACATCTCTGAAAACCTAGCAAACTCCCTTACAATGATGGAATTAAAGAAGAAAAAATCGAAAGATTATCCCTATTTTTTATTCACTGCTTAAGGATGAGAAAAATTCTATTAGACTAATGGACCCATTCTCGTCACAAATTAAAAAAAATAAAATTATGGGTTGTAATATTTATAAAATAAAAAAAAATTATTTCTATATTCTTCATTACTTTTGCTATAGTTATATTATGTTATCTAACCATGTAGTACTATGTAATTATTATTATTTTTATTAATATTTTTTTTTATTACAAGATTATGTTCATTTTAAATTCCTAAATTTGTAAATAATTCCTTTTTAAATATACATATGTTACATGTAAATAAAATATTTGCCAACTCCTTGCTATAAGAATTCTTAAAAGCAATAAAGATATTTATTAATTCATGACCACATTATATTTCGTTTATTTTACATTTACATGAATTCTATAGAACATGGGTGCTTAGTGGAAGAGGCTATCACTTTATGGTTTAAAAACAATGTTTTCGAAAGTATTATCGATAATCTCGATAGTTTAAAATCACTGGCATTGAGGCTTTGTTTACCTATTTAATGTCACTTCATGCTACTATGGATACGGACGATGCTGCGGAGGGAGTTCTCAAATTTGCGATTCTAGGTATAATTAGGATAGGGGGATCTTTAACAATTATCTGATATCGCACAGGCTTTGGACCCACATTTTACGTCCCCTACGAAATACGGCATGACCATGAAGTTATTCACTCCTATTAAAAAATTCTATGGTCAACTGTGGGGCTTGTAGGGACGAATCCGCGACATTGTGCTTAGTAGGTAGTCATGCGAACCACTACATAACAGGTGACCTGGAACGTGAGGGTTTGTTTATTTATTCAACGTCACTTTATGTTACTATGGCTAATCGGATGATGCTTTAGTGGGTCCTAAATTTTGCTTATCCGGGTATAATAAAGATAGGTATAATAAAGATCTTTAAGTTGTATCTCATCGCACAGGCACGAATCTGCTATTTTACGTCCCCTCGGAAGGACGCAATATGAGGCCACCTACCGGGCTAGGAACCCACGACCTTGATTTTAGTAAGTAGTCATGCTATGAACCTAATTTGAGTTTTTTCACATCAATTTTATCCCTTAGTAAAAATTTGACTTTTTTTTCAATTGCGTGTCGAATATTAAAACAAAATATTGCTGAGAAAATTACTCTTTACACATTAAGCTCTCGTAACAAGGATATTTTTTAAAAATATGAGCCCTGATTTGTGAATACAGTCGACTCCGCTTTATTGGGCCATATAGGGAAAATTTGTTTTGTTCCAATTAGGCGGAGGACCCAATAAAGTTGAGATCATGAATCCACGTGTAATTGCAAATAAAAAATGCCTAATCACTGAGATACCGTACAAATATAGTAATTGATGGCATAGATTAGACATATTAGGCTGAAACCAAGTTAATAGGTGCATTAATACACCTAAATACAATAATAACAACAACGTAAAATAATACGCTTAATTTAACTCTTAAATTGTATTTTTATTAAATAGGTGTTTTAATATAACAAATATACACGATGAAACAAATAAAAATTACTATTTTTTTATAATATAGATTATACTGATAAAGATAACATTTCGAAATAAGAAATGAATCAAAACATGTTTTTACGTGAATTTTTTTAACAGGTAAGAATCAACTCTGCTCTGTCACACTCACTGTAAACTACGACCAACATCATTTGCGCACTTTTTTAGGACACCTAAGGACTTGGCTCATTTTCGTTTTGTTGAAAAAAAGCGACTAAACTTTTTGATACTATTTCTTGCTTCTGATTGAGAAACAGGAGTGTTCTCATATTATACTCAGGTTATTCGATTGACACTGGGTCCTATAGATTTTTACATTAAGCTCCAGGAAGTTTTGGCGCAATTAGCAAATATTTTGTCCCAATTAAGTGGTGATATTTTACCTATAATTGATTCCGTTTTATTAAAAATGGCTTAACTAAGCGGTGGTCCCAATTATCCGATGAACCAATCAAACGGAGTCGGCTGTATTTATAAGAATTGCGTAGAAACGGATACTCTTGTGAACAATATGAATATCTATATTTAAATTTAAAAAAAAAATAAGAAAACATCTCAATGTTAAAACTTATATATGAAAGATGCATGAAAGATCTTACAATATTGTTTTATTTTCACTTTTTTTAAAAATGCTTATCATTTAATTTTACTGATTTTTCGTTTTCCTTTTTTTAATGATCAAGACATTTCTTCAAATGATTATCAGCATCTTTCATTCCAAATTCGTCTTTGCCTTAGGTTCTTCAAGGAGCCTGTCAATTCCAATTCTCGATTATGAGAGGGCTCCGATTTGACGTGACGTAATGTTATGTCATATAGATTATGCAACGCTTGTACATTTACAGGACAACGATTATTCGTGGCACGCAACGAATTGGAGTTAAAATAAATGATAGTAGATATGTGTAAAAATGAAATGTTTTTATGCCTGACAGAATTATGTATGTTGTTAAAGCTCGTTATTTTTTAATGGAAAAATAAATAAATAAATTCAAGTAAAATTAAAACAAACACAGGGTGTCCCAGACTTAATTATCCTGCCTAATATATATTTAATAATGCGTTATTTTTTTTTTGTAGTTGAATTTCTTTTGACCCTACAACACGATACCTATTTTTTTAAACGCGACTTTTGCGCATGCGCCAAAACATTTGCTTATCTCTTTATAATAAACTAGGGTGCCCGGCTTCGCTCCGGTAGTTGTGTGCTAGTTTTAATAACAAAAAAACTTCGGTTTCAGCATGGTATCAATGTTAAGATTCGAGATATGCAGAGTCCGCCCAAATAAGGAACCCTATGAACTTTATAGGAAGGTTGAAAATGGTGAATGAACAATTAATTTTGCAGCAAATTTGTCGACTCATGCATCGTTTTTGATGGTTTCTGTGATTCTGAATCCTATAAGCCCCTTCCAAGCAGTCAGCAGATAATTAGTTATTAAATAATAGTTGAAAAATCTATTAGTTAAAAAATTATATTTCGAGTACAACTTAAGCGCCGACTACTGTGATAGTCCTATTATATCAAGAAGTATAGAAACTATCGAAGATTCATAGAAACTTTTTTTCAAAGACCTTTCTTAAGACATCCCCATGTAATTAGGGCGGACTCTGCAGTCTCGAATCTTACAGCTATTACAAAGTGAAAACCATAATTTCATGAAGGCACAATTTTTTCACTATATTTCTTTTTATCCTGAATTATTAGGGGTGATAAAATCTTATTGAAAAAATGCTATAATTGGAGTTAGTCATTTTTTGAACTGGAATGCTCATCATTCATAGTAATAAAACCAAATTCTTTTTCATAATTACATACAATAAGAACACTTCAAACTTTTTATTTTGATTTATATTCAGTCAATTTATCTCTTGTTATTATTCGCTCACTGTACTTCTAAGGAATGTTCACTCATATTGCATTAAATTTACTAAAGTGTATATTACATATTGATTCAATGTAGGTAATGTTTTGATCAATTAGCCTTCTTATGAGAAAATTAATTTTGTAAGGAATCCAGTCAGTTTTCTAATTGATTGCAGAGATGTAAAATCATTATTTTATTTTGAAAGCAAAGGAGAAATTACTATCGCTTGATTTTTTAGTAATTTAAAAAGAACAGCTGAAAAAATATATAACATTTACATACTGAACAGAAGGAATGAACTATAAACATTGAGTGAAACGCACTCTACCGCTTCCTGGTAGTACGGAAATCGAACTAAATTTTTCATTGATAAACTCGTATGTCATTCTCAGGTAGGCTAATTACATGGTGTGAAAGGCTTAAAATTCCAGTCCTTTTCTCTTAAATTTTACTCCCTTAAGAGAAAAACAGAACCTTCTTCTCCGTTAGTGGTTTATAGCTTCACGATGACATAACGTTCTTGATCGTATGTTGATTGGTTTATGAGCCTTATCGGCACGCTCATTGTACACTTTGCTTTATAATATATATTTATTATGACATTTTGATCATTTTTATTTATCATTCTTTTCTCTTAAAAGAATGATGAGATCTTCTAATACGTTCTAACATAATGAAAAAAAAGCTATAAATATGATGGGTTAACAGGTATAGCAGGATCAGGGATTTTTTTATTTATTTTTGAATTGTGATTTTAATAGTCTTACAATATAAAATATTCAGGATTTTGCCAGAATTCATAAAAAAAGATCTGTTATGAATTTGTATATGTTAAGAAAAAAAAAATATTTTTAATTATCGCATTGGTTTAATACTAACTGTAGTTTATTCCCATCGCTCCCAATTTTTTTTATATTTCGTAATTAAAATGTATTGAGATAATTGAATTAAAAGAATTTATCAACACGTTCACACCGGAACTTTAATTCATGCTCTTCGCCCATCAGCGGCTGAGTTTGATGTTTTTCGCTATATAAATTATTCAATGGCATCATGCAATATTCACAATCCAACAATAATGAAATAAACAATACAATCCTACCTCGTTATATATCTTCGTGGAAAGTTTTGTGATTGACTAAAGTGTCCGATGGGGCGGTCTAGTGTGAACCAGCGGTGGTACACGCCGCACAGTGGTTGAAAGGCGGAAAAAACCCATTTTTTGAAGGTATTGGAATATTCTTTTTCTTTTCAATATTAATTAATAGAATAGTTACCTGACACATTCCATCAATTTATTCGGATATATTCTGATTTTTAAACTTGTTAGGACCCGTTGAAAATCGATCATTGAAAAAGTTTATTTTTCAACAGAAAATTTATAGCACTATAACAATTTTTACAACTCGCATTTTTGTTTCTTAGAGCGATTTTCCTTCATAATCATGAAAAGCGGTCTCACATATTACACTAGCATAAAAATGATGCTATTTGGTATATGTTTTAACCCAGAAATAAAATCCCGAATAAATGCAATAAAATTAAGACAAAACATTTTTTTGGTAATCCATATTTTTCAAGCGCAGCCGAGCGCAGTTTTAAAATCCATTTTTTTAAGAAGAAGATACATTCAAGGAAATATTAAAACATATTCTAGCTGCGTCCACCTGCGTCTGTATATGTGGGATTTTTTTTTTTTTTTTTTTAAATACCTAAGCTATTTCGTGCAGTTTATTCGCTATGGAGCTTGCGTTTGGAATTAGGCTATTACTAATCGTTTAGTAAAACATCATGCCTTACTTATCAGGTCTGTAGCATCATTTATAAAGTCAGTCTGAATCGTTGTTAGGTCGATAATAAATCAACTTTTTCTCCTACCGTGATTTTAGAATGAATTTGGAAATTATTAATAATATGTTTATTAACATGACCTCCGATAACTTAATGGCTTCGGCACTTTTCATTTTTAAGCATCCATTCGTTTTTAGAAGATTGGTATTAAAAAAAAGGTTCATTATTTAGCGTGAATAAGGGAACTAAATTTTCACAGATAGAGTTGCAGTTGTTAAACCTATATTGAACAGTCAATCCCACCATCTCCTATCAAAATTATATTAAACTCGGATGATCCCAATCTTATATTTATATGATATACATTTAATAGTTAAGAATTAAAACATAACGACAAAAATAATTTATAGTTCCTATGTATGTATTTTTTTTTTTTTTTTTTACCTAACTTGGGTGTTTTCATGAAATAAAATTATATTGCAAGTACTATCGATGATATTACTAGCATAAAACAGCAAAAGTGTTTAAACTAGCCGATTTCGAGTCGAAAAGATGTATAATTTTTTTTCTATTTTCCTTACACTGCCGGTTAATCCGAATAGCTGGTTAAGCGGGGCACGAACCTATACCTTTTATAGGAAATTCAATCGTAGTTATGATAATATCAACTTTATTTTTTTGCGGCTCACAGATCGGGTTTGACAAGGTTTTTTCCGAAAATAGTCGATTTTCAACCACTGTGCGCCGGCGTGAATGTGTTAATTATGACGGTTTTCTAGGGTTGTCAGAATAATTGGAAAGCTTCCCTGTTTTGATTACGATTTCAATGATTTTTCGTTTAATGATGATTTGGTAATTTGTTCGATGATGTTTGGAAAATCAATTAAAAAAAAAGTTTCTTTTTTATAAATACTCACGTCGGTACTAAAACCACCTTTAAAGGGCTAAGATAATATTTTCTTTTTATTTACTAATATAATGTCCCAACATGTTTACAGTTTGAATATCACAATTTTTCTGATTACTTTGCTGATATTCTCCGAATATGATCTTCAGGTGGAAATTCTCCTCATTAGATACATTTTAATTTCTAAATAAATGTCTTATGATCTTTTTTTTTTTTTTTAATTTGCAAATGAATTAAGCAGTATTTTTTTCTTATAATTCTGATTATAACCTCATTATTTTAGAGTGTTAAAACTACGTCCAAAGGAAAAAATAAAACGATTTTCTTAATTTACACCAAATAATATCCCAACATGATAATAACTTAACATTGTAAATTTGTTGAATATTAATCTTATGTAGGGTCACCTGTGGTATGGTGGTTAGCATGGCAGCCTACAATACTAAAGGTCGCATGTTCGCGTCCCGCGGTGGCCCTAGGATTTTTAAAGGGAGTAAAAATTGTTTACTCTACGATGTCAGGTCGTTATCGTTAAAGATTTCTGATTATAGCAAGATAGCCAAAATTTGGGACTCGAATTATAGCATCGTCTGATTAGCCGATTAGGAAGGTTGCACAAACAGATGTTTAGATTGTATAATCATTAGGTTGCGGTTGTTTTGAAACTAACAAAAAAGTTGAAAAATAAATTGTTTCATCGGTCCTTTATTTACTTTTTAAATCGTCCGTCAGTTTATATAGTCTGAATAAGTATATGGAGTACTAAGACCAAGTACCTACTATAAACAGATTTTTTTCCTGTAATTTTTACTACTGGTTTTATTACTGTTACTGAGCAATTTTTATTATACATATTTATATGCAACTATAATGTTATATACTATATAATCACAAGCATAACAATTATTATAAAGGAAGATATTGAATATATTAATTAGGTAGATGTTGAAAATAATCTTTTCAATATCATTTATTAAAAGATTACATAATTTTTTTTATATAAATATGGCAAAACCGCGAACATTTCAGATTATTAATCCATCTTCAGGGCACTCTTTTTTTTGTTGTATATTTTCATTTCCTATTGCAAAATGTTTATATATTATAAAAAAAAAAAAAAACGTCAGTCACGTAAATAAAATAAAATATTTGAACAGAGTGAATACCTACAATGATATATATTTTTTAAAAAAAAAATTTCTCCAACAGGGTTGATATTTCAATGTATTTTTATTTTCATGATCACATGAGAGGTTTGAACATATGATTTCGAGTATCATATGATGTGGTATTGACAAGGCGTAAATTTAATTTCACACGATCATAGGACACGGTAGATGAAACAAAAAAAAATTTTTTTTTAACTTATTAATCGAAATTTCAAATCTTTCGTCATTCTAGATGCTCAGACTATTCTCAAACAGCTCACTCCGAATCCGGCCGACGACCAGCGGCCTGGCGTACAACTGGAGGAGAGGATACTGCGAGGCAGCATCCAAGGAGGAAATCGAGGAACAACTGAAGAGGCTTGAGGACGCTAAGAAAGAAATGGAAAAACCTAGCAGGAGGAAGCTGATGGAGAAGCCGCTGGAGAGGATCGAAGATAGGATGGCGGAACTTAGGTCGGATTTAGAGAAGGCAGAGAACGAATAGATGAGAGCATTGATGTAACACTGACGGAAAAGGAAGAATAATAAATAAGGTTTTAAAAAAAAAAATAAAATTTTTTTAATTTATTATGTTTTAAATTACTCAAAATTGAATACAAAATATTTAGCTGTAAAAATTATTGGAAATGATTTAAACCTAGGATTTAAATTGCATATATAAATAATTATAAGTTATTTAATATAACTGGCTATTTAGGTATTTATTTTTTGTTTTCTACGTTGTTTTTTTTTTTTAAAAAGCATGATCCATCTAAAAAAAATTGCAATCACAAAAACTAATGTTCATTGTTTAATCTTATTAACAAAGTATTTTGAATTGTTTTATTTCCCAAACCTAAACTAGATTACTAAGCTATATACTGCTATGTATTGCGGTTGCTGCCGTGATAGGAAATTGAATTAATGATTTAATGTCAAAATATGTAAAGTACTGTATATGCTCAACCCGGTGGTCAGTTTTACCTGAAGGCGGCTAGGTCTTGGAAATAACCCTTGTAACTTATTGGGGCCTTCTGTTAGAAATTAAAAATGAGCAAAGCTTAGGACTGACAATGCTGCCGACAAACACCCAGGGAAATACCTAAGAAGATTGTTAGAGAAATTTGTGGCCATAAACCCTGGTTTTGCCCCGGCAAACAGGCCGCTGGGAAACACGTTAAATATAGAAAGGGAGGGGAATTTGAAGCAGCCAGGCAATCAGAAGAAGTCTGGAACCAACCAATCAGGAGAAGTCTGCAGCCAGCCAATCAGAAGAATTCTGAAGAGTGTGGGGGAAAGAAGACTTATACGGAGGAAGAAAAAAGATTGAGAGAGAAGTTCGAGGAGAGTGAAGTACGTGGAGTTTTGGAGTAGAGGGAGTTCGAATTTGGACGGACTTCGGAAAAGAGAGAGTTGGAAGGAGGACAGAGTTCGGGGAGAGTGAAGTACGAGGAGTGCGGAGGTCCAGGGAGAGAGCGAGGGCAGATAGCCAGACATGCTGAGAGGGAATGCTGTGCTGAGTCTGAGAGAGCGTCAGGAGATGGCAGGGACTGATCCAGCAGATAGGCCAGAGACAACACCAGAGAGTGTCCACCAGATAAGTTTAATACATATACAGTACTAGTTGTAATATTGTAAGGTCAGTATTTTTAAATAATGTTAAATTGCCAGTCAGCATCCATTAATAAATTTGTGTCGGTAAAATATCTTCATATAATATACTAAAAGGGGTATGAATGATTTACATTATTGGTCAATAAAATTAAAGGTATAGTTCAATTTAGCTTTGTTTCTGTACAATCATAAAACCCTATGCCACAGGTTTATTAAAATAAAATAGAATTGGTAAACACGTCACCTTTGAAAAAAATTCCAATATACAATTGATACATATTCATTATATTAATTTCATATATTAATTTGATATAAGCCGTTTCTGGTTACCCCCACCCGCCTTAGAAAAGCGGGAGACCAGAAACATAGCAATACGTATATATTACTATAATCCTTTCTTGTGGGTAACCACTTCATTTAATTTCATATTAATTACAAATATTTTATTTTTGAAGGGAAAGTTGGTCTCGCCAGGGCCTCGAACCTGGGTTTCTCGCGTGGCGTTAGCGGTACGATATTCGCGCATATATATAATGATCTCTTCAAATAAAATGACTATAGACAGATTTTGCCCTAAACAAAATTTTATTGATACATTTAACATAAGTAAATAAACAAATTAGATGAAGTCATAAAACAAACAAATTTCTCACCTAAACAAAATCGGTTTTTATAGTCCTTTATCTATCTCTTAAATAGTCCAATATTCCACAGCAATTACCCAATCTTCACAGTTTTTAACAATATTATATTTTATTGTGTAACCTCCAAAAGTTTCAACACCATATGGCCTCGCTTATTTCTACTTATACGGCTTAATAATATTGTTACAAACGAAAAACAGTGTTTACTGTTTTACATCTCCCCCCCCCCCCAAGAAAAGGCAGGAGTTTACTGCTGTGAACAAAATTCGACCCAGATCGTCGACGACCCCTATCAACTTCATAAATAGTAGAAGAAATTCGCCGCTTTATCCGATAAGGACCTGACCGAATAGGATCCAATTTATTACGATTGAGTCGATTACCCATTTCTAAATAAACCAAATCACCATCCTGAAAGTCGTACTCTTTCTTATGGAGATCTACCCTAGCTTTGTTCAGCTGATGATAGTGTTGTGAGTTCTGCAAAGCCTGGATCCTATCTGCTGCTAAGTCTGTCTTTACTTCTAGCTCTTGCGGGATGATTGAGGATTGTTCACCGGTCAGTAGGTATAAAGGGGAAAATTTGGTTACCCCATGAGTTGTCCGATTATATTCTTCTGTACATTCTCTCGCAATTGTAGACCAAGGTTTACGCGGTTCTTCACTGATTTTGCATCGAATACGATTAACCAAAGTCTGGTTTAGGCGTTCGTTAAGACCATTAGAAAATGGGCAGTCTGCCGCAGTGAAAACCATAATGATACCGTGCCGACGCAGAAAAGATTGAAACTGCTTGGAATTGATGCTTGGATATCGATCTGCCAATAATATTTTTATTTTATGCTTTTCAACAATAGGTTGAAGAAAACAAATCAAGTCCTTTGCTTGTTGACCTGTTGATGTGGTAGTAAATGCATATCGACTAAAGTGATCTACCAATAGATGCAGAAAACGCTTAGAAGATCGATTACCTCCAAATCCCCCAATCGTATCTAGAGACATGATTACGAACGGCTCTTTAGCCGGACCTAATTGTGATAAGAGACCGATTTCTCGACTTCGTCGAGATTTGTTTCTCTTACAGGTATCACATCTGTCGCAGTATTCCCGAATAAGGGCATCCATCCTCTTAAAATAGTAGAATGATCTAATCTTTGCTGCTATATGGCCCACGCCAATATGACCATAATGTTTGTGAATCTTATGAATTAGAAATTTACCAAAGTCTACTGATACATATATCCGCTCTCGATTTCCGAGTTTTTTATAAACAAGATTACCTCTCTTACATATACCCTTGTCAACCGACCATTCTTGATAATTCTTTTCTTGATCACACTGCAGTTCTTCTATTGAAACTAAATTAACGATCCTCAGTACATCATCAGTGTTCTCAAAATATTCTAAAACTGGATTTCTCGAAAGTGTATCTGCTTCTTGATTTGATCCTCCCGGTGAATACCGTAATGTAAAATTATATTGTGTTAAATAATATACCAAATCTCCCAATTCTTCGTCAGTTCTGGCCTTGACTTTTAGACCTTCTAGTGGTTTGTGATCAGAAATAACGTAGAATTTGATCCCTAAAAGCCAATATTGCCAGTAGCGCAATGCTTCTTTTATGGCGAGACACTCCAAATAGATAGCTTTCTTTTTGGCTTGCGAAGGTGTGAACTTCTTAGAGAAGTAAGCAACTGGCCGTAATTCACCATTGTCTTGTGTCTGCTTCAGAACTCCTCCAACACCTAAAGTGCTCGCATCAGTGAAGACAAATGTTTCACGTTGAGGATCAAATATTGCTAAAATTGGGCTTTGACAAAGATACCCTTTAATTTGGCTAAATGCTTTTTCACATTTTTCCGACCATTGAAAAGTTACATTATTCTTGAGAAGTCTATGAAGTGGGTCCAATAGTCTTGTACTGTCAGGGATGTATTTATAGTAAAAATTAACTTTTCCAAGAAACTGGCGAACGTTCTTCTTATTTTGCGGTCGTGGAAAATCTCGAATAGATTTCAGATTATCGTGGTGCGGTTGAACTGTATTATACCCTATTATGTGGCCTAAATACTTTACTGAATGTTGAGCGAATTTACATTTCGATAGCTTCAAGCGAAACCCTTCAACATGCAGAACTTTCAACAATTGTTCAATATGAAGAAGATGTTCTTCAAAATTAGTTGAAAAGACTAAAATATCATCGATATAGTTCACACAGAAATTCTGGAGACCGTGCCGTCGGATGACATTTGCAAGGACACGTTGAAAAATAGCAGGCGATATTTTAAGACCAAATGGGAGACATTTCCATTGATAATGGCCTGATTGTGTCACGAATGCGGTTTTATACCTGTCCTTTGGCCAAACTGGTATCGACCAAAATGCTGAACAAATATCGAAAACTGAATACCATTTGCAATTTCTCGTTTTCACCACAGTGTCTTCAATTCGAGGGAATGGTTGTGATTCCGGTACCAAAATTTTGTTTAGTTCACGGAAATCAATACATAACCGAGAACGTCTATCATCTTCTTTTTTGTACGCCAAGGTTACTGGAGCTGCAAAAGGAGATCTTGATTCCTCTATTAGTCCCGCCTCCAACAATTGGGTGATTTGATTTTCAATTTCTTGTTGGTCTGGAATTGAACACCTGTATGGTTTCTTTGCAATATATTTATTTTCTAAAAGTTTAATATGCGCTTCATGATGTTGTACTTGACCCACATCATATTTGTTCTTTGCAAATGAAGATAAATTTCTTTTTATACTATTAGAAAGCTTCATTTTCTTTTCTTCGTCTAAATGGCGCAGCTTGTCATCAATTTCTGTAGCCATTTCATTATAATATAAGCGAACTACATCACTATTTTCTTCTTTGTGTATTTTTTCTAAATTTCCTCCTTGCACCTTCTGGAAAATATTTAATTCATCATCTTGGAACAGATGAAATTGCTGAATAGCATCTAGTCCCAGTAAAATATCGTAAGAAAAATTGTTGTTTCTTATTACATACGCCTCCATTTCTTTTTCTATTTTATGAATCTTGAAAGGTAATTTAATTTTTTCATAGCACCTCTGTACACCACTAATCGTTTTAAATATTTGTTCATTCTTGAAGATTTTATCTTTAAAATTTTCGAGAATTCTGGAATTAATCAGTGTAATATTTGAGCCACTGTCGTAAATTCCGATTATTTCTTTCTTATTTACTTTTACTTTTAATCTGATAAGTGGTGTGAAACCTCGTTTTTTGATTCTTCCTGTAAATTAACTGCAACTTCATCAGCTTCAGTCAAATTAAAATTATTATTATAATTACTATTTCTTCTTTTATTCCTACACAATTCTATCGGGTGGTACCGGCCAGTGTATCCTAGTGATTCACAAATAGAGCACGGCTTCCTATCATTTGATTTTAAACTATTATTTCCCGAGGAGTTACTCCCGAAAGACTTGTGAGCAGTGCTAGTCATAGCCAGTGATTTAATTTTTGTTTTATTTGTATTCGGATAAGCCTGCGTATACCTACGAAGTTGATTCATAAGTTTTTCAGTTGTTGTTATCTCTTCCTTATCAAGGCGATCTTGAATATAGAAAGGAAGACCAACCACTATATGATTGATGCGCGATATAGCCGATATGGTCGGCTCAGTTTCTAATAATAATCTTTCTTTCGTTAATGCGTAATCAATAAATGAACCATTAATGTACCTAAAAGTATAAGCATAATGTACTGTACGCCAACTCTTATCACCATACGTGTGTAGGAAAGAATCACGCCAGTCTTTCCATGTCCCTTGCAAAGTTAATTTACAGAGAGTTGAGGTGTACCATTCTGTCGAATTTTCCTCCATAAATAACCGTAAAATTTGAATTTTCGATTGATCAGAATGAATGTTTTGACGGGAACATTCCCCTTCAAAAAGTTCAATCCACTTTCTAGCATTTTCTCTTCCCCGAAATTTCTCTAAAACAAATAACATATGAATCTGGGCTAAGTTTACCTCTTTTGGCTTCTCGGACCCAAGCTTAGCTGACAACTTCTCAATTACCTTGAGCAATTCTCCCTGAGTGTCTTTTTCTTCTACTGCTTTCGTTGCATGATTCACGGGATTTGGTTGAGAGATATCTACCTGTTCTTCCAAGTAAATATCCTTAAATCTGCAGTTAAAATCATCATCAAAATATATAGGAGTTATATTTGAGGTTAAGGTTACAGTTAAATTTCGATACTGACCTATCTTACTTAATGATTTACAAGCATTTTTAATCATACTTAGACTAAATAATTCCTCATGATGTTCTTGATCCTCGTATTCAATAGGGAAAATAAAAGTAGTACCTTCCCTAATCAGATGAATAGATTTAACTTTGACCACCAATTCATCTCGCTTGTTCTGCCCATATTCAAAACGTATACGAACTTGAACTGAATTCATTGTTGTTTATGTTCAAAAACCGATTTATAATGATCTCTTCAAATAAAATGACTATAGACAGATTTTGCCCTAAACAAAATTTTATTGATACATTTAACATAAGTAAATAAACAAATTAGATGAAGTCATAAAACAAACAAATTTCTCACCTAAACAAAATCGGTTTTTATAGTCCTTTATCTATCTCTTAAATAGTCCAATATTCCACAGCAATTACCCAATCTTCACAGTTTTTAACAATATTATATTTTATTGTGTAACCTCCAAAAGTTTCAACACCATATGGCCTCGCTTATTTCTACTTATACGGCTTAATAATATTGTTACAAACGAAAAACAGTGTTTACTGTTTTACATATATATATATATATATATATATATATATATATATATTATATATATATATCGGAGTGAAGGCCGACTTCTAGGCAGTTAATTACAATGGTTGCAATAGGATAGGATAGAAGGAGTATAAAATATTACAAATTAAAGGAAAATATAACATCTAACTTGTATATATATATATATATATATATATATATATATATATATATATATATAGATTTAATTGCCAGGATAGAAGGAGTATAAAATATTACAAATTAAAGGAAAATATAACATCTAACTTGTATATATACATATATATATGTATATATATATATATATATATATATATATATATATATATATATATATATATATACAAGTTAGATGTTATATTTTCCTTTAATTTGTAATATTTTATACTCCTTCTATCCTATCCTATTGCAACCATTGTAATTAACTGCCTAGAAGTCGGCCTTCACTCCGCACGTGCCAGGCCTGTTCCCACGCATGTAAGCAGCTCTAATGCTTACATTCTACCGTAAGCAGTTCTAACGAAGCAGTTCTAGTGCATCATATATGCATCATGTCAGTCGTCTTTTTGAATTTATAGTTTAAAAAACCAAAGTTAAAACCAAAAGTACATGTTAACAGTACGAAGTCACATTCAAGAGTCACGCACTGGTACATCCCATTTCTCACCTAAAGAATGGAGGGGGAAATATTCCTCCACTGACGAATTTATTAAAAAGGCATTTAAACAAAAACAAAATTGATATATTTGTAGGTTCTCTACCAGGGAAAACACCTGAGAACCTTAATTTGCATGGTTCTTGTTAATAGGATAGTAATTAATGAAAAACAGATAGCGTGGGGATTATATTCTATTTTAACGGCTTTTATGTTAGCGGTCGAAACGGCTATTCCCTGGTAAACAAAAACAGGATGTCTTGAATTTAGCACATTATCACCCTAAAAAGGAAATTGAAAGGAAATTAAGTTTCCTCGCCTAGTCCTTCTACTAATTTAGTTATTAATTGAAATATTGATCAGATGATTTTAAATTTAGATTCCTTATTAAAAATGAAAAATTTTACATCCAACAAGATTTATTTTATTTGATTACTTATTAAGTTTTCTAATTGGTAAGTGGCTCTATCTTCAGCTGTGACAATGATGTATGACTATTTTTACTACCTCTTAACCTAATACATTGCTATACTTAATACAAAATAAAACTTACAACTTAAAACATTAATCTTTTATTATTTTTTTGTTTGTGAAAAACCTTATTTATTATTCTTCCTTTTCCGCTAGTGTTACATAAATTCCCTCACCTATTCGTTCTCTGCCTTCTCTAAATCCGACCTAAGTTCCGCCATCCTATCTTCGATCCTCTCCAGCGGCTTCTCCATCAGCTTCCTCCTGCTAGGTTTTTCCATTTCTTTCTTAGCGTCCTCAAGCCTCTTCAGTTGTTCCTCGATTTCCTCCTTGGATGCTGCCTCGCAGTAGCCTCTCCTGCAGTTGTACGCCAGGCCGCTGGTCATCGGCCGGATTCGGAGGGAACTGTTTGAGAATAGTCTGAGCATCTAGAATGACGAAAGATTTGAAATTTCGATTAACAAGTTTTAAAAAAAAAATTTTGGTTTCTTGTACCGAGTTCTTGATCATGTGAAATTAAAATTATGCCCTGTCAATACCCCATCATATGATACTGGAAATCATATGTTCAGAAGTCTCACATTCAAGGTGATCATTGAAAATAAAAATATAATAAAATAAATGAAATTTCAACCCTGTCTGTTGAAAAAGTTTTGTTTAAAAATTAACATAATTATTGATTAATATATAAATAAGATTAATACGGCTAAGTATTTGATGTTTTATGTTATGTCAAGATAGAAGCGATATTTGTTCAATGATCACATGAGATGATTGAACATATGATTTCAAGCAAAATATGATGGGGCTTTGACAAAGTGTAATTTTAATTTCACTTGATCATAGAACACGGTAAATAAAACTTAATTTTTTTTTTAAACCTATTAATCGAAATTGTAGATGCTCATACTCTAATAAATAAGGTTTTTCACAAAACAATTTTAATAAAGGATCAATGTTTTAAATTGCTCATTTTACATATATATCATTTCAAATAAATATTATAATTTTCCGCAAATTAATACTGATCAAAACTCATATAAACACACTAACGTAATAAATTAATAATGTAACATCATTTATTATCAGCCATAAAATAACTGATATGTGGATATCTTTATTATTATTATCATATATTTATTATGATTGCGATAAGACGTTTCGACCCAACTTTCAGATATTCATGAATGGTAAATACTCTGGTGGACAAAATTAATTAATTACATGATCTTACATTTAAATTATGACTAACTATTGGTTTTTAAGTGGTGATTTTAAGTGTAAATATTAACAATAAATAATATTTTGTTTACTCTTATAATCCCTTTTTCATTTACAGTAGCATTATTAAGCACAATGTAAAAATCATTTTCACCTCCATTCATTCTCTTGTATTCATTCGCTCAACTATTAAACGTTAAATTGAAATAAATTATTGAATAATTCATAAATTGAAAAAATTCAAAAAAATAAGGGCGGTGCGTTAATTTTGTCCGTCATTGAATCAATTCAATCATTCCATCATGGAGCCAATGAATATAAAAGTTTTTGAATAACAAATATTTGAAAAAAATATCCATGATATGTAAATGGTAATGAAAATTAATACACAGTAATAATGAAACCAAAAAAATTACCAAACTGACCGGCAATATGGACATATATATGTGTTGAGATGTATTATGTTAATAAAATAATGCCATTAATATTTAAATAAGTTTGGCATCTATAAAACACATTTTTCTATGTTTATACCTGTTATATTTAGGAATGATTTAATAAATGTAGTTTACACTACAAATTTATTTAACAAACTGAATTAATATTTTACATATGATTATGCAACAATGAATTAATTAATATAATATATAACAGTCCCCCCCGGAAAGGAAGTTTGTTTATCACAAAGTAAGGAAATTAGGTTGGATGGATAAACATTAATTAGTATAAAGTCTTCTGATTTGATCAATATGATATTTCTTAGCATTCCCTCCTCCATCTAACTTCACGATGAAGTGCACTCTACTTTGTTGAGTCAACACAGTCCCAGTTGCCCATTTGGTTTGACTATTATACACTCGAACTAGGACACGATCTCCTTTCTTAAAGGATCGTGGTTGGTTCTTCTCACCTGTCCTGTCCAATAGGTCTTGTTTCACCTTCCTCAAGCTGGAGAGCCTTGACCTCATCACACGACCAAACATTAGGAAAAATGGGCTCTTTTTGGTTGTAGTGTGCGGAGTCTGTCCGTATTGCTTAAGTACTCTCACCAGTTTCTCATTTATGTCACCCTTTTCCCGTTCCATCGATCGCAACATTTGCTTCAGAGTCTGTACGTAACGTTCAGCTTGGCCATTACTTGAGGGATGATATACCGCAGTAGTTTTGTGTTGAATGCCTTCGCTAGATAAAAAGCTTCTAAATTCATGAGAAGTAAAATGTGTTCCATTATCAGATACAAGTACTTCCGGGATTCCGAATTGCGCAAATAATTTCTTCAGAGTAGATATTGTAATATGTAAGAGTTGTAGCCGTCAACGTGTGGAATATTTCTAACCACTTAGAGTAAGCATCTACTACCACCAGGAATCGCTTTCCCGTGAAGGGTCCTGCATAGTCTATGTGGAGTCTCTGCCAGGGTTCCATGGGCTCCTCCCATGGATGTAGCTTTTCTTTTGGAGGATTGTTCTGAAATAAGGCACATTGTTTGCACTCTCTGACTATCTTCTCAATATCTCTATCCATTCCTGGCCAGTAGCAATAACTCCGTGCTAGTGCTTTCATCCTTGTCATTCCGACATGAGCTTCGTGTAATTCCTTCAGTATTCGTGCTGTAATTTATTTGGAATTACTACTCTGCATCCTTTAAAGATGCATCCATCCTCTAACGAATAGGCAATGTTGTCCTGTCCCAATTTATTCAAATCCTTCCCTGACTCCAATGCTTTCAACAATGGTGCCAATTCTTCATCTTCTTTTGTTGCTTCTCTAATATGCTTTTTATGTACTGGCAAATGTTCTATCTGGTGCAGATGAAAAATGGTACAGTCGTCTTGAGCCTCCCTATTGCACGGATGTTCAGTAGGAATTCTGGAACAAAAATCGGCATTATTGTTCTCACTTGTTTTCCTATACTCGATTGTATAGTTAAACCCTGATATAAACTGGGCGGGATTGAATAATCGCGTCGCAGCCATGGTTGGTAAAGATTTTTCAGGATGGAATATTTTCACTAAGGGTTTGTGATCCGTAATTAATAAGAATTTCCTGCCATTGCAGTACTAGTAAAATTTGTGTAGTCCCCAGAAAATTGCTGTTGCCTCTCTATCAATTTGACTCTATCTCATTTCAGTCTTCGTTAAAGACCTGGAAGGAAATGCAATTGGCTTCTCGGATCCGTCTGGCATCCTGTGGAAAATCACAGCCCCGAGACCTACAGGTGATGCATCTGTGGCTAACAGTAACGGAAGCTTTGGATCAAAATGTGTCAGGACTCTAGGACTAGCAATTTCTTCTTTTATATTATTGTATACCTCTTCACATTCCTTTGACCTCAGGAAAGGCGTACGTTTTTGGAATAACCGATTTAAAGGTCTTAACTTTGTTGCTAATTTTGGTAAAAATCTACTATAATAATTTACTAATCCTAAAAATACTCTTAATTGGTCTATATTTTGAGGAGGTAAGGATTTTGTTATTGCTTCGATCTCTTCTTCAGTTTTATGAAGTCCATTTTTATCTATCCTATATCCAAGATATTTTATTGATGGTTTAAAAAACTGGCATTTGTCCTTGTTTAAGTGTAGATTGTTCTTTCTCAACACCTGCAAAACATTTGGGAGTCTAGCTAGTGTCTCGTCATAAGGCGTCCCTTGGATTAAAATATCGTCGAAGAAACAGCTAACTCCCTCTATTCCGTGTAGAATTTGGTCCATAAAACGTTGTCAACAGCTGGGTGCAATCTTCACCCCAAACATCAACCTTTTTACTTTGTATAATCCCCTGTGGGTACTAAGTGTTTGCATTGCTGCACTTTTCCCATCCACCAGCATGTTCAAATATGCCTTGTAAATATCTAATGTGCAAAAGAACTGACCTCCGTTCATACTTGATAATATGTCTTCTATCCTGGGGATTGGATAATTATCATCTAGAATATTCTTGTTCAGAGTTGTTTTAAAATCAGCGCAGATTCTGACAGTTCCGTCAGGCTTCATAACTGGGACACAATGGTACCCCATTGTGATGTATTTACTTTCTCGATTATGTCCTCTGCTTCCAATCTATCAAGCTCTTTTTCAATTTTTTCTTTCAGTGCGTAGGGTACAGGTCGCGGTTTCAAGAATATTGGTTTGGCATCTTCTTTCAGAATGAACTTACAATATACGTCTGGAATAATTCCAATTTTACTTTCGAAAACATCCTTGAATTGTTCAAGTGTAGTTTCCAAGGAAGGTTCCCGCGATTCTCTGACTTTTGCAATGCTTGCTTAGTTAAATTTTATTTCTTTTAACCAATCTCGACCAAGTATAGGTGAAACGTTCTGATCGATAACAATTAATTTTCCCTTAAACGATTTATCCTGGTAGAATGGTAACATTCACATGTGCTAAACCCGCTGGCTTAATTAATTCCCCAGTGTAAGTTTTTAACTTTAACCTCGTGTCAGCAAGTTTTATCTTAGGACAGATTTTCCTAAAATCTAACATTGAAATTGATGAAACTGAAGCTCCCGTATCTAACTCCATAGGATATTTTCTTCCTTCAATTCTAATAGGTAGCATAATTTTTTCTTCCATACATATTTTGTGGTTGCTTATGACTGTAACAAGCTTATTGTCAAATTCATCCTCAGAATGTTCAGAACATGTTTCAAAATGTTTTGTAGCTGCCTGCTCTTTGTTCTTGTGTCTACTTATACATGCCCGAACAACATGCCCCAATTTCCCACAATGGTTGCAATATTTGTTCTTAAATTTGCAGTTGTTGGCACGGTGTCCTTGATCAGCGCACCTATAGCACTTTCCTTTAAGTGCTGCAAAAGCAGGATTATCTCCCTCAGGTAACCTTCTCGGCAGCTTCTGGACTTTAATTACCATTGGATCAGATGTCCTGTTTAGGTTACTTTCTTCTTAAGAAGTACTTTTCAAGTACTTTAGCCTTTTCAATTAATTCCTTATATGACATATTTTCTGACTGAAGCAATGCAGCTCTAATACCCGCGTCAGAGAGCCCACTTATAAACTGAATACGTAAAAATAAATCAGCAACGGATCTGCCGCATTCGCAATTAAATTTAAATTTAGTAGATATTCTTTTGAGACAAGCATTAAATTCGGAAATGCTTTCTCCTGAATGCTGGACACGTGAATTAAATTTGTATTGTTGCGCCCAGATGCTTGTAAGAGGTTCAAGATAATCCTTCAAAATTTTTTGCACATCTGCATAACTAGTTGCAGATGGTAATTTTGGAAAACTAAATTCTCGCAGCTTCTCGTAAATTTCCGGAGTTGAACAATTTAGTAGTACTTTCTGCTCGTCATTGTGAATATTGTTAAGGTATAGAAAGTTTTCAAATCTTTCAGAAAAATTCGTGAAAGTTTCTATTTCCTTATTATACTTTTCAAATTTTATTCTAAATGAATGATTAGTATAATTTATTTTTTTCTCCTCACCTGGATCTAGCATATCCCTAATATTTTTCCTAATTGAATTAATTTTTACAATTACATTTTTATCCAACTCCTCAATTTCGTATCTGTAATTTAATTGTTCATTAAAATCCTCTTCACTCACCTCCATCTCAAGCTTAGTTTGAATTTCATCGAATTTGTTCCTTATTGGTTCAATTTTTTTGGCATAGTAATTAATGTTTTCAACTGTACTTGTAAGTTCTTCATCCTCCAATTGTTTTTCTATCCGTGTCAGTTGTCCTTTACAGACAGATCTTTGTCTGATTAGTTTTTCCCTCGTCGCCATTGATATATTTAGGAATGAATTAATAAATGTAGTTTACACTACAACTTTATTTAACAAAGTGAATTAATATTTTACATATGATTATGTAACAATGAATTAATTAATATACTATATAACAATACCCATAGACCATTGTGACTACATATTTTCTTAGATCATTTAATTTCTCTTATTAAAGTACTTTAATTGCTTAATGCGGTTTCTTATTAAAACTATAAATTTTTCTTTAATAGATTTGTCATATAAAAATATCGTTGTTTATTTGGTTGTCGTCACTTTATGCTAATATGGCTAGTTAGACGATTCTACAGTCGGTTTTTTAAATTTTGCCTATCTAAGGATGTTTAGAAAAGTGGGGACTCTTCAATGATTACTCAACATCGTACAAGCTCGGGACTTCTGTTTAACGTCCCCTCGGAAGGACGGCATAACCAAAGATTTTTTAAATAATTTGAAAAATCAAAGGGGCACCTAACGGGTCTATACCACTGATGACCACACAAATTAAATAAATTCTACCCTAAGTGTAAAGATTCAAACCATATCCAATGAAATTCAAATAATTTTCAAACGAGCAAAATACGAGTATAATTTATAAACCGGTCAGTTTTAAGAAATTTGTATATTTATAGCGAAAGAACAAAACAAAAGTTAATGCTTAAATCAAAGGTAGTTTCGCTACTTAAGCAATTGTGTAGTAATTAGGTTTCTAGGAATAAAAATTTTTGTTTTGAAGCAAACCGTGTAATTAATCAATATTCCTGATAATAATGTAGCATAATTAGTTTTTTAAAAAATAATTGACCATTTTTTTTTCTTAGAGAAATTTCAAGATGAAAGGTGAACATATGATAAAAATAAAGTGAGCTAATTAAATTTAAATAGGAACAACCAAAATTTGTATGATTTCGGAAAATTTCTTTGAGGTGTGTAAAGGTCAACTGTTTTCCTTTACGATAGAATGATTAACACGTTCACGCCGGCGTGTACAACCGGCGGCTCACACTTGACTGCCTCATCGGGCGGCGTGTACCACCGGTGGCTCACACTAGAATGCCGCCTCTGCCAAATAATTAGATCTTTAACACTTTGACTGCCAAAAAAGAATATTTGGGAGTCACGCTCTCGTTTCTACACAATTTCAATATTTAATTCTCTGACAAGAGAACAGTTACTCGATTACAGGTGACATGGCAGCCAAAGTGTTGAGAAAGTAGTAATAATTTATATATAGCTGAAAATTAAAATAATGCAAATTCATTTATTTTTTTATATTTTTCTTATTTATTTATATTTATATTCATATACTTATAAACGTATAAACATTTATTTTTTAGTAACAATTATAATTAATAGCGTATTATAAACATAACTAGTATTGTAGTATGCTTTATTGTTGGATTGCCAATACTGCATAATGCCCTGGAATAGCTCCTGCCCGATAGAGCGAACATCATTAAACAGTCCTGGCGTCATCATGGTAATAGTCAGGATTTTCAATTAAATTTTTTTTATTTTGAAAATATTACGTTTCGATCCCGACATATGATTCTTCATCTGGTCATGAGTCAAGAGTCATGCAGAGACTCTTGGTTGGCTTTTCAAAATAAAAAAATGTTTAACTTAAAATCCTGACTATTAATCATCTTATCATAAATTAAATCTAATCCTAAGATAACCAGTTAGTCTTTCACCAGTCATTTTTAATAATAACCGGTTTGAGGTTAACCGGTTATTTTCACTAACCTAAATCCATAAAAGCAACCTTTCGGCCAAGGAAGCTTGGATGGAGCTTGTTTTGCAAAAAACGCACCACTTAGAACGTAAATTTCACAGCTTAGGAACAGATCTTTAGAATAATTTGGATTGTGCCAGGTATTGAAGCTACGCGCCGCATTTTTTTTTTTTTCTCGAGTTGTGTACTATCGAAACATCGATCGATAGTATTAAAAACTTATAAAAGGCCATAAATGTTTTTGAAACGTGCCTACTTATTTAAGGTACTTAGTTAGTATTCAAGATAAAGCCGGCGAGGCGATTAGCAAAAGAACATTGAGGAATATGGGGCCATTCTATTCTCATTAGCAATGCTCATGTCTTCCGTCCTTGGGTTCTCTAACAGCATTATCAAGATGCTCTTCCTATATCAACGATTTCCTGAAATATTTTATCCTATCTGATCAATAGGACCTATAAAATAGAAAATATAAGAATCCATTTATTGTAAATATATAGAAATAAATTTTCACTATATAAAAAATTTGGGAAAAATCACTTTTCCTCTTGTCAGGAGTGATTGATTTTGATAAATGAGGAATCTAATCGAAGTGAATTTAGAGGAGTCGCTCAGTGAATCGAACACAAAATAATAGTGAATAGAAATAATCTATAGAAAAATAGTTGTAATTTGATCAAAATTTTACTAATAAATGATACCTATTAGCACTACTTAAACGAAATATTTTAATGAAAACTGCGATATGCACTTACATGACCTTAACCACTCACGTCGGGTCATATTGACCCATACCAAGTTTCATTTCACTCTATTTATACCTACTTGGCATTGAATCATCACCAAACTTTGACATATCCTTTGTTTTGGCTCCAGTTACTTTTTGCCAGTGTCTGGAAAATAAGGGAGGTTTTTAGTTTATCGAAATCGATATTTTGACCCGAGGTGAGTAGTTGTGCAAGCAATTTTTTTGTGTCCCATGCGGTGATTGCATTTGCAAAAAACACTCATTTGTTATTTGTTTTAACTTCAAAGGTTGTTTGCAGACAAATTTTTGAATTTTAAATCAAAAGAAATTCTGTTAATAATAGTATTGCTAAGGAGTTCCTTTATTTTAGTACTTCATTTCAGACCTACAGTCCTGTGAATAAATATAAACTCAAGGGAAAAAAAGACTATTTTGATTAGTTTAAATCATTTATTTTGGAATTTGATTAACAAAATATATTATTTAATATTTACTGTAAATTATTAGTTACAATTTTAATAAATTATTTAATAATATTGCCAGGATTTGCTAAAATTTGTACAAAATAACAAAATAGACCTGTGAAAAAGTATAAACTCAAACATTTTCTGCCTCTTTAATGAGTAAATTCATTTCAATAATCAACACTTCTTCCATGTTTTTTAATCACCTCCAACAGTCTTTTAGGAACACTTCTTACTAAATTAATTAAATTGCTCTCTGGTATGTTTTCCCAAGCTTGAGTTATTCTTTCTTTGAGCTCATCAATATTTTGGATTTCTGGCTTCTGAAGGTCGTAGACTTCTCTTGCCATAATCCCCTATAAATTTTCAATCGGATTGAGATCCGGACTAAGAGCTGGCCAATCCAAAATGTTGATCCCGAAATCCGAAAGCTATTGTTCTGTAGAGCGTGCAGTATGAATCGGCGCGTTATCCTGCTGAAAAATAATTTTTTCCTCTTCCAGTATTGTAATGAACGGCAAAAGAAACTCTTCTAAAACATTTTGATAACCTTTTGCGTCCAATTTGCCGGAAACGAATGCGATTTGGGACTTACCCTTTTCATTAAAAGCAGCCCAAACTATGACTCCGCCACCCCAATGGGATCTTCGTGACAAGATTTTTTTTTCTTTTCTTAGATCATGCCAGGAGTAATTTAAACCATCTGGACCATCAATATTTATTTTTTTTTCATCATTAAAAATAACTCTTGACCATTTTTCGCTGTCTTGAATATGCTGTTCAGCAAACTGCAGTCGTCGCTGCAAATGATGTTTTTTGAGCTGTGGTTTTCTCACAGCCTTACTATATTTTAAGTACTTTGATTTCATTATCCACTTCCTAACCAAGCTAGCATAACATCCTAAATTAAATCGCCTCACAATCTGTGCAGAGGATGCTCCTGTTTTTGAGATTTCTCTCAAAACCGCTCGTTTCACTTGTTTGGAAATTTTTGAAGGCCTTCCACTTCTTTTGTTTTTCCCATAATTGCCTGGGCCGCTGTTTAAAAAGTTTTTTACTGCACCCTGGGAGCAGTTTAGCACACTAGCAATTTGCCTCTGTGTCATCCCACCTCTTCTTAAGTCTATAATTCTTTGTCGCTCAATTTCAGAAAGTTGAGACCCTCGCGGCATTATTCAAAAATCAGAAAACGCTACAAAGTATAAAAAACGAACAAATATGCTCTCCCTTTAACAGTTAGAAGAAAACCGAGGTGATATTAATCCATTAGAATAGAAAATAAACATTGAGTTTATACTTATTCACAGCGTAAACATGCTTTATTTACAAAATCTGATGATCGTAAATTAATAAACATATCTAATGCCATTTAAAGCTTCTTGCCAATCTAATAACATTACAACAAATCTAAGAAAATTATTGTGCAATTAATTCACTTTTAAATTTCATAAATACTTAGATTTTATTAGTTGAGTTTATATTTATTCACAGGACTGTATAATTCAACATGTTATTCATATTTTAAAACTTTCTTATTGTATACATAAATAAATATATATTTTCAAGCCTTCTCCTGTTGTTTAAAACTAATATCTTATACCCTAAGGTTATTTCAATATTTTTATGTGTTCTGGGTCATATTGACCCGAAGTGAGTAAGTGACATTGATTCGGGTGAGTAGTTAAGGGATAATAATAATTTTAAAAATTAATTGAACTATTTGTTGGCATTTATATTTCACGAAATACTTAACTGTAAATAAAATTTATTAATTTTCCTCTTCTACAATAAAACTCAACTGTTTGAAATGTCACAATTCCAAGATAGAATACGTTTCTACTTCACCTTCATATAAATAAGCTAGTATTTTGATTATTCATATCCTTAAATTTTTGGACGGAGAAAGCCGTTTGCTGGACAGTAATAGATCCGAACTGAGCAAAAGTTAACTCAATAAAACGTTATCGCAGTTCACTATTCAGATTTACCTTGGGTATTTCTGGTATCTTTATGACATACTTCAAGAGCTTCTTTTGATAATAAATAAATAAACCAATAAAATAATGATCTGTACAAATAAAGATGGAATTCTGTTTGTTTGTTCTTTATAGAAATTCATACCGTTTGTCCTAAATTTCGCTCAGTGGTTCTTTCATTCCAGGTGCGAAAACCTGTCCATATTAAAATTGCATAACTTCAGCCAATCTCTGGGTATATTCTTTATTGTTATAAAATTCGTTTTGATCTCACTTTACATTGGTTTTTACGAAATCGACCGTTTGAGTCGATGACAGTCCCAGTTTATAGATTTTAAAGATTTAAAAAATGAAATTATCGGGGTGAAATCGGTATATACAGCTAGTATACAATAAATAGTGTAACGTTAAATCGTTAAATAAAAAAATAATAAAAAAATATGATTTGAAATCCGACCAATGTTGGAACAAACTAAGCGGTTGGAGCGGACTGTTTGGTCTAGATTTTTCGAGCCCAGTTCACGCAGACGTGGGACCTTCAACGAGGGTCAGGAACCTTCTACGCCGGTCCTTGTACGACTATATATAAGGAGCGAGCGACTGAACCAGTTAGTAAACACGCGGAGGCCCCTCAACTCCTAACATACCATGATGAGCTGCACCACAGCGAAAATATCATAACTCAACACCTCAACGCACCTTCAAATACCACAGGTAGTATAAGGTAATAAAGTAAATCAGCATCGTTCCATTAGTATTAATGGTTCGAATTTCACATTTTAATCCTGTTTTTCTGTTTTAGAGGGATAAGAAAAAAAAAAAAAAAAAAAAAAAAAAAAAAAAAAAAAAAAAAAAAAAAAAAAAAAAAAAAAAAAAAAAAAAAACCAGTTAGTCTTAATCTGTGTCTTGACTGTGAAGCTCAAGTCATATGATTTGTGTGTTATAAAGTAATCATTTTGTAACCTTCTCGAATATTTATGTTGTGATCATTCGTTTGGCATTGATATTGTTATATTTTCGTTTAATAAATATTTGATAACCCACAGAAGTATTTTAATACGATTAATAAATAGACCAATCGCTAAGTAAAAATACTGTACCTCTTCTACTATTATTATTTTTTGTATTGTATGCTTCTTTCTGTATATTTTCCAAATTTGTATGCATTTTTACATTATGTATTATCTCTTTTTTATGTTATTATTGAGTCCAGACACAACTATTTGTATACAATACCATCTACTTTGTTAGTTTTTAAATATTTTTTTTCACTCAGTTGTCATGTGCCTTCACTTCAAAAGCGTTGGATTTCCCCGTCATAAACCTTTGAAGTCGGCAAACTAGCCCCCTACCACTACCTCTCACCTTATTTTTACCTTTAGTCTTAGTATCCACCTGGACTCAGTAGGAAAATATCAGATTCTATTTTATCTTGTTAACCAGCCTCTTATTTTAATATTCATGTATACACCATTTATTTTATATTATTATCAGTTCTGTAATGTATCCATTTATTGTCACCCTCTAGCATAGATACTCATATATTTGTTTTCTTTTAGCCCTGATGAAGATCCACAAGTTGGATCGAAACGTTGGCTTACCATAATAAAATCATTGTAAACTGAAAATCCTGACCATCATTTAACCTATCGTAAAAATACTGTATAATATCGCATCCATGTACTAACAGTTCATCTTATATAAATCTTCCGCACGTTTTTTTTTTCTGTATTCGAATCTGTATGAAGGTTCCCGTTTTTAAGTGAAGGGTATGATGTTGAAGATATGAATACCTCTCGCAATATCTATAACAATCTATGACTGGACCGTTGGCTAGAAAATTATAACATTAGTTCTAGCATCCGGCACCCAGATAGCGCATCGGTTTGTTTTGGTTATTGTTTTAGATTTTATCTTTAATCTATAATCCATTACATTTAGATAATTGCTTTTCTCTCTTTCTCTCCCTCTCTCTCTCTCTCTCTCTCTCTCTCTCTCTCTCTCTCTCTCTCTCTCTCTCTCTCTCTCTCTCTCTCTCTCTCTCTCTCTCACTCACTCACTCTCTCTGTATTGTAACGTGAAATAAAACACAAAAGATATGGTTTAGAATAGTTCTAGACTAGTTGTTGGAACGAAGTAACAGTTGGAACAAACCGTCATAGTACATGTTTGTGACTAGGATGTTCGAGTACCATCTACGCCGGCCTAGAACCTTATAGGCTGTTCTTTTGTGACTAAATACAAGGAACGATGGACTGGAGAGTTTGTCTTGTTCTGAAGCTCAAGTCTCATGATTATTTCTGTGTTACAAAGTGACAATTCTTGTAACCTGTTTTACTTATTTGTATTTTCATTGTTTGTGTTATATTTTAAATTATTATTTTGATAAAAATTGTTTCACCCACATAAGTGTTACCAGTACTTTACTAAAAACAGTACAGTACTATTTTTAAAAATAGTATTTTAAAATAAAACTTCATTATTTTTAATATTTACGCTGAATTAAAGATAGAATGAAACCAAAGCAACTGGATTGCTAAACACATCAACAAAAGCAATCACTGAAATATTAATAGTAAAAGTGATTCAATAATTAAATACAAAATGTAAAAAAGTGTAAAGTGAACTTCGTGTACTGTTTCATATTCTGTTATTATGTACGAGTATGTTTCATATTCTGTTTTTATTTCACATTCTATTATGTACTGTTCCATGTTTGCTAGATTAATATTTCATAAAATGCCCAAATTTAATTCGAAAAATGTGTACATATGAATGTACCAGAGGAAAAAAATTTTTACATGTAATAAAGAAGTATTGCAATTAGTTATAAAATATGTTCAACATTTATTTATATCTATATTTTAAAATATATTCTTAATGTATTTGCACTATTTCAGATTAGTCCCATTAGCGAAGCCGGGTACCCCAGTTAATATATAATAATCCTTTCCTTACGTTTAAGAGAAATAATAAAGAAATAAAAATAGCGATAATTGAAATTGTTAAAAAAACAAAACAAAATAATGATAAGAGTATAAATAAAATTTGCGAATGAAATTTATTTTTGATTCAAAACTAAGTCTATAAGATTAGCATAACGTAATTTACATGAGAAATGTTCATTAGAAGTATAAATGAAATTGAAAATAAAAAAAAATTTATTCGAATCGAAAGAAAAAAATTTTTGAAAATAAAAAAAATCATACAAACATGAAACTGGCTTAAACAGAAATAATTTTTTTTTGAAGGACCTAAAAAGAAAAAAAAAATGCGGAATCAAACGAGGGGTGAATTCATTGTTTGCTGAGTCAACTGTCAGAGCATTGACAAATGTTTGTGTTTTACAACCATTATGTCAGCATTCATTGTTTCAAAGTCCTTGATTTTAACATCTCAAATCATTTTTTTTCTTCTACCGATATAGTACTAATAGCTAAATCAATGCCATTTTCTTTTTAAATAATTATTATTCATAATTATTAGCAAATTATGTTCGGCCTTTTCGGTTTGCTAATCCGGCTGATTGTTCGCTATTCTAAATGTTCTCTGAACGAAAAAGATTAAATTTTTATGTTAGGATTTAAGAAATATTTAAAAAGCGTAGGTACTGTTTTTAAAACAGTACCTACCTTATCTTTTTGTTAAATTTTTTGTAGTTGGAAAAATACCTTATTTTATTTTAAATATTTTTCATATCTTCAGATTTTTCAATAATAAAAAACCTTTATGTAGCGAACTGGAAGTTTTTCTTAGTATCGAAGTTATTATCCCATCAAAAATTTAACTCCATGTTTTATACGAATAACAATGTGTAACACCCATTAGTATTAATTACTAGCTGTTTATCCGGTTTCACCGGGGAATTTCGACTCGTCTCCAATGTAAAGCGAGATTATAATGATTTTTATAACAATAAAGAATGTACCCAGAGATTGGTTGGAGTTATGCAATTTTAATATGGACAGGTGTTCGCACTTGGTATGAAAGTACCACTGAGCGAAATTTGCCTTTCTTTACAAACTAAATAACTAGTTTTATTTAATATTAAGGCTTTTTTAGATGGCGAAATCTGAAAATTCTCAACCATTTTTATATGCCATTTCAATCGAAAAAAATACAAGTTTCCCAAAAAAAGTGGGAAGTAGCCCATACCTTTACTGGATTTATTCTCTGATATTTTAATGCCTATATTTATTGGGTGTTCAGACACACACACTCACACACACACACTATATATAGGTTGATAAATAATCAGGATTTTCAGATTGATCTTTTTTTACTTTCACTTACCTATATATAAAATATATAGTATAAAGTACTGGGTTCGTGAAAATTTTCGACTTCGATTTTTCAATGGAAATACACGTTTTTGGGTCACCTGAGTCCAAATAACCAAGTCCCGCAAAATGATCTGTTCGTGTTTGAACAGTGAACTGTAAACCGGGCGAACAAGAAATTGGGTTTTTGGTGTATGTATGTGACAGCAAAAATTTCATCGAAATTGTTAAAACGGAGGGGGTACTTTATTTGAAGAATTTTGTCTAATTTTTACGTTTTTTTTTTTCTATTTTCTCAAAAAACAGCTCTAACGATTTCGATTAATTAAAATTGCGCGCATCGCACCAATTTTTTATTTAGGAAGCCAAGGCTTCGGTCCCAAAATGTAGAAAAGAAGACAAATATATGAATATCGATGTTAGAATATGTAAACAGATCATCAGGAGATCAGTTGGCTTTCTTTTACATTATTCTGTTACTCCGCGTTGTTACCCTATTTAATTAATAATTACATGATAAACATTAAGTAGTCATCTTCTAGCATATATCGTCATATAGATAAATATATGAATATTTGTCTTCTTTTTATCCCTGATGAAGATACACATTTATGGATCGAAACGTTGGCTTTCCTAAACAAAACAAGTATCAAACTGAAAATCCTTATATATATATTAACTGAATTAGTCAAGATTTTAATTTTTTTTTTGTTGCATTAAAATGTTTTTAAATTTAAATACTAAAAACAATGTTTATGAACAATATACCTACATATTACTCAGAAAAAAACAAAAGTATAAAAAAAAAAAAATTTCATTAGATCTATAATATTTTTCCCCTTTCAGTACATTGCAATCTCGTAAAAGCTTAGGTATAAGCTTTGTTACAATAACAGGGAGGAAGGATAAAATATCCTAGCAATTTATTCTTGCTTCGTTGCAAACTAGGGGTCTCAGATTCCGAACACATTGGAGAAAAAGTCACGTTTTAGATAACGATTGTTTTATTTGCCTAAAAAATAAAAAATAATATATATAGTTATAATAATCATATAAAAAATAATTCGAATCTTTATATTTAATAATCAGTTATGATTTATTGTTTAAATTATTATGGTAATATAGGACTATCAGGTTATTGTTAATGTCTCTCTCCCTCTCTCTTTCTATACAGTACAGCCCTCCTTATCCAGAGCTCCATTAACCCGGTGTTCCAATTAACCATGGTCCGAGGAGCCAATTTTTTTTGTTTTGATAAGCTTTTTTTTTAATTTTTATGACATTTATTTTGTATGTATAATAATTATTTAAAAATATGAATACGTACATATTTTAACGATTACACCATGGTTAATTATCTAGTGTTCTTAGGAATTATGAAATATAATAATATATGAAAAAAAACGGCAAGCTGGTATCGTATGATAAAATGTTTCCTGCAACTATCACTCCAATTCATATTCTAGGAACGATATTGTTTTCAAGTCTTTCCAGGAAACTCCTACTCTGGCCTATTTGACTACTAATCAAAAGATTCTCAGTTGTGATTTAGTCTCTATTTAAATACGAACTAACAAAATGTTACAAAAAAAAAAAAAAAAAATATTTAAACGCTCGAACAGAAATTAACCAGTATAAACCGAATAGAAAAAGGTGAAAGGGTTGTCCCCTGAATTAGGAATCGGCGAGCAAACTGTTCGTGATATTTTAAAGAAGAAAAAAGACATTTCCGACTTCGTATCGTTGTCTGCCCAAACATCTTGTCCTCGGAAAACAATGATGAACTCTACATTAAAAGACGTAGATGAAGCTGTCTATCTGTGGTTCATGCAAAAAAGCGCTGCAAGAGTTCGTTTTTTTAATAAAAGTGATTTTATGCACATTTCTTTTTTAATTAACTTTCTTTTCTTTCACATTAAGTCAATAAAGTGTTATAATTTGATTATCCGGGGTTTTCGATTGTCCGGATCAGCATACCCATCATTACCCCGGATAAGGGTCTGGCCACACATGTCCGCACCGGATCCGCACCGAAGCATAGGTTATGTTCAGAATATATTTAATTTAACTTACATACACTTTATGCCTAAAGTGGCCTGTGTCTGACATGTGTGGCCTATCCTTTAGGCATAACTAAAGGTAATATGTAAGTTAAATTAAAAATATTCTGAACATAACCTATATTAATGCTGCGGTGCGGATCCGGTGCGGACATGTGTGGCCAGACCCTAAAGGGGTTCTCCTGTCTCTCTCTATAAGTATACATATATCAGATTATCGTTTTCTTCATTTAAAACTTTGGTATCTATTCCATGTCATCATATTTTTTTATTTTTTTTTTTACTGTAAACATATGAATTAAAACTTAGGGACTTAAAATGATGAACTTAAAATAAATTTTGCAATGAAAACAGCAGGAAATTCTGATGGACAATACGTGTCGATAAACACTTCTACCTGATCCGAGTTCTACATTTTCTCATTTGTTTAGCCTCAGTGACATGTTCTGCTGTCCGCGTCTCTTGTAAAGCCATAACCATGATTAGTTGATCCATCGATTTGGTGTTGATAGTTTAATATTGAAACTTTATTTAAATATGTATTTACTAATTATTTTTAGTCTAACATAGTAAATTTCAGTCCAACATTATGAGTCTACATGTCGACAAAGTGAGACAGGGATAAGGCACCTCAAATGATGGGAGCACGGCAAGACGTTTTTTTTTTCAAACCCTAAAATAACAGGAGTGAATCAAGAGCTGATAGGAAGATTCCGAACTATACTACAGGTTTTGGCAAGCGGATCAAAAATTAATGCCACAAAGTTTGGGACTTATGCATTTGACACGGCTAGATTGTTCGTAGAGAATTACAATTGGTACAACATGCCCTCGTCCGTCCACAAAATATTAATACATGGAGAAGTCATTATTCGAGCAGCATTACTCCCTATTGGCGAACTCTCAGAGGAAGCAAGGGAAGCGCGTCACCAAGACTTCCAAAAATTTAGAACGGACAACTGTAGGAAGTGCGACTAATGATGACATTGTTCATGCTCTGCTACTTTCCTCTGATCCGGTGATTTCAGGCTCCAAATCAGACATAACATGTCACATGGCCGATGGAGCAAAAAGACGTCTCGAAGACGGTGGAATCAGCTAATCAGTAAGAGGTGTGTGAGTATTTCATTAAGAATATATTCTATTTATAGGCGTAGTCGTTTTATATTATCGATTAAAAGGAGCTTTTAAATGTACCTGTATCATTTAGAGCAGATTACAGGGCCAAAAATTGCCAATTTGTCTGTAAAGATATACAAAACATAGGCGCAAGTAAATTAAACTGATCTTTTTATGTGGTCGTAGTACAAGTAAGACTAGAAATTAACCCGGTGATAGCTCCGGGGAGCACACCTTACAAACCGAGAAAAACAGTTTTTATTAAAAAAAATGTGGTTTATACATTGCTTTTGTACCCTAATATTAAAAAAAAAAATGTTGCTTATACGTAATATATTATCCGTTGAATGTAAACTTTCAGTGAAATCGTTATATTGTTATCTTATTCCTAAAAGGGGAAATTATAGCTTACTGTTGAATTTGTAGTTGATTTTAAAATACCCACAACTTCTATGCAAGTTTAATTTTCTTTTGGATACTCGTTGGTATGAAAGCTCACCCTCAGAATAAGAAAATCTGAAAAATATTGGTTCTCCATGTTTTCATGCATACTAACGAAAACTATCCATTAACCCACAAAAGAACCTGACTTTGGGTAAGCAAAAAGGATACTTCTACCAAAGCAATCTTAACGGGAATCGTTTTCTTCATTTTTGAATTTTATAACAAAGTTAATAAAAAAAGTCCTTTCAATTTATCTACAAAATTGTGGAAATGGCAGATTTTTGTCCGCCAAAAAGCAATTATTGACCTCTGTGCAGCGTTACAAACAGTAAATACAATTGACGGAACAGTGACTCTAAAGTAACCTTACACCTCGATGTTCAAGGCCAGACTAAACCCCTAGCCTATCGCCTCTTATATTTTCTCCGGATTGGAACATCCCTAAAAACCACTGTTCAAACGAAACCAACCGGTAACGAACTAATACCATTATCTGACGGTTCCAACAAAAATCTACAACTCTTTTCAATGTAACTGAAATAATCATCAGTAATAATAATAATAATAAACTTTTTATTTAACAAAATAAATACACAAAATACAAGTTCATAATATACATAAACAAATAGGCATGGACAATGTCCGTCTGCCGGGTTGACCACACTTTTTCAATATTCTTATTGCTCTTAAAACCGCATTCAAACAAAATACAGAATTGTACATATTAATCAAACATTAAATAAATGATAATTTATCCTTTGAGGTATAAAGCTAATTAATATAAATAATATATTTTGTTTTACATTTTTTATTGTGTATTAAATTCCTTAATTAAAATTTGTCATTGTTAGTAGTTACAATTGTTAGTAGGGGCAGTATAGGGCTCCAGTGGATGCCTTGTAGTAAAAAAAAAAAAATTGTACGCATTCACTTTGGTACTGTTGTATATCCAATTTGTTTTCCAGAAGATTCACAACAATGTACATGAACATCGTACATCAGATTTATAGAGGTACGTAATTCACCCTAGTATATAGCCCAATAAATAAAAAGTTTCAGACTTTAACTGAAGTTAAAATTAGTTTCGTATCATGAACTTTCTCACACTTTCTGACAAGATACAGTGTTATTGTTTTCGAATCCTGTACGTGCTTCAATCCATCACCCAACGCTGTAAAGTGATCATTCTTGTTCATATTTTATCAAAGGCATAAACTTCCAGACAAACTACAATACCTTGCGAAGATATATTTTATAAAAATTATTAACTGCTAGTTGGTTTTAACAAGATCAAGTCAATTTAGTAGATGGCACAAGGCCCTACATTTCAGGCTAACGAGGCGATGTGTAACACCTCACCCCCCTCCCCACCCCTTCCCTCCCTACCCGCCACAGAACAACCCTTTAAATTACTTTTAATGTCGGAGTTGAACCTTTGATTAATTAAGAAACCCAGAAGAAAAAATTAATTAAACACGGCGAGCTGAAATTATTTCTAATGGGGCTTGTGGCTTAATGCATGGTTGTTGGGAGGGAGAGAAAGGGCTGTTGTATTTTGAGGAAAGTAAGATTTTAATACAGTATAACTCCCATTATCCGGGGTAATGGTGGGTATAGGGGTCCAAAGATAATCGAAAACCCCGGATAATTGAATCGCAACATTTTATTGACTTAATTTTACAGAAAATAAAGGTTAATTAAAAAAAAAAACTGTGCAGAAAATCACTTTTATCAACAAAAGAACATTTTAAAAAATAACAAACGAACTCCTTCAGAGCGTTATTGCACGAACCACTAATAGACAGCTTCATACGTCTTTTAGAGTACAAGGCCACGATGCAGACAACGATACGAAGTCGGAATAGTCTTTTTTCTTCTTCAGAATATCACGAACAGTTTGCTTGCCGATTCCTAATTCAGCAAACAATTTTTTAACACTTTCAACTTTTTATACTCGGTTTGTAATGGTTAATTTCTGTTCAAGCGTTCAAACGACAGGTTTTCTTTTTTGCGACATTTTGTTAGTCCGTATTTAAATAGAGAATAAATCACAACTGAGAATATTTTGTTTCGCAGTCAAACAGGCCAGAGTAGGCGTTTCGGCTTCCCGAAAGGTCATACAAATTGCAGAAGCAGGGGGCGGGCAAATCACATGGCGGGACCGCCAAGATTTGAATGCCCCACCGGCGAACTCTGCTGGGGGAGAGGCTGAGAAGGAACTTGGTGTGATTGATTCCTGAAAGAGACCGGGCCTGGCCCATCCATTTCTTTTTTTTATCTGCAATCAAAATTACTCAAGACATGAGTGAGTAAAGAGAGGAGCTGGTTCCCCGGCTGGAGGCGATGAAGAGTAGAGAGAGATCTTCTTGAAGAACTACAGAGACAATATGGAGAAGATAGGGCATATTGGAAAACTAATTAGTGAGCAGCATGGCCATGTCATTAAAGTATATTAAAATACCCACTAAAATTGTTAACTTCATTTCATTTTTAACATCTCTAACCTTCAAATACAGTCCACTTAATTCACAAAAGATGGTATTGTGCCTTACCATTAAGTTGAAGGTATAAACCATACAGTAGGAGTTTCCTGTAAAGATTTGAAAACAATATCGTTCCTGGAATATGAAGTGGACTAATATGCTACAAAAAAAAAAAAAAAAAATACTTAAGGCAAGTGTTTAATAAATTATTCAATAAATATGCAGGACGTGGAATAAGACCGAAATTATACGGATATTTTTAAATTTACCAATGCGAGAGCCTACTAGCCCTCGGAAAGAGTCGGGGCATTTCTAGTTAGGGGAGGAGCATAGTTAAATTTTAAAAATATCCTTCTTATGTTGGTTACATTCCGAGCACTGCCGTTTTAATGAATAATTTATTTAACATATCCCTTAGTTAAACATAAAAATTATAAAAAATAAATGAATTCCTACATGAAACGAGATAGAAAAAGAGATTTTCGGCTAATTCTTGACATATTTAATATTTATTTACTCTTATTATACACATTTATATTTTACGCTTTATAACTTTCCTTAAGTGAATAATTTATGCCATGCTGACAAACTTCATACTGCTCATTATTTTTATGTTACTGTAATATATTTAAATTAATCAAAATTAAAAATATTAAGTACCTAATTTAATTTTACTCTCCCCCTATTTATCTTATATATTAACTTGTCCCTTTTATTTTATCCATAGCTTAATTTTTAGCCTCTCCTTTCTAATTAAAAATTTAAGATGTCAATGGCAATGGGGTTTTAAACCTAAAACCCTTACAAGCAAACTTTACGCAGCAAATTTTATCCAATTATATAGTATTTTTAATGGACATTCTGTATGTCTAATAGCGGACCACGTTTGAATTTTCCAACTGCAATATAAATTTCAAGTAATTTCACTGTTTTTTACAATTAATTATCACAGTAAAATTACTCTCTTTTTTCGAAATACACCTACTTACTTCAACCCATTTGGACATACATACGCCTCAAAGATTTTCGGCTCAGCTAAAAAGACCCAATTACAAAAATTACAAACTTTTCAATTCAAACTTTTAAGACTAATTACGGACGCTACCCGGTACGTATGTAACCATACTCTGCTTACGGACGTACAAATACAAACTATCGAACTACTCACGATTTTTTGTTAAATTGGAAGGACTTTGCTTAAGGACATACAGATTAATTAACGACATGGCCACAGCTGACATGCCCGTTAGATGGCGGCTAAAAAGAAGCTGGATAAGAAAGCTCCTATCTATCTTTGCGTCATGTCCAAAATGCCTTACATATTAATGCGTTGCAGCCATTACGTTCGCTGATTGTTGCAGACTGCTGACAGGTGCGAATCAACGTTCGAAGGGGAAAAAAAATTATTATAGTAGAAAGCATGGGCATCATCGCCGGGGAAGACAGGGGCGACGCGTCCCCCCCCCCAATATTTTGACAAGAGAGGACTGCCCCCCCCCCCAATATTTTGGCAGGAGAGGACCCAAATGTAAAGAATTAAATAAAAATGCGACTTTACGAATTTATTCGAGTTTAACAAATGAAATACAGTACACAGACGGACACAGTACACTATCTAGGACTCACTTTCGACAGGAGGATGAAATGGGGCTCACATGTTAGAATGAAAAAAAGGACCCTCGACAAAAGACTCAAGCTTCTCAACCCACTACTTTCTGAATCATCAAAACTGAAACTGAAACAAAAACTAAATACGTACTCTTAATTACTCAAACCCCTATGGACATATTCCTCACAGATTTTCGGCATTGCTAAAAAGACTCACTTACAAAAACATCAATCTTTTCTATCAAAATTGTTACGACTCATTACAAAAGACCTTGGTACGTGACTAACAAAACTTTTCATACAGACCTCCATGAACTAACAGTCGACCAGCATATAACGACGCTATACAAACGATATTTTACTAATTTAAACGGACATCCAAATACTTTAATCAGTAATATGGCTGACATAAGCACGGGTACGAGAAGACTAAAAAGGCGCTGGATGAGAGATCTGCTCTCTTAGACAACCGAGGTAATTGACTCAAGCCAGGAAGGGGGTACTGCTGGGTGCTTTCCCTCCTCATGCCTGACATGTCATTATAACCTATTACCACCATCTCATTTGCTGATTGTCAGCGTGACCTTGCTGACAGGTGGGGATTAATAATTGAAGTAAAAAAAAAAAAAAAAAAAAAGCTAGTCAGGCGTATTGTATATTTGAGGCGTTTGTTATCAAAACCAGCTCATTCCATTTTTGGAAATTTTACAGGAGAGACAAAAAACCTCTCACATCCGGAGTACTAAAGCTAAATTTTTTTTTAAATTTTCTAATTGTAGGTATAACCGCCTAGAATTTGAATAGTTTTTCATTTTCATTCCAAGGGCATTACCTTAGGCGTACTTACACTAATTATGTTGGAATGAGCTGATTCTGATGCAAAAACACGATATGTCATGTTTTTTTTTTCAGTTTTTTGTTTAATTAAGCTGTGTGAAATTGTTTTTTTTTCAGTTTACCAGTAAATATTTGCGTCTTTACGAGTTTTAAATAAATGACATCCACTTGACGTTCTGAAATTTTACAGTTGAGACGTAAACTGTGGTACAATGTGAAAAAAGTCATAAATTACAACGCCAAACTGAACAGAATGTTTTTTTTTATTTATTAAAGAAAAATAATATTGTAAATAAAATGCAGAAAGCAAAGAGAGAAAGGAAAAAGAAGGCTAGTTATTTAAATGAAATTGTTGTCGTCGTAATACATTGGCTCACATTCTTGGTTTTCTTCTGCTGGCCTTCCTTCCTGGAATGAGCTGGATTTAAGCTATATCCCTTCGCCAGGTTATGAAGGACCCTCTAAACTTTCAAAATATGCAAACAAGTGGATTTCAGAAAATATGGAATGAGCTCGTTTTGAGGCAAACAACGCCTCATTTGATGAATTATATATTTTTTATTTCAGTTCGAACTGTTTTGTTTTATTGCTCTACATTTCTTTTTTAAACCAAGCAGCTTGATCCTACTTTCCTTCAATTTGATGAAGCTTATAGAAGTTAATGGAAAGCAATGAAATTAGTGGAATCCGAATCAGAAGAAAAACTGGCATAAAATTCAATATAGAAATTTTGGCCCACATTGTTCAATACAAAGCCTTAACATTTCCCTAATTTAATGTATAATTGAGGCATAAATTGACAAGTTTGAAGAGACTATAAAAACCTTTAAAATACAGGAGGATGAATTTTAATGCCCCAACAGTTGTTTTTAGGGGTGATTATTTCAACTTTTAGCCCCTCGAATTTCTACCTACCCTATATAGAAAAATATTGAGCCCCCCCCCCCAATAATTTGGTGCTGGTGACCCCCAATATTACAGTTCTTTATATTATAGTAAGATATTAATACTCTGGCTGGTTGATTGAGGGAATAGGAGTTAGTTAGCACGAGAGCCTAATCCTCTTTACAAACCATTATCTATACAAGGGAGACAATGCCACTAGCTCTGGATGTTTGCAACTCGTTTGCGCTACAATGCAGGATTGATAGTGGCCCTTTACAAAGACCATTTCTAAATTAAATTTTGCCTCCTTTTGTGAAAAACCAGATTATACTAACCCCCTCTTTGCAAATGCTTATTTCATTCCTGAATTTTATTTGCGGATAATTTTCTCTACTCGTTTAAATCAAATAAAAACCATTATTTTAAAAAACATCTGTGGTTTATTTATTCCTTTTTTTCAGTTCCAATATTGGATAATAGGGTAAACCGTACAGTTATTGGCACCCTTAAGACTAAATTTCAGTGGTGACAATAAAAAAAAAATACTTCTTCTGAAGGGATCTAATTGAAGCTTCCTATAACTCCTCTTTATCTATCCTTATAAAGACTCAAGAGGTTTTTTTGAGTCAAAAGTTCAATAATTTTACAATATGACAATATCGTTAAAAGTTACAAATCTAGTTATTGGAACCCTGTGGATTTAATTATGAAATCTTCTCTATGGTTAATTTGTTAAAGTGTTACTTCATAGATGACTTAGAGGACCATTCAAAAATTAGGTCTTGTTTACCTATTTCTTTAAGTTAAAGTTGGGGTGCCAATAACTGTGCTGAGTGCCAATAACTGTATGGTTTGCCCTATTATTATTTTTACTTTCACTTACCTATATATGAAATATATAGTAAGTGGAAGTATTGCGATCGTGAAAAATTTCGACTTCCAATTTTCAACTGAAATACACGCTTTGGGGTCCCCTGAGTCGAAATAACCAAGTCCCGCGAAATGGTCTGTGTGTGTGTGTGTGTGTGTGAACAGACTAGCCGTGCGAACCTGAAATTGGATATTTAGTGTATGTATATGCCCGCAATGTGACACAAAACTTTCATCGAAATTAGTCAAAGGGTGGGGGTACTTTATTTAATAACTGTTTATGTTTTTTTTCGATTTTCTCAAAAACGGCTCCAACGATTTTGATTAAACTAAGTACTTGATGTATTAATATGCCCGAGATATGACTGTAAAAATTTCATCAAAATTGATCAACCGGAGGAGGACTTTACTTAATAAATTTTTTATCATTTTCATGTGTTTTTTTTTTTTTATTTACTCAAAAACGGCTTTAAAGATTTTGATCAAACTAGGTATTTGACGTATGTATATGCCAAAGATGTGAATGCCAACATTTCATCAAAATTGGTCAAACGGAGGGGGCACTTTATTTCATAACTTTTTCCAATTTTTACTTCATTTTTGATTATCTCGAAAACGGCTTTAATGATTTTGAACAAATTCGTCATGTTTAATAAAAATTAGGTGTACAATAATATCAGGTAAGTTTTATCAGTATTAAAATTTTCTGAGGGGGCTTAAATGGGGAAGGGTCCTTTTTTTAAGAAATTAACATCACGACTAAAAATAAGAAATGGCTAAATATGATATATGAAGAAAATCAAGTAAACATATACAGGAGAAAAAAAGAAAAAAATTCCGTCAACTCATATAACACCTTGAGCTCACGCATGCGCCTTGAGTGACAAACCAATGCGTTATAATTAAAGATGTTCTGTTCATTTAATGAAAATTATTTGTTTCATCGGAACTAAATGAAATATTCAACAAGTACATGGGGAATTACAAAATCAGACGACTTGGAGTATTATGCTGGCATTGCCGAATTATCACAAGTAAAAACTTTTATTTAATAATAAAAGAAACCAGTTTTTTTTTTTTTTTTGAGCAAATGAAAACAAAAATAAGAAATGAAAGTGGGAAAATGTATAACTTTGGGAAGTGGCAATTAACAAAACATATTAATTTCTAATCAAAGTAAGTTGGTAAGTGAAAGTTGTGTATTGCGCGCACACACCAGATTTTTTATTTCAAGATCAATAAAGCGATGAGAGGGTGCATAGTGAGGAGATACTCGTAGTTTTTTAAAAATAATGACGAGACATTTCAAAGTGTTAATATAGTAGGAAGTTAAGATATGTACTAGAAAATGGACAAACAAGTCCGAAACGTTGTACAAATGTAAGAGAAATAAAGACGACAATTAGAATGAAAATGTGTTGGATGTATAAAATTTTCCTGGAAAAATACACATAATAGAAAACATATTAATTTCTAATCAAAGTAAGTTGGTAAGTGAAAGTTGTGTATTGCGCGCACACACCAGATTTTTTATTTCAAGATTACCTCATTAACGCCGAAAAAAAGTTCTATACTTTATTGGTAATAAACATTTTTCGTGATGAATCAGCTCCAGTAAACAAAGTGTTTAGAATATTTCTGATTAAAATAATGACATACTCTAATTCGGTTTTTGATACTAATCGATTTTTTTATAACATTTTAACACTTTTGTGGGTTAAACAATTTTTATTCAAAGAAAAAGAGACAATGCTCAATGCCACACAAATTATGAAAACACAAATATTTAAATAGGTTACCAAAATTATCACTGTGTAACACAGAAACAACCAAATGACTTGAATTCAGAGCAAGACTAACTCTCCAGTCCATCCCTCCTTATATTTAGCCGTAAGAATAACCTTGAAGGTTCTAGGGCAGCGTAGATGGTACTCGAACATCTTAGTCGCAAACATGTACTAAGACAGTTTGTTCCAATTGTTAGTTCGTTCCAACAACAAGTACTCCATTTTTTTTTTTTAGTTTTTTATTTATTTATTTTTTTATTTATTTATTTTTTTTTTTATGGTTGAATATGATTTATAAATTTTATTCATTCTTTTTATTTTTATTTTCTGTGCAACTCTTTTCAAAAAAAATATATCATAGCTATAAGTTGCTATTTTGTGATTTTTATTTACACACACGCACACATACTTGGTGATATCAAACCTATTTTTACGCTATCATCCTCAGTAATTCAATATATATTTTTATATAAACATACATACACATAATAATAAGAAGAAGTTGTAAAAAGGAACTAGCTACATTTTAACGAACTATGATCCATCATAATGCCACTTATACATTGTAATATCATTATAAAGTGAATCTTCTTTTGAACACGGCTACTAATAGAAATCTAACTACGAGTTAATATTAACGAAGTTGGATACCTCAAAAGACTTTGTAAGTTCATTACTTAAAAGTTATTTTCCGAGTAAGGCTGACAAGGAGGACTTATTATGTCATATTACGGTAAACGGAAATTCTACCGTTTAATGGAAAATATAAGGTGAATATTTTACTAGAGCGGCTTGGTTAGAATCTTGTAAGTAAACGTTTTCGAATAAATAACCATGAGGCTTACTAAATTGAATATTTAAGACAATTAATAATGTGTAATTTACAATACTTAAGGATACCCACAGGCAATAGGTCATCAAAATATTTATATTAATAAAAAGTCTTAATATCAACGTTCGGCTTCTTTGGGACATTTTTGAGAATTTCAGTCACATAACCTTATATTCAAATTATTACAAGGAAAATCGTTATATTTTATTGTTACATTTATTTAATCCAGCTCTTGGGTATGTGTGGTACCTAAATGTGCTACCTAATGACGACTGAATTTGATAAAAGATTTTTATTTTATTTTATTTTTTATTTAGGGGTTTCTTCAATATGAAGTTTTCCTCAACCAAACTGATAAAAGATAATAATAATGATAATAATAGTACATATATATATGTAAATATATATGTATATACTGTATACTTAATAATATATCATTCATGTTTGGGCAAAAGGGCTTAAGACATAAAAAAATTTTTTTGACTCGTCTTCTTAAATTTCATAATTGACAATAATTTGTTCGTTATTCATAATTTATTGCACTCTGTGTTGAAAGAACATAGTTTCATTTATTACTTCAGAATAAAGAAATACAATTAGACAGAATTTATAATGATTTTCAATAGCTTGGTAAATCGTTTTTTAAGCGTCACATTCGATGACTTAACCCCTTTTGACCAAACACCAGTGATATTATACCTAACTATGGATCCCTTTTAGGCGTGAATGACATATCAAATGGAAGAGAATTTCACAGAGATGAACCCAGCAGCGTAATTTAAAAAATAAATTCTTACTAGGAATCAAATAAAAACACTGAACAAACTTGGGAGATTTAAATTTTTTTTCACGGGGACAAATTTTGCTGATTAAAATGATTAGTCACTGAGTGATCAAAATGATCAAATTTGGATAGATCAGAAAACAAAAATCACCTTTTAGAAGAGACATTTTAATGTTATATTTAGGAGTTTTATTGAAATTCATTATTTTTTCTATTCAGTACCAGTTATGTTGTTAAACATATTTGGGCCTGGTGTATTGAGGATTTTATTAAAATTGTTCACCGAAGAATGTTAATATACAGCTGAGCTTTGGAAAAAAATCTGCTTTTGAAATTGAAATCTCCATCAAGGCATCTTTATTTATTTTTTTTTTTTTTTTTGATGAATCAATAATTCTAAAGCATACAACTTGATAACAGTTTTCTTATCATAATTCTGCAAAATCAAAATAAACCATGGAAAATATATTTTTTTTAAAATATATTATTTAATATGATTAAAAAAATTATTTCTAAAATTATTTACTGCCAAAATTTTATTCAAAAATAATTAACAGGATAAGATCAGTGATCCACTTATGATAGAAAGGTAAAAAATACTTCATAAAAATCATTAAATTATTTTAAAATTTCCAAGAAACATTTAATCGGATTTGATTTTGATTTTTTTTTAATTATTGCATTCAAACCTTAAAAGAAGTTAAAGTAAGTATCAATACTTTAATCGATAAAACTACACGATAAAGTTACTTACACGTTGTCCTTATTAACTACAGTAGAACCTCGATTATCTGGGATAATCAGGAAAATGGAGTTGAACGAATAATAAAAAAACAATGGATAATCAAATATGTTTACACATTTACTTATGGTTAAAAAGGGTTGAAGAAAAATCATTTCGTATGGCAGTGGTGTGGCGTGACAACATTTATATTTAAAAAAAAAAAGCAGATCATTTAATATTATTTTACATTAGAAAAAAAAATTCAATATTTTAGTTTGTTGCTTCATCATTTTATTTCAGTCATTCCACCTCGTTATCCTAATTCTAATATTTTTGTTTAGTTAATGTTTCATTTTCCATAGAAACAGTTTTTTCAACAATTCAATATTCTACGGGGTTTTTTTTTTCTACACTTTCATTTTTTATCAACAGCACGATAATTAATGTTTTTTTTCTCGAAATTTAATAAAGTACCTATGATTTTAGATTATCGACGTTTCTTGATGCGAACTGTTCAAATTATTTATCAACACTGAAATAAAACGTGAAGAGGTAAAAACAATGGGGTATTCTTTAAATAAATAAAAGTAAATTATAAGGAAAATTTTCTAAAGAAGTTTCAACTCCAGAACTTCTTAATGACCACTTCGCCACTAAAAGACGCCATTACATTTTAAATATAAATTTATTCTGGTACATTTAAATGTTATTATAATATTCAAACTTACGCTTAAAAACTAAAAAGAGCAGAAATCTCAGTTCAAGAAAAATCATTATGTATGGTCGTGGTAAATTCGTTTTTAACAGAAGAAACAGTCTTTAAAATCTGTATGTGTATATAATAGTGATGTAAAACTATCAATAGTCTCCGCTATCGATAGTTTCAATAGTATCAGACATAAAACTATCGATAGTCTGAGGGGGGGAGGGGGGTAAAATAGTGGAATTTTTCATATGGAAAGATAGGAGCTATAATTTCCATTATTACAGCCATTCCACATTTACATTGAATTTTTTCTCTCCCTTTTTTATTATGGAATAAGATGAACATTTCTGTGAATAGAGGACGGGTCCATTATTCCTTGAAATAATTGTTACCAGTTTCAAGCTTAGTCGTAACTGCAATTATTAAAAAAAATATCAAAAGGGCAAAGAAACTGTATTCAGAGGAAAGCTATACCAACTCTCTTGAAGGAACCATGCAACCAGGATTCCCAGTTGACGAAATAGTTGATTTAACATAGCAACATTTGAAACGCAATCCTCGAATGTGTCGGTGTTTTTGAAGAAAAATGGGCGTTGTTGTGACATATGTCTAGGCAATTATCAGGTATTTGATTTATAGAGGTTGAAAATATTTTGTTATAAAAAAGTTAATTTTTTTTTAATGGAATAGATAAGCATGTTTTATAAGGTGCTTAGAGGCAGAGGCTATCACTTTATTCTTTAAAAACAATGTTATCGATAGTACTATCGATAGTTAAAAAACTATCGATAGTCTAGATAGTTTAAAACTATCGATAGTCTTACATCACTAGTAAGTACATTGCTTGACAACATTCATATATAAAAAAAAATCAAGGACCCAGATTATCAAGGATCTATTGTATATCTTTGTACTCACATAAGGTACAATTGTAATAAATGAATAGAACTTTCTGTTTAAGTATATGCTTAAGTATATATTAGTTACATGCTTTATAAAAGTTTGCATATATATCGCCTATACTCTACAAGGAAAAAGAAGCCTGGATATCTAATGCCAGAGTTCTCGGGAGAGGTAGACTATTGAAAATAGGATCCTGGAAGCACTCTGGGAAATAATTTATTAACAGTATCTCGAGTCCCTCTTCTTTTCACTTAGCCTAAAAGGAAATGTCAAGAGTTGTCAACGAGACGCGCCAACGTCGCGATAGCATGAGTTGCAGTCTTGGAAATTCCACTTCTTAATACAAATAATAAATGTCTAAGAGTTACCCGTTAAAATATAGTTATAATGATTATGAATTGTTAACTTCAGATGTTTTGTTTTGTTTTTTTAACTTTATGCCTCTAAGGCTTATCAGACGATGCAACAGTGGAAGTCTTAAATTTTGCCTATCCAGGTATAAGTGGGATAGGGATCTTTAACGAGTACCTGACATCGTACAGGCTTGGGACCTCCATTTTAAGTCCTATCCGAGGGACGGCATAGTCAAGGATTTTTTACTCCCATTAAAATATGCTAGGGCCACCAGTGTTTCTCAAACTATGTTTGAATCTTATATATAATTAAAAATCTTAGAATAAAAAAAATTAAATAATCCAGTAATTTGTTGGTTATAATGGCTTAAGAAAATGTTTCGTTCTCAAACCAATCAGCAACTTTGGTTCTAAAAAGCAAGAATTTAAAATATTGGATCTAGGGTAATTACAGAGTTAATTACATGGTAATTACAGAGACAATTACATGGTAATTACAAATTTCATGCCACCACAGTTACATCTTACACTTTTAACTCAAATATCCTGATTATTGAGAAGTAGCTGTATATCCCGGTTTCAACCAGGGAATTTCGACTCGTCTCTAATGTAAAGCGAGATTATAACGATTTTTATAACAATGAAGAATATACCCAGATATTGGCTTAAGTTATGCAATTTTAATATGGACTGGTGTTCGCACTTGGTATGAAAGAAACATAGCTGTATATACCGGTTTCACCCGGAGAATTTCATTTTGTATTTTCGAATCAAACGGTCGATTTCGTAAAGACTAATGTAAAGCGTTTATTGTTAGAACAATAAGGAATATATCCAGAGATAGGCTGAAGTCATGCATTTTTAATATGGACAGGTGTTTGCACCTGGTATCAAAGAACCGCTGAGCGAAATTAGGGGAATTTAAGACAAACGGTATGGATTTCTATAAAGAACAAACAAACAAACAGAATTTCATCTTCATTTATATATTTTAGGTTAAAATTCCTATTATATTGTAAACAAATAAAAAAACCTCTTTTTAAATAATTTAAAATGGTGTTCACCCACAAATTAAGATTAGATTAATAAAAAAATCTCTGTTCACGCAAGTCCCTATGAAGATAGCATACGATATAATTAATGATGAATGGGAAACTATTAAAAGTCACACACCTATAAATAACAAAGCAATTTACATGGAAGGTTTAAAATTAGTAAATAGTAATAACGGAATGTTCACCTATGATGGTAAGCTCTATAAACATTTGCGAGGTCTACCTATGGGAATTTAGGTTAAACTTCCCTTTATAAGCAAAAGCCAAATTAATACTCTTCACCAAGCATTCAATAATTTTAATGAAAATTTGCAATTTACATGTGAAATAGAGCAAAATAATTGCATTAGGTTTCTAGATATGTTGATAATAAAAAGCAACAGCCGACTAACATTTAAATGGACTAGGAAAGAAGAATGCAGCAACAGAATTTTAAATTACTTGTCCTGCCATCCATCAATCAAAAATTAAATAAAAAATTTAATGTAATGTGTAACTTGATGAACAAAGCCATAAAACTAACTGACAGTATATATCTGAAAGAGGTAAAGGATCGAATTTTTGATATTCTGAATAAAAACCTGTATCCCAAGAAATTAGTTTCGTGCACATGGTACAAAATCATGAATGAAATAAATAAACCAAAGTTGCCTACTAACAATAATAATGATGGTCCCCCCCTGGCTCGGTACAGAACGCTAACCTATATAAAGCATTTATCTGAATCCCTAAAGCAAAGGTTCATAGAATATGACATCAATGAAATAAAAATCACTTACAAACCATGCAATAAACTTCATTAAATACTTACCCCGCTCAAAGATAAAATTGCAACTGGTTTTAATTCTAACCTGATTTACAAAATTAATTGCCTGGATTGCCAAAATGCATATATTGGCATGACTACTCAAAATCTCTGTAATAGAATCTATCAGCATAAAAATTCATGCACAGAATACAAAAATAAAAATAAAGGAATAAAAGAACCTATAACTGCCCTAGCTAAACACACTTCCGAGCATAAGCATAGCTTCGATTATGACAAAACTATAATTTTGCATAAAGAAAATTCTGAGCAAAAATTAAAATATCTTGAAGCACTATATATAGCTGCAAATATTAATAAGGTTGTCAATTTTAAAACTGATGCAAGAAATCTTAACAACTTTTTTGCTGAAACTATTAACATTTTAAACCAACAGTGAATTATTTATTCTAGATTTGCCTTTGCTTTTCATATGTTTTATATATATATATATATATATATATATATATATATATATATATATATATATAATTCTAGTGAATGATGTTATGTGTGTAATGGATGTGAGGGTGTATGTATATATGTGTAGATGTAAATTTAAATTACTTTATTTGAACCTTCTTCAACTTTAATATTGTGTTTAATTTTCTATAGACCTTATTCAGTTATTATCTCTGTTATCTAAATTTGTTTGAATGTTGGCAACACTGTATATTTCCCTGTTAGCCCTCCTTCCATATGGGAAGGTTTCAGTCTCTTTCTAGCTTGCTTGCGAAACTGTAATAGCCCTGAAGATGCCTGAATATTAATCTGCATGATTAAGTGAATTATTGAAATAATACGAGACTTTGAGGCCTTGCATTCTATACCTATTATATTGATTAGAAACCAAAACATATGTTTATTTCTGTTTCAATGAACAAGTTCTAGAAGACGCTATTTACTATTTATTTTCCTTGAGGATTAGATCTTCTGAATATTATACATGTATTTGTCAAAATATTTTTTTGAAAGTTGAAAAGAACTTAATTAACTAAGGCACAATGAGATGTCCAAATGAACCAGTACTTTGGATTCGGACTTCCAATGAGGGAATCCAAAGGAGAGAGAGACCAGGGGCTTGTTTAATATGCCCCGGACTTGTTTAGACCAATTAGTGTTGGCGGTCAAGTTCAAAGCTTAGCGAGAAACTTATCCCGTCCATCAGTATGATTAAAGGTGTGTAATCAGTTAAGTCTTTGTTGATTTCAAGTCTACAGCTACTCAACGCTCCTTAATCAACATAATGCTTTTTAATCCTGAATGACAATTACTAATTGTGACTTTTATTTAATCATTTTTTTTTTTGGGGGGGGGGGGGGGGTAAAGGTGGGAGAATAGGGATGAGAATGCTCTTTACAATGCAAAATTTGTTTCTTTTTTCAATATAAAAACGAAAAATTGGATACCTAAACACACATTATATCATTATTGATATTAAGTATTTTAATTTATTTTATTTTTTCGTTTCTATTTATTTATTTTAATTTTCATATTTTGTTATTATAATTTTTATTCTTTTTGTATTGTTTTATTATAAAATAATCATAATTTGATTTATTTGTTTTCATTATTTAAATGTTACTGTATCTATCTTCTTGTATTTGTTTTTTTTAATTTATACTTGCTGGCCCGTGCGAAGCATTCTAAACTATTTAAATCCCACTTAGTTAAAGTACACACCATATATTTAGTATCATAGAGTGCGTATTTAGTGCGCCATGGGCATAGATGAGGGTTGAAGTAAAGAATAGATGTGTTTAAATTGTCGAATATTTATTTTTTTAAACATAAGTTTAAGGTATTTAGATATTTACATTTACAGGTGTGTTTGAGGTGTTTACAGGACCTCTTTGAACACTATGTTTGAAGTTACGATATGGTCATCTTTGTCATTGTTTGTTGGTGGCTTTATTTTACACAGACATAGATGTCAATGAAAGAGCGCACCCAGGTAAATGCCATATACAACTGTCCGTGTGAAAAAACAGGGTCAGGCAAGTAAAATCCTGTACTTGAATATATGTACATATCGGTTTTGAGGGAAGTCAGTGCTGAGAATTGCAGTTTTTTGCATACAATTCGCAAACGAAGGGGCTAATCTAAAACGTTTATACAAACGAAAATGTTCTCCTTGAAAACCTGAAAAGATTGAGACCGTTAAGAGACCTCTACAACCATTTTCATTTTTACAAAAACCGCGGTTGATAATAACTTGCAATTGAAGGCGAAATGAGTGATTTGTATATTTTTCCGGTGTAGAGGTTAAGGAAAGCTTTAAAATGATATTTCATTCATGTAATATGATGAAGTATTAAGGAATTTATGGCGTACCGACAAAAAAAAAAAAAAAAAAAGGCCTTGAGAAATAACATACATGATTTTAAAAGTAATTAAATGAACCTGGAATTTCTGTCTAGTTATGTCTGGGGGGCAAATGGCAGGGGTAAAGGGGGCTGAGGCGGAAGACATGTGCGGGAGTCTTCCTACCCTCATGTGGGAACATCAGGCTATAGTGCCCCCCCACTCACTGTCTGTTGTTCCCCGCTTGCCCGATCCCCTGCAACGCCTACTGTCACCTCCTTGTGGTGCCCCCTGGGGAGTTGTTTACAACTCGCGAACGACAGAGGCGCTGGCACGGGCCAGTCCTCCTTAGGCCATGGTGGTAAGCCCCCGCCATCATGCCCTAAGTAGGAGAATCCGTAGGACAGGCTTAGTCAAAAACTACCTGTCTGGCCCGCTATCCATTCGGGATTTAAGGCGGTGATGCCAAATGGTACCACGGGGATGACGCTCTCCCGGGCGTCATCGTTGGGTGGTGCCGGGACCCCTAGGGGTGTCCGGTATGGACGTGGTGGTCGTGGTTACTGGGACCACCAAACGCCGACCTGTACAGGTCATGAGTGTTTGTTGGGGTCAGGCTGGTTAGCAGGTTCTGTCCCCTTCCTCTCTTTTCTTGCCTCCGAAGTCGTGGAAGCGCAAAAGCCGCTGTCTAGTTATGTCTGTTAAGTTAAATATAATAGTAAACAGATAAATATAAAAACAAAGAACTTAGATGACCAAGCTTTTTTTCTACCTACACCATACCTAAAACCTAGTAAAACAACCAAAAGAACAATTCGTAGTGCTCTAGATAAGTACAGACAAAAGTTATTAGCATTGCTGTGTATATTGTCCGACTAAACAGTAATAGTCTATCTGTATATGTTTTCTTTTTATAGTGTTTTTTTCTGATTTTTCTTTTAGTCGTTATGTTTTTATCATATGCCTTAAAATATCATTAATCATATACTATAAAATGAAATATTAAACATTCATTTTTACCCCTCTCAAAATAGCAACAAATTTCTTACTTACTATCTTCTTTGTCAAAAATGCATGTACAAGCTCAAATGAGATAAACTTAAATGCATACTCCAAGATATTGTTTTTACTGAAGAATTTATTTTAGATATTATACATAAATAGCAAGTTATAAAAGTGGCAAAATTAAAAAAAAAATACTTCCTCAACTTCTACAAAATAAATAATTCATTAGTTTCATTTAATAGTATAGCAATATCTTGCTCTACAAAAGGCCTGAAAACATTCTATTAACCACAGAAAAATGACTAAAAAAATCTGGTGCGATGCGCGCAACACACAACTTTTACTTACGAACTTACTTGGATTAGAAATCGACATGTTTCAATAATATGTAAACGCCATTCCTCAACTTCATATATTTAAGTATATTCTTATATTTGTAGATCTCCATAAGTTATAGAGTATCTGTATAGCAAAATTTGATAATTCTCAGCACCTTTCGATTCATTATTGCTAATTTATATATGAAGGGACTAATTTCATCAACAGTCGAGTTTTTTTACTGCTTGCTTGTTTTTTACTACGAGTTTCTTTTTGCAAATACATCGTGAAGGTGAATCGACAGGTGTATTTTAAGCCGTTTTTGAGTAAACAAAAAAAAACAAGTGATAATGAGACAACAGTTATTAAGTAAAGTTACCCCTCCGTTTAACCAATTTCGATGAAATTTCGGCTTTCGCATCACGGTCATATACATACATCAAATATCAAGTTTGATTAAAATCGTTAAATTCGTTTTTGAGTAAATAAAAAAACACGAAAAATGGGACAACATTTAATAAGTAAAGTGCCCCCTCCAATTAATCAATTTTGATGACATTTTTACTGTCGCATCGCGGGCATATAGGTACACCAAATACCGAGTTTAATTAAAATCGTTGGTGCCGTTTTTGAGAAAATCGAAAAAAACCTAAAAATTTGACAAAATTCTTTAAATAAGTACCCCCTCCGTATGACCAATTTTGATGAAATTTTTGCTGTCACATCGTGGGCATATACATACACTAAATACCCCATTTCAGGTCTGTGCGGTTTATAGTTTTTGAGCTAGTCTGTTCACATACACACACACAGACCATTTCGTGGGACTTGGTTAATTGGACTCAGGGGACCCCAAAATGTGTATCTCCGTTGAAAACCGGAAGTCGAAATTTTTCACGATCGCAATACTTTCCTTACTATATATTTCATATATAGGTAAGTGAAAGTAAAAATGAAAAATATAGGTATAAGGATTATTTATTCTAACCGCTAACCGTGCACGCTACCCAGAGAAATTACTCATGCCTTCTTCACCAAATTTAAAAATTAGAATTCACAAAACTATGTTTCTGGCGGTTTTTCACAATGTAAAAACATGGCCGTTGACAGTAAGGGATGAGCAACGCCTTGAGATCTTTGAAAATAATGTACTGTGTAGAATATTTGGTAGAGCTACACAATGCGGAATTGCGTGAACTTTACCTGATAAATGTAATTGATGTTATACCTGCTCGACGGTTAAAGTAGGCGTGCAAAATTGCGAGCCCTAGTTGCGAACGAATACCTAAAAGATCGATGGTATTCGTATTCGTAATGGCGAAGGTGGAAGGATTCGATGAGGAATTCTTGTGGAACTGTGATTGGACGGGGAGAAGTGGATGGAGATGCTTATAGAGGGATCGGTGATGACGGCAACGGGCCTTCGGGTTCGTTAAGCGTTAATTCTATTCTATACCCACGCTACACGAAAATATTATAAATGTCGTAAGAACCAAGCCTTCCTTCAACAGAACAATTCTTTTAAGAATAAACTAGATCATATTTTAAATACATTGGCCCAAATAATTTTGATCGGAGGCCCCCCACCCCGGAAACTTAATCTAATACATCAATACTTGATCAGGGGAAAAAGATTAATTGACATAGGTATATGATTAATAAATTGACATTTTTATGGTATATGATTAATGGTATTTTAAGGCATATGATAAAAACTGAAAAAAAAAAATATAAAAAAACACTATAAAAAGAAAGCATATACAGATAGACTTTTCCTAATTAATAAATTTTAAATATATCCTTCAAGGGAATGAATACTCTATAACTTTTCAATTCACACCTTTTTGAAAAAAAAAAAACCGTTAGAAAGATTTTTCGAAAATGTTTACATTATATTAAACTGCAGAATTTTTTCTACTTCTCCTTACGAGATGAATTGACATAATTGATAAATTGTAAATATATTCTTGAAGGAAGTGAATACTCTAAAACTTCTCAATTCACAACATTTTGTAAAAAAAAAAAAAAAAAAAAAAAAATTAATAAATTATACATGTTTGTTTGTTGAAATATTTTTTTGAAGGTTGAGAAGAACTTAGTTAACTTAAACTTAAGACACAATGCGATGTCCAAATAAACCTGGAATTTCTGTCTAGTTATGTCTGTTAAGTTAAATATAATAGTAAACAGATAAATATAAAAACAAAGAACTTAGATGACCAAGCTTTTTTTCTACCTACACCATCCCTAAAACCTAGTAAAACAACCAAAAGAACAATTCGTAGTGCTCTAGATAAGTACAGATAAAAGTTATTAGCATTGCTGTGTATATTGTCCGACTAAAAAGGAATAGTCTATCTGTATATGTTTTCTTTGTATAGTGTTTTTTTTTTTTCTGATTTTTCTTTTAGTCGTTATGTTAAGTACGTTAATTCACAACTTTTTGTAAAAAAAAAAAAAAAAAAAAAAAATGGAAAGATTTTTCGAAATATTTCAAATTATATCAACTGCAGGAAATTTTTTATTCTTCATATTTCATTCCAGGTGCTGTTGTTTTTTTTATACTACGCACCCTCTTCAAGATATATAGGAGTGAAGAACAATTTAAAGAAAAGGGAAAATTTCATTAAAAAAAAAAAAAGGAACTACGTGACTTTTTTTTATTTTAAGGCAGGGTTAGCCTGGAATATCTTTATATACTCGTATATAAAAATCTCGTTTCCGGATGTTTGTCAGTGGTAACCTCAGAAACTATTCAACCGATTTAGAGGAAATTAGGGTATTTGTGTGTAGTTTTGTCCAACTGATTGGCCTCAATATTTCTTTTATTGCAAATTAAATGCTAATTATACTACGATAGAGTGTGATTATTTGTAAGTTCTATAAATTTCCACAGATGGCGGTGCAAGTTGATTTATTGATATAACTCTTCTTTTTTTTTTCAATATTTAGGGTAGAAAGCATTCAGTTGCCAAATCGTTTTTTTCCAGGTAGGACTTTTTCCCATGGGCAATTAAGTTTCGCCTTTTCAGTGTGGGGGAAATATCGAATCTATTTGTTTTAGTAAAATACAGGTTAAATAAAAATTGTTAATTCTAAGAATAAAGAAAAATGTAAATTATATTTTATAATATACTCATTCATAAAATTAAATTTTTATGTTTTGATAAGTAGTTCAGTAAGAACATGTGGTTTTTATCTTTATCAGTGAATTTAAATTTGACTGCATTAAAAAGAATAGGATATAATTAATTCGACGCATTATAGTTACTCAGCCACAGCAACGCACGGTCGGGTCTCCTTGTATCATCATATTCTTTGATACTATGTTGCAGAAATCATAACAAAGCTGCCTTTGTATTAACTGCAGTCACAGAAATAAGAGGAGATTTAAATTTCTTTTTTAAAGTGGATATGATATAAATTAACCCGTTTTATCCCACTGCCCCAAAAATGGGGCATTGATATAATCATGCTTTAAGTTTAATGTAAGCGATTTTTTGCATTCAAAACTGGTTTCACACTATATCGGAACCACAGAGTATCGATTGTTGTGAATGCCACAGTATAACATTCCATATGAGATTTATAGTTTTCCACTAAACAAAGGATTATTAGCGTGGAGTGCTATAAAAAGTAAGTAATTTTTTACTTTCACTTACCTATATATGAAATATATAGTAAGTGGAAGTATTGCGATCGTGAAAAAATTCGACTTCCGGTTTTCAACGGAAATAATTGGGGTCCCCTGAGTCCAAATGACCAAGTCCCGCGAAATGGTCTGTGTGTGTGTGTGTGTGAACAGACTAGCTCAAAAACTATAAGCCGTGCGAACCTAAAATTGGGTATTTAGTCTAGGTATATGCCCGCGATGTGACAGCGTAAATTTCATCAAAATTACTTAAAGAGAGGGGGTACTTTACTTAACAACTTTTTAGGTTTTTTTCGATTTTCTCAAAAACGGCTCTACCGATTTTCATTAAATTGAGTATTTGATCTACTTATATGCCCGAAATATGACTGTAAAAATTTCATCAAAATTGATTAACCGGAGGGGGGACTTTACTTAATAAATTTTGTAAGGTTTTCACGTGTTTTTTTTATTTACTCAAAAACGGCTTTAACGATTTTGATCAAACTGGGTATTTGATGTATGTATATACCAAACATGTAAAAGCCAACATTTCATCAAAATTGGTCCAACTGAGGGGGCACTTTATATCATGACTTTTTTTCCAATTTTTACCTTTTTTTCGATTATCAAAAACGGCTTTAACGATTTTTATCAAATTCCTCATGTTTAATGAAAATTAGGTTTTCTTTAATATCAGGTAAGCTTTATCATTATTAAAATGTTTTGAGGGGGCTTTTTTTTTGGGGGGGGGGCCTTCTTTCTTATAAAGTACCTCTGTTTTTGTTGTTTACATAGAGAAATTAACTGTCTCTCGTTACGCCTAAAAATAAGAAATGGCTAAATATGAGACATGATAAAAATAAAGAAAACATAAAGAGGAGAAAAAAAGAAAAATATTCAGTCAACTCATAAAACTCGTTGAGCCCACGCTTTCGGAGTACGCCTTTAATGACAGACCATTGTTCATAATTAAAGCCGTTCTGTTCATTTGAGAAGTGGCAATTAACAAAACGCATTAATTTCTAATCTAAGTAAGTTGGTAAGTGAAAGTTGTGTGTTGCGAGCACGCACCAGATTTTTTTCAAGAGCAGTGATTTTAGGTTTTAGTTTTCTGACTATAATATTACTTAACAATATCTGTAATTATGATTAATAATACCCAGTATACCAAACATTTGTAATTTAGGGGATTTATCACAGGTTTTATTAGGTGCCCATTTTTTGGGGCAGTGGGATCGGCCGGGTCCGTTTACCTAAACATTCTTTTTTTTATTTGTTTATTTTTTTTTTGAGAAGGTTCACCGTTGAAGGAGCTGTTTCGCTAATAACTTAGTGATGAGGCATTTAGAGCAAAAGTTTACATAAAGGGGCCAGATATCCACCTAATTGTTAACTGTCTGAACATTTATAAATATGATCCTGAATTAGCCATCGATGAGGCAACGATGCCTTATTTCGGTCGGCATTTGGCAAATCAACACATCCATGGAAAACCCATTAGACCCATTAACCCAAGGTGTAGTGCAGTACTTCAGTGCGAACCATATCAGGAAGTTCAGTATGAACCATATTGGAGGGCCTGTAATTCTTGACATAGTGTCAGAAATACCAGTAAACGACAACAATGTGGTGACTATATCTTCCACTCAGCATGGCATCGAACCCGTCCAGCGGGCCAATAGGTCGATTGCTGCAAAGAAAAAGAAGATACTTATTGACCAACTTTTTTTTTGTGCCCAGTAATGATGCTGGATGAAAACATTTCAAAATTCCGAGTCAACATCCAATGAAAAAATGCAATGCAGAAAACCAGCACCAACCAAACGACCGAGCCTTCATACCAGCGTTTCGAAGAGAGCTGTTAATGATGTTAGGTTCGAGGGACATGGCCATATAATAATTTCAAGTCCAACCCAAATCAAGCATTGTACAACAAATCAGTTGTAAAAAATGTACAACAAAAAATGTGATGTTGGTTGTTTTGCAAATTGCTTTGAAATTTTTCATTCCTAGTTTTATTTCTTAGATATTACTTCATGTCATGCAAATGTGCTTTATTATGTAAATCATAAAGTTCTTTTTGTAGTTTGTGAATAAAAGTAATTTTAAAAAATGATTGTTAATTTATAATTGCCATGTACCCTTCCGTTCCCACTTGGGGCGGGGGGCAAAACCCCCCCCCCAGGCGATGTTTTTGTGTTGATACTTAGCACGTACACTACTAATGGGCTAATTTCATTGCGTACTGAGTTTAAACCTGAAATATTAATTTTTGAAAAGTTGGGATGAAACGGGTTAATTTTATATGTATTGTAAATTATAATTTACATATTAGTTCAGGAGAGCTTGTTAAATAATGTACACTACATACAACAAGCTGGGATGTTAGATAATGCAACATAATATCTGATGTCGCTTTTCGGCTTTCAGGAGGGCCAATAATTAATTACCAAACTTAGAACAATGCACAATATTCGAGATATAGTGACGTCTGATTGCTCCGAGCCAACCCCTAACAATTCCCAGTCTGAATTAATTGTCCAAGTCCGACCATCAACATTTAGTATACCTCGATATCCGTTCTTATATTTTTCGTAAAGTATGTATAATTAATATTATATACTAAAACTAGGCATTTTTATATCATGGGAATTTTATATCATGTAAGTCCATTTTTATATCATCTATCCCATCAAATGGTATCATAATATCAGAAATGTTAAAATAATTTTCTTGGATAAAAAACCTACGAGGGAACGACACGATCTGACTCTAAAATATCTTGATGAAACATTTGTTGGCTAAAAATATTAAACACGAATTTCGCTGTTTGTGTGTAGGGGCCCAAGGAGCCGAAAAAAAAAAAAAATTAAATATTTCATCTCGAGATGAAATAATGACATTGATGGCACAATTCTTGCTCCAAACATTTTATCGTAGAAAGTAGATTTAAGGTAAAATATACTCGTTCAAAAATTCAATTCAAGAAAACTACCATTACAGATTTTTTAATAGTGGAAATCATGAATGACTCGTATGCAGGACATTCAAAAATATTGAAAATATTGTTTTTCAATTTTTCGAAAGTGCAGCGTTCGAGTCTGAAGTAATTTTTTGTATGAACAATTTTATAAAGGTAGTTTTCATTAAGATATAATCATTTGTTTACTATTTCAGTGATCTAAAACTTAATGTTTGGAACGGCTGTAAATTTAAAATTAAAATTAAAAATGAAAATTTTACTACAACGATCATATTGGTATCATTATTTAATCTCGAGATATAAAATAAATAGTTTAGTGTTGTTTAATTTTTTTCTCGGCTTCTCATCGGCGTGAGCTGTTGCTAGGTACTATTGTATTAAGGTTGTTATATACTGCCAGACTATTAATAAAATAAAAAGGTATACAATTTTTAAAGATAAATATTATTTAAAGCGTTTATCACAAAATGTTGATATTGGAGTCACTCTGTCAACTTAAAGGCTCAAATCATATTAAAATCTCCGTTTCAATGAATGATTTTATTTTATATACATCATAATATTGTAACACTTCTGTGTGTCAACAAATATTTATTAACGAAAATATAACAATTTTCAATGACAAACGAATTATAAAGACATAAATATTCGAGAAGGTTACAAAAATTATAACTTTGTAGCACACAAATCATATGACTTGAGCTTCAGAGTCAAGACACAGACTAAGCCTCTTCAGGCTTAGTTGTAGGCTCTTCCTTACATGTAGTTGTAAGGAGAGTCTAGAACGTTGTAGAATCTCATGGAAGCTGGTGGAAAGACGTAGATGGAGCTCGAACAATCTAGATCCAAACAGTCCGCTCCAACCGCTTAGTTTGTTCCAACAAACGGTCTGGGATTTCAAATCATATGTTTTTGTATTTAAAGATTTAACGTTAAAATATTGATTTAAAAACATAATAATATAAATATGATATGAAATATCTCTGAAAAGAAGGCGTAGGAAGCTTTAAGAGGTTTAGCGGCCGAAATTATTTCAGGACTGACAGGTTATTTTTTGAGATATGGAGGGATTTCGTGCGTGAGATTGACGGGGAATCGAACTTGTTCGCTAGCGGAAGGTCAAAATATCGATAAACGACCCTGGTTTACCAATGACAGGCCAAATTCCGCGTTCTGACATGCTTAGCTACAATATTTGTACAATCTTTTTACAAGGGGATGTCACATGTATTGAAGACGAGATTTAAAGCGCCTGTCAACAACATATCGACAATCAGCTTTGACAATCAGACTATCAGATTTGATAAACGTTATAGAATGACATGTAGGCATGGAGAAGGATGGCCCCAAGCCGGTACTTCTTCCCCTGGCTTGATTCAGTTATTCAGGTTCAGTTCAAGAAGAAGATCTCTCATCCAACGCCTTTTTAATCTCCTCCACACATTTATGGGCAATTCATCTGTAGCCATATCTCTTATTAGTAGGTTTATATGTCGTGTAGGTTAGTGTGGAAACGTTTGTAAAGAGTCTTGATGTATTGGTCGACTGTTGGCATATGGAAGTCGGTATGTAAGGTTTGATTAGTCACGTACCAAGGTGCTTTTGAAACAAGTCGTAATATTTTGACTAAAATGTCTGAATTTTTTTAATATGTAATTTTTAGCTATGTCGTATATAAAACAACAATCTCAAAACATTTCTCGAGAGTAGATTAATTTACAAAACACCGGACAAACTATCCTTTATTTATTATATATAAAAATTCCACCAACAGGCAAATTGCCCAATTAAAGGCGGTAAACAATATCATTTAATGATATTTATTTTTCATTGTTATTATTTTATAATTAGTAACAGGTATAATAAAACTAGTTTTTCCTTGTATTTTTTGGCACGTATTCAACTACTTCGGTCCATATTGTCATAAATGCCATTATTAGTTTAGGTCATTTTATTTAAACAGAAGTTTTTTTTTTGTTTTTTTTAAAGAGTGAAAGGTATCATACAGTTAGTAATGTTACTAACCCAGTTAATGAAGGATAAATTCTTAGAGAACAGGATTCTTTGAAGGTCAGTTGAAAATCAATGTACTAAAAATAAATAAATAATGTAAAAAAACCGAACCACCGCTTGTGCGCTCCGATATGAATTGAATTTCTTTTAGGTACTATTGGGATTCAGCAGTAACTGCTGAATATAATCTTTCCTCGTTTATCTGGACTAACTGGGACCATTGACTATCAGTATAATACGGAACAATGGATATTTAAAAACAACGCCAATATCACGAATTTTAAATTATTACGAGATAAAAACAATATTATTTCAAACACATAGGATTTTTTAAAAAATATTTTATTTTTTATTTAGACATGCATGACATATAACATTTTTCTTAATTTTTCTATCTACTAACGAAACATGCAAATAGGCTCATACTCAGCATAAGAAGATATAAAAAATTACACCAAAAAAAATGGAATTAATACACAAAAAATAAAATGGAAAGCTATTCATATTATTTCATTGCAATTAATTGGTACTAAAAAGTTCATCTGGCTTTTATTTCATAATTTTATGTTTACATCAAAATTACATAGACTTTTTGAAGAAAATGCATACTTAAAAAAAAAAAAAAAAAAACAGTGAAGCTAATTTAAGCTTCTTCAATACAAATATTTTTGTAAATTAAAGATAAATCTATTCGGTATATAAATTTTTCATTATATTCTTCCTGTGAGTGTTAAAAATTATCTATGTGAAGATTTAATAAAATAAAAATTCCAGTAATATTATTGGGAATTCAGTTAAACGAGGCTTCATTGTATTTCGACTAGTTCCATTAAATACATGCATAGAAAAAAAAATCTTAATAGGTATAACGATCGACAAATATCCGAAAATACAATCATAATAATTAAAATAGACTTCAAATTTAAAATTTAAAATTCGTTTAAAGTTCAAGAGCTTGAATTAAACGGAAAATTCATCACTAAATAATAAGACCTTCAGTTCTTCCAACGGATGTAAATTATGGAAATTGGACCTTTTACCTATAATTTAATAAATTTTCATCTCCTTCATTTTTCCTTTTCGCATTCCTCCTAAAATTATTCAATTTAGAACTAAAACATCAGTTATTAACGTAAAGGTTCAATTTTTTTTTTTAGGTACTTATTTATATTCAATGAAAACATTTCTGTAACTAGTGCCTTTTTAATGTTTGAGAAAAAATAATATTCTTATCAATGTGTGTGTATGTATGAGCAGCTACATTATTCACCACATAAAAGAGAATCTCTTATTAATGGAACTATATAAATAGAATAGCACAATAAAGCACGGGGCACAATGAAACAGTCAGTGCACTGGGTGAACCAAAAGTTCCAGAGCGTATGTCATTATTCTAAATTATTTCACACTTGTAAAACCTATTTTTAACAGCTTGACTGTTAATAATGCCAAAAGAAAGTGAACTGCGTTCCGCCACTCTGTAGGAAGAGATTTTATTGCGCAACCAACAAAAATCGTATAGCTAAATAGCAGATTTGTTGAACCATCGTTTTTCTACAGTAATATGCGTGATTATTAGTTAGTTATAAAGGTTATAAAGAACGAGGTACAAATGCAAAAAACCGGTGAAAATATCTTCCGAGGAAATTAAGTGAAAGAATGAAGAGAAAAATTGAAATCGAAGAGCTGAAAAATCCAGCTGTAATTGCAGGTGCCCTAGCTAATATGGTCGAATCAATTTCTGGAATTCTGGAATGAAACTTTAAGGAATTCTGGTAGGAATTCCGAGAAAAAAAACCTTACAGTGTTGAGAGGAATCGCAGATAACGGCTTGCTTTTGCTAGGAAATAAATTAACTAACCCACCAATGTTTGGCAAAATGTGTTGTTTTCTGATGAGAATAAGTTTAATTTGATTGGATCTGATGGCCGGAAGACTATTTGGTGAAGAAAAAAAGAAGAATTGAATAAGTGAAATGTGTCGATTACTGTGAAGCATGGAGGTGGAAATGTAATGGTTTGGGAATGCGTATCCTATAATGGGGTTTTTTATTTATTAAAATTGGAAATCACGTACCAATCGAAGAAATTTTAAATGCAGAAGGTTCTGTGAGGATTTTGCGCCATAACCTCAGAGCAAGTGGGAATCCAGGATCAATTCATTTTTCAACAGGACAACGATAGCCAATAAAACAAAATAATGGCAATTTTTTAACGTTCGTAAACAACTGCACTGCTCTCCGCAGTCATCATACCTAAATATAACTGAAAATTTACGACACACAGTGAAAAACTAAATGTTAGAAAACACAATGAATTTGGAAGACACCATCTCAAAAATCTTTTAATCCAGGAATGGGAAAGAATTAATACAGATTTATGTAATTGAAAACCTGGTTGATTCAATGCCAAGACGTTCACTGGCAGTTGTCTATGCAGTCCATTTGTACAAAATATTAAAATTTACATAAATTATAAAATCAAAGCGTAAACATGTGATCTGCAAAAGGGGTAGAGGTTATCCAGTTCTGCAACATCTGTCGGTCGTGCGGTATAGGATACACTGCGCCTCTTAACCATAGGATTACCATGTCGGTGGGAGGAGAGGCCTTTAGACCCCAGATATTTCTCCACTCTGTTTTGCACCTAAATTATTAAATAAAAAAAGTAGTAATGGTCAGAAAAACATTGTATAGAAAATTCTCTGTACTATTATATATTCAGAAGAAACTATAACTATCTATAAACATCAGATATCGACATCTTTAGTTTTCTTAAACGAAACCTGATTCCATTCAAACATTAAAAGGTTTTTGTTTTTTTATTTTATTAAGTGAGTTAACACTGTATTCTACCAAAGACTTCAATTATTAGTTTGACCTAAGACAGCTTCGTACTAATATTATTAATAAGTATAACTATAAGTATTCATAAGCAGGCTGTGAAGTAATAATAATAATTTATGTTAATGCCTGAAGGGACATTGATAAGATATTTCGCAATGGAGGAGACAAGTCTCTTGATCTAAATGTCAGGCGCCGTAGTCAACCAAAGAAATATTTAATGAAAGAACCCTTTGATTACATGGACCATCGGCCTGAGCATGACGCAACCAAGACACAGACACACACAAACACACACACACACACACGCACACACACACATACACACCCCAAGGAACTTCTATGAGAAGCCGCCTGTGATGATTGCCCAGCCTTCTGTGTCTAAGCCAAACTGCCATCATCTTCCATCCATATCGATCCTATTATTTGACCTACTTACAACACACATTTCTCCGAAATAAAGACTATTCATTTTTATTAAACGGTTTGATTTTTATTGACGATTTGTATAAAAACTATAAATAAGATCATTACAACCTATGGTTACTGGTGCATTACTTCCAAAATAAAAACCATTTTTGGGTCAATTGAAGAGAAGACCGTGGTGACGCTTAAGCTATATACATAACAGCTGGATCTCTGAAATGATTTCGAAATTATATTATTATTTAACCGACTTCGAACGAAAGAGGAGGTTACTCAATTCGATACGTATGTGACTTTCTTTTTTTTTTGTGCCTTTTTTTTTTTTTTCTATGTATGTTCACCGATTACTCAGAGATGGGTGGACCAATTGGAACGAAACCTTTTGCATCTTGTAGAGTATTTTCCCAAGGTGGTCCCATTTAAACCTTTTTGGGGTTCCTAATTTATTTAAGAAGTTATCGGGAAAAAACATGAAAATAATTATTTAATTATCGCTCAAAATGTTTACTTATTGGAAAAACATATGGCATATATAACATAAGGTATGCTCCAACAAGCTATTAAAACTAATTGATAACTAACAAATCCAAATATTGTATTACTGCTGGATGAATCAAATGGGAAAACCAACCAATCAAATTCAGTATCAAAAGAGTGGGGGGAGAACATGAGCAGTATGTTAGTTATCGATGTGTTTTACGTGCTTGTTGGAACAAACCTATACATAACCTTAACTAATTTTTCAACATTAGATTTAAATGAAGATATAAATATCAGCAGAATATAATATCGCTGTCGTTTTCTGTAGTGATATTAGCATAAATAATAGATAGATGTATATTCACCGATAACAGTAAACCTTCTTAATTTAGATCTAATCGACAGTTGGACACCATAATCATAAGACAACAAAATTCGTGGAATTCCAAGAAAGACTGAGTATTGGTAATCGTTTTAAAGCAGAATTTAAGACTTCTTCAAGTTCCCGAAGGATCGTTTAAATTTAAAATCGTAGCTATTATTGATTTAAATTAGATTTTGATTTCTATCTTTTATTGACTATGCACATTAAAAAAGAATACAATAATTCCTGGAAAAGCTCATTTTCAGTTGACTTAATAAAGGATTCAGATACCTCTGTCTTCTTCTGGATACACTCGGTCACTGTTGAATATCTTGTCGGAGGTCTTGTGCCGATCCTTTATGGGTGACACTTCTGTTATGTTATCCGGATTACGAGTATCGGTTTTTAAATTTGTTTCTACAACTATAGAGGCTTTTGCTGGTGTTCATCCATCAATAAAAACTACAAAATAAAACTTGATAACTACCCGAAAACAACCTCATTGTATGAAAGTCCCCTCAGCAAAAATTTGGCAGTCATGGAAATGATTGTTAAAAATTATGATAAATGCTACGCCACTAGAATTGAAGCACCATTGTTTGGCAATTTATTTTCTGAATAATGTTTTATTACGAAGGATATAATTCATAGTACTTCGGTAATAAATTTAGTCAAAAATTTATCGAAAGGAATTACGAACATAATTGAAATAACCTTTGGAATTAAGTCAGTAGTCTAATACGGAGAATAATAATATCCTTCGTAATAATAAATTAACCATATGTGAGTCCCAAACCCTGTTGTTTCTATCCTAGCGGGGCAGTCTTTTTGATATCGATAAATTTTATGGTTGCCCCTTTTTTTGCAGGGACTCCTTTCCAATGATGTAATCCTATGAAGTCGTGTATAATATCGCCATAGTTTTCAGAAGGATATTCAAGCAATCAAAATTTAAAAATAACTTTCAAATTTACTATAGGGCATATAAGCATCCTCATTGATTCTCCATTAACGATATCTTGTCTAAAACCGGCCAAAATCTTGACTGTTCAGTGACTTATCTACTTCATCTTGGAATGGCCGGATTTATGTATTTATGTATATTTAACTGAACACATCTCGGAACACTGATTCTCTACGTAAATGACAAGTACTGACGACATTTAGCAAAGGAAAAATATTGTCATTGTAGAAAAACATTTTATGTGTTCCTTTCCCAATTGAACATTGATCTTTTTTTTAAAAAAAATCCATTTATAATCATAAAACGTAGTGTGTTGGAAGTAGTATAATACACGCACCGCTTTCCCACTTTTCTGTGTTTATTCATAAAATTGAAAAGGTGACTGTTTATACAATTATTGTATAATAAAAAGGCCTGGGAAAGACAAACGTGGTAGAGCGTGAAAAGATTTCGAAATTTTTAAACCAACTAAAAATTGTGAAATAAAAAAAATTTTATAAAAAAAATATTAAACCGACTTCGAAACCTAGGAACCGGTAAAAATAAATTCACTGAAAAGTATGAAATAATTACCTTCTGATTTTTATGAATACACAGCAAAATTGAAAATGGTATAAAAAGTGGAAAAATGCAATAAGACGAATAATTTTATTTTGATTTGTACAAATACACACAAATTATTAATAAAAATTATTAAATTTAAATATTAAATACTATATTCAATACAACACGATCTTTTCGGAGGCGGCGCAAAATTTAAAATTTTTTACACTAGACATTATGAAAATCTTCTAAATGGATCTTCTCTTCACATCTATTGATTCCAATGCCTACTATGTAATGGAATTGTATCAGTAACATGTCATTTCTATTTTGCGCCGCCTCCGAAAAGATTGTGTTGTATTGAACATAGTATTTAATATTTAAATTTAATAATTTTTATTAACAATTTGTGTGTATTTGTACAAATTAAAATAAAATTATTCGTCTTATTGCACTTTTCCATTTTTTATACCATTTTCAATTTTGCTGTGTATTCATAAAAATCAGAAGGTAATTATTTCATACTTTTCAGTGAATTTATTTTTACCGGTTCCTAGGTTTCGAAGTCGGTTTAATATTTTTTTTATAAAATTTTTTTTATAGATTTGGTAATTTTCAATGTCAGCCATGATACATCCAACTAAAATAGCTGTATTTTTACATTAAATTAATTATTTTTAAGCCACCTTTGATAAAATTGTAAACTAAATACAAACTTTTAACCAAATTCAGAAAAACTGATCATATCGACAATCAGCAGATTTGATAAACGTTATACAAATGACATGTCAGGCATAGAGAAGGATGGCACCCAACGTACCTCTTCCCTGGCTTGATTCAGTTATTCAGGTCTGTTAAAGAAAGGAGATCTCTTATCCAACGCCTTTCTAATTTCCTCCTCACATTTATGGGCATTTCAACTGTAGCCATACCTCTTATGAATAGGTTTATATGTCCGTGTAGCTTAATGTGAAAACGTTTGTAAAGAGTCGTTATATGTTGATTGACTGTTGACATGTGGAAGTCAGTACCAAGGTGCTTTTGAAATAAGTTCGACTAAAACTTCATAAATTTTTTTATAAGTATTTGGCTCCATAGATGGATTTGTAAATTAAGAGAACATATCTTCATTCATGCAAAATATGTAAAGCAATATTAGTAGCTCTTATCACAGCGTAAAGTTTTTAGAAAATTGGGGACATGGATAAAGTCTCTCTATCTCTCTCTCTCTCTCTCTCTCTCTCTCTCTCTCACTCACTCTCTCTCTCTCTCTCTCTCTCTCTCTCTCTCTCTATATATATATATATATATATATATATATATATATTTATATATATACAAAAGTTTTGTTATGTAACTTAACAGAAAGACCCAGGAGGCTCCAAGTTACTGCGTGTTCAGACCATTCCATGCCTGCACACTAGGCGCCAATATCACATCGCGGGGCCCAGTTGTTCATTAGCAATGACAAATTAAAGTGCGTATTATGGCATCGTGGTCACGTAGTGTAGTAAGGGCAGTTTTGCGGTATAGTTTTGTGCGTGATAGAAGAAATGAAGATTGCTTTGAATAATATCGTCGACTATATTTAGATGGTACAGAGAATTCGAAAGAGGCAAATTCACTCTGGAGGACGCTGAGAGAGAGGGAAGGCCGCGAACGTCTGTAACAGAGGATGAGGACCGTCAAGTGACATATCAAAGATAGGGGAGACATTATGCCTTCATGCACCAGCAATTCATTCAATTCTGAGAGACCATTGAAAGGTAAAAAAAACTTTGTTGTCTTTGGGTGCTCCATAGTCTAACGGAAGTGCAAATGACTCATCGTGTGACTTGGTGCCGAAAGATGCTGAAACTATTTGATAAGGATATAAAATAGGATATTCTATATATGTGAACAGCATCGTGACTAGTGACGAAGCTTGGCCATACTATTATGATGTGCTGACCAAGGCTCAAAACAAAGTTTGGGTATTTGACGATGAGGATACACCAGGAACTGTCAGAAAATCTCTGTAAAAAAAAAAAAAAATGATCGCTGTATTTTTGAGATCAAGCGGAATCGTAGAGCGTGTTGTTTTGGAAACACATAAGACAGTCACTGCTCAGTGGTACACTGAACAGTTCCTACCTAAAGTCATAGAGTCTAAGAAAAACCTGAGACCAAAGTCAAGAATGGACACCTGGTACCTCCACCATGACAACGCAGCTCACCGTGCCAGAGCCAGCACAGACTATTTGGCCACTACTGGGCTGAAACTTCTTGAGCACCCTCCTTACAGTCCAGACGTTACTCTCTGTGACTTTGCGCTGTTCCCACATGAGAAAATGAAGCTGAAAGGAAAACGTTTTTCAAGCGAGGAGGACCTTCAGAGGGCTTGAGACAACGAATATGCCTCTATCTCAGATGAAACTTGGCAGAGATGGTTTAATGGCTGGTTTCGACGTATGGAGAAGTGTATTGAATGTGGTGGAAATTACTTTGAGAAAATTAAATATATAAAGCTGTATAGCAAAACTTTTGTAGTACCCCTTGCATATATATATATATATATATATATATATATATATATATAAGTTAAGTACTGGAGTATATCAGTATCTGACTTAATACCATTGCTTAGATGTAAACATGGCCAAACTGTATATAAGTAGGATTAGTAGAAGCAATAAAGCAGTCTTATTTCTGACATCAAAAGTGTTCTTTCGTTCTACCCTTTTCCTTTTTTTTTGTGTTTTTTCTCGGAGAAGTTTTAACTGGTGCCGAAACCAGGGATTACGAGTGTGCGGGGCCCGTTTTTTTTGGCCGATCGTGAACCTTGGAGAGATGACGGAGGCAGTACTCAGACCACCAGTCCTTAACATCCCAGATATCCCGGCATTGCCTCGGGAATCACTAGCGGCGGCACATGCGAACACCCTGGAGTGGATGAAGCTGAGAGTGGCGACCTGTCAGGACCTGCGGAAGGCGATATCCGGCCTAGAGCGATTCACAGGAGAAACTGGGGAACTTAATCATTTCCTAAAAGGTGGTGATCGCCTTATGGAGAGAATCGACACAAAGGTAGCCGAAAATCTTATGAATGCAGGAGACGCTGAAGCACTGAAGGCAGCCATTGTTTGTAGAGTGAAAAGGAGTATCCTTAATCACATCCAAGCGGATGAGGAAACCCCGTGGGCGATAGTAAAAGAAAGATTGAAGAAGGCGTATGGCGGGGGAAGATGGACCCCAGAGGAAGATATCTTCCAGATGTTCCGTGAAACGAAATCGCCTCGACAGACGAGCGGACAATACGCAGGGACGTTGCTCGCCACGTATAATCAAATAACGGAGAAGATGAGGGAGTCATTGAGTGCTGCGGAAGTGGAGGGTCGGATGGCGTTTTTATCGACCATCCTCAAAGTTCAATTAGCCAAAGAAACCGGCAAGAGGGAAGGCATCCCGAGGGACCGCTCTTTCATAGAATGCGCACAAGAAATGATGGACCATAGTGCCAGAGAGGAAGAGACCCGCATGGACACGGAAGAAGACGGGTGGAATAGAGTAACATACAGGCGACCCAGGTTTACACCAGTGGCCTGGAAGAAGAGAGAGCTGTATACGAACAGGGATCGACCACCGCGGGCGGAGAGAAGACCAGGGCAAAGCAGACCCAGAACCCGAACGCAGAAGGAAGACAGAAAATGCCACGGCTGTGGTAAAACCGGGCACTTGGTAGCGCAGTGCCCACGTACCCGATGCTTCGAGTGTGGGACAGAGGGGCACATTGCCAGACAATGTCCCTACATGTACTCAAGGAGGGAACAGAATCGGGCAGAACCAATGGAAGTAAACGCCCAGGAAATAAGAAGAAGAGGCTCGTCAACGAGGAGTGGGTCGTCTAGGGAATCCACAGACGAATCTGGAACCTCAGAGACCGAAGAGGAGCTAACTGGACCAGAGGAACGAAGGAGTGAGAAACACCGTAGTGGGAAGAGAAGCGGAGGAAGCAGACGATGGAGAACGGAGGAGAGGGCCTGAGGAGGGTGCAGGCAGAGGGGCGACCACACGCTAGCGAGTTATAACGTAAAGAGTGAGTGCGGCTGGTTGCCTATAATTGAGGTGATTGGTGGAGTGCAGTGCCTAGTGGACACCGGAAGTTCTAACACCATAATGACCAGAGGAGCGCTGGAGAGGCTATCGGATGGTGAGAGGATACCCCAGGTCCAGGTATGTGAATGTAAATTAATCACTCTGGGGGGCCCTTGTGGGGTAGAAGGGGAGGCGGAGATAGGTTTGGATAGGTGGAGTACCAGGGGTGGTAAGTTAGTAGTACATGTTGTAGGGCGCATGCCGAGGGAATACCAAGCAATTATAGGTTGCGATTTGCTGGGGAAATTAGGCGCGAAGGTCGCGAATAGCAGAGGAAAGTGGAATATTAGAATTGGAGTAAAAAGGTATAAATGCCGTTCAACTCTTCAGGTTGGTAGGGCGCGGATAGGGGCGATTAACCGGACACCAGATTGGAGGCACACGATTAGGAGTGAATTCGATGATATTTTTTTCAAGGAAGGGGACATTCTGGGGGTAACGGGGAGGACTGTTCATGAAATTCCACTGAAGCAGGAGAAAGTTACCTACGTGAAAGAAAGGAGATACCCGCAAGCCTTGCGCCAGCATATTAGAGAGGAATTAGACGATCTCAAAAAGCAAGGAATAATAGTAGACAGTACGTCGCCGTACAACAGCCCCCTCTGGGCAGTAAAGAAGAAATGTGTCGCGGGGGAAAAGGAAAAATACCGGGTCGTGATTGATTACCTCAAACTGAACGAGAACACGGTCGACGAAAAATATCCTATCCCCAAATTTGAGGATATCTTGGACAGGCTAAACGGCTCGACAATATTCAGCACATTAGATTTGAAGGCCGGATACCATCAAATAAATATGCACCCAAAAGATAGGCACAAAACCGCGTTTACATTCGAAAGGGGCCACTATGAATTCACGCGGATGCCGTTCGGTTTGAAGAATGCCCCTATTACATTCCAGCGGCTCATGGACGAATTTTTAAGAGGGATCGATGAATCGATGTGCCAGATTTATATGGACGATCTCCTCGTATTCAGCAAAACCGAGGCGGAGCATATCAAGCACTTGCAGAGTGTTTTCCAGAGGGTACGACAATTTGGCCTAAAACTGTCCAGTGAGAAGTCTCTGTTGGGTCAGGAGCAGATAAAGTTCTTAGGACATTCGATCTCCAGGGAAGGGGTTAAACCGGATCCGAACAAGGTGGAAGCAATATCGAAGATGGCTGTCCCGAGGGACGTGAAAGGAATCCGGGAATGGAGGACAATATTCGGAAGTGTATGACACGACTGCAGGAGGAGCCGATACTTGCCTTCCCCGATTTTACAAAACCGTTCACCGTTACAACTGACGCCAGCGAATACGCCCTCGGGGCCGTGTTGTCCCAAGAGGGAAACGGTGGAGAACGACCCGTAGCGTACGCCAGCAGGCGCCTGACACAAGCTGAAACTAGGTACAGTGCCCTGGAGAGGGAACTATTGGGGATCGTGTGGGCTATCGAAAGCGTCAAAGAACCGAAAAAACGAAGGACAGTTCACATTGAACAATTAAAACTCCCGGTTACAGAACCACAGCAACCTCAGTGATCTGGAGTATCCTCGGATACCCCCAACAAGGGGTGTTGTATTGTAGGGTTCCTGTTTTATTTAAAGTAGTGTGTATGATTTTAACCTCTTTTATTGTTTAATTTTTGTGTAAGAGTTCTTATGGTGTACCTTACTATGTAAAGCATATGTGGAAAGTATCTTTGAGTTCTTAGAAGTTAAACGTTTTATTTTTATTATTTTTATTAGTTTTAATATTATATTGTCAACTGTACTAGTGCAAGATATTTTTATTTAATGTTTTATGTTACTTGTATTTTGTATTTTTAAGTTTCCAAAAAGGTTTTTGTAAACTGGCAGGGGGGAGTTAAGTACTGGAGTATATCAGTATCTGACTTAATACCATTGCTTAGATGTAAACATGGCCAAACTGTATATAAGTAGGATTAGTAGAAGCAATAAAGCAGTCTTATTTCTGACATCAAAAGTGTTCTTTCGTTCTACCCTTTTCCTTTTTTTTTGTGTTTTTTCTCGGAGAAGTTTTAACTTATATATATATATATATATATATATATATATATATATATATATATATATATATATATATATAATTATATTCCGAATAATATAAATTTTCACTAAGTGCTGAAAAATAATAAGAACTCCCCAGCCGGAAGAAATATAAAAGAACAGAAAAACATTATTTCCATACTATTTGATGAGTTGAAAGGGTGGAATTAATTCCAGATTAAAAAAAAAAAATTCTGAAACTGTTTAGAAAATAATTGCTCGCTGTCGCTGGCTTTATTTTCAATCCAACAAAAGTGATTTTAATCACCAGTTTTATTTCAACGCAAAGCACATGGTTGAATCAATGAATAACCTGGATATCGATAATAACAGTCCCGTTGCTATTGTTCAAGATAAATAACACGAGCCCAAAAGACTCAGTCCCATCAAGCACTGTCACATTAGCTAAGCCTTGACATTAACTAAAGCACGCCTGCTTTTCATAAAGGATTTCCGAACTGATATCCCGTTTAATACTGTGCCAGTTAAAGTTATGAGCTATTCTTTATTCCATTTTAGGCTTGATTAATAAAAATTACATAATTTCTCATTGTATATTTAAATAATTGTCGTCACCTAGTATTTTTCATCATACTTGATCAAATTTGTTGATTGAGGTATCATTCTGAAGATTTTCTTCATTTCACTCTGGAAAAATAGTTAGATGACCACTATGATTAAGAAAACCTCGGGGAATTAGCTACGAAAGAAATATTTTCATTTTCGCACAACTCAAAAGCTATCGATTTTTTTTTTTTTTTTGTTATAATCCAAAAGTTAAAGGTCTCCTTATTTCCTAAAAACTAAAATAATGAAATTGGGCGATTAATAACAAAGTTACAGCATTTTGAATTATATTTATGTTTAATTTTAGGTATGTAGCGAAAACAACATTGCTTCTGTATCCATTCTGTAATATGGTGTGGTTTCTTAATCATATTCTGGCTATTAGGTTCGTACGCAGTTCGTAGACAAATTGGAGTAGGTCCATGGATGATGGCTGCTCAGATTCAGAAGGCACCATAGTGCTTATAATTCTTTCCTTAAAGATCTGCTTTGCACCAAACCATGGGTTGTTACTCTCATCATGGAAAATCAGAAGTGGTTTGAGTTGACTTCACCTGCAGAAGTTGTGCGATGAAGGCAAATCACACCAGTCTATATTCGATCTACCAACTATTCAAGTATAACCACGCTCGATGCTGCTTATTTAGGCGTACTTTGCAAATCTGAAATTATTGCTAATAAGAAGTTAAACCTAATGTTTTAAGAATGTACATTTTTGTCTATTTTTCCTATACTAATATATCAGTTATTTATGTTGTGATGTGACCCACACATAATTATTTGTAATTATATTATGATATATTATCTTATGAGAGCTATTATATATAGATGTAGATATTAGCAGAATGATTATATATTATAATAATTAGGTGCCCAAATTAATAAATGAATATGTTAGTTTATATAAATATGATCAGTAATAACACAGGGCCAAACTTAGTATCCTAAGCCCTCCTTATCGCCCCACTCCAAAAGGCCACAGAGAACAGTCTTAGTTAGAATCTCGATCCAGATAGACGCATATATTTGCTGCCCCGGCCAAACCTTACTCTTTTATAATTAAGGCCTATATAGTTATAATATTAATTATATTTCTTTATATGTAAATATGTATATATTAATACAGACTGCGTAAACTCTGTGTTTTTGCTTATTTAAGATAGTTAAGATCCACGGGCCTTTTTAATTAACCCTATTATCATTAATTTAAATAAACAAGGTACATAGCAAATTGGTAGCAGAGCGTGGTTTAAAAAAAATATAGTTAATAATTCAGAAGGAGTGGGGTATAAAAAGAATGATAAGGTGATTTGAAAATTATAAAAATAATTTAGAGATAGAAAATAATAATTGTGGCCTAAGTGAATCAAATTTATCAAGCCCGTCGGAATAAAAATCCAACAATGGTGATAATTTTATTGAAATAAATCAAATTCAGAAATCAATAATATCGAACGCGCGAATACCTTACATTGGGAACGCCCCTGAAAATAATGAAAATTTATGTATTAACCCTATTAAGAATAATTATGAAAATTTAAACTGTCGCCTTACTGATAAAATTGAAATTAATAATGAACAGGCCTGCCAACCTAGATGTTCGCTCGGAAATAATATAGAGTTGATTCATAGAAATAATCTATGTAATGCCGACCTTTGCCCTAATCCTGAGTACCAAGTTGTAATTAAGAGGATTATTTTGTTTTGTTCGAACAATATGTATATATTAATTCCTATAATAAACACACATTGACTTCCACTGCGTAAATTCTGTGTTTTTGCTTGTTTCATTTTTTAAGATAATGAAGATCCACGGACATTTTTAATTTACCCTGTTATCATTAATATAAATAAACAAGGGACATAGCAATGTTATATTTTAGTTGTTTTTTTTTTTTTTTTTTGTTTTTTTGGAGTATTTTAAACGATGTGTGCTTTCAGCTATTCCTGTACACTAAAAATCTTTTAGACTTTCTCGCTGAGCAAGGATGGCTATTCCCTCTTTAATTAATGGGAGGAGATGTAAAATACATAATCACCCAAACTACGGGAAGTCTTTTCAATCCAACCAGGCCAACGCAATTTTCTTTTTAGCGACCTCCTCGATTCTCGGTAATCACTCCCTTTCACAAAGTTGGCCGTGGAAAAAAAAATACTGAGTATACGTTTCTAGAAAAGTTTATTGTAGGGTTTTGTGTTCATAAATGTCCAAGCAAGTAATTGGTTATTTCTTGGCGGTAATTAATTCAGCAATGATTAAATATTAAAATATATTAAGATATTAAAATTAAAATTATATATATATATATATATATATATATATATATATATATATATATATATATAATATCGGATATGTTCCTTGACTTTTGATATGTTAAACCACATAGATGCATAGAAACTAACTAACTACATTATTCTAATGTACAACGGCAAGTTCTAAAGACTAAACGTATACAGTAGAACTCCCTTTATCCGGGGTAATGATGGGTATGGGGGTTCACGGATAATCGAAAACCCCGGATAATCGAATTACATCATTTTATTGACTTAATGTGAAAGAAAAGAAGGTTAATTAAAAAAAAAATCTGTAAAGAAAATAACTTTTATTAACAAACGAACGTTTTTGCATGAACTACTGTTAGGCAGCTTCATCTAGGTATTTGTTCTTCATTATTTTCTGGGGACACAATGTTTGGTCCGACGACGATAAGAAGTCGGGAATTTCTTTTTTCTTCTTCAAAATATCACGAACAGTTTGCTCGCCGATTCCTAATTCAGCGGACAATGTTTTAACACTTTCACCCTTTTCTTCTCGGTTTATAATGGTTAATTTTTGTTCAAGCGTTAAAACAGACAGGTTTTTTTCGACATTTTGTTAGTTTGTATTTAAATAAAGACTAAATCACAACTAAGAATATCTTGTTTTGTAATCAAAAAGACCAGAGTTTCCTCCTAGAAAAACTTGAAAACAATATCGTTTCTAGAATATGAATTAGAGTAATAGTTAAAGGGAAATATCTCATCAAACGATACCATACGATACGAGCTTGCTGTGTTTTTCCCTTTATTATTTTATTTCATGATTTCTAATAATAATAGATAATTAACCATGATTATGAGAACAATATAGTCTCGAAACGTCGCCATAATATAGTTGTTTATTATTTACTGAACTTCAAGAACCATATTTTAACATTTATAACAAAGAATAAACTTTTGATTTTATGTAATATTCTGTAATACAGCTTCAATTTCAAAGATGCTTGTATGGTCACACCGTCGGTTATTGCCATTTGAGCTATATTGTAAAGAACATCTGTTCACACACGTTTTAACGAGAAAATAATAGGAAAGCCATTCTATATAACCCTCCGAAATTTTAAAACATTCCATATGTAACGGTCGCGGAGAGAAACCGGTAGGTTTTATCAGTAACTCTGCCATTAGGTGTATTTATCGCGGGGACGTGAGCCCCAAGGGATCGACAATGGGACGCTAACAGCTCCCCGAAATTACGATATTGCCTCAATGCCATTTGATCTACGGTCGTTCGACTCTTCTCCAAATGTCCAATGATTCCGTCCTACTTTCTGTTACATCCGCAATATTATTATTTATTTAATTTTTTTTCTTCATAGTTTTATTCACACCTGTCATCAAATATTGAAGATCAGCGGAGGTAATGTGCTGAAAAAAATAATTTGATAGGCATTTTCGACATTTGGAAGGGAAGTGCTGGGCAGCACCTCTTTTTTCATTTGGCACTAGTTCATAAGAGGAGGTCCCTCATCCAGCTTCTATTCGATTTCTAACGAGAATGTCTGCCGTAGAAATGTCGTTAATCAATCTGTTGATATTCCCGTGCAATATATAACATGAATGCGTGGATAAAGATTTTGCAGGTGGTGGGTCATTCTCATATACAGTCCTGATGTAAAATATTTAAAAAAAAGCACCATGATCGTGTTTTGGTGTTTCTACGCTACAGTTGTTGCTATCCTTGATAATACCTGTGTTCGTTAGTTAAATTTAAGATCCCTTAAATTTAAATCAAATTTAATTTATTAAATAATGGTAACGAAAATGAGCGTCGAGGGTAAGATTTCGAGGATTAAAATGGTTAAATGGTTAATAATAGCGGTTAACATCAGTTAAAATAAGATGGAGGAAATCATAAAAAACAAAACAAAAAAGCACAATAAAGAAAAATATACTTTTAATAATAAACTAAAACGATGCTGTATATTAAGAAATGAAACGAAAATAAACTATATAAGTAAATAACTATTAATTATCATTGGTAAATAATATTATTATTGAATTAATTAGTTCCAATTTTTATTAGTGATATAAATTCATTTTATTGTTGATGTTTTTCGTTTAAGATAAATGATCTTATTTTGAGTGCTTGTTTAACATAAGAATATAAATTTATAATTCTGTCGGGCGAGGACAGTAAGTTGACAACATCATTACACTTGGGCAAGCAGTATTGGCAGACCGGATAATACATTAGGCATCTAAGCAGGAAATGTTATAAATTTTCTTCATTTTTTTTAAGTTAAAAATAGAACAAATTTTTTGCGGATTGATGCGATAAGTTATGCCCAAAATTGTGAGTTCTATTAGATATAAGTTACTTCCTCTTAGCTGCGAGTAAATTTTAATCACATGTATAGGTATTTCGTCATCGATGAGTTACTTGCTATGTGGTATAACAGCTGTATTTCTGAAAAGATTTCGAACCTATACAGGGGTTTAATACCTATACTGGGGCTGCCTTTCCTTCTGTTCCATTGCGATTAACTTATAAGTATTTTTACTTTCACTTACCTATATATGAAATATATAGTAAGTGGAAGTATTGCGATCGTGAAAAATTTCGACTTCCGGTTTTCAACGGAAATACACGTTTTGGGACTCCCTGAGTCGAAATAACCAAGTCCCGCGAAACGGTCTGACTAGCTCAAAAACTATAAGCCGTGGGAACCTGAAATTGGGTATTTAGTGTAGGCATATGCCCGCGATGTGACAGCAAGAATTTCATCAAAATTGCTCAAAGTGAGGGGGTACTTTATTTAATAACTTTTTAGGTTTTTTTCGATTTTCTCAAAAACGGCTCTAACGATTTTGATTAAACTGAGTATTTGATCTATTTATATGCCCGAGATATGACTGTAAAAATTTCATCAAAATTGATTAACCGGAGGGGGGACTTATCTTACTTACTTAATAAATTTTGTACCAATTTCACGTATACAAATTTTTTATTTACTTAAAAACGGCTTTAACGATTTTTGAGAAGTGTTCCAACGCTGTTCATTTGAGAAGTGGCGATTAACAAAACGCATTAATTTACAATCTAAGTAAGTTGGTAAGTGAAAGTTGTGTGTTGCGAGCACGCACCAGATTTTTTTAAGTATTATCAATATCGCCATTTTGAAATAATAAAAGCCAAACAAACTGAAACAGATATTTAAGCATGTTAATGTTCCTGGAATAATTTGTTAAAAAAAAAAAAAATAAAAAAAAATAAAAAAAAAATAATAAAATTGAGAAATATAATAATCAATGTGAGTGATTCTCTTCTTAAATTCTACAAACTTATCTCGGGTTGTTGGTTTAAACTTAAATTTATTTTTTTTACTCTTCGCACTAAAACCTCCTTACAGATTTATGGTTTTAAACATATTGTTCGACAAATGTGGGTTTAATAATTTTTATTTACTTTAAAAATATAATTCACAATGTCAAACAATAAAATATCTTTATTAATAACATAAGAAACAAAGCACAAATAACTTCCAATGAATCTTTTCAGAAGAGATCGTGGCAACATAGGACATTTTCATCGGAAAAGGGCTCAAAGTTTTCATTAAAAAAAAAATTCGTTTCATTGTAAATTGTTAACCCAAAATAAACGCAGTAGGAAGAGAGAGAGAAATACTTTATTGAATTAAAAAGTAATTACCCTACTTCATGGGGCTGCTAAACACACATCATACTGAATCAATCCTTGACAGACATTAAAATAAGTAGGTGCATTCATCCCTTAATATAGATTCGTAGCAATTAATCCATTTATAATAACTAAAAAATTCTTTTTATACGCAAAGCTTTTAATTGATAAAAAATCAAATTCTTATTAATAATATTTATTATTATAAATTAGGATTAAAATTTTTAAAAATAGCTTACATATTTTCAATACATGAAATGTATAAATTGAAAAAAAAAAGATTGGGATAATATTAAATTATAATTATAAAGCTTTGTAACGTTAAACAAAAAAAAAAATTTGTGACTACGATGTTGAAGTGCCGTCTAAGACGACTACACATAGAGTGCGTTGGACTGGAGAGTTAGTCGTGTTGTAGAGCTCAAGTCATATGGTTGTTTCTGTGTTATAAAGTGATAATTTTTGTAATCACTTTAAATATTTGTATTCTTATAATTTGTGTGTCATTGAAAATTGTTACACTTTTACACTACTGATAGAAAACAGAAAACTAACATACTTATAACAAACTTTATTGTAAAAAAAACGCTCCATATTTCTTTTAATTATTTCCATAGTTCATTGTTACTTACGAGAATAAAATTAACGACAAAAATGTCAAAAGATAATCTTAATGAATATAAATTAGTTACCACGGTTATATACTGACAACAGATGAATGTTTGCGTAAAAGGTTTAACCATTCGTGACCTTTCACGTTATCATTTCCGAAGTCTTGAGTTTTGATGAAACATAAACTCTTGTGCTTGCGTTCCGCTGTAAGCTGATACTACAATTTCCTTCTTTCTTTTTTCCTTATGATAAATATTTTCATAAGTTCTGTTTTCTTTTGCTTCCTAAAGGAAAAGTGAGGAAATGGGCGAGGTCTCAGGTTTTGTGTAAGTAGGACGGACATTGCCAAGGCTGGCCCTTCCGTTTTGTGTACAACCTTTCCGATTAATGCCTAAGCTGTCGGATCGTATGATGAGTAAGTGAATGGATGAGGAAATACTATGTATATATATATATATATATATATATATATATATATATATATATAATTATTTTTCTTGTCATGATGACTTAAAACTTTTTATATACTTTGAATTATTTATATTACAACTTTGATCAAAAGACCTTACTGATTGGAAAAATAGTTAACTTCGGCGTATAATTTGCGAGATCTGTGTGAAAGGGGATCAGTGAAAAAAAATATATATATAAACATAAGTATAGCTGATGAAAGTATTGTAAAGTTAAATAAAAAAAAACATATGATTTGATATCCCAGACCGTTTGTTGGAACAAAATAAGCGGTTGGAGCGAATTGTTTGGATCTAGACTTTTCGAGCCACATCTACGGCTTTAACCCACGGAAGCGTTACAGTATATTAAGAGTAAAAAAAAAAATTTAGTTAAAAGTTAAACAGGAACTATGTTCGCCATTTTCAAACAAATACTTCACACATATAAAATTATCACTAATTTCTAAAAAATAGGAATATTTAGTCCTGAGGTTATATTTAACAATATTATTTTTATATTATAATAAAACTACCTGATATCTAACATCCTTGACCAAGAACAAAGCAGAAAATGAAAAAATAAATATAATCAATATATATTATAAAGCAAAGTGTATGCCGAAAAGGCTCAGAAACGACTCCACATACGATTAAGAGATTTATGTCAGCGTGTAACTGTAGGTCCCCTAACGGAGAAGAAGGTTTCCGTTTTTCTCTTAAGGGTGTGAAATTGAAGAGAAAAGGACTGGAATTTTAAGACTCTCGCAACGTGTAATTAGCCTACCTGAGAATGACATACGAGTTTATGAATGAAAAATTTAATTCGAGCTGCAGACCACCAGGAAGCGCTAGGGTGTGTTTCACTCAATGTTTATTGTTCATTCATTCCGTTATATTTGTAAAGGTTATATATTTTGTCAGCTGTTCTTTTTAAATTACTAAAAAATCAAGCGAAAATAATTAGTTTCACCTTTTCTTTTAAAATAAATTAATGATTTTACATATCTGCAATCAATAAGAAAACCGACTGGATACTTTACAAAATTAATTTTCTCATAAGAAAGTTAATTGATTAACACATTACATTTAATCAATATCTAACATATACTTAAGTAAATTGAATGCAATATGAGTGAGCGAATAAAAACAGACATAAAACAAAAAAGAAGAGCTGAATAGACTGATTATAAACCGAAAATAACATGGTTGAAGTGTTCTTATTGTATGTAGTTATGAAAAATGGTTTTATTACTATGTATGATGAGCATTCCAGTTGACAAAATGATGAAGTGACTCCAAATATACATGTTTTCAATAAGATTTTATCACCGCTCATAGTTCAGGATAAAAAGAAATATGATGAAAAAACTGTGCCCTCATGATATTTTGTTTTCACTTAATAACAGTAGTAAGATTGGAGAAGTGGAGTGGTCGGCCAAATTAGGGTGTGGGGGGGGGGATAAATTAAGGGAGGTTGCACTGGAAGAAAGGTCTTACAAAAAAAGTCTCTATAAATCTTCGGTATTTTCTAAACTTCTGGATCTAATGGGACCATCACAGTAGTCGGCCCTTAAGTTTTACTCCAAATATAGTTTTTTTAACTAATAATCTAATAACTTATTATCTGCTGACTGCTTGGAATGGGCTTATAGGATTCATAATCACAGAAACCATCAAAAACGATGCATGACTCGACATATCTGCCCTCTGATACTTCTCAACGAATCAGAGAGAGAGAGAGAGAGAGATTTTGTAAGACGAAGGAGTTAATGAATGAATTAAGCATTGAATGAGAAACGCATTATAACGAATGGAGAGTTATTGAATACCTTATTTAGAACAAGACTCTGTTATTATAAAGTTTCTTGGCAATCCTAATGGTGATTTTGTACGGAATGATAGAGCCACTTTTACGATTTATTTTTAAAGTTGCAGCAAAATTAATTGTTCATTCACCATTTTCAACACCCTATAAAGTATACAGGGTTCCTTATTTGGGCGGACACTGCAGATCTCGAATCTTAATATTGATACAATGTTAAAAGTTTCAAGAAAGTGCTAATTTTGTTCTATATTTCCTTTAATTTTAAAGTTTTTCTGGTATTAAAACTACCACACAACTACCGGAGCGAAGCCGGGCACCCTAGCTAGTTACAAATAAACAGTAAATATAATTTTTAAAAAAAGACATCCTGATCGGCTCAAAGCGTTCTCTTAATCATTTTCTCAACTACTTATTATTATCATTAGTCAACCAATTTATATCCATTCCTATTTCAGAAACCTTGAAGCAACTCTTGAGTAGCACTTTTGAAATAACCATATTTGTCAAATCACTCTAAAATTCTCTGTTATCCTTAAACAATTCTTACGATTCAGTTATCGTATGCCCTCAAAAACACGTATACTCTTAAGTCTTCTCTCTCGTGTTACCCCATTTGGATTATGGCTGTCTTTTATACGGGGGACTGTCTGGCTTACATTAGATGAGGTTGAGGAGACTAATGAATTGCTTCATTATATTCATCTTCGGTATCTCCATGCGCTATCACGTCTCCAATTCGGTATGCTGAATTGAAGTGGCTCTACCCACTTTTTCGACGGCAGTACTTCCTAGGTGTTTTAGGTTCATTTCCTAACCTCTAGAACTAAGAAATCTGTGTGTATTCTTGATTTTTTTAACTCTGCTCATCTATACATTCTTTAGATACCAAATCTTAAACCTCAAACCTGTCCATACCTCCTCTTTTACAAAAATTTTTTTAATCTTTTTTTTGAAATCCCTTACTTACCATTGTCTCCAGTTGGTATGCTGAGTTGATGTGGCTCTGACCAGTTTTTCGACGGCAATACTTCCTAAGTGTTTTTCTTTTCCGAACATTCAAGACCAAGAAGCCGCTATATATCCTCAATTTGTTCACACCCTGCTCCTCCATACATTCTTTAAACACCAGATCCCAAACCTTTAACCTGTACATTACTTTCTACCGAATTTCCGCCTTCACAAAATCCTTTATCATCTGTGCTCCTTAAAACTCCTTAACTATCGCCATCCGTAAAACTGCATCTCTATCTTCCTTTAAAACCCGAATATTTCTCCACCTCCTTAATTATCAATCTTCCGTAAATATGTAAATAGTTAAACTAGCATTGAGTACATATTTATTTGATTCTCATAATAATTTTACAAGCTCATAAGTTTAGAAGCTTATACAATTTTTGTTACTAACATCCAAATGTTCTTTTTCATACTGCTTTTTATGTTATTTTTTTCTGAGGTTTACTTATATTATCTTTTCTATAGATCTTTCTACACATTTTTTTTTTTTTTTTTAAACTGGCCAGACAAATGGCTCTGGAATATGACCATGTTTTGTAATTCTTAGGGACTAGATGTCCCAATAAAATTAATAAAAATTAATTCCTTTATTTCTTTCTTTCTTACTTCATTCATTTGTTAAACTTCATCCTTCATTCTTTTAAAACCCAATAATTTTTCCACCACTTTAATTACCATATAAGACAGACATAGCCTCTGGTTTAGCACGGATTTTATTATTTTTAGGAGAATAGATGTCCCAGAAAGAAAACTTCTTCAATTCTTCCTACTTATTTTTTTTTTCATACGAAAAGGTTAAATTTTCAGGTCCTGAAAACGCCTCAGGTTCCAACGAATCGGATTTTATCCGCCACAAATTTTTTAAAACCAGATATGTCTCCCCCCCCCCCATGATAATAACTTAATAAGATCACTAAAACCTCATTTGCGAATTGGAATTCGTCTTTTACCGAATCCGCAAATAATTACGAATTATTGGAATTAGTCGATGGCTATTGTACGGTGCACCACTGTTCAAGCATATAAGTAAATCAACTGTGAAAAAGCTACAATCCTTTCAAAACGTAATTATAAGGAAAATAGTCAAATGAAGTAATGTGCAGTAAATGAGAACCTCAGATGTACAAAAAGTAATTCAATTACCCAAAATAGGAGAAAACTTAACCAAAAGGCACAATTCTTTTTTCGATAAACTAAAACAGCTGTTAAATCCACTATTTAATAGCCTCAGTACAGCAAACGTCCCAAGACGATGGCATCAATAGGTGAATTTTAGGATTAAGTATTAGAATTTAAGTTTATTCAAGAACGAGGTGAGCCCCATCACCGATAACTTAACAGAACACTCATTTCACAAAATTAAATTTTCTTTCAATACACCTTAAAATGCATAAATAGGGGAGAGCGGGGTTGGTTGGCAACAGTTTTCACTCTTTTGATTGTTGAGTCGTTCCTGTTAATATAATCCCAATAGGGCTGATACCACTGTAAGCTCCAAGTATTAGAGTACTTCAAGTATTTTTTTCACCACATAATATTTAATCCTAAGAGCATAGAAAATTGAAGAATTCGTCAATCCAGAGTATGCCAATTAACCCCCAAGATGGGGGCAGGTTGGCCTAGAAGGTAGGGTTGTTTAGCCATCTCATTCAAGTACTGCCTGGCAGGTATTATTGCTATTAAAAGCTGCACTATAATGGTATAATAATGTTTAATCGTTTTTTAACAGCTTTTAAGGGAAAATAGAATGACAGTAGAAGAAGGTAGAAATTTAGTCTGTCGTCACTTTTTGCATAAGAAAAATTGCTCTCATCCTCCTAGTTGGAACTAAAGACAATTGGTACTTTCACCTTTGTTTATGTTTACCTTGCTTTTGTGAATTGCTACTGCGCCAAGAAACCCCAGTTGAAGAGAGCCAACTAACCCCACAGGAGAGATCATATGAAAGATGGCTGCCAGGACAGGGGAGAACAATCAACCAAGAAACTGGTTAATCGAAAGGTTAGGTTTTTCAAAGGAGTTTGGGGCTACGTGAACAGAATCGGAGTCAAATGTTTTTCCATGCCTTCAAACCAAATTTACTGAAAATATAATAAATTTACTTACATTTTGTAAAATCAATCAATGAAGCACACTCTTCTCTACACTGTTAGCATCGGATTGAAAACTCAGGACAAGACTCCCGAGGTCGAGCGGGTGACATGGTGCAATGGTGGGGCCTTCACAACAGGTGTGATGGAAACTATAAGCCGATGGCCAACCTACCCCCTATCCCAACCAACGCCGCTCTCCCCTACAGTAAAAGGCTTATTATTCAAGGAGGAGATAAATTGACTCAAGAAATTATGTAATCATAAGGGGCTATGGAAAAAAAAAAAAAAAAAAAAAATCGTCGTTTTTATTCTGGTACTAGATGTTTCATTATCATTTAAAGTCATAAGGCTGAAATTTTGTCGTAACTTAGTATCTAATATTAAATTGATGGATGAGTAAAAATAAATCGTAAAAGTGGCTCTATCATTCCGAACAAAATCACCATTAGGATTGCCAAGAAACTTTATAATAACAGAGTCTTGTTCTAAATAAGGTATTCAATAACTCTCCATTCGTTATAATGCGTTTCTCATTCAATGCTTAATTCATTCATTAACTCCTTCGTCTTACAAAATCTCTCTCTCTCTCTCTCTGATTCGTAGAGAAGTATCAGAGGGCAGATACAACCAACTCTAAGAAGATATGGAGAAGTTGAGTCGAATTGAAGAAGTTTAAAGTGAGGGCTTGAAATGCAGATTGTTCCAATTATTTAAGGCGCCCGAACTTCAACAGAACTTTTCTTTTATTTAGAAGGATAAATTAACAAAGTTATATTAATCCTATAATTAAAAACTTCCGTTGTTCTTTTTTCGGAGTTTATTTCGAACAAATAATTACTAATTTGTACGCGATAACGATCGAAATATCAATACACATACATGCCATATTCGTACATTATAAAATTATTACTTAATATGGATTAAGATTAATGACTAAATTGCATTTACAAACAAAACTATGTATAGGAAAGTCAATTTGCAATCAAAATTTAAATTTTAAAATGATATGCATAGACATTTACGACTATCTTAAAAAAACACAATAAATGGGCAATTTCATGTCAAATCAACACAAAAATATATCATTTTGAACCTCACCATTTCAGATTTTCTTGAAATTAGGTATATATGTACTACTTGTACCTACTAGAACAATTGTGAAATATTACTGAGTCTACTACTGATGTCTACCCGCTTTAGAATTATTGGTCTCTAAAGCCCTCAAAAATAGGTCCAGTAACAGAAAAAATCTGGTGCGTTCGCGCAACACACAACTTTCACTTACCAACATACTTAGATAAGAAATTAATGCGTTTTGTTAATGCCACTTCTCAAAGTTACACATTTTCCACATTCATTTCTTATTTTTGTTTTCATTTGCTCTATAAACCCCTCAGAACATTTTAATAATGATAACGCTTACCTGATATTAAATAACACTCAATTTTCATTAAACATGACGAATATGAAGAAAATCGTTAAAGCCGTTTTTGAGATAATCTAAAAATTAGAAAAAAAGTTATGAAATAAAGTGTCCCCTTCGGTTGATCAATCTTGATGAAATGTTGGCTATCACATCTTTGGCATATACATACATAAATACCCAGTTTGATCAAAATCGTGAAAGCCGTTTTTGAGTAAATTAAAAAAACACGTGAAATTGATACAAAATTTATTAAGTAAAGTCCCCCCTCCGGTTGATCAATTTTGATGAAATGTTGGCTATCACATCTTTGGCATATACATACATAAAATACCCAGTTTGATCAAAATCGTGAAAACCGTTTTTGAGTAAATATAAAAACCACGTGAAAATGATACAAAATTTATTAAGTAAAGTCCCCCCTCCGGTTGATCAACTTTGATGAAATGTTGGCTATCACATCTTTGGCATATACATACATAAAATACCCAGTTTGATCAAAATCGTGAAAGCCGTTTTTGAGTAAATAAAAAAAAACACTTGAAAATGATACAAAGTTTATTAAGTAAAGTCCCCCCTCCGGTTGATCAATTTTGATGAAATGTTGGCTATCAAATCTTTGGCATATACATACATCAAATACCCAGTTTGATCAAAATCGTGAAAACCGTTTTTGAGTAAATAAAAAAAAACACGTGAAAATAATAAAAAATTTATTAAGTAAAGTCCCCCCTCCGGTTGATCAATTTTGATGAAATGTTGGCTATCACATCTTTGGCATATACATACATCAAATAACCAGTTTGATCAAAATCGTGAAAGCCGTTTTTGAGTAAATAATAAAAAACACTTGAAAATTATACAAAATTTATTAAGTAAAGTCCCCCCTCCGGTTGATCAATTTTGATGAAATTTTCACACTCAAATCTCGGGCATATAAATAGATCAAATACTCAGTTTAATCAAAATCGTTAGAGCCGTTTTTGAGAAAATCGAAAAAAAACTTAAAAAGTTATTAAACAAAGTACCCCCTCCCTTTGAGCGATTTTGATAAAATTTTTGCTGTCACATCGCGGGGATATACATACACTAAATACCCAATCTCATGTTCGCACGGTTTATAGTTTTTGAGCTAGTCTGTTCACACACACACACACACACACACACACACACACACACACACAGACCATTTCGCGGGACTTGGTTAATTGGACTCAGGGGACCCCAAAACGTGTATTTCCGTTGAATACCGGAAGTCGAAATTTTTCACGATCGCAATACTTCCACTTACTATATATTTCATATATAGGTAAGTGAAAGTAAAAAATATGATTAAACATAGCTGTAGATGTTTTCCAAATTTGATTAGGTCTATGAGATTGGCGTCGTTTAACAGCGCATTCCATCCCGTTTTATATGATATACAACAATGTGTAGGTTGATACAAAAGAAATTTACTTAAAACTAAATGTAAAACTTTAATTTAAATTTTATCAAAAATGGCATGATATGCGCTATTAAAAAACACCTATCTCATAGTCCTAATCCAATTTGGAAAACACCTGCAACTATTTTTAATCATAAAATGCTTTATAGATCTAGATAGATTTATGAAATTTTATTACTAGTTTTCAATTTTTTTAGTTATGAAGAAATTTTCATCCAACGTTTATATTTTGCTTTATCAGTAGATATAATACTACCTATTTTTCAAAAAAATATAAAAACTTTAAAATATGCCCTTTTTGAGAAAATTAAAATTAAAATTTTACATTTAGTTTTAAGAAAATGTCTTTAGTACCAACCTATACATTGTTGCATGTTATATGAAACGGTATGGAATGCGCTGTTAAACGACACCAATCTGATAGTCAAATTTGGACAGATATTTTTAATCATGATTTTTTCTGTTTCTTGACCTATTTTTGAGGGCTTTAGAGACCAATAATTCAAAAACGGGTAGACCTATCTCAGTAATATTTCACAATTGTTCTAGTAGATACAAGAAGTACAAATATACCAAATTTCAAGAAAATCAGAAATGGTGAGGCTCAAGCCTGTGTTGAATTGACGTGGAATTTCCCTAATGCGAATTGAAAATAAATAATGAATTAAATTTATATGACACACGAGTATTAATCTTACAAACATTTTATTTTAATTTTATTATTAACATGCATAAATTAATATAATATATAAATAAAATTATTATATTTACTTTTTTCAAAATTTATTATTATATTAAAATTAATATTATTTTATACTAGCTGTATATCCCGGTTTCACCCAGAGAATTTCATTTTTTAAATCTACAAAATGAGACTTTTATCGACTCAATGTAAGGTGTATGTAAGGACAATGTAAAGCGAGATCAAAACGATTTTTATAACAATAAAGAATATCAGCTGAAGGTCGGCTGAAGTTATACAATTTTAATATGGACAGGTGTTCGCACCTGGTCTGAAAGAACCACTGAGCGAAATTTGGAGAATTCAGTACAAACGGTATGGATTTATATTAAAAAAAAAGAGAATAGCTATATATCCCGGTTTCACACGGGGAATTACATTTTTCTAAAGAAACGGTCGATTTCGTAAAAAAAAAAATATTGTAAAGTGAGATCATTATGATTTTTATAACAATAAAGAATATCAGCTGAAGATTGGCTGAAGTTATGTAATTTTAATATGATCAGGTGTTCGCACCTGGTCTGAAAGAACCACTTAGCGAACTTTGGAGAATAAAGAATATCAGCTGAAGATCGGCTGCAGTTATGCAATTTTAATATGGACAGGTGTTAGCACCTGATATCAAAGAACCACTCAGCGAAATTTGGAGAATTTAGGACAAACGGTATGGATTTCTATAAAGAACAAATAAACAAACAAACAGAATTTCAACTTTATTTATATAGATTTTCAATTATTTAAATTTTACATATCTGTGAAAATATTATGACATGATATTTTCAGTTTAATTTAAAAAAAGTTTTCATATTTCGGTCATTTTTTGGGGAGGGGGACAGTAATGTAGATATTTTTTTCTTAATGCTTCACATATTTTGATTAATAGCATACTTCTAAATTCTTTCAATAAAATTATTTTTAAAAAGGTTTTTTCATAAGTGTAATGTTTTTCCAATAGAGATCGCCTAAATCTGTGAGTGATGCAGGCTCAGTTAATAGCGGAATATGAAACTAACTGATCGGTTTTCCGTTAGACTAGCTTTCATCTTACAGCATTTAACCTGACATACGCCACTCATTTTTTAGAGCTTCATGAAGATTAAATGGCACCTGTAAAAGCTTTCTGAAACTAGAAATAAATTAAATACATAAATATATTTATTTATGTATTTAATTTGTAATAATATAAATCTGTACCTTGGTTCTAAAAGGGCCAATATCCAAAATTGGAGAAATCGAGTTATTCAAACAAATGATCTTCCTAGAACTTTTTACACTTACCTAGAGCTTTTTCCTTTTAGTGTAAATAGGGCCAATGCCCTGGAGTTAAGTACCAAATTAATACCTGAAGTGAGCAGAATGTGTATATATTATATGAGAGTGTGTTTTTTCTCCTTCCTTATAACAAACATAAAAAAAAATAGCTTCTTAACTGGTTGATGTTAACATTAATATAACAGTCAAGTTTTTTTTTTATAGATCCTTTTATTAGCCTCAAACTTTGATAATATTCTGTTCAACATTTCGGCACTAAGCCATTTTCAAGATGAGCTTCTGTGACCACAATTTTCAATAAAATATACTGTCATAGAATTAAAAAAAAAAAAATGCTTTTTAAAAACTATAGCTTTTTTCGAAGGCTAACTTGAATGAAAACAAGCTTCACAGTAAAAAAAAATATTATTATTTTTTTTTGTTTGACTGTGAAGCTTGAATGGAAAGACTATAGTTTTTAACTAGTAAAAATTTTTGTTGAATTCTATGACAAGGGTACTCGGCCTATTTTATTGAAAAGTTTGGTCACAGATGTTCAACTTGAAAATGGCTTAGTGGCGAAACATTGAACAGAATATTATAAAAGTTTGAGGTTAATAAAAGGATCTAATATCTGCTTGGCCTCAAAACAGTAAAGGATTATCATATTAATATATTTTTTTTTTTTAAATAGTAGTCTTTGATTCCTTTAATTATAACTGAATTACATTTAAATTAGAATGTCTTCAAAAATTGAAATAAAATATAAATATTGTAAAAAATAAAGTTTGCTATTAATTATTAAGAATGATTTTTAAATGTTTCACATTTTTACTGAAAACTGACCAATATTCAAACTTCTAATAATTTTGGGTTATTTTATATTATTTTGTGTTCTGTTAGTATCTAATTTATTTAATATTAGATCCTTTTGAAGGGATGATCCAGAAACTTTCAGAAACATATTAAAATATTGTTTTAATAAATTAAACCTCATTTTAGCTAACTATTTTATTTTATATTTTATTTAAAGTTTTATTGCTCAATGATATCACCTAAAAAAACATAACACGTTCTTTCTTCTTTCTTCACCTGAAGATTAAAGTGACATCATATGTATAGTAATAATACATATCATGTACTTCAATGTTATAGTAGCAAATATATCTTGTTTGCTATGTATTATTTAAATAGTACTAAAAAGTACATCGAAAAAAACCTTTTTATTCAAGAATGTTATGTTTTGAAAACAAATAGAAAACAATTATAAGGAGATGCTATTTCTCAATGGCAATTCAATTTTTTGCGGCCAATAATTTATACAATAAAAACTTGGGCAGACATTTCTGTTTCTTAAAGGAAATCATTGGCTCGATACTGAAATAATATCGCTGGATCTTCATATATAAAAGTAAAAAAAAAAAATGAAACCTATATTTTTCAATCAAAAGAAAAGCAATACCGAACGAGGAATTTATTACGAGAAGGTTAAGATTGCCCCAGTCATCATACGCCCACTTATTTTTTCCGATAAGGAACATTTTTATTTTTCATTCAATTGACATTATTGCATTCCGTTGGTTTGAATGAGGAAATACTCAAGTTATATGATTTAATAAAATGTCTGGCTTCTGTACAAACTTACAACGTGCTAAAAACCCAAGGAAAAGGCACAATTTGTAAGACAAAAGTTTAAATTTATATTATATGAAAGTATAGTAAACCTAACATCGCACCCCTAATTCAAGACCATCATTTCTAAATTTTCATTTTATTTAGACATCACTGTAACTGATCTACAAACGGGGAAACCGACATATTAAAAATATATACGTAACCTAAATTTAAGATATTTATTAATATTGTTTTAGTTTATTTGTAACTTTTATTAAACATAAATGATTACACATTTGAAAAAAAAAAATTCCCAAAACTAATACTAGTACCTAGAACAATATCAACACATTTTGAATTTTGTTGGTGGGAGGTAGTTTTGGTGGATTTTTAAGCTTGAATTAAACACTAAAAATTTCATTTTCTTTGAATCTTCAATGCAAAATAGATGCGAAAAAGGTAAAATTTTAATAGAAAATGGGAAGGTTTCTAAGTTTACGGCCGCATTATACTATCGCACTACTACAGTTCGCGAAAAGTAAATAAATTAAAAATTAGTGATCAACTGTGGTTTAGTTTAGTTTAGTTTAGCAGCCTTTCAGGTGGCCTTAGGATTTTGAGAGGGAGAATATCCTTGGTTATGTCGTACAACTGATCGATGTCATGTAATTATTATACCTGGATAGGCAAAATTTAGAGTTCCTGCTGTAGAATCATCCGATTAGCAATAGTTACATAAAGTGACGTTAAATAAATAATATTAAATATGATTCAATTTTACTTACTTCAATGACGTAAAAAACATCATAATCAATATATATTATAAAGCAAAGTGTACAATGTGCGTGCCGAAAAGGCTCAAAAACGACTCCACGTGGGATTAAGGAAGTCATGTCAGCGTGTTGCTACACAACCCCTAACGGAGAAGAAGGTTTCCGTTTTTCTCTTAAGGGGGTAAAGTTGAAGAGAAAAGGACTGGAATTTTAAGCCTCTCGCACCATGTAATTAGCCTACCTGAGAATGACATACGAGTTTATGAATGAAAAATTTAGTTCGAGCTCCAGGCTACCAGGAAGCGCTAGGGTGCGTTTCACTCGATGTTTATTGTTCATTCATTCCGTTACATTTGTAAAGGTTATGTATTTGTTCAGCTGTTCTTTTTAAATGACTAAAAAATCAAGCGAAAATAATTAGTTTCACCTTTTCTTTCAAAATAAAATAATGTTTTTACATATCAATTAGAAAACCGACTGGATACCTTACAAAATTAATTTTCTATTAATTAATATGAGTGAACATTTTTGAGTACCACAGTGAGCGAATAAAAACAGACATAAATCAAAAAAGGAGGGCTGAATGGACTGATTATAAATTGAAAATAAAATGTTTAAAGTGTTCTTATTGTATGTAATTATGAAAAATGGTTTTATTAATATGTGTGATGAGCATTCCAGTTGACAAAATGACTCCAATTACAGCATTTTTTCAATAAGATTTTATCACCCCTCATAGTTCAGGATAAAAAGAAATATGATGAAAAAATTGTGCCCTCATGATATTTTGGTTTTCACTTTGTAATAGTAGGTGCAGTGTTCGTCCAAATTACGGGGGGGGGGGGGAGATATCTTAAGGTAGATTGAACTGGAAGAAAGGTCTTAAAAAAAAAGTTTCTATGAATCTTCGGTAGTTTCTAAACTTCTGGATCTAATAGGACCATCACAGTAGTCGGCGCTTAAATTGTAATCGAAATATAGTTTTTTAACTAATGGATTTTTCAACCATAATCTAATAACTTATTATCTGCTGACTGCTTGGAATGGGCTTATAGAATTCAGAATCACAGAAACCATCAAAAACTATGCATGACTCGACAAAGTTGCAGCAAAATTAATTGTTCATTCACCATTTTCAACCCCCTTTAAAGTATATAGGGTTCCTTATTTGGGCGGACTCTGCAGATATCGAATCTTAAATTTGATACCATGTTAAAAGTTTCAACAAAGTGCTAACTTTGTTCTATATTTCCTTTAATTTTAAAGTTTTTCTGTTATTAAAACTACTACACAACTACCGGAGCGAAGCAGGGCACCCTAGCTAGTATGATTATAAAATTAAGCTAATTAATACATTTATATAATAACTTCAACAATATTAAATTAACTATTAAAATTTTGCAATCAGAATCCTTAGTTGAATATCTCGGAATGACGTTAGACTCTTTTTCCAAAACGTCAAAATTGAAAATTAGGCATAAACTATTAACTGAACGAAAATTATATTTACGTACTTACAAAATCTATTGTGATTACCCCGGGGAAGCAGGCAAAATTCAGCAAAAAAAAATCAAAGCACTTATAAAACATACTACTTTTTTCCAAGTATATCTTCACTAATTTCCAGAAGATCATCGAGGAATAAGACCAAAGTGAATCAAGCGCCAAACAGAATATATTGAGAAAACTGAATTTGAATTTTGTGAAATAGGGCTTTGTATACTTCTATTGTTTTTTAAGCACAGTATATTTCACTTTGCCTTTTATATTATTCAGATACAAAGAAGCCTTATTAAAATAAAATAGCTAATTCAAAAAATTAATTAATTAAATAAATAAACACCCCACGACGGTCTCGATATTCCATTTATTTATATTTATTAAATATTACAAATCAAAAAAAAAAATATATATATAACACATATATAAGCATAAATCTAACAGTGTTCTAACAAATAATAAAGGATGTAAAATTGGCTTATATCATAATACAAATAATGGAATAATTTGTTTAAGTTTATAATTTCGGACCTAGGAAAATAGGGTAGAGAACAATAGTAGCTATGCCGAGTACATGTCTCTCATCACGACAAATAAGTATTTTTTTTTTTTTAACACCAATTTTAGACGTTTACATTTAAGGACGTGATTAGTTAAGGGTTAGTAGCTTGTAACATTTCATTCTTAATTTCTGATATGGGCCGTCAAAATTCCGATTTTTCGGATCAGATTTGTTGCAATAACTTGGACCGAGTTATGCACATTTTTTTTTTTTTTTTGGATTTAACTATATAATCAAGCTCTGAATAAGGAGTAGGGGAGAGCGGGGTTGGTTTGCATAGGGGGTCGGCTTATAGTTTCTGTCACACCTGTTGTGAAGGCCCCACCATTGTACCATGTCACCCGCTCGACCTCGGGAGCCTTGTCCTGAGTTTTCAATCCGATCCTGACAGTGTAGATAAGAGTGTGCTTCATTGATTAATTTTACATCATGTAAGTAAATTTTTATATTTTCAGTAAAGTTTGTTTAAAGGCATGAAAAACATTTGACTCCGATTCTGTTCACATAGCCCCAAACTTCTTTGAAAAACCTAACCTTTCGACTAACCAGTTTCTTGTTTGATTGTTCTCCTCTGTCCTGGCAGTCATCTTTCATATGATCTCTCCTGTGGGGTCAGTTGGCTCTCTTCAACTTTTTTTTTTTTGGCGCAGTAGCAATTCGCAAAAGCTAGGTAAACATAATCAAAGGTGAAACTACCAATTGTCTTTAGTTCCAGCGAGGAAGATGAGAGCAATTTTTCTTATGCAAAAAGTGACGATAGTCTAAATTTCTATCTTATTCTATTGTCATTCTAATGTCCCTTAAAAGCTGTTAAAAACCGATTCAAAATTATCATACCATTATAGTGCAGCTTTTAATAACAATAATATGTGTCAGGCAGTATTTGAATGAGATGGCTAAACAACCCCACCTTCTAGGCCAAACTTCCCCACATAGGGGGTTAATTGGCATACTCTGGATTGACGAATTCTTCAATTTTCTATGATCTTAATATTAAATATTATGTTGTGAAAAAATACTTGAAGTACTCTAATACTTGGATTTTACAGTGGTATCAGCCCCATTGGGATCATATTAACAGGAACGACTCAACAATCAAAAAAGTGAAAACTGTTGCCAACCAACCCCGCTCTCCCCTACTCTCAACCAAATTTTCACGTAGTGTTAATATCTTGTTTTTAAAATGGAAACTATCATTATTTGCCCAAGGTAATCTCAGAATTAAAGGCAACAGTTCATTTTTTTGGAATTCATCTGACTGAAGACATAGCTCAAGCAGCATGTGATCTGAATAAGTTTGTGCAGCTTTTGACACGAATGGACAACTGCGATTTTTTTAAATGAATTTGTTCTTTATATGCAAGAGAGGTTGTGTATTGATTAAATGAAACGTTTACAAAAGAATGAACTTTTTTTCTATAAGTTCGACGTAAATCATATGAAGAAGGTGTTGGTGAAGGTTTGAGATCACTTAACTTCGATTGGGCTGTTGCCCGGACTTAGCTCTGTTACAGATCCGAGCATTTTCTCAAGATTAATTGCGCGAAGAGTCGACTGTTTTTGTCTTGTAACAAATGGTTAAAGGCCAATGTTGTTGTACTTGTTACACAGCTGATGCAATCCCTTCATCTTGGAACAAATATATAGATCTTATCTTTGATATCTTAACCATTTGAAGAATTAATATTAGAATTTATCATTATTTATCAATAAAGAGGAAAATATTTTATTATCATAAAATAAAAAAAAAAACGCAACATTTTGAGAAAACTGAAGTTGAATTTTGTGAAATAGCAGTTTGTTTACTTTGTTTTTGAAGTACAGTATATTTCATTTTGTCTTTTATATTATTCAGATATAAAGAAGCATGAAAAAAAAAAAAGAGCAATAGTTAGGTAATTTAGAAAATAAATTAATAATTTATTAAATAGGTTTGGAGCTTAGTTCACTATGGTTTTACACCGACAGAGTCTTAATTATTAGAACAATATATTTGAACCGCCAAATGAATTTCCTACAAGCAAATGAATAACTCAGATGCTACTGCCTATAAATGTGTAATGTACCTTGTGAAAAAAGGGTATTTCCCTCGACTTATAGGCCAATCAGCTTCGGTTATTTTTTAAAGAGGGGTTTCCAATTGTGGTACTATAAAGTAATCATTGTATTTTATTAATTTAATAGTGTCCTACACACTGCATAGCAAAATAGGAAATTAAAAAATTTTTTTTTACAAATTTGGTACATTATTTCCAAAACATGTGTATTTCTGAAGCCCTGTACCTCCTGATCCCATTGAGATCCCATGATAGAATTTTGCTGTTTGGACTAAGTCATTGCAAACTATTTTTGATAACTTTTTTGAAATTTTTTAAATTGCCACGTATGAGAAATTTAGTTTAAATTTTCAATTTTTTGAAATTGTAACCCCTATCTTGTGGCATACGATATTAAAGCCCTATTCAACAGCTTTAAAATGAGACCACTCCTAGGAATATTTCACCACTAGTTGTCAGCCTACATGCATCCAAAGGTGCCGAAACCTGAAATTTTTTCATACAAATTTAAATCTTTAAAAATTAATAACATCAAAAATAATTGAGCTACATAACTGAAATTTGATATTTTTTCATAAGTCTATGATATATTGCTGCATAACAAAAATCATGAAAATCTGAGACTCCTAGGAATTCTGGAGTTTAGTTAAAAATTTCAAAAAAAGTAATTTTGTTGCCAGTAAAAATATTGAAGCTTCTGACTGGATTTATTATTTTAGCCGGTTGTAGAATCCTCCTCATACTAGTGGTAAATTATTATTTGTGGACAAATTCATATAAACCAATTGTAGTTGTCAATTTATTTCAAAAGTATAGAAGTTATAAATAGATATTAACGTCATTAGGTCAACATAAACACGTCATTAGGTCCAGTGTTTAGGTGCCAGTCAAACTGTTAATAAGTGGCATATGTCAGTTTCAGTGTTCTCGGATGTTTTTTATCAGAAAAGCAATCAGTTTGACATCACTTTTATCTTTTGTCACAAAAAAGGCCAATAAAGTTATTGATAAACTCACACTTCATTTACAAAAGTTCTGGTGAACTTTGAACTTTAAAGAGAAAAAAAATGTTTTTATGATAAAGGTATTAGAATAGCTTTTATTCAGCAAACTTTTTCAAAAAAAATTTGTTTAATACTTTTAATATAAAAGCACTTTAAAAAAAAAAAAAAATCAATGTATTTTCCCACACTTGCTCAAAATGCGATCGCTCAATTACTCTTAGTATTATTCATTCTTTATTCATTATTAGTTTTCAAATTAACTTGAGTATTATTACCGAACTGATATCTATGATTTTATTCGTACCGTTGACTAACCTGGAAATTTTCGATTGATTGCTTATTTTTTACCATTAGTTAACAGTTCTTTATTCGGGATCACCTGATTGTTTGCATAGCAACCTACAATACTACATGTCTAGGATTCGCGTCCCGCGGAATCCCTAGGATGTTTTAAAGGGAGTAAAAATCCTTGGCTATGCCGTCCTTCGGATAGGACGTAAAATGGAAGTCCCGAGTCTCTAAGATGTCAGGCACTCGTTGAAAATCCCTATCCCAATTAAACCTTGATAGGCAAAATTTAGGACTCCCACTGTAGTATCGTCCGATTAGCCTTAGTAGCATAAAGTGACGTTAAGCAAACAAACAAACAATTGTTTATTTATTATAAACGACTCTATTATTGTAAGAATATATTTATATATGGATACAGTTTACAATATAGCCCCTTATCTATCCACCTTTTCCTCTCCCCACGCTCTCTCTGACTCTCTCTCTCTCTCTCTCTCTCTTATGACATGTCACTCCTGTGAAAGAATGGTTTGGCTAGAAGACGTTATCTCATTTGACGCAAAGCTCCTATCGTAGTCCTGCTGCCCACAGGCATTAAACACACAACTAGAGATATCCACAACAATATGTTGCTCCAGAACAATTCTTAAGAGATAGTCGTTTATATATGTTAGTATATAGTCGTTTATATATTTCATAAACTTCTATCTTTAATAAAAATATTTTATTTTACAACATTCAAAATAACTATAACAGAGGGAAATTCTAAATTCTGAATAGTTGATTTCCTGTGAGGTGGGTTAACGGTCATATAAAAGGATCAAAGACCATTTTATTAAGATTCTATATTTATTTTTTTTTTTTAGTATTATTTTGGTACTCTTCACCGGTATAAAAAGAAAAAAAAAAAAAAGAAGAAGACAAAAAGGAAGAACTAGTAATATTTATGTATTTTCAATTGTTATAATAAGAGGATAGTATCATTATAATTAATTTTGACACATTTTTGAAAAATTTTAAAAATCCTTCTAACGATTCTGATTAAACTCTTCATTTTAAACCAGAATTCAGTATTCTTCAATATCAGATAGGTTTTATTATCACAAAAATGGTATGAGATGAATTTAATGGGGAACCTAAAATTTTTCTTAGAGAGTAACTTTAGGTTTGTTTATTTATAGTAATTTAATAGTCCCTCGCTATCTATAAAAATAAGAAAGGGCTAAATAAAAAATATAAAATTATTTATATCCCTTTCCCTATGAATTCATATCCCCTTAGAGGGGGGGGGAGGGGGGTAAGGGATGGTAATACAGTTTTATAAAAGTAAATAATAATAATAAATTTAGATATCTTACAAGAGGTGGAAAATTAACACTAATAATCTCTTGGTTTGGAACAAGATTCAAGATACCGCTTTTCTTGAAGCTTCGTTAAATCAGATTAAATTCCTTTGTCATGCTTCTTTTGACTTCTCATCGTCCCACTTTTAATATTAGCTTAATTCCACTCCTCATTGCTGACTTAGGACTTAAAGGATAAGCAGGCGCTCCTTGAAAAGTCTCGGTAATAATTAAGGAGCTGAGGATAAAAAAGTTGTTGAAGTCGTTTATCTTATTGTTTAAATAGGTCGATTTTTTTTTCTCAACTTAATATTAATATCTTGAATAAAGGAAAACACTCCAATAAAAGAAAAAAAATTTTTTTTAATTAAAAACAATATTTAAGAAATAGAGATATAGAATGCAAGGCCTCAAAGTCTCGTATTATTTCAATAATGCACTTAATCATGCAGATTACATGCCAAATTTTCGCCTATTCAGGCATCTTCAGGGCTACTACAGTTTCGCAAGCAAGCTAGAAACAGACTGAAACCTTCCCATATGGAAGGAGGGCTAACAGGGAAATATACAGTGTTGCCAACATTCAAACAAATTTAGATAACAGAGATAATAACTGAATAAGGTCTATAGAAAAATAAACACAATATTAAAGTTGAAGAAGGTTCAAATAAAGTAATTTTAATTTTACATCTACACATATATACATACACACTCACACCCATTTCACACATAACATCATGTACTAGAATTATAAATATGTATAAAAAAACATATGAAAAACAAAGGCAAATCTAGAATAAATAATTCACTGTTGGTTTAAAATGTTAATAGTTTCAGCAAAAAAGTTGTTAAGATTTCTTGCATCAGTTTTAAAATTGACAACCTTATTAATGTTTGCAGCTATAAATTGTGCTTCAAAATATTTTAATTTTTGCTCAGAATTTTCTTTATGGAAAATTATAGTTTTGTCATAATCGAAGCTATGCTTATGCTCGGAAGTGTGTTTAACTAGGGCAGTTTTAGGTTCTTTTATTCCTTTATTTTCATTTTTGTATTCTGTGCATGAATTTTTATGCTTATAGATTCTATTACAAAGATTTTGAGTAGTCATGCCAATACATGCATTTCGGCAATCCAGGCAATTAATTTTGTAAATTAGTATATTATATGTAAATATTAATCATATTAAATTAAATATAAATTAATAAATTTATTAATTTATTAAGTATTTCTATAATTCAATAGTCTCTTCCTAAAAACTTGTTTACTAAACAATATTTAATAAAAATATTTGATATACGACTGTATAAAAATCTACAAAGAGTAAACCAAAAATTTTCCGCTGACGAAGTTTCGATCCAAAAATAGATATCTTCATCAGGGCTATGTTATACAGTTGCGAATTTCAAAAAATGCTTTAAAAAAAATTATTTTGTATAAGTGATTTCACAAATATTTTACGATGTATATTTTTATGTAATATGGATATAAATAATTCTACTATTTATATAGAACTAAAGAAAACAAAGCCACTTATAGATGCCAGGACAAAGTGGTAAGTCTTGTATTTCAGTTCGGTCTTGAATATTGAGTGAAGTATGTCAGTTACTCTGGGAGGCATGTCTATCTCTCGCCAAGTTAGTGTCTTGCATTCTAGAAACTCCTTAAGTCTCTCTACACGGTGTTAGGTAAGAGCGGATAAATTTGCATTTTCTTAGTGCCAAGTAGACGCTATACATCAAAAGTTACATAACTTGGAAAATAAGTACCAATTCAATATCTTTTACGTTTATTTTTTGTTTTTCTCAAAAACGGCTGTAACTACTTTGATCAAACTGGGTATTTGATGTATGTATATGCCCGCGATTTGACAGCCAAAATTTCATTTCCCGTATTATCACTGATTAAAATACATTCTTTTATTTAACAATAAAAAAAATGTATTTAACTATAGAGATTAAATACGTGATGCTCAAATTATGTAACGCATTTAAGGTGTGAAAAAATATGATATAAGATGATCTTTAAATAATTATATTTTAGTTTAGAAACTTTATTTCCATAATAAATTTCTGAATGAAATATAAAGTGATTTTAGAGGAACAGTAATCGTTCTCAGTTTCCAGAAAGGCATAAGAGACAAAACGAGACGTAAATACACCTTCTATCGAATCACCTTCACGATATATTTACAAAAAGCTACTTGCAGTAAAAAACAACTAATCAGTAAAAAAACTCGACTGCTGATGAAATTAATTCCCTTAAAAAAAAAAAAATAAGCAGAATAAATCGAAATGTGCTGAGAACTTTCAAGTTTTGCTATACAAATACTCGAAAACTTAAGGAGATATACAAATATAGGCATATAAGTATGGAAAATGTGTGAAGTTGAGGAATGGCATTTACATATTATCGAAACACGTCGATTTCTAATCAAAGTAGGTAAGTTCGTAAGTGAAAGTTGTGTGTTGCGTGCTTCGCACCATATTTTTTTTTAATTTGTAATGTCATGAATATTGTAGTATGGTGAAAGGGGTCCATCCACGGTTTATGGTGAAAGGGGTTCTAAGATTATTGAACTGGGAGATCTAGACGTCTCTGAATGGCTTTACAAGACCAGCCAGCTTCCCGGGTTTGATGTGTTGTCGGTATTGGCTATAACTCACAACAGGATCCCATATCATACAAGGGAACACAGATCTATAGGATTCATCCACTGCAGTCTAGGCCTCGATGTAAGTTCGTAGAACTTTGGTCTTATCGACAGAGAGGACTGAGTATTCACAATGTAACAATCTAGGATGAGGATATTAATAAACATAGGAGAATATTAATGAAGACCCCGGCTGACGGGGATGTCCCAAGCCGTAAATGCTTAAATGAAATTTTGTATTTTATTTTTTACAATAATAAAGCATTATTATTATTATTATACTAGCTTTGGGGCCCGGCTTCGCTCAGGGAGTTGTGGAATAGGTGGAATGAAACAATAACTTTAAAATGTAATAGTCCAGAAAAATAGACCAAAAGTAATCATGATTAAAACAAAATTTGTACCATCCTGAAACTTCAGCTTAGTATTACCTCCAATAACTAATAATTTCGAAACCTCAGAATCCGCCCATATATGGTTTGGGTATAAGAGACCCCATTAATGCGGTTCTCTCAATGCGTTTTCTTCCCTATTCTTGATTAAGAAAATTTATTTTGGCAGCAAATATGTCCTGGTATGTACCAGGACCATTTTTTATGGTTTCTATGTTCTGATTCCATTGCGACCATTCTCATGACGGTACTGCATCCTTATCAAGTTGAGTAACTTCTTTTTCGAATTCGGTTGAAAATTTACGAATAGAACAGAACTATTAAACAGAAATATTATATGAACACTTTATTCTCGGTATATATTCCATTAGGTTATATCTTTTATTCATATTATCTATTTTATTCAGTGTTAGTTTTTATTCGCTCACTACACTAATAAGCAATTTTTCTTTTGTTGTAAATTTACTCTTATATTGTATATTGATTAAAGGCAATGTTTCGACCAATTCTTTCCTCTTCTGTAAAACTTAAGTCGCTTAGGACTCCAGTTGGTTTTGTTTATTTTTTATCAATTCATTGCAGAGATGTAATGACTTATTGAAAAATAAAAAGGAAAAAATAATTATTTATACATAATCTCGTGTAATTTAAAGAAAACAGCTGAAGCTAAAACCATAACAAACCAAAATAATGAACGATAACCTTATGAATTGAGCTTAGCTAGCGCTCCTGGCTTCCAAATGTCGAACTAAATTTTTTCATTCATTAACTCGCCTGGGCTTATTAGAGGGGCTAATTACATGTAGCGAGAGGCTTAAAATTACAGCCCTCGTCCCTTCAACATTACACATTTCAAATGAAAACTGAAACCTTCTTCATCGTTAGGGGCAATAGGGCAATATGACAACATAACATACTTGCTAGTAGGTGTAGTCGTTTTTGAGCCTTTTCGGCATGCACATTGTACACTTTGCTTTATAATATATATTGATTATTATTAATGAAGACCCAATAAGGAACTTATTACAGAAGGTCAGTTCATAGCTTATTTATTACATGAAGACAAGAAGTTTAAGATATGCGGAATCTGTACAAAAGGAAACAATGACAATGATACCTCGTGGTATCCTAAAAATCAGAAAACAGGCCAAAAAGATGCTGGAGTATTACGCGCAACAAGCTTGAAAAAAGTATACTAAAATAGGCTGAGGTGTAGAAGGCTGGTTCAGGCTAGCTAAAAATCTGCAAGGACTGTGAAATCCAAAAAATATTTTTTTACATAATTGTATCTATTAAAAAAATAAAATAAATATAATTGAATTTAATGTTATTCTGAATAATTTTATCTGAAGAGAAGAGACTGAACATGGCCGGGATTCGAACCCGTCTCAGCATCACTCTTGCAATTCACCAACAACTAGGCTTCAAGCCCCGCGACTTTAACCATGTCAACCTTCTCTCTTCACTTTTCCCGGCCCGGTCTGGTAGAAGTAAGAAAATTACCTTAAAACTATTTATAATAACAAAAAATACATTTAAATTTAATAAATAAATGTGCTACTATGACAATCTGTCGATTAAATCCCAACCATTATCCAGCCCCAGATTACTCGCTCCAATGTGGCGATATCCAAGAGAAAGCTGATATGGCTAGAGATACCGGCCCTCTTAGCGAAGTTATTAGCGCACTGCAAGGGAAATGCCGAGGAGCGGGTTCGAATCCCGGCCATGACCAGAATTTTCTCATCTGATGAATAATTAACGAATAAATGAAGTAACAATATTTTTAAAAAAATATTATTATTACCTCGGGACGCGAACCCGTGACCTTTAGTATTGTAGGTAAATAAATGTTTATACATTTGAAAGTATATGAATATAAATATAAATAAACATAAAAATAAACGAATTTACGTTAAATTTTCATTATTTGAAGTTTCAGAAATTATTTCTACTTCCTCAACACTTTGGCCGCCATGTCACCTGCAATCCAGTAACTGTGCTCTACTCAGTGATTTAAATATTAAAATTGTGTCGAAACGAGACCGTGATTCTCAAGGTATTCCTTTTCGGTCTAAGTGTTAAAGATCTAATTATTTGGTAGAGGCGGCAATGTATTTATACCTGGCTACACTGCGGGTAACCAGACATATAAACTCTCTCAGAGTGTGTGTTGATTACGTGTGTGGGATACTGTGACTTGCTAAAAAACTGCATGTTAAGACTTATATTATATTTTCAAGTGGTTTATTTATTTATTTTTCAACAGACGTTTCTTTATTTTCATTATTCGTTTAGTTATTTTTATCTGAATACAGTGTTTTTTTTATTTTATCAAACGATTTTAGCATTTTCATCCCATACTGTTACAAATAGAACTAATCACGTCGCAAATATTTATAATGTCGCGTACAGAACCAGTAATCTAATTTGAATGATCGCCATTTTTCCTCACCTCATGAGTTACCAGCAGTCGCTCTGTACCTACCCATCATAAAACAAACCGTAAGCTCATGGCGTTTTCCTTAAACACAATCGGATGACATTTTCTTAGAAAACTACTGTTTTTGTGTTAAGTTTGAGATTTCAATGCAGATAACTCCATAAAATTTCATATATATTCTATCGGTCAAAAGACCGCTCAGGGTAGACAACGGTAGAGTACATATTATTATCGGGAAAAACGAAAGTAGAATAGAAATATATATTGAAAAATTAAACGGCTATATATTATAGAAAATGTCGTGCAGTAAGCTCAAGAAAAATAAAAACCTGGAATTTAAAAATTTAGATTAAAGTCTCAAAAGCGATCATTTGACCGCTATGGTAGGTTTATTGCTAATTCTAAAATACTAAAATTAAAAAAAAAAAGTATTTTCATTTGTATTTAAAATACATTTATTTTAAATAATGCCCAGGTCTGATGTGTTGTACCAGCTCAACGGCAAACTCACTAAATATGGCTTATTGTTTCAGCAAGGTCCCATAATGGGTTTAAAATGACTAATCATCGCGATATTGTCAAACCACGAAAGGCTCAAGCGATTTAAAGTTGTTAATTAGAATTAGCAATGTCATGGGACCCAACTTCCACTCCCCCCAAAGTCTACCCCCTCCGCACACCCTTATTCGCCCCCTCCCCCCCCCCCCATTATATCCCCCCCCCACGCTATAACGTCGTAGTCTAATAAAGACTGGATTAGGTCGCCTAACCTTCTCTTGTCTTCGGCAATTCCGGTGAGCCTCCGGGAAACCAGCTTCCCTCGGAAATTCCTCAGGAGTCTTATTGAAGAATTAGTTTGAGAGAATCTTATCAATTCGCAAGTTATATTGCTTCCGAATTCCCCCCGCCTCCGCAATCCACCCTTCATTCATCCAGATATGAAATCTCATATTAAAAAGATTTATTTGCATCGAATCAAATTTAATTTTTGCCTTGCTTTTACACGTTTAAAACGATAAATTAGACTATTGGAAACATAAAAAATATTTAGAAAGAATTTATTAAAAGTATATTATTTGTACACATAATATGTTTTAAAAAATCCTTTTTGGCCTCAAAAAAAGCAGTAAAAATAGTCTGAAACATAATACTGTTGCGGGCTACGGGTTCAGTAAAATAAAACAATTAGCACTAGAACTCTAATTTATTAATCCAATACTTACAATGGTAATTACTGCCTTATTATTAGAAACAGAATAGGATGTGTATGTAGACTCTAATCATATACAACAAACCGCACGGGTTAAAAACTAGAGTCTTTCCTACGACATACTTATCTAAATAACTTATCCCAATAGGGCGACCACAATAGGACTTATCACTTATCACAATAGAACTTACCATTTATCACTAATTACTTCGAAGTTCACTCGACGGGTGTTGACGAGAACAACTCCCCAAAGGCTTGTTAAAGCCGGTATTTATAGAGCGTAGAACAATTTTAGCTAACCAAACAATCTTAGCCGGCCGCCAGTCCCGTGCCAAACAATTGACGGTTGTTCGATTGTTCTCGTAGGCGCTTTGTCTACCCCCGCTGGCCGCAATAATACCTTTCAGGCGCATGATGTTATGCCTAGGAATTCTTTCCAGTTTTTATTAAGTTTATATTTATATATTCATTACAATACTTGTTCAGCTTTGGTAAAATGCAAATTGCAAACATTTCACTTCAGCTTTTAATCCAAAAGGTCTTCAATAATATTCAAACCTGGAAATCTGTATGTTATTGTTTACTTAAATTATATACTATTATATATGTAAAATCGGTATATTATTGGTAATTATAAATTTATATTAATAAGTATATATCTGTTATTGTTACGTTATGTACAAAATCTTAGATTCAATTGCGATTGAAAACGTTGGGGCTTTTTTAATATCATTTTTAAAAGTTTATTTAGTAAGTAAGAGGGTTCTCAACGACCTTGACAGTCTCGCCTACAAAGAGTTAAAAGTCTGCAATGTTATGTGCAGAGAAACTAAAACATTAATAGTTTAAAAAAAGATTTTTTTTTTTTTGCTTGACACACTTTATGCTAAATGCACAGATATTTCGTAAACACATAAGCACACACACACACACAAACACACATGCACTTGTGTAAGGTTGTAATTTCTGTGGATTAGCTGAAAAAGATAAATGGGATACAGAGACGTTATGCAGGAGGCATCCTTTGGCTAAACTCCAATCGCTGTTCTAAGCAACTAGGTCGGGAGCCCATTTTCTTTTCGGAGGCCCCCTAAAGACCAGCGACTCGAAGATTTATGAGTGAACACATGGCGTTTATAATAAAGGATCTGTGTATGTTTTCCTTAAGTCATGAAAAGAAGGGATGTTTTCTTTTATTGATTTTTTTTAATGATTATGTAGAGGCTAAACGAACCCGAATGTTCGATACCGACACCACAAATCGCTCCATACACACCTCCTTTAACCGAACACCGCACAGTTGTCCCAATTCACGCATTATGGTGCAAAAATCCCAAAAACCAACCTTTTTTTCTTGATCTAATAATTTATCTTTGCTTTTATATGAATGCTGGACCTTGAAAATATAGTTGAAACAAAAATAGAATAAACATTGTGGAATATACAACATTTCAAAATTGTATGTTTCTGGCATCTCCATCCAAGCCCTTTTTGCAGCCCGGTAACCAATGATGTCACGGCCGGCCAGCTCGAAGGATGCACTACCTTAATTTGATATTTGTGGTCTTAATTTCTGTTGAGTTAGAGTACTTATGAATAAAATATTTTTTTGTAAATAAATCACTAATTACAGGGAAATGAAATGTTCTGTGTTTAATTTTTATTTACAATAAACTTATATAATTGAAATTAAATATGTGTATTTTAAAATCATTTGCCCCCACCCTTACCTATTTTCATGAAACCTATATAAAACAACTCTACAATCCACTAATAAGCTCAATACAAAGTTGAGACAAGTTTTGTCCACTAAAAGTTATAATACTCGTATTAGTAAGAAATTCTCCCACCCCTCCCTCTTACCCACATCCCCACCCTTACCTATTTTCATGAAACCGATGTAAAACAACTCTACAATAGTGGATTAAAAATAATACAATTTTTGAACAAGATCCGTCAACTGTATTTTTTGCACCATGATGGGCAGATCGGGACAACTCTGCACCATCCACAGAAGACACAACTTCGCCAAATCTGCCTTCACGCAATCCTCCCACCTCCGCCTCGGCCTTGGACCTTTCCCATTCGGCACCAACCAATTCGGCAGTGTACTTATTAATCTTTTAGGAATTCATTTACCACCGAGTTTCGCAATTCTACATGCCCATTTTATTCACCGAGCTGCAATGATCTTTCTAAATCATCTGCAATCACCGGATACTGTTCACTCAGTATATTCACTCAGTTCGGCACTGTGCAAACTCCGGTTAATTCATCTCCGGTTGATTCATCCATCTTCGGTACAAATATTTTACGCAACACCATATTTTCAAAAAACCTAAGTCTTTGCTCATTCCTCAATGCTAGGGTCACGTTCCACGATTTATTTTAAAATAAAACTATCCAATAAATTTATCTCTTTTTTTTTCCTAATTTTGTTTCTTTTGAATGATTCTTATGTTATTTAAAAAGTAGTAGGAAAATAAAAGAAGATATCTAATACATATCAAGACTAAACATAAAAAAATATATGTAATAAATACAATAAAAATTTATCGAATAAATCAATAATTAAAAGTTCTATAAAATGAAATAAAAACCTAATAAAATTAACGCTAATTATCTGTAACTCTTAACTGTTTACAATAATTTCATAAACAAGATTGTAAAGAAACTGCCTTAATTTAAGAGAGAAGAAGGAATTTTCAACTTCAATTTTCAGGAACTCATCAACTTCACAATATTAGTAAATATATCCTGTTTAGTCACAATCATGTTTAATTTTCTCTTTGTCGTAATTTTAGCATTCAAACAATAATTTATATAATAGTAATAAGTAATATACAGTAATAATATTTTGTTTATTTATATAATCACCTGTAATGCATGATATGATTAATCTCTTACTTAAATGATTATCAGAAACGTTTAGCATTGAACTCTGTATCTAATCGTCGAAATAGGAATAAGGGAGGGAACGGGGAACGGTGAGGCAATTTGTTGGAAATCTGCTTTCTAATGTATTATTGATGGGCTAGCAAAACCGCAACCAGACAGACCACTTTCTTGTCTGATAGTAAAAGACTCAATGTTTTTTGTTATTGTACAATAACATGTTTTTTTTTCAGTGTACAACAACATGTTTTTTTGTTTTTTACACTAAGATCTAATAATTACGCACATACCACAAACACAGACATGTTTACATATGTAAAGGGGCAAAGACGTTATTGTGGGTACCCTTAATTTTTAAAAATTATAAAGAAACATTATATTTAGAAACGTACTGAACCTGAAGTAAAACGTTTTAAGAAGGCATGGCGGGAGTTCTGTTCTCTACATCAGTTGCGGTTAGTAAGTTCTCGTGTGTTTATGTTTACGGCAGTACAAAAAAAAAATAATAATAATAAATTAGCAAATTAAAGCAAATTAAGGATTCATCCTATTTTTACTTTCACTTACCTATATATGAAATATATAGTAAGTGGAAGTATTGCGATCGTGAAAATTTTCGACTTCCGGTTTTCAACGGAAATACTCGTTTCGGGGTCCCCTGAGTCGAAATGACCAAGTCCCGCGAAATGGTCTGTGTGTGTGTGTCTGTGTGTGTGTGAACAGACTAGCTCAAAAACTATAAACCGTGCGATCCTGAAATTGAGTATTTAGTGTAGGTATATGCCCGCGATGTGACAGCATAAATTTCATCAAAATTACTTAAAGGGAGGGGGTACTTTATTTAATAACTTTTTACGTTTTTTTCGATTTTCTCAAAAACGGCTCTAACGATTTTGATTAAAATGAGTATTTGATCTATTTATATGCCCGAGATATGACTGTAAAAATTTCATCAAAATTGATTAACCGGAGGGGGGACTTTACATAGTAAATTTTGTATCATTTTCACGTGTTTTTTTTTTTTTTTTTACTCAAAAACGGCTTTAACGATTTTGATCAAACTGGGTATATAATGTATGTATAGGCTCGAGATACGACTGTAAAAATTTCATCAAAATTGATCAACCGGAGGGGTGACTTTACTTAATAAATTTTGTATCATTTTCACGTGTTTTTTATATTTACTCAAAAACGGTTTTATCGATTTTGATCAAACTGGGTATTTCATGTATGTATATGCCAAAGATGTGATTGCCAACATTTCATCAAAATTGATCAACTGGAGGGGGGACTTTATTTTTTGACTTTTTTTTCCAATTTTTACCTTTTTTTCGATTATCTCAAAATCGGCCTTAACGATTTTTATCAAATTCGTCACGTTTAATGAAAATTAGGTTTTCTTTAATATCAGGTAAGCTTTATCATTATTAAAATGTTCTGAGGGGGCTTTTTTTTTGGGGTGGGGGCTTTTTTGTTTGTTTCTTTCTTATAAAGTACTATTGTTTTTGTTTACATGGAGAAATTAACTGTCTCTCACTTCGCCTAAAAATAAGAAATGGCTAAAAATGAGATATGATAAAAATAAAGAAAACATAAAGAGGAGAAAAAAAGAAAAATATTCAGTCAACTTATACCACCTATAGATATAATAATAATAGATAGATACACCTATAATAGATAGATTACCTATTAATTATAGACCATTGTTCATAATTAAAGCCGTTCTGTTCATTTGAGAAGTGGAAATTAACAAAACGCATTAATTTTTAATCTAAGTAAGTTGGTAAGTGAAAGTTGTGTGTTGCGAGCACGCACCAGATTTTTAACACTATTAGGGAATTTCGACTCACGATACTAGTTATACAATTCGGATACGTACATCATTAGGATTAAATCTGCGTAATCTGTAAACTAATTGTAGAGAAACTATTTTGCAGTCGTTGGGCTTTTCTTCTTACAACTTACAACGTGAAGGGTTATAATTTGGTATTCATTCAGGTATATGATTGCTTTCAGATGGTATATATTCATTCAGATAATTACATTCTTAGTACTGTAAAATGGGGTGACTTTGTGACAAAAAGAATCAGGTTAGGCAATTCAGTGTACTTGTCAGTTGGTCAGTAATGTGCTGCAACCTACTGGCCACTTATGGACCTCTATAACTTCTTTCATTCCATTTACCATGGTGCTTTAACAATCAAACATAACCTTGAATAAAGGACCTTGGTAAATGGAATGAAAGAAGTTATATGTGGCCAGTAGGTTGCAGCACATTACTGACCAACTGACAAGTACACAGCATTGCCTAACCTGATTCTTTTTAAGGAGGGAAATTCAAAAACTGTAGAAAAAATATTTGTCACAAAGTCACCCCATTAGTCACAACGCCACCCCATTTTACGGTATCTAATTTTTAATATTTTTTTTTACAGATTACCACGAAAACAACTATATCTACTCCATCACTATTGTTTGTTGAATAGATGAGCGCGGGGGAACATTAGTGCCACCAATGATTATTTTTCCTAAAAAAAATATGTTTTAATTTTGTAAACATAAATTTCACTCATATTATAAAAGAAATTGTATGTAATTTATCTGAAGTTTTGCTTTTTACCACAAACTTTAAAACCTTGTTTTGCACCATGAAATTTAATTAAATAATTATTTTTTTTTTATCAATGGTGATTAGCATCCAGATATGATCATAGTCTGGGCTAATGGGTAGCGGGGCACATTATGAAATGTCATTTTTCTGTTGGTGTATTTAATTTCTTCAAATAATCCTAATAATCCTATTGTTATTTTTTATAAGTATTAAAAAAAAAGGAAAAAAATGTATGTTTATGTAACATTAGGTAATCAGAATTTGCCCCCCCCCCCATAACTCCCTATAAATATAAAATAACTAATACTTTTATTCAATAAAATATTTTTTTCTATTAGGTACGTGAAACAATCAATTATTTATTCTCTTGCGTGTTTTTCATCACATAAACTTCTTTTGGACTCAAAAGGTGAAGTGCAATCGTATCATGGGCTGCACCAGTAAAAAGCAAACTCAATTCCGCAGTTTTTAATAGCTTTGACGGCTTCTAGGGTGCTCCAGTGGGGAGTGGGAAATTTTCAAAAACTTTTAAAAATTTAAGATTTAATAAATATTTTCTGTTTTGCGCGTTTAAAAGCCTACTGAAAGGGGATTTAAAATAACTAGGCCTATCTCATCTTTAAGAAAATTTAATGCTGAATAAGAAAATATCATCATTTTTGTTTCTACGCTAAACCAAAGTAGAGAAAACTGCCATTTTTCAGAAAAAATTAAGATTTAAAAAAAAAATTCTGTCTCCTCAACTGATTGAGATAGGAAACTCGTTTTAGCGCGATTCTACTCCGTTTAGCATGCAGTATCATCCAATTTTTTTTAACACTATTTCTGGGACACCCAGTATATATATATATATATATATATATATATATATATATATATATAATCGTAATAATCATAGGAGGAAGAAATTTAAATTAATAAAAATTAATATTTTTTTCAAATATTAATATCTAATTGTTGCCTTAAGCCTGTGTTCAACATCAATAATGTTTTAACAAAAAACAAATGATATTTCATATTTTGTCGCAAATAAGTTTTCACCGGCGTCTGGTGATATAAAGTAGAGTCAATGAACAAGCCAAACGATATAGGAACAAATCCTTATTTTTAGTTGAAAACAGATTTTGAAAACATTTTGTAAAGAGGACGAACTAAAGAACTCTAGATTTCCCTAGGCAAAATATTGCTACTATCAAATAATGAAGTATTATGACTAGCAAGACCTGCAAATGGGCAAAAATCAATAAGTTTAAGTTACTCATAAAATTCAAACATTTAAATAATATTTATTTTTATTTATTCTATGTAGATATGATGAAAAAATAATTTTTTTTTTTTTTTTTTTTTTTTTTTTTTTTTTTTTTTTTTTTTTTTTTTTTTTTTTTGGGACTTTAAGGCTTCCACTGAAGCCCTATACTGCCCATACTAACACCCATGGCACTGGGTGATACTTCTCCTACGAAAGATAAGCACCACCCAGGGCGGGACTCGAACCCGCAGCTCCGGCATGGGAGTACGGCGCTTTACCGCACAGCCACACCGGGCCCCTAAATTTTTGTTAAACCGTGAGAAATAGCCCTACACCAGTACAACATTATATTTATCACCGTTGAAAGCTTTTATGTACCTTATCGTTATTTTTTCCGATAAATTATTTGTATCACAGATAATAAATAATATCAGTGAACAATAGAAGTGAGATATTGGGTTTGGTCACGGCACTGATGATCAGTAAACTTCAATGCCTTTTATCGGCTTTGTTTTTTATTTTCTCTAAACGATTCATCATATTTTACGATATACATATAATTTATTATATAGTAGATTAAAATCTATTATACTGTTATTTATATTATTTTCAAATACTGTTATTTTATATTATTGGTAAATACTGTCATTTTCAAAACAAATTGTATAAAATTCAGTACGATAGAATTATTGTTGCAAGATTGGTAAATATTTGTTATTTATTATTACGCAATTAGATTATAATTAATTAAATATATTTTTAGTATAAAAGTTTGATTTTATACAATATAAAATAATTTTAATTTACTAATGTGTTTATAATATTAAATATGGTATTCAATCGGGTTATTATGGTGTATCGGATTATGTTATCAATAAAAATATATTTTGATTTTTAGCAATATTTTACAGATATATGATAAATTTACTAATAAAAAAAAAAGGGTGGATTTTCATGCTTTCATATAGTGTATTCTGATTTGGGATTAATAATTGATTTCCTCTCAAATCATATTTAATAAATTAAAATCATGAAAATATTTTATAATAATTCATTATAAATGGGAGTAAATTATTGTAATAGAATAATACTTATAACCGTAGAATAATATTTAAGAATAATTTTGGTTATAAAATTTATAACTATAATGTATTATAATAGAATTTTAATTATTGTTTAATTAAATAAACAGGAGTAAATTAAAATAAAAAAAATTATTGTGTTATTTATATTATTTATATAATTAATTTATTATTATTATAATATTATTGTTTAAAATGAAAAAGAGTTTGAAAAAAAATTCACGAATAATTTTATATTCCTACTAAAAAATCTTAGTGTTGAAGTATTTTACCGTCAAATGTGGCCCCGAGAATGTTCAAAAATGAAAAAGCCAAATATTACGAATATATAATAAATAAAAAATATATTATGAAAATCAATCTTCATAGTTGACGAATTTCTTGTTTTCAATAGAAATTCGAAAATGAATGTTTTAAATTTAGCGGTTGAAAAAAAAATTGAGTATCGTATTTTTTCTGATTCAAATTAAAGAAAAAAAAAATGTGTGTTGGATATTATAAGTAATACTCCATGGTTATTTTTTCGTTTTAACACCTATCAGGAAAATTATGACAAACCTAAACTGGTTATGATCCATTAAAAATACATAACAATATATCTTACTTCATTATTATTTTTAGATCATCCATGGAACATTAATTATTAATTAACTTTAAAATATCGGTTGCCAAAAAAATAATAATAAAATTCTTGCTAATTGACGTCTACGTTAATGAGGGACATAAAAAAATATTAGAAAAAAAATTCACTGAATATATACAGCCTTCTAGGCCCCTTTGAAGGGGAAATTTGATGAAGAAAAATAAACCACTAAACAAACTTCGTTAGTGTCAAGTTACAGGCCTTCCCTTGCGAGCGAAAAACATCATGAGCTATAATTTTGACTTTTCCTTTAACTGCTTAAAAAAATATAACAATAATAATAATATATGTCATAATAATCTAAGATTACTTAACTAATTTTTACTTTTTCCGGATTTCTAAAAATAAAACAATGAAAATAAAAAGCGATCATTAGAAGCTTTTTGACAAAAAAAAAAAAAATCCGATCGGAAATTTTCTATGAGCCTTAGGTAAGCCAAATACTCAGGACTTATAACTTACTCTGTGACTAACCTAAACTTAGGGTTTCATAGTAACGTTGTTCGATATTAAAAAAAAATATTCATGATGAAAATTGACAAAACTACTTGCTTATACTTCAGACTCCCAGCTGACTGTCAAAGCAATGATACTCTGTCATCCTTCTGCTGAGCTAGTCTTTGGGTTTTTTTTGAATTTTAGGTTTCCAACTTAATCTTTGACCGGGTGAACTGCGGACAATGCTTGTATGTAAATATTATTAGAGCATGGATAGCAATAACTAAAAGATGTGAATGTTTGTATATCGTTATTAAAAAATTGTTCACAAATAGTTTATTTAATGAGTTACACAAATAAATAATTTTGATTTCTCCAAAATTTAAAAATTATATGATAAAATGAATTTTTTTTCCAAGACCATTTTTTATTCAATGTTCTTAAGTTATTAATTGGACTCCGCAATAAATATCCCTTATACTACCAAAAGCATTTTAAGGAGTCCTGGTTTTTTCACATTATTTTGTAAAGTTTAATTTTTGAGTTATTCTTGGTGATGAGGGTCACCTTTGTCTTGTAAATGAAGAAACAAAAAAATAATTTATTATATTCTACATAGCGAGAATCCTCATTCTTCTTTAATTTCTTAACTGCCATAAAACAATTTAAAAAAATAAAGCTGCACATTTAGTCAAGTATGAATTAACCAGAGGTGATTGCATAACTTTAATGTTGAATGAGGCATAGGCTATGTAATCAAGCATCCAATGTACGTGACTGGGCTTGGGGGGGACTTAAGTCTATAATCCATACAACTCCACTATATCCCATTATACTGTAGAGATATGCTTATACGTGAGGATGAATATATTTTTAATAATTTAATACCATTAAAATATTAAGAAACAATAATAAATGTAAAATATGTAAATATAAATTTACATCACTAATCGTATGGATTATTTTGATTTATTTTTATTAGGACATAACCCGTAAAATTCACAAGTGGAAAATATTGGAATTTTCTAGTTGATTTCATTTAATTACAAAACAAATATTTCACTACCCCTAAAGGCTGCAAAGTAGAGTTAAATTAAATCTGCTACGCTGCTGAAAATTAAATTCTACCGCTTGAATGCTTGAGTATTCATGGTAATACGTAATATTTAATAATTGAATTTCGGGCATTCATATGATTTTTTATTGTTTTTATTCTGGGATTACAGAAAATTGTATTGGGAGGATCTATCAAAAATTCTATGTCTTTCAAAAATAGAAAGGTTTAACATTTTTCTTTAATATTAGGTATTTAATTTATATAAATATATACATATATATTGTGTTGGGGAAAAAGTAATTTCGGTATTTTTCATGTTTTTCCAAGCCAATTGTTTTATATATATTTCAATTACTAATCAATGATACATGTGCCGTTTTGATCGATGGCCGTCACTAATAGATGTTCTGTGCTTTCTGGGTGAAAAACTGAACCAAATAGTTTTTTGATTCTAGCTTTACACCAGTAAGAGAGTTCTGAAGAGAACGAAACAAATAATGCCCTGACAGTGCAAGGTCCGGTCTGTAGGGTGGAAACATCACAACTTCTCAGCGAAACTCTCGTAATTTTTATCGAGTCACCAAAGATATGTGTGGTGTATTGTTATTGTGATGAAATACAACGCATTTCCTATTGATCAATTTTGGCTGTTTTTGTTGAATATTCTGCTTCAACCGCATTAGTTGTTGACAGTAGAGTGTCGAATCAATGGTTCGGCCAGGTTCGAGCAGCTCATGATGAAAAATGCCTTTCCAATCCCACCAAACACTCAGCATCACCTTCCTTGGCGTTAATCGAGGCTTGACCACTGTTTGTAAAGTTTCTCCGGGCTTCACCAAGATCTTTTTCGCACATTATTGTCGTGCGTGATCCAATTTTCATTACCTGTAATCATCCTTTTAAAAAAACTCTGTCCATTAAATTTTATGTTAATTCATCTGGAATCCATATATCGAGCTTCTTTTGATATCCATTCTTAATAAATGGCTCAAAACTGTTTTGTGGTCGATTTTTAGCTCCATAGCAATGTCACGAGATGAAATATGTCGGTATACCTTGTTTTTTTTATTGTTTTTTTAAGAATTTCATCGACTTTTTCAACAATTGGCCTGCTAGGGCGAGGATCATTATTAACATCAAAATTTCCGGAACGTAATCGACGGAACCAGTTCTGAAACTGACGTCCCCTTAAGCATACATAACCATAAACAAAACAAAATTTCAAAAAAGCAGCCTGAGCTGTATTTTTCCCTTTTCGGAAGTAAAAAAGCAAAATATGACGAAAATGACCTTCTGGAATTGCCTTTTTCAAAGCACAATAACGTTGGACTGTGACTTTTCAAACGTGGTATGGTATGGCTTAACTTAATAGGGATTACAAGCGATCGATATGTGACTTTGGTAAGCGACTGTCGGAATAAACCGAAATTACTTTTTCCCCAACTCAATATATTTGTGTGTGTGTGTGTGCATTTTAACTCTTGCCTGGGTTAAAATAATTGTTATAAAACAAAAACAATGATTCACAATGCCACACAAACAAGGTTCAAGGCAAGCGTATATTATGCTCGAACAGTCATGAACATGTAGTAAAAACGTTTCTTCCAACAACATATCTAGAGCTCTTTTATATATTATGTTTTGTGTTTCGTTTCACGTTATAATCACGCTATATAATGATGTTTTATTTGTAAAAATAAATTAATTTCTTTGGCTGGGACTCGAACCCGGGTCCCCGCGTGACTTGCGCCGAGACAATTCCCTCTCTCCAGTAATCCCCTTCCCCCCCCCACCCAATATCGTATATTTTCGCGATTTCATACGAGCGTTGGGCTATTATTTTCTCTTAGACACTATATTTTACATCTTTTTTTTTATCTTCAAATATTGATTAGCACCTGTCAGCGGTCTGCGGCAATCAGCGAATTCAATGGCTGCAGCAACGCAATAATGTCTAAGGCATATATGACATGAAGGAACGAAAGTGCCCAGCAGTACCTCTTTCCGGGCTTGATTCAGGCGAGGAGGTCTCTCATCCAGCTTCTTTTTAGCCGCCTTCTAACGGGCAAGTCAACCGTGACCATATCGTGAATTAATTTGTCGTTATGTCCTTCCAATTTAACAAAAAACCGTGAGTAAAGCGTTCGTGTTTGTTGTTGGATATTCGGTTGTTACAAGTCTGTATGTACAGCTTGGTGACTTACGTTCGTGGGAGCGTCCGTAATTAGTCTTAAAATTTAGGAATTACAAGTTTGTAATTTTTGTATGTATTTGCAATTAATTTCAAACATTTTAATACCATTCCTGCATTAAACTATCAGACATTAGGTACATGACAGTCATTTTTTTTTTAAGTGCATGATCCAATCCATTTAAGCAGCATTAAGAATTCCATCAGTGATTAATTTATGGAATATTAACATCTATAATTGTATTTTTATGGAAGACGGATGATAAATAATTGCAAAGATAATGTGATTAATAAGCATTTATAATGCAGGGGGACCTTATTAACGGGGGCAAGCTCTTGCATTATAATTCCTCTAATTGTGTTTTGCTTTTGTTAATGAGGTTGAGCGTCTAGCCCCAGGCTCGCTATGCTTTGTGACTGTAGAGGGTGATAATGTCACCACAATCTCTCATTATCTATTTAATCTCCCATGTATTAGTTAAAATTTTACAAAAGCATAGTCAATTCCCAATCTCAAACGTAGAAAGTAGAAAAAATAGTTGGGTCAAGATGTTTAGAAACACAAAATGATTTATTATAATATAATTAAATTAATTTTAGGTTTGTGAGTGAATGAACGAATCGAATCATTTTTTTTTTTTTTTATGAGCAAATATAATGTAGCACTTGTGTGGGTTAAAAAATTTTGATTCAAAGAAAATAATTATTTCCAATGTCACACAAATTACGACACGCAAATAATGAAACAGGTTATAAAAGTTATCAATTTGTAACACAGAAATAACCATATGAATTGAGCTTTAGAAAAAGACGAACTCCACAGTCCATCGCTGCTTATATTAAGTCGTAAGAGGACGGGCCTCGAATGTTCTGGGCCGACTTAGAGGGAACTAGAACATCTTAGTCACAAATATGTATTATGACAGTTTATTCCAACAGTAAGTATAGAAACATTCTTAACCATATGTTTGGTCTTTCGTTTTTGTTTAACGTTACAATACAAATAATAATAATAACTATAATGAACAAATGAAGCACATCAAAAAATATTCATCAAATCGCTTAGAAAACCGATAGCCGTAAGTTGGCCTTGAAACGTTAGAACTATAATCTTTATATATATATATATATATAAAATTTCGTGTCCCGATGTTTGTCGGAGGTAAAATCAGAAACTACTTAACCGATTTTGATGAAATTTGGCTCATTGTGTGTAGTTTTGTCAAACTTGAAAGATAGGATAGTTTTTATCTCGATTATTGGCCTTGACCCTTTAGCGTCTGAGCAGTGCGAGTGTGTTGCGTGCCCTTTGGCCTAAGACCTTAAACCGGCTGCCGTGCCCGGTGGCCTCAATTTGCCACATTCACTCTTCTTATTTTCTTATTCAAATTTTTCTTCTAAGATGCATTTGGTGGAGGTAAAATTAATTTGGAAAAAACCGAAAAGCACCCCATGTCAATTAGTTCACAACACTCGGAAATTTTTGAGGAAACCATAAACCTCGTCACTGGAAAATAGCGGACGGGCTGGAAACAGGGTTGAAGAAATGCGAATGCCAATTGTGTAAAAAAAAAAAAAAAAAAAATCATATTTCCTGCACTCGCCCTAAATGTGAATAAGAAAGTGATGACTATTTTTCCTTCTTGCCATGATCCTATAATAATCATGAAATTTAAAAAAAATACGTGTAGGAACGTTTTTGTCAACGATTTATGAATATTGCATTCCTAAATAATGTAGGATACATAAATCCGAAAGCGAAGAATAAAAATTCAATTTTTTGTTTTAAAAAAAGCCACAAAAACATCTCTTAAGGTGCTGAATACGGGGGTTTTATACAAGTGCAATAGTGAAATGGAAAGACCTAAGGAATCAATTAAAATAAGTTCCGCAGTTTCAGTCTTCTAACGCTGTAGCGGGCGGAACTGATATATCAGTCTACAGGCGTTAAAGGGTTAATATTTCTTTAATTTCAAATTAAATGCATATTATAGTACTATTGAGTGTAATTTTTTGTAAGTTCTATAAATTTTCAACAGGTGGCGGTGTTAGTTGATTTATTGACACAACACTTCATTTTCTTTCGATATATAGGGTTGGTTAGCATCCAGTAGCCAAATCTATTTTTTCTGGCTTAGACTGGGAAAATCCGAGTTTTCCCTACAGGAAATTATGAGTCGCCTTTACAAGCGTGCGGAAAACATCGAATCTATTTGTTTTAGCAAAAGACAGGTTAACGAAAATCATTGTCACCTATTAGGATTATAATAAATAGAAATTGTGAAATCTAATAATAAAAAAAATTTAGATTATTATGATACATAAGTTATAAATTAATCTCATTCGTAAAATTAAATGTTTATGTTTTATAAGTAGAGCTGTAAGAATATAACATACCTCTTTGCTTGCTATTGATAACCTGTTTTAGGGAGAACCTACTGATATGATATCTCATATTATCATGTGTTATATTCTCAATTTTATTAACACGTTAGGTGCGGCGACGCTTTTTAGTGGTGCCCGGGGTCCGACTGCTGGGATGAAACACAGACGGTATCGGGCGTCGAGGTCCGATGGGAATGCTTTGATGAAAGCCTTATCTTTTGATTAGAAGGGAATTAAATGAGCGTCTCAAGGGCATTATCTCTTGGTAAGGATTGGAACTAGACATAATAGACGCAGGACAGGCCGATACAGGATTTAAGCCATTCTTTATCGAAAATCGGACCTCGGAGTCCGGTTCTAAAAGACAACAGAATTTCAGCTGTTAGCAACATTTTCTGCACTAAAATGCAATAATCTCATTAAAATTTGACTAAAATGAATGTTTAAAGTGTTCGGACTTTCGGGCATTTTCATGTGAAATTCGGCTGTTAAGAAGGGAATGTAAAACTTCGGACCCCGGGGACCGATGCCGCACCTAACGTGTTAATATTTATTATGTCAAAAAATTAATTTGGTATATTTTGGCTAACTGTCTTTTTGTGATTTTACTAAACCCTATTCCAGTTAGAATAAAGAATTTCTTCGTTTTACATGTTATTTGCATTTAATCTCGCCTCTGCTGAAATAATCCCGTAAGTTCTAAATGAATAGATAATTAATACTAACTATGGTCAAATATGGGTTGTAAAAAATAAAAATTTTAAGGTTCTAAATGTTTTAGCAAACAATTTTAAATTTGGCGTAAAGTTCTATTTTAAATACCTTTGGTTTTAGATTAGCTGAAAAAATTTTATCTGTGACTTTTAATTTGACTGTATTAAAAAGAATAGAATATACTCAATTCAATGCATTTTAGGTTCTGAGCCACAGCTGCGCGTATTATTACTTATAAACTAAAGACTTACAACTAAAAGTATTACCGCCGATTATTCCTGAAATGATTTATTTTCTCATCTTAAAGATGTAATATCCAACAATAATAAAAATATATTTTCAATAAGCGGTATAAAACTTGTTATAAGCCATAAAAAGAACTATTAAGTGAACCTATAAAGTAGAAATATAACATTTGATCAAATTGGGATAAAATAAAAAAAAAAATTCTATATTATGTTCTATATTATCTAAAAAATTCTATATTATCATATTATGTTTTTTAACATTTTTGACCGACCCATTAAGGATTTTATTTACATTTTTACTGAGCCTTTGAAAATAATTCTAATTTTGAAATTATAATCTTCCAACTCAACCAAGGCAGTTTTTATTTTTATATATATTTGTAATCGAACCTTCTAATGCATGACGGAAATAAAGCTCTGTTGCTAAAAGCTTATAACAATGATGTTCATCTACTACTGCAGAATCAACATATATCATGGAGAAAAAAAATATATATTTTTGATTTAAAAAAGTTGTTTTCGAAACTTATTATTATTTTTAATAGTAACATAAAAATAAATAAAAAAGTTCATCGGAATACAATTTTACTCACTTATGATTAAAAATAATTAATTTTTTTAATTTCCATTAATTATTTAATGAAGGAAATTCGTTGACCGTAGAAGAATATGAGATGGAAATGGTTGGGGGTGCGGTCAAATGAAAAACTATATGTGAAATAACATATATATTGTGCCGATGTTTCGACCCGATATTCAGGTCTTCTTCAGAGCTAAATATAAAACAAGATAGCAACCAATAAATATGAAGAAAAGAAAAAATAACAAATAAATAAAATAATGAGTAATATATGTATCAATATACATATATACGCATGAAAAAATGAAAATGAGTAAATAATTGAATAATAGAATAATATAATTTTTTTTTTTTTTTTTTTTTATAATATAATTTTTGTGTGTGGAATTAGATATTTAACAAAAGAATATGAATAAAATTTTTGGATTTTAAGTAATACAATTGTCAAATATGGAAAGCTATATAATAAAAATATGTCTATAATATACTAAAGAATAACAATATTAAATGGGATACGGAATAGATGTAACGAGAAGGCGGAAGGAATATGTGCGAACATTCTATTTTCACTTCGCACATATTCCTTCCGCTTCCTCGTTACATCTATTCCGTATCCCATTTAATATTGTTATTCTTTAGTATATTATAGACATATTTTTGATTTGTATAGCTTTCCATCTTTGACAATTTTATTACTTAAAATCCAAAAATTTTATTCATATTCTTTTGTTAAATATCTAATTCCACACACAAAAATACAAAAATTATATTATAAAAAAAAAAAAATATATTATTCTATTATGCAATTATTTACTCATTTTCATTTTTTCATGCATATATATGTATATTGATACATATATTACTCATTATTTTATTTATTTGTTATTTTTTCTTTTCTTCATATTTATTGGTTGCTATCTTGTTTTATATTTAGCCCTGAAGAAGACCTGAATATCGGGTCGAAACGTCGGCACAATATATATGTTATTTCACATATAGTGTTTTCATTTGACCGCACCCCCAACCATTTCCATCTCATAAATTATTTATTTCAATACGTGATTCAAAATAAAGAAGTGAAGGTGCACCTCAACCCTCCAACTTTTCAAACACCTTTCGAACTTCCCAAAAAATATATTTTTTTTATACGATACATTGCTATTGCATAGTGCAAAACACTAAACTGATAAATTTAATACCACCTGGGAAAAAAACAAGCATAGACAGAAGAAATATAAAAACTTGTCTTTTTGGAAATAGGCTAATTTGAGGTTCAACATTTTATGTTTTCTTTTTTGAACTTGTTTGAGTTGACAGCGATTTGCAGGGGTCACCTGTGGTGTAGTGGTTAGCGTAGAAACTTACAATAGTAAAGCCTGTACGATGTCAGGTACTCGTTAAAGATCACTATCCTAATTATACCTGGATAGGCAAAATTTAGGACTCCCACTGTAGCATCGTCCGATTAGCCTTAGTAACATAAAATGACGTTAAAAAAAAAAAAAAATAGTGCGATTTGCTATGCTATAACTGTTGTATGAAAGAGCGAATGTTATATTTAGAAAGCAGGAAATTCTGTTTTTAAATTATATTATTGAGAAATTATTATATGTAGTAGAGCATCATTCAATACCTTTAACTTGACACCGATCGATTTACCAGGTCAGGGAATCCTTCAAAATATATCCCAGTTCATTATCCTCTATGTGTTCTTCCCTATGTCCTCTATTTTTTTTGGCCAACAGTTCAATAGTTTTACAATATGGCAATATTAATTGTTAAAAGTGCCAAATCTAGTTATTGGCACCCTGTGGATTTAATTGTGAAATCTTCCCTATGGTTAGTTTGTTGAAGTCTTACTTCTTAGAGGACTTAGAGGACCCTTAAAACATTAGACTCATGTATATCTTGTAATAAAATTAGTACTTTTTCACCTATTTCTTTAAGTTAAAGTTGGGGTGCCAATAATTGTATGGTTTACCCTATATTTTATTATAAAAAATATTTTAAAATAATCTGAATGCTCAGAATCAGGGGATGATTATTCAAGACCTGATCAAAACAGTTCTCAATCAATGATAGGGGAAAAGTGAAGCGGAAATAGGTCAAACTAACTTTGCCGGATCGATAGCATTCTCTCTCTGTTAGGCTGTTGACGGCAACTTTAATGAGATGAAACTAATTAATTAATTAACGCTTTAGCAATTAATAGAATAATTACAAGGGAGAAGTAGCACCACCCGATTCGGAACAGTGCCTCTCTTCCATAGCCCTATTAAAAGCTGTAAAATCTTTAACAAATCTGTGCAAAAATTCTATCCATCTAAACAAAATGGAAATTTCAAAAGTTATTAAGTTTTAATTACACTATAACGTAATTAAACACAGACAACAAATAAATTTCAACTGAGTCTTAGACCTCATGGGAACAGAAAACCCTTTAAGTTCATGAGAATGAAGCTTTCTATTATATTTTACTGCTTCCTTGTCATTGAAATAAAAAAAAGCTTTAAAAAAAAAAAATCAAGTATACGTTCTGTTTATATAGGGTAAACCGTACAGTTATTGGCACCCTTAAGATTAAATTTCAGTGGTGACATTAAAAATAATACTTTTTAAGAAGGGATCTAATCGAAACTTCCTATAACTCCTCTTTATCTATCCTGATAAAGACTCAAGAGGTTTTTTTTGGGGGGGTAAAAAATTCAATAGTTTTACAATATGACAATATTTATTATTAAAACTGCCAAATCTAGTTACTGGCACCCTGTGGATTTAATTGTGAAATCTTCCCTATGGTTAGTTTGTAAAAGTCTTACTTCATCAATAGATGACTTAGAGGACCCATCAAACATTAGATTCATTGATATCTTGTAATAATTTAAGGATTTTTTTCCCTATTTCTTTGAGTTAAAGTTGGGGTGCCATTAACTGTATGATTTACCCCATCTATATATTTTTTTTTTAAACTTCATTCGTACATCCGTGCCTATCAACAATATATCGACAATCAGCAGATGTAATGGCCGTATACAATGACAAACGATGACATGTCAGGCATGGGGAAGGATGGCACCCAACAGTACCTCTTGTCTGGCTTGATTCAGTTATTCAGGTCGGTTAAAGAAGGAGATCTCTCATCCAACACCTTTTTAATCCTCTCCTCACAATTATGGCCATATCTCTTACTAGTAGGTTTATATGTCCGTTTACGTTAGTGTGAAAACGTTTGTAAATAGTTTTGATGGGTAGTCAATATGTAAGGTTTGATTAGTCACGTATCAAGGTATTTTTGAAATGAGTCGTAAATTTGGACTGAAAGGTCTGAAGTTTTTGTTAATGTGTTTTCTTTATTAATGTCGTAAATCTGTGAATAGTATATCCATATAGGTTTAAATAGTCTGTGTACGTTTTTATTTTTTGTCTTTTTTTTTTTAATTTTGAGGATTTATAAAAAAGTGGGTAAAGTAGCTTTAGTCGTTTGTTAACCCTTTACCGTCTGAGCAGTGCCAGTGTATTGCGGACCTGAGACCGGCTGCCGTGCCCGGTGGCCTCAATATTTTTTGGCACATTCACTCTTCTTTATCTTCTTATTCATATTTTTCTTCTAAAGGTGCAGGTAAAATTAATTTGGAAAAATCCGAAAACCCACGTCAATCAGTTTAAAACCCTCGGAAATTTTTCAGGAAACAATAAACCTCGTAACTGTGAAATACCGGACGGACTGAAAACAGGGTTGGAGAAACGCGAATGCCAATTATGTAAAAATAATTTTCATATGTTCTGCACTAATCCTATATATGAATGAAGAAAATGATGACTATTTTGTCTGCTCGCCAAATTCAAGAAATTAAAAAAATACGTGCAGGAACGTACCTAAGTAGACATACTTACATATAATTTTTAGAACTGTTATATTAAATGTTTTATATCGGTTTATTTTATAATATTTTTAAATTATATAAGTACTATATTTTTTTTACGAGTTGTTACCTACGATTCATGAATGTTGGGACTGCAGCTCGAACTGATATATCAGTCGACAGGGGTTAAAGGGTTAAGAGTTTCCCTTTTCATTTTAACGTGCGGGCCCCATGTCATCCTTCTACCAAGGGTTAGCCCGAGCTACTGTACTGTGTCTGTTTGGGAAATTTGGACATTTTCGATATAAATTGGAGGATAAGTATTTTTTTTCGGAGAAATCACGACGTATAACTTATATTTTTTAAATTTATTATAATTTATTATTATATGTCGTAGACCTCATGAACACAGTGAACCCTTAAGATCATGAGAAAGAAGATTTCCTTCTTATTTGCGAATCGCCCTGTGTGTTGTGCGTTAAACCGTAATCCCAATTGGGTAAATGCTCTAGCTATTGATCATACCCTCGAGCGATTCATCATAATTCCACCGCCGACCGGACAGGATGCTAATGGACTCTGCTTCTTCAATCTTCCATCTGTTAATAAATTCTTAAGTGGTCGAGGGGAAGCTCTGTCCCTCTGCCATATCCGGCAAAAAATGTCACCTGCCATGTGAGTCTGTATTCCGGCTTGGTAAAAGCATTCATTCCCTAAAAGGAAGTCTTGGAAGTTTGAAAAGTGAAAGATAAAGTAAAATAAAAAAATAAAAATATTAATTTAATCATTATTGTGGGTAACTACCCTGTTTTTAAATTATTTTAAATAATTTATTTTTGAAGAGAAAAGATTTGGCTCCGCCGGGAGTCGAACCCGGGTCTTCCGCGTCATATGCGCGTTATGCTAACCATTGCAACACGGAGCTCGCTTCCAAACGGTGCCAAATCCTTCCTCTTCATTGACACCTCTCCCACGATCTCGCAAGTTTTGCGAGTATTTACGGGAGGTGGACAATTTTTGTCCAATTTAAGGCATCTCTTGACGTTCGTCAATTTTTTTAATTATTTTATATTAATTTAATCATTATTGCGGTAACCACCGTGTTTTTAAATTATTTTAAATAATTTATTTTTAAAGAGTAAAGATTTGGCTCCACCGGGAGTCGAACCCGGGTCTTCCGCAATGGTTAGCATACCGCGCATGTGACGCGGAAGACCATGGTTTGACTCCCTGCGGAGCCAAACCTTTTATCTTAAAAAATAAATTATTTATAAAAATTATAAACTTTATTGAGAGAGAAATGCTTTATTTCAATGCTGTCCAAATACGCTGGGTTGCTATATTACACAGCGTACTAATCAATACTCAAATATTTGTATACTTATAACTAAAATACATGTTACATTTTCTTTTATAATTATAATATTTTTTTTCCTTCTTTTACAATAATGTTTTTTTCTTTGTTTTTTTTTTTTCTATTTTCTATTTTTCTTTTTTTTTTCCTATTAAAATAGGCACATATACAGAACTGCTAGAGAAAAAACCCACAAAAAGATACTCGTATATACCAATAAAAACCTTATATCTATTTATTAGATATAATATTATTTATTCATTTATTTATTAAATGAATAAATATGCAAATAAATAGATACATAAATAAATAGATAAATAAATAAATAGATAAATAAATATATATATTAATAAATAAATTACAAGATAGACTGAGTTGTATGGAATATGACTACGTATAATCAATTGTCATACAAATGGTGGTGGATAATTCCCAGGGAGTCCAGGATTATATTTTCGGCCAAAACCGCAATCTCTCTCATTTCGACACCTTTAATCATGTTACAATAAATGCTCCTTATCGTAATAACAAAAAAAAAAAAACTTACTTTGAAGATGTCGGCGTAGATATTCCTCTGCACCTATAAAAACAAGCAATTAAAATTATAATCTCAAATCCAAACTTAGACCGATAAAGTAATTATTGTTGTTACGAGATTGTTTTATAGATTTTATTTTATAATATTTTAGTTCATTTTAAAGCAGCTTAACATTTATAATATTAAACCAAAAAAAAATATTGTAATAATTAAATTTTTAATCTTTTAACCAATTAGGCCACATTAAAAGCCTGGATAAGGAAGCTTGAACCTTCTCCCCTTGACACTAGACCCATTATAAAATCGGATTACTTGCCTCAACTTAACACCCTTTGACTACCGTGATTGCCCCCCCCCCCCCCCAATTGCCTTTCTGTATCCACTTGTGGAGAGACTTTTATTCGATCAGGCACAATCGATTTTGCTTCAAGAACATCCTTGGGTAGTTCTAACTTTAACAACCTTTCCTTAGAGTTATGATTTATTTTATATGTTAAATTCATATATCACATTATTTCCTTAATCAAAAGAGTAGTGGAGAGTGAGTTTCATACTCTGGAAGGAACTATCAACATTTTACGGACTATTCGATTGTTAAACTCAAACAATGGAAAAACTCAAAAATACAACAAAATATCCCTTTTTGATTGTCCCAAATTCATTAACGGTCCAATCAATAAATCAGAATAAAAAGACCCAATTTTGATGATTTTTTTTAAAAATATATATATATATATGAGCCATTCAGTGGACTGAAGGGCTAATTCCAATTTAAAAATTTTGCAAACGAGCGCTTTAACCCGGGAAAGGTAGCGCTAATCGTAGGGTTGATTTAGGTAGCTTCGTCGATGAGACTAAGTGACCTTATTTCCTTTCAGGGATGCCTAATCATCATCTAAATGCAGTATTTATAATACTTTAAAAAGGCCTTATTTACATTTACATTTTTTATGCCTTTTGTCAATAAGAAATTAAGAATGGTGTAATTTACTTACTAAAAGTTGAAGCTCAATATAGGCAAACACTTTGATTTTTAATATGTGATTTATTGGAAAGAATAATTATTTATTATTAAAAAAAAAAACCAAAAAGAAAATGTCACGAAAGCAAAATTGCCAAAGAAAAAATAAAACAGTGAATAGAATAAATAAAGTACGAAAGCATATCAATAGGAATACACTAAATTAGCAACTAAAGAGGAACAAAGAGTTACAAATAATAGGAAAATTTACATTGGACTTATAGATAATAATACTTTTCATTAATTATTGATAATATATAAGTTACAGCCTGGCTTTACAATATGGACATTACTTGACACTATGCTCTCCACAAATGCACTTTCCACAAATACAATACAATTTTGACACTCTTCTCTTCTGCCAAGGAAAAAAATTGGCACATTTCTCGAGGTAGATTGACAAGATTAACACAAAGTCACTTATGACGTCTTCGTCTTGCCGACGTCGTTACTTCAGAAAAATAAGTTAAATGATTGACTTCCCTTAATCGACTGACCTTCTACCTACAGGATCTTTCTTAGTACTAAGTGGAGATAGAACTCCCGGAATGTGTTGCCAGCTAGGGTTGGGGGTTCATCTGTAATTAACAGAAATGTGCGGTCTCTTCGTCGCTAAGGCCAACGCTACCTTTCCCGGGTTTAAGTAACATTTCTCCTTAGAAACTTCGTACATTTTGGCTTTGTATGTAATATTTTAATAAATTGGGATGTTTTGATATTTCTTTCATACAAAATTAGACGGTACGAATTTTCCAAAGGGAAATTTTATTAAAAGTGCTCATGTGTAAAATGTTAAAATTGGAGTAAGTCATCCTGTCAACTGAAAAATCGACCCGGAGCTTCGTAAAATCCGAACTACAATGTTTTTCGCCAAAAAAGAAAATCGCGTTATTTCTTTTAGATAATAATAAAAGCTTTTAAATTCAAGAAATATTCAAATATAAATTTTATTTATATTATATTCATAGATCTTATTTTAAATTTATAGATATAATGATACTCATACATAAATTGGAGTGATATTAAGGGGCAGAATGTATGCTACGCCGCATTACCGATAAGTAGTGCAGATTTGCATGGCCTCATCTTTTCTCCTGATAATTTAATATTAAATTAATGAATATATGGCTGAAATACCGTTTGGAGGTTCTTCAAAGAAGCTGGATGTGAGACCTCTCCTGAATCAGTGCCGAACTTTCCTCTCTCATGTCTGATATGCCTATTAATCGGTATTTACTTAAAGGTGTGGATAAAAAATTTAAAAAAAAGTGTTGAATTATTAATGGAACTTTAGTCTTTATATTGTTAAATTTTAAATAATAATGTTAAATTATATGGCTAATGTAAACATATATTAAAAATGTTTTAGTTTTTGCTTATTGAAATAAAACCTGTTCATATTTAGATTATTGTTTTTTTCATTAAAATAGACTTTTTTATATTTTTCATTAATTTTTTTTGTTTTTTATTTTAATGGTTTTTTTTTAAGTGGTAAAAAAATTATTCGTTCTTTACAAGAAATCATAGTAAACAGTCAAAAAAGAATATGTTATTTTTCGGGTCTTGTTTTTTCTGTATATTAGAATAGGTTGATAAAATATTTATATTGGTATTTACTTTTTTTTATATAACTTAATTGAATATTATTACGTAAAGTAACTGGTGGGCTATAGTATATATGTGATATCAATAATTATATATAATACTTATATATTTATCTATCTAGTTATGATATATAATACTTATATATCATCTATCTATCTATTTTTAAAAAATGTATTATTAGGCACAGGTGTATTATGCGACACATTGCATCCTCTGAATGAATGATGAAAAAAATCAAAGATTAGGGAGAACGAACTTTTCTAAAGGGTACTTTACACACATTCACAGGATTTGCGAATCACGGTGGTAAAAATTTTTGAATGAAGGAAAAAATTCTAAAACTCCAAATTAAATTATAATAAACGAATAATTCCTTTTTCATTTTGAGCGTGGTATTTCCTACATTAGCGAGAATAAAATAAATATATGATCTCCCTATCTGAATTACAAAGTAATCAATTAATTACAAAGTAATTTTTATCTGTCCTTCTTTACTTTGATTTAAATAAAATCGTTTAAATATCCCATTAAGTAAATTACTATACAAAGGAATGAAATGTACAAATATTTACTAAATATTTAATAAAACTATAAGTATGTTTTAGAACTTTGCGTTGAATGCAATTATTAAAAGTACTGAACCATGCGACCTTTAAGGGCTGCGCTGCAACAGATTTTTGATTAATATATATTAATGACAATAATATGATAACTGAAATATATATATACATCACGACATCTACTTATTACTTGTTTTATTTTATTTTTTATCTTTTATTTATTTTTTTTTTTAAAGTTCTACTTAATTTCCATTAGTTAGGGTAAACCGGACAGTTATTGACACCCTTAAGACTACATTTCTGTGTTGCAATTAAAAAAAAAAAAACTTTTTTGAAGGGATCTAATTTGAACTTCCTATAGCTTCTCTTTTTATAACATTATAAAGACTCAAGAGGTTATTTTGGGTCAAAACTTCAATACTTTTACCATATGGCAATATTTATTGTAAAAAGTGCAAAAACTAGTTATTGACACCCTGTGGATTTAATTATTAAATCTTCTTTACGGTTAGTCTGCTAAACACTTACTTCATAAGTAAGATTATAGTCCTTTAAGATGACTTAAAGGACCCTTCAGACATTAGATTCATGTATATCATGCAATGAAATTAGTACTTGTTTACTTATTTCTTTGTTTCTTTTTAAGTCTTTCTTCTAAGTTTGAGGTGTCAATAACCATACTGAGTGTCAATAACCATCTGGTTTTCCCTATTAAATGATATCTTTGCATGATAAATTTCCAATGCTAGACGCTAATGTATTTTACGTAAAGTAAAGTAAAAATTCCTTCTTTGTAATCGCTATAATAATAATAATATTTTCATAATACGTCTATTCAGGGGATACAATCGAATGCAAAAGTTTAGTAATACCTTTTTACAAACTAGAACCTTAAAGTAAATATACACCGCATACGCCGATGACACAGCTGTGCTAGCAGTTAATAATAACCCCGTCCTTGCATCCCAAACTCTCCAATCTCACATCAAAATCCTCGAAGAATGGTGTAAAAACTGGAGAATCAAAATCAATCCTTACAAATCCCTTGAAATCATTTTTACACAGCGTCGTAACCTACGATCTCCTGCCCTACAGTACCATTTAATAATTCTCCATTTATCCCCGTCGAACAAATCCGTTACCTGGGACTTCATCTTAAGAAACGCCTTACTTGGAATTCTCACACAAGACTCAAACTACAAGAAACTGCTCATCGTTAACGACTACTTAAGCTCTTACTTGATTCCTCCCCTTCCTTATATACGACTATACGGGGATTTCCCGGGCCAGGGGGGGAAAGTTAAGGGGATTGATGCCGAGTATTATTACATGTACCCTGGCTCCGGGTTTTGAACTTTCTATCTTAGGGTTCCCAATCATATGTTGCCATGGGCAACGCGTATTTCCTAACGTATTTTTCCGCTCGGTCATCCGCTGCCCTAAAAGACTCATTTATACGACAACAATAAGACCGATTTGGGCTCATGTAATCGAGCTCTGGGGTTCCACCAAACCATCAAACTCCTCTCGTATCTAATCCCTACAATCCAAAATCCTACGCAAAATCCTTAATGCCCCTTATTTTGTCACTAATAAAATTATCCATTAAGACCTCGATGTCCTAAATATCGCCGACATGGTCAAGTACAGATACCAATCCTTTCACAATAAATTCCTAACTCATCCCAACCTTCGTCTCCGTCCAGACTTCCTCCTCAATTTCTGATAACGCACCGAGGCATCTGTAAAGACTAAAAACAATAATAAGTATTAGAATACTTACGTTATTTATATATATATATAATAACCAAGAAGACTATATATATATAATAAACTTAATCGAGACTACCAACCGCTCCACTTTATATTATGTCTATCCACTTTATATATTGACTTTATATTAAGTAGAGCTGTTTTGATAAGCCTTTGAGAAACAATTCAATGTGTTTGTTTAGGATCAGGTTGGCGGTTAAGGTCTCGAGAAAGTGAAGATGTTTTTAAACATAACTTTCTACCAACTTTGTTATTAAATTCAGTTTAATCGAAATATAAGGGCTGAAGCTATATCTGGATTTGTTCGATATATGAACTGGCAAAACATGATTGATTTATCGAACAAAAATAAATTTGAAAACATTTATTTCGCTCGAATTTTTTTTTTCCCCTCTTCTCAAACTTCTATCTAACTCTTCTACGCCTGTCAACAATTTGCGGCCATTAGCTAATACAATGGCTGCAACGAAATAATACATCGGTTATTTGAGCATGAAGTAAGATAAATGCTCAGCAACAGCTCATTCTGCGTTTGATACTTCATGTCTCTCATTCAGCTCCTTTTTAACAGTCTTCTAAAGGGCATGTGACATTTAATGATGAATTTAACATAACACGTGATTAAAGAGATCGTTTGCGATGATCAATAGTTGGTTGTTCCATACCTGTATGTAGATTTTTTTTTAGTTACGGGCCAGTGTGCGTCCGGTATTAGTCTTACATTTTTGATTGAGAAGTTTGTAATTATTTGTTAGTGCGTTCTCTTTTCTGAGGTTCTCTATTGACTTCATATTTGACTATTAAGAAAAGAAAGAGGACAGTATTTTCAGTTGAAAAGAGTCTGGCTTTTCAATATGTACGAAGTTAAATAAATATTGCTGTTCTTCTTTTACTTTATACAGAGAATGAAAAAAAGTTTAGTTAATGTTTCCTTTAAAGATAAACAGTTTAGTATAATAAAAGTTTTATTGAAAAAATTAAAGCATTAAAGTATAATCACTCTATCAGCCTACGTTCGTGATGACCAATATAAGACCAAGAAAAGATCTAAGTCTCATTCAATCAGACTTTCTGTCTATTTCAGTTACATTTAAACCACAATAAATACAATATAAAATAAACTATTGTTCAAATTTATAAATAGCTAAAAAAGGCGTTTATGAACTCACACGAAGAAAACTCTGTATTTATTGAATTCAAATTTAATTACCTATTAACTTATCTACCAATGCATTACTGAACATTATATAATTCTACTTAGAGTAGAATTATTTAGTAACTAGCTGACCTTTCGCACTCTTAACTACCTAAATCTCACTTAATTAAAGTACACAATGTATATTTAATCACATGTTTTTGTAACTCGCAAAAGAGGTAGACAATCGAAAAAATGTATACAACCAAAAATGTTTGTCTCGACAAACTGAAAAAAATGGCACCGTCGACAAAGCCATGCGACCATTTTGAAATGTTTGCTGAATATTGTAGTTTTTCGCTTACCCTTTCGCAAACAAAATGTTCTCCTTGAAAACCTGAAAAGATTGATACTACCAAACTTGTGTTACTAAAACCGCGGTTTTGCGGCGAAATGAGCGATTTGTATATTTTTTTAGCGGTTAGGGAAAGCTTTAAAATGATGCCTCATTAATGAAATTTGATTAAGTACTAAGAAAGTTATGGCGTACCGACAAAAAGAAGGCTTTGAGCAATAATATATTATATGATATGATGAAGTAAAACAGAAACATTATACCTGTTGGATCTAAGAGCTCCAGATTTTTGTTGGAATCGTTACATAACCATATTAGTACGTAATCATATGTTCTAGACGGGAATGCACTGGGCCTTTCTGGAATGTTCATTTATAACAAAATATAAGAAGCGATGGACTAAGGGCTTAATTTTGCCCTAACCATCAAAGCTTTTATTTACTTTCGAGTCACTGTTCCGTTACTGGTAGTTACTGTTTGTCATATGATTTGTGTTGTAATTACTTGCTTGGAACTCCTGCTAAGATATTGTTTGACTTTTGTGTTATAATTTATGTTAGTAAAAATTATTTTAAACCCACTTAGTGTTACAATATACCTTAATTAAATCGAAAATAATGCATGACCTTTGTCTCTTGTCGTTAAGTTCGTTCTGGTCTGGTGCACTCGAATACTTTGTTCTTTTGAGAAAACAGCCTGTGCATACTAATTCAGTGCAGATTAAGTATTCCGTAGATCATAGGCAGACGAACAGAGGCAGGGTGAGATGAACAGACTTGTCAGTAAATAATTAATATGGTAGCCCCTTCAGGTGAAGTAACTCTTGTTTGGACGTTCACATTATACATTCAGTTTGGGTAGGCTCTGGAGAGAGACTCTAGTTTGATGAAAACCCTTTCCGTTTTATCTTGAATTCGTAAATACCCTATAGAAATTTTCCTTTCATTCCATTATAATTAAATTTTAGTTGTACAAGGAGAATATTAATCCTACAGTTAATATTTTCAGTTCTACTACAGTTAGAATAAATTAGACATGTGCATTAATTGCGAGGCGAGGAGGTGAAACCGAAAAAAAAAATTAGGAGTGTCAAGAAACTTCCCATTGACATGCCAATCAGTTTTAAGTATTTCTTATCAATTGAAATCCAAGAAATATTCTTGGATACACCTGGTGATTTTGCTAAAAGCGCATAACTTTGAATGCAACTTTTTCAGTAGAGGAGCAAATTTTTACCATTAACGCTTTCTTAATTGATGTAGTGGATCTATAACATGCGAAAAGTATTTTTAAAAAACTTTTCAGGATAATGGGGATGGGGCAGATTTTGATGCTACTCGCAAAATATAGTATTTAACCCTTTAACGCCTGTAGACTGATATATCAGTTCCGCCCGCTTCAGCGTTAGAAGACTGAGACTGCGGACCTTATTTTAATTTATTTCTTAACTCTTTCCATTTTACTATTGCACTAGGATAAACCCCCCAGTATTCAGCACCTTAAGAGATGTTTTTGTGGCTTCTTTTAAAAAAAAAAAAAATTGAATTTCTAATCTTCGGTTTCGGATGCAACATCCATAAACGTAGGTAACAACTCCTTAAAAAAATAGTGTATAATTTAAAAATGTTATAAAATAAACAGGTATATAAAAAATTTAATATAACAGTTCTAAAAATTATATGTAAATATGTCTACTTAGGTACGTTTTTTTAATTTCATGAATATTAGAGTAGCATGGCGAACAGACAAAACAGTCATCATTTTCTCATTCATATTTAGGACCAGTGCTGGAAATATGAAAATTATTTTTACATAATTGGCATTTGCATTTCTCCAATACTGGTTCCAGCACGTCCGGTATTTCCCAGTGACGAGGTTTACGGTTTCGTCAAAAATTTCCGAAAGTTGTAAACTAATTGACATGGGGTTCTTTTCGGGTTTTTCCTAATTAATTTTACCTGAACCTTATGCACCTTAGATGAAAAATATGAATAAAGAAATAATAAGAGTGAATGTGGCAAATTGAGGCCACCGGGCCGTCAGCCGGTTTAAGGTCTCAGGCCACAGAGACCGCAATGCAATTCTTTAGCTAAAGGGTTAAGTAGCGTAATAAATTAATTAAAAACTAGTTGGACTTATTTTAAGTTTTGTGCCCTAGGGTATACGTAGGCTTTGCTTATTTGACATATTAATAGCAAGTGCCTCAAGCAAGATTGTTTGTGGTATTATAACATCATACCATGGTCTTTCAGATAAACCAATTTATTCCTTTTGTATAGTTGAACTTATTGTGTTTGGACCAACACATTCCTTTAACTTCCATATAAAACATGAAGAATAAAAAAAACAAAAAGAAAAAACATCTAGTTTGATAGTCTGGGTTATTCAGAAATTAAGTATAATTCAACCTAACAAGGTTTAACTTCCATATTTAGTTTTTACTTTCACTTACCTCTATATGAAATATTTAGTAAGGGAATGTATTGCGATCGTGAAAAATTTTTACTTCCGGTTTTCAACGGAAATACACGTTTTGGGGTCTGTGTGTGTATGTGAACAGACTAGCCCTAAAACTATAAACCGTACGAACCCGATTTTGGGTATTTGATGAATATTCCCGCGGTGTGAAAGCAAATGTTTCATCGAAATTAGTCAAATGGAAAGGGTACTTTATTTAATAATTTTTTTCTTTTTTTTTAGATTTTCTCAAAAACGGCTTTAACGACTTTGATCAATCTTCATGTTTAATGAGAATCAAGTATTGATGTGACAGCGTAAAATTAATTAAACGGAGGGGGTACTTTATTTAATTAATTAATTTGGTCTCATTTTTACGGTTGGTTTTTTTTTTTTTTTTTCTATTTTCTCGAAAACGGCTTTAAACATTTTGATCAAAGGGGGCTTAAATGGGGAAGGGCCATTTTTTGTTTTACTATAAAGTAAACTTGTTTTTGTTCATATGGAGAAATTTACTGTCTTTCGTTAGGCCGAAAAAAAAGAAATGGCTAAATATGAAATTGAAAAAGAAATGAGTAAACAGATACAGGATAAAAAAGAAAAATATTCTGACAACTCATAATTTTTTCTCCACTTAAGGCCCATTTATTCATTCCCTGTAATTTAAAGCATTGGAAAGAAGAGATTAGGCTTCGCCCCTTGTGATTTTCAGATAAGATAATGATTTCAAACAAATGAATGTGAATAGTAGGTATATAATAAAAGACCGAAATAAAAAAATGTTGAAGTCACGCGCAGTCAAATATTTAAAAGCAATTATAAAATACTAATTCAATCTTTATTCGTGGGTAACCACCTACTACTACTACTAACTACTAACTACTATCTACTACTACTAGAAAAAATTCCGAGATCGGGGGAGAGGTATCAGTGAAGTATCATTGGTTCTGCTTGGAAGCGCGCTCTGTGGTGTAGTGGTTAACATAACGCGCATGTCACGCGGGGAGACACGGGTTCGACTCCCGGCGGAGCCCAATCTTTTCTCTTCAAAAATAAAATATTTAAAATCAATTATAAAATATATTCTGGGTAATGGTACCGCTATTTTACTTCTAGGTGTGGCCGATATTGCGCCATTTACTGAGGCGCCGTTTTTAACTTTATTTATCCCTTTAGAGATAGCGTAGCAAGCGAGAGTCCAAACTGGAATTTAATAAGGCTAATCAAGACCTTTTTAAATTAACTAAAAGATACGCTATGGTAGTTCGATTATATTATGGTTATATTAGCTCTCTTTTTATTTAGTTATTTTACAACACATCGAGCTCGAGACTAGGTAGAAATATAATTTAAACTTATTTTATGATTTGTTTTTCGTCTTTTAATTTGTATATACAAAGATGAGAAATACTCAAATGTTATTCTTTATGATAGGTTGATTCATAATCAGGATCTTCAGTTAAATTTTTTTTTATTTTGAAAAGCCAATGTTTCGATCCAACTTGTGGATCTTCATCAGGGCTTCTGAGTCCAGAGCTATAAATAAAATACGATACTTCGTGCCACCTTAATAACATCACAACGTGTCTTATTGCTTTAAAAAATAAAATTTTTAATTTTCAAGTACAAATGAATTTATGTTTGTGGTGAATTGAAATTATTTCCTGGAAAAAAATATTTAATTTATATATTCTTTCCACTTTTCAAATACTCCTAAATGAAAAAATATTCATGCTATGATATATAAATAAAATTTACAAATAGGTTGATTCATAATCAGGATTTTCAGTCTAAAATTTTTTTTTATTTTGAAAAGCCAACGTTTCGATCCAACTTGTGGATCTTCATCAGGGCTTCTGAGTACAGAGTAACTAGTATGTGGTATAACTCTGGACTCAGAAGCCCTGATGAAGTCCCATAAGCTGGATCTAAACGTTGGCTTTTCAAAAAAAAAAAAAAATTTAGACTGAAAATCCTGATTATGAATCAACCTACTTGTATATTTTATTTATAGATCGTAGCATGATTTTTTTTTCAATTAGAAGTATTTGAAAAGTGAAAAGAATATATAATTTATGCAATTTTTCCCCCGAAAATAATTTACAATTTACTTCTTCTTCTTCTTCTCCTTCTTCTTCTTCTTCTTCTTCTTCTTCTTCTTCTTCTTCTTCTTTCTCTACCTCCAGGATGCCGCTAAGCGCGGAGGTTTAGCCTCGGTTCTATCGTTTCCGCTTGTCGCGATCTTTCGTCCTATTTTTCATTTCTGCCAGAGAGAAGCCTCTTTCTCTTCCTATCTTTGCGATATGATCTGTGAACATCTGTCTAGGCCGACCCTGTGGGCGCTTTCCTTCTGGTCTGGCCTCCATCAACCGCTTGATCTTTCGGTCGTCCCCCATTCTGATCATGTGTCCAAACCATTTCAGCTGGCGCCCCTCCACTATCTCTCCAACTTGCGAGACCCCGAAGTTTTCCCGGATTCTTTCATTGCGAATTCGGTCCCTACTAATTTTCCCTTGATTCCTTCTCAGGACCTCATCTCTGCTTCTGCAACTTTGCTTCCAGGCCGATCCAGGACGTCCAACTCCCTGCACTATACAGCAAAACTGGAAGGAACTCTGTTTTGAATAGGAGAAGCTTTGTCTGTTGGCTAATTTACAATTTACCGCAAACATAAATTCATTTGGACTTCAAAATTATAAATTTTATTTTTTACTGCAACAAGACACGTTATGATGTTATTAAGGGGCCACGAATTATTGTATTTTATTTTTTAATTAAGAGAAATAAAAAAAAAATCAAATCTACAATTTTGTCAAAAAGATAAAAAAAAATATAGGCTCCCAATTTTTTTTTTACTAACAATTTAAAAAAAAAAAAAAAAAAAAGAGGACAAATATTGGTTTGATTAGAAGACAAACAGATAGACATGATTGTTTTTAGGATTTAACTGCTTGTAACAAACATTTAACAAGCATAACATACATGAATAAGTGCAATATAAATTATTACGTTTAGATAAATAAAATTAAAATTTACATTTTTTCATGTTTTTGAGAGAAAAAAATAAATAATGGAATAATATAACATAATAAATAAATGTACACATATATAATCCAATATTTATATCTGACATAAGTAATGATGCATTTATAAATATACCGATGCGAATGATATAAAAAAAAAAATAAATAAACGAAAAAATAAATCTTTTAAAAACAATATTTTGTGATCAGGAGGAAATTAATACTTGTCTGTATATTGTACTAAAAATATTTTAATAATTTGCACTTCTTCATATTAATGTCAACTTAGTAAGTATATAAAAAAAAATAAATAAAAATTTCTTAAATGAAAAAGCTTCGGATTATTTGTCTTTCCTTGACATATTAATATTAATAAAAATGATGAAAACCATTAAAACCAACTTGTCAAATTACGGACCACTTGTTTTCAAAAAACATTTTTTTTTTTCACGTTCCTGATCTCTGCTCGCTGTAAAATTAATTTCTTGATTTTTAAAGTTTCGGTCACTTGTGTTTTTCCTACATCAAAGCGCGAAGTAAGAGCCCTGATGCTTTGTTTATCTTTTTCGCTTGCTTTTATAAGTTCAACTTTTTCTTTATAAGTTAAAATAATTTATTTTGAAGCCATGTTAAAAAACTGTTCCATAAACCTTTTTAACAGAAGTTTCTTCTCTAGTTCTAAACTTCTCTAACACACGCGACGTATCTCGTAATGTCGTATGTTGACTGATTAAAAATTGTATTAACAAAAACCTGTACCTGGCTGGTTTAAAATAAACAGGTCAACCACAGATAGTCTTGTAAATACGATATTAAGATATGAGACATTTTATGGAAACAGAAAAGGATTAAACCTGTGTCCGAGTCCATTTATCAGAAGATCCCGTTGTTAGAAATTAATTCAATATAAAGTAAAGAGATTCAATCCCGGGAAATAAAAACTGTCCGCTTATAAGAGATGTCCGTTTATTAGAAGCGTCCGTTATGGGAAGTTCCACTGTACATAAGTCTTTATTGAAATTTCCAAGATTTATCTAATTCAAGGAACGTGCTTTAGATGTATTATTATTTTTATAATATAACTCGCAAGAAAAATTTGTATATGAACCTTTGAATGTTGTGTCATGATAATATACCTATCATTTTTTTTTAAACATTTTTATTATTTTATTTTTTATTTACAGGTCTGCTTCCCGAGATAAAAAGTGGAAAAAATATCTCGTAGGAAGCCCGAAGATAAGAAGTGAATACAAGAAGAAACGGAAGGATCCATATTTTGCAAGGCGGAATTTTTATACAAAGAAGGGTTGCAGTAAAGTCTTGTTTGGCGAAAGATATCCTAAGCGTATATAGGTCAGCGATTTTCAAAATTGCAAAATAAAGTTTTACAATACCAGTTCTAAAACAGTATAGACTTGGTTTTATAGAGATTGTACACCGTAAGTTATTGTATGTGCTTCCACAGAGATTGTAAAAGTAAAAAATGTATGTGTAAAAAACGAATAAATTGATTAAAAATTAATATCGCGCTCTTCCATTTCTCCTTTTTTTTTCTTATGTAACGTTGCGATTCATATTAATTCATAAAAAAGCACTCAGATGTAAAGTTTTGGCATTATTAAAACATTAAACCTATTTTAAAAGATAAATGTAATCGATATATGCACCTTGCAACTATTAGACTTGTATAACTATTTAAAAAAAAAAAGAATATATTCCTATTTAGTGAGGTAAAACTATCGATAGTCTGCGCTATCGACAGTTTCGATAGTATCGGACTTAAAACAATAGATACTATCGATGGTCTGGGGTCAGGGCAGGTATACTAGTTGAATTCTTCATTTAACACGTTGAAGTTGGCGTGTACCACCGGTGGCTCACACTAGAATGCCGCCTTTGCCAAATAATTAGATCTTTAATACTTTAACTGCCAAAAAAGACCTGACAGTCCCGCTCTCGTTCGGACACAATTATAATATTTAAATCACTGACAAGAGAACAGTTACTCGATTTCAGGTGACGTAGCAGCCAAAGTGTTGATACAGTAGGAATAATTTCTATATAGCTGAAAATTAAAATAATAAAAATTTAACGTACATTCATTTATTTTTATATTTATTTGTATTTATTTATATTTATATTCATATACTTATAAATATATAAACATCTATTTCTTAATAACAATTACAATTAATACCGTTTTATAAACATAACTCGTAGGATAGTATTTTTTACTGTCGATTTTATTGTTGTTGGATTGCCAATACTGCATAATGCCCTGGAATAGTTCCCGCCCGATAGAGCGAAAAGCATTAAACAGTCCCGGCGTGAACGTGTAAAAACGATAATTCACTTTTCCATTTGCACTTTTTTTCCTCTTTTATCATGGATTAAGATAAACATTGAATAGAGGTTGGGTTCCATCATATGGTACATTGAAATATTTTTTATCATTTCAAGCCTAGTCGTAACCCAAAAGAATAAAAGCTGTATCAAAAGGTCAAAAAAACTGTTTTTAGAGAAAAGCTATACCAACCCCTTAAAGTAACTATGAAACCAGGATTCCCAGTTGTCGAAGTAGTTGATTTGACATGACAACATTCAGAACGCAATCCTCGAATGTGTCGGATTTTTGAAGAAAAAATGACGTTTCTGTGACATTAGTCTAGACTTACCTTGCTTTGTAACGTGTATACTTAAAAAGTTTAATAAAATAGTTGAAAGTATTTTTTACAATAAATATGATTTTTTTTTTTTTTTGTATGCCGAGCAATTTCAAATCAAGGGACTGGCAGGTAATCAGTTTTTTTTTTTTGTAAATTATTTCATGAAGCTGGAAGGCATTTATGAGCCAACAACTCAATTTTTTAGTCTTATATTTTTTGTATGAAGTATTCAAATGCGTGAAGTAAAATTTCTTTTTCAGATTAGATAAGCAATTTTTTTTCAGAACCCATGGGTACTTTGCGGCAGGGGCTATCTCTTTGTCCTTTGAAAACCAAATCCTCGATAGTTAAAAAAACATCGAAACTATCGATGGTTGATAGTAGGAGATAGTATCGTTAGTACTATCAATAGTATTCCATCACTATTATTATTATATTATTAAATATATTTAATATATCACTCGGATACGACAGTACACATTGGGAATGATTCTTATTAATAATAAACTTAACTTAATCTGATATAATGTATGAACTAAGTTTTACAAGTCGTGAAACAGTCTAGACTTGGTTTTATAGTAATATTTATATTGATTGTATTTACTTAAAATATAGCACTTTTTATAATGTTTTAAGCTTATTTTTTTAGTGATTGCATAGGTTTACGCTATGGAATAACTAAAAAAAATACGCTTAAAACAATAAAAAAGTGCTATATTTTCACTATAAGTAAATACAATCAATATAAATATTACTATAAAACCAAGTCTAGACTATGTGGGTCACCTGTGGTGTAGTTGTTAGCATAGAAACCTACAATATTAAAGGTCGCGAGTTCGCGTCCCGAGGGGGCCCTAGGATTTTTTAATGGGGGTAAAAAATCCTTGTCTATGGCGTCCCTCGGATAGGACGTAAAATGGAGGTCCCGAGCCTGTACGATTTCAGGTACTCGTTAAAGATCCCTATCCTAATTATACCTGGAAAGGCAAAATTTAGGACTCCCACATCGTCCGATTAGCTTTAGTGGCTTAAACTTATAGTGAAAATATAGAACTTTTTATATTGTTTAAGCTTATTTTTTTTAGTGATTGTATAGCGTAAACCTATGCTCACACTCCCTCCCCATTTCCTCGAAAACGTTAGATTTTTGGGGCTCGAAAATGCGAAAAATCCCTTTCATTTTTTCAGATCTTACCTCTTGATAATTTTGTTCTTTCCCGGCAACCAAAGCCTATTGCCTAGTATCGATGTAAAATTAACGAAACGGTAATGACAAGGAAGGGGGAAGAGTAGTTATATTTTTCATTTGGAACAATAGGATCTATAATGCGCGTTTTCATTTGCACTTTTTTCTTTTCTTTTTTATTAGAGAATTAGATAAATATTTCTATAAATATAGGATGGGTACCTTGTTACATTCAAATAATGTTTGTCAATTTTAAGCTTAGTCGTAACCGCAAGGAATAAAATCTTTATCAAAAAGTCAAGGAAACTGGATAGAGGGGAATGTCATAGCGAACCTTTCATGTTACCTTGCGTCCAGGATTCTCAGTTTTCAAGGACGTTGATTTGTATTATAGAAAACGTGACAATATTCAGAACGCGATCCTCAAATGTGTCAGTGGACGTTAATTTTAAAGTAGCGTAATAATCTCTCGGAAGAAGAAAAGACGTTTTTGTGACGCAGCTTACCCTGAAATGTGAATAGTTAAAAGAAGAAAAAAGTTCTTAGATAGTTGAGTTATAGAGCTTAAAAATATTTTTTTACAAAAACTGTGAATTAGTTTCTGTCATCAACTCAGTAATCTTTTTTTTGTATATTATTTTATCTACTTGGAAGATGTATATAAGCAAACCATTCAAATTCCGCATGTATTTAGTCTAGACATATTCATGTTTTTAGCCTACCAATGGCTTTCCTGTCATTTTTTTTTTTTTTTTTTTTTTTTGCATTTAGAATCCCGTTACAAGGCAAACCTTTGACATTCAATCCGCGTGGTTTAAGGATGACTGTGGGCTGGTTAATTGAATTTGGGTCATTCTCCCAATACATACAAATTTATGTCCCAATGAGATTATATTATTTGGGTGAAATTGCTAATAATTCAATTGCATCCACTGGTTAATAGAAAACATCATCTTGTTGTTCACGAATTTTCATCTCAGAAACAATTGTTTATAGGCCTAAATTTAAACTTAAAAAGTCAATATCTATCTCCCTTACCTGTCCCAAAGCTCAAGTTGCTGACTTTGATGGCGGAAAAAAGATATACTTATATTAATTTATTTATAACCTAGTTTTTTTTCCATACTTGTTAGAAGGTCTTAATTATTTTGTTTTACGGTATATTGCTATTTTCGTATCATAGAAAAAAAGTTATGATCCATAATCTACCTGTCCCATAGATACAACCTATCTCCCTCACATTGTTTTGAAAGCGGGCCTCAAAACTTTGGAAACCTTTAGTTTATTATAGTTCATTGCTGGTAACATTGTAACAGATTTCCATCTCAACAAGGATAAACTTTTTCACAGAAGTTTTTCTCTCGTTTCCTTTTGTGGGTGTTTTTATCTGTTAAAACAGTGAGTGTAGTTTCATCTCCTATACCCCTCACCCACTGATATATCCTAAAAGGTAAGTTTGATTCACGTTATATTACAGTTAATTTGTAGGTTTACAAGGGATTTCAATAACCCATAAATGTTGTTCATAAGAGACTGACATGGAATGGTCTACTAGTGTTGAATGAGGGAGATAGACTTTGTGTAAGGGAAATAGGAACAAGGTGATGTTTGAGTTTAGTCGAACCTGAATTCTAAACTTATTTAAATAATTAGGTGAAATTGATTTTCAGGTTTGTTTCGAGCACTTTTAAATGATATTTATAGATTACAAAGACTTAATTAGTTGACACGTATTTGTTTTGTTTGTTTGTTCAAGGTTCCTTTATGCAACTAAGGATAACCGGACGATGCTACAGTAGGAGTCCTAAATTTTGCATATCCAGGTATAATTAGGATAGGGATCTTTAACGAGTACCGGATATCGCACAGGCTCGGGTCCTCTATTTTACCTCCTATCCGAGGGAAGTTTTTCGCTTACAACTCGCAAACTAAGGGATTAATCGAAAAAATATATAAGACCGAAAAAATTCTCCTTGAAAACCTGAGAAGATTGACACCATTTAGAAACCTCTACGACTATTTTTCACGCAAAAACCGTGGTTTTCAATCGAAGGCGAGATGAGTGATTTGTATATTTTTCCGGTGTAGCGGTTAAAGAAAGCTTTAAAATGATGCCTTATTCATGAAATTTGATAAGTTGTTAAGGAAGTTATGGCGTACCGACAAAAAAAAGGCTTTGAGAAATAATATATGAATGTTTCTATGAAGGTATTTTTTGTAAACACCATTAGCAACCTACCTTCTAACAATTTGTGGAAAAAAAAAGGAAAATGAATTTTTTTCGCATTGAAATTAGAACAATGAAATTTGAATGAAATGGGAGAATGACCCATTTATATTTCTTAAAGTTGAAGAAAATATTTTTTAATAGAATAAATAAGCATTTTTTGTTAGAAAAATAAATAAAATAACACAGTTACATTTTTTTTTCTATTTAAATGAAGTATATATCACTTTTCTCCCATTAAGAATGAAGTTTTCAATAGTACTATCGAAAATTCAAAGAACTATTGATTACCTCGATAGTTTAAACATACCGATAATACTATTATAGTTTTGAATCACCAGTGCAGGGTCTCTTTGAAATTTGGTTGGTCAACCATGGTTGCGCAACCTGTCTTCCTGCACTCCAGGCCTTAAAGTTCCATAAAAGAAAGAAAGAAACAAATTTTTTTTTTACAAAAATAACCTTTGGTAGAGAAAATTTAAAAGTACTTAGGTATTTAAATTTTACAACGCTAGGTTTTCATCCACCGTCAAGCAATGAAAAGCAGCTTCGGAAGCAAACCAAGAACATTAAAGTGGAATTAGAATTTCTACTCGGAATCGACGGCCTTTTGAATTTTTATTAGCATTTAAAAAGGGGATCAATGAGGATTGGTAATTTAAGAAGGATGGGGCAATTTGTAATCATTGAGTATCTAAAGATTTAAACAGTAGCGGATTTAAACAGATAACCCTAAACCTGAAGATTTACCTTTTAGAAAATTAACTTCCTCTGCTCTATTTGTTTTACTGCTATTTAACCGTAATGCTATTTCTTTTAAATATCAATATTTTTTCTCCTATCTCTCTCTCTCTCTCTCTCTCTCTCTCTATATATATATATATATATATATATATATATATATATATATATATATATATATATATACTAGCAGGGTTTTAAAGGTTCGGTCAATAATACACAACTACGTTATGGCGACGTTTCGAGACTATATTGTTCTCGTAACCGTGTCAATGTTGGATGTTGGATATTGCTATATAAACCACTATATGTATATTATACTAACTATATATCTAATTTATTATACATTATGTACTTCGCTAATTAGTCTCAATACATCTATCCCTATACATAGAGAATATGATTAGTACAAATATAAACGAACTCTCAAAATTCTCTGCTAAAAGCTGGTATTGCATAATGTATATAGTTATATATAAAAGTATTGTAATGCAAATAAAGGATAATTATATATTATATATATATATATATATAATATATATATGTATATTATATAATGGTTCCTTGACCTTGCTTCCCGATCAATTCCGAGAATCCAGCGCGAGTCGTCTAAAACATAAATGGCGTGACCTAGCTAGATCGAAGAGGCATTAGGGTCCAAGAAATGAGCGATTCCATCCAAATATACAAATCTTGTCATATTATTATTGTTTTTTGCAGTAAGGAAAGGTGGAGCAGAAAAGTTTTTTTTTTACCCATAACCCTTTTACCCACCTGAGGCTATGTTCATTTTTACTTTCACTTACCTCTATACGAAATATATAGTAAGGTATATAGTAGTATTGCGAAAAATTTCGACTTCCGGTTTTCAACGGAATTACACGTTTTGGGGTTCCCTGAGTCCAAATAACCATGTCCCGCGAAATGGTCTGTGTGTGTGTTAACAGACTAGCTCAAAAAATATAAACCGTACGAACCTGAAAATGGGTGTTTAATATATGTATAGGCCCGTAATGAGACGGCAAAAATTGCATCAAATACAAAATTGAGGTGAAACGGAGAGGGTACCTTATTTGTTAACTAAGAGGCCTTTTTTTCCTCCTATAAAGTACCTTCGTTTTTGTTTATATGGAGAAATTGTCTGTCTCTCGTTTCGCCTAAAAATAAGAAATGGCTAAATATGAAATATGAAAAAAATCAAGTAAACATATAAAGGAGAACAAAAGAAAAAATATTCCTTAACTCATAAAACACGTTGAGCCCACGCTGCACAGTACGCCTTTATTTAATGGAAATTATTTGTTTCCATGGTAACTATATGAAGTTTTCAACTACTACATAGAGAATTGTGAAAATCGGAAGTGATGTAGTATTATGCTTGCATTGCCGAATTATCATCAGTAAAAACTTTTATTTAGTAATAAAAAAATTTAGCGTACTTTAAAGGGCAGACACAAACGAAAAATAAGTAAATGTAGAAAATTGTATGATATGGAGAAATGTCATTTAACAAAACTCGTCAATTTCTAATGAAAGTAATTTGGTAAGTAAGTTGTGTGTGTTGCTCGCATCGCACCAGATTTTTTATTTTTTCCATGTTACCTTAGGAACTAATCTATGTAAAAAATGCGTTAAACATTATTTTATGCACCATGTGTGACCGACAGCAGCTGTTATCCAAAAATTTAATTCTGTTCCATTCTGTCCCATTACCGGGGTACAAAGAAACAGCGCAAGGTATACTGTGAAACAACTGAAAAACACAACAATTATCTAAAAAACTTTATTCGGCTTCCGGTCGGTTTTTCGTTCTCCTGCTCTAGGATAGCCACGAAACTCTTCAGGAGAGAGGAAAGTTTGATTTGGTTGTCAGAGAAGGAATTTGTCAGAAATTAGAGTTTTTTTGGTGTTCCGCTCTCGATTTCGCACAAATCTGTAAGAAAATGAAAAAAAAAACCGACTGCTTAATGCACGATGAAACACTCATGGGGCTCCATGAATTATTTCTTTGTGACCCGAAAGCCCCTGTTTCAACCCCTTACGATTTTGATGTCTTTCACTTCCTACAATGAACGTGAAGAGGTAGGAAAGCCAAATTCAGGCAAAATCTTAAGAGATACATGCATAATGAAATGTTATAAGAGCAGATTGAATAAAATAATTACTCCTACCTAGAGACGAAAATCCGTTCCACGAAAAATTTTAGTTTTACCACAAAAACCGCACTAGAGAACGTGGAGTCCGTCAGCCACTAATTCGAAAGGGGACAATAAGCTGACTTTGTTTGGAGTCACCCTTACCGCTCGCTGTCTGAATTTAGTTGCACTAGACCATTTGGTTCGCCCAGTGCTCCGACTGTTTCTTTGTGCCCCACCCTCCCCTATCTCTATTTCAAAATATTCCAATTTACATCAAATAAAAATTAATAGGAAAAGTTTTACTGCTTTGATTTTGTCGTTAATAATTTAGTAATTGTTGATTTTTTTTTGGGGGGGGGTTAATTACAAGGGTATTGCTTAATTCAGTTTATTAGGTAGAATCAGTTGAAATTAGATCCACGGAATATTACAAACTTAGAACGTGACACCTAGCGCTAATCAAACAAGTGAAACAAGATATTCTGATACGGCTTGTTCCTAAACACTTCTCAACTGTGTACAACGCTGAAACTAAACTACCCAAGGGAGAGATCCACATTCCGTAGAAGTCTCTCGGAACAGTTTGAGATAGCGAGTATAGATAGATCCAGAACTAACATAATTTACAATTCAGAGCGATATGGAAGTACATTGATAGGGTATATATTAGTTGAGTTTTTTTATGTTTACAATTAATTAATATTCTGGTACTTAAAGTCGCTTTATCTTAAAAGACTACTCATTTTAAAAAATGGAGATAGTTATACAAGATTAGGGAAATTAATTTTAGTGAATTATGACTCTTATTAAATTAATAATCATGTAGGTGGGATATTGGCTTGTTTTATTAATTAATTAATAAGGGATTAATAGATAGTATCCATTTTTATCCCCATTAATTTACATTTTTCAGTAGCGTTAAATGCGTTAGGGCATTTTTCAGCTTCTAAGATACATTTTTGCGTATTCAATAGGCTTTTGTTTTCCATAGGCATTATTTAAGATAAATATTTACTATGTTCATTTTTTCTTAAATATTTACTATGTTCATTTCTAATAGTTAGAACGTATACATATACGAAATATAAATAATCTACATCAGTGCAAACACAAAGGAGGTGTTTTGACGAAAAAATATTTAACAGCCAGATTTCTCCATACATAGATAGAATGTTAGATAAGATAACAAAAGCTATAAGAAAGGTTTCGTCATGTTAAAGAAAAGTTTTTTTTTAAAGTTAAGGTTTTTTTCACATCCTTCATAAGATTAAAATCAACAAAGTACCTACATACATTGCCAAACAGGCATTGATGTTTTTTCCTTATTGCTCCCAGAATGGGCATTATCCAAAATTAATTAGCCCTTTACTAATTAAAGATATATTTGAAATGGGTAAATGATATATATAAAAGGTTCGGAGGATAGGAGCGTGTGTCGAATCGATTTTTTATTTTGTTTATAAAGTTGTATTAGTTTCGACGGGACTCATCCAAGTTGAAGTATTTGGACTTCATTATTATTCAAGAGGCCTGACGCTGTCCTACTTCGGAAAGCTCTCCATATTCTTGTTACTATTCTGCCTGGAGGATACTAGGGGTGTAATTGTGAATTAGTAAATTTGTATTTAGAAATTAATTATTATTCAATATTTATAGACAATTTAAAGGTACTTTTTACCTTGAGTACCGTCAACAATTTTTCTGGAGAGAGACTTGATTTACACCAAATAAGAAGTATAGTACTGATTTCTAATCCACCTCAGAAGAAGCCAAGACATCTCTAGTTAAGCGGTATTGCCGGGCAATGTAGTAAAAGTCTGCAGAACGTAGAAAATAGAAAAAAATGAAATCAAAATTTTTATCTAAGCTTTTATTTCGCTCACTCCGTTCAACAAAGTCATATCTCAAAATCCGTGCTTTTTTTTGTTATGACTGGTTTCTGAAAAGATTAGTACATCCTTGAAACATCGTCAATTTTATAACTGAACCCAAGCAGCATCTATGCATTTTTTTTTAAATTAAAAGTTTACATTTCGTTCTTATTCAAGAAGAGAAAAAAATAGTACTAATAAAAATATCTATTACAATCATATAATTTATCCCTTACATTGTAAAAAAATCAATCAGATAATTTATACCTTTCTGAAAACATTTTATTTTACTGTTAAATTTTACATTTACTCACCTCAAATATTATGTTTTTGAGTTATGACGTTCTTGAAATGAGTAAGAGATTTATTTTAATATTTCTACCATTACTTAAAATTAATTATTACGATCTCACGATTAACAATACTTATTTTCAATAAGGATAATTGCTTCCGGAGCCGATCGATTTATTATTCATCACTATGAATAAATTAATGATGATTAATCGATTGTCATTACCCTGCTTCAGATGGAATTATAATGGGGGGGAGGTAAATCAACCAGTAACTAACCCCCCCCCCCCATTTCCATTAACCTGGATTATCTCCCCTTGGTATCCAGCTTAAGGTTCCTTGGTCTAAAGGAAAACATCTTGAATCTTATGAATTTTAGTTTAATTTTTTTTAACTTCTAATTTGTTTGTACCATAAAGCAAAAATGCTAATTGAGTTTTTTTTAGATAAGATGGTTTCATTCTAGCCCATGGATATGCATAGCTTTAGGCATAATATTTATTTTATTTTTGGACAATAATTTAAACATTAGAAGAAGAACATGTAGAAAGGATAAATAAAAAATCTAGTGTGATGCTGCAAGCATCACACATCTTTCACTCACCAACCTACTTCGAGTAGAAATCCACTTATATCGTTAATTGTATAAACACCATTTAGAAACTTCACGGAAAACAACTTTTTTTTCAAAGTTGTTTAATTCTTTTTGTTTATAATTCTCTATAAGGTATTGATTATTATAATGATCGGAAAACCTTTCAATCGTCAGCATTTTTAGATTTATTAGTTTTTTTTTTTTTTTTTTTAGCGTTCCTCTAAAATAAATCATTATAGTCGAGTTTTACACCGAAATATATATATAGAGAGAGGTTAATGATGGTAATGAAACAATTTAGATTTATTCGAAACGATAAAAATTAGGGTTGGAAGTAAACAATTTACAATATTTAAATCATTTCTAATTGACTGTATAGACAGAAGGTTAAACGATGTTTTTTATTTATTTTTTAAATTGTAATATCTAGTATTAGTATTTTACAAATGCTCATACCTAAATCGTATAAATGGAATTCAGGCCAAGGCGTTGTATCAACATTTTAATTTTTATGAAAAAAAAACATAATTCAAAGGTTTAATTTCTGGGGAATCCAACTTGAACAGAATTATATCTGAAGATTATTGTTGGGCATTCGTGGTTCTAAACTATTATATTTTACCTGATGATTCCTTATAATATTAATTTTGTTAAATTAAATAGTCAAAATCTTATCTTATTTCTGTTTATATACTTATTCTATATTTTACTTACTCTATACATGCCAGATTAAAAAATAAAACAAACTCATTCCACACAATCTGCTTTTCAAATAATAATTACTTGTACGGTTTTTTTTTTTTTTTTTTTTTTTTTTTTTTTTTTTTTTTTTTTTTTTTTTTTTTTTTTTGTACACCTGAATAATTAATTGCGTTAGTAATGAATTAGAAAATTTCGAAAATAATAGATGCAGAAATATAGAGCTTTCAGAAACTTTCGTTGATGAATAAGCCCAAATTTATGTCGAAACTTTTTTTTAAAAAAAAGAAGAAATAAAAAAAAAGCCATAGTCGTAACTCGAACAAATTAAACAAACTTATTTATCTGAGGATTAAAACAATGTGGATGAGCTCTTCATTAATAAAGCGAAACTTTGCTTTATAGAACTTTGTTTCCTTTTTCCGAGGCTTCGTTCATTTTGTTGTTATAATATTTTTATGGGATATATATTATTTTTCTATTATTTTTTTTTCAATAAAATAAAATGCCCTCCTTATGAAAATAATTTTATTTTTAATTTAATACTATTCAATAAATCAAGGAAAGAACTGACAATATTTATTCGCTAACGAAAAAAGTCTTTCCCATCAATTTTTTTTAAATCGTTCCTCTCAAGTATAAGGCATTAGGAATTCCATGAAAAATATAAAATCAAGTCTCTAAAATTCCGATTTCCTACACGTGACTACCCCCCCCCCCCAGCATATATCACAGCTTCGTGCCGGATTTATTTATTTTTATAACTAGTTTGATAAGCTGGAGACCTGGGTTCGACTCCTGGCCGAAGCTAATCATTTATCTTCAAATTTAAAATATTTAAAAATTTATAAATTTTGTTACCATCGAGAAAATAAATTAAATTAATATTTACATATCAAACAGAAATGAAATTTCAATATATTCTGCTATTTGGACGATTAGTTCAAACTCTGTATAAATTCACAAAAAAAAAAAAAAAAAAAAAAAAAGAAATGGGATATCGGGGGAAGGGTAGATCAGTTTTATACATATATGGGACATTCTTTTACAAACCGAACAGATTTGGACAAAAATTGACCGACACATTTTAGATTTAACTGAAACTTTTTTTACGGGTTCTATATCGAAAAAAAAGAGATACGTGTAAGAGGATTTTTTTTTATTTTCGATATTTTGGAAAATAAACAAGATCGAAAATTCGTGAATTTGATGATTTATCGGTAATAGCCTATTTTTCAAAAATTCATAACTCCGGTTCTGTTTAAGCTAAAAAATCTATTTATTTTTATTTTGAAGGTAAAAAGACAAGCTTTAAGAAAAAAATACTTTCAAAAGAGATTGTCGAAAAATTCAAATTGTTATTAACAATTTCAATGTTTAAATCGGTTTTTAACAGTGGCCCCACCCATGAATCAACTTTTTACTATTTTTACCGTATTCTGCGTCAAATTTTCTATCGAAAACGCTTTTAAAAACGATGGAGAAGTTATTTTTACTGTAAGAAAAAAAATAATCAATTTAGCGCGGTACGTCACATCGACAAATGGGTCACATTTTACGGCTCATATTCTTGTTTTACACCGTTTATCTCTTAAATACAAATAATTGTTTCATTGTTTTAATTAAAAAACATATTTTAGTAGCCAAGAAGATGGGAAAAAATAGAAAAAATACATAAATAAAAATTAATAAAAAACATTGTTGAAAATGAAATTTTTTTATTAAGATTTCGATAATGCATTAGTTAATAAGAACAATATTTGGAATGTTTACATACAATATTTAAAAATAAGACAATGTTTACATTTTCTGTTTAAAATTTTTTACAATATCCTTTTTTTCGCAAGATGAAAACCGTTTTGCTTCCAATTGCTGTAAAGAAATCGGATTAATACAATGATATTTTAAAGTTTCTTTTATTGTTAAAGCTTTTTGGAAACGTTCGGACAATTGTTTTTTTCTCATTTGTATTCTTATGCTAAATCAATTAATTTTTTACCGGAGTTATGAATTTTTGAAAAATAGGCTATTACCGATAAATCAACAAATTGTCCGAACGTTTCCAAAAAGCTTTGACAAAAAAAATTAATTAAAAAAATAAAAAATTAATTGATTTAGCATAAGAATACAAATGAGAAAAAAAACAATTGTCCGAACGTTTCCAAAAAGCTTTAACAATAAAAGAAACTTTAAAATATCATTGTATTAATCCGATTTCTTTACAGCAATTGGAAGCAAAACGGTTTTCATCTTGCGAAAAAAAGGATATTGTAAAAAATTTTAAACAGAAAATGTAAACATTGTCTTATTTTTAAATATTGTATGTAAACATTCCAAATATTGTTCTTATTAACTAATGCATTATCGAAATCTTAATAAAAAAATTTCATTTTCAACAATGTTTTTTATTAATTTTTATTTATGTATTTTTTCTATTTTTTCCCATCTTCTTGGCTACTAAAATATGTTTTTTAATTAAAACAATGAAACAATTATTTGTATTTAAGAGATAAACGGTGTAAAACAAGAATATGAGCCGTAAAATGTGACCCACTTGTCGATGTGACGTACCGCGCTAAATTGATTATTTTTTTTCTTACAGTAAAAATAACTTCTCCATCGTTTTTAAAAGCGTTTTCGATAGAAAATTTGACGCAAAATACGATAAAAATAGTAAAAAGTTGATTCATGGGTGGGGCCACTGTTAAAAACCGATTTAAACATTGAAATTGTTAATAACAATTTGAATTTTTCGACAATCTCTTTTGAAAGTATTTTTTTCTTAAAGCTTGTCTTTTTACCTTCAAAATAAAAAATAAATAGATTTTTTAGCTTAAACAGAACCGGAGTTATGAATTTTTGAAAAATAGGCTATTACCGATAAATCATCAAATTCACGAATTTTCGATCTTGTTTATTTTCCAAAATATCGAAAATAAAAAAAAATCCTCTTACACGTATCTCTTTTTTTTCGATATAGAACCCGTAAAAAAAGTTTCAGTTAAATCTAAAATGTGTCGGTCAGAAAGGTGTTCGGTTTGTAAAAGAACGTCCCATATATGTTTACATATATGTATATGGGTCGTTCTCACCAAAGTGGGCACTTTTTATGGCGTTTTGTTTTTAAATTTTACGGTTACAAATGAACATTATTTTCGTTGTAATACTATTGTATGGTTATTATACTATGGTTATCAGAAGCAAGGAGTCGACGTGGCAGAACACCAATTCACGTTAAACATGATATACAGATGACTAAAAAAAATTATGGAATGAATTACCAGACCTTCCAATATTGATTAACTTTTGATTTTGGTGAATCCCTTTTTTGAGATTTTTTTTCTCGATATATCTTTTTCCATAGTCCTTCATAATGTCGTTCGAGCTTTATGTTTTTTTTTGGCTCTTAGATTGAAGTACAAACTTGGCATTATCTTTCTACACTTTCGCTTTGTTCTTATTTACCAGTTTCCTTCCACGTATGTATTGAGGAGTGGGTGGGTCTATATTGTTACTGCAGTAGTTATGGATTCTCACCTGCGGTTGAACGAGGAGAGTTTGTATCATCAAATAAACTCCCGTTTTTTTCTGAACAAATATGTATTGAAATTCGTTCTCCATTGCTCCAATTTCAAGTGAATTTCATGGCGAGTCGTTCACTAACCAATTTTACTTCCTTTTTTTTGTAACTTCATTTTATATTTTAGCTTCTTATTCTCCACCTGAATTGCCCGAATATTTGAACCATTTTCAAGTACCTCCTCTCTCGACTTGTATTTTATTGAGGGCATTTTTTTTTAACTATCTGAAAGAGTGATAAATTTATGAGATGAAATTTGTTCCAAGAGTTGTTGTTTTTTTTTTCACAATTGTATTTGGATGTTTACAATTTTTTTTTTTTTTTTTTTTTTTTTTTTTTTGTTAAGGACTGATGATGCTTTGAAAAAGTTGAGCAGCAAACGAAAACTTCAATTCCCCGTCGCTGTATTCATTCCCCTGCCGTATTTGATTTACAGTAAGACGGGGGAATGAATGACAGGGGAATGAATTTTTAAGGTTAGTTTGATAACCGTCGAAAGGGAAAAAAAAAGATATAATAATGCCACATGGCAAAACAAAATCAGTGCTACAAAATCTTTGAAAAATTAGAAAAGAAAACACTTACCTGATTAAATTTATAGAGGACAGGGGAATGAAAACTATTAAACATAACCTCTCAGGTTTGAGGACTTATTTGCTTCTGGAGAGCTTGAATTTGTACTGCGGTTAGTTAAACAGTCGGGTTTGTTATGGGAGAGACTCTTCCCTGCTGACTATATAGTTTTTACTAATTTCGCACCAAAAAATATTGGTGAGATTCTTGTTTTACTAAAATTGACAGGGGAATGAAAAGAAACCTGTGGGACGGCATAAAAGTAGTTTCTTTCAATTCAATCCTTTACCATCAAATATTCGAATGCTTTTCTGAACTTTGTAAGTATTTTGAACAAATTTAATAGAAAAAAAAAAGTAAAAATTGGACTGATATAGGTGCACAGAACTTGTTCTTTGAGCCAACTCAGACCTCGGGACATGACAGGGGAATGAATTTCGACCTTTTTCTGGTGTTTTTTCCATAAATGCATTACGGTATATACAATTAAAATAAGGTCGTATGGGGTCTACCTTTACAACTCGCCTGGATTTAGAAAATTGATATCTTAGTGCCCTAAACTTTTCTAAATCGCCTGGAACACAAAAGTGCCCTCTTACGTGAGAATGACCCATATATATAACATAAAATTAAGTAGTTGTGTTATTAAATAACTTAATTGGAAGCTAGAGTCTAAGTGCAATACTCCTGTTTACTAAACCTTTTAGTATTGCAAGGCGTAGCAAAACATGCCCTTGCTCGAATTCCCGAAGACTTGGGAGTATTATCTGTTCTCGGAAAGTTTGAGAACAACTGGGCACAGTAACTTGTAAATAGGTTTATTCTTCCTTCTACCCGATAAAGAAGTACAGAGGAATTTTGAGGTTTCTTTACCAAGTTAATATCACCGCAGTATAACTTTTTTTTCAATAGTTTACCATATTTTAATGAAACTGGTTCATTCGATTTTTTTTATGTCAAAATATTCATGAATTAAACATTGTAAAAAAAAAAAAAAAAAAAAAAGAAAGATATTTCTTCTAAGTAACTGAAGCCATATCAGATATTTTCTCGTAATTCATATTAAAGAATATTTAAGTAGAATTATACATGACAAGTTAGAGAGACGCTAGAGCCGTTTTGGAGAAATCGTTAAGAGATAAGGCATTATATGCCCGACACGTTCAATCAATCTTAACAATTGCCTTCTCATTGCGTGCTCAAACAACGAAGTCCCGCAAAATTTTGTTTATATGAACAGACTACCTCAAACACCATATTTACCTTTCTTCCGACTAATGGTTTTTCGCTAGTCTGTTCACACCCACCTATTTTGCAGGACCTTGTTATTTGGACTCAGGGGAGCCCAAAACTTGTATTTCGTTTAAAACCAGAAGTCTATGTTTTTCACGATCGCAGTACTTTCCCTCAATATATATTTCATATAGAGGTAAGTGAAATTAAAATAGTATAACTATAAATAATAAAATAGGATAGAATATATGAGGCGTTTGGTTTAAACACATCCATTTTCAACAATGTTTCAGACTGATCAAAAAATGAGATGAATTGCAACCGCTTTAGATAAGAAATTGAATCTTTTAGTATTGATTTTCGAAGGATCTAGACGTTTTTTAAACAAACGTGTCTAACATATTTTTTCAACATTTAAAACTTCAAAAAAAAATAAAAATAAAATTCTTTGGAAAAAATGGATGTAACCGGTTTTGAAACCAATCGCCTCATATTATATAAAATATAATATAGGGTTCACCTGTGGTGTAGTGGTTAGCATGGCAAACTGCAATACTAAAGGTCGCGGGTTCGCGTCCCGAGGTGGCCCAAGGATTTTTTAATGGGAGTTAAAAATCCTTGGCTATGCCCTCCCTCGGATAGGACGTAAAATGGAGTTCCCGAGCCTGTTCGATGTCAGATACACGTTAAAGATCCCTATCCTGATTATACTTGGATAGGCAAAATATAGAACTCCCACTGTAGCATTATCCGTTTAGCCTTAGTGACATAAAGTGACGTAAAACAAACAAAGCAGAATATAATATAATTTACAATCAAATTATCATAGTTAAAAATAAGAGAAAAATTATTTGGCCAGAAAAACTTTTATATGCCATTTCTTTTTTCTTTTTTTCACACTGAGATCACCTACCTTGTTTAATTTTATTAAAATCATGGTTTAAAACGATAATTCGAAAAATCTTAATCAAATCCAATCAACATTTTTATCTCTATTTTTAGATTAATATGATTTACACCAAGAGTGATTTTAATTATTGATCATAAGTGGAAAGAAGCGGAAACTGTAATTTTATTTTTTTTTTTACAATGAAAATAATAATCATTTCAAGTATTATCTTTTAAATCAAAAATATAATTATTTTTTAATCTTATGATATATTTTAAATCAGCAGTAATAGTTAGGGAATATTGCCATCAATTTCTAACGACAGAACATCATTACTTCCGGAATAAATTAGAAATTTAGAATTACGAAAATATAAAAAAATAAAATAAAACTGACTTGGCGGTGATGGGGGGAAAATTCAAAATAAAACAATTAATAATTAAATTTTATTCCGGTCTTAGTTAGGTATATTATATAGCTAATGATGTTTTTGAATTCAGTTTGTAAAATGTTTTTGCTCTTCAATGTTTTTGAAACATTATGTAAGATAAATAAGAAAAACCTGTTTATTGGATGGTGAGAGCTCTCATGGGAAATCTCGGAGAGATATTAGTTTCCCTAGCAATATCAATTGAGACCGATCCTTAATAGACTCTAAGGCTGACCTACTGACAACTACAGCGCTATAATATTATAAAAAATCTGGTGCGTGGGCGCAACATACAACTTTCACTTACCAACTTACTTAGATTAGAAATTAATGCGTTTTGTTAATTGCCACTTCTCAAATGAACAGAACGGGTTTAATTATGAACAATGGTCTGTCATTAAAGGCGTAATCCGCACGCGTGGGCTCAACGAGTTTTATGAGTTGACTGAATATTTTTCGTTTTTTCTCCTCTTTATGTTTTCTTTATTTTTATCATATCTTATGTTTAGCCATTTCTTATTTTAGGCGTGAAGAGAGACAGTTAATTTCTGCATATAAACAAAAACAAAGGTACTTTATAGGAAACAAACAAACAAAAAAGGCCCCAAACGCCCCCCAAAAAAAGCCCCCTCAGAACATTTTAATAATGATAAAGCTTACCTGATATTAAAGAACACCTAATTTTCATTAAACATGACGAATTTGATAAAAATCGTTAAAGCCGTTTTTAAGATCATCGAAAAAAAGGTAAAAATTGGAAAAAAAAATTATGAAATAAAGTGCCCGCTCCATTTGACCAATTTTGATGAAATGTTGGCTATCACATCTTTGGCATACACATACATCAAACACCCAGTTTGATCAAAATCGTTAAAACCGTTTTTGAGTAAATAAAAAAAACACCTGAAAATGATACAAAATTTATTAAGTAAAGTCCTCCCTCCGGTACATCAATTTTGATAAAATTTTTACAGTCATATCTCGGGCATATACATACATCAAATACCCAGTTTGGTCAAAAACATTAAAGCCGATTTTGAGTAAATAAAAAAACATCTGAAAGTGATACAAAATTTATTAAGTAAAGTCCCCCCTCCGGTAGATGAATTTTGATGAAATTTTTACAGTCATATCTCAGGCATATCAATACATCAAATACCCAGTTTGGTCAAAAACATTAAAGCCGTTTTTGAGTAAATAAAAAAAACACCTGAAAATGATACAAAATTTATTAAGTAAAGTCCTCCCTCCGGTACATCAATTTTGATAAAATTTTTACAGTCATATCTCGGGCATATACATACATCAAACACCCAGTTTGATCAAAATCGTTAAAACCGTTTTTGAGTAAATAAAAAAAACACCTGAAAATGATACAAAATTTATTAAGTAAAGTCCTCCCTCCGGTACATCAATTTTGATAAAATTTTTACAGTCATATCTCGGGCATATACATACATCAAATACCCAGTTTGGTCAAAAACATTAAAGCCGATTTTGAGTAAATAAAAAAACATCTGAAAGTGATACAAAATTTATTAAGTAAAGTCCCCCCTCCGGTAGATGAATTTTGATGAAATTTTTACAGTCATATCTCAGGCATATCAATACATCAAATACCCAGTTTGGTCAAAAACATTAAAGCCGTTTTTGAGTAAATAAAAAAAACACCTGAAAATGATACAAAATTTATTAAGTAAAGTCCTCCCTCCGGTACATCAATTTTGATAAAATTTTTACAGTCATATCTCGGGCATATACATACATCAAACACCCAGTTTGATCAAAATCGTTAAAACCGTTTTTGAGTAAATAAAAAAAACACCTGAAAATGATACAAAATTTATTAAGTAAAGTCCTCCCTCCGGTACATCAATTTTGATAAAATTTTTACAGTCATATCTCGGGCATATACATACATCAAATACCCAGTTTGGTCAAAAACATTAAAGCCGATTTTGAGTAAATAAAAAAACATCTGAAAGTGATACAAAATTTATTAAGTAAAGTCCCCCCTCCAGTAGATGAATTTTGATGAAATTTTTACAGTCATATCTCAGGCATATCAATACATCAAATATCAAGTTTAATCAAAATCGTTAGAGCCGTTTTTGAGAAAATCGAAAAAAAACGTAAAAAGTTATTAAATAAAGTACCCCCTCCCTTTTAGCAATTATGATGAAATTTTTGCTGTCACATCGCGGGCATATACCTACACTAAATACCCAATCTCAGGTTCGCACGGTTTATAGTTTTTGAGCTAGTCTGTTCACACACACACACACACACACACACACACACACACACACACACACACACACACACACAAGGACAGAACCTTGATATGTTCAACTGAGAACGGGCCTAGAAGGTTCCAGTTAACCGGCGGCGTTCCCCAAGGCTCAGTCCTTGGGCCTCTGCTATGGAACGTCATGTACGATAGGGTTCTCAGACTCAGACTACCCGAGGGAGCTAAAATAGTAGGCTTTGCGGATGACATAGCAGTAGTGGTTGAAGCTAAATACATAGATGAAGTGACCTTGAAAGCTAATCAGAGCATTTCACTGATCCGCGATTGGCTAGCTTCTGTGGGGCTCCAATTAGCAGACAATAAAACCGAGGCCCTACTAATTAGCAGCCGTAAAAGAAGGGAGGAAATCGTACTGAGAGTCGGTACGCAAGAAATCCGGTCCCAGCGTTCCCTGAGATACCTAGGGGTTATCATTGATGAAAGGCTGCGGTTCAAGGATCATATCCAGCGAGTATGCGATAAGGCAGCTAGAGTTGCCACAACGCTAGCTCGACTTATGCCCAACATAGGAGGACCCAAGAACAGTCGGAGACTGTTAATATCGACCGTAGTCACTTCCATCTTGCTCTATGCTGCCGCAGTATGGGAAAGTGCCTTGGATACGCTAGCCTACAGGAGACCCATGGTCTCAATTTATCGTCGGAGTGCAATTAGGGTGATCAGTGCATTCCGAACAGTTTCCTACGAAGCAGCATGTGTAGTGGCCAGGATGCCACCAATAGAGCTGATCGCAGAAGAAAGAAAGCGCTCATATAAAAGAATCAACCCCATACCCAGGACAGAGGAAAAGAAGGAAACAATCGAGAGATGGCAACAGCTCTGGGACAGAACGCAGAACGGAAGATGGACCCATAGGTTGATTCCTTGTATTCAGCCTTGGCTTGATAGGAAACACGGGGAAGTTGATTATTATTTGACACAACTGCTCACAGGACATGGCTGCTTTCGGGCCTACCAATTGAGATTCAAGCTGGACATTACAGCGGAATGCCCAGAGTGTCCAACAAGTGAAGAGAGTGTGGAACATGTATTCTTTTGCTGTCCCCGATTTAGTGAGGACAGGAAGGAATTCCGACAGGTCAGCGGATCGGAACCAACTGTCGGTAACATAGTCAGCTTAATGCTACATTCTGAAGAGAACTGGCTCGCGGGCCAACGCCTTGCGGCTCAGGTCATGAAGCAACTGAGGAAGGAAGAAAAGGAGAGGCGTGCCTAAAGAAGAGGTAGCCTAGAACAATGGGGTGGCACATAGCCACTCCCCCCTCCATGAAGTAATGCCTAACGGTGGTCCCGTGGAGGGTGGGAAACAGGTGTAGGGAGGTGGTTTTAGTGGGTAGAAATCCCACACACGGACAGGTACGGGCCTATCCGCGTCTTTTGAAGATTTCCACCTACCAGCGTAAAAAAAAAAAAAAAAAAAAAAAAAAAAAAAAAAAAAAAAAAAAAAAAACACACGCGCACACACACATACACACACACACACAGACCATTTCGCGGGACTTGGTCATTTGGACTCAGAGGACCCCAAAACGTGTATTTCCGTTGAAAACCGGAAGTCGAAAATTTTCACGATCGCAATACTTCCACTTACTATATATTTCACATGTAGGTAAGTGAAAGTAAAAATTTTAGGTATTTTAATTATTACTATTTCTTAGGTTTTTAGTTGATATTTATGTAAATGTTAAAACATATCACAAACAAGGTAAGTAGAGGTTATTGGAACCAATTTATTTTTTTTTTATATAAAAAGTTCAATAAATCTAAAGTTTTCAGAAAAAGTCCCTAGCATCTGGTAAAAATACAATGTTAATAATAACAAACCAGATTTACTATTAAAATGTTTTTTTTTCCTATTATGCACTTTTGAGAAAATTTCGAATAGAGCTGGTGTTACGAGCAATGAAATAACAAAAAAAAAACAACAACCTTGCTTTAAAACATTAATAGCGATGTTATAAAAGAAGTTTTTTTTGGGGGGGGGGGGTGAAGGGTACATATGATAAATTACGAATGATTCTTTCTATATTAAGAGATAAATTTAATAGTTTGGGTTTCAGTTAGCACTAGTGGTAATTACAGCCCCAATGGTAGACTATTTGTGATCGGTGACTATTTTTCCTATTCGCCGCACAGTGCTTCGATCAATGGACAAAAATCGAAAAATCAAGTTTTTATTTTTTTCTTGAATTTTTATTTAAAATGTTCCTTGAAGATGTAAATGATCATTAATTATAATATTTACATATATTTGTTAACTCAATTGCTATTAAAATTAAGAAATACACAAAAACAGTATTAGTGACCACTTACTCGTATTAGTCGAGAAGGGAGTTTAGATCGAAGGTAAATACTAGATGTAAACATTGGCTTTGTATCTATCTTTTCATTTAGTCTTCTTTCTAATTAGAAGAGGTATACTGTGAACTTTATTTTAAGTGAAAGTCGAAATTATTTTGGCAAATATGGCCAAGGGAAAGAAAAATTTTTGACTCTCTCGATGTTCTACTAACTTTAAAGTCAAATATTACAAAATGTCCGCAAAACACCTCTTTCATTTTTTTAATATTTGTAGTCTATCTAATTTAGAATAAAAATCTATAAAGATAATCTGCGATAACCTGCGACTCTGACTTTGACAATTTTTTTTTCAAATGAAGTCAGGCACTCAGCGCTTGCTTGAAAACCAATTCGCATCTACAACAATTAGATAAGCCGTTCTAATCAGATACATTTTTACACTCAATTCCATAAAAAATATTAGTTTTTACTACACTAAATTAAGTAATATCAATAATTGTGAGCAGTGTCTGAAAGAATGCCCTAATTAAAACAATATATTTATAAAATCAATGTAGCTACTATTTTGTCTTTAAATATGCATATTTAATTTGTATTTGGAAATTGCGTTTACTGCATTATCCTATAAAAGTAATATTTGACTCTTCAATTAAAAATAAAACTCTCATTTAATTTTGGAACTGAATTTGTATTAAATTTGCCCAATAGTCATGAGTTTCCTTTTTAGGTCTTAAAAATCGAAAACTCTTTGAAAAGTGCATTTCTGCGGCTCCCAGCTGTAAGAAAAAAGCTTGTATTATTTAGTAGGGGAAAAATGGAGCCTGATTTAGTTACCTATTTGGAAGATAAAGTTAGATTGTTTTGTTTGAAGTTGAGCCAAAAATGGAGTGAGTGCCTTCGTAGAAAAATTCTTTTTGAAAAACGTTACGAAGAATGGTCGAACATGGACTGCACATTTACAGTAGACAACTGTATTCAAATGCAGTTAAAATAATATCACTGTCACATTTCTAGATTTATATTATTTTCTTCGGATCCTTTTTCCTATCTGCTTTCATCAATTTATTGAAAATAATTATGTTCATTCTCGGACTACCCTCCTCCGGTTAAGGAGGATAGTGGTTGTAGTCCCGGATAATGAGAGACGGGGAGAAAGATCAAGGATTGTTGGTAAAATTGGATGAAATCAATCAACTAATTGTTCGTTAGTGAGCTCTGGGATCCTTGCTTAGTTATCTTGAGCGTCTGCATTGCTGTATTATCACTAATAAGCCATTAAAAATATTTCAACTATAATTATTATTATATTTTTTGTTTTTATAAACACGAATTATAGTAGTAAAGTTTTTTGTGGTCATTTTATTTGACCTCAACTATTTACAATTTTTTTTCCAACGTTTTGGATTGCCCAGCAATATACATTGGCGAAACAAATCAGTATACTTCAGACCGGATGTACCAGAATAGAAATGATGTTATAAATATACAAAAAAACATGTCTAGTGGAACATATTAATAAAACTAGGCATAGGTTTGATTTTAATGGGGTCGAAGTAATGCATAGGGAGTCAAGCATGTATAGGAGAAAAATGCTTGAGGCTATTTCAGGAAAATTTAACAAAACAGTAAATTTTAAAAATGACACTCAAAATTTGAAATTTGAAAGACCGAAAAGAGAGGCCAGGCGCGGGAATTACAATCAATTTACATCAATGATTTACATGATCATTTACATCAAATCAACCGATTTACAGTCAATGGTTAGCTTGAGAAAAAAAAGTAATTTAATCCAGAGTTTCTAGCTTGAGGTTCTTTCATACCAGGTGCAAACACCTGTCCATATTATAATTGCATAACTTCAGCCGATCTCTAGGTATATTCTTTATTGTTATAAAAATCTTTATGATCTTGCATTGGTTTTTTACGAAATCGAACGTTTAAGTCGAAAAAAGTCTCATTTTATAGTTTAAAAAAATCAAATTCCCCGGATAAAACCGGTATATACAGCTAGTAGGTTATATTTTGGATATTTAAAATTTTTATGAATTTTTAGGACATTGGAAAATTAGTAAATAATAAGATACAATATGTAAAAAATTTAATCTTCGTTTTTATTTAGTATTTTTCAATTGTTTATATAATTAACAATGGAGTAACATTGTGGAGGCGATAATGGGATATTATAACCATTTGACCTTCAAGCTTAATAGAAAAGGACTGTAGTTATTACCTAGTAAAAACTTTTAATTTTTATGACAAAGGCATTCATTCAGCCTATTTTATTGAAAATATTTTGTGGTCACAGGTGCGTATAAATATACATTTCGTTATGAATTTAATTCGTAAAGTTTAAATATGTTAAAATTATAATTTTAGATTTTCATCTTAAGTTTGGACAAAAACTCAAATAGTTGAGGTAAAATAAAAGGATCACTAAAAAAATTTGACTAGTATCTAGTCTTGCCTCAAATCAATTAAGAATTGCCATATCGAATTATAGTGATAACTGTCGAACGACAGTCGAGGATATTATCTTTAATAGAGCTTATATATATATATATATATATACTAAGGCACCGCTAAAATTTCCAATTACAAATAAAGAAGAACGGAATCTAGGTATGAATCGTAGAAAAGGCTCTGTAAGCGTGAAAGAAGTTAATTGACAATCTTTCCTGGGAGAGGGAGATAAATGGTCAGAATAAAACGATTTGGTTCCTCCAAATCGTCTTCTCAATGGCTGAACTATCCGCCGGATCAATTTGCTACACAAAATCGACGACTATTAACTGTCTCGTCTGAAATAACTGACCAAAAGTAATTTAGTTATTTACAAATAACCAAGTTCTTCCTTTCTTATCGTGTAGATAGATAGATAGATGTGTGTTTATTTCTCACAAATTATAGATATTTACATATATAAGTATAAAATAATATTTTTCTATATACAACAAAAGGCGGTTATATACAATTTTAATACACATATCAAATTGTAATTATGTGACATCCTACGGAGAAACATTTTAAGCCTTAAAATGTTAAGCTTAAGCCAAACAGGGTTACACAATATAAATAGCTTGCTTATTATTTTCTGTTAATGTATCATACCTGCCTTTCTCTGTGTCTACAACATAGCTAAATAACGATTTCCAACATTTACCGTTTAAATATTCTAAAGTTTCGGCGAGGTTTAATTTATTTTTACCAAGCCATTGTTTTCTATATTTTGCTACGGTTGGACAGATAGCTACAAAGTAGAAGATATCTTCATCTTCGCCTTTATTTAGCATATAGTAAATTTAGATTGTTCAATTGTTCTATTTCTGCTATAATTTAATGATATCATCTCACACCTTACTTTCATGATCTTACTTTTCATGAAATACATCTTGTTTTGGTCAGTTATATAATGCCTTTCCGCTAAATCATAGTTTTAATTTCTGTACATTTTATGAAATTTGGCGTTTTTAACTATTGTTATTTGTTTAGTTTTAATATCTGAGTTTAAATTATTTAAAAGACTTTCTTTACTTTTATAACAAATACGGAAGAAGAATAATGGTTACTTGCCAGCTCTATTACTGTAATGAGCAATTAAGTGATGAGACGGCATCGTAACATCTTGTACACGGAAGGATTAACGGTACTCCATAGCAAAGCTTGTCTGCCAATCCTATGTGTCAAGCTGTCAAAATCAGCTCTGCTCTTCTCCGCTGATATTGCGATTTATTTACTACCGCACGAACACTGAACATGATTAAGATCTCTATTTATTTAAATATAATAAAAGTATACAAGATGGCATGCCTAAAGATCGAGTGCCGATTCTATGAAAAGATGTTCAAACATTGCGCATTACATAACTTGCCATTTATCTATGGCTATCAATGCGTAGGCTAAATTAAAAAGTTTAAAAAAAAAATGATATTCTTAAACTCTAATCATTTATAGTGAATTTTTACATAAATTTACAATATTACATATATAAATTTATTAAATCATAAATTTATGAATTTCGCTTATTAGAAGATTGAATATAGCAGAGTGTGCCGAGAGATTGGGAGTTGAACAGGGGCACTGGAATATGAGAGCTCTACGGCAGTCGCTACGAGAAACCTCGTTTGAAGAATGGGCCAACTGCTGGTGGCAGGGCATTGGAGTAGGACATTTTAAACACACCCCGAAAGCTAACAAATACATTAACGAGAAGCAGATACTTTCGGGGTCTGAATGGTCCAATGCCCTGAAACTGAACATCAATTATGCACCCCTGCGCGGAGTCCCAGGTGTCAGCGGAAAGGTGAGAGAAGTTGGGTCCCTCTGTCGCAAATGTAACAGAGAGCCTGAAACACCAGCGCACGTGCTGGGGAAATGCCCCAATAACTCGCTCCTGATAACTCGCCGTCACCAAAGAGTCAAACATGCATTGATGGGGCTCCTGAAGGAAAGAGACTTCGCCTGCTTCGAGGAAGTCTATTGTGTGGATACGGATGGATCTACGAGATATGCCGATATAGTGGCATTCCCGAAGACCGGAAAGTCGGCTGTCATTCTGGATCCCACCGTGAGGTTCGAGCCTAATGACCTCGATCAGGCGAGTAAAGTTGACGAGGTGTATCCCTTTTCATCCCTTTTCAAAGAGAGGTTCCGCGAGAGCTTCGGCGAGAGAGATTTCCACGTGAGAGGCCTTTGGTTCGGAGCCCGCGGAACCATACCTAGTTTAACCAGGAGCTTCATGGAGAATCTTGGTGTGGAGATAAAGGACGTAGCAAGCTTGGCGGAGAGTATAGTCCTGGACTCCCTGGGTATAATACATCACCGTATTTATGTTGGTGGCTGAATTCGAGACTGATGAGTGGAGATGTATGTATGTAAGTTATTTATTTATTTATATGTGTATTTATTTATTTATTTATATGTGTTTTTTATTTATTTAGTTTATTATAATTAGTTATGTAATGATTTGTTAAATTTTATTATCTTTTTTATTGCCGATTTAATATGCCTGGTAGTGTGTTGATTTGATTTTATTCTTATTGTTATTGTTGCATGATATATATATTTTATTCGAAGTTTTTAATTGTTATAGGTATATTTTTAGTATTCAAGAGAGCACTCAAGGGTTTGAGTAAAAGAGAGAAACAAAAATTGAAAAAAAAATTATAAAAAAAAATTTATATAAAAAAAATATAACCATGAAGGTATAATTATGTATTTAAGCATGGATGTTATTATTATTATATATTATTAATTAAGGTGTTAAAAATAGTCTAAGAAAATATGTATATAGTCTGGTGTGTATTAGCAACCCAATATAGTTGGGCAGCATCACTTTTATAATGAATAAAGTGTTTGTCTCTAGCAAAAAAACATAATTTAAATAAATTTAAAGCATCTTTAAAAAAAAAAAAAAAAAAAAACTAGAACATTATAAATTGATTGAAAGCGGCCCCTAGACGATCCATATTGACTTAAATATATATTGAACAATATTATTTTTGGCCAACCCACGCGGTGCAATATTATTGCTCAATATTATTGTGCAGTCAACATGTAGAATAAGAAGACAAGTGTGGCTAGCATTAATTGTAGCTCCGAAAAAAAAGAAGAAAAAAAGTGCAGGTGGATGGAGGAATGGTTAAAAAAAAATAAAAGTTACACTCATGAAAATCTGTTAACTGAACTAAGAATTAGTGAACCTAGTGACTTGACTCCCTGTGCAAATAAGTGCCCATTTGGCCCTCAAACAATATATCATTGATTTTTTTTTTTTTGCAAACATTTGTTGCTGCGATGTCATTTTCTCGAGCTCTACTGCCCAAGCTGAAGTGATTTTTTTTAAGTCAGTTTGAGGTTGTTGATTGTGTTTGGGTGTTGGCGATATTAATTCTTCGGGCTCATTAAGTTTCTTATAGATTAAAGAAATTCTTGAGAATGGCTTAAAGAGGCCCAAACGTTTTTAATAAATGGAGAAAAAAATTTGGTGACCTATTTCCTGTCTATAACTTTGAGTAATTGATTATGGCAACAAATTTAAGAAATAGTACAACAAAATATTGTAGATTCTATTAATTGAAGTTTAAACGTAACTGGAAAACGTAGAAAGACTGACTATATAAGAATTTACTGCTGGTAGTTAAAATTAGTTGAAAAAATATATTTTTTATAAAATTATAATATTTATAAAACAAAATCCAGGTCTCCATTAATTATTGTTTTGGTCTCAAGAAGTATTTATCATATGTAATATATTATATTAATGTAATATATGTTTTTAGAATTCTCATCGTATGAAGGTATTTGAGGAGCCATATGATTATTTGAACATGCCTTCTCAGATTTGGGCTGTGAAGGAAACCACTCGACAGTCCATCAAGATACCACTGACAGCTGAGTGGTCGACACATACTGGACACATTTCCTGTTCAACCCATTCTTGTCTTTCTCCATAATATTATTTTCAATCTTTTCCATTCAGATGATGGAAAAGCAATCCAAGAAGTCCATAATCCCGTTTGAGGAATAAATCTCCTCCTAAGTTAGAATCCAGTCTAGTTGGGAGAAAGTAAAGACTAAGAAAGTAGTTGGGGTAAACTCGCAGTGTTTTGCTGGGTTCTAAGATCCTCTTATATCTACTTTAAGTTTGGCTCCCACAGGCAAAACGAGAAGTTTAGAAAAAATAGTTTCAGCATCGGTCGACTTTCCTTTGAATTCCTCTTACTTTGAGAATCGATTCAGTTGAGGTTTGCGGAGTGTTCCTCTTCTGAATCAGCAATAACTTTCAGAGTTTCGAAGTATTAGTGGTATTTCAAAAGGTATTGATTATTTTTCCATCATATAGTAAATTAATTATAAGTTTAACACTAAACCTACGGAAAATTCTTATACATATACCTATTCCTATCGCGCGAGGTCAAATTAGCTAGTAATTAAAAGAGTTATTGTTTTTATTATTCATTGCAGATAAGGGTTGATGAAGTTTCGTCCAAATTTATTTTTATATAATTTTTAAAATTCTTTATTAAAAAAAAATTAAATTTTTACCTAGCATTTTATGCATATATATACTTATAATATTTAGCTTATTATACTTATTATATTTAGCTTCTTCATATTGTTTACAAATTATTTTAGTTTAAAATTTGCCTTTTTTCCCACTTTGAACAGATTTTTGTTGTTTTATAAACTTAACAAGATTTTATTTGAGAAGTGTTTATATAAGTATTTATGGGTGATTCTCATTTAATTTAACCATTTAACTTTTTTAGAAATGGAATTTTGGTTTTAAAAATACTTATGAATAAAATTTGATCTGAATATCATCAATAAGATGTTCAAGGAAACAAAAGTGAACAAAGTTTATCAGTTCGTTCAGTATAAGTATTTTTTAATATTTTTTTCAACTCGAAAATGAGTTTAGTAGGAGCGTTTCTGTATTTTTATTTACATATTTTTTGTATTGTTTTTTTTTTTTTTTTTTTTATTCTCGCTCACTATCGTCACTCCATATCACGGCGTAAAAACTCATTTGTATGGCATCGAATCTTGTTTTCCTTTTGTTATACAACAATTACTAGCCTGGCGTCTATTCCTACTCCTTTACTTGCCAAGCTTAGTAGCCTATACTTTCTCGCTTGTTGACCTATGAATAAGTCGTTCTGTCAAGCCTAAGGTTTTTCGTCGAATATTTGCAGCTCATTGATCATCTCGTTGTGAAAAATATATGCTGCACAGTTTTTACTCAGTTCAGTGTCAACGATTCACCCATAATAATTTCATTCACTGCTTTACATGTAGGTCAAATTCAAAGACTGAGAGGTATTTTCACAAGCTTAGTAGACTGAATATTTTTACAAGCTGCCGATTTGCTTATTTTCTTTCTCTTGGCCAACATCTCTTTTTTATTAAGAATATATTTTACATTATGTCCCAAGTCTATTTTTTCTTTTCTCTATTGCTCCTTTCTACAGCTTGTTAAAATGGCTATACAAAAGAAATGAATTATGTAGGCATTTAAACATAACAATAACAACACTTCCTCAGAATTTTTTTTCCGTCACAAGTGTTACGTAACACTCGTGACATTTTCACAAAAAATCTCTATCCTTAGCTAAACCAAGGGTCGGACATATATGAGAGGATGAACTCGAATAAATGTCCCTAACCAACATCTTTTGCCGGTATCATTCGGATTTTTCAAAGAACGCTGATAAATACAATAAACGTAACACTCGTGACAACTTATTTTTGTGATATACATTATTTGCATTGAATTTCAAATAACCGCCTATTAGATACTTTCTTCACGATGTTTGCACGTCGACTGATAGCCGGTATCATCAACAAAGGTTATCATGGCCATTCCCAACATTTTTAAAGAACAGTGTTGCCCAGAACAGCCGACAAAACTCGCCTTGAATTTTTCTACTAACCTTGGGGGCAGATGCATTTTCCTGATTTATATTCGAAGTATTACAGATAACTAAACATATCACTCACACCTTGAAATACCACCGTATTTAATGAAATACCTCATTGTTCAAATTTAATTAATCATCAGGGGTTCAATTCTAGATGTGGTGAACTAAGCATAACCAGCTTGGGGACTGTAACACTCGTGACATTTTCAAACTTCACATTGAGATATTTTGTTTTTTAAGAGGCCTAGATTCATTTAAATGTTACCATCATTTTGCTATAACAGCAAACTATAAAATAAATATCCAACAATATTTTTTGAATATGAAAAAATATCTCAAAAACGAATGTTAAGACCGGGGACACTAAATGGTTAATTATTTTGAGAATCACCCTTATATAGAATAGAATAAAAAAACTTGAAGAGAAGAATGAAAAAAAAAGATGTTATATACATATTCTTAGAATTTTCATAGAGTTTTATAACGGTGTTATAACGAAGAAAAATGTTAAAAATCTTTTACAAAAGTTTTAAAACGGTAAATTTGACCAGTACTGGTAGGATTAGAGTTAAATGTATTATTTAGGTATTTCACTGATTAAAACAATACCAAACATTGATTTTAAACAAACATTACTCAGAACATAAACTAAGCATTTCAAATATTTGTCATGTAATTCGTGCATCATGTTATTGGGAACAATTTAGAAAAAAATGTTTGGCACTTTTAGTTACAATTTGCACTTCTGATTGGTGGATGATTCGAGAGTTGTATATCGATCTATGAGTAGATATCGATGTGTAAATCCGCAGTGTCCTAATCGAATTCTATACTATATGATTTCTTACCTTCTCGATTTTCTATGTATGTGACCCATTATTGGAACTCCTGTTTAAGTTCTGCAAGTTTTGGTTTGTTCACCCAATTTCTTTTCCAAATTTTTAATAGATTCTTCCTCGATTTATTTATCCATTATTCGAATGTGGCATAGCTTTTTGCTGTTATATTTGCTACTTTTCTTTTTCTGTCCAATTTGCTGCCTGGCCTGCTCTCTCATTGCTTATTATCCTGCAGTGGGTTGAAACCCAGACTAATATTACGGTTTTTATATTATAATTCAATTGTATAAACGATATGTTTATTCAATAAAAAGCAAGCCAATTAACAATACAGAGAATTTCGATGAAGATATTTCCAGCAATTACAGGAGGAACTTTCTTCCCTAATAAATACAAACTTTATCCACAACCATTATCCCAACAGCCACCGATGTAACGTGATTCGCTGACAATGCCCTTTTTGGTATTGCCGTTAAGTCTTCGAATGGAGTACTAGCCAAGGGAAAAATTCGATTTAGCCAAAAGGTCGGAGAAAGGTATAATATCAATCGATGGTTCCAGTTGAATGATTTAACGAAGGGACTTTCAGGATAGGGGAAAGTGCCCCATTATGGGACGGTTGCCTAATATGGGATATGTAGTTTCTGGATATAGTTTGTACTGTAACCTCGCTTTTCTTCTATAAAATTGAAGATTAATGTCGCATTGGCACATAACCTTGTCACATTGTTATACATTCTCATCCTGTTGGATTATTATCAGTGAAGTGTTGTTTTAGGGTTCAAACACTTTTTTTCGTGACTATTTTGACCTGATATTTCAGGCCTCAAAGTAAGTCGAATACCCTTAATCATTGTTTTATCTTAAATGTTGAACAATTCATTACAATATTTGCTAACTGCTTTCTTTTTTTTATTACATACTGAAGCTCAATAAACTCTACAAAAAATGAAGCCACATCCCCTAATAAGGGATACCCATTACTTCCTATTATGGGACATCCTATATTAAGGCACCTTTTTATCAATGAAATAAAAATATTAATAGATTCAAATGATTTTAATGAAATATTACTTTAAACACTGAGTTTTTACAAACGTGTACGTTTTGTGATAAAAAATTAAAAAATGAAGAAACTAAAGTTCAAAGTATGTACCTACTGTGGAGTCTCCTGCCATGAGAGCAGTGTTGAACTCATAATCCACAAATTTTCTTTGCAATTTGTTAAAAAATCTGTCAAATAAAGGTCTTATCAAATTTTGATTATTTGAAAATTATAAAAAAAAATGTGATTTTTTTCGTAACATTATAAACATGGATTTATTTATAACACATATCTATATATATTTTTTTTTGTTCCTCCCCTTCTTCGCCCCTTAGGCTATACGGGGTTTACCGGGCCAGAGGAGAGGGTGGGGGATTAATGCCGAGTAATATTATTAAATAGCCCCTGGCTCGGGGTTTGGAACTTGCTATCTTCCGGTTTCCGATCATACGTTTCCATGGGCATTTACAACATATATTTTTGTGAATATTGTCTGTATAATAAACAAATTTTCCCTAATATATTTCATTTCATATCATGGTCCCTAATACGGGATATGTATCCCATATTAGGACACCCCCCTATCCCATATTAAGAACCCATTTTCAAAAAGCGCAAATTTTACTTTTCTCACATTAACCATGATTACAAATTTCAAAAAGGAGATATGGGATGTTTTTTCATTTTTGATGTGGTCTACTACTACTGCTAAATGTGTAACAACATTTTTTGAATCGTCTAAGCAATTTAGAGCCAAGCAAATAAATATTAAAAAAAAGTATCCCATAATAGGGCACTTTCCCCTACCTAGTAAATCGAAGACTTCAGGGACCGAAAATATGACGAATAGGAAAACAGACTGTAGTTGATAGAACGTTGACTGCTGACGGATGATCTTGTTTTGTAATATAATTTAAGAAATGGATTACGAAGTACGATTTTTACATAATATATACTCGTATACCTAGGCGCTTTCCGTCATGTAGACATGGGTATTGACAGCAAAAATTTTTTTGTCTTTTAACTTAAAATCCCTTTTGATACATATTTTATGAGGACTTCCACCTAGGTACTCAGTCCTGAATTTTTTTTTCAGAGAATTTGGTGGTGTTGGATTCAGGGTAGGGGTAATGACTTCTCTAAATATTTTAGATATTCATAGTTCTTTTCATTTTTAAAGCAATGCGTAGCTAAACGTATTCTTTTAAAGGTTTAAACCACAGTCCTTCCTCATGCAAGAAAATAATTTCATAAATAAATTTTAAAACTAAAATAAAGTAAGGCGAAAGGTAACACGTGATTGTGAGAACCCCGTTGTGACCCTAAATCTGTCCCTGTATATTATGACTATAAATAAGGAATCGAAAACATATTGAATCGCAACAGAGATTTATAAAAACTAACTGTGCATTAATACTTTCTATCATGCAAATTAACCCGCCAGTATACATTCCCCAGACTCGGGATAATATTTAACTTCATAACTTAAATGTAAATCCAGACAAAGGAAAACACAATAGAGAGAGTTTGTTTTTGGCATTTGTACATTTCTCTTCAAACAACAAGGGAGGAATTTAAACAAACAAGCATCAGTGTTCGTGAAAACTTGTACCTTAAATACCCAAACAACATACGGGTTTCTAAATATACATAGGCCCATACAACTGTATGTATTTCTAGATTTCGCCTTATTCGTTTCTCAGCTTACATGTATGCTTACTTCAGAAATGTGGAATTTTAAGATTCACACTATTGGTGGTTCGAGAATATCATAAAATGATTTTTTTAATAAATTTTTAAGTGTTGAATGAACATCACTTAATACCATTAAGACTAATCGGACGATTCTACAGTATAACCAGGTATAATTAAGATAGGGATTTTTTAAGATAGGGTACAGGCTCCTGACCTTCATTTTACTTCCTATCCGAGAGAAGTATAGCCAAGAATTGTTCACTCTCTTTTAACAATTCTAGGTTCACCGCGGGCTGCGAACTCGCGACCTTAAGTATTGTAGGCTGCTATGCTATGCCACTACACCTCAGGTGACCCCGAAAAACTTTGTATGTCTAATCTTGATTAAAGATATGTAATAATTTAAAAAAAAAAATAATTGAGACTGATTTATATTTTTGTTTAATGTTCAAAGAGATCCTTTTCCGAAAATTAGAATGCCCGTCGGGCAATTAATTTTAATTTAATAATCAAATATTGGATCTTACAAATTTACAAATACAGTACAATCTTGACAATCCGGCGGTTGGTTACTCTAGCACGTGCGGTAATCCGGCGCTATGGGGGACACCCAAAAGAAAAGGAACTTAATCGCATGACCATAAAATTCAAGTCCTCATAAATGTAATCCAGAAAATAAAAATTAATTAAGAAAAATCTCCTCGTTCGGGCATAGATGGGATCATTCGGTTTTGGAAAAAAAAAAAAAAAAACTAACGATTCTGACGAAGGTAACTCCACAAGCTCAACTCTACAATTGTCTTCAGAGTTTTTACAAGAGTTTTCCAACAAATGTGAACTGACTATTATCCTATCAAATGGGGACATCAAAGCACAAACGAAGAAAATTGTCCATACCTATCTGACGACGAAATCCTCAGCCAAATTCTGTCCACGAATGAATATGAAGATTGCGATGACCAAGATGTTTCAACTGACCGTACTGTAACCGAAAACCATGCATTCAACGCCTTAAAATGTCCGCACAAAATGGTTAGTGCTCAAATGGTTTAAAGAGTGCGTTTTCGATGAAATGTCTAAAGCAAAAAATGAATTAATGATTATTTTTCATTAGATTTTTTTTTTAATTTAGGAGTTTCTTCAATATGAAGTTTTCCTCAACCAAACAAAAACTCATTAGACATATGTTTGTATTTTTCCAAGCTATTTTTATTTAATATGAACGTATTCTTCTTATGTACAAAGTATTTTGTTTCATATGTACTAATGTACCAATATAAATATTATATTATAGTAAAAATATTGCATTATAAAACTTTTTTTATTTTACTTCCGATAATCCGGTATGGTTCCCATACGTGTTGGATTTTCAAGATTTTACTGTAATTATAAAAGTGTTGATAAGATAATTTAAAAAATTAAAAAGTCTGTTATTTAATGTTTTCTCCGCTATGCATGCGGAAATAAAGGGTATTTTCTCAGAATAATGTTCAATGAAACCAGCATTTGTAATGAACCAGCATTTAAGTCTAAACTTAATTGTTTTAGTGTAGTATTCAGTATTGTATCTTGTAGATAGCAATTATGCGCTGTATATTCTTCTATCTCTTATATTTAACATCCAACTGATAAAAGATCTAAAAAGGAAAGTTTTCGGGAGGTAAAAATTGTTTCTTTGGCAGGAAATCGATATTAAGCCCATCCTTCAAATCCCATAAGATCCGTACAACACACCTCAAAGCAAGATTATTTCAAAAAGCAAATATTTTCACGATTCTTACTTGCAGTTAACTATATGGGGAATACTTATATAATTCTTATATAGTTAGGGAAGGTATTGCGATCGTGAAAAATTTCAAATTCCAGTTTTAAACGAAAATACGCTTTTTGTGTATAATTAATAGCACTTGATGTTCTTTGTAATTTGTGAACAGACTAGCTCAAAAATGATAAATCGGACGAAACTAAAATTATGTAGATGTTTGTTTCAGGTGCATACATGCCCGTGAAGTGACAGCTAAGCTTTCCTCGAAATCATTTAACTGAGAGCGCTCTTTGTACCAACGATTCATACGATTCCTCAAAAGCGTTCCAAGCGATTTTGTTTAAACACGTGATCTAGATGAACTATCAAGTATTCTTTAAAATCGCGTTTTAATAAAAATGATCAGAAGAGCTGATATAGCGAATGAAAACTTTCTTCCTATAAAGTACATTTAATTTTGTTTACTTGGAGTAATTAACAGTCCCTCACTATCACTAGTAATTATAAATGGCTAAATATAAAGAAGCGAGAATTTCTTAGTCAAACAAAGGAGAAAAAATTGAAAAAAAAAATCCTTAGGTTGATAATTTTGATTTAAAATAGCTAAATTTCAGTAATGATGTTATTTATTAATGGTCTTCAGTTGAATAATTAAGTTATAATTTTTAAACTATTTTATCTTCTAATAAAATAGTTTATAAATTTCAGTTAGTGAAGGCAGTGATATTAATGTAATATATGTAATATAAACATAGTATATTGTTCAAAAACGACCTTTGATTAGTAACGAACATAGTATGGTAAACCAGACAGTTATTGACACTCAGTACATTTATTGGCACCCCAAACTTTAACTTAAAGAAATAAGTAAACAAGTCCTAATTATATTTCAAGATATACATGAATCTAATGTTTGAAGGGTCATCTATGAAGTAAGATTTCACAATTGAATCCACAGGGTTTCAACAACTAGTTTTTGTACTTTTTACAATAAATATTGCCATATGGTAAAACTATTGAACTTTTGACGTAAAAAAACCTCCTCAGTCTTTATAAGGATAGATAAAGAGGAACTATAGGATGTTTTAAATTGACCCCTTCATAAAAAGTTTTTTTTTTAACTTCTCCACAGAAATGTAGTCTTAAGGGTGTCAATAACTATCTGGTTCACCCTATATCGTTGGTAAGCAGATAATTTTTAAAAAGAATATTAATTTATCTATAACGTGATAGAAGGTAAAGTATTTAATGTGGACAGCAAAAGAATAATTTCAAGATTTATATTTTTTTATGAAAACTATAAGCTCCCTGGTACTATTCGTTATTGGTGTAAAATTAACAGATTTGCGAACCATAAATAAACTTTGTAATTTCATATTAAAAAAATTGCATTATTAAATACTATTCAATTTGATACCTAGTCTCATCAATATAAACAAAATTAAGAAATATTTAATAGTCCGAATTGAGACAAACTGAACATCGACATCATTTTCTGCTCTCAAAATACTAAAATGAAGTTCCTTTTTATTATAGGACGTTAACCATGTTTATCGATTCCCATTCGCGATACGACGTCCAAAAACGGCCTTTGACTAATAAAATAGATAGTTTTTATTTTTTTCCTTTCACTTACCTATATATTAAATATAGAGTAAGGGAAAGTATTACGATTATGAAAAATTTCAAATTTAAGCTTTCAACGAAAATACACGTTTTGAGGTATCCTGAGTTCAAATAACCAAGCCCCGCGAAATGGTCTGTATGTGAACAGGCTAGCTCGAAAGCTATAAACAGTACGAACCTGAATGGGTATTTCGTGTATGTATATGCCCGCGATGTGACAGCAAAAATTTCATCAAAATTGGTCAAACGTTTGGCCCTTATTTTTTGTCTCATTTTTACGGGGTTTTCCGAATTTTTCCAAAACGGCTCTAACCAAACTCCTCATGTTTAACGTGAATCAAGTATCCTTTTATAACAGGTAATTTTTATATATTCCGAAAACTCTAAAAAACACGTTGAGAATGACACCAGTGTGTATAAGTTAAGGCGTTCTGTTCATGGGAAAGAGTTGTATAAGTGTTTTGGAACATTATTTATGTATTTCCGTGGTAACTAAATGAAGTTTTCAACAACTAAATAGGAAATTATAAGATCTTTTAGAAAAATTTATTTAACAATACAATACATTATATACATATATAATACATTATATACATATACAAAAATTTAGTTTGCCTTAGGGAGCAAATGCGTGATGCTCAAATTATTTCAAATTATTATATGCTCAAAAAACAACCAAGCAGTAAAAAAGAAAACTCGACTGTTGATAAAATTAACTCCCTTAAAAAAATAAATAAGCAATAATGAATCGAAAAGTACTGAGTACTTTCAAGTTTTGCATTACAGATACATTATAACTTATGGATATATACAAATATAAGAATATAAATGCGGTAAAGTGTGGCGTTTACATATTATCGAAACATGTCTAATCTAAGTAAGTTTGTAAGTAAAAGTTATGTGTTGTGCGCATCGCACCAGATTTTTTTTTTTTTATGGCATTATTGAAAACAATTTTAATATTTAAAAACCCAAACGAATTTTAACTTATTATTTTTTAAAATGAGTAAGTTGAGTCTACTCCACTCTCTCTTAAGGTACAACACTTTATAAAGTATTGACGACAGTTCCTTCAAATTGAATTAAAAAAAGTGTTATTGTGGAAAAAACAGTTTAGTGTTGAAAAAAGTTTAATGTGGGTCCCTTTCCACATGGCACTAACTCCTTTAAAAAAAGAAGTCCGATTATAGTCTTAGTGAGGAGGGTGTTAAGTGAACCTTATTAGATGCGAGTACTGCGCCAGATTTTTTTAAAATCGTATATATATATATATATATATATATATATATATGTATTAAATTACAGGCATAAGCAATTATTAACATGTCGCAGTGAACCTATTGAAAGTTGTTCGACATAGGTATTATGGATCAGCTGGATTCTGAACGGGTCACTGAAGTTCAGCCTGGCTTGTTCTCACCCAAGGGCTAAAAATAAAGTTACACTGGCCCTTTGAACATAAGTTTGTTCAAATAATATCTTGACCATGAAATCTTCTTAAAGTATGTATTTATCTGTCAGTATTTGATATATTCAGACCATCCTTGGTACAGTAACTAATAAAGGGAGGATACATTGAGCCTCTCACGAAATTGATGAAATATTTTTTGAGATTCCTGTCGAAATATATTGCATACTTATTTGGCTGTTAATGTCCTGGGGTCCTTAAGACCGGGAAGTTTTAGTTTTCAGTTCAGATTAAAGAAGAATATTCGACTCCTAAAATGATTTTTTTTTTTTTAGGTTAATGAACAAATTTGTTATCTTGAAACAAACTGCCCTGATACATTTTTTTTAAGCGACAAATTCAAAGGCAGCTTCAATTCGGCACCCTCCAAAAACAGTTGTTTATTTCCAATTCCTAGATCAATAGAAAAAAGATCACTTCGTTTCACCCTTTTCCAAAGGGAATATTTCTTTAAAAACTTTTATCATATTTTAAATATGCGAGACATAAAATAAAGTTTTAGTTTTCAGATGGTTTATTTTAGAAGCGAGATGCTTTATTTTATATGCGAATGCTACTTTTTTTTAAATGCGAGGTATAAAATAAAGTAGTTTAATGCAATTTTTATTTTTCTCGACTTGGGCGAAAGGCTAGATACATGTCCCTCCTGATTTTTTGACCCAAAAAAATATTTATTAAAATCCGTAAGAGATAAAGTGTGGAAATAAGAGAGAGATAAGATGAGTAGTGTTCGAAGGATAGTGAGTGGGAGAAAGAGAGAGGGAAAGGGAGACAGTGAGAGAGAGAGAGAGAGAGAGAGAGAGAGAGAGGGAGGGAGAGAGAGAGAGAGTGAGAGTGAGAGAGGTATGGAGGTATGGAGATATATATATATATATGCATACTGGGTGTCCCAGATCTAGTGTAAAAAAAATTGGGTAATACTGCATGCTAAGCAGGGTAGAATGGCGCAGAAACGAGTTTTCTATCTCAATCTGATGAGATGTGCAATTGTATCATGGGTTACACCACTAAAAAGCTAACTCAATTCCGCAGTTTTTAGGAAATTTGACAGCTTCTAGGGTGCTCCAGTGGGGAGTAAGGAATTTTCAAAAACTATTACAAATTTAAGTTTTAATAAATGTTTTGTGTTTAGCACATTTAAAGTCCCTCTGAAAGTGGATTTAAAATAACCAGACCAATCTCATCTTTTAGAAAATTTAATGCTGATTAAGCAAATATCATCGTTTTTGTTTCTACGTTCTAAGCCAAAGTAAAAAAATAAAAAAAAACTGTAATTTTTCAGAAAAAAAGTATGATTTTTAAAATAAAATCCAAAAAAATTCTATCTCCTCAACAGATTGAGATAGGAAACTCGTTTCTGCGCCATTCTACCCCGTTTATTACCCAATTTTTTTTTTACACTAGGTCTGGGATACCCAGTATATATATATAGATAGATAGATAGATAGAGAGAGAGAGAGTGAGAGAGAGAGAGAGAGACAGACAGACAGACAGACAGACAGACAGAGAGAGACAGAGAGAGACAGACAGAGAGAGACAGAGAGACAGAGATAGAGTCCTCCCCCTCTTAGTATAAGTGCTCTGCGATTCGGTTAATTTTTGTACAAAGATAGAACTATAGAAATATTGAAACTAGTTCTCTCTTGCGTCAACTCTTCTATCCGCTTACTTTTTGTTTCCTCTTAATTACGAGTCTTTTAGCGCTCCATATTACTAAAGCCATTCATTCCTTTCAAATTTTTACTGAAAGATAAAATCAGTCCTCTCCGATGTCACATTGAATAGGAGTGGAAGTGCCTTACTCATCTTGTACCTTTTACAGCCTGGCTTTGAATAGGGGGAGTGATTAGAGCGTATATCGTTGAATAGGATCTCAGGACTGGTATTTTCGGTTTTAGACCATTTAGGAGCTTAGTCGAGGAGATCATTAATAACCCAAAGATACTATAAATAATTTTGCAATTGTATAATTATGCAGGTCTTCATTTCTTTCACGATAACTAAATTCTGCCCAAATATTGTTGTTGGACAAAAAGAAACAAAACAAAACCTCTAAATTCAGTCTTGGAGTAGATCTCTATGAGTGAAGAGCTCAATCCTGCGCCTCTCGTTGTACTATAACATTTCACTAGTTTTTCTCCGTCATTCTGTTTTAAAATCTCTACATTTATCACTTATAAGACAAGCCCATCCACAATCAGTCGAAAAATACTATATCCTGATTACGGTTTTAAAGTATAATAGTAGAAAGTGCCGGTAGAGAAGACAACGGAGTTGAAGTAGTGGGGAGTTCAGTATCAGCCTAATCCCTCCTGCGCCCGCCACAACAAACAGGTCTGACATTATTTATTTACACTCTCGCTTTCTAATATTTATATCGCTCGATCACTAATATTTACATCGCTTGCTCTCCGAAATACATTACAAATAAATTAAAATGGTTAATTGTAAATTATGTACTAAAACCGTGAGCAGAGAAGAAAAAGCTAATGTGGCCTGCGCTATTTGTCAAAATATTTTTCACCTCAAATGCTCGAAAATCGACACCGCGGACTCAGAAGGTCTGAAAGAAAAAATTAAAAAATGGACCTGCCCGGATTGCGAAGAGCCTCTACGGGCTGCATCTGACTCCGAGGCAAGTTCGATGATAGGACTACTGAGGGCGCTAACTGCGGAAGTTAAGGAAATGAAGTCCAAGCTTCAAGGCTTAGAAGAGTTGAAAGATATTAAAGATACCCTCCAGAAGCAATCAGAACTCTCATTCGAAAATATGGATAGGCTTTTGAAAATAGAGACCCTCCTCGAGGAGCAAAAGAATAGCGTTGAAAAATTGACGCTCGAAAACACCGCCCTAAAGACAAAAATTTCGGAACTAGAAAGCCGATTAAACTATACCGAACAGCTGCAGATGAAAAATACAGTGGAGATAAGAGGTGTTCCGGAGAGGCAGGGAGACACCGTGATGGGCACTATACTCAGTATCGGAGCGGGTCTGGGCGTTAAGCTGTGTCCGGAGGATCTGGACCACGCGGTGAGGCTCAGGCCTAAGCAGGATGGGACCCCAGGACCCATAATCGCAAGATTTGTCCGCCAGGCAGTAAGCGATGAACTTGTCCAACAAAGGAAAGCAAAGAGGAACTTTTCCACACGGCACCTGGGCTGGGGTGACAATGAAGCCTTCCGGATTTATCTAAGTGAAGCTATGACGCCCGCCAACAAACATCTCTACTGGTTAGCCAGGCAGAAGAAGGCAACGGCCAAAATCAAATACGTCTGGTTTAGCGGGGGCCGAGTTCGCTGTAGGCAGGCAGACGGTCACCCTGCAGTGATTATTGGTAAGCCCAGCGACCTGGACGTTTTTAGCTGAATGCGGTTTCTATGTTCCACCAAGCTAGTGAACTTTTTAGTTTTTATAGAAGATATTCTTATTTTTATTTTTACCACAGATAATTTTATTTTTGATTCAAAAATTATCATTCTTATTGTGAATATTTATATTTTCATCATAGATATTTACATTTTTATTACAGCTATTTTCACTCTCAGATTTTTTTCAACTATATATATTCTCATTTCAACTAATGATATCATAATCCTCATTACTTCCGTTTACTATTATTTTAGATACTTCGTTCTGCTTTCCCCTAAACATCATTTGATTATTCGTGCCTCACTGTGGATCTACCCTAAAATTCGAGTCATTTCTAAATTAAGTAACAACTTTAATATTCAATATCTATTTCAAATAATAGAAATTCCATCATTTTCTGCTCAATGTTCGAATCATAGCCATGCGTTGTACATCACTAAAATACCGTTTTTGCCTAAATACGTTTTAAACTATCCCTCATCCACGTACCTTGTTCAGTTATTTCTACTCCTTCATATTTATGACTAACATTTTAAGCGCATGTCACGTAAATGCACAATCCCTTATTGCCCACTTTGATGAATTTCAAAAATACTTTCAGGACAATTTTCACCATGTTATTGCTGTATCCGAAACCTGGCTAAAACCGTTCATCCCTTCCTCCCAGATTTCCCTCTCCAATTACTCTTTCTTACGCCATGATAGATCTAATCGCACGGGAGGTGGTGTCGGACTATACATCCATGAAAGCCTTAAAGCCAAAGTCCTTCTCCAGTCTCCCTCCCAGGACCTTCCTCACGTTGAATACATGTTCGTTGAAATTTCCTCTGTTTCCTCCCCTCTGTTATTCGCCGTAATCTATAGACCTCCCCGCGCCCCATTCGACAATCTCTTTGAATCCTCCCTCGTCAACCTGGTCTCCAATTATTCCAACATCGTCATTACCGGCGATTTCAATGTAAACCTACTCTCTGAATCCTCTGAGAAGTCCTTTCTAACTGACCTCCTATACTCCCTCAACCTTTACCTAGTCCCCTACTATCCAACACATCACACGCAATACTCTGATACTTGGCTAGACCTGTGCATCTCTGATTCTCCTGTCAAAATCATTTCTTCTTCGCAATGTCCTGTTCCCTTTCTCTCATCACACGACCTCATCCAGATCTCATACGACCTCCCCGTCATACGTTTTACTCCTAAGGCCATATCATCTCGAAATCTTGACCAACTATCCTATGAATCCCTCCAATCCGATCTCGAAGCCGTCCAATGGGATACCATATATTCCTACGATTCTGTCGATCCCATGGTCTCCTTCCTCACCACAAATCTGAAATCCATTTTAGATATCCACGCTCCCCTGAAAACCCGAACCCTACGTCGCCCCGCTGCACCTTGGCTGACGTCTGAGATAAAGGATCTGATGAAAAGAAGGGAAGCTGCAAGACGCAAATTTCGGCGTACCCGTTTGGCAGCTGATTATGCGTCTTTTAAAAAACTTAGAAATGTTACCCAATCCGAACTCCGACGTGCCAAATCCCTCCACTTTCACAATGCCCTCTCCAGTGCCCACGATACCAAAAGCAAGTGGAAAATACTACGTCAATTATCCCTCCTTGGTTCCAATAACTCTACTTCCCTTCCGTTCACTCCAGATGACCTCAATAACCATTTCTTATCCCCCCCTCTTAATCCATCACAAGTCGCCGCTATCAATTATCCTAATTTTAATCCGGAGAACTTCTTTTTTTCCCACATAACCTACGATGACCTATTTACTGCAGTCCTAAAATCCCACACCAACGATTACGGTCCTGACGACGTTCCAGTTAAGCTAATGAAGTCCTGCCTCCCCTCATTAATTCCCATTCTTTATCATATTTACAACTTCTCATTGCAAAACTCGGTTTTCCCTTCTTCCTGGAAAACCGCACTAGTCCGACCTTTGAAAAAAACCTCAAATCCCTCCACGATGAATGACCTCCGTCCTATTTCCCTTCTCTCCAATCTCTCTAAACCGTTAGAACGCCTAGTTCAAAATCAACTTTCAAGTTTCCTAGAAGAACGTTCCCTCATTAACCCACTCCAATCCGGCTTCCGATCAGGTTACTCAACTCAATCCGCTCTCCTAAAAATTACCCATGACCTTCAAACCTCCATAGAACTCCGAAAACTAAGTATTCTAATCCTTCTGGACTTTTCCAAAGCCTTCGACACCGTCGATCATAACATCCTTTTTACAAAACTGCAAAAACTCCACCTCTCTAGCAGCGCCTTACATTGGTTCAGATCTTTCCTTTCAGGCCGGTCACAATATGTAGTCGTTCCTGGTCAACCTCCATCTAAAACACTTCCCCTCTCCTGTGGTGTCCCCCAAGGATCCTCTCTATCCCCCACTCTGTTTGCTATTTATATTAACGACCTTCCACCTCTGATTCATCACTCCCAATACCATATCTACGCTGACGATCTCCAGATTTACCTGTCTTTCCCACCGTCGGAGCTGTTGCCAGCGACGAAAAAGCTTCAGGAGGATTTGAATCGAATCAGTCTCTGGGCAGAGGCTAACAAGTTGAAGCTAAACGCTGAAAAAACAAAGGCAATCTTAATAGGCTCCAATCACCTCCTCAAAACCACCCCTAACATCCCACCCCTGTTCCTAAATAACAATCCCATCAAATTCTATCCAACCGTCAAAAACCTTGGTGTAACCTTTGACCAAACTCTTTCCTGGAAAAACCATATCTCCAATATCTCCCGTCGCACTATTTCAACCCTAAAGCAACTGAACCATCTCCGTAACCTGTTCCCTTTTGAAACACGCAGACTTCTGGTCACCTCCTTGATATTCCCCCACTTCGACTATTGCTGCACAGTGTATGGGGGTATCTCAGGGGATCTCGAAGCAAAACTAAAACGTTTAATAAATTGTTTCATCCGATTTATATTTGGGATCCCAAGAGACGTCTCCATATCGCCCTATTATGAAAAGTTAAAGTGGTTATATCCTTCCTACCGCCGCACAGTGGGCAAAATCACCAATTTAGGTGGACAAAAGTCAAGTCAAAATTTTGGAATTTCTGAGTACTTGATCTTTTTATCATTAGTTGGTAAGACGCTCAATACTAATATTCCCCGCCATAGCGTGTTTACAAACATATAATGAATGAGTGAATCATTCCTTTTTACACAAGTGCCAAAAACCGGCTGTGGGATTATCTTTATTCCACCGTAATTTATTATGTTCAAGGTGTGTGCAGTGCAAAGTCTTTTTGATTTTATTTAACAATGGACATTGCTGAGACAGGTAAGACAGTATATTTCTACATTTGATATTGAATATACAATCCAATCTACCTGTAGAGTTAATTTTGTAATTTTTAAATTTATGCCATTATTGAACAACGAAAAACTATATAACCCCCAAGTTACCCCAAGGAATTTTTTGTAGGATTTGTTACATTAATCCTTCTAGTTTTTAAATGTTGCAAAGAATTTTTGCGATTTTTTGCGTTTTGGGAGATACATAATTTTTTTTCAGATAAATCACTCCGAATCACGAGGAAGAAATTTTTTGAAGAGTGGGTTAAGTTTCCAAAACAAAAACGCCAAGACCACTTGATGAAATTTATTCTTAATTCAGCTCATATTAATAATCAATATAGAGATTATTAGCCTCTGAAAATTATAATTTTCCCGTCTTTCCGACAAAATTTCGGAAAGGTCGGACAAATGAAAACTGGAAGATTTTTTCAATAAATACTCCAGTTGGCTTGATTCACTTGACTTGGATTTTAGTATTTCAGTTATCCAACCTGCTTGTCAACGCTCAGGACGCCCTGAAAAATGTTTCGAATATTCTAGTGAGAAAAAAAGAAAAGTCAGCGAGTTATTGAAGGTAGGCTGTGAAAAATTGACTTTCGTTGCACAGTACGCGCTTTATGTTTCTGGTAAGCGTAGTACTTCCAAAGTCGTGAAAGGTGCATCTACCTCTCAACAGCCATCTTCTACAAGAAATTCGACCTCTACCAACATTCGACGTTTTTACCGTGAAGACGCTTTGGCTAACTTTGTCGAATGCAAAGCAGCCCCAAATTATTTCAAGATCCGAGTTGCTCCCTCCCACTACACTCAGAAGAAAATTATAGTTTTGGTTTGGCTACTTTACATGGGTGGATTCGGACTTCTGAAATCTTCCTATCTATTGCATATAGACTAACTTTGAAAGAACGAAAAAAAAACTTTGAAAACCGAGGAAGATCGACAAGCATTTACTTTCAATAAGGCAATGATCCAAAAAGAATCAAAAGTCCAGTTATGTCTTAATGTAGACCAACCAAAACAAAGGATTCATCAACAACAATGATGGTAACATGGCTAGACGATTTTTCAAAAATTCGGAAATAACTGCTTCTATAGCTGATTTAGAGGGAGCCCTCATAAAGCGATCCAGGGTTATCCTCCAATGTCTTTCATCAGGATACGAAATCGATTTAGAAAAGTTCACCGAATACACGTCTGAAACTAAACGGCTCTACTTAGATTTGTATTCCTGGTACGGGGTGACTCCCACGATTCATAAAATCTTCGACCATTCAGCATTCGAGCATTCAGATTATTAAAAATCAATGTGTTCCAATCGGACAATTGACTGAAGAGGCTTAGGAAGCCAGAAACAAAGATTTTCGAATTTTCATGAAACGGAATACGAGAAAAAATTCATGAATAGCGACAAATTGTGATTTGTTGAAAATGCTATTAGGTTCATTGGACCCTATTGTTGCTTCTCTGGGAAAACCTGTAAAAAAAAATACCGTTAGATTCAGATGTGCTATATTTACTGAAGTGCACTATTTCGAACGAACAAGTATCCTCATAAATGTCAAATCTTGAGGAACCAAATGACGACATTTAAGAGTCATCATGGATCATTCATATCATATAGTGAAGAAGATAATTTGTTGTTTAATATTCATAATTTTGTTTTATATTTATCTGCCGGTTAAGTTTATTAATTAATTATAAATTAAGCCTAATTTTATTTCTGTAGTTTATTTGAATTATATTCAATGTACATTGATTATTTAAAAAATAATAATAAAAAAAAGTTTTACAATCTATGATTTAAAGAGTTTCCATAAATGATTTAATATATGTCTAGTAGCAGGTTTACTCCACTCTGAGCGGATAATTGGATTAGTTGTATTACTTTTCCCGTATTCTAGGACTTCAAGCGTTAAATGTAGGAAAGTTTTAGATTTTAGCAAATAAATTTGATCTTTGACCACTGTTCGCTCGCCAAATGTGTCAAAAAATTGATTAAATTTTTTTTATTATTTTTTCCGTAATCTGGGACCCCAAATGCTAAATATGGACTAATTTCAGAATTTTGTCCACCTAAATCCGGCATATTTCCCACTGTGCGCCGTAAGTATTTTCTAGCCTCCTTCCTTTTCCAAGTTATTCGTTCCCGTCGTCCCTCATATATCTCTGAACTCCTTCAGTTCAAATCCTCCGTCCATTCCCGCAATACCCGCTCTAGGTCTTCAGATCTATATACACCGGCCCACCGAACGTCAGCTTTTGATAGATCTTTCATTATTAGGTCCTCATCCCTATGGAATTCTATTCCTCCTTTCATCCGTAATTCCAATACCCTCTCCACCTTTAAATCCCGCCTATATCATCACTTCATAGCCATCCAGTCTCCTTAAAAAGTAAATTGACAATTCCTATTATAATTTACCTTTTAAACCGTTAGAAGCTCTTATCTCATTTTTTTTCTTTTTAATTTAATTTTTTCTTTGTACTGTTTTCTTTTTTTATTTTTTAGAAAATATAAATATTATTTAACCAACCTGTAAATAAGTGTGTACATATGTGTATATTATAAGATGCAGAAACTAGCTTCTTTTCACTTTTCGATTGAACATTTAATGTGTATTCTTTTTATTTTTATTTATTTAAACTAGAGGTTTTCTAATCATTTTTATCAATTCAATTTGTTACTTAAACTTCAAGGCTCTAAAGCCCTCTCTGTATTTTATTTAATTTTGTTCTTAAGGGATACGTCCCAGAACAAATGAATAAAGAATTTATTTATTTATTTATTTATTTAAATAAACTACAGAATTCACAGATATTACGGAAGTTAAGTTGTAAGAAAGTATAAGGGTAATCAATACGAATAACTGAGTAGGGTTTAGAGCGTGTTTACCAAATACTTGAGCAGTGTTGAGAAGTTTGTTTAGTACTTGGATGGATGATCGCCCGCCGATGAAACTAGACTTTTGTATAGTGATGTGCTTCTGGAAAACCGATACCCTGGATGGTGCCAGTAGTCACCCGGAGATTTATCCATAGAGGGTCTGCTTCAGGAAAATAAACATAGATCCTCGCAAGCCTGCTGACTCTGAGCAGTCATAATCCATGGACCTAAATCAGTTTTTAACTCTTATTAAACTCAAGGGAGCTGAAGCACACGATGGGAAGGATACCAACAAATTGGTTGGTCGCAATATGATTGGTTATTATACAGAGCTATAGGCAGATATGAGCTGTAGGCAGTCTGTCTTTGAACTATGAAGACCGTGGTTTTCAGAAGCGTGGTGTCCCCCCCCCCCAAAGCAAAATATATATGTTGGTTAAATCAGGTCCATTAGAGGGAGGGAGAGAGAGTTAACCGAAAAGAAAATATAGATGCATGCATATTAAATATGAACTAACTGTACCAGTTTCACCCGGAGAATTTCATTTTCTAAATCTATAAAATCTATAATCTATCTTTTATCGACTCAAAAAGTAAAAACCAATGTAAAGCGAGATCAAAACGATTTTATAACAATAAAGAATATCAGCTGAAGATCGGTTGAAGTTACGCAATTTTAATATGGACAGGTGTTCGCAACTGGTATCAAAGAACCACTGAGCGAAATTTGAAGAACTTAGGACAAACGGTATGGATTTCTATAAAGAACAAACAAACAGAATTTCATATTTATTTATATAGATTGCATCGGACTAATCTGTTATAATAAATTATAAAAATAATATAATAAAAATAATAGGTACAAAAGCTGCAAGCTATTACATGATGGTCGTCGGAACTCCTGGAGACAATCTGAAACAAAGTCATTGTCCCGGCTAAACTTTTATGGCCCAATTATTTTTCCCGGAGTTTTGAAGAGGAGGGGGGAGGGGGAGAATGAATTACGAGCTTAGTAGATAATGGAGTATAATTCATTTGGGAAAAATGAGTCGTTTGCATTTAAAGATATAAAAGATTTGATGTTCCCTTTATTACCGTGTAACTACTTAAGAAAACTAATCGTTGAAAACTCGGGCGATATCAGTTTTGAGGCAGGATGGAAACAGAAGCTCTGTTTTATTTAAGGGAAAATTTAAGATGCGACAAGGGGTAAAAATAAATGTTACTACGTCCAATGAAAGGCTTTTATTTTAGTTCATAGCTTAAGACCTTACCTCTATGGTTATGGTTTATTGACCGATGGTTATGCATGGGTATGATGTGGTCAGTATCCTTTCAAGGGAATAAATAAGTAGGAAGGACGACCACTTTATGGACGCACTAGAGGCTCCCAAGAGGGTTCAAATACCAGTGGGTTGATATAACAGAATGAATAATTACCATCCATCGCCGGATTTGTAGCCAAATAAGTTTTATCTACACCAAGCATCAATATGCTCAAAGTTAGTTTAACGGTAGTAACTTTAACATGTTCACGGGACTGTTTAATGTTTTTCGCTCTATCGGGCGGGAGCTATTCCGCAGTATTGGCAATCCAACAATAATAAAATAAACAATAAAAAATACTATCCTAGTAGTTATGTTTATAATAAGATATTAATTATAATTGAATGGATCCGCCGAAAAACTTTCTAAGCGACAAAATTGCCGAAGTGGCACTACGGCTAAGCCGGCATTCTAGTGTGAGCCACCGGTGGTACACGCCGCCCGATGAGGCAGTCAAGTGTGAGCCACCGGTGGTACAACATAAGTTCCACAGTTTAATCGGCTCTCCGGATTGATCATAGGTAAAAAAAAAAAAGATCAATAAGTAGCCTTAAGTAGATCAATAAGTCGGTAAGTAAAATTTTATTATCAATGTCCCGAGGGGCTGATGTAATGTGTATTGAATTTATCATTGAAAATATTGTGTTGCAGTTTTTTTTTGGTTTTTGTAAGTCCATGTTTTTAGCTGAACTATAAATCTGTGAGACATATGTCCATATTAGTTTTATTCAACAAAAAATCATTTTTTTTAATTTCCTTGAGTTTCTCTGACAATGCAACATTAAAAAATTATATGAATGATGCTTTTTTTTAAGTTTTATCATTATTTTTTGTTGTCTGAAACGTTTTAATTTTATTTTTTACTTGATAATAAATTAGTAAAAGTATCTTCCTTTTTCACCATAAATATTTATTTACAGCATATCATATCGACGTTTCGGGGCTGTTTCACCATTCTCAAAACCTGTACATTAATTTTTATATCTATTAACATTTAATAATCCAATCACTAGTTTAATAATCTAGATAAAATACCATAAATTAAATATAACTTATATAAATAATTTATTTTTTTCATAAATATCTGACATAGATGTACTTTGAAAAAATCAAATATAAAGATTGTTTTCTATAAATTATGCAATTACAACTAATTAGCATGTAACGGGCAAGAGAGAAAAAATTGATAAATTTTATTAATGAAAAGAAGTACCTACTAGAAAGTCGTATTCATAAAAAGTATTTGAAGGAAAACCAATACTACATTTTTTTGTTATTTAGCGTAGATATTTTTTTGAAAAATATGATATTTTGTTGTTTCAACGACATTTGTATTCCCTGTGTTGCAAAAAAATAAATCAAATAAAGTATAGATAAATATATATTTTAATTACAAATTTTATTGTACCCCTAGGGTAAAATAAAAATTGTTATTGCTTCTGGAAATCATCAGAGCCAGATCGCTGTTGTTTAATTAAATAAATACAGAAAAACAATATAATCCTCATTTCAAACAGAATAATTGGAAAATTTTACTTTATAGGGTCTTAAATTTCTTCATTTAGATTTTATTCGTTTGCAATAATGAGACATAAAACTACACAGATTTATTGCTATATGACATTGATTTTCTAAAAATTAAATAATTTCTAAAAAAAAAGTTTAAACATTAATTTAAACAATTTTCGGCTTTTATTATGTGTTACTATATATTTTGGTATATTAATTTATATTGTATAATTTTTTGTTATAATATTAGAGAGCGGTTTAGACCTGGAAAACAGCAATCTCCTTGTACAGTCTACATCCTAAAATATAAAAAAAAAAAAAAATTCGTTATAAATGCTTGCCATATTTTCTAAACAAATCCCATATGGTTTAGAACAGCATTATTTCATCAGCAGTAATTAAAAGTTTTCATATTTTCAAAGTCTATAGAAAATAGTTTTTTAAATCAGAAATGACGCTCAACGCGAGCCTATGTTTTAAAAAAAATATTAACTCGGCAAACGTTATTTGTAGCATTTTCGATTTTTTTTTGTTTATTTTATTATTTTTTTTTTTTTGAGAATAATAATTTCTATTTTAAAGATTTAATATTGGAAGGTGTAGACAAGCCCAGGATAAGCAAACATTTTATTTTAATTTAATTTAATATAATCAGTTCATTAATGATACCATTTGGTATTTAATGCTTTATATGATAAGATTTCCTATTCATACAATAACTTACTATTCAATGATTTTATAATTCTTTTTAGTATTCCTAATTTATAACGATTATATTTAAAAAAATCTGGTGCGATGCGCGCAACACACAACTCACCAACTTACTTAGATTAGAAATTGACGTGTTTTGTTAAATGCTATTCCACGAAGACCCACATTCATTTACTTATTTTTGTTTCTATTTTCTCTCTAAAGTACAATAAATAATTTTATTATTAAATAAAAGTTTTTACTTGTGATTATTCGGCAATGCAGGCATAATACTCCATCGCGTCTGATTTTATTTACCATGAAACAAATAATTTCCATTAAATGAACAGACCGTCTTTATTTATATGTTATAATTGTATCAATTATAAACAAATAGAATTTAACTATATTATATAAAACAGTATCATAATTAATACTTACTTTGAAGAGAAGAAAAACAATTAGTTTATGTATATTTTTAGGCCTGTAAATGACAAAAATTGATATAGAATTCACCTACAACACACTCGGGCAAATTAGAATAGGACTGAGTAACAAGAAATTTGCGGTTTTGGATTCCTAACGTTAAATCGGATGTGATTGCCCCATCACGAAAAGTCGTAAAGGTGGTCGTAAAGGGAGTGTGGTGACAATTTGTTCCGGTTGTGGTAAGCTGACTTTTACAAACTCACTAATCACTTCTTGAGGGTCTGCGGTGTGTGGTACGAAAACTTTTTGTCTACTGGCCCCTCTGCAGTCAACTCTTTAATTGTTGAAACAGTCAACAAAAACATGCTGATAAAGTCAATTATAGGTGAACTTACATTCACAAAACAAGGCCAGCTAAGCTAATGTTATGGTAATAATATCTTCGAATTTTTAAATATATAAAAACTTAATAATTTTATATTTTAGATGAGCTCTTCGAATGTAGCTTCTTCTAAGCTTGAAAATGAAATTTTAAAATTCAAACAAACGGTCGAAAAACTATGAAAACAATTAGACGTATAATTTGTACTTATAGTTTTATAGTGACGAGGGAGAGGGCTTCATTTTGTGTAGCAGAGCGAGAGTTAACCTAGAGAGTGAAGAACACACTTACTTATTTTTTATTTATATTTTGCGTCGTTTGCGCCTGTGCTGGAGCGCATCTAGAAAATTTGTTGAATGCAATTGTCTTAGATTTTCTTGTTTTAGGTGATGTGCAGGAGCATATCCCTCGTAATTATTCTAGAATTGTAGAATATATAATCCCCAAAAATTATTGTAGACAGTTACTTAATTATTACCATTTCTACATTTTGTTAAAAAATAAAGAAAATAAGGTAGCGATAATTTAATCATACATCCCTTAACGTATTTTATGATTAAATTAGTGCTGCTAATGTAATGAGTGATTAGTCTTCGTGAAATTCCCTTCCTTTCGATACCTCGTTCATCAAAATCCATCACCGCTGACAACCAAAAAATTTATCTACTATACTTTGTTATAAATAATATACGTTCCAATAATTATAATTATATTAAGCCAGGTGTCGATATACCTCTCATCTCTTCTGCCCTACATCTAGGCCGGCCATGCCCTTTTCTTCTAAAATGAAGCCCTGTCTCCCTAATACGCATAAGAACCCTAGTTATTGACGAGTTATGTACACACAGTCTCCTAGCGACTTAACGCTGGCTGTATCCTTCTTCTATCAATGTCAAACCCTTAACAAAATTGTATTCACTTATACATGCCTTACTGGGGCCACTGAAGAAAATTTAAAAACGTTTACAAGTTGAGGGAATGAATACAAGAGAAAGAATGGAGGTGAAAACGATTTTTACATTGAGCGAAATAATTCTATTGTAGGTGAATAAGGGATTATAAGAGTAAACAAAGCATTATTTATTGTTTATGCTTACACTATTACCACCTAAATAACTAATAGTTATTCAAAATTAAAATGGATGATCATGTTTATTGATGATCATTTTAACTAAAAAATATTGAGTGGTGCGTTAATTTTGTCCACCAGTGTATATATAAAAGGTATTCTTATAGAGTATTTTCTTAATATATATCTTAATGGTCAAACAAAACGAAGGTATACACAATTAAAAATGTTCTAGATAATTAGTTTACTAAGGCAATACTGAAATTAACCACTGAGCCCCCCGTACGTGGGGATGGATGACAAGTGTTTGCCCCAGCTACTTCCAGTTGAGAGCCTACAATTCAAGAGGGGCTCGCGGCAATGCACCTCCAATATAAGGGGCGAAGACTCCGTTCTCGTTGAAGTACCACAAGATAAGTTCATTGAAGTACCACAAGACAAGATAAGTTCAGTTCAGTTTAAAGCGGGTATCATAGTAAACAAAGGCACCATTTAACAAGATTTGGTTAAAATATTTAATTTAATGAGGAAATTTGTGTGGTAATAATATTAGTAATTGTTCGTAAAGAGTCTTGATGAGTTGGTCGACTGTTGGCATGTGGAAGTCAGTATGTAAGGTTTGATTAGTCACGTACCAAGGTGCTTTTGAAATGAATCGTAATAATTTTGACTGAAAGGTCTGGAGTTTCTGTAAATTTAAATGTTTTTAGCAATGCCGTAAATCTGTGAACAGCATCCATATAGGTTTAAGTAAGCATGTGTACTTATTAAGTTTTTGTCTCAGTCTTAATATTGAGGATTTAGAAAAAAATGGGTAAAGTAGCTTTAGGAGTTCTTTTAGAATGATTTGTATTTATTATTTTAAGAATATTCTTTAAATTGGACCTTTTTTTCCCCTTCCTTAGTTCCTATGGAAGGGCTGTGTATTTCTAAATTATACAGATTCCATGCCCTAAGGCATTCAACCTGCTTAGATGTTGACAAATGAATACAAAAACGAAGAAAAATGAAACAAAGGTAAAGTCCAAAACACTACTAGGTTTGGTGGGAGTTGAGGTCAAGTAGTTGTAGATCTACCGGGTCTAAAATAAAACTGTATCTTATCCTCTTTTCAATATGTTTTTACCCGTCTTTTTCGTTCGTCTTTCTTCGAAACGTTCAGAAATCAGATGAACAAATAATATAATTCTAAAGCTCACTAATGTATCCATTTTTTTCAGTAATAAGAACTATAAATTGATTCAATGAACACGTTACGATCCAATACGAATTTGACAGAATTTTACTAGTCAACAAAAAGCGCGCTAAGCCCAATGTTATTATAATGTGCATGAAAAAAACTCTTTTTTTCAAAGTAGAAATCCAGACTAGAAAAAAAAATAGTTTTTTTTTTTTTAAATAATAACTTTTATTCACACCTGTTAATAATAACATCAAATCACGCCAGGACTGTTTAGTGCTTTTCGCCCTATCGGGCGGGAGCTATTTCAGGGCACCATGCAGTATTGGCAATCCAACAATAATAAACTAAACATTAAAAAATACTATCCTACTAGTTATGTTTATAATATGATATTTATTATAATTGTTATTAAAAAATAAATATGTTTATAAGTACTTATATGAATATAAATAAAAATAAATCAATTTACGTCAAATTTTCATTATTTTAATTTTCAGCTATATAGAAATTATTTCTACTTTCTTAACACTTTGGCTGCCACGTCACCTGAAATCGAGTAAGTGTTCTCCTGTCAGAGAATTAAATATATTAAAATTGTGTCGAAGCGAGAGTGTGACTCTCAGGTATTCTTTTTCGGCAGTCAAAATGTTAAAGATCTAATTATTTGGCAGAGGCGGCATTCTAGTGTGAGCCACCGGTGGTACACGCCGCCCGATGAGGCAGTCAAGTGTGAGCCACCGGTGGCACACGCCGACGTGAACGTGTTAAGTTAATTTGACGCTCTTCAATATTACATGGCATGAGGGGGAGTAGCACCCAGCAGCATCTCCTACTGGTTTGATAGGCATTAGGTCTCATCACTAGACGAGGAGGTCCCTCATCAATCTCCTTATCAGATTTCTTCGGGTGTTACCTGGCATGATGTGGCCATGTGTGTTTATGAGTACGTGTCCTTGTAAGTTGTCATGGAATCTTTTGTAGTGGATTCGTATGTGTTCGTTGACAGTCGGCATGTGAAGGTCATTGTGTAATGTTATGATGCTGACATACCATGGTGCTTTTGTAATTGTTCTAATTGTTGTCATTGTTTTGCCTGAAAGATTTGAAGTTTGTAAATGTGTGTCTTTTTGGCGATACACTGTTAGCGCAGTGTTTAGAAAATTCTTGTAAGCTTCCCGATCTCCTAACCATAGCAGTATATCTTTGAAATTGTGCAGATGATGTTTGATACCTCTGTTCCTCCAGTCCCGGTCTTTGTTGCGGCGAGGTGTGAAAAATCGCTGATGGTTGGTTGGTGGTGGTGGTGAGGCCTGCATTTTTCGTCGCCTCTGAGGTCACTGAAAAATATCCTGAGCACGGCGGATTTATAGTTTCAGATGGAGTAGCGTGATGCAGATATTTTCTAGCAACACGAGAGGCATTTATCTTCTTTAAGTTGGTTGTTGTGGAACTTGTAGTAGGCTACAAGCCTAAGATATACTTTCTAGGCATTCTAGGGATAAACGCTTACCCCTCTTATAGAGGTCTATAGCCTGAAGCTGATCGGACCCTTGTTTGCGAAGGTAGTTTACAAGAGCTGAATAGTCTTGAACGTCATTCAAATGTATAGACAGGGGCTTAATATTAATGGCGGGTTATTTGAGGGCTGTAGGTCACTATTTGTGCTTGATAAAGGAGCGTATTTATTGCTATTGGTAATTACTAACCTTCATTTGGTTGCGTGGATCTCTATCGGACACTATTTTTCGCTTTATACATGATACAAGCTACCAGGGAGTAGATTGGGGCTGAGTTTTATTATAATTGTCCATTTCAATTGCTATATTCTACCCGTCATTATTCTGTGAGTGAACCCAATGCAAATAAATTTTCTATCCCCTTTCTTGCACACTAGTTCAACTTACCAATAGGAAGGAAAACAAGTATTAACATACAATTTATTTTACGATACAATGTAACCAATACAATAATATTTTACAATAAAAACGATTAAAACATGTTAAAAAAAGTTTTGAAACACAGGAGAAAACAAAATCCCGCATACAACAATTAATCACTAACAGCGGTTTTTGACTAGTGTTTTCTTTCGGCGGTAAAAACTATAAATTTCCATATCTTTTTATTTAATTTTATAAGATATTTTCACGAATTATCACAAGTATAAAACATTTATTTAATAATAAATAAAATTAGTGTACTTTAAAGAGCAAATATAAACAAAAATAAGTAAATGAATGTCGAAAATTGTGTGACTTTGAGAAATGGCATTTAGCAAAACACATACATTTCTAAGTGTTGCACGCACGCACCAGATTTTTTATCTATATCTTCAAATTTTGGGATATTCATGCAGCTAATATTATAGTCACTCCATACCCCGTCTTTACATTTTAATAAATTGTGTGTGAGTTGTGCAAGATCTGAAAACTGTTATTAGAAGTTCAAAAGTTCTTAACAACAGGGAATGTGTTGAATTCCAGGCGATTTACGAAGAATTTCAAAATATTTCCGAATTCTTTGAATCGCCGTATTAATTTCAAATGTGTTTTTGAAAACAATTGTCTTTGTGTTTGTGACTCACGGCCTAGAATACACGATTAGTTTTGTGAAAAAATATGGCCAAAAAATGTTAAAAAAATCTGGTGCGATGCGCGCAACACACAACTTCCACTTACGAACTTACTTAGATTAGAAATCGACGTGTTTCGATAATATGTAAACGCTATTCTTCAACTTCACACATTTTTCCACATTTAAGTACATACTTATATTTGTATATCTCAATAAGTTATAGAGTATCTGTATAGCAAAATTTGGTAGTTCTCAGCACTTTTCGATTCATTATTGCTAATTTATTTAAAACGGGGAACGGGAAGGGACTAATTTCATCAACAGTCAAGTTTTTTTACTGATTGGTTGTTTTTTACTGCGAGCTGCTTTTTGCAAATACATCTGGAAGGTGAATCGATAGGGGTATTTACGTCTGTTATGCTTTTCTGGAAATCAAGAACGATTAATGTTCCTCTAAAATTGCTTTATATTGTTTTCAAAAATTTATTATGGAACAAAAGTTTCTAGACTAAAATATACGTAATTTAATTATAGACTATTACCTTATACCATATTTTTACACACCTGCGATGCTTTAAAAATTTAAGCATCACGTATTTACTCTCCTAAGTAACATTAATCTTTTTATTAATAAATAAAAGTTTTTATTTTCATAATACGGTAAATAAAATTATGGCTGTCACATATACTACATCAAATACCAAATTTGATCAAAATCGTTAGAGCCTTTTTGAGCAAATAAAAATATAAAACAAGTGAAAATGGGACAAAATTTAATAAGTAAAGTGCCCCCTCCGTTTGACCAATTTTGATGAACTTTGGGCTGTCGCATCGCAGGCATATTCATTCATCAAATACCTAGTTTGATAAAAATCGTTAAAGCCGTTTTTGAGCAGAAAAAAAACAACACGTAAAAATAGGGCAAAATGTATTATGTGTATGTGTCACATCGCGGGCATAAACATACACCAAATACCGAGTTTGGTCAAAATCGTTAAAGCCGTTTACGAGTAAACAAAAAAAACACGTGATAATGAGACAACAATTATTAAGTAAAGTACCCCCTCCATTTAACCAATTTTGATGAAATTTCGGATGTCCGTTCTCGTTCATATACATACATCAAATACCAAGTTTGACCAAAATCGTTAGAGCCTTTTTGAGCAAATAAAAATATAAAACAAGTGAAAATGGGACAAAATTTAATAAGTAAAGTGCCCCCTCCGTTTGACCAATTTTGATGATTTTTGGGCTGTCGCATCGCAGGCATATTCATTCATCAAATACCTAGTTTGATAAAAATCGTTAAAGCCGTTTTTGAGCAGAAAAAAAACAACACGTAAAAATAGGGCAAAATGTATTATGTGTATGTGTCACATCGCGGGCATAAACATACATCAAATACCCAGTTTGATCAAAATCGTAAAAACCGTTTTTGAGTAAATAAAAAAAAAACGTGAAAATGATACAAAATTTATTAAGTAAAGTACCCCCTCCATTTAACCAATTTTGATGAAATTTCGGATGTCCGTTCTCGTTCATATACATACATCAAATACCAAGTTTGACCAAAATCGTTAAATCCGTTTTAGAGTAAAAAAAAAAAAAAACACGTGAAAATGGGACAACATTTATTAAGCAAAGTGCACCCTTCATTTAATCAATTTTGATGAAATTTTGACTGTCGCATTGCGGGTATATACATACACCAAATACCAAGTTTAATCAAAATCGTTAGAGCCGTTTTTGAGAAAATCGAAAAAAACCTTAAAATTCGAAAAAATTCTTTAAATAAAGTACCCCCTCCGTTTGACCAATATAGATGAAATTTTTGCTGTCACATCGCGAGCATATACATACACTAAATACCCAATTTCAGGTCTGTGCGGTTTATAGTTTTTGAGCTAGTCTGTTCACACACACACAAACACACACACACACACACACGCATGCACGCACGCACGCACGCACGCACACACACACACTCACTCACACACACACACACACACACACACACACACACACACACACACACACACACACACACACACACACACACACACACACACACACACACACACACACACACACACACCCTCACACAAACACACACACACACACACACACACACACACACACACACACACACACACACACACACACACACACACACACATACACACACACATTGACCATTTCGCGGGACTTGGTTAATTGGACTCAGGGGACCCCAAAACGTGTATTTCCGTTGAAAACCGGAAGTCGAAATTTTTCACGATTGCAATACTTCTACTTACTATATATTTCATATATAGGTAAGTGAAAGTAAAAATATTATTTTCCTTCTTTCAACTGTAATCTCTAATTAGGTAATCGTTGATTAGGCGATCAAGTTTAAAATTGCTTGATTTGAAGGGGAAAGAATAACAGTTTTTCAATGTTGCAATAAAACTTGCAACTTTTAATTTTAATTTTTTCTCTTAACGTCCAACTGTGTGGACTTACCCTATTGAGAAGCGGTTGAATTATATTTATTTTGTTATTCAGCAAGTTTATGAACCTGAGAAAAAAGTGAGATATGCTCCATTAAATAAATGAAAATTTTATAAAATGCCCTCTTTGTCTTTGGATCATTTAAGTTTATTCTAGAATCACACTCAGGGCTCACAAAGGCCTTTTTTGTTATTTAATATTTAATTTCATTAAATTCCATTAATTTATTTATATCCTTCTTTTCTTTAACATTTAGTATTATACATTATACATTATTATAGATTATACATTAGTTCCTTCAGTATTAAACATTTAGAGATTTTAAAGTTCACAGTTAAAAAAACAACATTCAAAATTAAAATATTCAGAATAATTAAATTATGAAAATTTACAAACGATTTAACTTATAACAAACTATCCACTATTGAGTCTGTTGTGATAAGTCCTGGAGAAAATTTAACCTTTGCGTAGGTTGACCTGAGATGATATACGATCAATAAATCAATTTCACACAGACTTCTACAGAAAATAGCTAAAGGTGTTGGGGAATGCGCACCTAGGAGTTAGAAAATTAAAAATCACAATAAATCCTCCCACCAATACCTGTTTTTATTCGTTATTTTTTAAGGTAAACCATTTTTTCTTTGTTAGGTACATTCACAAAAATTATAAAAATGTGTCTATAATTTTCTCAAACCTTTTTTTGAAGATAATCGATACGCCTTTTATATCATAATAATACATTTCATTACTATTGTACTTACAATAAGTGATATTCATTTCAAATTTCAGGGAAAAGTGGATATGATATGAATGAAAACGTCGAAAGCAATTTTAAAATGTTACTAATTAACATGATGATATATTGAAAGTTTGATTTTATTCAAATAAATTTTTACTTATTAACCCTTAGGCAGTTCTGAATTTCTCATTTACTCACAGCCAAAATAAACCCCATGAGGATTATTCATTTTAGTTAAACTAAGAAAATGAAATGTTTTTATTTATTTATTTTTTTTTATATATAAAGAAACGAATATAGTCGTATTTTATGAAACATTAAAAAAAAATCTGGTGCGTGCGCGCAACACACAACTTTCACTTACCAACTTACTTAGATTAGAAATTAATGCGTTTTGTTAATTGCCACTTCTCAAATGAACAGAACGGCTTTAATTATGAACAATGGTCTGTCATTAAAGGAGTACTCTGCATGCGTGGGCTCAACGAGTTTTATGAGTTGACTGAATATTTTTATTTTTTTCTCCTCTATATGTTTACTTGGTTTTTGTCATATCTCATATTTAGCCATTTCTTATTTTTAGGTGTAACGAGAGACAAATATACACTTTTTCTCCAAATATACACAAAAACAAAGGTACTTTATAGGAAACAAAAAAACAAACAAACAAAAAAGGCACCTACCCCATTTAAGCCCCTTCAGAACATTTTAATAATGATAAAGCTTGCCTGATATTAAAGAACACCTAATTTTCATTAAACATGACGAATTTGATGAAAATCATTAAAGCCGTTTTTGAGATAATCGAAAAAAAAGTAAAAAAGTTATGAAATAAAGTGCCCCCTCTGTTTGACCAATTTTGATGAAATGTTGGCTATCACATCTTTGGCATATACATACATCAAATACCCATTTGAACAAAATCGTTTAAGCCGTTTTTGAGAAAATAAAAAAAACACGTGAAAATGATACAAAATTTATTAAGTAAAGTCCCCCCTCCGGTTGATCGATTTTGATGTAATGTTGGCTATCGCATCTTTGGCATATACATACATCAAATACCCAGTTTGATCAAAATCGTAAAAACCGTTTTTGAGTAAATAAAAAAAAAACGTGAAAATGATACAAAATTTATTAAGTAAAGTCCCCCCTCCGGTTGATCAATTTTGATGAAATTTTTACAGTCATATCACGGGCATATAAATAGATCAAATACTCAGTTTAATCAAAATCGTTAGAGCCGTTTTTGAGAAAATCGAAAAAAACTTAAAAAGTTATTAAATAAAGTACCCCCTCCCTTTGAGCAATTTTGATGAAATTTTTGCTGTTACATCGCGGGCATATACATACACTAAATACCCAATTTCAGGTCCGCACGGTTTATAGTTTTTGAGCTAGTCTGTTCACACACACACAGAGACCATTTCGCGGGACTTGGTTAATTGGACTCAGGGGACCCCAAAACGTGTATTTCCGTTGAAAACCGGAAGTCGAAATTTTTCACGATCGCAATACTTCCACTTACTATATATTTCATTTATAGGTAAGTGAAAGTAAAAAGCAATTGCGAATTTATTTTGAACTTTCGAACATGTCGAATTAAATTGAAATATATCAAAAATATTTAATAAACTAGAGTGTTATTGGCTGTTTTTTAAATAATAACCTTCCTTAAAACATATTGTTTTGGTTGTTTCCCGTAACAGTGGTGTTCCTTGATTATAGGTAACTTGCAATTTAACAACAGGTGAAACTAGAAAATTTGATGGAATGGTGGATAGTGAGAAAGAAAACCGATTTCGCTATTGGAACTGGAAGACATGGAATACACCGTCTTGAAGGCGGTTATTTTGTTTCTATTTTTATACACGGACATTATAAAAATGAAATAGGGAAATAGATCAGGCATACAGCGCATCAACAATGAGGTAAATGATTTAGTAAATGTAAAAGTTAGGTTAAATAATTCATGGTCGGCTAAAGGTTAAATATATATTTATTTAACTCTAAAATTCTAAGAGAACAACTTTTAACTTTAAAAACTAGTTGCTAAACTAACAGCACAACCAAAGGAAACAAATATACCTAAGTAGCACCAAAAGACACCGCGATTAGATCGGCAAAACACTTTGCCCGATACCCCACTTTAGCCAACTCTCCCCTACATTGGATGAACAAAACCTGCAGAAGTTAAACGGAAGTGCAGCAAATGGGCCACAAGCAATAGAAAATTCAGAAGGGAAGAAATCATCTGAGAACGAAACTCAACTGTCAAAAGTGCAATAATTAATGACCGAACAGTTAGACATCTGTTCCAAGTTTGTCTGCAATACAAATGATAAACAGAAAAAGTTAAAATTCGTACAAAGTATAAGTAAATGATATAAGGAGGTAACAATTCTGACCTTATTTGAGTACTTGAAAACAGGCAAATATAACAACAATATATGAAAACGAAAAAAATTAATGCCAATCCTTGAGATTGAGGCTAATCAATAAAAAAAAGGATAAATTTTCTTATTTTCTATTGTTGCTTTCAAAAATAGAGCAGATAAAACATAGAATACGTAATCCAATTACTCATCGCTTTAGGCCCAAAATCACCAAATATTTTCTAGATTACAAACGAATTTGTCAGAGATATGTGGAGCTCTCGACGAATTTTAACGCTTTTCCCATTATAGTAGAGTTACATGTATCTTATTATTATTAATAATAATAAGATACATGTAAACAACAAAACATTATCACAACCATGAATGTAATAATGTTACAGTAAAAGGCACTAATAAACTTAAAACGTTTAATATATTGTAATCATTAGTACACTCTCAATGTATTAAGGGGTATTGAAAAAAAAGAATAGCTATTAATATAGTGAAACAAACTTGGTATCACATAAGCCAAAAACTATAGTAACACACTGTACACAGTCACAACTAATTTGTTCTTAGCTCTTGCAATCCACTCTAATTCATTTTTTAAAGAAACTTATTCAACAGAGTGACCACTAAGGAATTTTGTACTTTCAGAATCCATTAGAAAAAACTCAAAGAATTCGATGAATAAACAAGAAGAAAAATTAGATACTCGACTATGTTATGTTACGAAACGAGCATAGTTGGGGTCTCCTGTGGTAACTGCAATACTATAGGTCGCAGGTTCGCGTCCCGTAGAGGCCCTAGGATTTTTTAAAGGAAGTAAAAAATCTTTGGCTATGCCATCCATCGGATAGGATGAAAAATGGAGGTCCCGAGCCTTGTACGAAAGATCCATATCCTAATTATACCTGGGTAGGCAAAATTTAGGACTCCTACTGTAGCATCGTCCTATTAGCCTTAGAAGCATAAAGGGAACGTTAAAAAAACAAACAATCAATCGAATATAGTTAAAAATAAAAATATATATACCGTTGTTAATATGATGGTAGATACCAACAAAGTTCTTTAACTATTTAACGAAATCCTAAACTTTTTTTTGAGATACAAAGACTTGAAAAACAAAAAAGTTAGATGCTCAACTAGGCGTATTGGGTTACTAACTACTTTAAAAAATTAATAAACCTTTGTCAGTATGATGGTTCAAAAAAACCGAGAAAGTTCTTTAAATATTTAAAGAATGCTTACATATTATTTGTGTTTTTCTTTTTAGAAGATTTTGACATTGACTCAAAAACAAAAAAAGTGATTCTTTAAACGAAAATATTCGTAATTTTTTAACAACACGATAAAAAAAGTATCCCGTTTCTGTAACACATTTCATTTAAAGATTGGCAGCGGTTTTTAGCTTAGAAAATTATTGAATAAACAAGTTTTCTTATTTTAAACATTCGTGGGATTTAAAGGGTATTATTTTGTAATTCAGGCTTTGGAATTTTATAAATTATCAATTTTTAAACGAGATAAAAACTACATATTCAATGAATATGGTGTACGGTGACCAGAAACTAATTTGGTTTTAAATATACGCTGGTTACAATAGATTTAAATTTTCGGACCCTGATCTACATCAAGGAACTTTAGTCCTCTTTAGTCGGATCCAATATGCTTAAAACCCTAAAAGAAAAACATTAAAAAAAAAAAAAAAAAAAAAAAAAAAAAAAAAAAAAAAAAAAAAACCGTGTAGGACAATATAATCTTCTAAAATGAGAGAGGTACTTCATGAAATTAAATGAGTTCAAAGAAATACATAAGCTCTCCATGTTAGTGTACATGATAGATATATAAAATGGAAAATATATATATATATATATATATATATATACTCGTAGTTCGAGATAATAATAATTATTAATAATGGACCCCTCTCAAAGCCGATTTTTTACATCCATTTATAGATATTAATTTTACAAAAATATTACTTCCATCTATTTGACATACGTAGTATTAAAAAAAAATAAGTAAAAAATTTTTTGGAAGAAAATGATTTTTCTTCTTCATTATTTTATTTGTCTCGTACTTTTATTTACTGCTGAAAGCATAGTAAAATATAAGTTGATGTATTTTATTCCCTTGTGTTAATGGTTTTATTGTCAGGCGATTATAGATCTTCAGATACTAATCCTTGGAAGTTTATCCTTGTTTATAATAATTTTTTTATAAACAATTTTATTATACCTGTGCTTGCAGCGTAAAGTGTATTAAGTACAAAATCTTAGATTTGAGGATAACGCGATTGAAATCGTTGTGCTTCAGTAAAATTTATTTTTAATAAGTTTATTGAGCACTTGACTCGGTTTCCAATTACGTAAATATTTTAATTTATTTATCAAAGTCTCGTATTTAAAGTGATAAAAATCTACAAATCTATGTGCAAGCATGTCTAAAAAATATTTTTTTTGTTTTGTACTTAATAAACTTTACGCTACAAGCAAAGACTTATATGGTTTCAACCAGCTTTTCTGGCTCACAGTTTTACCCTCTACAAATTTCTATTATTCACATAATTATTAGGTTGTACAGTTCGATTGAAAAAACATAAGAAACAATCACTGGAAATAAAAAAACTGACTGGTCAAAATTTTCTCCAGAGAAAATTTAAAATATTTTAGTGTAGAAGTTATTTTTTCCGTGGTAATGCTTTCTACTGCAATTTTGAGGGGGCATCGAAATACATTATTCTCTTAAATAGAGTACAATACGCCTGAAAATTTCCATCTTCGCTTTACTTTCAGCTACTGTGAACCGAATACAATGTTAATAAGGTAAACTTAAAATTTTCCAGAATTTTTGAAGTTTATACATGGTCCTTCGTTGTGATGATGGTCAGAGGCATTTAAAAGAAATGCATTAAAAGCCTTATAACGTATATTTGATTTACCTCTCTATAAATAATAGAAAATAATATTTTCAAATCAGAGTGGCAACAGGCGTTCAAGCAAAAAAAAAAAAAAAAAAACACTTAAACTTTGAGTATCAGTAGGTATATGAAAATGCATAATAATTAAAAAATAGGTATAATTTCTGATTGTAAAACTTATTAGAGACAATGAAAATGCTACAATTAAAATTTGATGAAGATTTGTTGAGTAGTTCTCGAAGTTCCAGTTCACTAAGAATATTACAAGCTGTCTACTTATTGTGATATAGTAATATCAATATAAAACTAGTGTAAATTTATTAATAAATAAACATGCTTGATTTACTTCACGTTTCTTACAAATTATTATTATATTAAAAATTCACTTGGATAATATGTTTTATTTCTTCATTACATTATTCGAATGGTTTTTATGTTTGTGTCAGGATAATAATATTTTGCTTCTTTAATTTCCTTGATAATTTTGACTAAGAAAACAGAAATATTTAGGGTCATAAACTGATTTGATTTTTATAAAACATTATGCATAATGTTAATTCAAATATTTAGGAATATATCATTCGTATGTATTATATATAGTTTACTATATAGACTAGTCTCTGTTGCAATAATATAGGTTCATTTATTATTAAGGAATAAAGAAATACAATTAGACTGAATTTATAATGTTTTTTTTAAAAGCTTTGTAAATCATTGTTAAAGCTTCACATTTGATTACTCAAGTACTTTGGCCCAAACATCAGTGATATATCAATGTCCAAAAATTATTTTAAACTAAAAAAAAAATAATTGTTTAAAATTTAATACCTAAAATAAATTTAATTTCATCTAGACGATTTCGGATTCTTATATTATCAAATCCCCCCCCCCCTTTCCTCTCCATTGATACTATTCGTATATTTTAATAGGACAAGCCAGGCAAAACAAAAGCATTAATTTTATATATCAATATATAGTCAGACACAATATATAGTCATTCTTCTAATTGAAACAATTCTTAGAGGCATAGAAAATGTTCCAATTAAATTTTACATAAAGTTTTTCGGTAGTTTTCTAGCTCATTCATTTTGACTTGCAATCTTTCAGAAGACAAGAGAGTTTTTCAATATTATGATACTTGACCAGCGCATTTAGCCTATTTAATCTAACATTTTATGGTCACAGTTAGGTGTACATTGTTAATCATGTAATTGTATTTATTTTTAAATATAAAAATATTCTTTTTTCAGTGTAAATTCAATTTTTTTTTTATTTTTAGTAAACCTAACCTTTAAAGTTGTTTGAATGCCAAAACGTCAGACATAAATTAAAAAAGTGAGGCTATAAACAAGGATCTTGTAAGTATCTAAATTGAAATAATGTTATTACATCACATATATATATACCTTTGCTCATCAGATTATTTTAAACAAAAAAATAATATTTTTATTTTAAAATCAAACCCTACAAAAACTGGACTTTAATCCAGGCAATTTCGAATTCATACATGCCCCCTCCCTCCCCCTTATTCGATTTTGTTTTTCTATTTAATCTAATGACAGAAAGGTGTCATTTTTTTTTTTTTTTTTTTTTTTTTTTTAAGCATAAAAGAAGAACGATGAAGTAAGATTACAATCAAAAGAATGGAAGAAATATTAAAAAGTAGAAATAGAGAAAAAGACTTGGAAAGATGAAATTGAAATAAATAGATATAGAAGAAAGTATACAGTTTTCAGAAAATAATTAAAATTGAGGATTTTTTTCCTTGTCACCTAGGTAAGTGTACGTTCATTTTTTATTATTTATTTTATTTTTTTTATTTATTTTTTTATTAGTCTTTATTCTCCATTCTAACCACATGATACTTTCGTGCTGATGCAACATTGGTGAATATACCTTGAAGAGTTCGGAGGAGAGAAGCCGCGTGTCGTGTGTGTGTAAGTTCTCGTGTTCTCCTTTACAACTACCAAGCTCCGTTGCCGCCGCCGAACTGGGGGGCGGACCACCCCCTCTCCCACCCCCACCCCCAGCGAGACTTAACCCCCTCCCCTTTAGCTACTTAGTCATCCCTTGTCTTGTACTTGTTTGATGAGGAGAGATTTATGAATGTGTGTTTGTTCGTTCGTTCATGGAGTAAGTCAGTCACGCGAAATTATTTGAAATAAAAAACTTTTAGGAAAACTTCTTGGTAAGAATTCGCGCAGAAGTTTCGCAACCGATACCTACCAGACATCCAAGGTATGCCTGAAAGAATGTTATTGTTTATTTTTGTATAACTTGTTGGTTGGGGAAATTTGACTATTTATTATTTTTACTTTCACTTACCTATAAAATATATAGAAAGGGAAAGTATTGCGATCGTGTAAAATTTCGACTTCCGGTTTTCAAAGAAAATACGTTTTGGGGTTCAAATAACAAAGTCCCGCAAAATGGTCTGTGGGTATGTGAAATGACTAGCTCAAAAACTATAAACCATAAGAACCTGAAATCGGGTATTTAGTATATGTACAATATATACCCGCGATGTGACAGAGAAAATTTCAAAGAAATTGGTCAAACGGAGGGGGTACTTTATCTCTTAACTTTTTATGTTTTTTTCGATTTTCTCGAAAACGGCTCTAACTATTTTGATAAAACTGGGTATTTGATGCATTAATATGCCCGCGAAATATAATATAATATTTCAGATTACTATTGCAGCAATAACACTTGAAACGGAACAGTTAAATGTAACAACAGTGATAATAAAGTAACTGCATTCTTTGCTCTCTAGGCTAACTCTCGCTCCACTATACAAACTAGACTCCTCTTTCTTGTATTATAATACAATATAATACATATATACAACATATAATATAATACATTATAAAACTATAAATACAAATTATAAATCTAATTTTTACTTTCAGTTACCTATATATGAAATATATAGAAAGGGAAAGTATTGCGATCGTGAAAAATTACGACTTATCAACTAATTTTATTACGACTTAAAATTAACCAAGTTCCGCGAATAGGTGTGTGTGTGTGAACACACTAGCTCAAAAACTATAAACCGTAAGAACCTGAAATTGGGTATTTAGTAAATGTATATACCCGAGATGTGACAGCGAAAATTTCATCGAAATTGGTCAAACCGAGGGGGTACTTTATTTCATAACTTTTTTTCGATTTTTTCAAAAACGGCTCTAACGATTTTGATAGAACTGGGTATCTAATGTATGTAATTGCCTGCGATATGACAACGAAAATTTTAATTAAATTAATCAATCCGAGGGGGCACTTTATTTCATATTTTTTTTTTCCAATTTTTAACTTTTTTTCGATTATTTCAAAAACGGCTTTAATGATTTTGATCAAACTCGTCACGTTTAATGAGAATCAAATATCCTTTAATATCAGGCGAGCTTTTTCATTATTAAAATGTTCTGAGGGGGCTTACATATGGAAGGAGCCCTTTTTGTTGGTTTGTTTTTTTGTTCCCTTGTTTTTTGTCCCCCCCCCCCCCCCAAGTACCTTTGTTTTTGTTTATATGGAGAAATTAACTGTCTCTCGTTACGCCTAAAAATAAGAAATTGTTAAATATTAAATATGAAAAAACCAAGTAAAATACAGAGGAGAAAAAAAGAAAAAAATTCTATCAACTCATAAAACACGTTGAGCCTTCGCATGCGGAGTAGGACTTTAATGACAGAACATTGTTTATAATTAAAGACGTCCTGTTCATTAAATGGAAATTATTTGTTTCATGGTAACTAAATAAAGTTTTCAACAACTACTTAGAGAATTATAAAATCAGACGACTTGGAGTATCATCTCGCATTGCCGATTTATCTCAACAAAAAACTTTTATTTAATAATAAGAAAAAATAGTGTTTTTTTATAGAGCAAACAAAAACAAAAATAAGAAATGAATGTGGAAAAATGTGTGACTTTGAGAAGTGCCTATTAAAAAAAAACATCAATTTCTAATCTAATTATTCTAATTTCTAATCTAATAAAAAGTAAGTTTGTATGTGAAAGTTGCGAGCACGCACCAGATTTTTATTTTCTATCTTTATTCTATATCTTCGACGTTTCGAGTTATCTCGGTAGCCCATCTTCAAGACCCTACAACTACCAACACATTAGGGTCTGGCCACACATGTCCGCACCGGATCCGCACCGTAGCAATAATACAGGTTATGTTTAGAATATTTTTAATTTAACTTACATATTACCTTTAGTTATGCCTAAAGTGGCCTGTGTCTGACATGTGTGGCTTGAACTTTAGGCATAACTAAAGGTAATATGTAAGTTAAATTAAAAATATTCTGAACATAACCTGTATTATTGCTACGGTGCGGATCCGGTGCGGACATGTGTGGCCAGACCTTTAAATGTTTCCATTTCGCCATCTTAATTTATATTCATTTATACTTAATAGTCGTATCAATAAGTGTTTCTTTTTGGCAATAATGAGATGAAATAATAAGATTTAAATACAATGCATAAAATATATAATAGTAGAAATACATTTGAAAAAAATTTTAGGTAAATACGCCATTTAGGATAAAGTGCAAATAGGACAATCACACATCAGTTTGTGGAAAGTGATAATAATTTATGTGAGTTTGCAATAGATATATTAAGATACACATTATAAAAAGGTACTTGGCTTACCTCAATTAGTAAAATATTGATAATATAATAAATATGAGAAACAAATGAGTATAAGTTAGATGGCGAAATAGTGAAATATAGTGTGTTGTTTGGATGTATTTGTAGGATCTTGAAGTTGGGCGGTATAGCCCGAAGATAGAATAAAAATAATAAATAATAAAGGGTTCAACTACCCAATTAAACAAAAACAAAAAAAATAATAGTATAAACCAAATAGAATATTATTGTTTATAGAACAAATACATTAAAAATATTTAAATTTCTTCAGCAGTGATGCAGAGAAAATTTCAAATAAAATTAAGAAAGCAAATGAGGTATATTATCAGATTTGGAACACCATACTATAACAGTAAGCAAACGAGAAGATGTTAATTGAAATTAACTTCATATTTTCAAGGCAGTGTTTCTCCCTACCCTCCTTATATATGGAAGTGAGAGCTGGGTTATAAGTGATAAAAATATCAAGTTAACTACCACATTTGAGATGAAATACCTCCGCAGGGTAGAAGATAAAACAATAAGGGATTGTGTGATAAACGAACGGATAAGAGAGGACTTAAGAATCCCTGCATTAAAAGGTACCTATAGACCTCTATGGAAGATGAGTCAGGACCTAAACCAACGGAAGATATTGGAGGCTATGCACAAGACAGGCAAGGATGGATCAGATGGAACGAGGCCCCTCCAGACTGGAAGCTCTTTGGAGGAAGAGAAGGAAGAAGAATTAAAGTAACTTCAAGTAAATCAAGACATTTATCATCAGATCTCCCCATAACATAAATGTAAAACTTAAAAGAATTACTAGTCTGTTAGACAAAAAATAAAACCCACATAGGAAAAATCATCTCAAAATATGATATTAATTTGCGAAGTATGGCGAGACAAAGATATTTGAGAACAATATTTTTTTTTTAATTTAAATTCTTATCTTGCTATTTTCTTCTTTTTTTTTTAGTTAATTTTGGGCTTCGACTCTCTCTTGAGAGTACTCTCATCTACTCTAACTAGAGTAGTGCAGACAGAGTAAAAAATAATAATATTCATTCCGGGCTTGCACCACATTTGTATTATATATTTGGTCGATATGGATCGAGACAGTGTTGAAATAAAACTGTTGGATAGGTTATTGCTCAACAAATTATCATATAACCGACACCTGATTATTTGGCTTCGTTCAACGGAAGCCGGTCGATGCTACTCTTGCTTCGTGCTCAATGGCTTGCCCTGCCAATCACCTAATCCACTTAGCATGATGAGTTGTTCTGGTGAAAGAACGCAATACAAGAAAAGGAAGAAAACGTAGATACTAGAACCATATTTTCTTTTTGTTGTTGTGATACGAGTAATTCGTAGCCATACAGGACATGATGTTAGCAAGTTATCATACAAGCAACCCAAAAGAGAGGTAGGTACCTTTTTTCATGAAGAGAGTATCCTTTATTTATTTATTATTATTTTTTTATTTTTTTGGTTATGTGTGGTATCTTTCAAAACTTTGAAGTTCTTGCTGTTAACCAGAACAGTCAACCAATTGTTCTAGGTAATTAACATGTTCACGCCGGGCCTGTAATTCATACCCCTCGCCCATTGGCGGCTTACGTTAATGATTTTCGCTCGGATGGGAGTTATTCAAGGGCATCATGCAGTATTGACAGTCCAACATTAATATAATAAAAAATGGAATCCTATCTCCTTATACATAGTCGTGGAAAGTTTTGTGATTGACAAAAGTGTCCGATGCGGCAGTCCAGTGTGAGCCACCGGTGGTACACGCCGGCGTGAACGTGTTAAACAGAAAAAGTTAAACATCAGAGAACTAAACATAAATTTTGTTTGTAATGCAACATTTAACCCTTCACCAAGAAATAGGAGTACAGTGACTTCTTCACCCAGGTACTGTAGTGTGTATGTACTAATATAGACTCTAGACTCTAATATAATCTATATTTTAACATATTACTATAACTAACATATATTACTTTCTTTCATGGTGAAATTACTTTGGCCACCTTGACCAGACTTCACCAACTCTTGGGCTACTGCTTTCCAGCTCTGCAGCATCTTTTTTTATTCTAACTAACCACTATCCATTGCCTTCATATTTTGAGGTGTCGACTGCTAGCTTGTGTAAGCAGTTCTACATTGGTACTTCTCCTCCATGCGTTGCTAACATATCTTAGGTCGCTCCGGTTATCTTCTTACTTTATTCTTTCATTATTCAATACATAATTCTTTGTAGAATTAAGAATTATGTAGAAGAATTAATTAATTAACTTTAGAATTAATTTCAATAATTAATTTTAGAGTCGAACTCGAGCCCGAACTCATTTCCACCACTCATTTTTATCTTCGGCTATTTGGCTCACCTTTCTGCAAGTTTTACCTCCTGTTTTTCCTAAACTTTCCAGATTTCCTCTAAGTGCAATCCTGAGCCGTCACACTTGTCTTCTTCCTTTGGGTCTTGCTCCATATACCATTTTGCTTCCAGGTTTCTAGCATTCTCCATACATGCCTATAACCACCAGAGTTGTTATCCCTAATGATTTCACCACGTACAAAGCCTCTTATTGCCTTTCCGACTATTCTTCAGAGGAATAATAGTTGTAAATGTTTCTGGTGAACATCGTTATTCTTGTAAAATGTTTCTCCAAGGCTGTTCAATATTCTGCCATAGTAACAACTGCAGAAGTATTTTTTACAAGATACAGGATACGGGTTTGGTGTTGCTATGGATTCCTTCTAGCCTATTATCATATTACTCATTTTTTTGAGGACAATTTTCCATTTGCTTTTATCACTCTTTTTGAGTGATTAGTGATGTAAAACTATCAATATTATCGATACTTAAACTATCGAAACTATCAATAGTTTTTAAATAATGATAGTACTATCGAAAACTTTGTTTTGAAATTATGAAGTGGTATTTTCTGCCTCTAAGCACCCATGTGCTTAGATTTAACGATTTTGATCAAACTCCTCATTATCCACAAAATAATGTCCAACATACTCTATCATAAGCTTCTCCCATAAGCAGAACGGGCCATTGGTCGGTATCAATGTGGCTTCAGAAGAGGAAGATCTACCAGCGACCACATCTTTACCATCCGACAAATTCTGGAAAAGGGTAGAGAATACAAAATACAAACTCACCATCTTTTCTTGGACTTTAAGAATGCCTACGACAGTATTGATAGACAGGAACTGTATAAGGCTCTTGAGGACCTAGGCATACCCAAGAAACTAATTAGACAGTGCAGGATGACGATGCTGGGAGTAAGAGGCATGGTGAGGATCCAGAATGATTTATCAAGGGACTTCGACTATGGAAAGGGTGTACTCCAGGGGGATGCGCTTGCCTGTCTACTCTTCAACCTCGCTTTGGAAAAAGCCATATGGGATTCCGAGATTGACACATCTGGCACCATATTCAACAAGCAAGTACAGGTGCTGGGATACGCATACGATATAGACATCGTAGGAAGATCTTTCAGAGCTGTCAACGAGGCCTTTCAAGCTCTAGAAGGCCAAGCAAGAAAGCTGGGCCTAGTTATCAATGAGAACAAGACCAAGTACATGGCCAGAGGGCAAGAGGATAGGCATGGGCAACTTGTTCAATTCGGGAACTACTCCTTTGAGCAAGTAGACAACTTTATCTACCTCGGCTGCCTTGTTAACTCTACAGGAGAAGTAGCAAATGAAATAAGCAGGAGGATCACGTTGGCAAATAGATGCTTTTTTGGTCTCCGGCCACAACTGCGAAGTGGAATGATAGCCAGAGGTACAAAACTGCTAATGTACAAGACCCTCATTCGCCCAGTCTTGATGTATGGCTCTGAGAGCTGGACCATCTCGAAGAAATCAGAGCAAAGCCTACTGGTCTACGAGCGGAAAATCTTGCGCTACATATACGGACCGCTTCGTATGGAGAATGGAGAATGGAGAAGAAGGACCAACCACGAACTAAGCATTCTCCTAAATGGTCCTGATATCGTTAAGACCATCAGACTCGGGAGGCTTAGGTGGGCAGGCCATGTTATTAGAATGTCAGAAGAGGGCATCCCTCGGAAAGTCCTGTCAGGGCAGCTGTATGGCACAAGAAGGATAGGGAGACCTAAGCTTCGCTGGGAGGACGGTTTTGCAAATGACTCTCGCCACATCCTTAGAACTCGGAACTGGAGAACGGCAGCACTTGACCGGGACAACTGGCGAAGGCTGATTCAGGAGGCCTTGACCCAGTAATGGGTTGTTGAGCCGCTGTAAGTAAGTTTTGATCAAACTCCTCACGTTTAATGAGAATCAAGTATTCTTTAATATCAGGTAAGCTTTGTCATTATTAAAATGTACTGAGGGGGGCTTAAATGGGGAAGGGGCTTTTTTGTTTTCCTATAAAGTATCTTTGTTTTTGTTTATATGGAGAACTCATTTGTCTCCCGTTAGGCCTAAAAATAAGAAATGGCTAAATATGAAATATGAAAAAAATCAAGTTGACATATACAGGAGAAAAAAAGAAAAATATTCCGTCAACGTTGAGCCCACTCTTGCGCAGTACGCCTTAAATGACAACATTGTTTATAATTAAAGACGTCCTGTTCATTAAATGGAAATTATTTGTTTCATGATAAATAAATGGTAAATAAACTCAGACGCGATGGAGTATTATTGCCGAATTACTTGCTCGCATTGCCGAATTATCACAAGAAAAAACTTTTATTTAATAATAAAAAAATATAGTGTACTTTGGAGAGCAAATAGAAACAAAAATAAGTATAGTAGGGTTCCGATTAACCGAGGTCCGGTCAACCGAGGTCCCGATTATCCGAGGTGCCGAGTCTGAGGGGAGGGGGGTATGTGTATGTATATGAGTTCATTTAAACAAACTACAATAAAAGATTTCTTTTTAAAAAAAATAGTTTTATTATTTCTGTCATTATGCATTATTATTATTAAATAATTATTAGGTTCTTAAGCATATATGTAGTTTTTATTTAAGAAAAATCTATATTTTCAGTTGGTATTGGTATGGTTCAGATTAACCGATTATTTCGATTAACCGAGGTAACCTCGATTCGGTTAATCGAAACCCTACTGTAAATGGATTGGAAAAATGTGTGTCTTCGAGGAATGGCATTTAATAACATATGTCAATTTCTAATCTAAGTAAGTTGGTAAGTGAAAGTTGTGTGTAGCGCTCACCGCACCAGATTTTTTTATCATGTTTTCCCAAAATTCATTTGTAAGGAATGCGTCACATTGGACTTCGTACTGCTTTGTCGAAGATATAGTGCAACAGCTGACACAAATGGAGCACTTTCCCCACGAGTTTCCCTTGTCCCCCCTCCCTTTAGGCCCCCCAAACTTCCCCCCCTAAGATGGGGTCGCCAGTTTTTCACGTCCATTTTCTTCTAGAGCCCGGACGGCAGTCGATCTATCTATTCGGTCACTTTGCTGTTGCTATTTCTTCCCAAGATCAAATATATTTTCTTTTGGGGCCCTCGGGTAAGAACCCGATCGTCTTCTCAAAGATTTTTTATTTAAGTAAAATCGGGTTAGTCATTTAATCATAAAAATCCACCAATACTCTCTCCATAGTTGATGTAATACCAAACTCAAAATGAATAGATATTGCACACATACGCATTGATGTGTGTTTTGGAGCTGCATATTTTCAAATGTGGCACTTTAACATTTTAATTTTATAAAAATACAAAATATACTAAATCAAAAATGAATTACTAATCTTAATTACAAGTAATGACTTCGACAGCAACAATTTTCTAATTATCAGCGATTCTTATTCAGTTCTAAAATCAATACAAAAGTTTCAGTTCCAGGATAACCCCTTAATAACCTCTATAATACATAAAATTTTAGGTACAAACCAAAGTACAAAATTTCTTTGGGTCCCGAGTCTTGTAGGAATAACGGAAAATGAACTGGCTGACTCAGCTGCGAATGAAGAAAAAATAATTGAAATAAATTCCTGTACAACCGAGTTTGAATTTTAAGAGTTTTTGCCAATGACCCTACCGGGTAGAGGCAATAATAAATATAGCTGTTTTTGTTGCCATGTTGTTGTATTTAGCACCTAAAATGTAATTAAATAAATAAATAAATAAATAAATAAACAACAAAAATAAATCAATAAAATTAAAATATGTCGGTTTCCCATTGTGTAGACTAGTTGCAGTGGTTTTAATATAAAAACAAATGAAAAATCAATTTATTTTAGTTGTGGTAGTTTTGAATTGAAGGTGCGATACGTGAATCAAGGGGTCTAACAAGAAGTGAAATTTTTCCCATTTTGAGTAGGGGAGAGCGGGGTTGGTTGGCAACAGTTTTCACTTTTTTGATTGTTGAGTCATTCCTGTTAATATAATCCCAAAATGGATGATACCTCTGTAAACTCGAAGTATTAGAGTACTACAAGCATTTTTTTCTCCACATAATATTTAATACTAAGATCATAGAAAATTGAAGAATTCGTCAATCCAGAGTATGCCATTTAACCCCCAAGGTGGGGCAGGTTGGCCTGGAAGGTGGGGTTGTTAAGCCATCTCATTCAAGTACTTTCTGACACATATTATTGTTATTAAAAGCTGCACTATAATGGTATAACAATTTTGAATAGGTTTTTAACAGCTTTTTAATGGAAAATAGAATGACTATAGAAGAAGATAGAAGTTTAGACTGTCGTCATTTTTTGCATAAGAAAAATTGCTCTCATCATCCTCAATGGAACTAAAGACAATTGGTAGTTTCATCTTTGATTGATGAAAAAAAAGTTGAAGAGAGCCAACTAACCCCACAAGAGAGATCATATGAAAGATGGCTGCCAGAACAGGGGAGAACAATCAAACAAGAAACTGGTTAATCGAAAGGTTAGGTTTTTCAGAGGAGTTTGGGGCTATGTGAACAGAATCGGAGTCAAATGTTTTTCCATGCCTTTAAACCAAATTTACTGAAAATATAAAAATTTACTTAAATGTCGTAAAATCAATCAATGAAGCACACTCTTCGCTATACTGTTAGCATCGGATTGAAAACTTAGGACAAGACTCCCGAGGTCGAGCGGGTCACATGGTACAATGATGGGATCTTCACAACAGGTGTGACGGAAACTATAAGCCGATGGCCAACATTTCCCCTATGCCAACCAACCCCGCTCTCCCCTACATCAAAGATAATGATTAAATTTTTACCATTTTATCCGATTTCGACAAAACTTGAAACACATTTTGTGATTCAAGCATAAGATTAATTTCACAGAAATGTTATAATTGGTAATTTTTTTTTGTGATGGGGAGGGGAAAAATTGACCAGTGCAATTCCGGATAAGAGGTTGCCTAACTAATTTATAAAAAAAAATTGATATTTGATTTATTTATAATTATCCTCTTTTATTTGGAGATTATTTAGCTCGATTTGTGCAATTTTTTAATATGAATTTTTTATTACATTTAAGGCATCGAGCGATTTTTATTAAGATAAATGACATAGCGATACTAGTTAATCGTCAATAGTGTTTGTTCTCCCAACCATTAAACAGAACAGTCTACAAAGCAGATTATACTTGTTCATTTGTACACTTAGTTTGGCCGGGTCCGACAAATTATCTGTACGGTGTAAAATGTTCGATCCACCATTTTGGCGAACTCACTAAGCGAACGAAGATGGTGACATTTAGCCCTTAAATTCAATTAATATTTAAAGGGTAAGTTAATCGAAGTTAGGGGTTTAAGGTAACTGAGCGGAATAATGGACTTATCGTCAAAGTGGGAATCATCTCCCCTTTTAAATTTTTTATTTTTTTCTTTCTTCCTGTGCCAAGTAGAGAGTGGAGTAGGAATAGAAAAACACAAGCAAATCCCATTGTTATCGTTGCTATATGCCTGGTAAGACTTTTTATTTATTGATTAGCAGTAAATATCCGAACAATATATTGTTTTTAAATATTTTATTTTTGAAGAGTAAAGATTGGGCTCCGCCGGGAGTCGAACCCGGGTCTCCCGCGTGACATGAGCGGTACGCTCGCAATTTTTGCGAGTAGTTACGGGAAGTGGACAATTTTTGTCCACTATTATATTGGATATATATTATATATATGGGACCGAGGAGTACTAAGGACTGAGGTACCTTGAGGTACCCCAGCTGAATTGGCGGAAGAGGGAAGAGTATGCATTGGAACAATTAAATATAATATAACTGTACTGACTGCGAGAAACCAATGCATCGGGGAATGATTAAAGATGTCGCCATAGAAGAAAAACATGAAGATTCGACATTTTAAATGGTTTGGAAATTTCAGATCAGAAAATAATGAAAGCAAGACCACGCGTGATCGACCATGGATTTCCTACCAAGAACATATTTTCGCATAACTGCGAATGCATTATATCTCATTACTGTCATCAATGCCATTTCGATCTGTTTACTAATCAAAAGACTGGCATTTCACTACCGTATACCGAATCTAACTCGATTTTTTTTCCAAATTTCAATAAAACATCGCAGAAATGAAACAGAAACCGGGAAGACTTAGGACGTTGGATAGAGAAGCCCCTCCCCTCTCTAATAATGGCTCGAAGAGCAAGAAAGATAAGAATAACAGAAAAACTACGTATGAAGAGAAAAAGTATCTGATGATTAGATCAGCTTAAGGAAAATGAAGCTAAACGTAAACCCTATAATCCTGATTGACTACTAAAAATTAATACTTCGATGTTTGACAAGGAAGAGCAGAAAACGACATCCTTAGAAAGGATTCATAACAAAGTAATTGGAAACTATTACGGAAATAGAATGAAGGAGAGTAATTGATTAACCGAATGATGTGCTATAGAAAAAAAAAAAAAAAAAACAGGAATTCTCTTTACATCGCCTAATAAATGTTTTCATAATTTTAGTCCACAAGTACAAATATTACTCTACTTTTCACAATGTTAGTAATTAATTTACTATTAAACTTATATTTTATTGAAAGTAAGTTAAATTATTAACCTAATAATTAATTATTAATTAAGGCTTAACGACGATCCTTCGTCCAATTTAAACTCCAAAAGATCTGCCCTAACGCAATCCTCCCAAATTTGTCCCAGCCTATTTTTTCCAGCTTGGACTTGGAAAATCCCCGTCTTTCTCATGGGCAATTATGTTTCGCATTTTCACGTTTGGGGAAAACATCGAATCTATTTGTTACAGGTTAACTGGAATCATGCAAATATTGCTGATAAATAAAATTGTGAATTCTAACAATAAAGAAAAATGTAAATTATTATTATAAAAGTTATAAATTATCACATTCATAAAATTTAATTTTTAGTTTTGATAAGTAGTACTATGAGAACATATGTTTTTTTCACAGGTTTTGAGAATTATTGATGACCTGTTTCAGGTAGAACCATGTGTTATATTCTGAATTTAATTAATAAGTACTATGGCAAAAGATTAATTCGGTACATTTTCACTGTTTACTGTGATTGTATCAAGCCTTATTCCAATTATATTCTTATTAGTTCCTTTTCCATTTTTACAATAAAAACTTTAACCATTCTAAATTATTTATCAAACAATTTTTTAATTTGGCGTAAAGTTCTATTTTTAATCCCGTTGGTTTTTAGAATAGCTGAAATTTTTTTATCTTTATCAGTGATTTTATATTTGACTGTATTAAAAAGATTAAGATTTAATTAATTCGCATTATAGCTACTGAGCCACAGCAACGCGTGGCAGGGTCTGGTCGTCCTTCATACATTTTATTATGATTAGGTTTGGGTGGAGGGAGGAGGTGAAGTTATCATTTTTTTTTTTACCAGTTTATAGCATTTCAAAGATTTTTGACACAGTAACCTTTAACACACTTATTTATTTAAACTTATCACACTGCCAATAATTCCAATTCAATCTTTTTACCAAGTAAAAGACTGGCATTTCACTACCATATGGCTGGTCACCTGTGGTGTAGTAGTTAGTATGGCAACCTTCAATACTAAAGGTCGCGGGTTCGCGTACCGCGGTGGCCCTAGGATTTTTTAATGGGAGTAAAAAATCCTTGGCTACGGATAGGACATAAAATGGATGTCCCGAGCCTGTACTATGTCAGACACTCGTTAAAGATCCCTATCCTAATTATACCAGGATAGGCAAAATTTAGGACTCCCACTGTAGCATCGTCCGATGAGCCTTAGTAGCATGAAGGGACGTTAAACAAACTACCATATGTCGAATCTAACTCACTCAACTAAATCAATTAGTCCATTTGTCTTCTATGGTCCATTGCTATATATTAACACTAGCATTCCCTGTCGCGGCTTTGCCCGCGAGCCTTTAAAATCAATTCTGTGATCATTATCTTGGTATTGATTTAATATAATATGTTAAGGAGATTTAGTAGAAACGGAGCTTCCGGTAGGTGGAATGTTGGAAGGGGAAGCTGCCGGCTCGGTAGAAGAGAGGGAGGCGCGTAATGGAGAGAATTCACCAAAACCGCCGAAACAACTTACTCATCGTGAAGGCTTCATTTTTCGGCTTTAAAACATCGTTTTCGACGCCCCGTAGATCAAGATCTTTAAAATGAGTCCAAATCAGATATTTTTTCTCGAAGTGCAAAAATAGGTGTCCGTTAGAGTTAAACGACAATATCGCCATTTAAACCCCTTAGGGGTTACATTTTTGAAATTCCTTTCTTAGTGGTTACCTACATCGCGTTTAAAACCTAAATTCCGAACTTCAAGTTTCTATCATTAGTAGTTTTTGCTCTACATTGATTCCATCATTCAGGACAAAGCCTCTTATATATATGGAGAAGAGATCGAAATAAACACGCAGCATCCCCAATCATGGGAATCACAGTGGGCATTATTTGATTACCACTAATATTTAAATAATCAGTAGCCATATTTTATGTGAATGTCTATTTTAATGATATTGTAACGTTAAATCGATATTCAAATAAAAAACATATGGTTTAAAATCTCAACAATAGATTTCCGTTACAGTTAAACGACAATTTCGTCATTTAAGCCCCTTAGGGGTCACATTTTTTAAATTCCTTTCTTAGTGGTTACCTACATCGCGTTTAAAATCTAAATTCCGAACTTCAAGTTTCTATCATTAGTAGTTTTTGCTCTGCGTTGATTCTGTCAGTCAGGACAAAGCCTCTTATATATATAGAGATTTCATTGTATTAAGCTTTTAATATGTTAATTCTAATTACCAACTGTAACCCGACCGACCCCCACTACGTATTTGCCTACCTTACCACCAGCTACCCCAAGCACTCAAGTCTTTGGGTCTACAGAGAACCACACCTATTCTGTATTCTGACCTACATGTAGTCTAAATATTCAAATACTGGAAACCAATATTCTCCAAGCTGCAACTCCCACATAAGAAATCTAGTCTACATCTCCTTGATACAGTCGCATTATATGCGATATTAGAGATATATTTTTATTCCTTTCCCCAATAAGATACAGTAAACCCTCGATATAGCGAACTGGTAGGGGTTTGATATTCATAGTTCGCTATAACGAGATTCGTTATAACCGAGGTTTATTTTTTCTTTAATATTTTTTTAGCCAATGGCCGCACTAATTCGATCATATTTAGAAGGAAATTCATTCACTAGAACTAGTTAAATTAAAACGCATGTATGTAATTTATTTTTAGATAAACTACATATTAATTAAACAATGAGATTCATCAATTTACCTGCCAAGTTCACTTGAAAGTTCTTCAGCCTTAGCTTTAATAAGAGGGTCTGAGATTGGTATTTGAGATCTCATTGGTTTAAAGCAATTTATCATTTTTTTCCAAATATTCATGAGCCGCAGAGTGCAGTCGTTTATTTGATGCTGAAGTTAATCCTTGGGCTGCGGTTGAATCTATTTTATCTTTATTTTTTAAAATGGTTGACAATGTTGATTTTATAATTCCATATTTTCTGCAATGGTTTTCTTACTTAGAATACCCGATTAAGTATCCTGGAAAATTTTCAATTTTTCCTCGATTGATAAGGATTTACGTTTGTGACATACGTTCACCAACGAACTCATTTTGTATTTTAAAAAAACAGAATAAACTACTATAGAACACTGATTCGAATAATACAGAGGTCGAAACAGAACTGAGCTAGTTTTGAGAAAAAAATCAATGGAATCAGAGAGAGAGCAAAAGGAAATCGGATTAGTTAAGAGTAAAAAAACACCTCAATTCTAGAAACTGGAGCTACTTCTTCTTCCCGCGCTCATTCTTCTTAATACAGTAAAAAAAAAATTAATAAAAATTCTAGCAGTTCGTTTTAACAGAATATAATAATTCTCAGGCATCAAATTTAGTTTGAAGTTCGCACTAGCCGAGGGATTTCGCTATAACGAGGGGTTCAGCAGAAATATAATCGTAACTTTGGGGGGATAGTATTTTGGTTCGCTATATCGAGGTGTTCGTTATATCCTAGTTCGTAATAATGAGGGTTTACTGTATTACCTAAAAAACTTATATTCAGTGCAAGCATACTTACTTCTAAGACGATTATAGCAGGCTTAACCTACAGTCGACGTTAAAAAAAATTAAACTTAGGATTATATGGAAAAGCCATACCTATATGGAAATTAAAACTACAAGGATAATGAAACACTGGTATCCCATTACAGTCTCAATAATATATATTTTCAATATATATTTTTTAGCCTCATTTGTATATTATCATTTGTTTTTAAATTGAATCGGTCGTTTGAGGAACCCGATATGCCCACAAGTTCAAATTATTTGAAAAGTGAAAAAAAAAAAAGAAAAAAAAAAGTTTCTACTTTTGCATTAAGAGATTTCCTTAACTTAAATTGTTCTCTCCGACACGTATTCTTATTTAGAAATTTTTTGTTTTCATTATTTGATAAATCTATGTTCATTCAATAGATCTGAAAAATAAATGCTTTTTTTTTTTTTTTTTTGTTCTGGACATTCAGGGTTTCTCCTGATTATAGAAGACAAACTGTTGTTTTATACCATATATTTTGGAAATTACTACACAAAACACTTACCAGTTTACATACATAGTCTAATAAATGAAAAATAACTGAAAAAAAAAAAAAAAAAATAAAATAAAATAAAAAAAAAAAACAGTCTAATAAATGAAAAATAACTGAAAGTATAAATATAATGTTTAAAAAATCTGGTGCGTGCTCGCAACACACAACTTTCACTTACCAACTTACTTAGATTAGAAATTAATGCGTTTTGTTAATTGCAACTTCTCAAATAAACAGAACGGCTTTAATTATGAACAATGGTCTGTCATTAAAGGCGAACTCCGCATGCGTGGGCTCAACGAGTTTTATGAGTTGAGTGAATATTTTTCTTTTTTTCTTCTCTTTATGTTTTCTTTATTTTTATCATATCTCATTTTTAGTCATTTCTTATTTTTAGGAGTAACGAGAGACAGTTAATTTCTCCATGTAAACAAAAACAATAGTACTTTATAAGAAAGAAAGAAACAAACAAAAAAGCCCCCCCTCAAAAAAAAAGCCCCCTCAGAACATTTTAATAATGATAAAGCTTATCGAATATTAAAAAGAAAACCTAATTTTCATTAAACATGACGAATTTGAAAAAAATCGTTAAAGCCGTTTTTGAGGTAATCGAAAAAAGGTAAACATTGGAAAAAAAGTCATGAAATAAAGTCCCCCCTCAGTTGGACCAATTTTGATAAAATGTTGGCTTACATATTTGGTATATACATACATCAAATAACTAGTTTCTTCAAAATCGTTAAAGCCGTTTTTGAGTAAATAAAAAATATGTACACGTGAAATTGGTACTAAATTTATTAAGTAAAGTCCCCCCTTCAGTTGATCAATTTTGATGAAATTTTTACAGTCGTATCTCGGGCCTATACATACATTATATACCCAGTTTGATCAAAATCGTTAAAGCCGTTTTTGAGTAAATAAAAAAACACGTGAAAATGATACAAAATTTATTAAGTAAAGTCCCCCCTCCGGTTAATCAATTTTGATGAAATTTTTACAGTCATATTTCGGGCATATAAATAGATCAAATACTCAGTTTAATCAAAATCGTTAGAGCCGTTTTTGAGAAAATCGAAAAAAAACGTAAAAAGTTATTAAATAAAGTACCCCCTCCCTTTGAGCAATTTTGATGAAATTTTTGCTGTCACATCGCGGGCATATACCTACACTAACTACCCAATTTCAGGTTCCCACGGTTTATAGTTTTTGAGCTAGTCTGTTCACACACACACACACACACACACACACACACACACACACACACACACACACACACACACACACACACACACACACACACACACACACACACACACACACACACACACACACACACACACACACACACACACACACACACACACACACACACACACACACACACACACACACACACACACACGGTCCCCAAATACCGGTAGGTCAAAGTAAGGAACCACAAGAACATTGGCAAGAAGTACGCAAAAGGACGAGGAAGAAACCTCGGCTTAAGACTCCAAGACCTGACGCGGTAATTGTGAAAATACCTGAGAACCAGACCTACGCAGAGGTCTTGCGAAAAGTAAAAAATGACCCGGCAATGACTGATCTGGTGGCCTCAATAACCAAGGTCCGAAAAATCAATAAAGGCGATCTTCTTCTGCAGTTGGACCGTAATAAAGTGCAAAATCTTGAGCGGTTGAAAAACTCAATGGAGGGAGTACTAGGTGAAGGGACGGAAGTGAGAACTTGGAAGGAGGAGTCCCTTTTCGAACTTAGAGATTTGGATGCTATCACTACCAAGGAGGAGGTTGCGGAGGCCTTGAAATCTGTGTTAGGTGAAGAGCCAGTACACAGCAGTAAGATCTATCCGCCAGACATATGGAGGTACGCAAACAGCGGTAATTTCACTGCCAGTTCTACAGGCTAGGAAGATTATGGCCCAAGGTAAAGTTCGGGTTGGCCTGGTCATTAGCCGTATACGTGAAAAATGCAGAGTTCCGAAGTGTTTCCGCTGCTGGGAGTATGGACACATAGCTCGGAAGTGTGTAGGAGAGGATAGGACATCCTTATGTCGAAACTGTAGCCAAGCAGGTCATAAAGCTTCTGAATGTGTACAGAAACCTCAATGCGCATTATGTGCAGGAAATGAGGATGCTGACCACCCCAGCGGAAGTAGTAAGTGCCCAGCTTTTCGTTCAGCATTGAAATCCATGATGCAAGCTCAACAACACCGTAGATGAGGATTCTCCAGTTGAACTTGAATCATTGTGAAGCTGCTCAGGATCTCCTTTACCAAACTGTACGGGAACAGCGCATCGACGTCGCTATACTCTGTGAACAATACAAAAATATGGAAAGCAGCTCATGGGTACACGATGTTAGTGGCAAAGCTGCTATCTGGGCCTGTGCCTCCCAAGCTATTCAGGTAGCGAATACTACATCGCATCCAGGCTTTGTATGGGCAAAGATCAATGATATATATATCTTTAGCTGCTATGCCTATCCCAGCATCACAATCGAAGACTTCGCGATTTTATTGGACCGCATTGTATTGGAGGCTAGTTACCATAAACCAGCTATAATTGCAGGAGATTTCAATGCTTGGGCAACGGAATGGGGAAGTAGAATAACAAGCCGACGTGGCGAAGTTCTCCTAGAAGCTTTTGCACAAATGAATGACATGATCCTCATGAACACCGGAACAAATCCGACCTTTGCTAGAGCGGGAAGATCGTCTATTATAGACTTGGCGTTTATCAGCACTCGCCTGCAACGGATCGCCACCTGGAAGATCTGTGAATTTTATACTCACAGTGATCATCAGGCGATTTTGATAACGTTGAATACGCCCCAAAGAAAGAAGAGTATTCGATACAAGTCTGTTGGCTGGAATAAGAAGACTTTTGATAATAATTCATTTAACCTAATGCTGGAGGATGAATGTGAATTGACTGGGTCGGCCGAGGAAAAGGCGCGTATACTTACCTCTTTTATTTCTAAGGCTTGTGATACAGCAATGACTCGCAGAAAGCCTGGCAAATACCATTCCCCGGTATACTGGTGGACGGAGACTATAGCCGATCTTCGTCACTGCTGCAATCTAGCAAGAAGACGCTACCAGCGAGCGAGACATCGTCCAGAGTTTTCGGAGCTTCAAGAAGAGTTCAAAAGAGCTAGAAGGAATCTCCGACGAGCCATTAAAGAAAGTAAGCGACGTTGCTGGAGAGAGCTCTGTGATGAGGTGGATGCAGACCCATGGGGTAGGCCTTATAAAATAGTTCTTGGTAAACTAAACAAAGGCACGAAACAGCTCCCCACAAGAACGGAGGTTGTGGATAATATTGTCAGGGCATTATTCCCGGAACAGGCGAATACTATGGGGTGTATAGACAATATGCATGGAAACGACTTCCCACCAGTAACTGAGGAAGAGATAGAGGACATCGCCTCAGATTTACAGCATGGCAAGGCACCAGGATTGGATGGAATCCCAAATATGGCCCTTAAGGTGGCTCTCAGGAAGCGGCCAGATCTTTTTATCGACCTCTTCAATTCCTGCATTCGTGAAGGCTCAATTCCAAAACCTTGGAAGAGACAGCGCCTTGTATTGGTTCCAAAGGGTAAAGGAAAACTGGAAGATCCGACAACTTACCGTCCGATTTGTTTACTGGATACCATGGGTAAGGCTTTCGAAAAAATCCTTTTCCTCAGACTACAAGAGTTCACGGAGGGTCCAAATGGCCTCTCGAAGTTTCAGTATGGATTTCGTAAAGGACGGTCCACGGTAGATGCTATTAGAGTGGTAACAGAGATAGCCCGTACAGCAATTGCAGGAGCAAGGTGGAGGAGAGGGGCTAAGAGTTATGCAGCAGTCATCACTCTTGATGTTAAGAATGCTTTTAATACCGCGAATTGGACCCGTATATTAGATGCCTTACGGACCATGGAGGTGCCAGTCTATCTTATGAGAGTCCTTACAGATTACTTCAGAGATAGAGTTCTGTTTTATTTATCTGACAATGGCCAAAGGAGATACAAGGTGACAGGTGGTGTCCCACAGGGCTCTGTACTGGGACCTCTCCTATGGAACGTCATGTACGACGGCATATTCAAGTTACCAATGCCAGAAGGAACCACAATAGTAGGATTTGCAGATGATATTGCAGTGGTAGTGGCGGCAAAGTACTTGGAAGAAGTTACCCTCACAGCCAACCAGGCTGTTGCCACGGTCCGCGCTTGGCTGACTTCAGTGGGCCTGCAGCTTGCCGATCACAAAACAGAGGTTCTCTTAACCACTAGCAGGAAGCAAACTGAAACCATCATTGTTACGGTGGGTAGACACGAAATACGTTCGCAATCTTCCCTAAAATACCTTGGGGTCATGATTGATGATCGCCTCCGGTTTAAAGTCCACATGGATTATGTCTGCGGTAAAGCTGTTAAAATAGCATCCTCGTTATCACGCATTATGCCAAACGTTGGAGGACCTAGGGAGAGCCGCAGAAGGCTTCTTGCTGCGGTTGTTACGTCGATTATGCTTTATGCAGCTCCAATCTGGAAAGAGGCGTTGGTCATCAAGTCATACAGGAGACAGATGGTTTCCGTTTATCGTCGAGTGGCACTGAGGACAGCAAGTGCTTTCAGAACTGTTTCCTATGAAGCAGTGTGTGTGATAGCCAGAATGCCGCCAGTTGAACTTCTTGTAGAAGAAAGAAGTAGGCATTATGGACGACGCTCTCACGTTTCCAGAGAAGAAGAACGAAAAATAACTATCGATCTGTGGCAGCAGCGATGGCAGGCAGCCGATTCTGGGAGTTGGACTAGAAGACTAATACCCGATGTTGGCTTGTGGTATGGTCGCCGTCATGGGGAAGTAGACTTTTACATAACCCAATTGTTGACTGCTCATGGATGCTTTAGAGCCTACCAGAACCGATTTAAACTGGATAATACAGCAGAATGCCCAGCATGTCAGTCTATCGAGGAAACAGCGGAGCACGTGTTTTTCGAATGCATTCGCTTTGCTGGAGAAAGAAGTGAAATGGAGAGATTGTTTGGAGAGAGAATCACTCCAGAAAACATAGTGAGCCATATGCTGCGCTCGGACCTACATTGGGAAGCAGCGAAAAAATTCGCTACAGTCGTCCTTAAGAAGTTGAGAGCAGAAGAGAGAGCTAGGAGAAGTAATTAGCGTGGAAACATAACAATCACGCGACGAGGACTATGAGGCGGCACAAAGCCAGTCCCCCTCCACGAAGTAATGCCTAACGGTGGTCCCGTGGAGGGTGGGAAACAGGTGTAAGGAGGTGGTTTTAGTGGGTAAAAATCCCACACACGGATAGGTACGGGCCTATCCGCGTCTTTTGAAGATTTCCACCTACCTTCGTAAAAAAAAAAACAAAAAAAAAAAAAAAAAAAAAAAACACACACACACACACACACACACACACACACACACACACAGACACACACACACAGACACACACACACACACACACACACACACACACACACACACACACACACACACACACACACACACACACACACACAGACCATTTCGCGGGACTTGGTTATTTCTACTCAGGGGGTCCCAAAACGTGTATTTCCGTTGAAAACCGGAAGTCGAAATTTTTCACGATCGCAATACTTCCACTTACTATATATTATATATATAGGTAAGTGGAAGTAAAAAGGTTGAAATGGGCAAGATTCAATAGGTTCTTTGAAAGTGACAAGCAAAGCAAAAATTGTATGCCAAAACGTACTTACTGCTTTGGTTACAGGAAAATATTTTCCAATGTCTTGTTGTTTACGCCATTTCAATAATTCCGATAAAAAAATTGAGTTGAAAAAATACAATATAATACATGTCAATATGACATTAATATTAATTACACATAATTAGTACCGGCAGTTCCCAACAGATGGCGTGGGTTTGGCAATTTATTCTGCCAGTCCTAATTACTCGTAGGTATTTTTACTTTCACTTACCTACATATGAAATATATAGTAAGTGGAAGTATTGCGATAGTGAAAAATTTCGACTTCCTGGACTTAATAAAAATATCCTTTTTTTTTACATGTTATGCTTAAATGCGATATAAAACTCCTGTAAAAATTTCAACCTCAATATTTGAGCACTTTGGTAGCTACGAATTTTTGTAAGATCTTATAAACTCAAAAATCGGAAACAAAGGCGGCTACCATTTTTAAACGGCTGACCCTATTCTTTTTTTTTTTTTTTTTTTTAACTTGTTATGAAATACTGAATCTATACGTAATTGGTGGTAGGATTTCGATTTTCAAATCCTTAATACCAGAGATCTTAACATTGTATAGCCAACACATCGTTATGGGAAAAATTTTGCTTTATAGATATTGAGGTGTTATGTATTTCCAAATAAACTGTTTTTATCAAAGCTCACCGTTTCCTGGACAATGGTCCAGCTATTCTGTTCACACACACACACACGCACGCACGCACGCACACACACACCAGGGGACCCCAAAACGTGTATTTCCGTTGAAAACCGGAAATCGAAATTTTTCACGATCGCAATACTTACTATACGAGTATATTTCATATATAGGTAAGTGACAGTAATAAAAACTGAATTAATACCATCCACTACAGTAATAAATTCCTATATTTTATTTTTAAAGGGACAATGAATTTATTGTTACACATTTATTCTCACGAGCAATTAATTCTTATTTATTTTAATACTCAGACTATTTCTGAGCCATTTCAACTGTGAGATATATTTCAGTCGATAAATCACAGGAAGATAAATAACCAGATTAAAATAAAGATTAGTAAATAAACTCAGGAGTGATTTAAGCCGCTGAAAATCCGTTCAAGCGTGGAAAGGGTCGTTTTTAAAAGTGTAATTATTTTTATTTTTAAATATTAACGTCTAGATTTATTTGTATGCAATTTTTTTTTTTTTTGCTAATCCTACACAGCCTTCAACTACCTTCGTTTTCGTTTTTACAATTAAATCCGTCGTTTGAGAAACCCCATATGTACAAATAAATCGAATTTTGTTTTATTTTATTTTCGAACTCCTTGTATTGCGATACATCTGATTCAAGAGATACTCGACAACCCTAGCTGATCTTTCGGCTATTACAGCCCATCCAAATAATATTTGTGAGGAGAACCTCGAAAAATACAAGTGTACACGCCAAAATCGTTAAAAGGTAAGCGCGTGTCCCTGGACTAATGGCCCAAAAAAAGAAAAATACCAAAATGAACGACCACCACAAAACGTACAATGGTGCCTACCAACGGAGAAGAAATACTATATTGACAGTATATTGTTAGGTAAGATAACAGTGTGCCAATATCCAACTCTTTCGGGTTCGCACGGACCTGAGTTGGGCATATTTGAATAAAAATGTAATCATGATTATGACTAGTGATCGACCGAAGTTTTGGTTTCGGCCAGTTTCGGCCGAAACCCCGGGTTTCGGCCGCAATTTCGGTTTCGGCCAAAAATTGGCCGAATCTTCGGCCAGGCCGAAACTAGCTCCTATGTCTAATATCTCCAAGAAGAAAGTTGGACTACACGATTTCAGTTTGTAAGCTCGATCTCTTTCATGGCATTTAACACCCTTGGATTTAATGGTGGGAGGTATCTGTTATTTTAGTTAATTACACTTGTATTGTATTTCGGTAGAACATTTTTTTCATTCTTTTGATATCTTTAATTGATCGAAAACCTTAAGTTGGGTGAGGAGACAAAAAATTGATAATGACAAACAGAAATTTCCTCATAAATCAAATCATGTCTTGACATGTAATGAAAGCATGCTTTTCATACAGAATTCTTTACATTAAGTGTAAAAAAAAAAAGATTTATGTTAATCTTTTTTTTCTAAAAAAAAAGATTAACATAAATAAGAATATATATTCTAAATACTTAAACTTAAATTAGTCGACATGTCCAAAGATTCAACTCAAAAGTGAAAAAAATATTTTAGTCAGTAACCTTGTCATTTAAAGTTGCATCAAATGGTGGTAGTAGGTTTTGGTCTTTGTTCTATCTTGGCAGCGCACTTCCCCCCAGCGGTTCACCAATAACATTCCTAAAACTTGTCTCAATTTTTACCATGAAGAAGCACGTTTTAGACCAAAAACTATTCTATAAATTTTCAAACTAGATTAAATCCGCTAACATTTGAGATCAAAACTGACTCAGTAGACTAAACAGATTCTGACATACAGCTTTACGTATTCAATAGGCCGTCATTTTGTATTCTATCGGCATTATTATGGCAAAGTTTTGCCATATTATTTATTATTTAGACATGATAATATGAATTTTTATTAATACCAGCCTGTTATTTCAAGATTATTTCAACTTTTAGGGCTGTACTAGTTGAAGGTGTATGGTCTAACATCCCACGGGGACCAGCCGTACTAGGAGGGAGGGGGACGGGATTCGATCCTTTAACCTAACTAATACAGCTGTTTTACCACTCTTGTATACCAGCTCACTTATTAAATGAATAATTTAGTTAAATTTCTGTTATTTTATAAGCTTTCATTGATATTATTGCTAAACTAGACATATTACACACTTACTATATATGTATTATATATAGACACGTAAATCATTTTCGGTTTCGGTTTCGGCCCGAAACTAGGTCTATGGCCAAAATTCGGTTTCGGCTAAAATTTTGGTTTCGGTCGGACACTAATTATGACTAATAATCGAAAATGTGAATAATGATTATAATCATCATTCACAAATCATTCTTTAGCGCGGAATCATTAATCATGAATTGTAGTAATCGCTGGTCGTGGAGTATTCATGAATATCAACCAATCAGCTGGCGCTAAAAATTCAAGAATATAATGTATTCAACAATCATGAATGACCATTATTCATTATTAAATGTTAGTCAGTAATCATGATTAAGAAGAATTCCATTATTCATCATTAATCATTACTTATTAATCAGACTAATAGGAATTCACTACTTATGATTACAGATCATTCATTAATCATTAATATTATAAATTCATTAATCATGATTACAAAAAAATCACAATTCTGAGTCTTACTAATCGGAATTGGTGTCATGGTTTGGAATAAGTTAGGTATTTCGTTTGTTTTTTGTTTTTGTTTTTTGCTGAGGTAGTGTTTTTTGTTATGAAACAATTTCTATATTAATTTCGGACTAATATGTGAATATAAGGAAAATAAAGGTCGGACTAAAGCTCTCCCTACTGGGGATGCGACATCCACAGCAAAACATCGATATTTCTACATCGATGCTTTTGGATCTCCATTTTTAAATATTAAGCTGTTAGCACCTAAACGTATTTAAACATCGATATAGCATCTTTTGTAGAGAAATAGAAACGTATTTGTGGTCAATATTTTTTAATGATTTTGTTAACAGCTACATTAACTAAAAAAAACATCGCATTAAGGTTTTCTTAAAATCCTCCTTTTGAGATTAATGACAACTTTTAACTTATGATAACTAAGTAATTATAACAGTAACTGTTACTGTCCTAGAAATAGGATGCTAGGCGCTAGGGTTTTCCTGTTAGTGACTCCATTATGAATTTTCGCATTACGTCTTGTTTGACGATGAATATTTTCTATTTTAGAAAAACAAGAACGAATGGGAGTATTAGGTATTATTGAGAACCTGATTTCTCATAAGTAAATATAAATATGTATATTGTACAGTAGGGATGCTACATAGATTTCATTGTTTTTAGGACAAAAATAAGGATCTCTTTAACATCAATCAATTGTGCCCGATGATTTTTTAACATCGATGTCTTTTGCTGGATGTTTTTTAAAATAAAAAAGTAGCGTTGTAAAAAGAAATTGAAAACATGCTTCTAAATTTTGGAGATATCATAATATAATTTTAACCCTTAATGTTCCAGCTATGTGGCTTCACCAAACCATCAACTCCTCTCGTATCCAATCCAAACAATCCAAAATCCTTAATGATTCTTATTTCGTCACTAATAAAATTATCCATAAAGACCCTCGGTGAACCATACCTTGCCGATGTGGCCATGCCCAGATACCAATCCTTTCACAAGAACTCCCTACTCATTCCAACCCTCTAGTTTCCATTCTTCCTCCACAATACTTGACAAACCACGGAGGCGTCTGAAAAGAAGATGGCCTCGGGACCTTCCAATTTAGAATTATTATTAGAGAGCTACCGATGGGTAGTTTCTCTACAAGTTACATGAGAAATTAGGTACTCAACATAACTTTACATTAATATATGGTGTAATGGAGGAAACAGCAATTAGAGTAGTAGAAAAAGCTAAGGCTGGCGTGTAACTGCGCAGGGAGTAGGGGTGTGACATTGACATTAATGTTACTAAAATAAAAAAAATATATAAAAAAATACGATGTTTTGCTAACCTCAATGTTTTAGTTGAACTTGATTTTTTTTCCTATATAAAATCAGCACTGAAGAAAAATTAACGTCGTAGTATAGTTTTTACACTAAGTTAATATAAGCTTGAAAGAGATGAATACCAATGGGAGAAGGAGACGAAGCGCGACAACTCACAACCAATAATAATATATATATATATATAATATATATATATATATATATATATATATATATATATATATATATATATATATATATATATATATTTTAAAGCATTTACTATGAATTCATGAATTAAGTATGACTACAAAGATAAAAAAAAAATGACATGAATAAACTTATATATATTTCAATGTAAAAATGAAAACCAAACGTAAAAAAATTGTATCGTGTAACTCAAGGTTATACCCATAATTTTATCAATGAAAAAACCCAAGTCAGTTGAACCAGTAAGTCAGATTCCAAGCGCTTTGATTGGTTGTGAGTTGTCGCGCTTCGTCTCCTTCTCCCATTGGTATTCATCTCTTTCAAGCTTATATTAACTTAGTGTAAAAACTATACTACGACGTTAATTTTTCTTCAGTGCTGATTTTATATAGGAAAAAAAATCAAGTTCAACTAAAACATTGAGGTTAGCAAAACATCGTATTTTTTTTTTTTTTTTTTTTTTATTTTAGTAACATTAATGGCAATGTCACACCCCTACTCCCTGCGCAGTAACACGCCAGCCTTAGCTTTTTCTACTACTCTAATTGCTGTTTCCTCCATTACACCGTATATTTATGTAAAGTTATGTTGAGTACCTAATTTCTCTGCATCGAATAAAACTTCTTAAATTAAAACTTTACTTCACTGATCCAAGTTCGAACTACGTGCTCGTCCATTGTTCGGTTATTTGAGACATAATTTTAGAGTACACTATTTATCTACAACACATTATGTAGTAGAAAAATCGATTTCAGTGAATTAGTATATCTAAATAGCTTACAAAAAGTAAACAGACAAAAATAAATATGTATGAGGTTGGGAAATAATCATAAAACAAGGGCGTCCCATGTATTACTGGTCCTCATACAGTGACCAAATTCTGGCCGAACAAAATAAATATAATTTTTTGGGTATTTTATTATTTATTTTTTAAAGCAATAAATCTTAAAATTTCAATTTGAGATATGAAAATTGTCTGAAAAATGAAATCTTAAATATTATTGAAATTTAATACTGAATTCCTCAATATATTGAAATCCATTTAGGTAACATCTTATGTACTGTTTGAACCGTAATTCCAGGTGAACCCAATTCTATTACAATTTCAATAAGTTACTTAATTTAATAAATCCATTTTCATCTTCAGCTATGTCTCATGCCCTCTCGAGAAACAATTTAAAAAAAAATCATTTTTGGGATCATTTTCCGGATGTTGTTTTTTTTATATCTAATTAATTAATTAACACACGTATGTTCCAGACAGTTTTTTTTTTCATTAAAAATATTTTTTTTGTAATTCCATCATTTTTTGTATTTTATCAGGAAAGAAGGATGAGAGTTACGTTTTTTATGAAGGAGAAATTAATCAAAGCTTATCAGTTTTTTTTTATAAGGGTTTCCTTGTTTTGTTGTATGCTATCATTCATCACATTTTAATGAATACCTTGGAAAAGCTTTTTATCACGAATTTAAGTTCCCTGAAATTTAAAAATGTTGTTCAGTTAGCTAATATTTTCTATGGAAAAAAAAAAAAAGTGCGCCTCTAGCATCTTATCAATCGGTTCCGTCATTAAGCTAGTCTTAAAAGAGTAATGAAGAGGTTCGTTAATCTTTCCACCTTTTTTAAATACCTGTATTAGAATTATCAACAATGCATAATACACAAAATTAACAAAAATTAAAACAACTATGTATTCACAACTTAATTTTTTATAGAGAACGTAAAAAAAAATCGACATAGTATTTACTGAGCAAATAACTGTAATTTAAAAATGTTTAGGAGGAGGATAAGAGTTGGGGATGATGCAGGAGCTTCAGTGAATCAAGGCATAATTTCTGTTTGAAATACTCAAATTAAAAACTTTTTCCAGATCATTGGAAAAGGATCCAGGGGGGGGGGGCTGTGGGGGCTGCAGCCCCTCCCTTTGGAAAATTTTTCGTCATTTAAAGATAGAATTTGACTTTCCTTTATGTAAGGAAGCAAGTTAAAGAACAAATAATGTTTAGAACAAGTAGAATTTTAGTTGTAGGAAAGGAACATAAAGGTAAAAAAGCTGATTAGCAGATCCAAATGAAGGGTTGTGGGGGCTGCAGCCCCCCCCCCCTTTAGGACTGAAGCCCCCCCCTTTACGATCGGCTGGATCCGCCCATGTTCCAGATACTATTTCTTAAGCAGCTCACAATTTTATCCATGAAAAACCGTGATTTTGTATGAATTGATAGTTTAAAAGTAAAGGTGTCCTTAAAAGAGCAGTTACCTAAAATATGAGAAATAAAACCTACAATTTAAATAAATTCGTATTAATTTGCTATATTTATCAAGTATTATAAAAAAACAAATATTTTAATTTTTAACCGACTTCGAAAGAGGAGGTTACCTAATTCGATAAGTGTGTATGTGGCTTTTTTTTTCAAATATCTAAAAATTTTATTTGAATAATTAATTGATCCTTATACAGTCAGAATACCTCGATCCCCCTCCTCCCGGTAATAAGAATTTTACCCGTCTGCTCTCTCCCTTGACGAATTCCTGCGGACGCCAATGACTTTTCTTTTTTTTTTTCTTTTAAACTGGATTTTTCTTCTTCAAGGGATTTTTAAAGAATCTAAGTTAGCAGTTGTAACATAGGCGACATTCTGAGCACGGGCGTCACCAACACCAAATTATTCGAGGGGTGGGGGGGACGAGTCAATATTCTCATAGATAGGTCAAAATTGGAGAGGCTAAAAGTTGGGTAAAAGTACTGAAGTGCGGCTTATGCGCCGTTCACTAAGGCGCCCTTCAAAGTAAGGCCAAATCTCCACTGATAAGGACCCTTTTGGGGGTTTATTTATCTCTGAAGAGCGAGCGCAACGAGCGGGAGTCGAAAGCTAGAATATATTAAAGCCAATAAAGGCACTTTTCAACTGAAAAAAATGCGATGGGAGTTCGATAACATCACGGTCACATAACCTACCAAAAGAGGCCTCGCCCATCAGCCGCTCTTCAGTACCATTACTAAAAGTTGAAATAACAACGCCAAAAAGCAATTGTTGGAACATATTATTACTCCTCTAAAGAAATTTATAAAACTTGCCAATGAATGTCTCATTTAGAGTGTAGACAGTTGCCTCCTTTTAAAATATTGGGAAGGGACGTGTCCCCCCCCCCCCTGTGCCCCACGGCGGTGACGCCCATGATTAAGAGTAAAAGATTACGGCATCGACTAAATTTGACCTTAGTAATCATTTCCAGACTCAATTCCTTTCTATGAGTCACCCAACGTGACCTTACTCAAGTACTACACAACATTCACCCTTACTAATGTGTCCAAACAAGAGATCAACAGGATTCTGAAATTCTATAGTCTTGACATTGAAACGTCATGTTATTCTATCTTTATAGAAGTAGATATTAAGCATTATGCAAATATTAAAGGATTCTGATCCAACGAATACATTAATGCGATTATAGTTGCGACCTCTTTGCATTTCCCGCCCCCAAACATATTTCAAGTTGACAGAACTATGGAAGGTTATAGTGACAAACGTTATGGCTTCTGATTCTTGTTTGGAATGGAGAAGTATGTAATCTGATTAATAATTTCCATTCTTTTGTATTGTTTTTGATATCGGCAGAAATGTTTTTCAGAAAAAGCGATTCCGATGCAGAACATTCGCTCTGGTCACAGGACACAGAACTCATCAGTGTACCTTCAGAAGAAAACAATCAATCCCTTGAAATTTGTTCATCAGGTAATGTTTTATTTAATTTTTTTTTATGCCCACTGATGTTATGAATTACTATGTATGTACTACTATGTATTAATGTCTCATGAGAGGATTTTCAAGCCTCTTCACCTATCTTTTTTCTTTATCAGTTGTTATATCTCATAAGAAATGAATAATAATTTGTAGTATATTTCACATTGTAAAAAAAATCCTAGTATATCGGGACTTTTCAAATGATCAGCAAATGCCAAAGTATTGGCTAATTTATATTTTGAAAATGTTGGACTCTTACTTTAAAGGTTTTATAAATCTGTTAGTAGGAACTTTTTTTATAGAATATGATAGCACCATTAAAGGAAAAATTAAGGATTTAATGATGAACCAAACCAAAAAATTAAGTTTTAAAGAGGAAGAAGTTGGGGTTGTATCTGTTAATGCTTCCACGTTGGGCTATTTATAGCTATTGATGTACAGTTTATTATTTTTCAAGACTCTGTCCATAGCTACTGAGAAATTTAATTACTGCCTCAGTAAAGCATAGTCAACAAAATTATTAAAATTGTAATAGAGATTAAATTATTACAAAATTTGGTACTCAGAATAATTTATGTCCGATACTGATGTCAGCTAGACATTACTTGTCAACTAGTATCCATCATCCATTAGCATCCAGCTTGATGAAGGTTGTGTTTAAGCGATGAAGATATCTACCAATAATGTCATATAACAATATTTTTTTCTGTTTTGTCAATGATATCTGTCATTTTACCCTGTGTTGTCAATCTTAAGCCTCAAAGGTGCACATCCATCAAAAAACCTTCATTTATTATTTACCAGGGGGTTCTGCTATCAACCCTCCTAGATAAACGTACCTCACTTAGTTCCTCGGTCGCTGGAAAAGATAAAAAATTGTAAAAGAAAATGGGCATTAAGTGGGAGAAGGTCGGGGACCTTAGTGGTGGGAAATTTTCTATTTCTTACTACACCCTTTTTGAGTATTTTCCAAAGTTTCAAAACATAATAAACTATTCCCCATATTTGCTGATTTTTAGGCTAATTTGTCTGGAGTTTTATTCCAAGGAGATTATCTCAGAAATGGATTGTCTCACTTAGAATACACTTAGGATCATTTTTGAGCAGAATTTTACTAGGATAATTTTTTATATAACAGATCTCTTTAAAATACAAAACATTTTACTAAAAAGTGAAAGAATAGGAATTTCAAGGGTGGAAAAGGGGGAGATCCCCTAGGTGTGATTATTTATCTGTTTCTTAATTCCTGATTTTCCTGGAGTACCTCTAAAATTTGAATTTATTTAATTTTATTTTTTACCTAAAATTCCTGAATTGTTTCAGTTCTGCCACTGGAGCCTGATGATTCAGACCAAAGTGGAAGGTAAGTTATTATAATTAGTTTTAGTTTGTAGTTGTTGAAAAATTATTGGTTAGCATACATTAGTTGCTGCTTACGCTGTATTTACCTAAGTACATGGGTTGGTCAAGGTAAAGTACTTTCCAGTTCATAATCTCAGGGGAGGGTACTTAGACTATTGTGTTAGGTATATGTAATTCGTTTAGAGGTAAATACATTACATCAGCAGAGATGTTCTTTAAGATCCATACCAGCTAATTATCCTCATTATTTCATTAAAATTTTTGGTTGTAATTCTAGAATTTCATTAAAATATTTCATACTCTATTTTATTTTTCATTTACTGCATGTGTACGCAATAACGAATTTATATAACTTCACTCAAACTTTAATTTATTTTATTTTCTTGTTTAGGAATGTTCCTTGCACTACTGCTTGCTCAACTCCTCATGAAAGGTATTACTATATTCAGCAATTTAAAATATTTAAAAATCAGATTGGTTATTAGGTATGCTCTTTTGTATTACAGTAAGCTAGCATTGAGTGCCAAGCGGAGATTTGAAAGTTCGTCAGAAGACCTAAGTCCTAGGAGGAAGAAGACAAGGGGTTCATTAAGTCCTGTTCGAAGGTAAGTTTATTAAACTTTATATTAATCTTTGCTGTAGAAAGTCCTTAGCTATGCTGTCCCTCGGATAGGACGTAAAATGGAGGTCCCGAGCCTGGCTGATGTCAGGTACATGTTAAAGATCCCTATCCTAATTATACCTGGATAGGCAAAATTTGGACTCCCACCGGTAGCATAAAGGAACGTTAAACAAACAAACAACAATTAATCTTTACTCTTTGTTTATGAATATATATGAAGAGAGAGTATATTATAATTCCCGTCAATTTATAGGTCATAATATATTATAATCTTCAGAAATGTTTTACATGAACTTTTACAGGTTGTTTAATTAACAGGAACTTTTATTAAAATAATTAATTTATGCCTAGGTAAACGTTGGATTAATAAGAAGAATAAAAGCTAAGAATAAGTTTGATAAGATAAGAATAATTATGATAAGATAGCGCATCTAAAATAAATTTTTATTTATTTACAAATACTTTTTCATAAATACAACTTTAAACTTCAAAGATTTATAATTTTTCATTGTATTTTGATATGTAATTTTTTTTATTTATTTACTTTTTTTTACAGGCCAGCCCTATTTGGTTCTTCCAATGGAACAGAACTCACAAATGGCTCTGATAGTGGTATGTCTTTTAGGAAATTTTACTCTTGTATATAAAATTAAAAATAACTTTGAAAAGTGATAATTTCAAATCTTCCTCATTAATTGATTATCTAAAGTTATCTAGAAATTCATTTTTTAATATATTATATAATGTATGTATTCTTTTTAAAGGGATTCTACACCTTTCAATTTCTATTATGATTTTTTGCAGTTAGTTGATGGCTTTACAGAAAGCTGTAAGAGATTTTGGCATCAAAGTATCTTAAGTGTGTTAATTATTATTAAATTTATGGTTACGTTGGTTCTGGCCTCCTATAGCATCTTTTGCCAATTGTTTCTATCTTGTTCCAGCACCATCCAGTTACTCATATCCAGAATATACCTGGCATCGCTGGCCAGTCAGTCTGTTGATGTTTAGGTCTTCAATCTATTCCTCTGCTTCTAGTTTTGTAAAGTTCTGTAATTAGTTACCTGGGCAAACGGGACTAGCTAAACAAGCAATCTGCCATGCCTATATCAATATAATAATCACCATTTATTTGACCAAATTTGGTTCCTTGAATAGATTTCTGACCCCAAACATGTTTGGCTTCATCATATGTCAATCTACTCAGCTTAAAGATTTTACTCAGATAATTGTTTTTTGTTTTTTTAACAACTCCACGCTTAGCGGCACACAGGAGTTAAAGGAAGAAGTTTTTTTTAATCACCTACCCTACCTCTCGCTCACCTTTTCTTTGCACTTAAGTTTTTTTATGTTTTCATGTTTATTACAGATATTCCAAGTTCAGGAATGAATACAAATCTTCAAAGCACAAATAAACCCATTGTGATTTATGCAGAAGCGAATTCTTCAAATTCATCTGCTGAGGTAAACATTTGTTTTTATACATAGATTTCTCATCTTCTTTTGAAAATATGAATTGCTTTTTTTTAATAATGATTTCTATATATTACTACGATATTCTTCCTCTATAAAAACTTTATATTTTTTTCATTATAAAAACTTATTATGTTTCATCATCGTAAATGTTATGTCATCTTTCAGCAGTCAAACCAGAAATCGGACTCTCAAGCAAGTACGTTTTTAAAAGCAATGTCCCCTCCAACCAGATTTTTAGATAAACCAAAATCGTTTAAACAGGTACATCAATTTTTTTTAAATAATCTTATGTATGTATCTCATCTCTCCATTTATTCAGCCTATCGTTTTTATCATTACACGTTTGAGTTATTTTTTATCTATATCATTTTGAATGATAAATATTTGGTTTACTAACAGGATCAGTAAGCCACACTTGGCACTTTACATTTTCCAAAGTGTTCAATAATTATCGTATTGACCAAGTAGTGTAGCTATATCATTAGCTGACTATTCTTGAATAAACTCACAGAAACACTGTAAATTAGTTAAATAAATCATCCTTTCATATCAAAAGACATTTTTAAATTATTTTATTAGAAGATGAAAGGTTCGACCACGGCCGGGAATCGAACCCAGGTCCTCCGCATCTACGTTGCGGCGCTCTTACCACTGAGCTAACCGTGGGGCCGTCCCAGACGTTATTGAATCTTTTACTTCTGCGATCCCTCCCACCAGGTCTCGCCACATTGTAGCGAAGTAGCGGGGGGCTGAACAATTGTCCAGACGAACGGGATCTGATTGACATACGTCGAAGATATTCATTTAATGATGTATTTATTTATGGTCTTTTGGTTAAATATTTAATTTATAATTTTTAAATTATTTTATTAGAAGATAAAAGATTCAACCACAGCCGGGAATCGAACCCAGGTCCTCCGCATCTACGTTGCGGTGCTCTTACCACTGAGCTAACCGTGGGACCGTCCCAGACGTGATAAGTAAGATCGCCGCAACGTAGATGCGGAGGACCTGGATTCGATTCCCGGCCGTGGTCGAATCTTTTATCTTCTTATAAAATAATTTAAAAATTATAAATTAAATATTTAACCAAAAAAATACCATAAATAAATACATCATTAAATGAATATCTTCGATGTATGTCAATCAGATCCCATTCGTCTGGACAATTGTTCAGCCCCCCGGTACTTCGCTACAATGTGGCGAGACCTGGTGGGAGGGATCGCAGAAGTAAAAGATTCGATCACGTCTGGGACGGCCCCATGGTTAGCTCAATGGTAAGAGCGCCGCAATGTAGATGCGGAGGACCTGGGTTCGATTCCCGGCCGTGGTCGAAACTTTTATCTTCTAATAAAATAATTTATAAATTATAAATTAAATATTTAACCAAAAGACCATAAATAAATACAAAAGACATTTTCATGGCAATATCTTAATGTTTGGAAAGAATCAATTTTTATCCTTCTTATAACTTTTATTATGAAAGTTATTAATTATTATAAAAAGATCAAATTCTTCAAAGAAGGTGCCATAAAAATATTCATAAAGTCTACTACAATGCCCGATAGCAGAAAACCCCATACCGGAAAACAGAAATCATCAATTGATTAGTAAAATATAAATTAAAATTTTAAACTTTAGATTTCACTAACAACTGGAACGATCCAATGATTCTTTTTTACAATGAAAACTGAGAATAAAAAATGGTGCAAAGGAAAAAATAAGACAGAAACAGGAGAGAGAAGGTTTCTATAGAAAAAATCAAGCTTTGAATTTACTAGATGAGTGTTTATTTCCTGGGATAACACTACTACTGTTCTGCCATGGAATAGAAGGTACCTTTATTTTTCTATTGTAGGAGACATTTAAAAAAAAATTAATTTTCAACTATTATAAATACAATTTACATATGTAAAAGAATCATGAGTTATGGAATAATTATGTGCTCATAAATACACTTGGCTCATATTATTGATAATCTAATAATAGCTAAAAAAAAAATATTATATTACATATGTATTATTTACATGTAAAATATTTATTTCTATTTGTATAAGATTAAAAAATTTACCAAATCGATTTTCTTCTTGTACAAGTGCCAGATAAAGAAACATGCCAGTTAGCTTAATGCGGTATAATGGAGTCTTATTTAATTAATTAATTAAAAAAATTAAGTAATAGTCTTTTACAAAATTACACTCATAATCCAAAAATGCAATGATAAATACAATCAAATACATAATTGAATGGAACAAAAGACACTTACTTAAAGATATTAAAAAAATAAAATATGTAATTTTTTTTTTCCTATCTAAAAATGATGCATTATAATTTTTTTTTTTTTTTTTTTTGTGCTTACTTATTGCTATAATAAATTATCAATCAAAATATAAAACTTGTACTTTTTATTTAGAGATTGTTAAAGATAAATTTTTGTCCACAACTGGGTGTTATTTCTTTTCTAGGTTTTAATATTTTATTCTACTAAAAACAAAACAAACAAAAAACAGGTTTTATCCATACTCGCGGTTATTTATTTTTATTTTATTTATACGGAGAAATACAACATAGTGTATACTGGCTTTTAATTTCAATGAGTGTGTAAAACTTATTTCAGTAGAACTGCTGCTCAGTTTAAATGGAGGATGGGATGTAAACATTTTTAATTTGTTTACATTTACTCAAACATTTTTACTTTTTTTTTGTTTAATTAATTGTTTATTATTTTAGAAAGATCATGAGAGTAAAGTTAAACACTTCACCGAAGAGTTCATTTGCACAATTTCTTACTCCATAGACGAGACCAAGAAAGATATTGCATCCCTTTGTATTAAGGAGGTAAGTAATAATTTTTCTACGATTACAGGACGGTCTCAATAATCCGAAACTTGCGGTAATCCTAACAGGAAAGAATAAAAATTTCACTGATGAGAGATGGGATAATCACTGCTAGTTACATATCTAGGCATCTGCACATTTCAATAGTCCGAACAGGACATGAAATCTGCGTGTTCGGATTATCAAGACCATCCTGTATCATTTAGTTAAATATAATTTCCCATTAGTTTTCTTATTCAATTCATTAGTAACATACTTTCATTTTTTTGATTTATTTTCCTCTATTTCAATGATATTTCTATTCTAAAGGCTTCTTAAATATCTTGCATAATTCCCAATTTTCAATAAATAATTGCGTTTGTTCCTTCAAAATGTGTTCCACCTTTGGGTTTTTAACTCTTTCGAATTCTCCTGAGTATTCAGTTAGTTTATCTTTTTCTCATTTATTAGGAGGTGTTACAACCTGTCATTTTTATTTATTTTATTTTTTTATTTTATTTATTTTTATTTATTCATTAATGCATTTTGAACAGTTCATCTTCTGATAGATCTATACTTCATCTAACTTATTCATTATGCTTTAGCAATATCATCTAAATAGATTCATTATTTAATCCTATAATTAACCCCTTAAAATTATAAATTAACCCATTAATGACAGATATGTTTCTAGGTTAGCAGACATTTGTGTGATTCGAAACATTTTTCAAATAAGCTATCCCTTTCTAGCGGAACACTTGCTGATATATCCGGATCTGAGGGAGGAAATAGTGGCCATAGGTAATGTTTGTTTACATTATTTTTTTTTTTTTTACATTTTTTTTCTAAGGTATAATAAACTACTTATATAACATTGTGTAAAACAGCAATAATAATTAATTGTTTTCAAAGATTAATTGTTTTTTGTAATTTTAATTGTATTTTTCAAAGATAAATTAATGAAAGGAGATTAAACCTAGATAGCAGAAATATAAATACTTTTTTTTTTGCTCTCCTGAAAAATGACAATTTTCACATTCGATAGTCTGATAAGGTAGCAACGACAGCTGTGATTTAACTTTATGATAGTGCTTATCACCTGCCCTGCTTTTAGTAGAAATTAGTTTTAAATAAATATATAAACGTCAAGGATTTCACTCTTAACTATAATTCATTTATAAGCCTACCTCAACTACTAAAAAAAATATAGTGTGTCCTTGCAAGATATATTTTAATAAACTGAAAATTTTAAACATACATTTTGCGAAACTTGCTTATTTTGGCTGAGGAGTTTTAAAACATGAATGTCCCTTTATTACATGGTTTCAAAATCATAAATGAACTCAATACTTAAGATGTAAATACTTCATAAATTTGTGTAAAGGAAAGTCAAAAGTATTTTTTAACCAGTGTTATTCTATAAAAAATGAAATTTCATCAGAAAATGTCAGTTTTATAGAAATAGGTTGAAATTCAATAATTACTTATTGACCTCACTGAATTTTCAATTGAATATGTTATTTTTGAAGTATATGGTTGTTTGTTGATTGTTGATTTTGAAAATTCAATTTTTATGTATGATCATAAAATATAATATTGTGATAGTTATATGTATAGTAATATGTATCCGAGCACGAGCACCTTAAACTATCTTAATCCATTCCTTCGGAAACTCGTTAAGAAACCTAGGTATGATGGTAACATTTATATGGATAACAACAGGAACTAACTGGCCAATCGAGCTGTGAAAGTAGCGCTCTCGCTCCCAAGACGAGGCAAAGCTATTTTAACCTGGATAGATCTAACTAAACTGCTTAAGAAAGAAATTGCATTAAATATTAAATTTATACCTTATGAAATAAAATTTTATTTAAAATAGTATCTCACTACCCATCTGTTATATTATTTAAAAAGCATTATAATTAGTTTTCATTCAATATTATTGATTTCAGTGGTATTGAGAAATTCACTTTACCTCAAAAGCTGTCGGTGACATCTACTAGCAGTCTTTCATCTGTATCCAGTTCTTCATCGTCGTTACCGAGCACCGCAGGTATGTAATAAAACTTTTTATTTAGCGCAAATTATAGCTATTGAATATATATGTGATAAAGATAATGTAAGATTGATATTGTGTCTTTTAAATAAAATAAAAAAATTCTTAAAAATTCAGCCAATATGTGAAACAAAAGTGAAATATACCCTTCTCTAACCCTTTTAAGATTATAAAACTCTTAAAAAATGAGGATTGTATAAAGGAACAGATGAGTTTCACCACTAATTTATTGATTATAATATAATTCTTCATCCAACTAAAAATATAAATATATATAAAAATGAGTTTTATTTTTAAAATGCAGATTAAAAAAAAATAATTTTCCTTTGTTGGAGTTATAAAGACTTTACTAAGCTAACAACTATACAATTAGTTAATTAGAACTATATAGTTTCTTTCAGTATCATTAGCAGATTTTAATTCTGACCTCCCCCTTCCCCACCACTTCTTCAAAAATTTATCAGCAAAACTTATGACTTTTTGCATTTTTCGTTTTGTAGCTTACTCCACACTAGAGACATACCAAAGTTTCGGTTTCGGCTGAAAATTGGCTAAACATTCGACCAAGCCAAAATTCCTGTTTTGTGCATTCCTGTTTGATATCCACGAGAAGGGAGCGTGACTACACGATTTCAACTTGTAAGCTCAATCTCATTCATGGCCTTTAGCACCCTTTAATTAAATATTGTGTAGTATCTGTTATTTTAGTTAACTACACTTGAATTATCATTCAATGACCTATGGATTTATCTATTACTTTCAGTATACTTTTAATTGATCATATACTTTAAGTTAGATGTGATAACAAAAATGTGATAGTGATAAACATGGACGTGCTATGTAAATTACGTCAAGTCTTAACATGTAAAGAAAGCATTCTTTTCATGCAGAATTCTTTACGTTGAGTGGAAAGAATAGTCATTGGAGAAACCCGACATGTCCACAGATTCAAATCAATGGAAAAGAGAATAAAATATTTTAGTCAGTAACCTTGTCATGTGGTAGTGGTAGGTTTCATTTTTTGTTCCTACATAAGATGTGACTCAGATGCAAAAGCCATTCGCATTGCCAAGTTTCGATCCTGGCAGTAACTAGCACACCTCTCTTACCACTCTTCTGTACCAAACCCTCATATTGTATGAATACTTACGTTAAATTACTGTTACTATATTAGCTTGTGTTGATGCTATTGCTAAACTAGACATGTTGCACACTTACATGTATTATATATGCACTCCTAAAAAAACGACGGTAAGTTAGGGCTGCGCTTCGTGATGTGAGGTGATGTTACGTGACGTGAGTTTTTGTGTACATCAGAATAGAAAGGAGGAGGCGAATGTTGAGCCGCAGGGTGAGGTGGCGCAGTTTTAGAGCCACCTTGAGCTGCGGAGGTTTGTGTTCCTGGTGCAGTTTGTCACAACCTACGCCACGCAGGTGAAGTGAAAAATGGAAGGAAAATTAATTCAGTGGGGTCACCTGTGGTGAAGTGGTTAGCATAGAAACTTACTATACTAAAGGTTGCGGGTTCGCGCCCTAGGATTTTTTTAAAGGGAGTAAAAAATCCTGGGCTATGCCATCCCTCAGATAGGAAGTAAAATGGAGGTCCCAACCTGTACAATGTCAGGTACTCGTTAAAGATACCTATCCTAATTATAACTGGATAGGCGAAATTTAGGGCTCCCACAGTAGCATCATTCGATCAGCCTTAGTAGCATAAATGGGCGTTAAACAGATTACAAACAAATAAATATGCATTATTGAATTATATAATTATTTATTTTTACCTTATGAAACACTTCTGCTAAATCTCTCCCATCACATCCTTTTCAGTTATAAACGGCTCTCATTACCTTTATTAAATCACAGCTTTTTTCAGTTGAGATCAGGACCAAACTAAGCATTTCTAAACTGGCAACTTCCAGAAGTAACATAGCTGGAGTGTTAGTTAGTGAAACATGAAAAGTGCATTTATTTATTTTATTTTATTTTTTATTATCCTTTTTAAAGATCAAATTAAATAGCAAGTTTAATGAAGTGTTTCTTGCAATAATGTTGTTATTAATTGATCATGGGAAGTCTTATATAAAATCTTGCACAATTACGAACTCTACTTCACCACCTGCGCGCATTCGGCTTTATCCCTGCTTTCCTGCGTCCCCTCACGTCACGGAGCTGCATTCCAACTTAGGCCCGGCCTAATTCAACTATTTTTTTAACTATTTATAAAAAATATATATAAATATACAATCTTAATAAGTTCAAATAATTTAATATGATCCATCAGTTTAATGAATGGATGAATGCAAATCCCATTGATTAAATTAATTGTTAATCATTTATTTTTTCGCTTACTTGCAGTGAAACTTCAGCAGTCGTTGAATAAATTTCTGGTTCCTCAAGTTTCCGATCTGAAGAAGCAGGTGGATTACAGGTGTAAGGGCAAAGTATGCCAATGTTTTTGTTCCAAATTCGTGGCTTGTTTATTGAAACAACCCTTGCCTTCAAGATGCATCACTCCTGAAATGTGAGAATAAAAAAAAAATATTTAGCTTTGTATTTATTAGACAGTGCTTACCAAGTAGTTTGCTATTTAGATAGTTTTTAGTGTATTATTTTGCAATTTCTCACAACCTTAATTTTATTATGATCTCGGCTATATGTCTAAAATTAGAGAGAAAAAAAACATAACTTTAATAAAATTTGATATGAATAATACAGTACTAATGATAATTATCACTTATTGGCAATAACTATTCAAAATTATCTATGTATAGGTTCTAGTAGATCTCATTCGATTTAATTTTTCTAGATTGAGCAGTTCATCTGAAAACTTAAAAACTGATTCCCAGGAATTTACCGATGGACAGCATGTAAGTATTATTATTGTTTTGTCTAAATCATTTTTTTTCTCGATAAAAAATCCAATACTTTCCCAAATTTTATCATGTTTAAGTAACACATTGTGTATAGATTTTTCATTACTCGTTTGTTAAACGAACATGGTTGTAACAATTTTATATCAGTCTATAAAAAATTTAAAAATTATTGATTCCTTTTTCCCAGTAAATAATATTGAGCTGCATATATCTAACTTATCTCCTATAAATTGCTTTCACTAGTTTTTAATATTATTGTTTTCTATCATTGCTTTACTGGTTTTTACCAATTTATCCCTCTTTCAATTTTCAAGCTCTGGGTTTATTTAAATCATTTAAACTTTTTCAGGAAACCAACAACAAAACTCTGCCTAAAAAACATAAATCAGAAGTTCCAGTTATATCTGAAGAAGTTTCAGATGAATCAAAGTTTCCCTGTAATAGTAGTCGTTCTAGTATATATATTCCTACATGTAAGTCATATTGATATACTTCTTTTTTTACCTAGATATTTTAAATTAAAATAAAATTCTTTATATAATTTTCTCCCTTTTCCTTTTTCATGATTAGCAGCTACCAGAACTGGAAAAAAGTATTTTATATAAAAATGCATGAAGTATTCCATATCTTAAATACAAAAGAATCAAATACAGTCGACTCCGCTTAATTGGGCCATCGGATAATTGGGACCACCGCTTAATTGAGCCATTTTTAATAAAACGGAATCAAATATAGGTAAAATATCACCGCTTAATTGGGCCAAAACTTTCTCGAACTTAATGTAAAAAACTATGAGACCCGGTGTCAATTGAATAACTTAAGTATCTGAGACCACGCCTGTTTCTCAACCAGAAGCAAGAAACCGCATCAAAAAGGTTTGTCGCTTTTTTTTTTTTTTCACAAAAAGGAAGTGGAAAAAGTCCTTAGGCGTCCTAAAGAAGTGTGCTAATTATGTTGATCGTAAGTTTACAATGAGTGTGATATTGCACACTTGATTCTTACCTGTTAAAAAAATTGGCGTAAAAACATTTTCTGATTCATTTCTTATTTCGTCTTTATCAGCATAATTTATATTTTACACAAATATTTATTTTAATTTTTTTCATTAAAATAACTTGCATCTTGTATATTTCTTTTATTAAAACACCTATTTAATAAAAATGGATCTTAAGAATTAAATGATTCGTATTATTTTGACCCCATCATTAAATTAATGGATGAGAAAAGTTACACCTAAATGCATCTATTAACTGGGTTTTCCCCCCAAATATATCTAATGTATGACATCAATTATCATTCATGTATGGTAACCCAGTGATTAGGCGGATTTAGGCATTTTTTATTTGCATTGCATTTTTTATTTGCACATACAGGTGGATTCATGGTCTCCACTTTATGGGGTCCTCCACCTAATTGGGACAAAACAAATTTTCCCTTTATGTCCCAATAAAACGTGGTAAACTGTACAAAATACTTGCTATATTATATTGATAATAGTTAGGATGGAAACCTACTAAACCGAAGGTCGTGAGTTCTCTCGACAGGTGGCCCTAGTATTTTTTACAGGAAATAAAAAATCCTTGGCTATACCGTCCTTCGGATGGGACGTAAAATGTTAAAACTGGATAGGCATAATGTAGGACCCCACTATTGCACCATATGATGGTCTATAGTAGTATAATGTTCCTCGCCTTTTAGGCTATACAGTGTTTTCCGGGGCTAGGGGAGAGGGTGGGGGATTTATGCCGAGTTTATTAACTGTCCCCTGGCTCTGGGTTTGAACTGGCTATCTTCAGTTCATCAATCACATGTTGTCAAAGGCAACTCGTATTTCCTAACACGTTAGCCCCCTCGGCCATCTCACCACACAGCATAAAGTGACTTTATATAAATAAATGGGAGTCACCTTCTGGTGTAGTGGTTAGCATGGTAACATACAATACTAAAGGTCCTGGGTTCGATAGCCCTAGGATTTTTAAAGGGATTAAAAAATCTTTGGCTAAGCATTCCCTCAAATAGGACGTAAAACGGAGGTCCCGAGTCTGTACTGAAGTATTCTTATACTAAATAATAATCTAACATTATTTGAAATAAACAATTTTATTCATGCACAAAGGTAACCTCCATTATAACAACTCTTTTAATAAAAACATATGGTTTTATAAAAACATATGGTTAATTAATAAATAAACTAGTAGTCAAAACTATTAATAAGAACTTAATTCTTTAACAGATATATCAGTCCTCCCCACTAAATTTTGATAGGGAGAAATTACGAGGAAGCTTTTCAAAGATTAAAAGAAGTTTTGGAAGTAATTAGGCAGAACGGCTTGCGCCTTAACAAAGAAAAGTGTAAATTCTTTCAAAAAAGTATTAATTACATGGGTCATACAATTGATGAGCATGAACTGCATAAAACCAAAGAAAAGACAGAAGCACTGAAAAATTCTAAACCCCCTTCAAACATAGGTGAACTCCGAACATTTTTAGGATTCGTTAATTATTACAATAGATTTATTCTGCATCTTGCTACACTTTTGACTCCTCTTTATAAATTATTGAAACAAAATACAAAATTTCTATGGAACAAGGATTGTGAAAAAGCGTTTCAGCAAGTAAAGTCTGAAATCATGAGTGAAAAGGTCCTTTGCCATTACGACCCATCGTTACCAATCATTCTAGCCACAGATGCATCACCTGTCGGTCTTGGGGCCGTCCTTTCACATCGATTAAGAGATGGAAGTGAGAGACCAATTGCCTTCGCATCTCGTACACTAACAAAAAGTGAATAGCGCTATAGCCAAATCGATAAAGAGGCAACTGCAATATTTTGGGGTCAAGAGAAATTTATGCACTGTTGTTACGGTCATAAATTCATAATCGTCACAGATCATAAACCTCTAATCTCAATTTTTAACCCTTCAAAAACACTCCCAACTCTCTCTGCACAACGAATGTTCCATTACGCACATTTTCTATCAGGTTTTCATTATATAATTGAATATAGGGGTACTAAAGAACATGTTAATGCTGATTATTTTTCCCGTTTCCCCCTTGCATTGGCCAAAACAGACAATAACCTTGACCAATATGCAAAATTTCAGCTGAACCAAATTTCAGTGTTGCCTGTATGCAAAAAAGTTATCTCGGAAGAGACAAAAAAGGATGCTGAGCTTAGTAATATTCTAAAAAACCTTTACAGTGGAGAAAGCGTTGAAAAGTTTGGTTTTCATGACAACGAGCTATCTCTTCAAGATGGATGTTTGCTCAAGAGTCCGAGGGTCCTCATACTGAAAGCATTGCAGAAGAGAGTTCTACAAGAATTACACACTGGACACTTAGGTATGTCGAAGATGAAGGATTTGGCACGTTCGTATTGCTATTGGAAAAACATTGACAGGGACATTGAAGATTTGGTGAAGAAATGTATGAATTGTTGCATGAATCGAAACAATCCAGCAAAAGTTCCTCTTCACCCCTGGGAGGAAGCGACAGGGCCCTTGGCATAGAATTGATATAGATTTTGCAGAACCAGAGTGGGTTCCCTGATTGGGTCCCTGATCCCATCCTCGTCGCCACTGAAGTATTCTTATACTAAATAATAATCTAACATTATTTGAAATAAACAATTTTATTCATGCACAAAGATAACCTCCATTATAACAACTGTTTTAATAAAAACATATGGTTTTATAAAAACATATGGTTAATTAATAAATAAACTAGTAGTCAAAACTATTAATAAGAACTTAATTCTTTAACAGATATATCATGTACAATGTCAAAGTAATGTACTCGTTAAAGATCCCTATCCTAATTATACCTGGATAGGCGAAATTTAGGACTCCCGCTGTAGCATCATCCGATTAGCCTTTGTAGCATAAATGGAGGTTAAACAAATAAATGAACATTATTGAATTACATAATTATTTATTTTTATCTTATAGAAACACTACTTCTAAGTCTCTCCCATCACATCCTTTTCAGTTATAAATGGCTTTGATTAGCTTTATAAAATTGCAGCTTTTTTCAGTTGAGATCAGGACCAAACTAAGCAGGCTACTTCCAGAAGTAACATAGCTGAAGTGGCATTTTAACAATTAGCAGTTGATTTAATAACTTATTAAACTAATGACACCTTGCAAAATATCTATACAAAGATTTTACTCTAAGCTACCATTGTTGGAAATATTAGTTGAAAAAAAAAATTAAAAATATTTCAATATCACAACAACTATTAGACACATTGATAACTACTATAAAGGAATACTTGTTTCCATGATATACCACTATCGCAAATTAGTGATTTCTTGTTTTTTTGGGAACAAATGTTGCTTTTTGAAATACTGTATCTTGGGAACTACTCTACCTACAAATCTCTATTACGATTTTTTTACTATTATTTTGACTTTAGTAATAGTTTATAATAATTGTATTAATAGTTTATTAAAAGTATTCACAATGGTTTTTGTTGGATACAGTTTGGTAACGCTTTTGAGCGCGGCCTTTTTTGACAGGTTATGTGACTCTAATGTAAGTGAAATCTTATTGCTTCCTTTTTAGTTAAAAAGGGCCTTTTGATTAGCTTTATTCAATTCCAGCTTTCAACTCTCACTCTAAAGAGATAAATTAAGATCCATTCAGTTAAGATCGAGGCAAATTAAATGGCATCATATTGGCCACTTACAGAAGTAACATAGCAGAAGTAGTAATGATAGTTTTAGTGATAAAACAGAATAGGAAAAAAAAGAAGAAATTTTTTTCTTTCTTTTTTTCCTAACAAAAAGGCAAATATGCTGAAAAAATCAGTGGCAATCCTCAAATTCGTTTTCAGTACCCTCATTAATATAAAAGTATGAATGATATTTTGAGTAAATGATTTGATGAGTGTAAAAAAAATATATTTTTTTTTTTTTTTTTTTTTATATGAGTATTTAAAATAGAATTACATATAATATATTTATGATGATTTTGATTTAAATTATTTTATTTTCTTTACTGACCTGGTCTGTTAACAACTACCTTCCTCTCATATTGTGAGTGGTTCTTATATTTTACTGGTTGGATTCATATTTCAGTATTAGTGCAAAATGAAATTTTTTTTTTTTTTTTTTTTTTTATCCCTTTTAAAGATCAAATTACATTAAAAGTAAAACTATTAAAATCTTAAACTTATGTTGTAATGCCTATTTTTATATTTGCCTTACAGTAGGCTAAAAACTTAGTTCAGCACAAAATTTTAGTTATCATAAATTTGGAAATGATGGATTAATAAATTCAGTATTAAAATAAAATTAAGCCAGTTGATCTATTCCATGCTAGATTTATACCTATAACAGGTAGATAAATTGTTTTGAAAATAAAAAAATAATTATAACAACTGTTTTTGCAGGCACCAATTTACCAGTATTTGCTAAATGGCCTGGTAACTCATGGTTTTATCCTGGTATCGTTGAAAATGCTGACGAAGACACGTGGCACACAAGCAGCCACTTAGAAGTCAAATTCTGCGATGGTACCGTAAGGAAAACAAGGACTACAAACTTGTTCCCTGCCTATTTGCTTCCGTCCAAAACAGAAGTTACTTACGAGAAAGATGGGAATAGTGAAACTATCATTATTACCTCAGTTAACAGGTAACAGAAATATATTACTATAATATAGTAAGTACATTATAGTTAAAGAATTATAAGTATAAAGAAGTGTATTATAGTTAAAAGGCTATTAATTTTATCATTGCATAATTTTGTTTTATGGAGTTTATGCTTGAGTAATTGATAAAAGGATATAATATAAAAATGAGCACATTTATGATTTGCGAAAGAGAAAAAAAATTTGGATTGTTGGCATTGTAAAACTGCAATTCAAATAATCTACCTACGAACAGAGACTTGACTTTCTGTTACTAAGGTTCATTCATTCACTATTCATATTTTATTCAATTACTTAAAGCTAGTAGATCTACTTAAAATAACTAATCCTATCTATTATCCCCCTATACTTAAAAAACAAAACTAAAATATAGCAACTGCTAGTGTATAAATCTCAGTTAACCCAGTTAACAAATTCACTACTTTTCTTTTCAGGCTCCCAAATAACGAATTATTGCTGGTGTCTGAATCAGGTGAATCTATACCTTTCCAAAAAATTTGTTTCTCCAGTGCTCACTACAAAGAATTTTTGAAAGAAAATAGCGCTGTTCTAACTCCAAGAAAGACTCCGAAGTTTTCCATTAGCATAGGTAATCAATCAATTGACTAATATTTAGTGATCTAGATTAGAATAGTAAACGATAAATTTAACTCTGTTAATTTTTGCCAACTGTTTTCTTTACGACAGGGTGATTAATTGTCAGGATTTTCAGTCAAAAACATTTTTTATTTGGAAAGCCGTTTCGATCCAAGCAAGTGGATCTTCATCATGGCTAAAATAAAGACAAACATATGAGCAACATGTAAAATATTAAGATGATAATTAATTGCTTATCATATAAATATTGAATATAGATGGTAGCAATAAGAAGTAACAAAATGATGGAAACGAAATCCTCCTGGTATGTTAACATGACATGGGTACCTTAGAAATCTGATAATTATATAAAAGGTAGTAAAATTATAAATGAATAAATAGCTGATTAATGCGATAAAATAAAATATGATATTTACCATGTTAATTACATGATAAACAATTAATTATCATCTCCCAGCATAGATACTTTACATGCTGCTGACATATTTGTCTTTATTTTAGCACTGACAAAATCCACAAGTTTGGATCGAAACGTTGGCTTTTCAAATAAAAAATGTTTTGACAGAAAATCCTGACAATTAATCATTCTATTTTAAGTTTTTTTACTTTCACTTACCTATATATGAAATATATAGTAAGTGGAAGTATTGCGATCGTGAAAATTTTCGACTTCCGGTTTTCAACGGAAATACCCGTTTTGGGGTCCCCTGAGTCGAAATAACCAAGTCCCGCAAAATGGTCTGTGTGTGTGTGTGTGTGTGTGTGTGTCTGTGTGTGTGTGTGTGAACAGACTAGCTCAAAAACTATAAACCGTGCGATCCTGAAATTGGGTATTTAGTGTAGGTATATGCCCGCGATGTGATAGCATAAATTTCATCAAAATTACTTGAAGGGAGGGGGTACTTTATTTAATAACTTTTTAGGTTTTTTTCGATTTTCTCAAAAACGGCTCTAACGATTTTGATTAAACTGAGTATTTAATCTATTCATATGCCTGAAATATGACTGTAAAAATTTCATTAAAATTGATCAACCGGAGGGGGGACTTTACTTAATAAATTTTGTATCATTTTCACATGTTTTTTTTATTTACTCAAAAACGGTTTTAACGATTTTGATAAAACTTGGTATTTGAAGTATTTATATGCCAAAGATGTGATATCCAACATTTCATCACAATTGATCAACCGGAGGGGGGACTTTACTTAATAAATTTTGTATCATTTTCACATGTTTTTTTTATTCACTCAAAAACGGTTTTAAAGATTTTGATCAAACTTGGTATTTGATGTATTTATATACCAAAGATGTGATAACCAACATTTCATCACAATTGATCAACCGGAGGGGGGACTTTACTTAATAAATTTTGTATCATTTTCACGTGTTTATTTTATTTACTCAAAAACGGTTTTAACGATTTTGATCAAACTTGGTATTTGATGTATTTATATGCCCGAGATGTGACTGTAAAAATTTCATCAAAATTGATCTACGGGAGGGGGGACTTTACTTAATAAATTTTGTCCAATTTTCACGGGGTTTTTTTATTTACTCAAAAACGGCTTTAACGATTAACAAAAATAAGATATGAATGTAGAAGAATGTGTGACTTAGGGAAATGATATTTAGCAAAACACGTCAATTTCTAATCTAAGTAAGTTGGTAAGTGAAAGTTGTGTGTTGCGCGCACGCACCAGATTTTTTTTTTTTTTAAATTGGTTTTTTTATTGGGTGATCACCGCGTACGCCTTACACTTGTGTACTCTCAGTTAATAATGATCCATTTATTGCATCCCAAAACCTCCAAGCTCACATCACGAATCTTAAATCAAAATCAATCCCAACAATTTAACTTTAGTCTTTATCATAAGCCCAAGACCTACTGCCCAACTGTATCCTTTAATTATTCTCTACATGTCATTTTCGAACAGATCTGCTACTTAGGACTCCACCCGGACAGACGTTTACTTGGAATCTTTATCAAGATTGAAACGATCAGAAACTGCTTGACGTTACTTTTTATTACATTACTTACACAAACACTCAAAATTTCCAATCAAATACAAAAGGCTCATTTATAAATCTGTAACAAAATCTATTTGCACTTCGGGGATTCCACCAAACTATGAAATTCCTCTTGCATCCAATCCTTTCAATGAAAAAACCTATGCGAAATTCTTAACTTTTTTTATTGTCATAAATAAATTATCCATAAAGGCCTTGATCTCCGTTATGTCACCGATTTGACCAGATCCAGATACCTATCCTTTCTTAATAACTCCTCCTCCATTCAACCAGGTTTTTTCCATCCTTTTCTCCTCCTCGATGATGACGTTGGGATCTATTACTGCTGCTAATGTGGGTTGTTTCCCTACATGTCTATTCATGTCATTTTTATTCTTTGTTAACATTTACTAGATGTATTAAGTTTAATAAGTGCTATTTAAAAAATAATTTTTATCCTAATGTAGTGTGATATGATATATAATGTATGATAAGTTGTATTTCATTTTCTTTCAGCTAATGTTCAGCATGGAAAAAGGCCACGTAAGGTTGTAAGGTCTGGCAGTTCTTGTAATTCTGAATCAAAACCTAAGGTAAGTTTTGTTTTCTATTTGAGAATATTTTTTAAAAATAATTAAAATATTAATGTTTAATATGTTACTGTATGGATTTTTTTTTATAATAATTTTATTTCATATTTATAAAATATACATGTTTATAATTGATTGTGGTACTCCCTTATACAATTCATTTTCTTGTTGTCAATTTAATTTAAGACTGTTTTATACAATTGGTAAAAAAAAGAGAAAGAAAAAAACCCAAAACAATGATTAAAATAAAATAAAATACATATCTTTAAATAGAATGAAGTAAATAAAATCATAAAATAAAATAAAATCATTAAATAAAATATAAATGATTAAATAATTTTTACAATAATATATGTTTCGTTCCTTAATGCTCTTATCTACGGGTTGTTGTTTTGGTATAATTTCCTATTTCTGTTATTATTGGGTTTAAGGAGTTTGTGCAAGATTGGAAGAAATTATAGGTCAGTTTATATATGTATTCCTGTATGCTGTCTATATTTAGTTGAGTGCATTTTAGTGTAATACGGGTAGTTGTTAACAATCCTGAGGCATTTGTTCTGGAATACATGTTTATTTTTTATTGATGTTCGTTCTGTTAGTGAAGCTCCATATGGAACAGGCATAAGTTATGATAGGTCGGAGTACCGTTTTATATATGGTGGTTAAATAATAGCCTGCTGTCTAATGTGACCCCTAGGTATATAACTGTTTTAGCAATAGAAATCGAAGTATTGTTTAAAATTATATTAGATGGAATTGTAGGCCGTCGTTTCGTGAAAATTATGGCTTCTGTTTTTTCAATATTTAGATGTAAACCCCATTTTTTGAGGTATTTAGATGTTTTTCTAAAGGATTCTTTGAGCCTATTTATTATTGTGTCAATTCGATATGATGAGGAGAATAATGCTGTATCATCGGCAAAGAGGGCTATGTTAACATTTTTGAATTTTGGAAAATCAATAATGAATAACATAAATAATATTGGACTTATATTATATTATATAATATTGGACTTGAGAGAGAAGGAGGTAGCTTTGAACAAATTTAACAAGGTCCTCGCTTGCGCTACAACTCAAAGGGCAAAGCATCACCCGGCATATGTACTTGGGGGAGTATATATTATTTACTGAAACGAAAAATGATCTATTTGATAAAAATTATTGTATGATTAATATTAAATATCTTGGGATGTTAAGATTTATTAATTTTTGTTTAATATGTTACTGTATAGCTTTACTTAAGGCTAAGATAAGGACCAAAAAGGTTGTTTAAGCATTGTTAAAAAATCATTTTACAACAGACCTATTTTCAGATAAAATTCCTGTTTAATTTATATCTAAAAAGTGTTAGAAAGAAAAAAAATGTGGTTATAACTTAACTATAGCTACTTTATATGTGGTGAATCGTATAAAAGGGATAATTTCTATCAAATCTGGATAATTTCACAGAAATATTTCAATTTTCAAACTTACATCTTTGCTACGTAAGTTAAATTCCTACTTAAAATTTTATTTTTAGAATAAAATAATTATCAGGACAGGGTCAAACCATTGCTGTCATAAATTAATAGAAAATTATTCTGTTATGATGAGGTTGTTCAGGCAAGTTAGGTTTTAATAATAAAAACCTTTCGCTTCCCTGATGATGAAAGTATGGCCTGGTGTTTAATGCTCTTAGTTTTGTTGGTTAATGTATTAAAAAGTTTTAAATAATAAAAGAATAACATGGAAGATATTTAACATAAAGTTTACCTTTGTAATTTAGAGAATAATAGCATAATAAAAAAGGAGAACAAAATAATATGAATGAAGGGAAATAAAGAAAATCCTCTGATATTTAAAGCTTAAACTATAATTTATTAAATACAAATAATTTATTAAATACAAATAATTTATTAAACAAGAAAGAAACTAAAATGATTAAATGAAAATGAAACACAACTTATAAACTATTATAGACAAAAATTATGTTTTAATCGAATGGCCATTAATGAACTATAGAGTAGAGTAATAAACAAATGATTAATAACTATAATACAAAGATATATATAATAGCTAAATTTAGCAATTTGATTTAATGTTAAAAGGTTAAGTCCAATGTTAATAGAATGTTATTTAAAGTCGAAGATTAAACAAAATGTAATGTTCATACATTATTTAAAAAAATAATGATGGAAGTATTTTACTTTAAAGGTCCATCCCGCTGGGAACTTAATCTTCCTCTTCGCTCGTCTTCTAAAATAATGTTTGCAAATGTGCACAATACACAACTGAACACCCTGGGTGAACGAGAATGTAATAAATGTTTTTAAAGAATGTTTTAAGCGTGAGGCGTAATGCTTACTCGGCTGGCGAGAATCAACAGCTGACTGACTTGAAGCGTCTTTTGTTTGTCTCAGAGCGTCTTCGACCAATCACAGACGCCCACGCACATAACAATAAACTAATGCTAATTAAATAGTTAAATACTCGATTGGTATGATATTCAATGTTAAATTTGATTAATTATTGAATTTAGAATTAATTTAAAAATGCTGAACCAAAAATTACACCAAAGAATTATACAAAATGACAAATGGGTTCTCTGAACAGAGGTTGAACCTGGAATCTTTAGCATAGTAGTAGAGTACACAACTCACTGAGCTACCCAACTTCCAAAATCTTAAGGAAAAATAATAATTTTTGTTTTTGTTTCAGGACAGTCAAAATGTAGTAGTAGGGTTCTAGTGTTCGACCCATGATATAGACTTTAGTACTATTAAGCTTTAAAAAGTTTTAAATTAATTAAGCTTAAAATATCTCTGAAATAAATATATTTTTTTTATTGAATTATTTTGTTTCCACCTTCAGTTTAGCTCATCTTCTAAGAAGACTCCCTCCTCTAGGACAAAAGTTACTAAAAGGGGAAGAGGCACTACTGACGGGTCATCGACAGATATGGTCAAAAGTGAAAAGAAGAAGATCAGGTCAGTATTTCTCAACGGCTCAACTCAATTTTTGCATTTCGCATTCAATGAATGCAGAACTGTGGCCTATATAGGCCTATATAGTGGCTAGATCAGAACATGATCTAGAACAGTGGCCCCCAAACAGATGAAAATAAAAAACATTCTCAATTAGTTAAAATTTTAGTGCACAATTTATTAAATCAAAATTTATGTTATAAATTATTTCAACTGTAATGTTAAGAAAATTGAAAAAATAATTTTAGTTTAATACTTTTTTTTTTTTTTTTTATTCTGTGCCCAGAAGGGGGCACAGGAGGCTTTCATTTCAACAGACGGGGCATGGTACAAAACAGTTCGGGAACCACTGATCTAGAAATTTGAAAAAAACAAAATAGTTTTTATAACCTAATATTGACTTAATTTAATAAACTATTTTTACATTGCTTCTTTTACCAGTTAATAATTATTTTCTTATTTCACTAGGGGTTCCAGTCAAAAGAAATCTAATATTGAAGCGAAAGTTAAAGAAATGAGTACGCCTCACCTTGGTAAGAACTAACATACTTTTTTTTTTTTTTGGCTTTAAGATTTTAACCAAATCCTATCTAGATAGATGTATCATACTTTAATAAGTTTGATAATGAATGAATCAAAAATGAATTTTATTCTGGTACAAATATCTATCTCCTCAGAATAATTGAAGGGGTAGGGGCAAGTGAGGAAGGGCATGATACTTGATGAAAATAAAATACATTCTCACTTATTATTTCAATTAACTATAGCGGGGCAAAATAGTGCCAAACAACATTTTTAACAAAAATAAACTGTAGCTGCAGTCTGCTGTATATTACGTACGACTATATGTCTATGATGGAAATGCCATCTAAATATGACTATGTAGAGCCTCTGTAGTCATATTTAGGTGGCATTTCCATCATAGACATATAGTCCTACATAATATATAGCAGACTGCAGCAATAGTTTATTTTAGTTAAAAATGTTGCTTGACACTATTTTGCCCCGACCCCTTTAATTATAATGTTGCAAAATCAAGAAGTTACATTTGCCTGACTGATGTAGTCTTTATAGATAATAAAAATTACAAGATAATTAAATTATTAATAATTAAAAAATAAATTTGACGCATGATGGTGATCATTCGTAATTTAAATTAATGTAGGTGGCCTAGGGATCTTCTATGCTAAGTGTACTAGTTGAGTGCTACCAATGGGTAGCTTCTCATCATGCTATTTCATGACATGATATTTTCTTATTGTTAGCTTATTTACTAGATATATTTTGCAAATACAGTTGTAAATTTCAATAAATTAAAAAAAAAAAAATTAATGTTACTATAGTTTAGTGGTTTGATTATAAAGTTGGTGGAGCAATAATTTTTTGTTGCAGAAAATTAGGTTTGGGGATTGGCGAGTAGGGATAGGTAGGGCATTCCAGATGGAGGTAGCACGTATGTCAAGGATTTACTGAAGGATATAGTTTTGTAAGACGGTATAGGTATACACTTCAATTTAGGATCTTGTATTTAAACTTTGGATATCAGACGTGGAGCAAGGTGCTTGAGAATTTAGCGATGTTTTTTGGCTTTAATGCACATTTAAGGACATGGAAAACACCGAGAAGGTACTGTCGCTGGAAAGAGATTCATTTGGAATTATTATGGTTTCAGATCGATGAGACAAGAGTGTAAGGAATAGGGGAAAAAGCTTGTAAGGATAAGGGAAGTTTTTAAAGTTAGTAGAGTGGAATCTTATGAAGATGGAATATAATGCTTTAGAGAAGGAAAAGAACAGGATAAGGACTGATAATTTTGTTTATCTTTTGCCGATTCAAGTCTCAATTTCTCTCATAATGTCATCTTATTTTCAAATTATTGCTATACCACATATAATAGAATCTTGATATTTTGCATGCTTTTTACTTTCACTTACGTGTTTATGAATATAAGTAGTAAGGGAAAGTATTGCGATCATGAATAATTTCAACTACCGCTTTATAAAGGAAGTACATGTTTTGGTGTCCCCTGTGTCCAAATAACCAAGTCCTTGAAATGTTCTGTGTGTGTGTTATGGGTTTAATGAGAATCAAGTGTTCTTTAATATCAGGTTGGTTTTATCATGGTAGAAATGTTCTGATGGGCCTTTAATGGCAAAGGAATATTTTCCATTACCTATAAAGTACCTTTGATTTAGTTTATTTGAAAAAATTAACTGTCTGCTATTATGCCTAGTAGTATGAAATAAATCAATAAACATACAGAGGAGAATAATATAAAAATGTTTCACCAAGATTTATTTCAATTTCTGTTAATGAGTATATGAATAATATATCATTGGAAAGCTGAGACTTCAGAAAGAATAATATTCAATTTATAATGTTGTAAAATGTATATATGTCTGAAAATCCAACATAACTACTTTAATATTAGATACCCATGTTCCGACTACGCAAAAACTCTTTCGCATGTGCAGTACGCCTTGAATAACTACCCATCGTTTTCAAGTAAAGGCTTTATGCGCATTTGAAAGAGTTGTCGTGTTTTAAATGCTTCTTTGAAGATACCTATTAAACGGATATTTGCTTCAATGGTAGCTAAATGACGTGCAGTCTAAAGGCAGTCCTTTGATGCGCCAATGAGAGCTACTAAAGTCCACTGTGAGTGGGGTCTAGTGCTTTAGTCACACATGGGCCCACTTAGTCGTGGATGTGGTGACCTGTAGGGATGGTTAGGAATGTGATAGAGACCTGAGACCCTTGGGTAATTTACAATTACATGTTAGAATGATAATATTTTGGATATATGTAAATCAAAAAAACCAAAGAATAGTCCCATAAATAACAACTAAAAAAATTGAGATAAAAACTTTTCAACTAGCACTATGAACTGTGCTTGGTATTAAAAATTAACAACCTAGTTTTTAATTAATGGATTCCAAATAATAATTATTAATAATAATAGAATTAGAGGTGAGTAATATGATCTTTATGATAGGTTGATTGATAGTCAGGAATTTCAGTTATCTTTTTTTTTTTTTAAAATATCCATGCCATGTAAACATGAAAGTGGGATTTGGTTTCCATCATTCTGTTACTCCTAGTTGTTACTATCTATAGTTAATAATTACATGATAAACATTTAATTGTCATCTTGTAGCATAGATACTCATATATTTAGCCCTGATAAAGATCCACATGTAGGTATCGAAACGTTGGCTTTCCAAAATAAAAAAAAGATAATTATTTTACTTTTTTGATGGTTATCAATTATTATAACCGTTACCCGAATCTCTAAATATCTTTTAGGAGTTGAATCAGAAAAAAAAGAAGTTGTTAGAAAATTGTGCTTAGAGACAGAGACACCTGGTTGTTCCTATAAAGATAGCAAAGATGTCAAAAAATTAGACTCCTCAGAACAGTCGCTCTCTACTGATACAGAATCATCAGGGTAACAAAAAAATTTGCTTTCATAATTTTATTAGTAATTGTTCTTTGATAAATAATATGAATTTTTCGTCTGTTTGAAGGGACCATAAAATAGTTATCGATGAAATAACTTGTACAACTTTAGATGAAGAATTGATAATCGATGTATCGAGAAGAACTTTTAGAACAAAGTCTAGCTTAAAGAAGACAACTACATGTAAACTTTTATTAAATCTATTGTGTTGTTAGATAAATTTTATTTTATTTATTTTTTTTTTTTAATATTATTATTTATCTTAGACGCTCCTAAGAACCAAGAGATGTTGAGTAAATTAGGGCCACTTCCGGAAATAGAATGTTTTTCGACATATAATTTTGTATTGACTCATTCTAAGAAGAAGGAAAGGCCAATGCGGAAACTTACAGATGAAGAGTCGTTTAGCGAAGAAGGAACTGATTGTAAGTGATTTTACTTTTATTAATTTAATTTGTTTAATATTGCATTCATAGTTAATTGACGCCTTTATTTTTTAATTGATTTTAAAAATTTTGCCCAAAAAAAAACTTTTATTTAAAAAATATCTTTATCGCATATAACTGAAGTTAAATTAAGGCAGTAACTTAATTTTTTACCTTGAATTAACTTCTGCTTTGATTGTTGTTGCTTCCATTTTTATTTCATTGACGTTAGTTTAATTGTTATTATTTGTTTATACTTTAAAATATTTAACCCTTTTTTTTATCTATCTTCATTTTACCTCATCAATGTTTGGGGATCATTTTGCCCATTTCATGTAAGTATGAATTGAATGAACAATTTTAATGGAAGAGGAAAGATTGAATCACGAAACCCTTTTCTCTTTATAAATTTACTAAATTTTAATAATAAACTACATGGTGATATTTGGCTTATCTGAGTAATTAAAATATTTATGTGTTCATAAATGTGAAACATAAATGGATATAAATTAAGATTATGACATTGTAGAATGTAATGTGATGTTTTTGATATAATTGTAGTCTTGAAAATGGCAAAATGGGCCCGTAACGTTGTCGAGGTGAAATAAAGATAAACGGTATAAAAAATTGTTAAATATCTATCTTCAATTAGTAAATCAAACAAAACTAATAATATTATAACCCAAAATAAAGTAATTTCAACAGTTTATTATTATTTATTTATTAGTTGAAGATTATTACGAAACAGACATCCCTTTTGACTACCTTTGGTTGAGGGAACAGATCATATCAGGTGGAGGAAAAGTGTACAAAAGCTTGCTGGATATTCAAAAAGAAGATTACGCTTCTACCGTTCTCATAGCAGATAATATCTTTGAAACGCCAAATTACTTGTTGGCCGTATCGCTGGGGATCCCAATCTATAGGCATGATTTGATTATTAACTGTTGTATTAAGGTAAGTGCTTATTTATAACTGAAATTATTAATGTTTTGTTTATTTAATATTTATTTTTATATTGTTCTTATCCAAGGTCCCGATTTTCATGTCAAAGCCTTGCATTTTTCTCTTTTTTTTTTTTTTTCATTACTTTTATGAAGTCAATTCCATCATTTTTAGATTCATAGCGAGTCTTTTAGCTTATTATAAATTAATTTTTATTTTTTAGTAATCTTCACTAGTGTGCCTTCTAGACCCCTTTTTTACTACCATGTAACATTTCTCTTTACCTCAAATTTCAAATGTAATGTAAAAAATAAAATAAAACTCAAAATTGCAGAGTATGTGAAAATAAAATAAAAGGCATCAAATAAAATCTTATTGTCAAGAGTGTGATATGTCGCTTCGTCCAATGTCATGTATTGAAATGTAATTCACTATTAAAAATCATTTAAATTATTTATGATATAATTGTTTTTTTTCACACTAGCGAGCGATGAGAGGAAATTTCAATGAGATATGGGGGAATTGTTATTCCGATTCTTAAATCCTTATTAATGTTCAATTATTTTATTGTTTAATTATTGTTATGCTTTTCTACTTTTATCATACAATCCTGGATCAACAGAGAATTATTTTCTTAATTTTATACATTAAAAATAAAACAAGGAAAAAATGTCACTTAAGAGGTTTCGCACTTAGGCCAAAAATGTGACTTAATGATCAATATTATTATTAGATACAAAAGTTTGTGTTTGTTTATTCAACATCATTTAATGCTACCATGGCTAATCGGACAATGCTATAGTGGGTATAATTAGGATAGGAATCTTTAGTGAATAACTAACATCGCTCAGGCATGGAAGCATCATTTTATGAACTCTCCGAATTAAATAAAATTATAGAAACCTGCAAGGCTACGAACCCTCAATCTTGGGTTAGTCGGATATCATGCTGACCGCTACCCCACATTCATAAGTTTTCTGGAAGGGATAAAAGTTTAAGCACTCTTTTCAATTAAGTTAAACCTAAGCTTAAAAAGTATTCCGCTCATAGGGTACTGCTGAAGCTAGTCTCTCCTTCACCAATGTTCCCACTCATTTATTTAATGATTTACTCTCAGATTAGTATTTTTTATTTGTTGCAGGAAAAGCATATAAAGGAAATGATTTGCCATGCCATGAAAATGCCTAATGGAAGATCGATAGACACAGGCGAGTGGGTCGATGCATCGTCCCGTTGTTCCTTGAAGGGCTATTGTTGTATTTTATCCCTAAATGTCAATACTAGCACTTTGCAATTTTGGAAAAGGTTACTGCTAAATGCTGGTGCAATAGTGATGGATGGTGATAAAATAAAAATTAGTAAGTAAATAATAAATAAAGGGATTGATCAGAAACATAAATAAACGAAAAAGAAGCAATATAGCTATTTGTACAGTGCAACCTCATTTATCTGGACTAACTGAGACCAAGGGCGATCTGGACAATTGAAAATCCAGAAATATGGATAATGAAATATAAACAATTACAATAAACAAATCCTCAACTTAGCAAATTTTAATTTACTATGATAAAAAAAGAATATTATACATCCAAGAAATAAAATAACTTTTCATTTCTAAAGATCCAATTCTGCACCCTGCGTCTCACTCAATTAAATATTATAATAAAAAAAGAAACATTTCAGTAAAAATTATAATCACATTTTTGCTTTTGAAGATAAAAATTGTTATATGTGTGAAAGTTTACTAAAATAAAAAGAGATACGAATCTGGTATGGGGATCAAAATAAACAAGGGCCGAATGAACTAGGTTCTACTAAATTATGTTGAATTTATATTTAGTCCAGTATATAATTCAAGATCATTCTATCAAAAGTTAATAGATCCCTTTATTAAATAATAATGATGATTAAAGTGCTCTAATGTTAGCAACATAACTTATGAGGAACCTGCATACTAAGGGATTAATCGTAGTATGACTCTTTTAGGAATTTGACAAAGGGTACTCTTCCCTCATGCCATTGTCTTGAAATGTTATTCATCTTATTCACTGTTCGTTGATTTAATCTTTTTTATTTGAATAAAGATTTCAAGTTTTGGAAAATTTTAAATCTAAATATTGTTCATTTTAAAAACATATATCTTTCACTATCAAATAGGCTTTTGCTTTTTCTGTAAAAGATTAACTTACATAAATTTGATTCCCCTTATCATAGTTTTCTAAAAGTGGATTTATTGACTTCTGCTAGAACACTCTATAATCCTAGTTGTAAATCACTATGTTAATATAATAAAAAATGACTAGGTTAATATAATAAAACAGGAACACGAGAATAATAAGATCCAGGTGGCTTAAGCTAATAATATTTCAATAAAATTGTTTTATTGAAGATAAAAAAACAATTTCAAGATGTTTCTTGCCTAACCAACATGATATAACCCGTTGATTAATTCAATTTCTTGTCCAAACCAAACTGTCTGAAGAAATCCTAAATTTATTTTATATTTTGTTTAAGATAGAGAGAGTCACAAATTTAGCTCTTTGTATGACATTCCATTAAATAACTAAACACTTATTCATCATCATCATTGGTGGCGCAACAACCCGTCACCGAGTCTGGGCCTCCTCCAAAAGCTTCCGCCAGTTGGTTCGGTCTCTTGCGGCAGATCTCCAGTTTCGGGTGCCCAGAAGAACCCGTGCATCCGCTGCAACGAAGTCGACCCACCTTACATAAGGCCGTCCCACTCTCCGCTTGCCATGGAGCTCTCCGTTCAGCATCTTCTTTGGAATCATGCTCTCCTCCATCCTGACCACGTGTCCTGCCCATCGAAGTCTCCCGAGCCTGATGAATTTAACCACGTCGATGTCACCATACAGCTCTAAGAGCTCCGAATTCTTCCTTCTTTTCCATATGTCTCCCTCACGAACTGGACCAAAAATTCTTCTCAGTAATTGCCTTTCAAATACCAGTAGCATGGTCTCAACACTTATTAACAAGTATAAAGTGGTGAGAGATAGCAGTAAAAAGAATTTATAAAAACAGTATGCTAAACTTTTTTATAGCCAATGTTAGCCAATAGATGTCTTTAGGCAGAGAATGATGGAATGATAAATAACCTCAGCTGCAAATACAATAGTTTTATACAATTTTATCGTTTTTAGCAGCATCCTGGAATCATCTTTATCCTTTTTAAATAAATGAACAACTATTATTATTCATCAGAGAGTTTTTTCTGCCTAATTTCTTTATTTTATTATTTTTTAAATCTATGAAATCTATAAAGTACTTTTTATCGACTCAATTAGGCGATTTCGTAAAAACCAATGTTAAGCAGGACCAAAACAATGTTTAATAGTACTAGATGGAGTTGATATCACTCAGGCTTTAATTTGATAGAATAATTTGATAATCACGTTAAAAAAAGAAGAGAAACAATTAAAATAAATGGGATTTTGTAAGTGAAATGTGAATACATTTAATGAAATTATCAATCAAGAGAGAAGAGAAAAACATGGCTGGTTATTTTCATCAATTTTCCTGTTTACCTTACAGAAGGCTGCAATAACTTTTTCATACCGACCGATGATTTAAAAAAAAATAATTTAAAACTTTTTATCTGGATTTTTTATAAATCGTTTGACGATTTTTATCAAAAATGTCTTTTTTATTTTTTACTAACTGTATAACCCAGTTTCACCCCTGTTGGCCTCTTCAAAATCTATAAAATGAGACTTGTTTTGATTCAAGCAGTCGATTTCGTAAAAACCAATGTAAAGCGAGATTCTAACAATAAAGAATATACCCAGAGATTGGCTGAAGTTATGCAATTTTAATATGGACAGGTGTTTGCACCTGGTATTAAAGAACCACTGACCGAAATTTGGAGAATTTAGGACAAACGGTATGGATTTCTATAAAGAATAAACAAACAGAATTATTATTATTTATATAGATTGATTTAATGTTTTAATCTTATAAAGTTTTTGGTAAAATAATCTATAAATAAAAAAAAAATTATTTGGATTTAGCGAAATTAAAATGAAAACTCCCTATTTTTTAGTTTCAGAACAGCAAAGCCGTATCAGTTTTATCATTGGTGACGCATCTCTCCCCGAAGAAATTTTGGCTCTTGCCACCTGCTATGAAATACCTATCGTCTCGACTGTGTGGCTTTCTCAGAGTATTATTCAAGGCAAACCCAGAAGCTACAATGCTCACCCCGAGTACAATATTCATCATATTCCTTCCTGAAAACAGGAATGAAATCTTATATTAGTATTTGCATTTCTTTAGAGAGTATTTAAGTATTTGAAACGGGTATTTACGTAATGAAAACTCCCTCAGGCTATATTGGGTGTTAAAGAATGTTATTGCTCAATTTTATTAATTTTTTTTTTTCATTTGTGTTGGATATTAAATATCCTTTAATATGTGAAAGTATTGTAAGCTGATTGGTATATTTTGATATTAATGACTTCAGTTTGGAATGATCATTTATTAGGTTTGTTAAGGCAATCCATGACATTTTTTTTTTTTTTTTTTGTATATATCGTCAAAGTTTTTAAATTTTAGTTAAAATATTTATACAGGTAGTCTTAAATAAATATCTTTTTATATATGTATATATATTATTTAAATTAATACTTACCACAGTTTAGATAATTTCTCTAAATAATTGAACTTGGTTTCTTTCATTTCCTTCATTGAAGGAATGGGATATTACCATCTTGACTTACGAGGAATCCAAAATATTTTAAACTTATTTTTGATCCTCTTTTTTTTTTTTCTTTTTTTTTAGTATTTATCATTGTTAAATTTGAACCTTAGTATTTATAAATGATGATAAACATTTAAATATTGACAGCAAACATTACAATTAAGTTCAGCACTGCCTGTATTAAAAGGATTGTTTTGTTTTTATAATTATTTAACAATAAGTGTTAGAGTCCATACTATAAAATGTATTGTTCTATTGACTTGGTTGTAATATTATTTTTTATAAATCCATAATACCTATCGTTTTGTAAATTAAACGAAAAGATAAAAGTTAATAAATATTATTTATTTTGTTCGTTAAATATGTTTGGCTTTCTTATGGTGCAATCATTACTATTTAAAGAAAAAAATCTGTTTAATATTGTTAAAAGTTTATAAACAAAAAATTGTGATTGTGCAATTGTTATAAAATTTAAATACTATTGTATTGGCCAGTAATTGTATGGCTTAATCAACAATTGTTCTGTGGTTTTGAAGAATGAACGTAAGTTTTTTTGAGAGATTATATTTATCCATAATATTAAGTTAGACATATATAAGAATAATATGTCAATAGTGAAATTTTTATATTGTTTTGTTAAATAAATTATTTTTTTTGCCTGGAATGGACCCTGTTAATATTCCTGTTGTTTTTATTTATATTGGTTTATTGAAACCAATAAGCCAAAGAATACCGTTAGATCACTGTGGAACATTCATAATTTATTCGGAAATATACCTTCTGTCAAGGATAAGTCAGTCTGCATTTGGCTGATGAAGTGGAATGAAATATTCTATTCTGCATATGCCTCTCATTGCAGTGAATAAGAGTTTTAAGTCGAATTTAGCCCAAAACGGGCTAAGAGGCTAAAAAGAAGCATGGAGGTAGTTTCTTCGTAGTAAATAAGTGTATAAGGCATGCATTCATTTTGAATATTATTATTATAATTTGCTCAATATCTGTCATAATCGGTTGAACAATTGGTCAACTCTAATATATAATTACTGATAAGAACTATTCAATTGGTTTAATGTCTGTAATCAGTAGCCACTATTTTTGTATTTTTGATGAAATTTCATCTTTTAATAATGAAAACCTGATTTTATACAAATATCATTTAAACTTTAAATCTTGCCCTTAAAAGTAAGGAAATTTGACTTAATGCTTCAGAGGTCGTCAGACCAAAACCGGTAAGCTATGTATCTGTCAGATAAATAGATTTTTACCTTGATGACAGATATATAGCTTACTGGTTTTGGTCTGATGACCTCTGAAGCATTAAACATCACTTACTAACTGTCAACAACTACTGAGTAGTGATGTAAAACTATCGATAGTATTGGACATAATACTATCGATAGTGTTTGGTGATGACTGGGAGAGGGGGGGTAGAATTGTTGAATTATTCAGTTGGTACTATAAGAGCTAAAATGTACGTTCCAGTTTACACTTTTTTAACATTTCTGTAAATAAAAGGATGGGTTCCATTTTACCTTCAAATAATTTTTATCAGTTTCAAGATTAGTCGTAACCACAAAGAGTAAAAAACTTTATCAAAAGGTCGAAGAAACTGGATCTAGAGGAAATCTATACCAACCCTCTTCAAGGAACAATGAAACCAGGCAGGGAACCCAGTTGTCGAAGTAGTTAAATTGAAATGACAACATTTGGAATGCAATCCTCGAATGTATCGGAGTTTGTCTAAGACATATCTTACCTTGGAGCGTGCATGCTTCATAAAATGTTCTCAGGTAGTTGATTTAATAGGTTAAATTTTTTTTAATTATGATTTTGTTTATATGCCATCAGTTTTTTTGAATGCATATTTTTCCACCAATTTGGAAGGCATGTATGAGCAAACTATTCAATTTTTTAGTCTTATGTTTTTTGCATGAAGTTTATATTTTTTTTATAGAGTAGATTTTTTGTTAGAAACATAGATAAAATTACACTGTTAGATTTTGTTTATTTTTCATTTCCATGAATTACATAGCACATGGGTGCTCAGGGGCAGGTGATACCACTTTATACTTTCAAAACAAAGTTTTCGATAGTTTGGATAGTTTAAGACTATCAATAGTTTTACATCACTATTACTGAATGATGAAAAGGCATTTATGGTATGTTTTATAATGACTCTCACTCTTTTAAAATTAACTACCAAAAATAAGAAACTTCTATAAAACAATATTGCTATTTTTCTAAACAAAGATTTTAAATAGATCAATAATAAGAAGCATTCTATCTATGTTCTCTTCATTATCTTGTACCTCATAGTTTGATGAAGCTATTGCGTTCTGCAAGAATGTGCTTCATTGGTCTGGGCACATGACAATTTATTCATGTTGAGGCTTCCAATGGTCACTATTGTAACCGTGGGAGATCTCACAATATCCGAAGCAGAAGTGACAAAGGATAATGTTTTCCTATCTTGATCTTCAGTTTGAAGTTTTCCATAAAGATTGTTAATTTATTTCTCTGAGTTTTGCCAAACTTTTTTCACCATGATTCATTCCATTGGCCTGAATGAATGCTAATTGATGCAGCCAATCTTCCTTAGGAATGTTTAAAATTACTGTGACTTGTAATGTTTCTTGCCGAGTCAAGTTGGTAGCAGCATCAGCTCTCTCATAGCGCTGGTATGTGGAAGGTACCCACCCATTTTAGGATTACGTATTTTTTCTCTTCTCTCCATATTCAGTATAAAAGCTGAATTTCACTTATTTTATGATCCTGAACAATTGATTTTTGTGTGGCACTCATACAGTCTGTTACAATGGCATGCTTCTGTGGTTTTAGGGAAACTCCGATTTGGTATAGGGGTGTCAGGTAGTTTTTGGATGCAGTTTAGATTCATGTCTAACTCTGATACTACATGTCTAAAGCTGCTTATCTCGGGGTGTTCCTAATGTTCCTAAAGTTCCTAATGAAATAAGGTGCTTGGCAGCGTATTTTGGCATAATTTACATCCTTTTTAATTTATGAGAGGGTTCTATGCATTTAACATTCTTGGAAATCATGGGGTTTGTGGTCAAAGGAAATCTATCGATGCTTTTGATAGATTTCTTGTGACCATAAAACTGTTAAAATTAAATAGGTCAATTTAAGAATTGCAATGGTCAAAAACACCATAGGGTAGTTGGGGGCAAAGACCCGCATTTTTCAGTTTTTCATTTTTCAAGGAAGGGGGAAAGGTTAGTTTGCTCAGTTTTGGCATAGGCTAGTTAGATCTCGGAATTAGCTAAATGCCTATGATAATAAAAACCAGATTGCACCAATACGACACCGGAAATTCAACTTTTTGTTGAAAAAAAGTGCGGGTCTTAGCCCCGAAAAATGGGGCAAAGACCCACAGTCTGTGGCTTTGCCCTGATTAATAGGTTTTGTGGGAAAATACAACAAAAAACATATGTGAACTTTTGGATTAAAAATATATTTTATGAAATATCAGTACAAAAATACTTTTACTAAATACAGAGTAATTCTATATAAATATCAGTGGATAATGAACTGGGACAAGTCTTCTGAAAAAGATATTTTGTGAAACCAAGCGCTGTTGCTTTCTGTCGGTTTAGTAGATAACTAGCTAGGGTGCCCGGCTTCGCTCCGGTAGTTGTGTGATAGCTTAAATACCAGAAAAACTTCAAAATTAAAGGAAATAGGGAACAAAATTAGCACCTTCTTGAAAATTCGGTTTTAACTTGGTATCAATATTCTGCAGACTTGAAATCTGCAGAGTCCGCCCAAATAAGGAACCCTATATAATTTACAGGGTGTTAAAAATGGTAAATGAACAATTAAGTTTGCTGCAACTTAGTCGAGTTATGCATCGTTTATGATGGTTTCTATGATTCTGAATCCTTTAAGCCCATTCCAAGTAGTCAGCAGATAATAAGTTAGATTATAGTTGAAAAATATGGTAACTCACAAGTTAAAAAAATTATGTTTTGAGTAAAACTTAAGCTCCGACTACTATGATGGTCCAATTTGATTCTGAAGTATAGAAACTACCGAAGATTCATAGAAATTTTTTTTTAAGATCATTCTTCCATTTCAAACTCCCTAAAATATCCCCCCGTAATTTGAACGGTTTCTGCATACCTCGAATCTTACTACTATTACAAAGTGAAAACCAAAATTTCTTGAAGGCACAATTTTTTCATCACATTTTTTTTTATCTTGAACTATGAGGGATGATAAAATCTTGAATGCTGTTATTGGAGTTAGTCGTTTTGTCAACTGGATTGCTCATCATACATAGTAATCAAACCAACTTCTTTTTCATAAATACAATAAGAACACTTTAAACTATTTATTTTCGATTTATATTCAGTCAATTCATCTCTTTTTTTATGTCTGATTTTATTCGCTCACGGTACTACGAAGAAATGTTCACTCATATTGCATTAAATTAACTTAAGTATATATTATATATAGATTGAATTAATGTGCTGATCATATATTAGCCTTCTTATGAGAAAACTAATTCTTTAAGGAATCCAGTTGGTTTTCTAATTGATTGCAAAGATGTAAAATCATTATTTTATTTTGAAAGCAAAGGAGAAACTAATTATTTTCGCTTAATTTTTTAGTAATTTAAAATGAACAGCTGAACAAATATATATCCTTTACAATCTGAACTGGATGAATGAACAATAAACATTGAGTGAAACGAACCCTAGCGCTTCCTGGTAGTCTGGAGCTCGAACTAAATTTTTCATTCATATACTCGTATCTTAGTCTCAGAGACGCTAATTAAATGGTGCGAGAGGCTTAAAATTCCAGTCTTTTTCTCTTCAATTTTACACTCTTAAGAGAAAAAAGGAAATCTTCTTCTCCGTTAGGAGTCATATGGCTAAACGACGACATAATTTCCTTAATCCTACATGGAGTCGTTTTTGAGCCTTTTCGGCACGCACATTGTACACTTGATATTGATTTCATAACATCTTTATTATCAACAAAAGCTTCTTCTTTCGCTTCAGAAAATTTTAAATTATCCCGAGGTCGTTTATAAAACAGAACTTCATACCGACGTAACAATGGAACGAATTTTTCGTTTTAACGCCGACTTTAACAAGAACGTAGTTCTTTACTGCAAGTAGTGAAGTTGCTGTCGCCTCATCTAATGTGGATTCCTTATCTAAATCTGAAAAAAATGAGTCAAAATCCGAACTACCTATCTAGGAAAATTGCACCTTCTGACTCAGAAGAGCTAGATTTAACCCTGCTCTTTTTATTTTTTTGTTTTAAGGTTGGCAACACTTGCTTGCGTGATTTTCTCTTTGACAGACGTTTAACCTTCTCCGCAGCTTGTTTCTGTATTTCATTTACTTCTTGCTGCACTTTCGGTTTGTTTGGTGTGGAACAAGTCGCTTCAAAACCATTTATTGAATTCTCAAAAGTACCCGCCTTTTCGCAGGCCACCTTGAACGTTTCTGCTCCATTTTAAATAGTAGTAGTAAGTAGTCATATTTCATCTGGGTGTGAAACATTCCAAGCATCACCTGCAGCGTCGTGGCCAAAAAAAGTACAGTCAAGTGGCTGGGCCCTGTGGGGGGAGTGGGCAATATGATTTTCACAGGGCATATTGTACTTCTCGAAATGTTCGAGCCACGTAATGAAATAACATTTCTTGGTTAGAACCAAGGGCGTACCCAGGATCAAAACTAGGGGGAGGGAGCTATGTTCGTTCAGGTTGTAACATTTTACCGCGGAAAAGGCGAATGAAACCGAAATGATGTATAATTATAGCAGTGCTTTATCAACTAAGTTATGACAATTATTTGCTTGAAAAAATCTGGTGCCGTGCTTGCAACACACAACTTTCACTTACCAACTTACTTAGATTAGAAATTAATGCGTTTTGTTAAATGCCACTTCTCAAATGAACAGAACGGCTTTAATTGTGAACAATGGTCTGTCATTAAAGGCTTACTCCGCATGCGTGGGCCCAACGAGTTTTATGAGTTGACTGAATATTTTTCTTTTTTTCTCCTCTATATGTTTTCTTTATTTTTATCATATCTCATATTTAGCCATTTCTTATTTCTAGGCGTAACGAGAGACGGTTAATTTCTCCATATAAACAAAAACAAAGTTACTTTATAAGAAACAAAAAAACATACAAAAAAGGCCCCACCCCATTTAAGCCCCCCCCCCCCAGAATAGAAGAACACCTAATTTACATTAAACATGACAAATTTGATAAAAATCGTTAAAGCCGTTTTTGAGATCATCGAAAAAAAGTAAAAATTGGAAAAAATTTATGAAATACAGTACCTTCTCCCTTTGACCAATTTTGATGTAAATTTTGCTGTCACATCTTTGGCATATACACACATCAAATACCCAGTTTGACCAAAATCGTTAAAGGCTTTTTTGAGTAAAAAAAAAAAAAACCGTGAAAATGAAACAAAATTTATTAAATAAAGTCCCCCATCCGGTTGATCAATTTTGATGAAATGTTTGCTATCACATCTTTGGCACATACATACATCAAATACCCAGTTTGATCAAGATCATTAAAGCATTTTTTGAGTAAATAAAAAAAACACGTGAAAATGATACAAAATTTATTAAGTAGTCCCCCTACGGTTGATTAATTTTGATGAAATTTTTACAGTCATATCTCGGGCATATTAATTCATCAAATGCTCAGTTTAATCAAAATCGTTAGAGCCGTTTTGGAGAAAATCGGAAAAAAACTTAAAAAGTTATTAAATAAAGTACCCCCTCCATTTGAGCAATTTTGATGAAATTTTGCTGTCACATCGCGGGTCTATAGGCGGGCGCAATCGACTATAGGGTGCGCTAGTAGCATTTTCAAAATGTCGGAAAGAACGAGGATAGACTTAGTTGATGTAATAGAGATAGTTGGTGATTTTAAGAGACCATTAATTGAAGGGCAGGCTATTCTTGATGCAAACCACATAATAACATGTGGAATAATATCTATAAGTAAAAAAACAGTCATTTTACAAGCCCTGTGCCTTCAAACAAGCGATCTTAAAGGACTGCCCCATCAAATTAAAGTGGAAATCAAATTTATTAATAATAATAAGCAACTTTCGTGTAAAGCTGGTAGTTCTGGTAAATGCAAACACATAATTGTAACTTTACTCTCCGTTTTTCGGTTAGTAATAACATTAATTACCTATTCATACACTCATCGTTATGACAGTTTCTTTGTCATATTATTTATTTATATGTCAAAACTTTCAGGCATGGCATTGAAAACTTGGAATAATTAAGCACAACGGATGTAATACAAAAATGGGGAAAATTAAAAAAGAAAAACAAATCTATGACACTATGGTCTCAATGTTATTTGCATAAAACTAGCATTTTGGAATAATAAAATGTCAAATACTATTTACCTGGATAAATATAGTCTCTTTCTTTAAAATAAAGACTACATATCGTCATATGTTTCGAAACAGGCTTATCTATTCTTAATTTTACAATCCACCCTTTAAGAAGCTTTTTATTTTTTGGAAATATATGGAATTACACGTCTTTTGATTTTCTAATTGAACACTGGGGGACCGAACCATACCTATTAGACATTTTTCAAATAATTTTTTGCTCAATCGGGTTTTAATTATGGAAAAATAAATTAAAAACGGCCAAAAACCCTATGAATCCCAGGTAATCGCACGGCTTCTATCCCCGTTTCTCTAGTTCCTTCTAGTTCCTCAAAGAAGCAGCACCGTCGCTTGCGCTCGCCTATACATACACTAAATACTCAATTTCAGGTTCAAACGGTTTATAGTTTTTGAGCTAGTCTGTTCACACACACAGACCATTTCGTGGGACTTGGTTATTTGGACTCAGGGGACCCCAAAACGTGTATTTCCGATGAAAACCGGAACTCGAAATTTTTCACGATCGCAATACTTCCACTTACTATGTATTTCATATATAGGTAAGTGAAAGTAAGAAAATTATTCTATTATGTTTCCAGCCTTAAAAATTATTGCTTCCAGCCTTCATTTTGATGGCAGCTGCCCCCCCGCCCCCCGCCCCTAGCTGGATACGCCCATGGTAAGAACCTAAATGTAAACCAAACCCTCGTGACCAAAACCCCCATAAGTTGGTAGGTAGCTACTTTAAACAATGGAAGACTAACTAAGTGTAGTGGTATACAATCTTTTTAGACCTTTAAACTGATTATTGCCTCTTAATGAACAAGGAATTCACCATTGAATACTAGGGGCAAGTCCCCACACTTTTAGGACTGCGTGGACTTGTCCCTTTTAGAGCGCGGGGCTTGCCCCATTTTCACGCTTTTGATTTTTTCCCATTTTCCAAAATCACGACTCCTCCAACAATGTAAACAACTGTTAAGAAGTTATTTGAAACACGAACATGAAGCTTAACTAAGAGGCTAATAGCTGTAAGTTAGTCTTTAGAAATATCTGGAACCATCTTTGAAATAATTGACTTAAAAAAAAAAAGAAATATTACATGAGAACAGAGAAAAATAAACACCGCATTTTCTCGGGCAACATTGAAGCTATTGCCGCCAATTTTGGTGTGCTATTGGGGGATACCAAGAAAAACTAGGTGCCTAGTGAACCATAAGTTTAAAGTTATATCTGGTCAAGTTTAAAGTTATATCTGGTCCCATGACTGTAAGTCACAAAATTATTTCCATAATGCTATTGAAGCAATTATTCAATTAAAATGGGAAGTTGTCATTAAAATGTTCCTATGCTATTAATGTACTTAAGAAAGATAGGTTAAAGAAATGAGTAATAGATTTATCAAGTACACAAATTTTCTTTTAAAAGACATTCAAGAATAGCTTATGCTAAATTTGAAATTAAATATTTGTCTATCATAATATGATTCCATGTTTCAATTAGTTCATCAAAATATTGATGTAATCAATTAAATGAAAAATATTAAAAAGGAGAAAACGTTTGTTGGAAAACTAACACAATTCTGGAGATACAACATTTAGATAAGATCAAATGAATACTGAGGTGATCAAAACGTATATCTAAATTTCAAAAGCTTATTCATCTAACAAATGTTTATATTATTCAGAGAAAATTGGTTCATTGCTATGTATATCAGCATAAAATTATTAATAATGTGTGGTAAGTTTGTCTCATTAAATCCAAACCCTCAACCACCACTTACACTATTTTTTTATGCTAAGGACACTATTTGTGTAGTAGATATACTTCATAATAAATATTTTCTCTTTGTTTTTTAGGCAAGGAACCAATAGGAAATATTTTCAATTGTTTTCTATCTCTCATTTCCTCATGTCCTATAAACAGAAAGCCTGAACCCGAATCTCAGGTTTTAAGTTCCGAAACCTTTTTTTGATGATTATATCAGTAGATGAAGTTACAGAAAACAAACTAATTAGCACTTGACTCTAAATCTCTAATTCTCGAATAATTAGTCTTAAAAGATGATACAATATATATTAAGTCTGGGGCAAGTCCATACCAGGTAAGATTAAATTATCAACCTCATGAAAATGAAACATTATTTAAATAAGATCCAAAATTTGAAACATTGTTGTTTTTGGAAAGTTCTTAAAAATAAAATTAATAATAAAATCTAACTTCATAAATAAAGATATAGTAATTTTATGCCAAACTTTGTGTGTGCTTATCTCACATTTGTCAATAATTCATTCAAATTAGATTAAAATATTATTTTTTTCCATGTAAATGAAAAGGAGTTCATATAAAATTAAATAATGATTCTTAATTATTTCCAATATATAATTGCTTCCTTAACCTGGGATATAATAATTATTCTATAGATTTAATTCTATCAACTGTAATGGAGCAATCACCAGGACAATTTCCATACAATTCTCATTTATTATTACATTGACGACCTTTCGGCTATGCCGGTCATTTTCAAGTCTCAATCTGACGAATAATTTAATTTATCCAGCATTATGAAATTGCTTTCTTTAGCCTTATTAAAACCATTTTTAACCATTTATTGGTAATAGATGATGACGCCAATAAATGGTTAAAAATGGTAATGGTAAAAATAGTTGGGTTTTAAAGGAAGTGAGGGATGAAGTTTAGTATTGAAAAAAAAACAATAGCATAATGTCCAATATTTATTTTGTAGTTTATGTTGGAGTTTCATATTCATCTATCTGTAAAGCTGTAGGAATCCTGTTTGCCTATCTAAGTTCTGTTATCACTTACAATTCTACTACTAAATTAAAATAAATACTTATACTACAAATATGTTGCTTTCTGTTTTGTTCTCCTATTGAAATAGAAGGAAGGTATTTTTTTACATTTTATATTTTTATATTAGAAGAAGGTATTTTATATTTTTTTACATTATATCCAACTTTTTGTATTATTTTTCCAAAAAGATTTTCTTTGTCTAGCCTCTTGGCAATACCCTTCTTAATAGTTCATGTAGTTTAATGTGTGGGACATTCTGAAATTATCTTTTCAACCAGTCCCAAAGTTTATTCCCAAAGAAGCATAAAACAGAGTTATGAAGAAAAGAAAACTTAATTTCCTCATAACTCAAAAATTATTTCAATTTCGTCAATATGTAAATGTTTAATTGATATTTCGTTGATTCCCTATGAGATGAAAAAAAAGTTATGGCATTCAGAACATTATTAGAAATGCTACAGCCTATTGAGTTCTTGAAAATAGGTTTAGTTTGTTATTTATGATAATGAACCATTGTCATCGGGGGAAAACAAATTTTCTATTGCGTTTATTCTCATTTTAAATTACCATTAGGTTATACGATATGTGAATATTTCACATGGGTCAACTATTTTTCCATAAATAGAATTTTGAGAATTTAAGGAGTATTAAAGCAACAAGCATCTGTTCTAAATCTTGTTAATATTGATTTTCTGTAGCTACTTGAGAGGAAACTTGTTTTTTTTTTTTTTTTTTCTGTTTCCTTTTTTTCATTTTAAAACTAAAGGTTATTATAATATTTAATTTAGGGTTGCAGAAGTCAGATAAATATGATTTTAGGCTGCTAAAATGTTGTTAACTTATTCATATTACTTGTGTAACTACTAATAAATTTACTGATGGTTGAAGATTGTTTATCTTTAAAATAAATATTGTAGAAATGGTGGGGGGAGATATAAGTAATATTTGGTGTTAATGTTCGGTGGATACAAAAAAACAATAACACTTATATGTAGATATTTCATATATAATTGTGTCTGACGTTTCCTCCAAAATTTCGATTCTTTATCAAGGCTAAATGTATAAAAACAATCTATCAATCAATGTATACAAAGAGAAATTCTATATAAATAATTACATAACATCTTCATAAAAAAAAAGAGATTAAAATAATATTAAAATGGTAAAAATCATGTGTATGAAGTAATGTCACAATATAAAATTTTTTTATATGATACTTACACTTACTAAAAGTCTCTGCACACCCTCCAGCTTTTTTTAATTTTACCGAAAGATAGGTTATTAGCCAGATATAGGCAATGAAACTCACGCATTTTTTACATAATTTAATCTATTTTAGTTAAATTTATTTAACTTATAATTTATGAGGAAAATTACATAAAATGTCAGAATATTGATAGCCAAAAGCCCCTGCACACATCATTTTTCTTCAACTTAAGCTTAATTATTGATGCCAAATCAACTTTAATAGCTAGTCGTTTCTACCTTATTTCTCTATCACTTCTCATAATCTATTTGGCATGGTTTGAACTAGTTTTTTGTAGTTTCTGGAGTAATTTTACCCCACAATTCCTTTAGTACTCTTTTTAAGTGGTCTTTGTTCTTTATTTTAACTTTTACTTCTTAACGGCCTAGTTGATCCCATAGATGTTGTATTGGATTAAGATTAGGAGATTGGGAATATGTTTTAAGTTGCTGTGGAGTATTATAGAGCAACTATTCTTGAACTTTCCGGGCTGTCGTTATTTTGTTGAAAAATAAATTTTTCCTGGAGATCAAACTTCATTAAACTTGAATGAATGGCTTACACCTAGGCTTACGCACATTATAGCCTTCTTTCTTTAGGGTTCTTCTTTAGGGGTGCAAACTTTATACATATCAGTATCTTGGCTAATTCCACTGCATGCAGAGGCTTTTGGCGCATCAGTATTTTGACATTTTATGTAATTTTCCTCATAAATTATAAGTTAAATAAATTTAATTGTTGTTAATTAAAAGAGATTAAATTATGTAAAATATATGTCAGTTTCGTTGCCCATATCTGGCTCATAAGGTATCTTTAGGTAAAATAAAAAAAAAGTAAGCGTAAGTAGTAAGTGTAAATCAGAGGTAATATAAAATGTCAATGAGAAAAAGTATCTTTATGGTAAATAATAATGACTATTGTGGATGAAGTACAGGCTAATATTTAATAAAATATGTTTTTATACAATAATGAACATAGAATGCCTAAATAATATTATGTATATGGTATGAAGGGATTAATTTTCAAGATTTCAAGATTTTTTTTTAATGAGTGATAAACAAAGTGAAACAGATTCAATGATATTGTGTCACATAAGCTAGATGAATAAATTATAAAAACATATTGTGATGTTTTATATAAGTTAGATCATATTTACAATCTGAAAATATATATTTAATATCTATTAAACGAATATAGAAGAATTTACAAATGTAACAAAATGTCAAGTTTTATAAAAAAGAAAAAATAATATTATTGGTAAATGAAAATGGATGAAAAATTTAGAAGTGGTTTAAAACTAAGAAGGTAAAAGTCATTATGACAGTTTTAACAATTAATATGACAATTTTTATTGGCATCTCTTATTACCTTAGATACAAGTACTATATTATTTTTATTTATTATATATTTATTTATATTTTTATACATACAAATTCATAATTTATTTAAATTAACTTTTTCAATATTATTTCCATCTCTCTTTTATATGTTGTAATTGAATATTTCTTTTATAATTTGTCTTATTGTTTTTTATCATGTTTTTGTATTTATCCCTAGTTAAAAATTAAAATTGAGTGTCCAAGCATCTAACATAAGGTAAATGTATAAGTAACATTTTTTTCTGACTAAACCCACACCATTGTCACTAAATCAGAATAAATTTGATAACTATATAAAAGGATTTTCTTCCTTTTTTTTTAACTTAGAAATGAGAAATTATTGAAAGATTTTTTAAAATGTATGTATGTAAAATAAAATTATGAATCCAAGGACCATGGAAGCAAAAACTAACCATTAAAAAGTTTATACTTATCAATTTTTAGACTCAGGTTAAAGGAGGGAAATAGAAAAGTTTTTTCAGTGCATGTGAATGCACATTTTTCCTTTTACTGATTTTAGTATTTGAATAGTTGCTTATAGTATGGAAATTCTTCCATTTAGTGGCTAAATTCTGTCATATTTTGTATAGTATTAAGAAGTTTAGCCTCAGATCGAAGAGAGGAAAATTTAGATAGTAACCAACCTATTTATATTTGGTTTGAGATAATAATCGTTAAAATATGGTGTTAAAATCCTGTATACCTATTTGACTAGTGTGACAACCACTAATTGAAGGGGTCGACTGCTAATAGTGCTAGCCCAAAAAAGTAAAATACTGAGATTTTTGTTCATCATAAAATACCTATAGTCAGATTCCCATGGTGTTTTAGCAATGGAGTGCTTTGACAGCAGCAATCATTGTCATACCTGATACTAAATGTTTTGTATTATAAGGTGTAAGAAAAGGCTATCCCCAGGCATCAATTTTTAAGAGCTCGTTTTCAGAATATTGCTGGTCAGGGGATGACTATCCTTTTGGAATGATATGCATAATTCGTCTGATAATATCTTAGATGTTGAGAAATTGATCGGTTTTAGTTATTTGTAGTTTAAAGCAATCTTACTTCAATCCAAACCATAGCAGATTATTGTTAACATTCATTGGTTTAAAATTGATGATGAATTATTTTGAAGAAGGTATCAGGTCACATCTTACTTCCATCTGACCGTGATATAAGTTTAAAGACTTTATTTTATGTTATAACAGTATTCTTTTCGTTTTATTTGTTACTTGAAGATATTTAAGCCTTTTTATCATTGTCTATTTTTGTTTCACCTCTTCAAAGTTTGACAAGAAGAAATGTGAGTTGAAATAAAGATAGATAGTATACAAAGAAAAAGAAAAAAGAAAAAAAAAAAAAAAACGGCTTGCTTACACACCAGACCAATGTATAAGTATTATATCATAATTTGAATGAAAAAAGATAATGTGGAGGTTAATTTTTTTAATTTTTCTGAACTGAAATTAAATGTTACCTCATATACTGACAAAGAAGTTTAATTTTCATCTGCTTTTAAGTAAGCAAAAGTTTACTCGAAAATTCAAGCTTGACCTAATGCTCTTTTTCTGACTTTGAAGTAATATAAAAAACTTAGATTGTTAGATTTGGGTGATCAACAATGCGGTTATTACACCCATTACTCTATAATATTATAGCAAATTGCACTCTTATTCTTTTTAATATTTACTGTTAATTATTATATTATAATAGTATTTTAATTTTTAATAAATTATATTTTTTCAAATATGAGGATCTCTTTTAGGGGTTTTATTATGTTTTCCGCAGCTTTGGTAGAATCATTTAATGCCTCTTAACTGTTACGTGGAATATTAAGTTTTGTAAATTGTTCTAAATGAAAAACTTAAAAACTCATCTTTTGAAAAAATAAAGCTCTAGACAATGTTTTGTTACATCAAATAAATCTTTCATTTATCTAACATTATAGTTTTAACCCACAATTATTAAAAACTGTCAGAACAGACAAAAAAATATATATTCTTTTGATAGTTAAAAATAAATTTTTAAATGCTTCTCCCGTGCTGAGGAGTGAAAGCTGTCAATAATATAATTGGGTAAACCATACAGTTATTGGCACTCAGTACAGTTATTGGACCCCAACTTTAACTTAAAGAAATAGGCAAACAAGTCTTAATTTTATTACAAGATATACATGAGTTAAATGTTTAAAGGGTCCTTTAAGTTACCTATGAAGTAAGACTAACAAACTAACCAATTAACTAGATTTGGCACTTTTAACAATAAATATTGCCATATTGTAAAGCTATGGAACTATTGACCCAAAAAAACATTTTGAGTCTTTATGAGGATAGATAATGAGGAGCTATAGGAAGTTTCTATTTGATCCCTTTATAAAAAGTATTTTCTTTAATTTAACCACAGAAATGTAAGTCTTAAGGGTGCCATTAACTGTACGGTTTACCCTAATTGTCATATATGGACTTTTTATAAGTTTAAAATAGAATTATCTCATAACTACATCCGTGTGGGTTAGCTGGTAAAATATTTATAGCACTTTCTTCGCCTGACTCTTTCAATTGTTGACTATCTTACAAAGAGGTTGCTTCCTATTTGTCATTTTATAAGTTAATAATACAGCCAGGTCTTAATATATAGAGGAAGAAGCCAAGTAGAGAGTTGAGTGCCCTGTAATTCATAGATTCCTTTGGACACAACAGGTGTTAAGTCAGAACGTGTGTAACGTCTAAGACGATAGGAGACGATGTAACCCGGCGTGGCGTCCATGTTGAGTCGATGCGGCGCATGCGCTGCGCCGCTGTACCCCCACCACTACCCCACCGGCCCTTCCCCCACCACTCCACCTCGCCCTCACATCTGATGCCAACGTCCGCCAGTGTCTGCCCCGTCTCGGATCCATCTATTGTTATGGATACGTGAGCGTCTTTAAAATCGTTATCATATCGTTGTGTTTCGTTTCTAAACTGTCACCTATCGCAACTTCTGGTCTTTCCGACTTGGAAAAAATAGTTGACAGGCCCGAATAATATTTTTAAGAGAGGTACTATATGTGTCTATGAATAATTTTTTTTATGTTTTGTTCTGTTGTTTAAGTGGTTGGATATCTGTGTGTGCTTAATACAAAAAAAATAAAATAAACTGTGTCGTTCACCTCATATAAGTTTAAAAAAAAATTAATATACATTATTTTGGGCGTGGTTTATGTTGCGTGTTATTAACTGTGTTTTGTTTTTTGTCTTAAAAAGTGCTTTTATCTGTAATAAATAAACTATAGACACGAAGTTATGACAACCGGTCTTCTACTATCAGTGCTCCGTTCACGTTGTATTTTCTGGTTCAACAAGAATTTTTTCCAGTTTTGAAGAGTTCCAGAGGTAATGCACAGAAAATATTAATACATAGAAATGCTCTGTCTTTCTAGTACCTTGTTCTTTTTTTTGTAATATTTATATTTAAAAATCCACATACACTATATCTGTATATTTAGCATTTTATATATATGTACTGCATTGTAAAAAAAAATAGCTTCAAAGGAGTTATTGTTATTCTCGATGTAAGTGTGTGATATCAGTAATAGTATCAATAAACGACTTCCCGTCCAGGTGAGATTATCAACACGGAAAGTGCGGGCAATGAAGTCCGTAATGCCTTTTCCCTTTGCTTAATGGAAACAAAAATATATTATTAAAAATAAAAGTAAAAAATTCTATTTGAATTTGTATAAAAAATATAAACTTTAATGATGGTGTGTGCATCGTCAACTGCTTTACGAGTTTTTATCCGCCGGTCTAACTGATAAGAGGTGAAAGGAGCTCGAAACTTCTGCCTCTTCGAATTCCTTTCGTTTCCTTCTTTAATATTCCTTTATTTATTTTTTATTTTTGTTTTATTTTATTTGCATAATCCATAAAATATTGAAATTAATTTTAAATGGTTTAAAAAAAAAAAAAAAATAGCTTTAGAATTTGTTTTATAAGCTTAATGTTTTTTAAACGGTGTGAATTTAATCATGTTTCAAATAATTTATAATTTCTTGTCATCTAATCACATTTTAAAAATGCATTAATCTTCAAAATTGAACTAATATACTCGTACATGATGTTGGGGTTGATAAACTTTTATTTTTGTCGTAAATATATATTTATGTGACGTACATGGGAAATTTGTCATGTGACATCCTGAACTCTTGTAAAAATTGCAATATCCAAAAGTGGCTTCAGAAGGGGGAGGGGAGAGCATATGTTTTCTCATGTAGATTGAGTTATGCCCAAGCAGTAAAAGGAATAACATATTTTGCATCTGTATCCTCTTATTTCACTCTTGATATTATTAAGTACATATGTAGGAAGGAAATATGTTTATGTATATTTATTTTGAGGTATAAGTCGTATTAGCCATAAATTTAACTTAATCGATATTAATATAAATTACCATAATCCACAAAAATTTAAATTTTTAATAAATTACTTAACTTAATCGAAAGTATTACTACTAATTTTACTATGAATTTCAGGAAGTGATTCATATTTTACAGTATTTTGTATTTAGGAAAATCCGTCTATTACAATAAATTAATATTACTTTGTGCAATAATACATGATTTGTTCATAAAGATGTTAGAAAAAAATAATATAAAACCGCCTATTACTATTGTGATAAATATAAAAAATGTAAAATAATTCAAATACGGGTTTGTTATTGATTTTTATTTCTTAAGGTCTTAGAAATAAGGGAAACATTTTTTACAAACTTAAAAAAAATATCGATGAATTTCGATATGTAGGATGAAACTATTGATAACGTTGAGTCCTAAACGTGACGAGTAAAATTCACAAGTTAGCCATTCATTGACTTATTGGAAAGTGAATTATAAGTATATTCAACAGGATGGATTTATTCATAATAATATTGATTCATATTTTAAAATTAATTAATATTAGTTGGTAATTTAAATGAATAATTATATCTTTATTATTATGGTTTAATACCTATTTCTGCCGTATATCTTTCAGGCTTCTATCTATTAAAAATTAGATTATTATTAGTTAAACTATTCTTTTTGTATTGAAGTTTTAGCATATTTATTTTTTAATTTTCCTATCTAATTAATTAATTAAATAATTCTATCCTAGTGTTAAACGAATTATAAGTAATTAAAAGAATATATTTTTTCTATTTTCATGCTGTTAAAATAGTAACAATGTTTTTCTTTAAATGGATAAAGATTCGAATTCGCACCTTCAAATTTCGTTATCTCAGCACTCGTCTATAATTGCGTTAGTGATATAACGCTGGTTAAAGATAAAACTGAATCACCAACAGCTTATTTTTAAGATTCTTATTTTTCACACCATTTCATAAGTTATATTAAGTTACTGATATAAAATCTTTAAATAACCAACTTAAATTAGATTGATTAAATTAATAATTCATTATAAATTATCTCTGTAAGAAATATAATAAATCTTATTCGGTTTCAATCAAATTCAATTTAGATCTTATCGACAAATTGTTTATTATACAGAAGATAACATCATTTTACGACGATAATTAAAACTGTTTTAGTGTTTATCGTAATTTAGTATAGTAAATATATAATGTAGTATAATCTCATTGCCTACTAAAATACTTCATTAGACAATTTTGCTTAAGTAAGAAATCTTATCAATAATTGATATTCAAAAGATATGGCAGAAAAAAAAATGAATTATTAATTTCAAGTATTTAAAAATAAACATCGAAATCAATTTTGTCATAATATAGGTAATTTAAAATTTACATTAATTTTTTTTTCTTTTTTTTTTTTTACGTGTTAGTCTTTGAGAACAATTAACCGATTTTCGAGCTTTAAAATAGTAGGCTGGTATGAGTAATTCACGTAAGATAAGAGGTAATTTAAAATGATTACACATTATGGAAAAATATAAAACTACATTTTAAAGACAAAGAATTATATTTACCGGTATACCTACTAATTACTTAAAGAACAAACAATTTATACAATGCTGAAATTTTTCTAAGAATGTCCGATTTTCACGTGTTTATGTTGATTTTCAAGTTGAACAAGTTCAATGTAAATTGGATCTTTTTCGAGTTGTGCCCAAAATAAGTTTTCAATTTTTTCCGGCACCGTACGGGAACCTTATCTATAAATTTTTCTTATTCAAATTCTGAAAACTCTGGAACTTTATTTATTAGTTACGAAAAAGTTATAAAATCATGCTTGATAATAAAAATACAGCAATTGCACTTCAAATTTTATGTTACAAATATCAAATTCCCAAATTATATATATATATACAAGCAATTCGAATTTTGGAAGGGCTTGAATAATTTTACGAATATTTTTCTTAACATTATCGAAGCAAAGGATTACATATTTACTATTCTCTAATTGATAAACTAATTATATCATATATATATTATATATTATATCAATAAGAAAAATCATGCTTAATAATAAAAATAAAAACATTGTATCATAATTTAATTTTCTATTCTATTCAGAAACCACGAGAGTCGATATTATTTATTTATGCGATATTATTATTGCATATTTTTTAAAGCTGAAAGTCTATACATATATATAGATGATGATGATTTATATAATGTTATTACATATTAATTTTAATATTAATAATAATATTTATTTCAAATTACAAAAATTATATCAAATCAAGAAAAATATATTCATATTTTAGTAAAGAAATTATTTAACTTGAGCATGCTAAATATTAAGAGAATCCTGCGAGCTAAATGTCGGGGGGGGGGGGGGCCCCCTGTTTTGTAAAGTTTCCCCACTCTAGGCGTCCTCTCTTCGAATTCAAAACTTTGAAGTGTTTATTACAAAGGGAACGGAATATTTTAACCGGCTATATGGGGGAAAATAAAATTTATTATTTTGTACGAGTGTTAAACTCGTTGAAAATAAAACTGTCAGTTGGAGTGCTGATGCCAAGCTTTGTTATGTATATGTTACGTCGCTTGATGAAAGGTAAATTTATGTTGATTCTAATATTTCAGATTTAATTTCGGAAATAGTACATTAATTTATCAAGACTTAGTTTATATCGCTTGTCCAATGCAAGTCTGGTATAACTCAAAATAATTTTTTTTTAATTTTTATTATTAGTTTTATTCACGAATAATTTGTGATAATTGTCCTCAATATAAGACCGATTATAGGTCCCGAATACTAAACTAATTTGTAGGATTTCCATCTTAAAAATTTATAGATAAATATTTTAAATACATTCTTATTGATATAATTAGTTGTCATTTATGTCATAAAATTATTCAAGCCCTAAATAATCTAAAATTTATATTGCTTGCATGCTGCATGCATGCTTGCCAAAGGAAGGGGTATCAAAGGAAGCAAAGAAAAATAAACTTTGATTTGCTTTCCAAAAAAAATGGTATTTTTGTTTTTAGTTGGGTCAGTCTTGCATTTGATGAGAAAGTTGATCCCTCAATTTGATTACAAATATCTCATATTTATTTAATTTTTTTAAAAGTACAATATTTTTTGTTACGATATCGATCTCCTTTAAATATCCTTATATAAGAAAGGTGACAGCTCCTATTTCACAGATTTTTAAAAAATTTATCATTAAAAAGCTTCGAAACTGCTCTTTTTTAAATCATATAATTTAATGGTTTCCACTGATGGTTTAATGCTTTTTCATCGTTTTACTCCCAAAACGGTTATCTAAAAGTATATAAATAAATAAAAATTCAAAAACTGAGTTGTTTATTGATGTCTTTGCTAGGGTTGTCCCGTTATCACATCGCGTTCCACGTGAGTAATGGTTTGGAACAGTTTCAAATTTTATAAATGAATCTAATCTCAGTACCCTTGCTCATACCGGTAACGTGTAACGATATTAAAATATTATTAAATATTATAGTCAATAGTAATTTTAAGATTGCCGATTTGTTATAATAAATTTATTAAATGTTAGGGTTTTATGGTTGATTTATATCAAAAAATCACTTAGGGTCATTCCATATCAAGTGGTCCAAAGGTGGTTGCTCGATCATATTAGAAATTTTTTATAATTTTACCACCAAGTACGTATGGAATCAGTAGTTCAAATCAATTTTTCAAAAATATTTAGGATTAACCGTTTCGAAACGGCAGCCATTTTTATTCCACATTTCAGGCCGATTTTTGAGTTTTTAAGCTCTCACAGAAAACTCATTTTCTCAAGAATGGTAAGTCATAGACTAATAATTCAAACACAATTGTTTTCCTTAAAGTCTGTACTATATTTCGTGTTCTCTTTATTATTTGAATATTTTGAAGTCCAATACTTGAAAAGTGCTATTGAAAACAACTGCTTTAAATTCTCAAAACACCGTTTTTGAGGGTAAGTCGTGGGTATAAGGGCATGTACGCCAAAGCTGATTTTTGGCATGATAATAAACCTAACTAAGTAGCTTCCATTAAAAGTACTCTTAAACCGTATATTCTTTACCTTATTTTTTTATGAATTTTTAAACTTCACATTTTTTAATTTTTTGTTAACTTTAGGCTCTAATATGTCTGGTGGGCTAGTTGTAAAAATCCCATTTTTTACATGTTATGCTTACATGCAACATAAACCAACTGTATGAAATTTCAACTTGTATATTTGAGTACTTTGGTAGCTACGAATTTTTGAAAATGGTCATTTTCGTGCTCATTTAACAATGGGTAAACTTGATCATACTACTGATTCCATGCGTAATTGGTGGTAAAATTATAAAAAATTTCTAAAATGATCGAGCAACCAAATTATTTTTTTCTGGTCCATTTAAAATGGATATTATAAATTGCTAAAAAAAATTATTACCTGTTTTTGATTGATTTTTCTATTATATATTTCGTTCCTCCTCTCTTCCTTAAGGGAGAATATTTGTCGAAATTTAAAGAATCTTTTTTTTTTTTTTTTTCTGATCTCAATTATTAAAACTTTAAATACAGTTGATCAAAATTTCATTTTTTCCAAGGGGAAGTAGTAGTTATCAGTTTGATTTTGGAGGCGAAATTTTTGTCAGCTGATGCAACCACCTCCTCCCCCTATTTTCTCTCCTTTTTATTTATAAAGTTAAAATATTAATAATAATGATTACTACCAGAAAAATGATCCATATGATGAGAAAGATGATCCCTCAACATGATTAAAAATATTTTTACCATTCTCCCCCTATATTTGGTATTTGAATTATTACCACGGGTCTTCTATAGATATATATTCCACAATGGTGGATGTCTATAAATATTAGGTGAATGATCATTCTTCTTTTTTGGTATCACTATTTAACTTGAATTTTTCTCTATTTTTCAGTTATCCGATAAAATATGGAAGGAATCGTGCGAGGATTTTGGCCGAGCTTGCTGGTCCTCAGTTCGATGCTGGTCACCACTCACGGTAAGTCAACATCCCACAAACTAGTTTATGACCAGTCCATAACTCATCTCGGTTTTAGCGCAACCTTATCATTGATTACACAGCCGTCTCATACCCTCGAGGCTCTATACCTCTTATCTCGCCCATGATTATTGTCAGGGCAAAATGAATTTTTTTATTTTTATTATATATTCAAAATCCCTGTTTAGTTGCCTTAGCATTGTTAGTAATGTAGTAGCAAAGAGCTTTCCAGGAAAAGATTTTTTTTTTTAACTCTCTTTAAATATCTGTATTTATTTATAAAGTTTCTTTTTATATATATATAATACTTTTTAAAGGGCATAAAACATGTATGATAATAGCTATGGAATATTTTTATTATAATTTTGATGACCTATTGATTTCTTTTACGTTTTATTATTATTTTATTTAGCAACAGTTACGTAGCCATAAGAGGCGCTTTTTTTATTTTTAAATGAATTATAAAATTATAACAAGAAAACTATAGACATTAGAATATTCCTTTTAATGAGACGACAGAACTTTTTTTATTCTATTTTTGTTTGCAAAATTATTTTTATGGTGTTCAAAAACATAAAAATTTCTTTAACAATAAGGTGGGTGTATAATGGAGATATTTTTTCAAAATTTTATGTAATTGAAAGACGATATTATTTTGGAGAAATTTTCTACATAATTTATTGTAATGATCTCATATCTTCATACCTATTTACCTACCTAATATGCATAAACTTGGGTAATATTTTTTCCTTAAATTCGAAAAAATATCAACACCAAATGTGATAGAAACTGATTGGCAGATGGGAGTTTTCCCATTTTTTTTTTTTTTTCAATGCTACTACACCATGCATCAAAATTTCAATTAGGTTGCTAGAAATGATCAAAAAACATCTTTTTTTTTTGCCATTGGTCCATTTTGGTGTTTATTGTTCACGGGTGTACCGATTTCTCACCGCTTTTTTTTTTTTTTTTGGTTTCGGCCCGCTTAAGAAATCGGACCAAAAGAGAAGATATTTTTACATTCGTTTTTTCCTTGACGCTTCCACCGGATGTGTTTATCTACTGACACTGAAATAGATTATCTTCATGGCTCAATATTTGGATTTAATGCAGTATTGACTTAGATATAGCATATCGAGAAAAACAAGTCAGAATATTGTAATATCGTTGCAAACAGTCGTCTGTTTTCTAAAATTAAATCAATTTACATCTGGACGAAGGGGATATGTTAAAATTTTAAAACTTCGGCGTTAAAGCATAAAACAAAAGGCATCTCATTTCCTGGTCAGAATAGCTTTGAAAATCACTTATAACTTTTCAACTTTCAACAACGTTCTACACTTTAAAAGTACAATAAAATCTATTGATAATAGATATTAAGCCTCCGACTGAACTTTTTACTATGCATTAGATCGTTTTAGATGTAATTTTAAACAGTCCCTTTTGATTTATGACGTTATTGTTAAAAAAATCATACATTTTTCTTGGATTGATTTCAATTATTGACGACTATTCTACCAGCGCATTCAGAAAACAGAGTTGTTGGAAGGCGTGAACTGTATGTCCTTCCTATTACATGTTGAAGTCCCCGTTTGGGCGCCAGTTAGATAGTCTGATGGGCTAAAAGTCTTTTTAAAAAGAAAATTTATTGAAAAGGATTACAATAAATTGAATAACAGAACTAAATCTAACAGACTAAGAACAGTCGGCTCTAGTTGCCGGGGTTTATCTACAACAGGAATGCGGAGTCAGCTTTGAGTCTGCAGGAGGCATATTCCTTGGGTATAACTGCAGACTAGGAACGAATAGGTTGATATCACATTAACACACACCTATACGAACATATGACAGATTCTTTATTCCTCACTGGTAGTGCACTGCTCCCGCGATTACTTCACTTAAATGATATCTTTATAGTAGTTTTATATTCTGAAACCTTATTCTACTTATTCCAACATCTTCCGCATCCTCAAATCCTAGTTTTGATTTCATAGGTATTCGCAATTATCGATGTACCTCTTGTATTTTTATTATCTTTAGTGTTGTATAACTTCCTTCTGTATATTTTTCAATTTTTTATGTATTGTTACCTTATGTATTATCTCAATTTTGTGTTATTATTGAGTCCAGACATAACAATTTGTATACAGTACCATCTACCATCTATTTTGTTAGTTTTTAATATTTTATTTTCACTCAGTTGTCATGTAGCCTTTCACTTCAAAAGCGTTGGGTTTCCCCGTCATAAACCTTTGATGTCGGCAAACTACCCCCTATCACTAGGTACCTCTAGTGATAGGGGTATCACTAGATACCCCCCTAGCATAGATACCTCTTACCTTATTTTACCTTCAGTCTTTGTATCTACCTTGACTCAGAAGGTAAATATCAGATTCTATTTTATCTTGCTAACCAGCTACTTATTTAGATATTCATGTATAGTGCTTACCATCTTTTATATTATTATCAGTTCTGTAAAATATTCATTTATCGTGATACCCTAGCATAGATACCTCTTACCTTATTTTACCTTCAGTCTTTGTATCTACCTTGACTCAGAAGGTAAATATCAGATTCTATTTTATCTTGCTAACCAGCTACTTATTTAGATATTCATGTACAGTGCTTACCATCTTTTATATTATTATCAGTTCTGTAAAATATTCATTTATCGTGATGCTCTAGCATAGATACTCATATATTTGTTTTCTCTTAGTCCTGATGAAGATCCACCAAGTTGGATCAAAATGTTGGCTTTCGAAAATAAAATTTTTTTCAAACTGAAAATCCTGATCATCATTTAACCTATCGTAAAATCTATTACAACTTTTTTTTTCTCTGTACAATAGTTCTTTCATAATATCAGAAATATATCAGAAAGAAAATATATTACAATATTCTAGACAATATATGTTATTTATTAATTGTTTTGTTTATCGGTACACCCTTAATGCTTTATTAAATCCAAAGATCGACTCAAAACTTTTAAAGATTATTTTCTCCTTTGGCTCGAAATAAATAAACTTAATAATCTAGTGTCGCTATGTTACTTTTAGGCGTAATAAGGCGCCGTTTAGTTAGATCGGATGACAACTAAAAAGGACCCCTTTAAGGTTTATTCATCTCTGAAGAACGTGCGGGCGTCAAAAAACTGGGATCAAATAAATCTGATCAAACTGAAAAGGACGCGATGGTTGTTGACGTATTAGGGTCTGGCCACACATGTCCGCACCGGATCCGCACCGTAGCAATAATACAGGTTATGTTCAGAATATTTTTAATTTAACTTACATATTACCTTTAGTTATGCCTAAAGTGGCCTGTGTCAGACATGTGTGGCTTGAACTTTAGGCATAACTAAAGGTAATATGTAAGTTAAATTAAAAATATTCTGAACATAACCTGTATTATTGCTACGGTGCGGATCCGGTGCGGACATGTGTGGCCAGACCTTTAGGGTCACTTGATCTTCGAAAAGGGCACGTCCCTTAATCCCAAGAAGTAACATTGCGATAGCTTTACCCTTAAGCGAAGGGATAATAGGAAAGGCATAGTCCAACAAAGATTTATTCGCCTTTACTAACAAAGTTTGATTAGTGGATTTTAATTTTTCAGTGAATAGATCAGGTGTTCTCTGTTGAAGTTCTTCATTCCAATAATTACAGATATGTCCATTCTTGTTTCCCTGTTCTGGAAACCCTTCGGGGAGGAATACCCTACGATGGAGAAGAACAAGTGGGAGATATAAAATCCTATGGCGTCATTAGGAAAATCCGGCGGGTTCGAGTTGTCTATAAAGGGGGCGTAGTAATAAATTGTTATACTAGAGAAGTGGAGCCGTAGAGACCTTAGTCACGTAGCCAAGAGAAAAGGAGACTGCGGAATAGTTGGGATCAGGTGTAGAGGTATCCTCGACATATATCGCCTCCTTCCCAACTCCGTAGCTATTTCTTCAAGAGACTTTTATAGCTCCCTTCATGATTTGTGCTTCTCTTTTCAAACTCTTATCTCATGTTTTTAATGATATCCTCTCCGACCATCGGGGGAATGTTCTAAAAGCCGAATACCATATCTTGTTGGGGGACTATTGGACTGAATGGAAGGAATGCGGGCACTAGCAATTCGTCATTGATTGAATGATGTGGCACTTAGAGGATGACTTGTTGCTCTGTCGTTATCGTATAATGGCTTATGATTCTCTTTTGCTAAGAATCGACATTGAAAAAGATCGATATAATAATCGTGCGAAATATACTCAAATTACTCAAACATTAACATGTAGATAAAACAAGCCCCTCGAGCATGTAAGAAATTTGGCTTGCCCTACCAATTTTTTACCCATTGTCGATTGTCAAATTTTGGGCAATGTGAGCATTTTGTTTGATACGTAAAAAAAAAAAATATTCCCTTTTAAAAATATTAATTTAAACATTTTTTTTTTTAACGTCCGCTTTATCCCACGAGGGCTTATCGGGAGGGGTTATCTAAGGGTAACCAACCTCTTCTAAACCATAGCAAGCCGCTGAGTCTGTTTAGTGAGGCCGTCACCGAACAGAATCGAGCGGGATTCGAACCCGCACCGCCAGCGTGGTAGTCGGAGACGGTATCCCCTCGGCCACGCCGAGGCCTCAAACATTGTTTTTATTTAAAGAAAACATTGAATATATCTGATTGTTTTTTGGAACAGTGGCGTGAAAATATTCCACATTTGATTCTGTTTATCGATTTTCATTTATCATAATTTAGATTAGCGGAATTTCGAAAAAAATTGTATATGTCTCATTCTTAATCTTGTCCGTCTGTCTCAAGGTTTTCTTCAGTAAAAAAGAAATAAATGTAATAAATGAATGTTCTTTTACATTACGGAAACCAAGTGGTAAAGCATTTATAAAAAAATCGAAATGGATAATATTAATCTAGCTTTAAAACTGCTGTAAAATTCAATTAAATGAAATATCGTTTTTCATAGACGATTCTCCATTAATAATTTTATTTTTTGTTTAATTGGCATTCCATTTCACTATATTTCTTAACTTAACGAGCAAGAAACTTATGTGATTATGAACATATTGTGAAAAAGCATTATAGTACATCTAATTATTGAAATATACTGGGCTTTTAAAAATTCAAGTTATGTTTTTTTTTATGTAACCAAGTTTCGGTTAGCCATAACATTAAATCAGTTTTATTTATTTATAATTGGTGTTAATATCGGCAGGAATGCTGCTCTTACTGTCGTGACAATACAACAAAACTCGAAAGTGACTATCACAATTTAAGAAGAGGCTTTATTTACTCTGCTCTAGCTGTCGAAATATCCTTCAGTACTTAAGATAATTTTATCCTGAATGATTTGAATAATGTTTCCATTAAAAACATCGGAAATATTCATGTCAGATGAAAAAATTATTCCTTTGGGGCGTCTGATATACATATTTGATTATTCATGTCTTAGCAAGTAAATTATTGTCAATCATTGGGCACTTTAAAATGAAAGAATTATTTGTTTTATTCATTACCAAATTATGCCTATTGTATTCCTTTTAAATTTTTAGTTTCAGTTCGGGAATCGGTGAGTGAAGTCCATTTTATAAATATGAATTTTAATGATAATCTTTATACCATATCTAATTAATCAATTAGATAAAACAGAAACCTGTCAAAATACAGGATGTCAAGTTGGATATTGAGGAATGGTATTAGTATTTTTTATCAACAATGACTGAAATTGACTAATGGTTACTCATCTAAAGTATTGATAAATCTGTTATTTAATTAAGTTCATATGACCTTATCTATTCTGGAGTACTTTGATTCAGTTTAAAAGAATCGATACTGATTAAAAACTCCCAAAATATGCGTTTTCAATTAAGCCTGAATGAAGTTATTAAATGAGACGTTTGGTTTCAAAACCGGGTACATCCATTTTCAACAAATTTCTAGGACTGATAAAAAAAAGATCAATTTAAAAAAATAATCAATTTAACAACTTTTTTTTGTTCTTTTTCGTCGTTTTGCTAACAATTACCTTCAAACGAAAATTTTTGACAACTTTTTATCACATTTTCTTTTTTAAATCTCATTTAACATTAAAAAATATGTTAGATGTAGCTGTCTTTGAATAGGAAATATCAATTTTTGGTTAAATTATGAATAGACATTTTTTAAAAACAAATCTCTTTATTTAATATGAACAATATATACTTACATAGTTTTTATTTTTAAATATACAAATTTTCATTTAAATCTTGATGTTGACCCACAGATATATTGGTACCATGCATATTTACTTTGATAGGTGACATTGTACTGTCTATAAGAACTTTGTAGAATTCTAGGGTACCTATTGATCTCCAGTCTTCTCCATAACGTTTTTCTTAATAGAGTATACACCATCATCCAACTGTTTGGAAACATGGATACTGTTTGGGATTTCGAAAAATTGAAGATTTCTGGAAAATGAAGCTTGGATGGAACCGCTTTTAATTAGAAATGGAATCTTTAAGTATTGATTTTCGAAGGATCTAGACGTCTTTTTAAAAAAAGTCGTCTAACACATTATTTCTAACATGAAAAACTTTAAAAAAAAACAGGAAAAAAATGTTTTTGGAAAAGATGGATGTAACCGGTTTTGAAACCAAACGCCTCAAATGTAAGATTAACCCAAGTTTCGGTTAGTATTGCAGTTCGGTTGTTGTTGCATGAATTTTTAAAATAGTGAACAATATATCAGGGGTCAAAATTAAATATTTAATTTGTTTACTGTAATAATGTAATACTTATGTAATTTTATTTAAAAAAAAATAATTTTCAATGATACACAAATTATGAGAACACAAATAATTAGGCAGGTTACAAAAATGATTACTTCGTAACACAGAAATAACCATAGAAATATGACTTATGCTTCAGAACATATACTAAACAAAAAAAGTCCATCCAGTAAGGAGAACAGTCTAGAACCTTCTGGGCTGGTTTAGATGGTATTCGAACATCGTAGTTAAAAACATTTGCTATGACAGTTTGTTCCAAATGTTTGTTCATTCTAACAAAACCTATTTTTCTTATTTTATTTTTAACATTATAATAATTTATTTTTGTTTATGAATTCACATACTGCTGAAAACCGCACCAAGGTCACGCCCAACGAAGCCCCCCCCCCCCCCCGAAACCACGGATTCGATTGCTGATTGATCATCTTTTAAAAGACTCGTTGATGTAATTTTATTAATTTTTTATTCTTCGTTATTTATGTTATTCCTTTCATACATTAACATGAAATGAGTAAATGGAACTTACTTTATATATAAAATGATATATAGATGTGAGGTAATTTCAAGGTAAGCTCTGAAAAGACTTGAAGTGTCCGAGGGAGAGAAAGATTTTTCTTAGTCTTTTGTTCCTGTATTTACTCACCTAACCGACTTAATTTTATTTATCTTATTGTGTTTGCTTCTACTGTATCTTCAAACAGTATAATCTTTGGCAACCTGTGTGTTTTTGTGCAGTAGTCCGTGAACGTAATAGCCTTAAAACCGATGTTTTTTGATGGGGGGAAGACGTTTCTGATCATTTATCACCTACATTAAATAGATGCCATATAATAAGCATTCAATATAGGCTAAAAAAAAAAAAAAAAAACTTTTTATAAATGAGGCTTTTATCTACTCACGTCCTGATCTGACTTACACTATCAGTGTGAAGGATTCAGATAAGAAATTATTTCATAAGCCCCGATAGATCCTAAATATGCATTTTTATTCTCACTGATAATTTAGAAAAATAATTATTCGTTTATCGTCATTGATTCGAGAGTTATAGAATGTTTTCCGGTCATTGATTCGCAATTTTTTATCATTCTGGGCTGGTTGGGCACTTTTGTCAGGAAGTCACTAGACAGTACCGTCCTGAAAAGTTGTGTGGTTGTAAACCTGACCTACCAATCTGTCAGGTCTAGATCCAACTAACCTACCAACGATCCAACTTTAGGATCCAACCTATTTTTGGGGCCTTGAAACTTTAAATTAAGCAAAATGCATATAAATTGTAGATAGTTTAAAAATTAGCGAATACTTTAACAATATATTTTAACGAAAATTCCAAATAAAGAAGAATTCTTGCTCTTAAAATTAAGTACTAAAATGCTTCTGTAGGTTTGCTTTCTAGGCCTAATATTTGTAATGTCATGAAATTTTGGGCAATTTCCCCAAAATATTTTTGTTTAAAAGCTGTTTCTTCTTCTTACTACTTTATCCAAAAGTCATCCACACCTCCGCTGTCCATCTTCAAAAGTTCAATATTTGATTTTTAAATACATATCACTTATGTTGGAGTTAGAGAAATGATTATTGGGAGTCTTATATTTGCTTTAATATACCGACAAATTTTCCTATAATATCACACCGATTTTTAATATTATTCCCGCACCTACCCCCCTATTTTTGGCCTCATCCAATTTCCATCACCGATATTTAGCCTCTACCCTTGGAGCCGAGGACTACGCTCGATTTTAATTTATATTTTTGTAAATTTTATTAATATTTCGATTTAATTACTCCTTTTTACTATTTCGATTTAATTAGAATTTTTTATACTGCCTAAGACTCCGTTCCCGTGCAATTTGTATGCTTTCGAGGTACGAAATTGCAGTCTATCCGAGGGGCGGAGGACGGTGGGTGGTGGGAGGGTCCTGCACCTACCCCCCTATTTTTGGCCTCATCCAATTTCCATCACCGATAATTAGCTTCTACCCTTAGAGCCGTGGCTACGCTCGATTTTTTTTTTTTTTTTTTTTTTTTATTATTAAGATTCAAGTAGTCCTTTTTACTCTTTCGATCTAATTGGCCATTTTTATACTGCCTAACACTCCGCTCTCGTTCAATTTGTATGCTTTCGAGGTATGATAACTCAAGCCATAAATTAGGGTTTATGCGTAAAAATACGTTAATATAGGACCTATATTAACGTATTTTTACGCATGCAACTCTAAAATATCTACAAATAAAGATGACTGTTGAAAATTTATAATTCGGTTTTTTGAATAATGCCGATAGTGATTCTTGACATGTTTCTCTGTCACTCTCTCTCTCTCTCCGTTTAATAAATTCAACACAAAAAAAAAAAAAAAAAAGCTTGAAACTTTTTTTTTCACTTTCAATAAAGTGGATCTAATTTTATATTATTAGTTAATATCTATAACTTTTTTTTTTTAATTAAGAATATATGAAGTATCATTTTCGCCTCAAGGAAAAAAATAATAATTCAAGAATTTTTTTTTACATTTCATTTTAATGTTCGCGAATCCTTAATTTATTCATTTTTTTTTTTTTCATGGGAAATCATTCGCTTCTTCAGAATGTGTTCTAGGCCTGAAGATACTTATTCGACTCCAATTACGATTATTTCAGATTTAATAAAACTGTTTAACTGTATAATTTTATAGTGATTACAAATATTTAGAAAGTTAGAGAATATAAACAAAATAATTCACTAGTTTCCCGGAATAGCTCGTCGAATAGTTCGTTTTCTATGATTACGATGGAACCCTAGTAATTTCGCTCCCCCGACACAATCCAAAATGGCACAGGCTTTGATGGTATCATGCATTACGTGTCGAACAGAGGGGCGAGAATTCTGTGTGAAATTCATACCCATCCATGCGGGCTAAGCAATTTCACTGGTTCAATACTGGAATGATACGCGAAGTCCTTTTCGTCTTTGATCTTCGTTTTTAAAGTTCTCAATGAGTCCATAATAAAAGTTTAACCAATGTTTTGTTTATTTTTTTATAAATAATAAAAAACGAATCATTACGGTTAAAAATTGGAAATTGCTTAAAAACACTAATTAAACAGAAGGTAATTTTTAGGCTTCATATCTCCTTTTCGGATAGGCAGACATTGTATTAAAATATTGAGTTTTTTTTTACTAATGGTCAGCACAAAAATGTATCATAAAATATTTATATAGTCGAACGAAACCCCCTTAGATCTTTTTAGAAAAGTTATTTATTCAAAAATCAACGTTATAAAATATACGTTTTTATATGAAATATGTTCAATCTGCAATAGACAGATATGGAGGTGAAGTTAAATGTGTAAAAAAAAAAATTTTGCCTGATTCATCTTATGAAATTTTTATATCTTCATCTTATGGATTATTATCAATTAATATAGATCATTTTCTAATGGAGATCGGAGAATTTTATATTTCTTCATTGGTTGTTATCTTATTTAATACTTAGCCCTGATGAAGACCTGAATCTCGGGACGAAACTTCGACACAAAATATGTTAATGCACATAAAATGTTGTTATGTTTAACCGCACCACCAAGCACTATCATCGCTTTGATTTCTATCGTCAACCATCAACTACCTTCTGAAGCACCAAAAGTCTTATTTCCGCAAAAATATCAGTTAGGACTTAAAAAAAAATTAAGTTATGGATGTGTCTAATAAATAAATCTACTCGTATTACTATTTTATCAAAAATAAAATCTGGCATTTCTGTTTTAAGCTTGTTGAGTCCAGAAATCTATTTAGTTTATATATATATATATATATATATATATATATTTTTTTTTTTTTTTTTTTTTTTTTTTTTTTTTTTAATATCACAAACTGCCTTTATTGTAGGTTACTGAGCAAGGGTGCATTTATGTATTTAATTTTTTGGAATCCCTAGAATGACGACTTTATACTAAAGGTTTCGAAGATGTCTAGTTAAATAGACAGACAATTTTTCGCCCATTGCATGTCAGTACCTCCAGAGGTGCCCCTTTTTATAAAATTTACTCAAGTTAGTGAATTTTAAGTTTTTATTATCTGGATGAAAATATCGTGAAATCATTTCCTCCTTCATTTCCGATAAATTGAATCTGACCCAAATTATATTATGAAAAAAAAAAAATATGTGTGAAAATTCTTTGGTTCAGCTATTTTTTTTTTAATTTTATCGGATTTCACTTAAGTATTTCAGTTGTAAAAAATGTTTGTTTGTTTTAACGTCACTTAATGCTACTAAGGCTAATCGGATCGCTAATATGGATCTTTAACGAGTACCTGACATCGTACAAGCTCGGGACCTTCATTTTACGTCCTACCCGAAGGACGGCGAAGACAATGATTTTTTACTCCTATTAAAAATCCTAGGGCCACCTCGGGACGCGAACCCGCGAAGTCATAAAAAATAATAAATAAGAAAGGGATTATTACTCGTTTTTATTTATTTTAATTTTATTGTTTTTACAGTTAAATTATTTGTATACGAATTATTTGAACATGAGCTTGATGCGCTGCTTTTTTATTATTATTTAAATTTTTATTTATGAGATATGATATATTAATTTTATTTTTAAGAAATCCCTGCTTTACAATATTCTAAGATACCCTAAGCATGACTTAATATACATATTCCCATAGCCATGCCTGCCTATCTCGCTTCCTAACCTAGTTTTGAGTCTCCCGTGATGACCTTGATGGCGCGTTTAGTTTACTAATAGCATCCATTAAAATTGATGTCTCCACTGATGACGTCATCAGGGGATTTTTTTTTATCTGCTTAAGTGTCCATGATAATCGATGTATTAGTCATTATAAACATCACCATTACGGTAGTTAGCTAATTCCAAAAAAAATTACTATCATTTTCATTATTCTAATTACTATATCTAACAATTGAGAACGTATGCAAATTATTATTTCTGAATTATTGATGTCAATTTAGTAGTCATTATTAAAATATGTTATGCAACTAAAATTCCATTAAAAAAAAAAAAAAAAAGATTGAAAAACACACCAGAACTTAACAAATAAAAGTGTTCATTTTTAGGAATTTCCTCATAATGTTCAAAAAGGTTTAAAACAGGCTTGAACATTTTGATTTAAAAATAAAATAAAAATCTGTCCCAGAAATACTACTTACCTACTTCTCTCTTATATAATATGATTTTCATAGCACCATATAATTGACCTATAATTAATTTTTATTGCTTATTTTCATCTATTGTGCTGTTATGTACATTTTTATTTCTGTGTAATGAACATGTATCTTAGAACAATTAAAACTTACATATGATCTATTTTAATTTTAGCCCCAAAAATTGGTTATAATCTTAATTCGAATTTCAGAAATATTTTTTAATTTAAAAAAAAATAAATAATGTAAATTTTGAGAAACAAGCCATACTGTACCAATCAACATTAGAGGGCAAAGTCTGTCTATTTTTTTTATGTATTATATATCTACTAGTAGTACATCCCGTTTTCACTCGGGGAATTTCGACTCGTCTCCAATGTAAAGCGAGATCATAACGATTTTCATAACAATAAACAATATACCCAGAGATTGGCTAAAGTTATGCAATTTTAATATGGATAGCTGTTCGCACCAGGTATCTAACAACCACTGAGCGAAATTTGGAGAATTTAGGACAAACGGTATGGATTTCTATAAAAGAACAAACAAACAAACAGAATTTCATATTTATTTATATACATTATAAATTTTAAGAATTTTATGTTCGAATATATTTTTCTATTACTCCAATCTATAAAATTTACTGGATTAATTTTTATTTCAATGAGAATATCTGTTTTTTTTTTCTTTTTGAGGTGTGTTAAGTGAAGTAAAAAATGTGAACATTAGCCAATCGCATTTTATTAAACTAAGCTGTTATTTAGGAATCATTAGAGTCCGCAAGAATATTCTGGATAGGTATACTGAAAAAAAAAAAACATTCTCTCTACGTCTTGGGAGGGTGATAATTTAAAAGATGAAAGAGGGAATGGTCCTGGACAACACTTCAATATGTCTCGTCCCCTTAATAAAAATCGCCCCCCCCCCCCCAAAAAAAAAAGTGTTCTCCCAGAGGAATCGGGCGATCGAAGTGAAAAGATACCGGGGACACCGGTCAGTAACCGGACGTGCTAGGATGTTCCTTGACACATCCTGACAGATGGCCGGTGAAACTGCTTTTATATCCCATCTTCATCCATCACGTCTTCATTAATTTTAATTATTTATTAATTACTTGTAATTATTTATTAAAACATACACTCATTTATCTTTCTCTGCGTTCATATATGGGAAATCCAATTTGTCGTTTTGATAGTATATTTCCAACTATCAAACCTCATGATCTATCTTATTCCAGGTTAGAATAGTCTTGAAAACACTCATTCTTCAACTTTCAACTCATACACACGTGATTTTTCTGTAGAGTGAATCTTAAGTTTAAGGTTGAAGTAAAGAATAGATGTGCTTAAATTGTAGATTATTTATTTTTTAAAACATATGTTTAAGGTATTTACATAGTATTTATGTGTTAAAGGACTTCTTTGAACACTATATTTGAAGTTACGTTATGATCATCTGTGATTGTTTGTTGGTGGGTTTGTTTTAAACAGACATAGAGGTCACTGAAAGAACGCGCAGTACTAAACGCCACATATAACTGACGAAAACGAGTGCGCTGTTTCTATTGAGTGAAATAGCATTTTTTGCTAAAATACGGCGACAATCGGAAAAGTGTATCTAACCAAAAATGTTCGTCTCGAAAAACTGAAAAAAATAACGCCTTCGAAAAAGCCCTGCGACCAAACTAGCGACCATTTTCGCTGAGAATTGCAGTTTTTCGCTTACAACTTGCAAACGAAGTGGTTAATCGAAAAAATGTATATGACCGAAAAAGTTCTTCTTGAAAACCTGAAAAGATTGAAACCATTTATAAACCTCTACGACCATTTTGATTTTATCGAAAAGAAGATATAAGCGGTTTCTTATAACTCGCAATCGAAGGCGAAATGAGTGATTTGTATATTTTTCCGGTATAGCGGTTAAAAAAAGCTTTAAAATAATGCCTCATTTATGAAATTTGATGAAAAAATAAGGAATTTATGGCGCGTCAAAAAATAGGTTTTGAGAAATAATATATATGATAATCATGCTAAATATGTAATTTTAAAGGTTCTTTTTGATCTATGACTTTCTTATTAGAAAATCATAGATTACGCTTAAATTGTGTTTGATGGTCTTATAACTCTTCTATTGCTAATACTACTCTTTCAGTGCATTCAGAAAACGGTCATAACTTATAAAATACGATTTTTGAAATATAACTCTGTTGATAGGAGAGAGCTATTTTTTCTTCTTCCTATCACGAATAAAAACATATCGGTTAATATTAGTTTAAACAATAGTAATGTATACCTTTTTTTTTTTTTCAATTCTCGCTGTGCACTCCTTTCACGATTACTGCACTTAAATTATATCTAAAAGTATATTATATGATTTAAAACTTAGTCTTTCGCCATGAATTTAAATTTATTTAATACAATTAAAAAAGAAGAATCAGAAAAAATAAATATATGCCATTATTTTTGAAAATATATATTATTGTAAGTTCTATCATTGAACGAGAAAAAGATCAAGATGACCAAGGAAACTACTTTAATGCCCAATCTTGCTCCTTAACTCTTATCGTCATAATTTTCATTTATTTTATTGTTTATGCATTATTTTTAAGGACTCGATTGATAAATAAATTATTTTAAAAATATACTCTCATTTCTATTTCTGTGCGTAGACGTTTAGGAAATCCAATCCGCTGCTTTTATGAGTATATCATACATGTTAATTGTTATTTTTCCTATTTTCCTCATACGTTTTTCGATTAAAGATAGATTAATCCATGGATTTATCTTTCTTCGAGAGAAGGCGTATCAATTATTTACAGCAATATCTTACTGAAATAACGGTAATTATACTAATTTAAGTAATACTAATACTGTTTTTTTTTCTTTAGTTATTTTTTTTTATTTCTCTGAACTCACCCACATCTGAATTATTATCATTATCATGGAACGACTAGAAAAAAAAATAATTTAATATAAATTTGTTTTTTATTGTGCTTGTATTATATACGTCACCTGTTATTAAAAGATGAATCTTTGTTAAGATAAATTCGTAAAATATGAGTTATTTATGACTTGTTAATGCTTTTTATCAGTATATGGATTATTGTTTTTAAATCTTTTGTGAAATGTCTATTACCGTTGCTTAACTTATTACATGATGTAAATAATATTAAGAGTTACGAAAGACTCTAATCATTTTAAGCTTTTTGCTAAGCAAACAATATATAGACTCTGTTGTGTAAGCATTAAGTGTTGGAATTTATTTAGTTAATTATTTTTAATAACTCTGAAGAAAAATAGAAAACAGTTTAAAGTAAACTGTTACCAATTTGGATTTATTTAAATCCATATTTTACATTTCGCCTTGCATGGTTCATGTTTAAAAGATACTTCCATACAGGTCCCCGATCCTAACAGTATTTTAAATAATTTAAAAAAAATTAAGTGGTCAATTATTCATAAAATAAAATTACAGAAGTGTTTTATGTTTTCATAATTCTTTTGCAGCCCCAATAGTACTTAAATAGTAATGGATTTAATTAAGTACACTAAACTCTTGCCAGTAGTTGGTAAACGTAGCAGGGGTCGAATGTCTCTTAAAGAGAAAACCTTAATTTGAATTTTTAAAAAAGTTAGTTTCCATGTACATACTTCGGACTTCTGTGAAGTAAACCATCGGTTTATTGGCTTCTGAAGTCATGGTTTTATTTTTGTTTTATGAAATAAACACTCAAAAGTTTGTTTTTGTTATCAGAACGTGTGTATATGTTTCCAAGGGTTTTCCACTGTTTTATTTTTTTTTTTATAGTATGAAGTGTTAATTTATCGTAAGATAAAATTTTAGCCAGAAAATGAAACATAAAAAAAATCATCCTGTGATAATATTTTCCATTAATCCTTTTTATTTTTATAAACGTACGCTCTATACTTTTTTTGTTATTATATCATAAATACTTTAATTACTACTTAATAATATTATTTATAGCTTTATTGTATTATTTTACTTTCTGATTGAAAGATTTAATCATCTTAAGTCTCTGCGATGCCTATGATTAATAAAAAGGTTTCATCCATTCAATTGTCATCAATACTAAAAAACACTGAATCAAATTAACACAAATAACTTATAGCAGACATCACTTCATGAATTAATGTATATTGTTGTTTTTATTTTTCTTATTATTATTTTTTCCTTCTCTTTACTGATAATTGTAGGTATATAATACCGCCCTAAAAACCCTATCCTACTTATAATTTCCGTTTGCGTGGAAAGATGTTTTATTTTTCAATAATGATGTATAATAAAAAAGTTATGTCACATTTTCCATTTAATAGTCTCATCAAGGAAAGTTATTTTACATTTTTAAATTATTTTTACGTATAATTATTTTTTTAATAATCTCCTTTAATTCAATTAATTCTGGTCTAAGCAAGTAAGACTAGAACATTATTAAACATGTTCTATTTTCTCATAATGTGTATAACCTATAAAATACTAATGACTATACTTATAATTTACTTTTGTATCATGTTTTTTATATTGAAAAAAAAACACTATTTTTAAATTAAAAATTTTCTAAGAGGAGAGAATCAGAACTTAATTTTTACCTCGGTTGAACTCTGATAGCGAGGATTTCTTAAATGAATTTTAAACACAAATCTTTCCACCTCAAAAAGTGAGGCTATACCCATTTCCATAATCTTAAAAGTTTTCTAAATATCTGGTATAATTTACATAGACTTAATCTGCTAACGTTAAAATTGTAATTAGAATGAAAAGTGTTTCTTATGGCCTCGGCTTAGCAATTTTAACCTCTTTTTATTCAAATTTTAACCGTTCTTGATAGTGTCTTCAAGGCTGGGTTCATTTGAGCTCTCATTTATCTTTATGAATATTTTAATTATTTATTATTTTTATCTTTGTTATACAATGTCAATTAGATTAAAATTTAAATATTTATTAGTAATGTCTTGCGGTTTAACCCGATCCAATATAGTACATGAACGAATCCATCTAGTTAACTGAATAACATCCGAAATTGATGTTAAAAAAATAATAAAAAGAAACACGAACAATTCAAATTATTTCAACCTTTGAACAAAAAGGGCTAACTATAAATTAAAAAAAAAAAATAACAACACTTATTCTCTTTAAATAATGTGAATAATCAATGGATAAGAAACAAGCGATCTACAGTTATTACAAAAGAATAGTGATTAGAGATTGTTAGGGATTGTTAAATGAGGTAAGAGCATACGAGTAGGTTCCATCTCACCGCTAACGGGTCTAGGGTTCTCAATTTATTGAAACCTGCATTTTTATTATACCTAAAGGTTATTTTTTCATGATCACGCTCAACCACCTGGTTGTATATTATTTAAGGACCCTCACTCTTCTATTGAGGCTTGGTGACCAGGATCGTTTCGTTAAGCGGCCAGGAATCAAACAGTGCCTTACTAAGCCAGTTGTTGAAAGCGTCGATAAATACCAATTTGATTCATGTTTTTCCCCTTTATATAAATAAAAACTTTTGTACCTAATGACTCCTAATTGTCAAGATTCCCCACCCAATTACTTAATTATTATTAATAGCGGGAAACCTTTGATTATGGTGGGACGAAATGAGTTTCGGAAAATGAGGAAAATATTTTCCTCGAGCTATATAAGGGGTTATTTTAATTTCCCGGGCCTGGGCATTTTTTTTCAAGTTTGAGTCAATTTTATTATTTTTCGAATAAGCTCTGAATAAACGCCCCCATTTTAATGAATGAAGAAGCTCCATGACTGATGAATTGAAACAGAGATGGAAGATAATTTTTATTTTCTGCTTCGTTTATTCAAGGAAATATGATCGGGAAATTGAAGCCGAAGTTATATATTTTTATTTTTATATTTCGCTTTTTATTTATTTGTTATGAAGCTTGATTCAATCGCTTTGATTTTTAAAGCTAGATCTGACAATCAGCACCTTTTTAGTATCCTGTTCGTATCCTAGGTTATATCGGCCTTGTATTGTACTGTTCGCATGTCCATTCATATAAATATATATATACACACACACATCTTTCCTGCCAGCTAGTGATATTTGTCATTGGAGTAGTATTTAATGTTCATTAACTCACTTTCCCAGTCTTCCAATATTGTGTTAAACAATTAATGACCATATTATAAATGCTTATGCTCTAACTTCTTCATGCCCGATTTTTACAAACGTATCAATTTTTTATTGTTGAAATCACCAAATTTAATCAGTTTAGACATTTTCAAACAATTATAATAAATAAAATGGAAGGAAAAACAGTTAAAAAAATAACTAGGGCTAAATGCGTTAATAGTTAAATTCTACAAATAAATTCATTCTTCGATTGGAATTCATTTTTTGATGATAAATGAAAAATTATCTCAAAAATATATCTTGTTTAAGATTAAATCAACAAAATTAATTCACCATCTAAAGACTATTTTAGATCTATTAGTACCATCTAGAACTCAGAGTGAGGGTATTTGTTCAAACAGTATTTGTTTAATGCGCTCCCGTACCAACGTAGGTCCCTCAGAAATGAAATAAGAAAGAGGTAGAATGTGACTAAGCACTTTCTCTTTTGTTGTATGCGTTCTTATTATTACATCTGTTACTTCGTTTTTATTTTATTTATTTATATTTAAATTTTATTAAAATATTAGTTTTGTTTTTCCCTCTATTTATTTTGTCGAACAAATCTACGGCGTGCTTTGCTTAGTGTACAAAAATCAATTTTTTTAAGAAAACATCCACCTGATCACTATAAAGCAAATATCGAGGGAATTTGAAAAAGAATTGTGTGTTTTATTAGAGTTTACAAATAATGTTATATATTTTTTACTATAAATAATTTATTAAATTACGAAAGAATATTATATTGAGTCTCAGCTCGTCAATAGTTTGGGATCAGTTATTAGTATTAGTAATTTCAGCGCTAGCATTAGAATAAGAAAAATTTTTCTTACTGTTTCCATAGTTTAGCTGCCTGAACGCAGGTTTTATTTTTGAAAATTGTATTATCCAAAGCAGTAAGGATACGTATATTTACGACGTTCGATTCTCATTAAATCAAAAATATTTCAGAAACTGATGTAAGAATGTTTTGGTCAGAAATCGGAATATGTTCATTTGAAGTATTTGTTTTTTAATTTTGTTTAAAAATATTAACAAAAAATGTTATTTAAAGACCTTGAAGACAAAATGATATTCTAAGGGATTAACGAAAAAATTGATATTACATATATTTTTCGATGCATTTAGTTGTTAAAATTCATTTTAAGTTGATGTGCATTGAAACTTTAAAGAAGAGCAAAGTTATTTGAAACCTTTTGTTAAAAATAAAAACAGTTATTTAATATAATATTATAATTTTAAATCAGTACCCCGAAGTCCGAATTTTCAATTTTGTTCAATAGAAAAATACATTCAATCGGCACCTGAGAGTCATTTTTATTGACTGTTTCAATAAAATTCATTCAATCAACTCTGGACTTGGAACAGTTTGGCTTTCGAAATCTCGCGAACCTATATAGAATCGATCATTTTTATAGTTTCAATCGATTCAGCGTGTTCGATGAAAGAAAGATCGACACTTATCTCGAAATCGATAAGAATGGACCTTAAACCTTAAACAGGGCCTCATAAGAAATGTTTGGCCATTAATAGCTATATATAAAATAGATTAACTGAAATAAATTTGCCATAATAACCCGGGTTAAAATATTCTGGCCACGGCCAAACTTTTTCTTCATATAAAATTTTTATTAATTGAAATTGTTTCATTGAAAGATAATCAATCTGCCCCTTGTACCATAATTAATATTACCTTTTTTATAATATTGGAATGAAAAAATCTTTTCATAATACTGCGTTTTGGCAACCTGGCAACATATCCCATTGTTATATTTGCTAATTTAATATATGGTTTAAAAATAAATGTAATTATTTTAAGCTTAAATTCGTAGAAGATGTCTTACATTTAACGTTCTCTTTTTTTCTTTTTTTATCATATCCATTATAAATATTGCCTACGGAAATATTGTTTTTTTTCTTTTTAACGTGTACCCGGCTTCCACGAAAAGACAGCAGTCATTTATTTGATGGGTGGATAGGCCTGGGTAATTCCCTCATACCGAAATAAAAAAATTCTTTTTTGTAATTTTAAAAGTTATTCCCCGTTCTGGATTTTTAATTAATTATACCGACATCCACTCCTTTTAAGTTTAATCCCCAAAAATATTTTTCACAAACTTGGCAATTATATATTGCAAACCACAAGACTAACTCCTGGCAACCCACTCTTTATATATCAGGTCTGTCACTATTCTTTATTATATTTACTTCAGAACTTAAGATCTGTTATATTTCAATTGGTGCGTATAGGTATATATCATTACAAACATTAAGATACATCGCTCCATTCCATATTATTAATACTATTTTCAAATATTTCTAATTACATTATTTATACTAAAATATTTTATGGCTTACAACTTCTTCTTGTATAAAATATATAACCAGGTAAAACCATAATAAATAAAAAAAAACAAAAAAAAAACAGGATAGGGTAAACCTACCATTGGCACTCCGTATATAACAGTACAGTTATTGGCACCCCAACTTTAACTTAAGGAAATAGGTAAACAAGTCCTATTTTATTACAAGATATACATGAGTCTAATGTTTGAAGGGTCCTCTAAGTAAACTATGAAGTAAGACTTTAACAAACTAACCATAGGAAAGATTTCACAATTAAAACCACAGGGTGCTAATAACTAGATTTGGCACTTTTAACAATAAATATTGCCATATTGTGAAACTATTGAACTTTTGACCTAAAAAATCCTCTTTATGAGGATACATAATGAGGAGCTAGAGGAAGTTTCTATTTGATCCCTTTTTAAAAAGTATTTTTTTTAAATTTAACCACAGAAATGTAGTTTTAAGGGTGCTAATAACTGTACGGTTTACCCTATGTAAGTGAAAATAACAAAATGCTCAGGACTTTGATGGTTGACAAGGTTTTTAGAAGGAGATTGGGAGGAGCCAGAGTTGGGCAAATTGTAATCTGAATAATGATTCATGAATATGAATAATCGGTAATCATAAAACAAATGAAAAATGAATAACCATTATTCATAATCAGTACGGAGTAGTTTTAATGATTATTGAGTGTTTATGGTATTCATTTGAAATGAATAATGAATAACTTAATACATGTTATTCATTATTCATTTCAAATTAATACCATAAACACTCAATAATCATTAAAACTACTCCGTACTGATTATGAATAATGGTTATTCATTTTTCATTTGTTTTATGATTACCGATTATTCATATTCATGAATCATTATTCTGATTACAATTTGCACAACTCTGTGAGGAGCTGAATAGGAGATCTGAATCAAGACGAGATATGAATAAGTTTCTAGAATTTCAGTCAGTACCTTTATATTTGTTCATATGCTATGCAAATTTTCTTATTGCTACTGTATTAAGGTACAAAGGGAAAAATACAGGAGAGACTGGCCTGAAATTTAAGGTAAGAAAAACTTTCTAAAAAAATTTTCTATATAAAGTATTGTTAAAAATAACATCGATCTTCATCTGTGCTAAAATCAAGAAATTATTTTTAGCGGCTTCAATCATGCCGGATTGCTAAGTTACGTTTCTATCTATATGTTGGTTCTTCGGCTGTTCGGACGTTATTGGGGTAAGTTCATCAGGGGCTGAAGAAATAAATGAAAGGATCTTCTCGACTATTTGAGAGTTCCGAGCTCGTTGTCCGAAGGGTTTTCCATTGAAGAAAGAAGTGTGTACTCCTTCCCTGAACCCATGGACGACCACTTTAAACATCCCTTCCTTTGAGTTACCTCAGGCTTCACCCTAAGAGGCCCCGCAATTAGTGCAATTTATCACTTTAACTACTTTAAGCATTTTCACCGAGGGATTGGAAACTTCTCCCATCTCGGCTAAAGGGCCAACTCATTTAAGATAAAAAGGAGTATAGGACCAAGTTTCTGAATTTTAAATACATTCTGAATAAATAAATAACCAATTTCTTGTTAAAATATTATTAAAACTTTAAATGTATGATTGTTTTCTTTTCTTGCTTTTTGGGTTTGTCCTGTTGTTAGTGGAAATGTTTAAAACCTTCATCATAATGTGGTTCAATAGTTATTTTTTAAATAAATATGTTTCTGTAAAAATAACTCAAGTTGATCATAACAAACAATAAGAGTGGAATAAGTGTTTACAACATCTGCAACCGCTTCGACAGTTCACTAACTAACTCATCAGAATCAGCCGAAAGTTTAAAATAGTTAAGGTGCATGTAGACAGCGCCGAACCACGTTTTTCGGGCATCATCGGCTCAATATAACAATGATAAGATGAGTCGAAACAGGCGGTTCGGGACTTGGTTCAGAGCGGTCTAACAGCGCCTTTATTATTTTTTTCGCATTAATTCTGACGTCCACGTTTCTGTTGTAGGTAAAATCAATAGGTCCACTATGAATGCAGAAAAATGAATTAGCCTTTTTTTTTTTTTAAGCAAGTTGGTATATAGAAGATTATGTTTGTTTTTAAACTAAATTTTAAATTAAAAACTAGATTTTTTTATATTGTACCTTTTTAAGGTGAATAAACTTGATTTCTTTTTTATACAAGAAAGTTTTTCTTACCGTAAATTTAAGGCCAGTCTCTCCTGTAATAAACACACTAATTTTGACTGTTTTAATATTCTCTGTACTACCATGAGTATATATTTGTCAGATTATCCTTTTTTGAATAACATTAATTATTTCATTTTTTTCAGTTAAGTACTTTCATTTTATTGCGGATAAATAAAAATTAATATTCTTCTTCTCCACACCGACTAAAATATCTTTTTAGCTCAACAACTGACTCCCGAGGAAAACCCTGGTTGGAAATAGTTCCCCGGGACTCAGTTGGAAAACAACCCCCCTTTAAGATTCCAGACAGAACTCTAGGGGAGGGACAGACTGGAATGGCTGGAGGGCCTGGAGCTTTGTCCAGGAGTTGAGTGTGAAATAGCCCTCTCGACTGGAGCTGCCTCATTTCACCATTAGTCCTTCTCATCCGGGGTATGTGGTGTCTCTCTCTGTAGGGACTGTGCACTGGATAACTCATAGCTTTAGGGAATTTCTGCTTCTAGAACGGATTGTCATCATTCTATATTATTGATATATTCAAATATTTTGCTTCTATCATTCATGCTAAAATATTTTATATCATAAACAATAAAAGTAGAAAAAGTTATTGCTTTGCTTAAGGATTTAGTCTGCATAAAGCATGTGTTAATTAATACCCTTCATAAGATGTGCATACCATCAAATGCAATTAATCAGCTGAATTACATCCTGAAGTAATATTTTGATCTGATTCCCTCTGGTTTAAGCATAAACCGCTTTAATAATGCTATGTATGCTCGTTGTTGTCCGAAGAAAAAGCTTCTCTCTAGTGAATTGTAACATTTTGAAATGTTTTTCCCCATAAAACAAATCCGTGATTCAATTTAGTAAATTACATGTATCAATCAGAAGAAACTCAAATTTTGGGGTTATTCTATACATATAGTTTATTATACTTTATTTTTAGCTTCCTCCATCTCACAACCCTGGATATGAGACACTTTTTCCTCAATGTTCGAAGATTTTCGTTTCTATTTCGTTCGTTTTGATAATAGTTATACGGTAAATACACGAAAGCCTAACTTAGTTCACGGGCTGCCTAACGCTCAAAATTTAGATGTTTTACATTTAAAGAAATATGGATTATACTTTAAAAATTTCCTAAACGCACCGAGTTATTCAGTTACAAGCTTAAGCCTAGAGATCTCACAGTATTCGTGTTGTCCATGTTCGCTTATCTTATCGGATGTTCCAAGAATAGTCATCAAGCCATCGTCTTGTTTAATCAAATGGTATAACACTGGATTTTATGATTCAAATCTTGATGAATGGATTGGTTCATATAAAAAGTTCAAAACTTTTATGTTTTGAGCGTAACAGACTTTTTTTTTGGTCTGGACTCTATACAATACGGAATAACTGTATGTTATACTTACTAGAGATTTCTTTAAATTTATTATACAATTATATTATGTAAAGACCTTATTTAAGGGGTAACCTGTGGTGTAGTGGCATAGCATAGCAGCCTACAGTACTTAAGGTCAGGCGTTCGCGTCCCGCGATGGCCCTAGGATTTTTTATTGGGAGTAAAACATCCTTGGCCATGCAGTCCTTCGGATAGGGCGTAAAATGGAGATCCCGAGCCTGTACGATGTCAGGTACTCGTTAAAGATCCCTATCCTAATTATACCTAGATAGGCATAATTTAGGACTCCCACTGTAGGATCGTCGGATTAGCCTTAGTGGCATAAAGTGACATTAAAAGAAACAAAAAAAAAAAAAAAAAATATATATATATATATATATATATGTGTGTGTGTGTGTGTGTGTGTATATATTCCAAAAGTTCTTTTGGACTTCTTCTCGTCTTTTGTTCCTAATTGATGATTTCCATGGTAGTATTGAGTGGTTTTCCCGTAATTAATTTTCCCTGGAAGACTAGGCAGTCCAATTCATTTGCCATTTGTCTTTTAATTTTGACGATATTATTGTGTATATGTCACTATGGAGATTCTTAATACAGTCTGTCGGTGGAATTAACGATGCAGCTTTTGCCGCTTTATTGGATATTGACAAATATTTCAGACTTTCCTAAAAGCTTGGCCTAAGAAACGAAGCAATGAGAATGTCATAATACTGCACAGATAGAACTATTTCCTCTAGCTTTGAAATTATTGGTCTATAATAAGTTTCCTAACGATTATTCTTGAAGGGAACCTTTCTGCTAGACGTTTTTCAAATCCAAGTGACGTTAAACAAACAAAAACAGACAAGATATGTACTTATGTATATACAGTCGACTCCGTTTTATTGGTCCATAAAGGGAAAATTTGTTTTGTCGCAATTAGGCTGAGGACCCAATAAAGCGGAGATCGTGAATCCACACGTAAAAATGTCTAAATTCGCCTAATCTCTGGGCTATCGTACAAGTATGATAACTGATGCTATAAATTGGAAGTATTCATGAAAAAAACAAGTTAATAAAGTGCATTTAGGCGTATGTAATCTCGTCTATTAATTTAATGATGGGGTCAAAATAGCACGATTAATTTAACTGTTAAAATGTATTTTTATTAGATAGGTGTTTTATAATACAAAAAAAATATACGAAATATACAAAATGACACAAATTAAAATAATTATTTTATTTTACCCACGAGCACCTGATTTGCAAGAAACCTCCTCCTCAATGTAGTTCCTGCGGGGTTCCACTCACAGTGAGCCATATCCTAACTGAATGCTAGGCATACGAGACTTCCCGAGAGCAACTCTTAAAAGAAAACCTTGACAAAACTCTTCACATGGAACAAAAAGATGTAAGCAACTTAATGCTGTTCCTCCAACAGAATAACATATTTAATAAAATTTAACTTACTTTTTAAAGTAATCGTACATTTCTCCTGTTCGTATTGTATATTTCTTGTATTCATTTTTTGTATTGGTATTGTATTGCACTTTTACTTTCTTTTTTATTGTATATGTAAATTGTAAATTTGTATTGTAGGGCGAGAATGACCCAGGTGGTCGAAAAGCCCGAAACTATATATAAATAAATAAACAAAATAATTATTTGCTTTTATATATAATATAAATTATACTTATGAAAACAAAATTTCGAAATAAGAAATAAATGTGCATTGTCACACTTAATTTGTAAACTTAAGAAGCCACATAATTAGTATACCTTTTCCGGGCGTCTTAAGGACTTTACTCATTTCCTTATTTGTAAAAAAAAAAAAAAAAAACAGGCTTAACTTTTTGGTGCGGTTTCTTGCTTCTGATTGAGAAACAGGCGTAGTCTCAGTCACTTAGGTTATTCGATTGTCACCGGGTCTCGTAGTGTTTTACATTGATTTACAGAAAGTATCCGATGACCCAATTAAACGGAGACGACTGTACATATATTAGCCTCATTTATTACCATTACCTTGTACCAGTTTCATTAATCGATTATTTCATTAGTTGTGCTAAAGCTAGCCGGATAAGCCGGAGGAAGCTCCCTATATCGTCGGATAATCCTGAGGGGGAAAGATAGACAATTGTGTGGACAAAGGTCTGTTTGTGGTTCTACTAACCAATTCCATGTTTGCTTACACTTCTCCCCAGAGGAGCGCAAACTAGGCTTAAAAACCACTCCATGGAGGCTCCCCAACTTTTTTTTTTTACGTTAGGGCTTTCAATTGACGCTAGAATGGTTTATATCTTCCTTCCCTTCCTCATTTATCTTATATTAACCCCAAACTCAAGTTCCAAAACACTCCAGTATAATTGAATTTCTTTTCTTTTTCGCTTTTTTTTGCGGGCAACACTTTTCGTTTTCTTTTCAACCCTTTCCCTCTGGAGTGTGGCCTCAGTATGAGCAATTTAGAAAACAATGACTACGTTAACAGAAATAATCGATGAATTAAAATAACGAAATAAATTTTAAGTTTTAATACCTTTATTGAAACCGTTAATTATTTTACTGAAAGCTATTCTTACTTAAGTATTGAGAAAAAACAATGATGGGATCGACAAATATTCAATTCGGGCTATTACGAATATTTTAAACAAAAAGTAGCCCCATCAGTTTAGCCGTTCTCGCACGATCCGATAACCAACGACAATTTTACATTTTTTGTGTAAAAAAAAAAAAAAAAAAGGATGTTTCTTGGTTCAAAATGGTCCGATTTCAATGATCATTTTTCCGAAAAATTTCAATTTTTATTAAAAACCCTCGCTTTTATCTTTCATAATAAATTGTTTGTATTGTTTAAAATTGTTTTCCTTGATAAGTCAATCAAGCCCTTATTAACCTTGTCATCCGGGCAACACATTATTGCTTAATTTAATTTTTTGGTTTAAACACTTCCATTTTGCTGAGATCAAACCATTTGGAGAGATGGTCCATGGTGATAATTCCCGATTTTTATTTTTCCTTTATCATCTCCTCTGTTATTCCAAAATTCACCTCCTGACTGAAATTAAGATCAGCGAAGTTTTGGCGAGTTATTATTTTTTTTTTCTCTTTAATTTCATGTGTATATTTTTTTTTATGACTGTTATGAAATATTGTAGAAACCACGACAAATGTATTTGTACGCACTCCTAAGGTATGGTGTGGTCCCCGATTGCAATAAACATATTATTACTATGTATTTTTATTTTGCCCTCTGGATCATTTACAGTTCTTAAGTATCCATAGTGTTTTTTTATTTTGTCATTGAATAAATTAAGTAGCGTTTAAAACCTCGCAGCTGTTTTCGGTGTTGTATTTCTCTGTAATGTTCCATTTTACCTATCGGATTTAGTTTCATTTAAATTCTTGAGAGCCATTATTATGTGGAATAATAATAGCTTGTAAAACCTATTTCAATTCATCCTCTTCTAATCCCTTTTAATTTAGTGTCTTTTAATATGTTCGTGAAGCTCTGTTAGCGTATCGTCCTATATTCTTAGCAACGGTTCCATGCTGGTAAATCCAATAGATTTCTGCCGGTTTATTTATTTTTTCTTGTTTATTCTTAACTTTCATTTGGTTTTTTCCTCTTATGCTTATCAAAAGTTTATTTAGATACTTTTTTCTCTCCAAAAAAGTTCCATTGCATTGACAGAAAATCAACTAATAAACCTATACAATATATACATATATTTCTTATGCCCGTGTCCTACCGAATCAGTGAATCTAGTTTGCTTAAAGCTTATCTGTGATGAGCCTAACGCTGAAATTAGTCCGTTTCCCGAATCAGAACTGCGTGACCTCTAATTCCTCCCGATAAATATAATGGGCGAGGTGGTAACGCAAGGGATATTGGGCAGGGCATGCCAAGTTCTGTTGCTAGATAATGAGCGAACCTGTTAAAAGATAATCTACGTCAAACCGGCTGGGAGGCGCCGAGTAGATGATGGGATGATAACGTGTCCGGTTCTATTCATAATATAGTTGTTAATGGTTAGAGCCTTGCTATTATTATAACTAGTAGGCCCCCTTCTGAGATCTCAATCATTTTTCGCTCTAATGCATTCAATTTAGATCCATACAAAGATATATGTTTAAGACCATAATAAACTATATATGTAATATCATTTAGTAACGAAGAAAATCTTTTATTACATACAGTTGGTTACCATAATCAACCTATTTCGTCATGCGGGTAAATATAACTTGAATTATTATTATTTGTGTATAATGTATTATTTATAGACGTGTAAAGAGGTGATGATCACGCTCAACCGCCAGGTTTTTCCCTCTTAATTTTCCAATTAAGGGAACCCAAAGGTATAGAGGCTGGGTTTGCTCCAGGAGGGTCTCTCGGCTACCGAGACGAACTGTGGCTTGTGACTTACTTGTTGTCACAGTGATGAACTGTGTTTCTTCCTATTTCTATGTTAATTTAGGGTAAACCATACAGTTATTGGCACCCCAACTTTAACTTAAAGAAGTAGGTAAACAAGTCCTAATTTTATTACAAGATATTCATGAGTCTAATGTTTGAAGGCAGAGTTGGGCAAATTGTAATCAGAATAATGATTCATGAATATGAATAATCGGTAATCATAAAACAAATGAAAAATGAATAACCATTATTCATAATCAGTACGGAGTATTTTTAATGATTATTGAGTGTTTATGGTATAGATTTGAAATGAATAATGAATAAATAAATACCAGTTATTCATTATTCATTTCAAATGAATACCATAAACACTCAATAATCATTAAAAATACTACGTATTGATTATGAATAATGGTTATTCATTTTTCATTTGTTTTATGATTACCGATTATTCATATTCATGAATCATTATTCAGATTACAATTTGCCCAACTCTGTTTGAAGGGTCCTCTGAGCCATCTATGAAGTAAGACTTTAACAAACTAACCATAGGTATGATTTAACAATTAAATCCACAGGGTGCCAATAACTAGATTTGGCACTTATAACAATAAATATTGCCATATTGTAAAACTATTGAACTTTTGACCCTAAAAAACCTCTAGAGTATGAGGATAGGTAAAGAGGAGTTATAGGAAGTTTCAATGAGATCCCTTCAGAAGAAGTATTTTTTTCAATGTCACCACTGAAATTATGTCTTAAGGGTGCTAATAATTGTACGCTTTACCCTATATCAAAAATATATTACTAATAAATTTAGCAATTATTGTCCTTCGGGAAATGTGCTTTTTTCGAAAAGCATGTCTCATCATTAAATTCCTTTAATCGAGACATGAAAGACGCACAAAATATCCACATCCTGAGCCTGTAGGATGTCAGGTACTCGTTAAAGATCCCTATCCTAATTATACCTGAAGAGGCAAAATTTAGGACTCCCACTGTAGGATCATGCGATTAGCCTCAGTGGCATAGAGTGACATTAAAAGAAGCAAACATAAACAAAATATTCCAAAAGTTGTTAAACATTTATTTTTCATGACATTCTTGAAACAAATAATTTAACGCGAATTTATAAATTCACAATTCTTAAGTATGCATATTTGAAGTTGCATACTGAAATTTATGTTGATAAATAATCAGGATTTTCAGTTTGATCTTTTTTTATTTAGGAAAGCCAACGTTTCGAATTCTACATGTGGATCATCATCAGGGCTTTTAAGTCGTGTCTGCGGATGCGGTACGGACATATCGTAAAGAAAAACAGTTGACTATTACACACCTCTAAATCATACTTGAAAAAATATAAACTGTTTAATTATAAAATTAATTATTAAAACTGTGATACTTAAAAAAAATAATTAAGAACCTAAAAACCTCACTATGATATTGAAAAAATATTAATATTGTAACACTTATGTGGGTAACAAATATTTATTAAACAAAAATATACAGGTATCAGTGCCTACGAATTAATAAAACTTAAACACTTGATCAGGTTACAAAAATGTTAACGTTAAAACACACAATCATATGACTTGCGCTACACAGTCAAGACACAGACTTCAACTCAGTCTCAGACTTAGACTAAATCGTTTAGTCACGTTTATATAATCGTTAATGGTCAGATCTGGAATGTTCCAGAACAAGGTGGACAGTTCTACGCCAGTGTGGACTAGGCACAAAAATCTAGAGCCAAAAAGTTCGTTTCAACCGCTTATTTTGTTCCAACAAACGTTTTGGGAGGTTACGCCACATGTTTTCTTCATTTGCTTATCGATTTAACGTTACAACATTAATGCTGGGTAAACGGATTTCTTGGAGTGAATGGGTTAAGCTAGTTTGCTTACAGACAATATTTAAGTAATATTATAAAATTATAATTATCATTATCTGTTGGCTGTGAATAGCTAAACCTTGTATTTTCACATTAACTACAAGTTGTAGCTACAACTACATTTTATATTAAAGCTCCAATCAAGGTCTTAAATAATTTTGAGACCGTAATTAAGACGTATTAAGTTTTTTGTATCACCTATTGGGTAGTGGTTAGCGCAGCGAACGACTAAACCCAAGGTTCATAGTACGGCAGATTGCCATAGGATTTTTTAATAGGAGTGAAAATTACTATGGAAATAATCTAACTCTGCAATATATATCATTATGAACTATATCAATCATATTAGCCTATTTAGGCTTTATGGTTCTGCCTACGATATATAACGTTTCAGCTTTTCCCAAAAAGATATTCTTTTGTAGATTTCTTATAACAATTTAAATATGGTTCGGAAAGATGGAAAAAATCCTTACCTCTCTCCCAACCTCTGCTATTATTAAATAAAGTCAATATTAATCCCATTGCTGCCAATGAAAATAAACTTCTGTCTTATTTTTAACCAACCCTTGCATCATGCAATGTGCACGTTTTATTTATACAACGGATCTGCATCTCATATGTTAGAACAAAAATAATCTCTTATTTTTAGTAATGCGAATCAGCTACTGCGTTTTTGGTGATTATGAACAAGTATTTAACCATAATATTTAAATATATATGTTATCTTATATCGCAAATTGTCGCTCCTATTGTGAACTTGAATATGAATACTGAAAATTATATTTACATACAAATGATAATTACATAATACAGAAATAAAAAAAAATCTGATGAATGATTATAAGCTTTCTCGAAGACATTATGTGTATACATATAATTATTGCGAATACGTATATAAACAAGCGGGTTCGGTGAACTATCACCCTGCATTGACCCCTATTAGTGTTAGTAGGTTATCTCGAGGTATCATTAATCTCTGCATGGTTTAAAAATACCTACTCGCGCCGTAAGATTTAGTACGCCTACAAAAAGTTCATTTTCTTACTTGATTGATAAATATTATTTTTATTATTATAATTTTTGATTTAATAAGTGGAATTAAAGCGGTGATTTTATGGAGCCATAAAACTCATTTCCTTATTTAATAAGAAATGGCTGATTTACTTTTCTTTTTAAGTTATTTACTGTAGCATATACAGCATTGTTTTTATCTTCTTTTTTTCTCGTTTGAGTATTTTAGGATTAAAGCTTTTCCATATGATATCGTAGTTATCAGAGGATCGTTTAAAACTTTGACAAATGCCTTAAATCGAAACTCCATTTTATCAATAATTATTTCATTTTTTATTCTGGTATTTTTTTTAACTATAAGAGCTCAGATGTAACCGAGCATAGAAGAAAAAATGTTTAATAAATTTTAATAAGTTGTAAGGTAACATTATGCGTCTTGTTATGTTTAAAGGTGCCAGGGATTTTTCAATGCATACAAAAAAAAAAAAAAAAAAAAAAAAAATCAAAGATTTATGGTTTTTTGTGTGCGAATTGTTTTTATGGAATTACATATTTTACTGTATATCAAGAAATATGTCTTTAAAATAAATAATTTAAATGTAAATTAAATCTAATGAATACCATAAATTTGAGAATTATGTCAATTTAAAAATTTAATTTTTTTAAAATATAATTTCTGGTCGTTTTTTGGAATAATACTTGTTAATAATTTTTATTTTATTAACTGTTTGTGTACTAAAAAAAATCTTTAGTTAGATTTCTTTCCTCGAAGAAGAGGAAAATTATGTTAACTTTCTTGTTATTGTTATTATTATTATTATTATTATTATTTTTTGAGAAATTTACCTAATTATGGGGGTAGCCTGGAATTATTTTAAAATATTTTTTTTCTCCATTTATGAATCCATAAATGGCCTGCCATAGGAATTTCGACAATTGAAAAATGTTAAGGCTTTTTACTTTAATTTATTTATATTTTAATAATCTAATAATTACATATAAGCTGTGTGGAAGGATGTCACTCAGCAGTACCTTTTGTGAGGCTTGTTCAGTTAGGAGATATTGGAGTTATCAGCGGATCGTTTGAAAAGTTAGGTATACGTCATGACGTTTACACTCTACGAACTTTACCCTCGAACACCCTTCAGGTACTTCATCTGTTCGCCTGTGTTCTGGGGTAGCGCTAGTGTCACTTGGGTTTTTCCCATGTTACAGGAGTTGTTTGTGATACTAGTGCGCCGTTGTAATTCGTCTCATATTTTTCAGATGGTATAAAACATAGTGATAATGGATAAAACATAGTGATAAAACCTTTTTTCTTCATCATAAGCTAGCGTTGGGTGCGTCAGACATCTTTGTATGATTAACGTCACATAAATTGCTGTTCGTGGAACGCTGGCAGGAGAAGGTTCGGGGGAGAATCTGTTCGAAGTTTAGGTTCGTAGAGTGTAAAAGAAACCTTTAGATCGAAACTCCATTTTACTAATAAGATTCAGTTAGGAGGTCTCTTATCCATCGCCTTTTCAAGCTCCTCCTCATGCTCTGTCAACTGTAGCCATTTGTCGTCTAACTAGGTTGAGTTGTCCAGTTTTTTTTTTTAATAAAAAACTATATTCGCCGTTCCCTTGGAATATTTTATTTAAGATTATTCAGGTATGCCACTTTTGACTGACTTTTAGGATTTTTTTGTTGAAGTAATTTGTAAGCTTCGGGATTGAGCCATTCTAGACAAACCACAACTAGTAGGCGGAAAATTAGAAGACGGCTGCAACCCCTCAGAGATCATTTGCTATTAAGGCACGGCTGTGTTCGAATTGAAAAAGTTGCTTCCTATCCAAAATAGACTCGAGGGCCAAGAGAACATTTAGCGCGAGCCGTTTGTAATGGAATCATAGTGGAAGGGGGGGAGGGGGAAGGGCGACGCCTTGAGGGGCCAATTTGGGGAGGGGTCCCAGCCCCTTTTATATCCCCCCCTTCGGCCCCCCTCTTACAGCCCCCCCCCTTCCAGCCTCCTCCAACCGTCCCGTGTTTTCGCTGCTATTTCGGCTAATTCCTCACGGATCACTATAATCAAGGCCATTATCTCCGCTAACACGGAGGTTGTTGTATACTGTTTCTGTTTTGACTACAATGGGTCATTGTGTCGTATTGTTCCCTCCCCCGACGGTAAGGGAGCCCTTAGGCGAATAATTGTGTTTCTGCCCAAATTCGATCCGGGAAAATGGGCTTCCATATTGTAAATGATCACAAAAACAACAAATTAACTTTTAACTAAAACTATTAAACGTGTAAACCTATTTAACTCAATTCCGCTATTTTTTTTTATTTTTTATTTCCATGGTTTTTTATTATATTAAAAACTGAACTGGCCTATTTTCGTTATGAAGTATAACTGAGAGTCACCTCTGACGATGTGATATATACATAGCAGCTTAAAATTCTAAAGTAAGCGTCCTGGCAGGTTGTCCTAGGATCTTTTAAAGGACGTAAAACTTTTAAAGGACGTGAAAGATCACTATAAGTGCAATAACATATATACTTAAATTATAATTTTTGGCACAAAATATATGTTTATGCACATATTCATTTGACTGCACTCCCAACCATTTTCATCACATCTACGGTGAACTAATTACCTTCATTATGACATCAAAAAAAAATCTAGCTATGTCGTCCTTCGGATGAGACGTAAAATGGAGGTCTTGAGCTTGTGCGATGTCAGATATTCATTAAAGGTATTTACCCTAATTATACCTGGACAGTGGTGATGTAAAACTATCAATAGTTATGAACTATCGATAGTGCTATCGAAAAATTTGTTTAATGGGGAATAGTGATACCCTAGGCCTATAATAACCCTAATGATAAATAATTCACTTATATGGAAAATAAGAAAAATCTAACAGTGTAATTTTATTTATTTTTCTAACAAAAACTACTCTATACAAAAAATATTAACTTCACTTGAAAAAAATATATAAAATCAAATAAACTGATCAGAGTCATACTTAAACCATTCTGATTGAATTTCAAAGGTATATCGTGCTATAGGATTCTTAATTAAATAATTAAAAATTATGAAAAGAAAACCATTTGTAGGCTAAATACATATAAATTTGACTTGGCTAAAAAATTATTTAGCCATTTCCACGAAACAACTGATTCCCTAGGCCGCGGCGTGGCCGAGGGATAGTGTCTCCGACTCCCACGCTGGCGGTGCGGTTTCGAATCCCGCCCAAGCTCGCTCGATTCTGTTCGGTGACGGCCTCACTGAACAGACTCAGCGGCTTGCCATGGATTAGAAGAGGTTGGTTACCCGTAGATAACCCGTCCGGATTAGCCCTCGTGACATAAAGCGGACATTAAAAAAAAAAAAAAAAAACTGATTCCCTGCCAGTTTCTTCACTTGAAACTCACTCGTTTAATGACAGTGACTAAACATAACGTAAAGAAATTAGGGCAATTTCTAAGAAGTTCTCCTATTCTGCCCCCCTCCCTTCCCCGCCCTAGGTCATCACATCATACTATCGATAGTTTTATGTCCGATACTATCGAAGCTATCGATAGCGGCGACTATCGATAGTTTACATCACTACTGGACAGGCAATATTAAGGACTCGTTGTAGCCTCCTCTGCTTAACCTTAGTAGCATAAAGGGGCGTTGAACAAAACGAAAAAAGTATGCCTTGCGGGTTCTAAGATACTTCGGGTTTTTTTTCTCGTTTTATATTTTTTATAATATCTGTATCTGAGAGGTAAACCATGGAACTACAGTGAAAATCAATTATCGGGATTGATTAAAGAAATTTAATTTTCGTACATAACTTTTTTTTAATTCGTCAATTATTTTGTTGTTTGCGCCAAGTTCGTCAATATTTGTTTGCATGACGTATTGTTACAAAAATACGAACGACACCTTTCGGAGCTATAAATTCTATTGTCGGAACATTTCCGGACAATTTCCGATATTAAAAAAAATGGTGACGGTATAAAAAAAATTATTTCAAATATTGAAAATGAAGACGAAAGTTCGTCAAGAAAAACCATGAAATAGCCGTTGAATAACGAGTTGGAGAAAGCAATTCATGTTAACAACTTGTTCAATAGTAAATCTGATTATCCGGATTTTCGGGTATCCGGATCAATGTCGGTCCCAATTAATCCTCCGAATAGTTAGAGTTTCACATTTTAATGTACTATAATGGTATCATGGGGTAAAAGTTTGCAAAAGTCAGCTAAAACCGTTTTCCTCTCACATGCAAATTTTGTAGTTCGGTCTAAACCTGGCGAAAGTTTTCAATAATTAATTTTATTGCTGGTTAATTTTACCGATTTTAATCACCTTCATATTCATTGTAATTTTACGATAACTAGCTTATTTGTTAATAATGCAGGATTTTTTTATGTTTTTTTTTTTAAATGTAATTAATTACGAATTTCAGTCATTTTTCTTTTTTATTTTTTTTTATTAAATTTTTATTTATTTTTAAATAATAAAATTGAAATAAGATAGTAATATTTGAATAAAGTCCACCTTAAAGGGTAGGGATGTGGAAATGGTAACAGTGAATAGGAAACCGCCCGCTCAAAGCGGCTTTCGGATAAGCCGTGGCTCTTTTATCCTTTGCTTGTATGTTCCTGTCGATTTGTATTACCTCTTCGGATATCTTTTCATTCTCCACAATGTTTGCGTTTATTTTTATATTTTTTATTTTATTTTATTTTATTTATTTTTTTAATAAAAAATATATATATATATAATTCAATCAGTTTACTGAATTTAGAATGTTTTTTATTATTGTTGTAAAAAATATTTTAAATTATTATTTTCAATTGATAATATTACGTATAATTTCGAATAATTTCATGTGCATTAAGAGATAAGTCGTATATGTTTAAGTAATCTTCGAAATTCAGTCGAATCGTCTTTTGATTTGTTTCTAGGTTGTTTTTTTTTGGGGGGGGGGTTTACGGTCATTAAACATTATTTACGTCTCAAACCATTTTTGTAAAGATTAAAACATCATGTTTCATTACATCTCATTAAGTTCGCGAATACATTATATGATATGAGCATGACGTTATATGACGTTGGCTTTACAAAATAAAAAAAGTTTTAACTGAAAATCCTGATAATCTTTTAACCTCTCGTATAACTTTATTCTGGAGCGTTACCCTTAAAATAACAAAAAAGCACTAACTTCTCAAGAAGCTTTTTTCGGTCTATGTTATGCAAATACATTTATCAATAACAGTTATTGCATATATGTACGAAAACATATATTTAATCCTAAAATAGAACGAAAGATTGATTATTTACAAGATGGAAAAAATCAATGAAGCTCATTCGTCAATCTTATACAACAAAAAAGAAGTCAGCAGTAACCTAATTATATCGTCTGCCGAGTTCTGGGCTTTGAACATGAATTTCTAATAAAATGGTAAAAATTACCTGCCTTTGATGTTGGAATTTGGCTAAACCACTGAACAGATTTTATTTTCAAATGTGTTATTCTTTTTGGATTGATATTTCCTTTTATTGTAAAGAGAAAGCAATACTGTTTAATCCGTATTTGCTGAGTAACAAGGGCGTCTGAAGGCAGGTAAAATTTCGTCTAGGGCCAGGCCTTTTTAATATTTTAAGGCTCTAATAATTTCTTGAATAAGATTTAATAAATGTGTTTATACAATAATTAAAATGAATAAGAATTAATTCAGTTTGTAGTTTTGGTTCTCAAATAATTCTCAAAAGGGCAGCTGCCCATGGCGAGTTATATGCAAGGAGTGGACTAATTTTAAAATTAAGTGGCTTGTGTTATACTGAATTTGATATGTAACATTTTTCATCTCGAACATGGTCAAGCTTTGAGAACTGAACGTCATTGATTTTTCCGTTAAAATGGTAAGTTAATCCGATAATTGATGATCTGTTCGAGCGAAACGACTAATCTATTTTAATAGATAGATATAGATATTAGATAATAGAATACAAATAATATAGGATAAATACAAAGAATAAAAAGGTGGCCCTCTATCAACGGGAGTCAATTATAACCGTGTACCTGTATTTCCAGGCTTCTTTCCCATACCCGATTAGAGAAATCCAATTTTTCCCATTCAAATAATTAATCAATTCTGTTCTGGTTAATGTATTTTTTCCAAGCCATTTCTGCCTGAGTTCATTTATTATCGGGCATACACCTATAAAATGGAGTACATCTTCCTTTTCTTGTTTGTTGCACAAACAGCAATTTATTTCCGAGTTTGATGAATACCTCCTGTAGTTCAGACACAACAATTCACCCCTCAGCTTGATAATCCATTGAATATCATTTCTTTTGAAGCTGTTGAAATATTGTACGTTATCAGGTAGTTCGAGCATTAGATCTTTATACAGGGTACTTCTTCATAAATTTTTAGCAAAGTCTATATGGTCATTTTTTAAGCTAACCCGTATAGTTTTAATTAAGCTTTTAAAGATCTCTGGCCAGTCGTTTAAATTATCCAGATTTATCAGCGGGAGATTATGTTCCTGTAATAGTGAATATAGGTCTATATAAAAGAAATTGATTATTCGTTGTTTTTGATTGTCCGAGCACCTGTTTGTTTGTTTAGCGTCACTTTATGCCACTGAGGCTAATCGGACGATGCTAAAGTGGGAGTCCTAAATTTTGTCTAAATTAGGATGGGGATCTTTATCGAGTAGGACATCGTACCTGACATCGTACTGGACCTCCATTTTATGTCGTATCCGAGGGACGGCATGGTTGAGGATTTTTTACTCTCATTAAAAATTCCTAGGCGCGAACCTCTGACCTTTAGTATTGTAAGTTGTCATACTAACCATTATACCGCAGGTGATCCCTGTCCGAGCCCCTTCTCCCCGACATTTCTCCGGATAATCGAGGTCACACTCTAAATACCTCCACTATAACCTCTGGTATCCGCCTACCCTCTATAGGAAAGAGGGGTTCCCTGAAGGGGTGGCAGGTGAAGTGTTGGTGTGACGTGTATAGCCGACAGCTATAGACAGCCGAGTGCCCTAGCAGCTGACTCCATACCAAGAAGGAAGGCCTCCTTTCATTGGAATCTTCTTATGTCGTGCTTCCAATAAACTCCGCCCAACAATATTCTCCGACGTGATGTTTCCTCCCGGAAAATATATATTTGCCACTCTCTAAGTTGCCTTGTCTGCTAACTACCCTTACCTAATCTAAGTTGGTCGAATACTTTAATATATTTCTTTATTTAAAAGAAAAAGACTCCAGTGGTTGAACCCTCACATTACTGGAACTCTCGATAAGTCGATATTCAAGGAATTGTGAAAAATTACTAAATATATCGATTTTTCGAGGTCATTCGACTTATCTACAAGTTAGGATGGAAAATGGGGACAGACTGGATCAAAATTCAACTAAAGTATTTTCTACACAAATTCTCGTACATGTTTGAGTACTCACATGTAAAGGAAGCCTATTGACCTGGGCTCGAAATTTGTGTGCCAGTCATACTCGAACTATAATAGACTTCGCAGTAGAAAATTCTATGTTTTCTTTTTTAATAAGAGGCTGTGTCAGCGGAAAATTTTTTCAAGTTTCATTATTTCAAAACCTCTGTACTTTTCCAGGATCTGCAGAAAGGATTTTTGAATTATTAAGGGACATTCATTGCAATATTTGACCATTGAGTAATCTATAAAGGGTCTTCTCCACCTTGGTATATTCAGGTTTGGTAGTGTTCTAACATTGTTTAGGTCCCTGTTTATATGTTGTAAAGAGTTATCTATCATTTCTTTGAAAGCGCTACCAACATTTCTATGTCCGAGCGCTTCAGACTCTTCTATAGGATAGGATACGGTTTGAGGGGTGATGTAGACGAGTCTTCAATTTTGAAATGTATTTTAGTGATAAGTATTCTCGCCGCATGTTTAGGGACGGTTCACCTGGAGAAGTTCGGTAAGCTCCCGTACATATCCTAAGAGCGGTGTTGTGGATGTGTTTTCTTACCTATTCTATATATTAGAGCCCCGTTTTCAATTTTTCTTCTTATTAAGTTGTGATATACTTTTAATAGAGTATTTCTATCAGCGCCCCAACTTGAGTGAGAGATGCAATTCAGAATTTATTTAGTGTGTATGAAAAAACATTTATTGATTATTTTATTCGAAGAGAAAAGATTGGCCGCGGCTGGTAATCGATCCCGGGCATCTTCGGCATCTCTTAACCAATGAGTTAACCTTGTAGCCTATCGTAGCGTTGTCAATCTCATCAGGTATCACCACTATTAGTACAGGAGCCAGATGCAAAAAATCTCACCCATAGAACATACACCTACAAATTTCAGTATAGTTAAAAACAACAGAGTTAAGTGCGTCTACTGCTATTATCGTCTGATAACGATCGTCTGGCTGGTTAAAAATTCTTACTAATACCCGCCAGACGCGTTTATTAGTCAAAAAATCGTTCCGATCCTGGTAAACATTTGCGTTATTTTTCCAATTAATTTTTTTTATGAGCATTTCTAAATGTTCTTAGAAATTATTTTTATAGTCCTAACATCCATATTTAGCAAAAATAATCATTACTATCGATGCTAATTATTTATACCGACTAAGAATTTTATCGCTGCCAGACGGTCGGTTTCGCACTTAACTCTTTTGTTTCTAACTGTACTGAAATTTGTAGGTGTATGTTCTATGGGTGAGATTTTTTGCATCTGGCTCCTGTACTAAATGGAGTGTAGCAACCGGGGCTGGACAGATGATATAATCTAATTGACGTACGTTCTTAGTTAAACTTTATTTGTCAAAAATTGTTTCGTTTTTTATAATTGTTAACTTATTTTATTAGGAGAGAAAATAATTTAAAAAGTATATACTAATTATATAAAAAAATATACAAACTAATTTTAAACAATAAATTCATCATTTTTAACTGAAATAGTATCGTGAAAGACTTATACAAACAAAGGTTCGGTTTGCAAGAACCTGCAGTGTAGCAGTCACGTGAAAATACTAATGCATTTCTAAAGGGGGGGGGGGTTATGGTAAAAGGTTATGAGGATTGTGTTTAAAACATTGGAGCCGTATTGGGGATGTGTATGCGAGGATCGGGGGAACGTGGCGAGTTAGCTTGTCTTCCTCCCAGTAAATTATATATGTATACAAAGTTTGTTGAGTTAATACCCTCCGCTAATTTATTCCTATCAACTGTTTTAACTTTCCGAAAGGCCCTGCCAGCCCCAGGCCCCTTCTGTTGCGAACATCCAACAACCGACATATCCGAGAACCTAAATATATTTCGGCTAACATGGCGTCAATATGTACGCTCCCTATAATAGGGCAGTTCAAATACGACTCTCACAAACACAAACCCCTTTTGGAACGCTCCGAGTTGTTTGTATTTTCTTTGGACGGAGGATTGATTTTCTTCTCCCTCTCGGCAGCACTCTCTCGCCTCGAAATTTAATATTCCTTCGGTGACGCTTTTATCTTCGTTAATCTTTAACGGGTTTCTGTCTCCGATGGTTTCTTCCCCGGGACGGATCTGAATTCGGATGGGCTCTCCGCAGTGTTGACTTGTCATAGATAGCTGTTTGCGATGGAATAAATTCTGTCTGTGGACTTTGTCGATTCTCTCTGGGCGGTTTTCCTCTCTGTGGGTTTTGTACGTTACCAATTTCGTTGGGGATTGTTTCAACATCCCAGAGCCAAGAAATAAGACTGGCGATTTCAAGGCTAACAAGCAGGATTTTAAAATTATAATTGTGGACTGATTTATTGTGAAAATTAATTGCTTTTATGTTCATTGTAGTGAATTAGGAAAAAGATAATTGCTTCTATATCAGTTACTGAAAAAGAATAACTACAAGAGCCAGAAGGTGAAGGAAAAATGAACCAGATCATTCTGTGTTCAACTGTTCCAAGTCATTTACAATGTTTCTTTATTGTTTAATTACTTGGGATGAATTCCTTTAATTATGATATGGTAACATTTATAAAGATTTGGGGTTTTTTTGGGGAGATTTACATGTGTCTTACTGGGAACGACAGATAGAGGAAAAACATTCTAATTTCCTGATAGTCAAAAAGCCAGGACATTGTTACTAAAGCAATCCTTCCATATGAAAGGAGGGAAGTATTCCGTTTGTATAAATCTGTTTCTATATTACTTTCACTTACCTATATATGAAATATATAGTAAGTGGAAGTATTGCGATCGTGAAAATTTTCGACTTCCGGTTTTCAACGGAAATACACGTTTTGGGACCCCCTGAGTCGAAATAACCAAGTCCCGCGAAATGGTCTGTGTGTGTGTGTGTATGTGAACAGACTAGCTCAAAAACTATAAACCGTGGAAACCTGAAATTGGGTATTTAGTGTAGGTATATGCCCGCGACGTGACAGCAAAAATTTCATCAAAATTGCTCAAAGGGAGGGGGTACTTTACTTAATGACTTTTTACGTTTTTTTCGATTTTCTCAAAAACGGCTCTAACGATTTTGATTAAACTGAGTATTTGATCGATTTATATGCCCGAAATATGACTGTAAAAATTTCATCAAAATTGATTAACCGGAGGGGGGACTTTACTTAATAAATTTTGTATCATTTTCACGTGTTTTTTTTATTTACTCAAAAACGGTTTTAACGATTTTGATCAAACTTGGTATTTGATGTATTATTATGCCGGAGATGTGACTGTAAAAATTTCATCAAAATTGATCTACGGGAGGGGGGACTTTACTTAATAAATTTTGTATCATTTTCACAGGTTTTTTTATTTACTCAAAAACGGCTTTAACGATTAACAAAAATAAGATATGAATGTAGAAAAATGTGTGACTTTGGGAAATGATTATTAGCAAAACACGTCAATTTCTAATCTAAGTAAGTTGGTAAGTGAAAGTTGTGTGTTGCGCGCACGCACCAGATTTTTTTTTACTCAATTTGATTTTTAAAATATTTTTGTGTTAGTAACATTAACTATTTAAATATCTCTATAAATAAAAAAAAATAGAATTATTGTAAAGTATATACTTTAATTACATTAATTTTGGCTTCAAATAAAATTTATTTTTTCTAACCTGACTCTTTTAACAACCACGAGAGGTGAGATTATAGCCCTATATCAAAAAGCAAATCTGGCCTCTACGAAGGAAAAATCGTGGGCGATCGAAGTCAACCCTTTCTAATGGTAACTTTGTTCACCATATATTTACTTTTTTAAAAGGAAGACAACCCCAGTTTAAAAAATTAAGTGGCACTGATGCTCTATCCACAATGATCGCTCATTTTAAAAAATCGGTTTCTTTAAGAAATTTATTCGAAAAGTTAGTGATATCTATTTCTTTATTGAAGTTGAAAAAGTGGACAGTCACCCCAGTCGTCGGTAATTAAAAGGAGTTTTCGTTGTAAAACATTATTTTACACAGTTTCTATGGAAAAATTACGAATAAAATTGCTGTGATAAAGACTTTAAATTTATTTTCAAATTAAATACACAGTTTTATTATTTGTAAAGTTGGGGTCGGTTTGCCTAAATGGACAGAGGTCACACCTTATTGATATAAATATAAAATATTAATCTCTCTATTGTATAAACAAGTTTTCGTGGTCACCTATGACATAGTGGTTAGCATAGAAACTTATAATACTAAAGGTCGCGGGTTTGCGTCCCGAGGTGGCCTTATGATTTTTAATAGGAGTAAAAAATCCTTGTCTATTCTCTCCCTCGGATAGGACGTAACATGGAGGTCCCGAGTCTGTACGATGTCAGGTACTCGATAAAGATTGTAATTTACGCAAAATTTAGGACTCCCACTTTAGCATCGTCCGATTAGCCTTAGTGGCATAAAGTGACGTTAAAACAAACAATAAACAAGTTTTTCAATTCTATCTCCCTCTTTGCCTTCGTTTCTTTTTTTAAAAAAAATGTATATTAGCGTAAACGTTAATAATGGATTATATTTTCTGTTTTATAGGGACCAGAACGTTTTTTTTTTTTTATAATGTTGAATGAAGGATGGTACTCCGTGAGGCGCATAGGGGGTATCCACTAGTAATAAAAATGATATTAAATCGAGCTCATTACCATCGAGTATTATTTTAAACGCGGCACTTGTGTGTAAGCGTGAACAGTTTACACGCCTAAACCTCGAGACCTAAATAAACCATTTTGGTGAGAGAGGTAATGTTCTTAAGTGCCGGGACAAAAGCTGGTGGTCACTTTAACTTTATTTTATTGGGATCCCTCCTTATAAATCTCGATAGGCCCACTTGGGATAATAAAGGTTGCTAAGCCTTAGATAACCAACCTTTAGTATATGGGCTCTTCCTACATTCCCTCCCTTTCTCTAATGGAAGCCCCTTCCTTGCAATATCCTTAAATTTAATGTTAATTATTAATAAATTGATAACTGATATGAATAAGAAAAAACAATCTTTATCATTTCCAATTTATTTTAATTAATCCAATCTTAAATTGTGGCTGACCACCAATTTTAAATTATTTTTAAATAATTTATTTTTTGAAGAGAAAAGATTTGGCTCCGCCGGGAGTCGAACCCGGGTCTCCTGCGTTACATGCGAGGATGCTAACCGCTACACCACAGAGCTCGGCTCAAGGCAGAGCAAATCCTTCCTCTTCACTGAAACCTACTCCCCCTATCTCACAAGTTTTGCGAGTAGTAGCGGGAGGTGGACAAATTTTGTCCAATTTATGATACTTATTGACATAAGTCAATTTTTTAAATTATTTTAATTAATCCAATCTTAAATTGTGGCTGACCACCAATTTTAAATTATTTTTATATAATTTATTTTTTGAAGAGAAAAGATTTGGCTCCGCCGGGAGTCGAACCCGGGTCTCCTGCGTTACATGCGAGGATGCTAACCGCTACACCACAGAGCTCGGCTCAACGCAGAGCAAATCCTTCCTCTCTCAGTGAAGAGGAAGGATTTGCTCTGCCTTTTTCCCTTAATCTCATTTCTTTGATTCAATCGTTAAATAAATGAAATTAAGGAAAATTAAGTTGTACAGGTGATTCCTCCATTATAGCTGTTTACATCTACTAAAAAAATTTAACACCAGGAAATAAGGGGACGAATTATAAATTGGAAATAAATGAGAATATTTAAAAGAAGGAGGAACGTGTCTTCAATGGATTCATTTTTTGTATTTATTTAATTGTAGGAAGAAAGTACTTTCTTTGGTGGATGTTAACCACATCTGACCATATTTTTAAAAACATTCAAAAGGGTTGTCAAAGCTATAGGTAAGATATTTTATTTGAAGGGATGTAAAAATGATAATATAGTTTTCGGCATATACGGCCATTTTCATCTCTAATTATGAAAAGCCATTTTATTAGAACTAAAAATTCTTTTTTAATTTCACCAATAGCCCTAAAAATTTTGTTTAGTAAAATTAATCCGCATTGTGAATTAAGCTTTCCTTTATGTACGAAAAACAGAAAAAAATACGCGGATCATATTCCGACCTTGCACCTCCAAACGTTTACTCTCTGATAAGGACATTAGGGCTGTATCAACTCAATATAGAACCGATATCAGAGTCGCTCTTGTTATCTCGTTCCAGTCATGCCGTTATCGTATCACTTCACTCATGAGTTTATGGTCCGTAACAGTTTCAAATTTTATAACAGCATATATTCGTAGTTCCCGTTACAGAAGACTTTAAGCTATTCTTTGACCCTACTCTTCCAAAAAATTTGTTTACAAATAAATAATAAATAAACGGTAATACTACCCTAACTCCGCACCATCATTTTTAATTTTGAAAATTTTGGTATTCTTAGATTTTAATCATTCGAAAAAATATTCTTTATTTAATCATAATTTGCTTTAAGGGAAACACCCTATGCAAATAGAGTCTATCGACTGTACAAATTATACATACATATATTATTAATTATTAATATACATGAATATAAAGATAAATACAAAAATTCAAAAGTATAAAATCTAAAATTTAGTTAAAATTCAACATCTAAAATAAATAAATAGGGCATACAAATAATATATGATACAGTGTTTTATTATTTTTCGTATTGCACATTTTGCAATATTGCTGCGGATTAATAATTACAATTGTATTGCTAACAGAAATTTTTATACTGAATTTACCTGAAAGTCGGATCTGCATTAACAACCTCGTATATTTAAAGTTAGCTGGGAGTAGTAAATAATCAGCAATTTGAAATCTGTTCAAGAAAAGATTTATATGTTCGCTATAAGTAGAATGCTGCAATCGTTCTGTGTCTTTATCTAATAAGTAGCATTTATATTTATTCATTATTCTATTACTACTTGCTTTTATCTTTGCTGCATTAGTTTCAAATATTAATCTATCCTCTTCTATGGTATCAAGCACATTTTTTAGTTGGTAACACCAGTTGTATTTAGTCAGAATAGAACTAGATGAATTCAATCTGTTTCTTAACGCTAGGAAACATATTTTAGGATATCTCCTATCATCCATTTCTATAAGTTTAACCAACCAGTTTAGGGCGTATTTTAGTATATTTTAGCCAATGTGCACAGAACCTGTTTTTAATCTTATTAAAAAGTTTGGTGTTGTTTTGCTAAACGAGAAAGTTTTTTTGTAAAAATTTATGCTTGAATTTTCTAACACCTCTATATACCGAATGCTCCACACTTATGCACAATACAATAGGGACGTGTTAATATTAAGCTTCTCCCTTGCCTTCCATGAATTGATTTTTGCCTTTGCACTAAAGTTTATTACCGTTCCTATCGATGAATTTGACTTTGATATAGCTGTCTTCACTGCTTAAAAAATTAAAAATATTAATATACAGTACCAGTCAAAAGTTTAGACTCACTTGTATTTAAATCACAATCTTCAAGTTTAATAAAATAATTTTAACCCAAGAGGTAGAATGAAGGTGGATATATTCCACCTTCATTAACTCAAGAGGTAACATTTCATACATTGTATGATTAAGTTTAGAATTTTCTAACAGCTCTATATACCGAATGCTCCACACTTATGCACAATACAACAGGGACGTGTTAATAATAGCTTTTTTAAGCTTCTCCCTTGCCTTCCATGAATTGATTTTTGCCTTTGCACTTAAGTTTATTACCGTTCCTATCGATGAATTTGACTTTGATATAGCTTTCTTCACTGCTTAAAAAATTAAAAATATTAATATACAGTACCAGTCAAAAGTTTAGACTCACTTGTATTTAATTCACAATCTTCAAGTTTAATAAAATAATTTTAACCCAAGAGGTAGAATATGGTGGATATATTCCACCATCATTAACTCAAGAGGTAACATTTCATACATTATATGATTAAGTTTAGAATAAAATTATAAATAGGGATCATATGTGGTGAAGTGTTTAGCATGGGAACCTAATATACTAAAGGTCGCGGGTTCGCGTCCCTTTATTTTTTCCCTTCAAGTGGCCCTAGATTTTTTTAATGGGAGTAAAAAATCCTTGGCTCCCTAAAAGATCCCTATCCTAATTATACGTGGATAGGCAAAATTTAGGACTCCCACTGTAGCATCGTCCGATTAGCCTTAGAAGCATAAAGGGACGTTAAAGGAACAATCAAACAAATTATAAATTAATTAAAAATAAAATTATAGTTTTTATGTTGTTAAATAAATAAAATGTTGTTATTTATTTATTTTACAAAACTAAGGGTGAGTCTAAACTTTTGACTGGTACTGTATTAAAAAAGATTATGTTCTATAATTATATTTTTTATTTTGTTTGGCCGTCATGAACAATATATATATTTAAGATTAAATAAATAATTCCTGAGGATATAGGTTTCGCCCCGTGTGCATGTGACCGATAGGGGTCGAGCCAAGCTTTCAACAGCCCTTATGTCTGTCATCCTCAGGCTCGGAAAAAGGAACGAATCAACCCTCTCATAGAGGAAAGGCGGAAAAACTTAAGCGCTTCCAGAGTTCTCAGTTTTCACCTCAGAAGATTCCGATAATTTACTTTTCCGCTACCATTAAATATCATCCTAATACAAAATTAGGGATGGATTTTTTATTTGTGGTAAGGAATCTTTATGTTTGTTACTCAACTGTGCGCTTTAAAACATAACTTTGTGATCAAATTACTCACTCTATATTAAAAAAAAAATATTATTAAGTAAGATTTATCTCTGCTGTGCTTAATCTCAAGTTTGGTTATTTTTTGAGCATTAATACCGTTTAAATTTTTTTTTTATAGGTTTTTATCTTTTTAATATAGTGATAGATTATATTAGAAATGTATTTCGGTTTTTATATAAGCCCTGTTGAATACCCATAAGGTTGCGTCAAATTTCAAATAATGAACATTATATTGAAAACCCGGCTACTTATTATATATATTTATTAAATATTTGTCAAATAAATTCATAAACATTGTTACTATATACAAATGTATTTTTTAAGTAACAGTATATATGTTTATGTTTTTATTATTATTTCCTTCCTATGACGAATTAGTAAGGGAAGCGTTTTAAAAGAATCAAATTTATTCAAAGTACATACACTCTTAAACAGTCCATGTATCCAAGAAATTCGTTTATCTACATTAGAAGCTTTAGGCGTCTTAAGCGCCATATTCATCTAAAAAATACAATTATAATTAAATAATTTTATTAATGATCATAACAATTATCGTGAAAAAAATTCTTCTACTCTTGATAAATGAATTTCTTGAATATATGGACTGTTTAAGAGCGAAGTACACTCATTAAATATTAAAAAAATGTATAGTCTACCTATTGCAGAATAATCAAATTTTCAGAGCTCTTTTTTTTTTTTTTTGACATCCCATTTACCAAAGCCAATCACCTAAACTATTTAAAGTTTCTTCCTAATACGTTATAATAATCGTTTTTTATAAAACATAAGACGTTATTTGTACCAGTATTTTGCTCTTGTTCCCATGTTCACTTTCCTAAAAAAAAAAAAAATAAAAAAAAAAAGAATAGCTATTAAAGCTTATTTAATATTGCAGAATATTCGAACATGATTATTCAAAAAATAGTAAAACGTAAAAAAAAAAAAAATTATATTTAGAAACATAAATATACAAAAAATCCCATTTTAAAAGTGATGTAAAACTATCGAGACTGTCGATCGTTTTTTAACTATCGATAGTACTATCGAAAACATTGTTTTTAAAGGATAAAGTGATAGCCTCAGCCTCTAAACACTCATGTGCTACATAATTTATAGAAATAAAAAATAAACTAACAGTATAATTTTATTTATGTTGTTATTTATCTAACAAAAAATTCTTATCTACTCTATATAAAAATATTACCTAAAAATTGAATGGTTTGTTCATGCCTGCCTTCCAACTTGATGGAATAATATACAAACAAAATAACTAAATGCCTGCCAGTCCCTTGACTTAAAAATTACTTAGAAACAAAATCTTAAGTTTTTGTTTCTAAAAACAACAAAGTATTTTCGACCTCCATAAATTAAGTACCTGAGAACATTTTTTTTTTAATTATGCACGTTCCAAGTATGTCCAGACAAATGTCACAACAACGTCATTTTTTCTTCTAAAACTTCACTTTCGAGGATTCTGGATGTCGACTCGTCGAATCAACTAATTTGACAACTGGGAATCCTGGTTGCATGGTTACTTGAAGAGGGTTGGTGTAGCTTTATACAGTTTCTTTGAGCTTTTGATAAAGTTTTTATTCTCTGCAGTTACGACAAAGCTTGAAGAAATTTTCATCTTATTCCCTGATAAAAAAAAGGAAAGAAAAAAGTGGAAATGAAAACGTGATTTACAGCTCCTATCGTTAACAACATTATAAACAATATTATCAATTAATGATGTTTATTTTATTATTATTTAACTATTTTCTGTTTCTCATTCGCTTCACAATTTACCTTTAAAAATTTAAATGTTATCAGACCGCCCGGTATGTTTTAGGTCATATATAAATGGACTAAGTACTATCGTGAAATTACCCGATAAAGAAAATTGTCAAGTGACTTTTATCTACAAAGCTCATGAAAGTACTACTTAGCGAAGTTCATTCCGAAATCCCGACCGTATTATCGAGCCTCATGTATGTTTCAGCGTGTCATGCAATATTACTTTAAAATGACCCCAGGCGTTTTCTTGCCGGATAAAATGCGAATGATTTTAGATAAGACGAGGAGCCATTACGCTGGACATAAATCGTTTTTTATGTTGACGTCTGAGGCGAATTAACTATTGACGATTAAAGATAAAATAGAAACTGAATTGTTACGGTTTCTATTCTTGGGGAATCGATAGAACAGAACCCTGGGTCATCCTGCCTGGCTTCTAGCTTTTAACTGGTATCATTAATAAAATTGTTGTATATATTTAACATTGAACTATTTTCCATAATTTAATTGGGCTGTTATTACGAAAATTAATCTGATTTACTATTTTTCCCCGTTTTGGCTAAAAAAAAAAAAAAAAAAAAAAAAAAAAAAAAAAAAATAATTGTAACTTATAAATCGGATAATTCGTTGGTTATCTAAACATAAAGCCTTATTTTATCTAGTACTAGAAAAAAAAAAAAAGCTTTTAATGCCGAAATTTTTAAACAAATCAAATCATATTTATAACGATTATAATAAAATTTACTTTTAAAATGACACTGCATCATTTTATCCCATTCTAATTAAATAAAAAACTAATAAAATATAAAGATATCGAAAAGCCAAACATTTATTTCCGGAAACTAGCATCCCAGATATTGTGGATTTAGGTTATAAATATTTTGAATTTTAAAAGAGATGGGGTCTAATTAATTTTTTTGAAAAAATCGAGTCAGATGTAGACGCAGTGAGTGCTGTCATCTTTGACCAGTAAAATTGACACAGTAACAGCGTTTAAATAAATAAATCATCATCATTGTTCGACTAATAGTAATTATGAGGCCTGTGAAATGTATGTGGAATTAACCGTCTTATAGTTCTACAACTCCGTAGAAGGAGATTTGGTTCGAATTTTGTCGAAATACTGATTCGACGAATAGTTCCTATATAATCCCCTCCCACCATCCTCTCAATTTTATTGATGTTTCAATATTTATTATGCTTTTCGGGGCTGAGAAAAATCCAATACATCAAAAATCAGTTTAGCCGTTCTTGATTTGTAATTGGTCTAACTAATCTGACTTCCTTTTATGTACATAGCTACAATATATTATTAAATATGGGTTCACCTGTGGTGTGGTGGTTAGCATGGCAACCTACAATACTAAAGGTCTAGGATTTTTTAATGGGATTAAGAAATCCTTAGCTATGCCGTCCCTCGGAAGGACGTAAAATGGAGGTCCCGAGCCTGTATGATGTCAGTTACTCGTTAAAGATCCCTATCCTAATTATACCTGGATAGGCAAAATTTAGGAATCCCCCTAATGAAATTGAGCTTTCCGAAATAATAAAACATTATTATTTCAGATCGACCTAAAATAAGTTTTGAAACTTTAACTTGGCTTTAGTCAATATCGAAAAAAATATCCTTTAAACCCCTTCTCTTCTTTATCTTTATTATCTTTATCTTTATCTTTACTAAATATTTGTGCCATTGACTAGATAATAAATCTTTTGATTTAAAATCTTGTATTTTAACTTATGTAGCATGCCTATCCGATTTTGTGCAGCCATTGATTGGTTCGTGTAACCTAAAGCGATTTTCCATCGATTCGCTAGAAATAGTTCACTTATTATAGGTATTTTCTCCTTTTAAAATATTTATCATTAAAGATATTTCTACTAAAAACCTAAAAGAAAAAAAATGTAGCATAAGCTATGATTAGGAGTTGACTTCCGTTTTGGATGAAATATTGCTATCATTACCCCGTACATGTTATTATGTCAGAACGGTTCGAAACAGGTCATTTGATGTTTAGTGGTCGGGGCCCTCTCTAATAATTTCAATTGCACTTAATGGATGGGATGTTTTACCAACATATCATCTTGACGTGTGTATCGTTTTATCTGGGGTAATTCTTCTTGTCAATTGGGGTCAGATGTCTTATCGAAGTAATAGCAAAAAAAGTTGCCTACAAAATCGATTCTTCGTATCACAAATTATCATGTTGAGTTAAATGATAATTTTTTTTTTCTATTTCCACTAGGTTTTTTATAACTAATTAGCAAACGAGGCCACCTGCGGTGTAGTGGTAGGCATAGCAACCTACAATACTAAAGGTCGCGGGTTTGCGTCCCGAGGTGGCCTTATGATTTTTAATAGGAGTAAAAAATCCTTGTCTATTCTCTCCCTCGGATAGGACGTAACATGGAGGTCCCGAGCCTGTACGATGTCAGGTACTCGATAAAGATGCCTATCCTAATTATACCTGGATAGCCATAATTTAAGACTCCCACTGTAGCGTGGTCCGATTATCCTTAGTAGGGAGACGTTAAACGCACAAACAACAACTAATTAGCAAACGAAATTGACTTTAATATCGACAAGCACTTAATACACATCGATAACATGTTCTCCTCACAGTCTGTTGATTTTGAATTTGATTGGTTTCCCATTCGATTCATCGAGCATTAAAACAGTATTGAACATTGTTTAAAATCAAACAATTAACTTTATAATAAAAAAAAATTAGGGGAGGACATGTGCTGTTTTTGCTAGTTATCATCATGTTTAATATCTTGTTGGACCATACCTTATGTTATATATGCCATATGTGTTCGCAGTAAGTAAACATTTTGGACGATAATGAAATAATTATTTTCATGTTTTTTCCCGATAAGTCAAAAACGCTAAAAAAGGGTTTAATGGGAACACCTCGGGAACATACTCTATAAGATGCAAAAGGTTTCGTTCCAATTGGTCCATCCATCTCGGAGTAATCGGTAAACCTACATAGGTTCACAAAAAAAAAAAAAAAAAAAAAAAAAAAAAGAGAAATATGTAGCGCGAAACTTTCGAAGTCGCTTAAAAACTGGACAATACTGAGAAGAAAAAAGTTTTTTTTTTTTTTATTCTTTTGCACGAGAAGGAAACACAAGAGGTTTGTTCCAAAAGACTGTGCTTTGCTTCATAGGATTTTAAAAAGGAAATAATTGTTTTTTTGTTTTTTTCTGTTGACTTCAAAGAGCTTATATATTAATATTACTCCAGACCAATTAAGAAAAAAGGGGGAAATCATTTCTAAAGTTTTGTAACTTAAAAATGCTCATATCAAGAACAGGACGATTCTCACCTCATATTTATACAAATAAAGTTTAATTCCGCAATAAGGTAGAGAATTGAAAAAATATATACACACATTCTGGAGACAAAGTAACAACCATAAATAATAAAACCATAAAAATAGCAAATATGAATATATGAATGTAAAACAACGATAATTAAAAAGGCTCGACGAAGTAATGGCCGTGTAATAATACCTCTTCACCCACCTATGTTTCGGTATACTCCTACTCCTTGCTACAGCTTTAAATTAATAAAAGCTGAAAAAATAAAAAATGTTATCTGACATAAATATCTTTTTTTTTTTTTTTTACAACAGCAAAAAATATGACTCAAACTATTATTTTTTTATAGTCAATATGTCAATTAAGATGATTGATTGGTCTTTCAATATTTGATAAGCAATCGCTTGACGACTTCCATCTCTCCACCGACTCCTTTCCGAATTGACTCCTTTCAACTTGTAACTTTTAATGGCGTTTCTTATGAGCTCATTCAATAATCCATGTATTAATTAGTTAAATTATTTAATTTATTTCATTAAATAAGACGTTACGTATCAGTGAATGTCTATTTGGTTTTTTAATTGTTTTTTTTTTTGTGAAGAAACTGAAGTACTTATTTTTTGCTTAAAACTATCTAATAATAATTACATACTAGTATAATAATAGGTATTATTAAAATAATTTAATAAATTTTTGTTGGACATATAATATACTAAATCCAGACGTTCTGATCTGGAAAATTAAAAAAAGTTTTATTTTTTTTTAGCCCCATATATGAGTTTTTTTCATTACTATTTTCTTATAAATATGATTACTTTTATATTTATTATTATTTTTTTTTTTTTTGCAGGTAAGTTGCACCTTCAGGCCATATTATGCATGTGAGCAATCTTTTGTAAAGGTATTGTACCCTATTTATTATTTTAATCATTGTATAAGTTTTCTTTTGTGTATATCCTCTTTTTTATTTTAATCAATTATTTACTTTTGTTCCTATCTCTCTATCGTTCTCTGTGCCTTGGTTTTTTTCTTACTTGCGTAAAACTAAAGTGGTCATATATCTTTCGTTCCTGTGAATAACTGGTTAGGTCGAATTCAGACAAAAATGTGTTCAGCGGTTAAAAACAAGGGTACCACATCCTCAATGCCTAAAATTTCTGTCATAGAAAATTCAAAATTTTTTGAAGAGATAAATCAATCTGGCCGCTGTATGGACCCACTAATCAGACGTCAAAAATTGATAATATTCTCAATGAAAATTTTTTAACCACGTCAATTCCCACTCCATACACTTGTCACATGGGCTAGGTTTCACAGGACATCTCGATTTTTTATTTTACACAAACTGAGTTAATTTATTATTGAAAAAAATATTTTTGCTTCCAGGGAACTCCCCTCTTCGATAAAACCTGGAAGGAAATTGAAAATAAAATCCTGTAATCATACATCTACTAGATTTTATTTTTGTCTAACACCCTACAAAGTTTCTTAAGTAACCTTCCAAAATCAGGAAAAGGTGTATATCAATTTTTAATTGAGGAAACACAGTTACAACATAGCTGCCGGACTAAATTAATTTTGTTTTCCATCATCAAAACAATCAAAAAATTGTTTTGTTTCCATCAATATATAGTTCATTATATAGTTTATCATTCCCTACAATACTTTTGTTAATCAAGTAAAGCCTTTAAGCCATTAATGATAATCAGTTCGCGAGAACATAAAGGTGGACATTGCGTGAGATATTTTTGAAGTGAGAAAATCTGTAGCCTCTCCGATGCAAAGCATGAAAACGTTTAAAAACCTCACTATACAACTTTATTCCTACAAATAATGGAAAAAATTAATTTTTTCGGTAGCGAGATGAGATTCAAGAACTCTAGTAGTAAGGGTTAGTATTTTCATAAAGGACGCTTTGTAAAGGCAATGTAAGGCATGTCCCCATCAATTTGGTGAGCTTTCTCCCTATTTCGGTTACCTAATGTACTATAGATTATTCGAAATTTGTGTAGTTTTTTCTTTCTTTTTTTAATTATTGTTTTCCTTTTCTAAATAGATCCTTTACAATATAGATCTTTAACACATACTTCTTTTTATACTTGAATATAAGTTTGAAGTTTGATTTTACACGTTCTTTCTCACTGGCAACAAACGATAAATTTCTTAAAATTTTCTAATACCAATTTTTATATTTTCCTTGAGGGGAAAAAAACTAGGTGTTTGAGCGTGATAAGGTCATATCACCTTGCGTTGCCTTTGACCAAGAAAAGTACTTCATTAAAGTAAACTGAACTCAAGACATGGGTTGTATTATTTTTTTTTTTTTCTGTAATCACTTTTAGTCTATTCAAATGAAGTTGACTACAGTTATTTCAAGGTATAATTTTGACTTTTGGACCGGTGTGAATAATGGGTGTAAACAAATACTTATCATCTGTTAATTCCGGCCATTATGTCGAACGGTACAAGAGACGGGGAGGTTGAAAACGGTTCGTTGTAACAACAGTTTAAACATCATTATTTTGATAAACTCGCCTTCGTCTGCTTGGTAATTCTCCGTTCATTTCCATTGTTCTTCCCATCTTTATCCTCATCTTCTGTCTGGCTTTAATTATTCTTGTTTTAATGTTTGTTGGTTTTAGATGTAATTTGTAATTGAATGTGAATTTAAACATCCGACATGCATTGATAAGTGACATATACACAGGAAATGAGTCGAGAGTGCATTTATGTAGTATTTTATCATGATTAAATCGAATTTTTCGTTTTTTGTGGATCGACTATTGATTCACTATTCTCCTTGGAGCACACCAAACGTGTCTAAAATGAGTACCAGTACATTAATTAGTTTAGTGGAAGATTACAGATTGAATTAGTGTTCGAAGACAGGGGGGCACATGTGGGTCTGTGGGTATAGTTATAGGTTTTATTTCTTTAAATTTAATGATAAGTTCTTTTTTTTTTTAAAAATTATTTCATCTGGCGACTAATATAATATAAATCATAGTTTTAATATCATTCATCCCAAGGGTAGAAATAATGCGAATTTTTTGTGTTTCTTTCTATTTCTATCTTTTTCTTCGTTAATGTATGACCAAAATATATGATAGGTAAATTTAAAAATGATGGAAAAATTCCCCTTTGGAAACCCTTTTTTTCTGAAAAGCACCTCTGGGACATTAAGGGATCAAAAGTGAAAAATATAAATCATTTCCAATTTTTTACTCCTTTTAAAAATTTAAAAATTACCCCTTCAACATTTTAAAAATTTTCACGATCGCAATACTTCCACTTACTATATATTTCATATATAGGTAAGTGAAAGTAAAAATTTATTTTATTTTATATTCTTGCAACACCAATAATTTAGTGTGAATTTTCAGATATCTGAAATGTGCATATTTGAAGTTTTCAAGTTTATAAAATAAAACTACTTATAAAAAATTTAAACTACCTTTGGCGTTTTTCATAATAATCTAGAACCTTGTTCATTAATTGAAAAAAAAAGCAATGAAAACACTAATCTTATAATAATACATTGAAAAAGAAATTAATTCTAATGAGGTGTAACGTATCTCTGGTACTTAATGGATTAACGCACTATAAAGTAAGAATAAGTATTTCTCAATGAACTTAATTACAAAGATCATCATATTCCTGGCTACAGTAGTACGGGAGCATGAACATCCTCGATTTCAAATAAAATTTAATAAAACAATAGACCTTGAATTTTTATTCACAAAGTTTATTTAAAATAATTAACAGTTACAATTATTTATATCCTGTAAATAAATATATGTTACGATAGTTTGATACTAGTTGGAGCCACACCATGACAAAACAAAATTCCTCTCATTGCTTACACAGTTTGAACAAGACGTTAACAAACCTTTCACTCTAAATTATGCCCTGTATAATTGCTTGTAAATATTTACATGAATACGAAAGTACCTTCAACGACTGTTTGTCTTTTAATATTTCTGAACAATTTTCTTATATTTTTTTTTCTTTTCGATTTTCCTTTCTGTCAGATAACAGACTGCGACAGTCGCAAAACAAACAATAATTAACAGGAAAAAAAAGGGGTAATTATTTGTAATGTCAGAAGTTGATGATTAATATTTGCGTTCCAGAAAAATAATTTTCAATCAATAAAATAACAATTATTTAAATATTGAAATGTGTAATATAATAAAATTCTAATTAAATTAATAGATAATCATTATCGGTCCAGTTTTTAAAAATAATTTACTCTCTTTTTTCCAAATCATCAAAACTGAAAATCGGGCAGGAACTGAATTCGTCAACTTACTTACTTAAACCATAAATATTTATAAAAAAAATACATATCGTTTTTTAAATTAAACAATGGTTTTTCCTTTAATATTGAGACGTGAAACAAAAACAAATGATTATTTCTGTAACAACTAACACTTTTGTTGGAAGAGTTATATAACTGTATTAGTCGCTAATCACGTGTTCTGGATGTGGCGAGAATGTACTAGGCCATTCTGGAATATTCGGTTTCTTACTAAATATAAGAAACAATGGGCTAGGAGCTAAGTTTTGCTCTGTACATCGAACCATAACCATATCTGTCTCTAGGTAGTTAATTTATGTTTCGTTGTTAATAATTCGAGCTTTTAACTTTGTGAATTATAATTTTTCCTGAACAAAAATTATTTTAAAGCCCCACATTAGTGTGACATAGTATTGTTGTTTTTGTCTGTATTTTGTATCTATGCGTACCACTTTAATTGTTTTATTTAATCATCTTATTTACGCCCAGATTTTTTTTTATGAATATATACAATATAATTAATATATTTAAAAAAAAAATGAATATGAAGCTTCCCACGCATATTAAATGCCGAAGCTTCATGTTCGGTGATATAAATTAGCCTTCTACACATATGCCTACCTTGTAAGACTACTTACCGGTTGGCTGCATGTGACAGTCTTTTTCTTTTTTTTTTTTTTTTTTTGGCTTTAAGATTTTATCCAAATCCTATTCAGCCAGGTGACAGTCTTTGCATTATATTTCTTGATTTAATCTACATATCAAGCTATAGTGGTATTCATTAATGTGTTAAGATAGTTAATATTTATGAGACTAGCTCTATTCTAGACGTCCACTTAACAAAATTTCCTAAGAGCATGCTAAACGCTATTGTTTGAACAGCAACACACAAAGCCTTTCCTGGCGTTTATTTTTTCCAGTGTCATTGTTTAATTTATCATTTTTTTACATTTATCCTTATATAACTCGTGGTAGTTAACATAGATTTGTTTGACATTATTGTGCTTTTATTTTTTATACTTATTTCTTTACAAAATGTCTTTCTTTTGAAATACAAAGGAATGGAAGTGGTTTTAATTACATTGGTTAGTTTAAATAACAAGTGTATTAAAAATCAGTGAGTTTCTGGCAGGCTGGAATCGGAAAAACCGGTAAAATTAATAATTAATCCCCCCCCCCAATGTTTTTGATGTATTAATTTATTATATGTTATTGGGGAACTGATTGATATAAGGTGTAACCAACAACACTGTAGTTATCATCTAAAAAACAAAAAAAGAAATTTTTCTATATGTGTTAAATAGTCTGTTTTTTATAATAGGAACATTACTGATGTTTCTGATAAAATAATTGGTGAAATAGAACAATCTTCCAGTAAATGTAGTTAGTTAAAACAGTCACATTTTTTAAAAAGCCTATTCCCTACGCTTCGGACCTTTCGTCCATCTTCAGGGCATTTTCCTTAATTATATCAATTCTTTTCATTTTTTGTTGGAATTTTATATCTGTTGTTTTTTTTTCCAAAGTCAAACAGATTTTCATTATATGTGTAATAGGTCAATAGTTTTTTCCCCTAATTTACACTTTTTTTTAAACTAATAAAACTTTTTATGGAAACTATACACTGAATTCAACTATCTTTCTCACATCCACTAACCTGTACTTTTGATGTGAAAACTATCACTACTAACATTAACAATTTATATTCATTTCTCCTGTTAGCTAATTTCTGCACTTACAGTCTGACATATTTAGCACTTCTTTTGTTTAATTTCGATTAACTTTACTTTTAAGTCATATGTGTATTTTTTATCACTCATAAGTATGAAATATCATATACATATTTTTAAACTAGTTAATGTACATAATTTTATTTACATATTACTTCGAAGACTTCCATTTTCTTTATGATTATATAACACCAAGAGTTGACCATGGATGTGTGTTTTTTTATATCTACAATTATATATAATTTTCTAAAAAAATAATTATAAAGTTATTCCTAATTTTGAAAGCGAAATACCTAATTGAGATTTTAGAATAAAAAAAATTTCCTTCAACGCCACATAATTTTTTTTTCAATTTAGCTTTGCCACAAAATGACTAAAATGTGACTTACTCTCCTGTTCTTCCAATGGATTTCTATCGCATTGCAGATTCATAATTGGGGAGGATTGTGTAGGTTTTATAAACAACATTTAAACAATCCATACTATTTTACACCAAATTAAAATGTTGATTTAAACATAGGATCACTTACTTATACATGACTGTAGGTAACAGTTTCAGGCAATCCTTGGACTTTTTTTTCAATAATCAATTTTCTTTTTTTCAAGTCACATTATACTTACAGAGTTTATAAATAATTATTTAAAATAATAAAAATGTTTTAGGTAATTTAGGTGAAAAAAAAAATAGTATTTCTTATTTTTACAAACATTTACAGCTTCTGTAAAATGAATTTATTCCCGGAGAATAGTCCGAAGGTTCATAATTCATAGGTATTGAGACCAGGGATAAATAAAAAGATGTATCACTAGTTGATAGAGAGAAATAGCTCCCCCCTTTAAACGCGAGATCTATTTCTCCTCCTTTCCAGAACACGGCTTGAATACCTAAGTCGGAAAATAAGTTGTAAATTGGCTTAGAACCGTGTTCTGTAGTATATAGGGGTTATTGAGAGAGAGAAAGAGAAGAGCGGTAAATGTGACATCGAAGGAATCGTTAAAAAGATTGAAGGATCAGCTGAGTTAAAGTGGTGGGGGGGGTATTTTGGGAGGGGGTTATTGCTAGTCACATGTTTACATTCCGCCATTGTCCTCGGAGAACAAGTCATGACTGATGGAGTTCGGAACAGTTTTGTTATTCGCCATTTCCAGGTCTCTCTCGCTCTCTCTCTGTCTCTCCCTCTCGGAGAAATTGCCTTATAAACGTGCCCCTTGCATTCCAACACAATGGGGCCGGGGGCACCTCCCCCCCACACGTGCTCATCCACACAGCTCGATATATCGATGTCTCCGTATCGGAAGGCAGCCATCGATCATGACAATACTTGCCACCTCAGACAAGGCTTCCGTATTTAGCCTCGACTTCGCACTCCAGGGGCTCGAAGGCCCCCTTCTCGAATTTCCGTTTAGAAAATGAGCTGGGACCATATGTCTGCCTTGGTGGGGTGTGGAGGGCTATCGTGTTCCCTCTGCGAGTCCCAACAAGGATTATCGGAGTGATATATTGCGCCTACAGTAATCTTAATAACTTCGTGCTTTGTTGGCCTTTTACAGGTATATTAAATAAGTAAATAAAAATAAATATTAACATATTGTAACGTTAAATCGATAAGCAAATAAAAAAAATATGGCGTAAACTCCCAGACCGTTTGTTGGAACAAAATAAGCGGTTGGAACGATCTGTTTGGTCTAGATCTTTCCGTGGCCTATTCCACGAAGGCGTAGAACTGTCCACATTGTTCTGGAACAGTACTGGCCTGACTATTTACGATTATATATAAGGAGCAAGTTACTGAACGAGTTAGTCTAATTCTGTGTCATGACAGTGAAGTTCAATTCATACGGTTGTGTGTTATAACGTTATCATTTTTGTAACCTGCTCAAGTATTTAAGTTTTATTGATTCGTTGGCATTGATAATTGTATATTTTTTTTAAATAAATATTTGTTACCCACATAAGTGTTACAATATCTAAAATCAATTATTTAATAATAAATAATTATTCTTCGGTTCTCTGTAAATTGACTGAAAAAATGATTAACTGTCGCCTTTTGTGGGAACTAGAAACGAGGAATTTGCTAGATAACGAACAATGTGGTTTCAGAAAATCGAAATCTACAATACACCTTCTTTTTAAATTTAATTCGTTTTTAAAATTATCTTTTGATAGAAACCAACACGTTTTTGCAGTTTTTCTTGATCTGGAAAGCGCATTTGACTCGTGTTGGAGAAATAAAATTCTAGTATCTTTACAATCATGGGGGTTTTCGGGGAACATTCTATTTTTTTTACAAAACTTTCTTAGAAATCGGAATTTTAAAGTTCGTGCTGGGTCAATATTATCAGATAATTTTGAGTTATTAAATGGTGTTCCGCAAGGATCTGTCCTAAGCCCAACGCTTTTTAATATTGCTATCAATGATATAAGAAAATACATCCCAAAACCAGTTAATGTCGCATTATACGCGGATGATGTTTTGATTTATTATAGCTCTACCGATGTAAATTTTGGACAGTTCGTGATACAAAATACACTTGATAGCCTTGAAAAATGGGCAAACAGTTGCGGTTTTAAGTTTAGCCTTTCCAAATCAACTGCAGTCCACTTTTGCCGACTTCGAAAGTGCCCACAAATGTTTTCTGTGCATCTAGGGAATCGGAACTTAATTAAACTCGATTCAATTCGGTACCTGGGAATGACATTGGACTCAAGATTATCCTGGAAATTACACATCGATAGTCTGTTATCTAAACTATCAAAAAAAGCTAATATTCTGAAGATTCTTTCCGGTTCTACTTTCGGTTGCGATAGAACTTGCCTGTTGAGGTTGTACAGATGTCTGATAAGGCCGGTGATGGACTATGGCTGCGAGGTATATGGGGATGCCTCCAAGAAAACTCTGAGCAGGTTAGACCCAGTTCATCATGCAATGATCCGCAGGGCAACTGGAGCGTTTAGGACCAGCCCCATCAGCAGCCTGCTCTGGGAGGCCGGGGAGTGGTCACTGGAACTACGCAGGAACTACCTCTTGCTAAAGTTCATAGGTCGTCTAAAAACCTCTCCGGATTTTTTTGATTTTTCACGGTTTAAATTGCCTATACGCCTCTGTCTCTCACCACAAATATCCCATTCGATACTAAATTTATACAGATGGTCGCCGAACCCATTTCCTCCTTGGACGGTCAGTAATGCAATTTTTGATTTCTCTCTAAAGAAAATAATGAAATCATCCTACCCCCCTGAAGTGCATAAACAGAATTTTCTAAACATCTTGACCAAATATAACGATTCCTTCCCTATTTACACAGACGGGTCAAAACAATTGGGCAATGTTGGTTGTTCCGTAGTCCTTCCTACGGAGACAATCCGATACAGTCTTCCATCCACCTTTTCTGTATTCTCTTCCGAACTCTTTGCTATACACCTATCCCTAGTCTTAATTACAAGTAATGAATTCAACAGCAACAATTTTCTAATTATCAGCGATTCTTATTCGGCTCTAAAATCCATAAAAAATTTCCAGTTCCAGGATAACCCCATAATAACGTCTATAATACATACAATTTCAGGAACAAACAAAATTACAAAATTTCTTTGGGTCCCCAGTCATGTCGGAATAAAAGGAAATGAACTGGCTGACACAGCTGCGAAGGAAGCCTGCAACTTATTTCCAGTTCCCAACGTTAAAATTGCGCTCTACGACTTCCACACAGCTATCTTCAATCAATATAAAGAAGCCTGGGGCCAGTTTTGGACATCGGTTCCGGCTACTAATAAGATGAAGAAGCTGTTTAGAGATAGCCGCCCTCTCCCAGAAATATACGGAAGCCGGCGAGAGCAGACTATAGTAACTCGCCTGAGAATCGGGCACACCAGGCTAACCCACGGGTATCTCTTCGAAGACAAACCTCCACCAACATGCCCAAGATGCAATTTAAATTTAACTGTGGAACACATATTAGAAGACTGCCCAGGACTGGAAGCAGCGAGAAATACGCACCACATCAAAGGATATGCCGAAGCACTGAAACCGGAATGTTCAAAGAACTTATTTAAATTTCTAAAAGAAATCAATATTTATAAATCTCTATAAAATTACCATAGCCATTATATATTTATAAATCAATAGAATTTGGTGCCTCTAGCCTATGATGTTGTATATGGCACCTAAAATGTAACTAAATAAATAAATAAATAATTATGTTCAACAAAAATTTAGTCGATCATGCTGTTACATCTTGTTGCTTTTATTGTCTTACCTAGTAAATCTAATGAGGTATATTAATCAGTGGATCGTTAATGTAACAGCATTTGGATACAACATAAAAACGCTAGAGTTGCGCAGACGTGGAAATGATATATCTATATTTAAAGAATTAATACTTCCATCCGTAATACTAATACCCTCTCCACCTTTAAATCCCGCCTATATAGCCATCCAGCGTCCTTTTTAAACCGATGGCAGTTCTTATTTTCCTTATATATTTTACTTTATTTTTTTATAATCATCATTTAACCAACCTGTAAATAAATGTGTAAATATGTATATAATATTAGATTATTAGATGTGAAAACTAGTTTCTTTCACCTGAGCGAATATTTAATGTGTATTTTATTTTCTCTTTTTAAACTAGAGGTTCCCTAATTGTTTTTAGTTATTTAGTACCATTTTAATTTGTTCATTTTTTTTCATAATTAATGTATAAAAACATCGATGTTTTCGACATTGCTGTTTTTTCATATTCATTTAATAAATATTAACCTGTTAGGACCCAAACATATTGATACATCGATGTCGTTTCCCTAGTATGTACAGAGGATCGTAATTCGTGTGAATATTACAAAAGCTTTTGCTAACAGCTGCATTAAATAAGTAATTCCAATGAAACTATGGTTTTGAGTTTGGTTTTATTAAATTATTTGTAGTTGAACATTTTACAGAAACAAGAAAGGGTAGGTAGAACAGAGGTAATATGTCCAATTTATTGTCAACTATCGATGTTAAAAGCATTTATATATATTTATTTTTTTTTTTGAAACATTGATTAAAAAACATCTTTGTTTTTGTTGAAACTTTGATGTAAAAAAAAAAAATTGTTTTTGTCTAAACATAGGCGTTAAAAACATCTTTATTTCTGTCAAAACATCGTAATGTGTCGCGACAAAGTTCATATTTTTTGTAACATCGGTAATTATTTGAGTTTTTATTGCTTATCTGACATTGTGATTTATCATTTTCGTTTAGTAAAAATTATTAACTCAAAATAGCGTTACATAATCATGTTATATCTCATCAAACTATATTTAATCATGATTTATATGTTCATCATAAATAAAATCTATATTACGCTTCAAAGATTCAAAAACACATACCCAGACAAGCATATTAGAACATTTCATAAACGTGGAAACCAGAAATTTCTTGTTAGTAGGAACTAAGTTGGCTTAAAAAAACTGCATTATCATCAAAATGCATTTATAGAATAAAATAACATTTTTAAAATGAAATAAAATTTTATAAAATAATTTATTAAAGGACCAAATGTTCCATTTCTTTAAGAAAACTAAATTCTCTTTCTCCTAAATGTTTAAAAAAAATCTCTTGAGACGCGCGATCACTTAACTTTCACATTCATTCACAGAAGCTTTTTTCACATTTATTTACCCCTTTTCATTTGTTATTCTCTATAATGTAAATAGATAACTATAATTATTTAAAAAATCGAAAGTCCTCTGTACTTTTCGATTCATAGTTTCTTCTTTTTTTTCAAATTCTATCAATATTTGAGTTTTTTTTTTTTTTTTTTAATATATCCTTCAGGGGAATCAATAGAAGAAGTATTTATGGCTTTTAGGAGATTGAAACTTTTTTTTCCTCTAACGCTTTTCAGAGACGATTAACGTTCCGGTAAACCAGTTTATATTTCATTCAGAAATGTATTATAGAACTAAAGTTTCTAAAGTTTCTTGTAAAATATATTTAATAAAGATTGTTGAATTTTATGTACTGTAATATGTTATATTCTCTTATTTTGTAATGAAAGTACATTATTTTACATTGCGGTGGACGTTTCGGAGGCATGTGTCCATATTCATCACCAACACTTTTTGTAAATATTAAAATAATTCTTCTGGCATTCCAGTTATAAAATTTGTCAATTAATGGTTTATTTAATATCTTGTTGCATGCATCTGACATGCTAATTACTTATAGTGGTGAATTCAATTTAATAATTTCAAGTAAATGAAGCAGTCTACTAAGACAAATATGAAAAAGTACATATTAAAGTATTTAGACGAAGACTTAAAATTATGAAGAATAACGAACGGAATTGGGTTTTGATCATGAAAGGAATTGGTTTTACAAAAGCCAATTTTACGTTGGAAATTACGTTTATTAACAATAAACTAAATTTACACCCCCTCCCCCTCTTGTGAGAAAAGCTATTTTATTTATTATCCCTAAAAAGTTTTAAAAGTCTTAATCATAAACCATTAGGAGATAAATTTTGCACCATTTGGGGAAGTTTTCCTTCAAAACTAATTTCAGAATTTTAACTAGGAGGTTGATATATAATTCATCCCTTTGAAGTTTTCTTAACTTTGAATAAAACAATCAAGCTCTAAGTAAATTAAATATGAAAAACGAAAAGTGCCCTTAAGTCGTTTGTGTTATCCAATATTTAAATTATTACTTCGATGCTCTGGAAAGTTTAAATTTTGGTTATTTTAAAAATAATTTTGGTTGGTCCTATTATTAAGTATTTATTACTTTATATTTTTCTATTTAATAATAATAATAATTGTTGATAAAATGTGTTTAGTGTAAAATGATCCCATTAGACACCTAACAATTATTTTATCATTAATATTTAGGCTTTATAGCGGCGTTTCTTTGTTAGTCTCAATATAAGTATATGTTTTTGATAATTTATGTTTAAAAATGGATAAAAGTAGAACTTACCACTCAGACTCAAACTTAAGGTGCCAAATAAAAAAAAAAAAAAAAAAAAAACATTATGACATGGGAAAAGAACAGGATAAATTCCTTTAGAGAGATTCCGGACTATTCCAGAAATTTCTATTATTATTTAAGAATAAGAAATTAAACTGAATAAGCTTTTTTTTTAATTGCCACGGGGTTCAAATCCGCCCTGGGATGGTTGACTTTTATTTCGTGGAGGCCCCACGTAATAAATCTCGACCTACCCACCATGGTTAGAACAGGTTGGTTACACCTCTAGAGTAACCCCCCTATACGCCACACATGGTAGGGGTACAAAAAAAAAAAATTAATAGCTTTTTATTTTATAAAAAATGGCTTACATTACTACGCAATACATCCTTTAGAATTTGATTGGTCGTAATAACCCAGAAATTTATTCAAAGCAAAGGTAGATAACAATTATATTAAGAGCTGATGAAATAATTTACATACTTTTTCGACTTGGTATCATTCAAAACAATGACAAAAAAATGAAAATGGTATTCTTAAATTCGTTAGCCATATTTTTGTTTCTTAAAAAGTATATTTGCTCTTAATAACGGTGGTAGGTAAGAGTTGCCCATAGACCCAAAATAGCTTTTTTATTTTGTTTTGTTTTTAATTTATCGAGTGTTTGTTTTAACCTCACCCTATGCCACTAAGGCTAATCGGAGGATGCTACAGTGGAAAAAATAAGAAACAAAGCTTTTTTATTCAATAATTTTCTCAGCTAAAATTAGCCTCCAATTTTTTTAAATAATAAACGTATTACAGCTACGTGATACTTTTTTTTTTATCGTGTTGTTAAAAAATTACACAAATACTTTCGTTTAAAGAATCACTCTTTTTGGTTTCGAGTCAATGTCAAAATCTTCTAAGGAAAAAAAAAAAAAGTATTTAAGAATTCTTTAAATAGTTAAAGTACTTTGTCGGCTTTGTTATACCATCACACCGACAAAGGTTTATTCATTTTTTAAAGTAGTTAGTAACCTAACACATCTAGTTGAGCATCTAACTTTTTTGTTTTTCAAGTCTTTGTATCTCAAAAAAAAGTTTAGGCTTTCTTTAAAAAGTTTAAGGTTTAAGGCGTTCTTTAAATTGGTCTTCTACATTCATATTAACAACGATTTATTTATTTTTATTTTTAACTGTGTTCGATTGTTTGTTTGGTGATTGTTTAGCGTCCCTTTGTGCTTCTAAGGCTAATCGGACGGTGCAGTGGGAGTCCTAAATTTTTCCCATCCAGGTATAATTAGGATATGGATCTTTAAACCTTAACTACTCACCTGAATCAATGTTACTTATCTACTCACCTCGGGTCATTATAACCCAGAACAAAAAAAAAAATTAAACAACCTTAGATATTAGTTTTAAAATACAGGAGAAGGCTTGAAAATATATATATTTATTTATGTCTACAATAAATGAAAGTTTTAAAATATGAATAACATGTTGAATTATAGGTCTGAAGTGAAGTACTAAAATGAAGGAACTCCTTAACATTACTATTATTAACATAATTTCTTTTGATTTAAATTCAAAAAAATTTCTAAGAAGAACCTTTGCAGTTAAAACAGATAAGAAATGAGTGGTTTTATACAAATTTAGTCCCCGAATCGGACACAAAAAAACGGCTTACACAACTACTCCCCTCGGGTCAAAATATCGATTTAGATAAAATAAACACATCCCTTATTTTTCAGACACTGCCAAGATGTAACTGGAGCCAAAACAAAGGATATGTCAAAGTTTGGTGATCATAGAATGAAATGAAACTTGGTACGGGTCAATATGACCTGAAGTTAGTTGTTATGGGCTAAGGAGTACCTGACATCGCACAGGCTTGGGGCCTCCATTTTACGTCCTATCCTAGGGTAACCTTGGGACGCGAACCCGCGTCCTTTAGTATTGTAAATTTCTATGTTAACCATTACACCACAGGTGACCCCATTTATTGAATGTTATTAGCATAATTAGTATCATATTAGCATACAGTACGAGGACGTTAATTATGCTTATAATTTATATATACCTTGGATCTTCCTATGGGGACCCCCAACGGTGCTTTCTTTAAGTTTTTTTTAAAGGGGTCTCAATAATACATTCGTTTGGGAATCCTAAGGACCCAGGTACGCCACTGATTACACCTTCACCTCGCCAGCTGCCCAAGAACCGGTGACAAGAGGTCCTTAGCAGAAGGAAGTAACTCCCTGAGACAGAACAGATCTTTATAAATTGGCTGGTGACAGAGGATAAGGGTGTGAGATATCGCCATGTGCTGTTCATTAGTTGGACCTTTGCGGTGGTGGGGGGAGCCCTGACAAAAAGCTCGGCCTTCATTAACATGCTAACCCTTATCCTATTAATATATCTTTCACCTCTCCCTACCTACATTTATATAAGTTATTTTTATATGACGTCCCTCCCTCTCTCACGATATCTCATGTTTTTATTTACTATTTTTTGTTGCCGCCGTTAGGTAGCGGTGGTTCCTCTTCATCCCCCGTTGCGAGGGTGAAGAAATATTCTCCCCCGTTCCACTCTTCCCTGTTATGCCTTAATTAGCACCATCCTTTTTCCCGGTTCCTTCTCCCCTCCTAACCCGAAATAAATGGTTCCTGTCTGTTATACTTGTAACTTAACATCTGTTTGTCTATCTGTGTTAATATCTTTCCGCTCAATTGTGTTATGGAACTTGTTTAGCCCTGATTCCTGTGATATATTACCTTTGGTCTCTTTTGCTCTGAACATTTCGAATAATTTTACTCTCTCTCTTTGATTTTTTTTTTTTTTTAGTTTTGTTTTTTGGGAACTCATTTGACGGTACAAGCAGCTTTCACATCTCTTTGACTACAGATCATCACTCACCTCAAGAAACAAGAGACTAATTTACACTACTATTTTAAGGCCTATTTGGACATACGGAGCAGAACTTTGGGGTTCCGCGAAACACATCCACATAAACGAAATACAAATTTCACAATACAAAATTCTCAGAATAATCAAAAAATGCACCTTGGTTTATTTCGAATCATACACTGCCCACTGACATGAGCATACCGAGAGTAAAATCTTACATACACGACAAATATCAAACATTTCACTTTTAAACGCTACATCACTCTAACCCATTCATCCATTCCCAACGTTGTGGAAAAATTCAAAACAAAGATTTCATAAGCTATTATTTTTTTTTTTTCGTTACATATTAAACTGAGACAGAATTGCTCTATTTTGAATAACAGCCCAACACAGAATAACAGTATGTAATAACAAACAGCACTGTCCAAATACATTACATACTTACTTTTCACAGCGTAATTACAAAAGAATATAGATAATTTAAAAAAAAGTAATTAAATGTAAAAAAAAATTAAACTAGATGATAAACTGTAAATATATTCATAAAAAATATTGCTATAGTACGATTCTTCAATAAAATATTATTCATATTATTATTTATTTGTTCACTTGATATGAAATAATCCTTAATAAGACTTAGCTTAAATATTATTATTAGTTAAGTTATTATTAAAATAATCTGATCAAGCATCATTTAAGAAATAATAATTATTTTACTTTTCGCTATTTCACTATGTGGAACAAAAACATATTGAACTGTTTGTGAAAGATGTAGTATATTGTAACGCTTCTGTGGGTTAACAAATATTTATTGAACGAAAATATAACAATAAAAATGCCAACGATAACAACATAAATATTCGAGGTTACAAGAATTATAACTTTATAGCACACAGGTCATATGGCTTGAGCTTCACAGTCAAGACACAGACTAAGACTGTTCAGTCAATCGCTCCTTATATATAGTTGTAAGGAGGTTTTAGAACGTTGTAGAATCTCGAGGAAGCTGGTGGAACGATGTAGTTGAAACTAGATCCATACAGTTCGCTCCAACCGCTTAGTTTGTTCCAACAAACTCTCTGGGATTTAAAATCATATGTTTTTTTTTAACGTTACAATATTTTACTTAATTTTGGAGAATAATTACAAATTTATTGCTCAATATTATTTATCGTAACAAAATTTTATTAAATGCAGGGTGACGTAATATTATTTTTGCGCTTAATATGATGGGTCATCTTGCTAATTGATTATGTTATATTATTAAATTGAACGATAAAATACATAAATCCTTGTTCTTTGTTGATGAAGTTTCAACAAGTTTTGGATCATTGATCGACGGCAATAAGCGTGTCGCCGCGACTTGTCAAGACCGGGCGGTCAATAAGCAATCAATCAGGCCATAACCGTCGCTAATAGAAGCAGATAGCGATTTGGCCGCGGAACCCCTACCAACAAATCCTCTGCTTTCCGTCATCTAGCTGCGACCAAATGTCCTTCCTATCACGCTCTCAAATACCAATCAATTCCACAAACTGTGTACGGAATTTCGGTCTATTGCTCGTCCTATGCAAGACTCGACTCTCACTCAAAAACGCATTTTTAATAAGGATTTTTTCCTTAATATTTTACTTAACAATAAGTATATTAAGTAAAGCTAGAAAGTAAGATATAACTTTTTTTTAGAGCTTAAAACTTAAATGAATGTATTAACTAAAGTTAACTTATTGCATCTAACTAAAGTTAAATAATCTTGTGCGATGCGCTTAACACACAACTTTCACTTACCAACTTATTTAGATTAGAAGTTAACATGTTTTGTTAAATGCCATTTCTCAAAGTCAGACATTTTTCCATATTCATTTACTTATTTTTGTTTAAGTTTTTACCTGGGGTAATTCGGCAATTCAAGCACAATACTTATACTAAGTACTTGTTGAAAATTTCATTTAATTACCATGAAATAAATAATTTCCATTAAATGAACAGAACAGTTTTAATTATGGACAATGGTCTGTCATTAATGGGTACTGCGCATGCGTGAGCTCAACGTGTTTTATGAGTTGACGGAATATTTTTCTTTTTTTCTCCTGTACATGTTCACTTGATTTTTTCATATTTCATATTTAGCCATTTCTTATAATAAGGCGAACCGAGAGACAGATACTTTCTTCGTATAAAAAAAATAAATGTACTTTATAGGAAAATAGAAAAGGGGCCTTCCCCATTTTAGGCCCCTCAGAACATTTTAATAATTATAAAGACCTCATATTTAAGAAGACGCGATGTTCATTAAACATGACAAATTTAATCAAAATCATAAAAGCCGTTTTTGGGAAAATCTAAAAAAATGTAAAAATTGGAAAAAAAGTTATGAAGTAATGTGCGCCCTTTGTTTGATCAATTTTGATGAAATTTATGCTGTCACATCGAGGGTATGCGCAAATATATACAGTAAATAGTTTTTGAGCTAGTCTGTTCACACACACAGACGATTTTGCGGGACTTGGTTATTTGGACTCAGGGGGCCCCAAAACGTGTATTTCCGCTGAAGACAGGAAGTCGGCATTTTTCACGATCGCAATAATTTCCCTTACCATATATGTATTATACATGGTAAGTGAAAGTAAAAATTTTACTCACTCCCCCGGATACGCCTGTTTGAAGGTGTGTACCTAGTATTTTTACACCAGAGGGGTTATTTAGAACAGCTGTACAGTAGCCGGTTTAAGGTTCAAGGTTATTTTTTTATAGGACATGTGTGCTTGTCACCCCACTATCTTAAGTCATAAAAAACGGCTCTTAGTGTAAACAGGGGAGAATGCGTCATGTTTTTATGTTATTGTAATAAGCCTTAAAACATATGTCGCAAATGTAAATGTCATGATTCTGATCGATTTTCCATTTCCTTGACTATTTTTTTTTGATGATGTGGTTTTAATTCTTGCTAATAACTCCATTTGATTAAACTCCAATGCTTTATCCATTATTATTGGATATAGGTATAATTTCTTATTTTTTCCTTTTTTTTTTATATTAATGTTTAGTAATTTTACCGTACTAAAGTTGTGAAAATGGGGTTACCGTTCAAATCACTGCCGAGAATTACATCAAGGGGTTCGAAACTTTAGTTTTGCAGGCTGCTATGGTAGCCACTGATGGGCGGATCCAGCCGGTTGGAAGTGGGGGGGAGTCTTAAAGGGAGGGGACCACATAATTCCTACCGCCTTTCCATGGATCTGTCAGTCAGCTTTTATAACTTCCCTACGACTACAATTCTATTTTTTCAGTATATTATTTAATCTTTACCTTACTTCCTAGCACTAAGTAAAGTTAAATTGTATTTTTAAATGAAAAAAATATTTCCAAAAAACAGGGATTATAACCTTCACTTTATTATAACCTCCAATTTAAAAAATCCGCAAATCTGCCTCTACACTACAGGTGAACCCTCAGTTCCAAGAATTAAGTATAATAACCGTGAAACAAAGCAGAAGTGTAATAGAAGATGGCGAAAAGAAACAAGAATGGAAGGTTCAGAAAAAAAAAATTACTCAGGTGATTTAAGGTTGAACAATACCTCATAGGTTCGAGTCTAGCCATGACGGGCTATTTATTGTTCGATCTCTAACAACATCCCTCCTGGAGTCCTTGGGCAAACCCCGTCTCACAATTATTATTTTTAATTTATTTATTAACATATTTTTACAAAATATGCTTATTTCACTCTAAAATTTTTTTTTTTTTTTAATTTCGTTTATTTGTAGTGATTATTTTATTAAATTTTTCTTAAGTTTAGTAACATATTTTTAAAATTTGCTTAAATAAAAATGTATATTTTTACAATCAGCAACTAAGTGGGAGAAAAATCCAATAAAATAAATCACTAAACTTAAAGGAGAATAAAAAAAAAAATTATTATTGAGTATAATTAAACTTATATGCAAATGTAATGGAGCTTGGTAGCACAATGGTAAGACATTTAACTGCTTTGCTCAAGGTTTCGAGTTCGAATCTGACTCTGGCAGGACATTATAATGTTTTGTCATATAAAATCGCCCTCACGGGGTTCGAGTCTATTTTACTGCCAAGGGACGCAAAAATATGTTTTAAAATAAAAAAAGTGTTCTATTAATATTGCTATTTTTTTTTATATTAATTAATCTACTGATTAATTACCCGTATCATTTGCAGAGCTTGCAAATTTTTTTTCTTTAACTTAAAGAAAAATCAGGTTGATAATCGAGTGTAAAGAGCGCTAAGCGGTCTTAATTGAATATTTTACCTCCATGTAAAATATTGTCTGCTTTAGCGAGCTTCTTCTTTTCATTAAGCTCTGTTTAAGTTGTTTTTTTTCCTTATCATTATTCTTTTCAGAGCGATCCTTTTTTCTAAAACATTTTTTCCAATTTTTACGTTTTTTCCTATTTTCTCAAAAACGACGTTAATGATCTTGATCAAATTCGTCATGTTGAATGAGAAACAACTATTCTTTAATTTAAAATGTTCTGAAGGGACTTAAATAGGGAAGAGGCCTTTTTTGTTTTTCTGTATAGCATCAATATTTTTTTTTGTTTGGAGGCATTAACTGTCTCTATCTACGCTTAAAAATAAGAAAAGGCTAATTATGAAATATGAAAAAAATCGAGTTATAAAAAGAAAAATATTCCGTCAACTCATAAAACACGTTGAGCTCACGCATGCGCAGTACGAATTAATGACAGACCAATGCTTTATAATTAAAAGGATTGCCGATTGAGAAATGGCAATTAAAAAAAAAACACGTCAATTTCTAATCTAAGTAGGCAAGTGAAAGTTGTGTGTTGTGCGCATCGCACCAGATTTTTTTCTTTAACTTAAAAAAAAAAATCATTTTTTTAATCGAGTATAATGAGCGCTAAGCGGTCTTAATTAAATATTTTACCTCCATGTAATATATTGTCTGCTTTTCTCCTGGCTTAGCTTCTCCTTCATTAAGCTCTATTTAAGTTTTTTTTTCTTTTCTTTATTCTTTTCGGAGCAATTTTTTTTTTTTTTTTTTTAATTTTTTCAACACTCCTCCTCGCCGTTATTGTGTTACTAAGTGGAAGGGAACACCTCGGATGTTCGCGATCTAGACCGAATAAAGGAAACGTCAAACGAGTAGCTGTGGGCTGGTAAACGGATCCTGTCTGAATATTTACTCCCCTCAGCCGTCACATGGCAATATAGCACTCCCCATCCTCGGGAAGCAATATAGTTGCTTGCTAATTCCTCTGTCACACTAACGTCTCCTATTGCCTCCATCTCTGGTCCATGAGGTTTATTTGTTGTTCTTAGCCATCATTACATTGTTTTGTTTGTGTTACCTTTCGTTTTGGGTCCTAGAGAGGCGATAATACTGACAAACAAGTACTATGTATATACCTGTAGGTGGTATAATGATATTGAAGAAGTAACTAAATAATTACGTACAGTACCAGCCAAAAGTTTACACTCACTTGTATTTAATTCACAATACTTCAAGTTTAATAAAATGTTTCTAACTCAAGAGGTAGAATATGGTGGATATTTACCACCATCATTAAATCAAGAGGTAACATTTCAAACACTATATGATTAAGTTTAGAATAAAATTATAAATAGGGGACACCTGTGGTGTTGTGGTTAGCATGACAACCTAATATACTGAAGGTCACGGGTTCGCATCCCGAGGTGGCCCTAGATTTTTTTAGTGGGATTAAAAAATCCTTGGCTATGCCTTCCTTCGGATAGGACGTAAAATAGAGGTCCCGAGCCTGTGCGATATCAGGTACTCGTTAAAGATCCCTATCCTAATTATACCTGGATAGGCATATTATAGGACTCCCTCTGTAATATCGTCCGATTAGCTTTAGTAGCATCAAGGGACGTTAAACAAACAAACAAACAAAGTATAAATAAATTGAAAATATAATTATAGTTTTTATGTTGTTAAATAAATAAAACGTTGTTATTTAGTTATTTTACAAAACTAAGGGTGAGTCTAAATATGGTATAATGGGTGTATCTCACAACATTCCCCACCAAGATTTAAAATCAATAATAATAAAAAAAAATATTATAATCTAATCGGATCAAAATTTTGATCAGGAATTCTTAAAAATCATTCGACGGTTTTTATCAAGGTGATTTTTATTTTAGATCACGATTGAAAAAAAAAAAAAAAAAAAAAAGCATATTAGAGCATATACTATTACCAAAAAAAAAATATTTTTCAGTATAATTTTTAAATCAGAAATATAATTTTTTTAAATCTTCTCCATTATATATTTTTATTTGGTAATGGAGGTGGAGAATATAGTCATCAACGTTTTTTACGTTTGCCCAAAAAAGAATTTTGTTAATTTAAAAAAAAAACGGTTAATCGACGTCCAGATTGTCGACAATATTGCATACACAGTATTTTCTCAATTTATAGGAATCATATAACACTAATATTATGCTGGTTAGTTCCCGTTTGGAATGTTTTAGAACATTAAAATAATCTTATTTAGTTATACGAGCTAAGAGCTGGGTCATTTTAATTTTTCTTTAAAAATATTACTATTCCTATTTCAATTATTTGTTAAACATATAATTTTTATAATTATTTTATAATTATCAAATGTTCTACTACGCAACTTCAAGTCGAGTTTTAAACAGTTTTTTGACATCGTGAATGAGAATCATATAGGTATTTACCTTCTTTACCGCCCATCATTAATTGGAAAACTTATTATAATCTTCAAGTTATTAAGACATTTATGGACTGCTATAGCTGAATTACGTTATAGAAATAGCTTAGAATAGTCTCGATTTTTGAAAATAACCTCTATTTAGTTAAATTCATTTTATTGGTGTTTAACATTGAGCTTATTTCTATTCAAGCATTTTCAAAATCAGTCATCCAAATCTATTTTATGGAAAGAATCTTTTTCTCATATTAAAAAACACTGTGTCACGCAGATTCATTTTTAAGAATAAAAAAATTAAATATTTAGATTTTATCCATTTTACCCGGACTTTTACAATGTTAAAGATACTGCAGGCATTTTTAATATATAATTTTGATACCTCATGAATGTTTTCTCAACTTGTTCTTATTCATTGATCTACAGCTTGAAAATAACGGATAACGCGAGAAGTGGGCAGACAATTTCTCTGTTAATGAGGCCGACCAACCCACGATAACGCCTAGAAATTCTATTATGCTGGTTAGTTCCCGTTTGGAATGTTTTAGAACATTAAAATAATCTTATTTAGTTATACGAGCTAAGAGCTGGGTGATTTTAATTATTCTTTAAAAATATTACTATTCCTATTTCAATTATTTGTTAAACATTTAATTTTTTTTTTTGTATATCCTATTTATCCTTAAGGAACATTATTGAAGTTTTGCTTTGTATTTTCCATATGTTTTATGAATCCCCTCTATTTTTTTAACTAACTTATGATTTGGTTTTAAAATCTTAAGTATGGTGTTTGAATGTCTGTCATGCCAGTGAACAAGTGGTTAGTCGAATTTGGCCCAAAATAGATTACGTTACTGGGACAGTTTCTTCGAAGTGAATAAGTGTATGAGTCCAGCATACATTTGAAATGTATTTATTATAATTAGCGTTTAATCTGTTGTAATCGTACGGTGAAAAATAAGTCACATCTAATATTTCAATAATAGTTAGATCTATTCAGTTGGTTTAGTTTCCGTAATTAGTAGCAACTATTTTGTAGAAATTTCTACGCTTACTAATGAAAATCTTATTTTGTACAGATACCATCCAAACTTTTAAAGCCGTTACTGTTAAAAGTAAGGAAATTTGGCCTGACCACTTTTACTTTGGGATGACAGATATGTCCGTTATTCGGTATGCACATGACGCTGAAACCATTTCAGTGAAAAATACAATGGCGATTTAAAAGCAGAGATATCATTTGAAGCAGTTGGGAATTTAAGATATTAATTTTTTAAGATAAGTTGAAAAAAACGACATTGAATAGCTGAGGCGTGAATAACATTACTAAAGGCGCGAAATTCTTTTTATTTTTCGATTTCAAAATTACCTCGCTCACACTTCTTTCCATAAACTTAAAAACTAGAATTTATGAAACTATAATTCTTCAAACAGTTCTTTACTGATATGAAACATGGCCGCTTACATTTAGAGTTGAGCAACGCCTTCAGGTTTTTGAAAATAAATTACTGGGTAGAATATTTGCATCGAAGAAGGGTGATCTTTACTCGGTTGATATGATGTCTTTATTTTTATATGTATAAAAATCTCGTGTCCCGATGTTTTTGTCGGAGGTAAAATCAGGAACTACTCGACCGATTTTGATGAAATTTTGTGTTTAGTTTAGTCCAAATTAAAAGATAGGCTTGTTTTTATCTTGATAATTGACCCCAATATTTCTTTCATTGCAAATGCTTACTATACTACAATTGAGTGTGATTATTTGTATGTTCTATAAACTTTTAATAGATGGCAGTGCAATTTGATTTAGAGAAGATAAGCATCTAGTAGCCAAATCTATTTCTGGCTTTGACCCGGAAATTCAGCCTTTTTCTCTTGGGCAATTATATATCGCCTTGTTACCTGTGGGGAAAAGATCGAATCTATTTGTTTTAGCAAAAGACATTTTGATAACCTGTTGAGGTAGAACCTACCGATATGATATCTAATCTCATTCCATCATGTGTTATATTCTGAATTCAATTAATTAATGTATTATGGGGAGTCCTGTGGTGTAGTGGTTAGCATGGCAGCCTACAATACTAAAGGTCTCGGGTTTGCGTCCCGTGGTGGCACTTGGATTTTTTAAATGGGCTCTGCCATCCCTCTGATAGGACGTAAAATGGAGGTCCCGATCCTGTGTGATTTTAGGTACCCGTTAAAGATCCCTATCCTAATTATACCTGGATAGGAAAAATTTGGGACTCCCACTGTAGCATCGTTCGATAAGCCTTAGTATCATAAAAAGGACGTTAAACAAACCAACAATATGTATTATGGCAAAAGATTGTCCTATGGGCTAAACAAATTTCCAATTATATTCTTTATTAGTTCCTTTTACGTGTGTGTTATTTATATACTTATTCTTTAGCTGAAAGGAATAGGATATAATTAATCCAACGCATAATGGCTTCTGAGTCACAGCAACGCGTGGCAGGGTTTGCTTCGTAAGATATAAACGTACTTTGGTTAAAACGCACATACAAAAATTGCTAACGAATAACTAAAAGATTAATAAGCCCTTTGCAATCTGTAAAACGTTGTTTACAAATAAAGCTTTATTAACCACCGATGGGTAGATTAGGTTTGGAGTAAACAAACTTAGATATTTAATTTTCTTTCATAATATTATTCGTTGGTGAATAGTGTCTTTATCCAGGAATAATTATAATTTCCGAGGAAGAAAATTTTAATCTACTCCTCGTTCCGTTCCTTCTTGCTAGCTAGCTAATCAAAGAGCCTGCTTCCCCTTAGACGACCTACAAGGGCCAGAGGCAGTCCTCTTCTAAATAAACAAGCTGATTGGGAACCAAGGCCTCTTTATGTACCGCTAAAACCAAAATAGATCTTTCATCCCCCCCAGCGATAGTGTTTGCATTGAATTAGCTCTACCTGTAAAATTCGAACCCATTCATTTATAGAGGCTGTACAAACAGTGATTAAAATCTATTTTATTTGCTTGTGAGGGAAATTGAATCTGTATAACATCAAGTTTTGAAATTATAGTAAAATATCATATTTAGGGAATTGTATGTATATGTGGGTTATCGAATTTTCAATAGGTTATTATTTTCATGAAAAAAGTATTTCGTTGTTTACGTTGGAATTGCAAAAAAAAAAAAGAATGATAACATGTAGATTATTGTAACTATGAGCAGTTGACCAAGTCGGCAGATCTACTTTGAGAAAAAAAAGTCTATTAAAAAAAAAAATCATTCTTACATTTAAACCTTTATAGGACAGTGGGTGATATTTGTCCCGCTTTTAAAGCAAAAAATTATTTTTCCTATGCTCAATATAAGCTCCTAGAACAGTTCCATTGAAAATATTTTTAAAATTATTGGATAGATGATAGTTGACCGGATATAGAATTAGGTAGAAAATAGTCCGGGGAGGCGGTCAATAAAATACAAAATAGTATAAAACTATTTTATTGTTGCCGACGTTTCGACCCATCTATGCAGGTCTTCGTCAGGGCTAAATAAACAAGACACAGACAACAATATGAGTAATTAGGACAAAGAATATGAACTGGCTAGATAAAATATTAAAAAAACAAAGAATATGAATATGTTATATAGTCAGTTCATATTCTTTGTTTTTTTCATATTTTTTATATTTTATCTAGCCAGTTCATAATCTTTGTCCTAATTACTCATATTGTTGTCTGTGCCTTGTTTATTTAGCCCTGACGAAGACCTGCATAGTTGGGTCGAAACGTCGGCAACAATAAAATAGTTTTATACTATTTTGTATTTTATTGACCGCCTCCCCGGACTATTTTCTACCTAATTTTTAAAATTAGATCATAAGTAGTGTTGTCCTATAAAGGGTTAAAGATCATTAATTAATGTTTTTGTATAATATGTAACATCACTTTATGCACCCATGGTCTAATCGGCAATGCTACAGTAGTAGTCCTAATTTTTTGCCTATCAAGGAATAATTAAGGTGCTATTTCTGCAGAGTGGCACACGGCGTGGCCTGTTTTGTCCGTATGATATCAAACTCCCATCGCTTCCGTTTCAGTTTAAAAAAAAACTTGATTAGCTTGATTAGACTCTAGCTTTACATTACAGCTAGCTACGCTCGCTTTTCAGAGATAAATAAATAAATAAATATACCCCCAAAAGAGTCCTTTTCAATGGAAACTGGGACTAGGGTGGTGTTCAGAAGTTCTACTGTAGTTAGGATAGGGTGTAATTAGGATAGATAAAAAAGTTAGGATCTTTAACATGTATCTGTCATCGCACAGGCTCGGTAAAATAGTCGGAGTCTTCATTTTACGTCCATCTTAAGTAAAATGGCGTAGCATATTTTTACTCTCTTGAAAGAACCCACGGGCTTCTGTATAGTAATTTGCTAGAGTAACCAATAGACCACAGGGTTCCCCCATTTTTATTTTTTAACTATTGATGTTTTTTAAATTATTTTTGTTTTAGAAAACTAAACTATTACCAATTTTGAACCCAATAATATCAGTGATTTAAGAGAATAAATCGACGCTTCAGAATTAAAGTCAATTCAAGTCACCAAACTAACCTTTTTTTTTAAACAAAAGAAATTCAAACAGATCAGGTAACGATAATACAATTTAACTATCGTTCTTCCCAGGAAGTATGACACTTGGTACCTCACCTGGACAAAAGACAGGCATGGAAAACCCTCATCAGACTAATAAGAAAGCAACTAAACAAACAATATAGGCTGTTATCAAGATTATCCCTAACCAACGGACTTACAAAATAAAATGTGCTTATTAGACTCATTTGGACATACGGGATAGAGTTATGGGGCACTGCAAAGATCAAATCCTTTCAATCGAAAGTACTAAGGAGGGTAGTAGATGCACCTTACGTGACTAATGACTCACTACACAAGGACCTTAACATCCAAACAGTAATAGATACAGCCACACTATACTACAAAGTTTCATAAAAGACTAACTTGCAACATGAACCCACTAGCAGAAACACTTAAATCCACCAAGATTCCACACAATCCACCCCGACCGTTTTGAGACTTTGCTTATTGCAAAAATTTGCAGATAGAAAATTAAAAACATGTAACATAAATAAATAAATAAATTTAAAAAAATATTTTATACTAAAAAAATAACTTTTATATCCACCGTTGGAGTGGGATCCACTTTTTTGTAGTTGACTAAGTAGCAATAAATAGGATTTTTTTTTTTTTTTTTGATAGTTTATAACTCACTGGAAGGCTTGTTTGTTGATCTATATCATTCCAATTTTGTAAAACAGTGAAAATTCACATCTTCCATTTTTTTATAAATAAACAGTGAGGTGGCCTAGGAGAGAGGTGTAATTGACAAATTTATTTATTGACGAGATTTTAAGGAATTGATGTATCGTTTAATTAAAATATTGTTAATTGGGATTAGTTAGGAGTACACCTGAAGATGAGGCATTAAAGCATCGAAACTTTTTTAATTTTGTAATGAATTGAAAAATATATTTATAACAAAATGGAAGATATGAATTTTCAGTGTTTTACAAAATTGGAATAATATAGATCTAGTCTTCCAGTAAGTTATGAACTATCAAAAACAGTGAGGTGGCCTAGGAGAGAGGTGTAATTGACAAATTTATTAATTGACAAGATTTTTAGGAATTGATGTATTGTTTAACTGCAATATTGTTAATTGGGATTAGTAAGGAGTACACCTGAAGATGAGGCATTAAAGAAACTTTTTGAATTTTGTAATGATTTGAAAAATATATTTATAACAAAATGGAAGATGTGAATTTTCACTGTTTTACAAATTTGTAATGATTTTTTTTTTTTAATCCCAATCGATACTGTTATTTTTCCTAAATACTATTAGGCAATACAGAGTATTCTAATAATCTTCTAATTTCCGAATAGCATGTATAACATCATCGTATCTGTTCGACCCCTCCCTACTTCATAAAAAGAGAAATGATTCAGTTTTCCATTTAGTTCTCAGGTTAGAATTCAATGGGTTGGCCCAACATCGTTACCAGGTACTGACCCGGGGATGACACTTATTGACTTTCGGTTAAACAGTGATTCCGAGCCCATTGTTAGGACCTGTAGCTACATCCATCCCAGCGGAAACGGCTTTGTTTAAAATCTAAACAGGAAAATGTTCACCATCAATTAGCTTGGGGGTAAACTAATACCCCTGAAACAAGGAAATTTACCGTAAAAGCGTCCGTGAGACAACATTTGAAATGTTCTCTTTCAATTCCGAACGGTTTCATCCTATGGATTGAACAGAATAACTGAAACTGTTAATTTGTAACAGGTGTTTGCTTACTGAACTATAGAACTTCAGGAGTCTGGAAACTATTGTCAATAGGATGGGAGAATCAATTCGTAAAGAGGGCAATGAATCAGTACACCCCTATTTTCTTATGAATGATAAATATACCGTAAAACGGGGTGACTTTGTGGCAAGTCTATTTTTCTACAGTTTTTGAATTTTCCTCCATAAAAAGAATCAGAATAGGCAATTCAGTGTACCTTTCAGGTAGTCAGTAATGTGCTGCAACCTACTGGCCACATACATATAACTTCTTTCATTCCATTTACCATGATGCTTTATTTCATATATGTTTGATTGTTATCAATTAGTTGAAACCTTGAAATAAAGCGCCATGGTAAATGGAATGAAATAAGTTATATGTGGCCAGTAGGTTGCAGCACATTACTGACTAACTGACAAAGTACCCTGAATTGCCTTACCTGATTCATTTTAATGAGGGAAATTCAAAAAATGTTGATAAATAGGCTTGTCACAAAGTCACCCCATTAGTCACAATGTCACGCCGTTTTACGCCATTTAAATGGATTTTGAAGACTCCGGAAGAATTATATTTATATATTATAATATAACTGTTTCAAAAAGGTCTAACGCCAGCGTTTAGGACAATTTTGTCCATCTTCAGGGCAATATTCTCCTATTTCATAATTTCTTCTAATTTTTTGGTGGTATGGTCAATTACCTTATATTCTATATTTCTTTCACGTGTCAGTTCAGTAGATAGGCTGCCTACCCAGATTAATTTTGCCTATCCAGATATAACTAGGACAGGGATGTTTAACGAGTACTAGAAGCGTACAGGCTTGGCCTTACGTCCTATCCGAGGGACGGCATAGACAAGTAAGAGCTATTAGTAAAAGGTATTTGTTCGGAACTGGATTCGTTAATAATTTAAAACTATCGATAGTCTCCACTAGCGATTGTATCGAGCATAAAACTATGGATACTATTGATGATATATGGTTGATTTATGATGGTATATATATGATGCTTATATATGATGGTATATTGCTGGGTGGTGTGTGCAGAATAATTGAATTCTTCATTCAGAACTATAGGAACTAAAATGCACGTTTTCATTTGCACTTTTTTCTTTTCTTTTATATCAGTGAATTAGATAAACATATTTCTGCTTGTAGGGGATGGGTTCCTTTACAGAATGAGGTTTTTTGTCAATTTCAAGCTTGGTCGCAACCGAAAAAATAAAGGATTTATCGAAAAGTCAAGGAAACTGGATTTAGATGAAAGTTATATCAAACCTCTTGAAATAACCATGCGCCAAGGATGCCCAGTTGAAGACGAAGTCCTAGTCCTAAGTTTTTTCTTATAATTAATTAGTTGTTTAGTAAAAATAGAATTAATTTAATATTAGTCAAGTAGATTATAGGGAAATATTTAGGTTTTAAGCTTAGAAAGTAAGATTAGGTTAGGTAAAACATGTGCGAATTGGACCCTAAACCTCCTGACCTACAGGAGTCTTTTTTCAAAACTAAGGGAAAATGGTCAAATAAGTATCTCATAATGAGTCTAGGTACAAATTCCTTAAATAAAACGTTTAAAGACTTCAGCCCTTTTAGTGTCTGCCGATTTATTAAAAGTTATTGTCCACAAATAAAACTAAAATTTTTGAAAAACGGATCCACCTTACTTTCAGTGAATAATGAAAAGGACTTCTTAAATTTAAGTAACGTAAAATCATTTCAAGGAATTCCAGTTACATTTCAATTGCATAAATCGCTTAACTTCTCCCGCGGTATAGCATATGTACCTGAACTATTTAACTGCTCTGAGAATGAAATAGTTTCCGAACTCGAGCAGTATGGTGTCGTGAGTGTAAAAAGGATTTTTAAAAAAATAAATAATGAAAACAGAGCAACACCATTATTAATTCTAACTTTCGAAAAAAGTGAACTCCCAGAAAGAGTTTTATTAGACTTTATGTCTATTAGAATAAGACCCTATGAGCCTAAACCACTTCTTTGCTTTAACTGTTACAAATACAGGCATACCAAGAGAAATTGTAACATTATTAACTGTGGAAAGTGCGGTGAAAACACACACAACTCGGATCATTGCCAAAATTCCACTAAATGCATTAATTGCCAAGGGGATCATCCAGCGTTTTATACTAAGTGTCCGGTGTATGAAAGAGAGAAAAAAATAGAAAAACTCAGAGCGCAAGAAAAAATTTCTTATAGACAAGCAGAACTAATTATTAGTAGACAGGAACCGATTAACAACGAGCGATCGCCGACAGCTGCCGAAGTAGTACGAGCTCCGCCGACCGCTCCCCCCACTCCTCAAATCACTGAGGCGCTACTAGATCAGATAGGTAAACTTACTAGCACTGTTGATATGCTATACAAAAAAATAGCCTTCCTAGAATATAACTTAATGAACAATAACCCGAACACGAGCATATTAGGATCTGAAAAGATAGTGGTTAATTTGCCTGAGAAGGAGAATTTTTCTGTAAATAAATCAGTCGTTAGCGTTGATGAACAAACTGTCTCTTATGAAAACAATGTTGAACAACACTCTTTGTCAAAAAATCCAAATCCGGATACAAATCTAAAAATAAATAGGCCAGCATCAGCAAATTCATCTATAAGTGACCAAAGTACTATAACTCCCCCAAAAAAACCCTCTAAAACTGGATCAAAACCAAAACCTAAAGTGGGCAAAAAGAATTCTTAGCTGTAAACATTCTAACTCTTAGAACTTAATTTATTACAACACTACACTTTTTAATAAATTTAATCTAAAATTTCTATGCTATTATTAAACATTCTGGTTTTTCTCATCGTTACATTATTAGTTATGTCATCAAAAGCACTATTGACTTTCTTCAGAATATTATTTATTTTTATCTTTTGCCTTTTCTTTACTAGCAGTGTTATATCTTTCGGTTTTCATTTGATACTTTCTTTTATAAAATTGCTATATATGATAGACCTTTATTATACCACTGATAAATGTTTATGCTTAGCTATCCATCTTTTACTTTTAATTCTTCTCACTACTAATTATGTTATATCAACAACTTTTCTTTATGCATTTTCAAGCAAAGTTTGTCATTTGATTTCTCTTCATCCCTTCTTACGTGCATATATCACTGACAAAGGTATGGCTAATTTATTCTCATTCAAATGAACATTCTCCAGTGGAACTTAAACGGCTTTAACCATCGAAGAGATGAACTTACATATTTGCTCAATTTTTACGATTGTCCTATTGCTTGCCTACAGGAAACCAACCTAAAAGATGATATAAATATCGAATTTCGGGGTTATGCTATTAGGAGAAAGGACTATACAGCTGGGCGAATAGCTTGCGGAGGGGTTTGCATTTTAATTAGAAATGATACCCCTTTTGTTGATATTGATTGCACTTCTAATTTGCAAGCAATTTCAATAAGAATACTATCAGAACCCTATCCCTTTTCATTATGTTCTGTCTATCTCCCACCCGGTAGTAATTTTGCAGTACGTGAGTTAAAAGAATTGGTTGATTCATTACCATCCCCTGTAATCCTAGCCGGGGATTTTAACGCTCATAATCTTCTATGGGGTAGTGACCACCTGGATGAACGAGGTAAATTAGTAGAAACATATCTTGATACATGTAACTTAAGCGTTATAAATAACCATGCCTCTCAAACCCATATGTGCACCAGATCCGGAAAACTTTCAACAATAGACCTCACCATTACCAGCCCCCAGTTGCTGCCAACAACTCACTGGTTCGTTTTAGATGATACGCATGGCAGCGACCACTTCCCAATAATTTTTAAAACATCCGAAAAATGCTCAACTATCCGGGGACATAACAAATGGAACATTAAAAAAGCGGATTGGTCGCGGTACCAAGAGATAGTAAATCTTAATGATATTGATATGTCCGAAAGTGATGCTGATCACCTTATCGCGGATTTAAATAGTAGGTTACTAAGCGCAGCTCAAGAAACGATTCCATACACCTCCTTTTCCAACCGAAAAAATAACAGTCGTGTACCTGTTCCGTGGTGGACAGAGGAATGTGAAAAAGCTATAAAAGCAAGAAAGAAAGCTTTGAGAAAATTTCTGCAACGACCATCTTCCGATCAGCTAGAAATATACAAATCCGCGAGAAAACATGCCAGGTATATAGTCAAAAAGAGCAAACAACTATCTTGGAAAAACTTTTTAACTAACGTTAGCTCTAACACACCGCCTGTCATTTTCTGGGAAACTGTTAGAAAGATTAAGGGCTATGGCCTTTCTCCCCAAATAAAATATTTAAAAAACCAAGACCATTATGATACAGATCCTATAGCATTAGCAAACGCCGTGGCTAAACATTTTTATATCACTTCATCAACAGCAAACTTTTCACCTCACTTCCTCAATATAAAAAATCTAGTAGAATCAGTACCGCCAGTTATTTCTAATAATCCATTAGATCCTCTGAATCTCCCCTTTTCCATGACAGAGTTTCTTACTGCTCTGAATTCTAGAAAAGATTCTTCACCCGGCCCTGATCAAATATGCATTGGGATGGTCAAAAATTTATGTTCGGCTAATAAATCTATAATTTTAGGGATATTAAATAAATTGTTTTTGTCCGGAAGCTTTCCAAACACTTGGAGAACAGCCATTACTATTCCTATACTGAAAAAAGACAAAGATCCCAGTAACGTCAAAAGCTATAGACCGGTCTCACTCACCTCCTCCATTTGTAAACTGATGGAAAAATTGATAAGCAACCGTCTGTCATGGTATCTTGAATCCAAAAATTTACTACCAGCATGGCAAAGTGGGTTTAGGAAGGGTAGGAGTACCACTGATAATCTGGTGCGCTTAGAATCGGATGTTTTAGAAGCCTTTGAAAACAAAAGTAAATTATTAGCGGTTTTTCTTGACATAGAAAATGCTTTTGATAGGACATGGAGAAGGCTAATAATTGACAATCTGATTAACATGGGAATTAATGGTCACATGATCTTATTCATTAAAAATTTTTTAACAAATAGACGGTTCAGGGTTAGAATTGGAAATATTTTTTCTGAAGAATTCGAATTAGAGAACGGTGTACCACAAGGCTGCGTTTTAAGTGCGACACTTTTCTGTGTTGGTTTTAATCAAATCATGAATGAAGTTAAGCCGCCGGTAAAAGCTATGTTATATGCTGACGATTTAGTAATTTATTCGGAAGGGAAACAATTAACACAACTGCAGAATGATATTCAAAGCACTTTGAATAAGGTCAATCATTGGATTAGTACCAACGGCTTCAAAATTTCAACAGCTAAGACAGTTGCAGTCCTGTTCAGTAAAAGACAACCTAATATTTTGCCATCACTTTCCATTGCCGGTCAACCAATCTCTTTCTCAAACACAATCAAATACCTAGGAGTAACTTTTGATAGAACTCTTAGTTGGTCCCCTCATATAAAACTATTAAAAGCAGATTGTCTCCGCTCCTTAAACCTGTTAAAATTAGTATCTAATACAAGTTGGGGTGCAGATCGGGCCAGTATGTTAACGTTATACAAAACTCTTATACGATCTAAATTGGATTACGGCTGCTGTTCATACAACTCAGCTTCTATTCAAGTCCTAAGAATGCTGGAATCTGTACAGAATACGGGTATTAGATTAGCTACCGGTGCTTTCCGTTCTAGCCCTTCTAGTAGTCTTTGTGTTGAAGCTGGCGTACCTCCCCTTGACCTAAGACGACAAGAACTCGATCTCAAATACTTAGTTAAAATCCTCTCCACCTACAATCATCCTTTGAATTATCTATTCCCCAATAAACAGCTCCTATCCCAACAACAAATTTCCTTAAAGAAGAGAACATCCTTTGCAGTCCGTGTTGCAGCATCCTTATTTGACCTCAACCTTGATATACCCACATTCCATGAGAATGTAACATCTCCTATCCATCCCTGGGGACTACCTACCCCAAAAATCATCCTTTCTCTCACAAGGCTACTTAAAAACAACACAGCACCACTAATTTACAAAAAAGAATTTCATAAACTTAAAGAAAAACTAGGGGACGCTAACTACATTTACACCGACGGCTCTAAGAGTTCTATAGGAGTAGGAGCCTCGATAATATGCAATCACAGGCAGCATCTTTTTTCCTTATCTGCTACTTGTAGCAACTTTACTGCGGAGATCGTCGCAATCCATAAAAGTTTAAATGTTATTCAGGCCACAAAGAAAACCATAGTTATTTGCACTGACTCACTTTCCGCTCTAATCTGTTTGAAAAATGTTTTCTCTTTAAATCCCATAATTCAAAATATCCTCATTTCAATAAAGTCGGGCGTGACAAACAATAGCACTGTCTTCTTCGTATGGGTTCCAAGTCACTGCGGAATAGTTGGAAATGAATTGGCGGATCAGGCCGCCAAAAAAGCAGTAACAGATGGCATTCCTTATCTAGGGGTTCTAGCAGCGGACTTTGTATCCCTCATCAAGCAAAAAATGAAACAAAGTTGGGAAAACAGGTGGTTAAATTTATCTGAAAATAAATTACTTGAAATTAAAAGAGAGGTGATCCCATGGAAGTCCTCTAACAGGAGTAAGCGCAGAGAGGAAGTAATCTTGACGCGTCTTCGCATTGGTCATACGCGCTTGACACATGGACACCTAATGGCACGCGAAGACCCTACCAACTGTCAGGCTTGTGGATGTCCGCTGACAGTAAAGCATATTTTGACTGAATGCAGGGCCTACGAAGAATACAGAGCACTCTTAGATATACCAAATGACTTATACAGTATACTGCAAGACAACGTAACAGACAAACAGTACGACTTTCTAAAATTAACAGAATTATATAATAAGATATAAACCGAACATTGAATAAATGGCGATGATGACCCTAGTGGTTGACGCCTTAAAAAAAAAAAAAAAAAAAAAAAAAAAAAAAAAAAAAAAAAAAAAAAAAAAAAAAAAACACTGGGTTCGTACCTCTAACTGAAAAATGTTTATTTTTATCACCCTTCTTTTAGTCATAAATATTTCCTAAGAGGTTTTAGTGAAAGATGTTTGTTTGCAACTTGATTTCTTTTTCCTATTACGGAGACCTACTAATTTTCTTCATTGCTTTTTCATATCTTCTCACCCCCCCCCATCCTTACTTCTCTTTCTCTTCCCTCCCCCCACCCTTTAATAATAAATCATGTTTCTTTATCATTTCCATCCATGGACTGACTAATCGATTGTGGTAACAGAAGGGAAAAGAGCTAGTCATCTAGTTTTATTGGTTCGGTTGACTGCTCTTGGAAACCGGTTGTCATTTTGTGTCAACCGCTATTATATATTCGAGGCTAAGCAAACAGTTCGGAACACCATTAGACTATAAAGAATTAATTGGAAGAATAAACAGTTCCATGGGGTCACCCGTGGTTTAATGGTTGTTAGCTTGACAACCTACCCAACCCTGGGTCGCGGGTTCTTAGACCGGAACGTGGCCGTAGGATTTTTCAAAGGGAGTAAAACATCCTTATCAATACCATCTTTCGGAGCCTACGTATATATAACCTATTCTATATAAAAAGAAAAGTCTAATTCACTGATATAAATGAAAAGAAAAAAAGTGCAAATGAAAACATGCATTATAGTTCCTATAGTTCTGAATGAAGAATTCAATTATTCTACCCACACCAGCCAGTAATATACCATCATCACCATATATCATCAATAGTATCCATAATTTTATACTCGATACAATCGTTAGTGGTGACTATAGATATTTTTAAATTATTAACTCCAGGAAATCCAGGAATAAGGAAATAAGGAAATCCAGTTCCGAACAAATACCTCTTACTAATAGCTCTTACCAAATATTTACTATAAAGAAGAGAAATGATGAAAAATATTTTTTCTACAGTAGGAAGGTGAAGTGGGGCAAGTGCATTAGTCAGTTATTTCTTGTTATGTTTTTTATTACACCAGCCAGTAAAATATCCTTGTCTATGCGGTCACTCGGATAGGACGTAAAATGGCGGTATCGAACCTATGCGATGTCAGTTACTCGTTAAAGATACCTATCCTATTTATACCTGGATAAGAAAAAAGTTCAGGATTATCACTGTATCTTCTTCCGATCAGCCATAAGAGCATTAAGTGAGGTTATATAAACACACAAAGGAAGAGTTCCATTCTTCTATATTATGTACCTACACCTGATAATCAAAACATTATTTTGACATTTGAGGCATTGTAGTGATGGAAAACTATCGATAATCTTAAACTATCGAAACTATCGATAGTGTTTTAACAATCGATAGTAAAATCGAAAACTTTGAAAGTATGAAGTGGTATCATCTGCCTCTAAGCACCCATGTGCTACTTAAATCATGGAAATGAAAAATAAACAAAATGTAACAGTGTGATTTTCTTTATATTCCTAACAAAAAATCTGCTAAATATAAAAAAATATTAACTTCACGCAAAAAATATAAGACTGAAAAATTGAATTGTTTGCTCAGACATGCCTTCCAACTTAATGAATAATATACAAATAGAAAATTGATTGCCTGCCAGTCCTTTGACTTAATGGCATATAAGCAAAATCAGGTTTTTTTTTTTGTTTTTTTTTAATTTTCAACCACTCTAAATTAAATTCCCAAGAACATTTTTTTGAAGCATGCAAGCCCCAAGGTAAGATATGTCTTTAACAAATGTTACTGACACGACATTTTTTCTTCTCCGACCCATTCGAGGATTGCGTTCCGAATGTTGTCATGTCAATTTAACTACTTCGACAACTGGGAATCCTGGTTTCATTGTTACTTGAAGAGGATTGGTATAGCTTTCCTATAGATGCAGTTTCTTCGACCTTTTGATAAAGTTTTTATTCTGTGCGATTACGACTTGGCTTGACACTGATAAAAAATATTTGAAGGTGTTAAGGAATCCATCATTTTATTTACAGAAATGTTATAAAAGAGGAAAGAAAAAAGTGTTATTGGAACCGTGCATTTTAGCTCCTATAGTACCAACTGAAAAATTCAACAATTCTACCCCCCCCTCGAAAGTATCGATAGTTTCATGTCCGATACTATCGAAATCGTTAGCTTTACTACATCACTAAGGCACTGTCACGGAAAAAGTACTAAGTAAAAAAAAAAAAAAAAAAAAAAACGATTTTGTGATTTTCTTAGGAAAAAGTAGTTAGATGTGATGCCAATAGTATAAGGAGAGTAGTAAGTCAGTGTTTAAAGTGGCTAGTGCAACACTGGAATACGCTTTTCATGAATAAACCTAATTTCAAAATCAAAATGTCAAAGTAAATATGAGTTTTCTTGACTTACTACCTTATCCATGAACACGTCTCAATTATTAGTATTGCTGTAATTTCATTAATTGGTATATTTTGGGTTTCCGCCATCTTGGAATTAAGCTTATCATAAGGTATGAAAGCACCTTATGGGAAGAAATTATTTTTTTTAATTATCTATCTAATAACAGTTAATAATGCAATGATTACTATAAACAAAAATTAAATATTCTAGTGAAAAAAATATCAATATTAGGAATAATAATTAATTACAATTTATGACATTTTCGAAACTAATTTAGTTTATAGGTTGGTTTTTGTTGTTCTTAAAAGCCCCTTTACGTCCCTTTCTTGATTAGTTATTTTAATATGACAAAATGGAAATGTAACGTCTTTTGATAACTTTGATATTAAATGTTACTTTCCTTCTGCAATTTAATTTGTGAATGTACTTTGAGTACTTTCTTAGTTGTTCTTATTTACTAAGATTTAATTAATTAAAATTATAAATTGTGATATAAAACTTTTCTGACACACCGACAAATGTAAAAGCTTTTATGATACCGTTGAAAAGTTAGCCGTTTATTTGAGTGACTCGTCAAGTTATAAGTAGTGTACTGAGTCACTTCTATGAAATATTTGTCAGCCAACTCCTTATAGGCTATGGACTGATTTTTATATAAATCATTGATATTTTCTTTATCTTTCGTCACATAAAATTAGTCATCACAATTGATCATTATTTATTTTTTTGGTCTCCTCACACTAAGAGAAGATCATACTTTTTTTGGAAACGAAGTATTGCTTTGAATACTTAGACGGGCAAAATACAATAAATCTTGTGAGCTGTATCCGGTAAATATGATTTTGTTGATATTTCGCCTTATAAAGTGTGCTGGTAAAGTTATAGGATTAGAGACGGCTTAGGGGTCACCCTAAATGTAGAGGGAATAATTCTGTTATTATTTGACTATTCCCGGTCAAAAGCAGTCTCGAGGCTGTCTGCCTTATCGAATTGACCTATTAAATAAATCAAGTATAGAAACTTTTATTTATTTGTAATACATTTTTTTTATGTGGGAAATATATGGAAAGTTAATGGTGAGGTACGTACGGCGAATTAGAAAATTATTTTTAAAAAGTATTTCCTTCGACTAGTCATTTGAACATTTTTTATATTCAAAACCTCTTGGTTACAAGCAAAGTATTCGTAGGTCTAGTTGACATTTCTGCTCAGTACTATAAATACACCTTCACTTTTCCCTTTAGGTCTCACTCAACACTTCAGCTATTTCCTGCTGTTAAATGACTAACCACTCTAGGAAAGTAGGAAGTTCGTTTTATTTTTAAAAAATGATCTCATAACTGGCATTATACAATAGTTTCGTACTTATGAAAATTTAAAATTAGTACTAAATAAAGTTTTCCTGGGCTTGATTTTACCACTATAGTATTGTTAAATAAGATTTTGTCAAAAAATAGAAAAATAATTTTAGTATGTTTTATTTTGCATTTAAGTAATTATATATATATATATATATATATATATATATATATATATTTTTTTTTTTTTTTCTTTTTTTTTTCTATTTTCAAATTTATGCCTACCATTATTTATTTTTGTTACATTTAGTGTAGTACATTTAGTAATTATTTATTACTTATTAATTATATAATAAGTGTATTTCGAAAATAATTACTTATGTTGTTCCTTAAATTTTAATGTCTCAAACTAAATAAATACCTTTCAAACTCAAAAAGTCTATCAAATTATTATTCACCAATGAAAGTTGGTTTGTTTTTTTGTCGTAATATTAGGAGTTGGTATCTTTAAGGAACATAATTTTAATCCTATTTATTTATATTTCGTCCACCTTTTATAGTCATAAGTGCATTCTCTAACAATCTTCAAATTCTCCTTTAAACAAAACGTATTTATTCAACGGTTGAATGGGATATAAATCCAACATCTTTTATATTTTTGCTGCTTAAGATAAAATTATAATTACCGTGGCTGTCACAAATCTCGTTTTAAGCATTTCATTAGTGTTCTTTTACAATCAACACCATACACGTAGTTTTAATTTAGTTTTTTCAGAAGTGAATACTTAGAATTATATGATTATGTACCTATACCTACATACCTATGTATTTCTATTTAGTGTGTTTTGTCTTTTAATTATTGTCTCTTTCATATAAACTAAATTAAATAGTTTTTATATCAAATAGACTTCAACCGTATTGATCATTAAAAAAATGATAATATTTTTTTTTAATTTAATTTATATTAATTTAATCATTATCGTGGATAACCACTCTTGTTTTTAAATTATTTAAAATAAATTTAATTTAATTATTTTTGTGATTTGTCGAATTTAAAAATATAGCCACACACTATTTATAAAAAATAATATGTAATAAATTGTAGAAAGAGAAAATGAGTACAATAGTTTTTTTATTTTATTTTTTTTTTGTCCATTGTCCATTTACACGTGTTTTCGTACTGATATATTTCCTATTTCGTTGCTAAATACCTCTTCCAGTTATGGGGTTCGTCTGATTTATGTTTTTTTACCAAGGTTGCTGAGCGGTTTTATTATTTTGCATGAATAGTTATTTAAATGGAACCCTGATTGGAAAACCGAATAAAATAGGATTGAATACGTTTATAACATAATATTCACCTATTCTGTGAGTCGTGGCTATATGTATTTTATTTCTAATCTATGATGTTCTGAAATGTCTACGGGACTTAATTGGAAATGTTTTCCCATTGATCATGATTTCTAAAGTCTATAAATACCTAAGTGATTCTCCTACGTGCAAATAAAAAAAAAAAAAAGATAGTGAATAAAAAAATGACAATCTAATTATGAATAATGAGTAAAAAGCTATTTTATGACTTCGTGACTGAAAATATAGCCTTAAAATGTAACGGTGTTATAGTAAGAGGCTCTAAAATACTTACTTATTGTTATCATTAGTACACGGTCAATTTCAATCTTTAAGAATCCTCTAGAATTTAATCAGGTAGAGTCTACAATCTTCTAATTCATAAAAAACTCCCTCATTATCCTGCAATTCTTAAATATAATATCTTTTTTTTTCATTTTTGGTAAGTTAATTACAACTTTTTTGGGGACGGAAGTTTTCTTTCGATTTTAGATCATTCTGATTGTTCATTTCTAAAAAAAACTAAATTAAAACTACGTGTATGGTGTTGAATGTAAAAAGACTCTAATGAAATTCTTAAAACGTGATTTGTGATAGCCACGGTTATTACAATTTTATCTGAAGCTGCAAAAAAAAAAAAAAAAAAAAAAAAAAATATGATTTATATTCCATTCAACCGTTATATATATATATGCTGTATTAACCTTGTAAGAATTATTCCTTTGATTCCAAAATAATAATCTATTGCCCAGCTAGAAGTTACCTACCATTTTTGTCTTGAATAACACCACCTTAATAATATTTGAAGTTTATTAGATGCTTTTTCTGTTATTAAATTATGTCATGTTTTCTCTCTAAATTCCAGCTCTAGATATGAAGTTATCCTTATTGTACAACGGGCAATAGCTATATTTTTCCTCTTTGCTATTTAGTTATATTTTCACTTTTCTGTTGCCCTTTCTAACAAAATTATTGTTATTAGTCTATTACGGAATAAATATGAGTAAAGCTTTGTTATTCCGTGCGAAACATTCCTTCCTTTGAATTGTTATAATTGAAATGAAGAAAATAAAAAAGAAGTTTTGACATCATTCACCATGAATTAAACAATGATTCGGCATCATGTTTCATGAACAATATATGCTTTGTTCTTGAATTAATATTTGCATGTTGTCGAAATTGGATACCTAATTCCGAACAACAGTACAATAACTGCCTACACAAAAGAGACAATTATTGGATTGGTTTTTAATCAAAATAAAACATCGTCATTTACTTGTTTTTCAACGAGATTCTATTTTTTCATAACTATTTTTTCTTCCCCTATAAATTTATTTAGGAGGTATACTTTATTTATTTATATTAAATGTTTGAAGCTTTTCAACCATGTGGTTTGTATTTCTCTGTATTGCAAAAATGTAATAATTGACAACCATTTTATTCATAATTTTATATATAGTATGTAAAATAAATTGAGCACCAAGGCCAGTGTTTTTTTTTTTAATATTTTATATGATTCATTTAAGAACAACAAATAAAAATATAAACAAACAGTAATAGTAATCGATTAAATTCGAAAATTTAAATATATAAATAAATACATTAAGTATGAATACAAGTAGTAACATTAATTGTAAAAAAACAACAACAAAGTAGTATAATGATAAGTTATACAATTAAGCCGTTGATTAAAAGCCATAAAAATAAATTAAAGAATTATAAAATAAATCAAAGAATAATAATAAAAATAGATTTGATTTTTTTATAGAGATGTAGCTATAAATAAGGCACACTGTTTATCATTTTATAGAATAAAGAGTGAATTTAAAATTTTAGGTGTTAGTCCGAAACCGAAATAATTTAAATTAAGGAATTTATTTTAATTTAATTGATTCTTTTCGTTGCAGGGCTAGAAATAAAATGGATTTTTGATGTTATTTCCATTTCTATGTCAAAAATATATGATTGGTAAATTGAAAAATTATTCCCTATTTTTTTAAACGCACCTCTGGGACATTAAGGGGTCAAAAATAAAAATAGAAATCAGCAAATTTTTTTTTAACTATTGCATTCCTTTTATCAAGTTTAGGTTTATAAAACATTTTAATAGTCGTCCTGCGGTGGCCCCAGGATTTTTTAAAGGGAGTAAAAAATCCTTGGCAATGCCTCCATTTTACGTCCCTCGGATAGGACGTAAAATGGAGATCCTCAGCATGTACGGTGTCAGATACTGGTTAAAGATCCCTATTCTAATTATACCTGGATAGGCAAATTTTAGGACTCCCACTGTAGCATCGTCCGATTAGCTTTAATAGCATAAAGTGACGTTAAACAATCAAACAAACGAACATTTTAAGAGTTATTAAGGACATTTAATTTCCAAAATTATCTTGAAAATCCAATAATTTAGTGTGAAGTTTCAAATAGAACTTTACTGAAATGTGCATATTTCAAATTTGCTTGGACAAGCATGTATGTATCAATTGTTAAGTTAAAAAAAAAAATACTTTAAAAAAATTTAGACTACACATGACATTGTTAAAAATAATGGAGAACCTTACACATTAGTTGAAAACAGAAATAAAAAATGTCAAAATGATATACTGAACAAAATTATTACATTAATGATGCGTAAACGCACCTCTAAGCCGTAATGGGTTAAAATTGTTAGTTATTATATTTAATTGAATTTTATAAGAAAACAAAACCTCTACTAAAAAAGTACTATTAATCTAAACAATAGACTATACCTTTCTTTGTAAACGGTAAATGATTCTTTTGGTACACAGTTTTATATAGGATAGCTTTTTTTAATTTTTTTTTTTTGCCTGTATTTATCCGGAACACCCAATATAGAATTTTTTCTCTATTGCGAATGTTAAACACCTCCTTACCCATGTTTCATGTTTAAATCTTTTTAAAAGTTTATTTTAGATCGAAATGAGGTCGGGATTACGATGCGTACCACATCCATCGGTTCTCGATTACATCAAAATCAGATTAATTTGGGCCTGGGGAAATATTATTGAATATACCGCGAGGAATATTTGCATGTGAATGGGCAGAAGGATTGCATTAATCGAAGGGATTGATAAGGGCCAATTTGGCGGGATCTATTGTCGAACAGGATTGGTTGTTACAATTAAACCTAATTGTGCACCAGCTGGGCTCATTCTCATGCAAGCCGGGGAGCTCTGGACCTGTTTGTTCCCTCTGACATGTCTGTTCGCCTGTTCGTGGCAAACTTTGTTATGTAATAATTGTTGTTATTCGATCGGTGATAAAAATTCATGTCAGGTATTTCAGCCCGGCCTCGAATATTTTTGAGCTCGTTGAACAGTCCATTATTCGTATTGAGGCGTGGATTCCTATCGTCTTCCCGGTGTCATTGACAAAACTCTTCTTAATATGTCAGGGCTGAATTTTTTTTTTTTTTTTTTTTTTTTTTTTTTGTCAGAACGGTACACCGCGGTGTATGATTTGAAGTTTATTTAGTTTTCTACACTTATTAAATTGAAGAGTGGAAATGCACCAGGATATAATTGCCTTAGGAAATTTTTACGGAAATGATGTGACTTATACCCTCTAGGGTGAACTACGTTCAGTGCTTACACCCATGACATCTTTCATACGATCAATGAACTCTTTTCTAACAACAAAACATTACTTATACCCACTTCTGAAGAATGGCTTTGGCACATATAACAATTTGGCAAAACAAAACTTTGTTTTATTTTTTTGGCACTTTGACCCTTATGCATTTCCACGCTTCAATTATATTCTGTTCTCTCTCTTTATGCCACTTCTAAATATGAAAAGTGATTCATACGTTTTTTGGAACCGGCAATAACAATATTTTTCCCTTTGCTTTTTTTATGTATGTATATATATTTATTGTTATATAACGGAATAAATATGAAAAAGCGTTTTTGTTTAGTGTGAAGCATTCCTTTCTATGAAATTTTTCCTTTATATAAATAGAGAAAAGTAAAAGTATAAAAAAAAAAATAATAATAAAAAAATAGGTTTCTACTTCAAATACCATTAACTAGGTAATTATGATCCAGCATCATGTTTCTTGCGAACAATGCTTTGTTCTTGAATTAATATTTCCATCTTTGGTATAATCGGTAACCTAATTAGGAACAGCGGCAAAATACTGTGTCCACTGATGTCAGTGTATACAGTATTTTACAGGTTTGTATTTTTTATTTTTATTTATTTATTCAGACGTATCATTAAGAAGACTTTTTTTTTTTTTTTATCTATTACATTTTAATCTACACCTGTCGCTCAGCCTGCGACAATAAGCAGATGAGCTAACAATCGAGACAGTGGGCATGTCAGGCATGAGGGAGGTTAATACCCATTGGCATCTACTCCTAACTTGGACCTTTACAACAGGTTATTCCAGGAGATCCCTTAGCCAGCTCCTTTTTAGCCTTCTTCGGGTGTTTTCTGGCATGTGTGTTGTGGCCATGTCTTGTATAAGGCTGTTGGGATGTCCATAAAATTTGTCATGAAATTTCTTATATGATGTCCGAATGCTGTCTTGAACCATAGGTATGTGTAAGTCTGTATTTAATGTTTTGTTACTAACATACCACGGAGCACGAGTAATAAGTCGTAGCGTTTTTGATTGGAATGTTTTTATTTTTTGGATCTGAGTCTTTTTTGCTATCCCGAAGATTTGTGAAGCGTAAGTCCATATAGGTTTTAGTAAGTAAGTGTAAGTGTTTAGTCTTTGTCTTATTTTTAGAGCCGGACGTTTGTGTAAAAGAGAATACAGAAGCCTTAGTCGATAGTTTAGGGTTAGACGTTTCTGCTTTATGTGTGGCCCCCAGGTCATCCTTCTGTCGAATGTGAGATTAAGACTCGAATTAAGAAGACTAAATACCCAACTGTACCTCTATGGTAGCATTATTTTAAGATTAAAAATAAAATTTACTGAAGGACTCTCATTCACGACCTTTTCAAGTGGGCATATATTAATTTTCAGGTTCACAAAAAAACAAACTTTACAAAAATTTAAACTACCTTTGACATTATTAAAAATTATAATGGAGAACCGTACACATTAATTTAAAAAATACGTAAAAAAATCTTATATAATTTCCAGTCTTCTCTTGATGTTGTCAGGCATACTGGTAGAGGCCATTAACATTATTAGTGGATTTTGATGTTCCTGTAAATTTTAAGGAAATCGTTTATTTCGAGTCCGTACATATTCGCATGTGTAAGTCTGTATGTAAAGTAGTTTTGGAAAAGAATAGAGGTGTGTGTGTAACACGTCAAAATGTTAGGTAAATAACATCTGTTTCGTTCTTGAATTAATGATTACTTGAATTAGTATTAGTTTCAATTCGTATAGTCCTCACAGTTTAATTGGCATAGCTCTTTTTATTATGTCATGGCTGGATATATCTTGATTTAAATATTTATATTTACGAATGCGGTCCTATCCAATTAAGTTAATGTAGATCTACTAAGAAACCTTTTGTTCACATTTTAATAACATTTCTTTTATGTACGTCAACCATTAGTGTAACTTTCTCTATCAATTTTCCTCATAGTTTAGCTAAACATTTGTGAGATTAATCCATTTTTTCGTATCAAAAGCCTTTTTAAGCTGCTTATTTTCTTTTCTTTTTTAACTTACTGAAAAGGCTTTGGCATTGGATCTCACCACCTGATGGAAAATAATTAAAAACTATATTTTTATATATGGTGTTCCGGATACATACGGAAGGCATGTTATATTTTCCTCTCTTTTCGATTAATTGTGGTTTTTTGTAATTTTACAATTTTTATTTACTTATTTTTTATTTTTTTTTATTGAAAACCTCTTATAGGGTTAAAATAAAATGAGATATAAAGTTTTTGTTTTTGCCACTCAACAGGGTACTACCATTTCATTTAGACTGACAAGTTCAATTTACAAAAAAAAATGTCAATTGCCTACTAATTTTAATAGGCATAGTGCCTATTTGTTGGCATGCTGTGAAATTTTTATCGGATCTTACTTTGTCAACTCCTTGAAACAACAGATTCTTTTTATTACTTAAAAAAAACCCAGAGAAATCGTTAAACTTAACGCCGAATATTATCAGGAACTTAATATAACTTATCTATAATCTATAAAGACAGCCTTGATAAAAATTTTGTGTTCATATGAATGAAAAAAACAGAACAAAGAAGTGCTCTCTCTTTTTATCTAAACTCTATTTTTTAAATAATACACAAGATTTTCGGCAAGTGTGAGGAAAAATAGACGCGATCAACGCTTAATGAGACTAAGGCCGGTTTTATTAGAGGATCAAAAACATTTTTAGGTGAATTAAAAAAAGTTCTATTTTAATAGTTTAGTAGTTTACTATATTTTATATATATAAAGCTGTGTTTTACTTCGGAAACTGTCTAATCCAACATTGAAAATCAGTAATTTCCCGTTAAAAATGAGTAATGAATTAAAGGCATAGGAAGTAAAAAAATATCTTCCGTACCATTATTGCGGATAAAAGAAATTTACAAAAGGTTTCTCATCCACGACCTCGTTATTTACGAGTGGGCTCGTAGAGGCCATTTTAACTATTTTACACGTAATTCTATAATATTAAAACAAAAACAAAAAAAAAACGAGATCTGCAAAGTAAGTGAGTCTGTTCACTATATTAATTAAAGATAGTAGTAAAAATAAAATTAAAATTTCATTAGTTTAAGTAAAAAAGGGTCGATTATAACAAGAAACAAACGCAACCCCGAACCTTCAAAATTCAAAAACTGTTTTTAAGACAAGGGGAGAAAAAACATTTCTTGCGATAGAGGCAGGGAGTAAGGGCCAAGCCTGTCATTTACTATTTATTTATTAAAAAGTTTAATAAAATAAAAAAGTTCCTTAGATCTTTTAAAATTCAAGTTTTTATTCAAGCTTAAAGCCCAGATATCTGACGAGTGCGAAGCATTCGAACTCTAACCTACTTAAATCCCGTAAGTACACACCGTATATTTACTATCGTATAGTGCGTCTTGGGCATAGAGGAGGGTGGGAGTAAAGTATAGATGTCTATAAATTGTAGATTATTTATTTTTTGAAACACAAGTTTAAGATATTTACATAGTATTTACGTGTTCATAGTACGTCTTTGAACACTATATTTGAAGTTACGATATAGTCATAATCTGTGATTGTTTTTTAGACCGGGTTTGTTTTACACAGACTTAGAAGTCACTGAAAGAGCGCACCCTGGAAAACGTCACATACTTATGTAAATAAACATATTGGTTTCGCGAAAAGCGAGTGCGCTGATTCTATTGACTGAAATCGCATGTTTTTGCTTGTAACTCGAAAACGACGGCGACAATCGGAAAAGTGTACATAACCAAAAACTTCATCTCGACAAACTGAAAAAATTAAAACTTCGAAAAAGCCCTGCTGACTATTTCTCGCTTACAACTCGCAAACGAAGGGGTTAATTGAATAAATGTATTTGACCGAAAATGTTCTCTTTTAAAACCAGAAAAGATTGACACCATTTCGAAACCTTTACGACAATTTTTCTCGCAAATAGCGCGGTTTTGTGCTTACAACTTGCAATTGAAGGTGATTAGTATATTACTTTCACTTACCTATATATGAAATATATAGTAAGTGGAAGTATTGCGATCGTGAAAAATTTCGACTTCCGCTTTTCAACGGAAATACAGGTTTTGAGACCCCCTGAGTCGAAATGACCAAGTCCCGCGAAATGGTCTGTGTGTGTGTGTGTCTGTGTGTGTGTGTGTGTGAACAGACTAGCTCAAAAACTATAAACCGTGGGAACCTGAAATTGGGTATTTAGGGTAGGTATATGCCCGCAATGTGACAGCAAAAATTTCATCAAAATTGCTCAAAGGGAGGGGGTACTTTATTTAATAACTTTTTACGTTTTTTTCGATTTTCTCAAAAACGGCTCTAACGATTTTGATTAAACTGAGTATTTTATTTATTTATATGCCCGTGATATGACTGTAAAAATTTCATCAAAATTGATTAACCGGAGGGGGACTTTACTCAATAAATGTTCTATCATTTTCACGTGTTTTTTTTATTTACTCAAAAACGGCTTTAACGATTTTGATCAAACTGGGTATTTGATCTATTTATATGCCCGAGATATGACTGTGAAAATTTCATCAAAATTGATCAACCGGAGGGGGAATTTTACTTAATAAATTTTGTACCAATTTCACGTGTACTATTTTTTTTTTACTCAAAAACGGTTTTAACGATTTTGATCAAACTGTGTATTTGATGTATGTATATGCTAAAGATGTGATAGCCAACATTTCATCAAAATTGGTCAAACGAAGCGGGCACTTTATTTTATAATTTTTTCCAATTTTTACCTTTTTTTCGATGATCTCAAAAACGACTTTAACGATTTTTATCAAATTCGTCATGTTTAATGAAAATTAGATTTTCTTTAATATCAGGTAAGCTCTATCATTATTAAAATGTTCTGAGGGGGCTTAAATGGGGTAGGGGCCTTTTTTGTTTCGTATAAAGTACCTTTGTTTTTGTTTATATAGAGAAATTAACTAAAAATAAGAAATGGCTAAATATGAGATATGATAAAAATAAAGAAAACATAAAGAGGAGAAAAAAAGAAAAATATTCAGTCAACTCATAAAACTCGTTGAGCCCACGCATGCGGAGTAGGCCATTAATGACAGACCATTGTTCATAATTAAAGCTGTTCTGTTCATTTGAGAAGTGGCAATTAACAAAACGCATTTATATCTAATCTAAGTAAGTAAGTGAAAGTTGTGTGTTGCGAGCACGCACCAGATTTTTTAAACATAATTTTATTTTTTAGAAATAACTTATACACACTTAACCACATCAAGGATAAATGTTAATAATGCTTAGCATCTGAATATTACTAAACTAGGTTTCCTTGTAAAACGCTCGAATAATTATTAAAATCATCTAAGTTTCAGGCTGATTAAATTCCTCTTATATTTAGTGGATGACGAAACTAGGTTGGTCCTGTTGGATAAATATTATATAATGAGATGGTTGAAAAATAGTAATGAGGTAAGGGAAGTCTGTGCTGTGCCACTGAATACAACAGGAGGTCAATACAGATCAATGGATATCCAACATTAAACTCCAACCCCCCCCCCCCCCCATTCTTAAATCTACTCCAACCCAACAGAGCAAAGATACAATAAAAAATTCAACGGATCTTTTTTTGTTTGCTGACACAAGGGCTACAATTCTCTTGAAATAGTCTGGCGCATATTAAAGGGAATTATTTATTAGGGGGGGGGGGGAGATGATAATGGAGCGTTCGAGAAAATAATATCTTTATTACTACGACAAATATTGTCATACTTTCACTGTTGCTCATTTTAAAACAAGGCCATTCCATGTCAATTCAACACAGGCTTGAGCCTCACCATCTTAGATTTTCTTGAAATTTGGTACTAATTTCATGTGTACTAATTATATCTACTACAACAATTGTGAAATACTACTGAGATATGTCAACCCGTTTTTGAATTATTGGTCTCTAAAGCCCTCAAAAATAGGCCCAGAATCAGAAAAAATCATGATTAAAAATAGCTGTAGATGTTTTCCAAATTTGACTAGGACTATGATATCGGTGTCGTTTAACAGCGCATTCCATGCCATTTCATAAAATATACAACCATGTATTGGCAGTATGACCTATTTTTAAAAAAATATATATATTTTTTATACAGTACCGGTCAAAAGTTTAGACTCACTTGTATTTAATTCACAATCTTCAAGTTTAAAAAAATAATTGTAACTCAAGAGATAACATTTCAAAAATTATATGATTATTTCGAAACACAATCTATATAAATAAAGATGAAATTCTGGTAGTTTATTTTTTTGTTTGTTCTTTATAGAAATACTTACCGTTTGTCCTAAATTCTCCGAATTTCGCTTAGTGGTTCTTTTATACCAGGTGCGAACACATGTCCATATTAAAATTGCTTAACAGCCAATCTCTGGGTATATTCTTTATTGTTATATAAATCGTTATGATCTCGCTTTACATTAGATTTTTTTCGAAATCAACCGTTGGAGTAAAAAAAAATCTCATTTCTGTCCCAACGAACTTTTCTGGACCCACGGCTTTTCTCATTGTTTTCCACATTCCGTGGGTGAAACCGGGATATTAAAGCTAGTTATAAATAAATTAAAATAAAATTATAGTTGTTACGTTGTCCAATAAATAAAATGTTGTTACTTATTTATGTTACAAAATCTAAGGGTGAGTCTAAACTTAGTTTGACTTTAGAGTCTAAACTTTTGACCGGTACTGTATACAATTTTTAAAAAATGCCCTGTTTGAGAAAATTGAAAATAAAATTTCAAACTTGGTTTCAAGAAAATTTCTTTAATACCCACCCTACCATTGTAGTACCAAATTTCAAGAAAATCTGAGATGGCGAGGTTTAAAATGGTATGTTTTTGTGTTGATTTGACGTGGAATGGCCCAGAACGCACATAAGTGGTAGTGTTTCAATGTTTTAAACAACGCTGTATAAAGGGTACCCCATGTGGTCAATCTTATTTAAAAATTTACTGATCATTTCAGGAAAATAGTGAAGCATGCGGAAATAGGAAAAATTGACCAAAAATATAGTTAAAAGTACTTGCTTCAAGGATTCAGTACCCATCAGCACATGCTACCTTTATCTTTATCAAGAAAAGGTTTCTCATCTAGGTTCTTTTTAGTTGCCTCCTGAAGTTTTAAGTTGTCTTTCCCATGCCGTTTAGTATGTCGTTATCTCCATGTAAGATAAGTGTAATGTAACCTAAGTGACGTTTCGTAACGTACTAGTACTCAATTCTCTGTTAATTAAGTCCTTATGGGATTTTTGTTCGTATTTCGTTTCTCTCTGTTTTTCGATTTAGGTGATTTGGAAATCAAAAAGAGGGTACAGTATTTTCGTTCTTTACATTTTTAAATTATGGACTCGAGTCATCCTTCTTTCGAATTATATTCTCTAGCGTAACATGTCAATGAGGAATTTAGTTTTAGCCCGATTATTGTTCTTTAAAAAGTTTAAAACCTTTTTTTTTCGTTAGTGATCCTTCATTAATTTTTACACGTTCCAGATTAAGACAGACGCATATTTAATTACATATTCGAATCAAGTTACATTATATTCTAACTTGTCTACATACAATTTAAATAAGTCGAAAAATATATACGTAATCAAATAGAAATAAATAAGGAGAGTAGTAAAATAAGAAATTATAATTTTGTGCTTGAAATTAAAAGATAATAGCAAAACTAATTACAGGTTTAAGAAAAACAATAAAATTAATTGTAGCAAAAAAAAAAAAAAAGCATGGCTTCACTATCTTGAAATTTTATGGTTTATGTATTATGCATTTGTGAATATGTCTATATGTTATAGTTCGAAGTATATCCCTTCCACAAATGCATCAGATTCTGAAAAATATTTTACTCCTTTTTGAATTGGTAATTGTGTTTTATCGAATAAATTTTAAATGATTACCAGTTGGTCATGTGCAGTCAATGATGGTCCAGGTAATTAATACTTTATTTAATATTAACCAAAGAAGTCGAAAACTCAAATCGACCCACCTTGTTACGAGGTCACTATTTAAGCACCGCGTAAGTCTTGAGGTGACTTAAATCGTATGTAGAACTTATTGTGGCAATCTGCTTGATAGTGTTATAGGATTTGCTTACAAAGTGCAGCTAGGGTGAGCTATCTGACCTAGATATCTCGCCTTTGTTGGCAAGCAGGGATGAGACCACTTTAGCTTAATAACTTGAAGGTGCTTCGGGTGAACTTATGTGAAAACGTTTAGGAAGTGCCATAAGCATACAAACACACATTAACGATATGTATATTTATGGTGCAACGTTTTTCCCTCCCAAACTATTTGTAAGGACTGCTTCATAAATTTTTTTTTTTTTTATTTAACGATTTAACGTTAAAATATACATTAAAAGTAGAGAGTACTGTAAGTGAAGCGAGAGATGTAAACAAGTGATAAAGGAGGGCCTAAGAGCCGAAAAAGTGCTTGTCGAGCCACGTGAAGTGGAGTTAGCGAGAGTGGGAGAAGGGCCGTAATGAGAAGAAGCTGGAGTGGGGATGCACCGCCTACTTTCAAAAATTAAAAGTCCTTTAACGGGCAACTTGATGTAGCATTCTCCCGTTAACAAAGCAACAGTTTGTTCCCAATTTAATAAAAAAAAGTCTTTTTACTGATGTTTTTAGGATTAGTCCCCAGGATTCAAGCATTATTTAAGTTATTTAAGTTTTTTGTTTTGGTTGATCGAGCGAACACCTAACCTATATAAGTTTAATAGATAAGAGAAAATTAAGATAACTATTATTTATTGTTTATATCCCCGACAAACAAACTTGCAGTGCTGTGTAGTTTCTCATGGCTCTTCTCAGAACCTTAATAGATAATATGTTGTGCCTTATCTTCGCATACTTTTCTCTGGCGTCATTTTTTTATTGCAGTGAACTCAGACTTCCCGATGATGTTATTTATGGCGAAGTTAGAAAGAAATCTGCTGAATCATACCTTTCTCTTTATTCGTGATCATCGAAGTTATTCGTAATTTTTATTTTTTAACGACTGGAACCATGATGCATTTCCTCCATGGAAAATAGTCATAAGCTATTTCCGAACTGTTATTGGTGTTAAGCTATTGATTTATGTAATAAACACACACAAAAAAGAAAAAGGAGCGGGAGTAGTGAAGAAAAAAACTATATTATTATTTTATTTGATCAATAATTTAATAATCATCCTCATTGATTATACATAACAATTTAAATCGATTTTTGCTGTTTATTGATTCGATTCAAAATAATGATCCCTCCCTGAGTGATACGATATTTCATAAATAATAATAATCAAATTGCGATTGAATAAAAATATTGATTAGAAATCACTTTTTTTGTTTAAGAGTTTCATTCAAATTCATGCTGCTAATATTCGGCATCTAAGCTCTTGGAAAAAATCTGATTTTGAAATTAAAGTCTTCTAGATCCAACAAAGCAGTTTTTACTTTTTATATATTTTGGCAATCCAAAATTTCTAATTTATTTGTGAACCAAAAATGTTCTGTCGCTTAAATTCGACAGCGATATTCTTCTCCTTCTATACGCAGATTCGTATTACACTCATTAAGAATATATGAAAAATATATACTTGTTTTCTATAATTTTTAATAGTCAAAAAATTTTACTAATTAAATAATGATTAAAACATTTTTTTTTAAATCATTTGATAAAAAACCATTTAAAAAGTTTGGGTCGGATTTCATATTTATTTAATTCTTTGTTATTATCGATTTAAAACTGTGGTCTCAAAACTAAAAGCTTAGTTGGTGTTTTTCAAAAACACACCAAAATTGCCCAAATATTTTAATTTAAGCTAAGAATTTTCTTTAGGCAAGATTTTTTTTTATATATTTTTGCAATACTAAATCTAATTTATTTTGGGACCAAATATGTTCTGTTGCTTACATGTAGCGATATTCCTATGGCTGTCTTACGATTAGAAAGCGGTATTCTTCACCTACTATAGACTCGAATTATACTCATTGAGAATATATGAACAAATATATACTTATATTTCTGTAATTTTTAATAGTCAAAATTTTACTATTAAAATAATGATTAAAACATTTTTTTTTAAAATCATTATAAAAACTATCTAAACAATTTGGGTCGGTTTTGATTTTAATTTTATTTTTTTTGTTATTGATTTCAAACTCTGTGCTTAGAACTAAATACTTAATTGGTGTTTTTAAAAAATGCACCAAAAGTGCCCAAATATTTTAATTTATGCTAAGATTTTTCTTTAGGCAAATTCACTGCGTTATCAAGATAAAAAGTTTATTTTGCGTGAATGGGCGGAAATAGAGGCGTAGAATTCCAAAACCAGCCATGTCCATTTCCAGATTTTTATTTTAAAAAAAAATAGTTTTTCTATTAGATTATCATTAGGTAAAAAGGATTTCTTCCAAAAGAGGTTAAACCATATTGAAAACGGCCCTACAAAAATAAGTTCTGTTTCAAATCCAGGATTTGGATTCTATAGATAATCTATAGAAAAACTATTTAAAAAAAATAAAAAGTAACAATCTGAAAATTGGACTAAGCTGGTTTTGGAATTCTAGGCCTCGTTTGTTTGTTAATTAACGAACTAATGAGAACATTTGAGGCCCGAATTACGGAAATCTACAATGCTGATATTCTCTTTTTTTTTGTCGAACGTATTGATGGATTTTCTATTCTTTATTTTTATGGATAGCAATTTAAGATGGTTAAGTAATATTTTCTCGTTTTAATTTTCTGTTGGTATCTTAATAAGAAAAGCTCTAAAGTTTCTTTAAGGATAAAAAAAAAAATGATGGGATATACAGTGGCTTGTAACTTGGGACAAAGCTATTAGGGCAGTAATAGGGCTCACTCATGCGACGGGATCGAGAACATCAGGTTCCCGATGACATCTCCCCCTGCGATGTGGGGATTGGTTTTGCTCTCCGCATTAGGATTAGCTGCCTGGGTTCAGGTGAGGGATGAATAAGAGCGATAATTAGGGGTGAACTCCTTTGATGACCGGAGGGTAATGAAGGAGACTCGGACGTGGCAGCTGCGGAGAGCACACGCAATATCCACGGGATTCGCCTCAATAACACCGACCCTACTCAATAACGGCATTAGGGGGCTTTGCCCACAATTTAATTTAGTCTCTTCTGTATCTCTCTCTCTCTCTCTCTCTGTATGTCCCCTTCCTCCCCCTCCCTAACTCTCTCTCTCTCTCTCTCTCTCTCTCTCTCTCTCTATCTCACTTATCTATCCACTGTCCACCTCGTCCCTTCCGGACGATTCCAGTCGGAATGCTGACCCAAGTTCTCCATATTATTAAATAACGTCGCTGGATGCTTACTTAGTTCTCGCCATATTCCATGATGATTCACTTCACCATAAGAACCTGAAGTTTGGTAACTGTATTGGTTAGATGATAGATGACCGGATATAGAATTAGGTAGAGAATAGTCCGGGGAGGCGGTCAATAAAATACAAAATAGTGTAAAACTATATTATTGTTGCCGACGTTTCGACCCAACTATGCAGGTCTTCGTCAGGGCTAAATAAACAAGACACAGACAACAATATGAGTAATTAGGACAAAGAATATGAACTGAAAGATAAAATATAAAAATATAAAAAACAAAGAATATGAACTGACATTATAAGTTATAAATGACTGTGAACTTAAGGTTAAGCATATAATTTATAACACATGGTTGTAATATGGCTATTGACACTGATACTGTTAACACTGATGCCGTTGATACTGATAGTATAGGTGGTGTGATAAGATGAGGTAAGTTACATAATAGTGGATATGTTATGAGAATGGCGTACTATGGGTAGAAATGGTGGCAAAATGGGGCAGATTAGAAGAGGGATTAATATATGATGGATTATAATTATAGTAAATAGAGTAAATCATATATAATAAATAGTAAATCATATATTAATCCCTCTTCTAATCTGCCCCATTTTGCCACCATTTCTACCCATAGTACGCCATTCTCATAACATATCCACTATTATGTAACTTACCTCATCTTATCACACCACCTATACTATCAGTATCAACGGCATCAGTGTTAACAGTATCAGTGTCAATAGCCATATTACAACCATGTGTTATAAATTATATGCTTAACCTTAAGTTCACAGTCATTTATAACTTATAATGTCAGTTCATATTCTTTGTTTTTTATATTTTTATATTTTATCTTTCAGTTCATATTCTTTGTCCTAATTACTCATATTGTTGTCTGTGTCTTGTTTATTTAGCCCTGACGAAGACCTGCATAGTTGGGTCGAAACGTCGGCAACAATAAAATAGTTTTACACTATTTTGTATTTTATTGACCGCCTCCCCGGACTATTCTCTACCTAATTTGGTAACTGTAGTTCCTAAACCGTGAAAAGGCAGAAACTTTGGTCTACTATTAAATGAGACTGCAGATCAAACTTATCGCGCTGTCAGCAAAGCATTAATACTAAAAAGAATCGATTATTACAGTAGACTCCGGCTTACCGGAGGAAGTGGTTTAAGAAAATATATATGGGTTCACCTGTGGTATCACTATACCAGCATGACAACCTACAACCAGGTTAGCATGACAACCTACAATACTAAAGGTCACAGGTTCGCGCCCAGCGGTGGCCCTAGGATTTTTTAATGGGAGTAAAAAATCCTTATGTCAGGTATTCGTTAAAGATCCCTGTTCTAATAATACCTGGATAGGCAAAATTTAGGACTCCCACTGTAGCATCGTCCGATTAGCCTTTGTGGCATAATGTGAAAAAGTGGAATAAACAAACAAACAAACAAGAAAAAATATGGTGCGACAACTTTCCCTTACGAACTTACTTAATATTAGAAATTGACATGTTTCTATAGTATGTTAACGTTATTCGTCAAATTCACACATTTTTGTTATATCCACATAAGTTGTGGAGTATTTGTATTGCAAAACTTGGAAATTTAGTTTACTTTTCGATTCATTATTGGTTGAGTTTGACGAAAACTCTCCTAAATAGACACGCTTCATTCATTGGGGTATCGATTCTTAATAAATGGCTAAGGTTGTATAATCTAAGGCCCCAGAGAAAAGGGGAAGGATCGTTATTTAATCCAACCAAAACTTATCTTAACACCTCTATCAGCATATCTCTAGAAATGACAAAATTAATCAGTTTGAGTACCACTCATGGAGACACAAACAAATTTTCGAATTTTAGTCTTGCCATGAAGCTTTTTATTTTTATTTTTTTATTTTATTTAGTTCCTCCCCTTTCTCGGGCCTGGGGAGAGGGTGGGAGATTAATGCCTAGTATGAATTAATTTCCCCTGCTCTTATCTTCCGGTTATCATTCATGTGTTGGTTGTCAGGAGCAACGCCTATTTCCTTATGCGTTTGCCCGCCCGGCCTTCCTGCCACAGTTGTAATGAAGTTTTTTTTTTTTTTTTTTTTTTTTTTGGGACCACAGATTGTATTTAAAAATTCACAAATAGAACCTCAATTACTGCCTCACTTTTTTTATTTGTGTCTGACGTTTGACATTTCGAGCTCTTGTCCTTGTCCAAAGGTTCGATTCCCTTGGACCATTAAAATGTTACAATTGAATAGGCTAAATGTCCTTGTCAAACATAATTAAAATAGTCAAAACCACCCTATCCTCTAAATTTGAAGTGCAATATTTTATCAGAGGATAGGGTGTTTTTGACCATTATAGTTTTTAAATTATGTTTGCCAAAGGTGTTTAGCTTATTTCATTTTAACAGTCTTGCGGTTACAGGATTGTGACCTTGCAGATGGCTTGAATGCTGAAATGTCGGACATAAATGAAATAAGAGGCTGTAATTGAGAATCAATCTGTAATTATTTCTACAGCAGGTTTTTTCTTCTTTGTACATTATTTTTGAATTTTCAAACTTAGATTCATGTTTTGATCCAATACTGTGCTGCGCCTTAGCTGTGATATTTGTAATTTTTTAAGTTTTTACAATTAGCTTTATGTTGTGTTACCCTAATTCAGAGTTTTTAAAAGTTTCTCTTATATAAATTTGTTCACAGTCTTTACATTCTGTACTGTATATTATTTCCTGTTGGTCTTTTATTTTTACTTCATCTTTCATATTGTTCAGGTATTTCTTTATGTTATCTGGTCATCCCATAAGTAATGTCGGTTTTTAATGGCGTGCTATAAGGTATAGGATAAAATCAATGAAACACGTTCAATCTAAAATGTATTTGTTGTATAACAGTTTGCCATACTGAGACAAATTTTGAATGCCTGTTCTGAAAAAATCGTTTGGTTTTGAATTTAAGAAAGCTATCACCTCGTTTTTCACCTCATCGACTCAATAAGGTGTGTAAGGAATAATTTCCCATCCAAAGTCCTTTAATTTGTGCAATGTTTGTTTAGCAGCATGGGGCCTCGCATTGTCATGATGGGATAAAATTCCGCGTTTATTGATAAGTGATGGACGTTCCTCCTCCAATTGCTCGCTTCAATCGGTCCAGCTGATTACTGTACTGATCTTTAGTGATAGTTTGGTTAAGATCAAGGAATGAATTCATGATGAAGGATTCCTTCCATATCGCGCCATACAGATATAATCACTTTTTTTCGGATGAAGTCCTTCTCTCGTTTCTTTCCTAGGTGTTTCTCCAGAACCTAACCAATGCCGCGACCGTCTAACATTCCGATAGAAAACCAACTTTTCATCTCCAGTTACTATCTTGTTCAGAAAAGGTTCTTAATTTAAACGGGAGAGGAGAGTGTTCACCCGCCGTTGCAAATTAGTTAGTGACCTACTTTACCAATTTTGATACATCACATATGATCAAAACAAAAATAAATTGAAAAGGAGGGATTAGTATTCTAAACATAAACAAACAGAATATTAAAACCCGACATTACTTATGGGATGACCTGATATCATTGTCTATAGGCCGTGTTTAATGTTATAAACATGATAAACATTTGAAATAAAGGTTTTATTGACTTTTTCTTAGTTTATATATTATGTTTATTTTTTTTTTATGCAATTGCAAATTTGAATAAATATATTTTGAAAATAATTACTATTTTCTTTTAAATTTTACACAACTTAGATTGAAGGGGAATGTTAACTTCTCTCCGGGCTCGCAAATCATGAATCCTTAAACGCAGAGATTTCATAGATATGATCGAATCGGGAATAATAAAGTGAGTACTGAAGTTTGTTGAAGAGGGTGAATGTATAAAGAGTTCAGAACGTTGCTACGAAGGGGTGAGTTTGCCTGGTTGTAGGGGTTGTTCGGCCTGGTCCTGATTTCCCGCATATTTGTTTACTAACGTAACATTTCCTCTCGGTTATTCCTCCAGTTTTTCCTTTATATTTATTTAATAATAGAATTTATTCATGTGCTAGTAAATTTTATTCATATATAAAAAAATAAAAAAAAATCGTGTTTCTTAAACTATGGAAATTCTTAGAGAATACCACTGTGCATTATAAATAAATACGTTTAGTAATAGATATATGAATACATTAATTGAGGAATATTGTTAATCAGAGGTTTCAATTAAAATATAAGCTTCAATGGCATTAACATACAAACAGGGTTTGAAATCTAAAAAATCAAATCCTAAATCTTGAAAAACCCTTTATTATTTTCACAAGATTGATTTTTATTTGTGATCAGAAGTGATAAAAAATCATATAGGGTAAACCATACAGTTATTGGCACTCAGTACAGTTATTGGCACCCCAACTTTAACTTAACGAAATAAGTAAACAAGTCCTAATTTTATTACGAGATATGCATGAGTCTAATGTTTGAAGGGTCTTCTAAGTCATCTATGAAGTAAGACTTAAACAAACTAACCACAGGGAAGATTTCACAATTAAATCCGCAGGGTGCCAATAACTAGATTTGGCACTTTTAACAATAAACATTGCCATATTGTAAAACTATTGAACCTTTGACCCAAAAAAAAACCTCTTGAGTCTTTATGAGGATAGATAAAGAGGAGCTATAGGATGTTTCTATTTGATACCTTCATAAAAAGTATTTTTTTTAAAATTAACCACAGAAATGTAGTCTTAAGGTTGCCAATAACTGTATGGTTTACCCTAGTGATTATTTTTTAAAGAAATTTTTAATATTAGGAATAAAAAATATTTTTCTTAAAATACTGTGCGTTATACAAAAACAGATGATTATTTCTGATACATTGAAAAAAAGTTCTTGAATTGCGTTAAGCGTTATAGTCACGTATTTGTACCTACATGATCACATGTTTCGGAATGATCTAGGTCTATCTGGATTGTTCTATTTCGGACAGAATTTATTGGTAATTGCTCTCGTCAGACATGTATAGCCTACAGTAATTACCTATTTTTTGTATTACTTTCTATGTCAAATATATTGTTTGTTTTTTCAAAATTAAATTTATGTTGTAATTTGATACTATGGTAGTAAGCTAATGCTGATGTGTTGATGTTTTTTCAACTGTTGTGGAAAAAAGGAAGATACCTACATTGCTAATTTATCATCATTTATCATTTATTTTTAAAATTAACAAGAACTGTTAAGCCCTTTCGTTTTTTTATTTAGCAGTTCATTAAAAAATTTAGAATTAAAATTTCATTTGCATTATTACTAACCGTAGTAGAATAACCCCCTCCAACCCCCGTAAATCCACACATGCTTCTATGTCTTTTATTTGCATTTTTCTTGGTAATTCAAGGCGGGCTTATATCAATGAGTGAGCATATATCAATTGTACAACATCAATACAAGGCAATATAAAAATATAAGGTACACAGAAGAAACATTTTCGGCATGTGTCACGTAGTCGTAAAAAATAAAAGAATTCAGAACACATAGGAGCAACTCATAAAAACGGAAGAGTGAGGTCATAGGCTTTCATCGAATGGTGACAAAACTGCCTTTTATGAGTTATATGTCTCGTGGAAAACATACCCTTCCGGTAAATTATTGTGGTGGGGGAATAAAGATGGAGGGGCTTGTACTTCTTGAAACAATAAAGGTTTGTCTCCGGTTCAATAAAATAAAAGGGCTTGACTTATTATTTGACCTGACATCTCTAATAAATAACTCTGACCCGTTTCAATACATTTTTGTTATATAATTGTAACATTTTTTTTTTTTTTTCGTGTTTTCTTGAGTGGTATTTTGATATGTTGGAAAATATTTTTAATAATAATAATAATTATATTCAAATACCACAAGTATTTTCGCGAAATATCTTAAAATACACATATATTAAGGAGACATTGAGAAAAAAGTCCATCTGAAAAAAGAAAAAAAAATCTTATCAAAATATTTGAAATGATAAAATTATATCTATGAACCCATAAATATGAAAGTTGATTTTTTAAAAGTAATATGGTTTGACATATTTATGAAAATTATTTTTTGTTTGACAGCTTTCATAGTTTGGGGCTCATATGTGAGTCATGTATAAATTTTAACTGTGAAAATTTCAAGGAACTGTTTATAAATTAATAATTGGATTATTATTAAGAAATCAACCGAATCCGTTTTCTAATATTTTAACTCTCTTATGTGGGTTTAAATAATTTTTATTAGACGAAAATGATAATTCCCAATGTCAGACAAACAGTAGGAACTCAAAAATTTACAATGTTACAAAAAGTATCAACTTGTCACGTCACAATAACACAAGAGTAACCGCATAATTCGATCTTTAGAGCAAGACTTAGACTAAGTCTCTGGTCCATTGCTCCTGATATTTAGTCCGAATCGGGACATTCTAGAAGGTTCCCGAATAGCGTAGAAGGTTCGAGAACAATAACGAAGTTTGTAACTAACTGTTCCTACGAAAAATTCTAGAACTCATGAGATCAATCACGAGGATCCACCAAACATGAAACATCAATCATGAGATGATCATGTTTCTTCCAAAATATTGATATCTCATATGGTTAATTGTGGTCTGAAAGCAAGTGTTTCACTGGTCTACAAGGAACTCGCAGATTTTTGAACTGTTAAAAAAAATCCGCTGCGTTTGTAATAAAAAAAAACAAGAAATATAATAATTAAAACTGTATTACATCACTATTTCAATTAAATTTAGATTTTTTTTTTTTTTTTTTTTTTTTTGGTTGGGGGATAGCTAAGGCTTTAATGCGGAACGAGGCGATATTATACAGATAATCTATATAAATAATGATGAAATTCTGTTTGTTAGTTTGTTCTTTATAGAAATCCATACCGTTTGTCCTATATTCTCCATATTTCGCTAGTGGTTCTTTCATACCAGGTGCGAACGTCTTTTCTTATTAATGCATTATAAATTGCATAATAAATATATAATGCATAATAAATTGCATAACTTCAGCCAATCTCTGGGTATATTCTTTATTATTATAAAAATCGTTATGATCTCGCTTTACATTGTTTTATTACGAAATCGTCCGTTTGAGTCTAAAAAATTCTCATTTTATAGATTTTATAGCTTTAAAAAAACGAATTCTCCGGGTGAAACCGGTATATACAGCTAGTATTTAATAAAAATAATATATCAATATCTCAATATTTTTTGTCCTCCAGATTTAAAATTTGTCTTAAGTTTTATATAAATATATTTCATTTAGGTTTTGTTTTACAATTTTCTCTCTATTATGCCATCATGCTCAATTAGCTTTATTGATAATAGTATAAATAATTATTTACCAATAGTTTTTTTAGGTTGTTTTTATTCACTGCTATTTTCCATTACAAAGGTTTAACAAAAAAGTTTTATTAAATTTAGTCGCTATGAAAAATTTGCATGCATTTTTTATTTTATTTTTATTTATTTTTTAAGAGTACATTGATTACTTTACTAGAAAGTATCCCATGTCCCGATGTTTGTCGGGGTTAAAATCAGAAACTACTCAACCGATCTTAATAAAATTTTGCTCATTGTGTGTAGTTTTGTCCAACTTAAGAGATAGGATAGATTTATCTTGAGTATTGGCCTCAATATTTTTTTTTATTGCAAAGTAAGTGGTTATTACACTATCATAACCTGTTTCAGGTAGTACTACTACTTATACAATATCTCAATCATCATGTGTTATATTCTGAATTTATTTAATATGTATTGTGGCAAAAGATTAATTTGCTCCATTTTTGCTAACTGTCTGTTGTGATTGTACTAAACCCAAAATATATTCTTTGTTAGTCCCTTTTACATGTATGTTATTTATATTGAATCTCGCCTCTGAAAAATAATCCAGTAAGTGTTTAATGAATGGATCATTAATGCGTACTATAGTCAAATATGAGAGTTAAAAAATAAAAATTTTAACCAAACAATTTTAAAAATAGGCGTAAAGTTCTATTTTAAATACCGTCGGTTTTTAGATTAGCTGAAGCGTTTTTATCTTTATCAGTGAATTTTGATTTGACTGTATTAAAAAGAATAGGATATAATTAAACCTAATGAGCCACAGCAACGCGTATCCCAGGTATTTGCTTTTCAAAATAATATATCATTTAGTTCACACTTAGAGCACAAACAGTTAGAGTAGGGATTAATGGACATAATTCTTGATATGTAAGTTCTCTCTGTTATTGCATCATACCATATATAATATATATGGTACCATATATAATATTATATGTACTAAAATAATTATTCATGGAAGAGGGTTGATAGTTGTGAAGGGTACTATAAGCCGACCTCTTCATTAAGAGCTTAACCTGCCTGCGGGTTACCGACCTGCTGACATTGCTGTCACTCCAGTTGACTATTAAAGACGTCTAGTGTTAGTCGAATGTAGGGAGGAGAGTAGTTTCGTGTAGTCTCTCTCGAAGTGATATATCATATAAGTTGTTGTTACGTTGACATACAGCACAGAACAATTATTATTATTCTATCTTCCCCTCTTGGCAACTCCGTCAACTGCTAAAGCTGCTGGAGTTATATAAGTGGTAAGGAAACTTGTAGAACTTTTTGAATTTTAAAATTTAGAGACGTAACTTCATCTAGAATTTTTTTTTTATTATACTTATGTAGCAAAGGTAGCCAGCCATTTTATCTGTTATATAGTTTCATCAGATGCATTGTCTAGTAAGCATTGAATTTTCCTTTGCTTTTGATAAAGTTTAAATTGTAATAGCATTACAATAACTTTTAGCTTGGAGGGATAGATATTTTTAAGGAACTATTTCATAATATTATTAACATTAATATTAGAGCATGGACGATCAATTTTTCCCTCACCAAGGTGTTACTGCTATTATTTATTATGAATATTTATAACCCGCTGTATATCCCGGTTTCACCCGTGGAATTTCATTCTTCATTTTTATAAAGATCGGCTGAGTAGTTTCTGAATTTATCCCCGATAAACATCGGGACATGGGATTTTTATATATAAAAAGAAATAAAATTTTATTATGTTGTTCATATACTTTCTAGTAAATTAATCAATGTATTCTTCATAAAAATGTATAAAATAAAATAAAAAATGCATACAAATCTTTCATATTGACTAAATTGACTTAATACAATTTTTTTGTTAAACCTTTGTAATGAAAAATAACAGAGTAAGAAAAAAAAAAAAAAAAAAAAAACAGTGAATAAAAGCAACGTAAAGAAAATATTAGTAAATAATTATTTATGCTATTATCAATAAAGCAGATTGAGCATGATGGTTTAATAGAGAGAAAATGACAAAACAAAACCTTAATGAAATATATACTATTTGAACTTAAGTCAAATTTTAAATCTGGAGGACAAAACATATTGAGATATTGATATATTATTTTTATTAAATACTAGCTGTATACACCGGTTTCACTCGGGGAATTTCATTTTTTAAAGATATAAAATCTGTAAAATGGGAATTTTTTGGACTGAAACGGTCTATTTCGTAAAAAAACAATGTAAAACGAGATCATTACGATTTTTATAACAATAAAGAATATACCCAAAGATCGGCTGAAGTTGTGCAATTTTAATGTGGACAGGTGTTCTCACCTGGTATAAAAGAACCACTGAGCGAAATTTGAAGAATTTAGGAAAAACGGTATGGATTTCTATAAAGAACAAACAAACAAAAAAACAAACAGAATTTCTTCTTTATTTATATAGATTATTTTATGAAGTAACTAGCTGACCCGTGCGAAGCATTCGCATTCTAACCTACTAAAGTCCCAATTAATCAAAGTACAAACCATATAATTAGTATCGCATAGTGCGTATTTAGTGCGTCATGGGCACAGGTGAGGGTTGGAGTTAAGAACAGATGTGTTTTAATTGTAGACATAGTATACAACATAGTATACAAGGTGTTAACATAGTATTTACGTGTTTACAGGACCTATGTGAACACTATGTTTGAAGTTACGATATGGTCATCTTTACACTGACATCGCTTGCTTTTAATTGTAACTCGGAAACGACGGTGACAATCGTAAAAGTGTATATAAACGAAAATGTTCGTCTCGACAAACTGAAAAAAGTGCACCTTCGAGAAAGCCCTGCGACCGTTTTCGCTGAGAATTGCAATTTTTCGCTTTCAACTCGTAAACGAAGGGGTTAATCGAAAAATTGCAAATGACCGAAAATGTTCTCCCTGAAAACCTGAAAAGATTGACACCATTTAGAAACCTTTAGGACCATTTCGATTTTTTCGCGAAAACTTTTTGCGCTTATAACGGGTGTAACGGTATTAAGTATTAAGGAAGTTATGGCGTACCGACAAAAAAAACGGCCTTGAGAAATAATATATGTGATAAGACGAATAATATATAAATAGATATTACTATTCAAAGTTTTTATTTTTTACTTTAATATGAAAAATCGAATTCACCATAAATATTTCATGATTCACTTATTAGCACGTCTAAAACGGTGTAAGTATATAATTGATCATAATTCATCGGGGTGACCTGTTGTGTAGTAGTTCGTTTGAAAACCTACTACTTCTAAGTGCCTTTACACTTTACGAACTTTACCCTCGAAGAGCCTTCACGAAGGCTGTTCAGGTGTTCTAGGTACTTCATCTGTTCGCCTGTGTTCGGGGGTAGCGCTAGTGTCACTTTTGATTTGGGTTTTTCCCAAGTGACAGGAGTTGTTTGTGATACTAGTGTAATTCGTTTCCTATCTTTTTATTTTTCAGATAATATAAAATATATTGATAATGTAGATTTTTTCTTCATCAGAAGCATTGGGTGCGTCAGCCATATTTGTTCGCTTAACGTCACGTCATGTATAAATGGCTGTTCGTGGAACGCCATACGGCAAGGTTCGTAGGGGAACCTGTTCGAGGGTGAGGTTCGTTGAGTGTAAAGGCACCTCAAGGTCACGGATTCGTAGCCCGGCAGGTGGTCCTAGGAATTTTAAAGGGATAAAAAATCTGTGTTATGCCCCCCTTCGGATGGGACATAAAATGGGGGTCCTGAACCTATAAGATGTCAGGTAAAAAGATCCCTTATAATTATATTTGGATAGGCGAAATTTATGACCCACTATAGCATCGTCTGATTAGCCCTATGAGCATAAAGGGACATTAAATAAACAAACAAATATTAATACTCTTTATGTTATAATATATAGATAGAATTTTTTTTTTCTTATATCGTCTACTTGTTTTCAACTTTGCTTCTTTCTTTCTTCCTGTTAACTGTTTTTTCTTTTATTTTATTTTTATTTTTATTTTGTTTTACTGCTATTGACGTATTTTTTTATTAATAAATTAGTATATTTCAAGATTTGAAATCTAGTTCGATGTCTGCTGCATATCCTCGATTCCTATCCTGGAGTGGTTAAATGAAGTGCGTCGTTCCAATTTATTTTCCCATCAGTTGTCTATAGTCTCTGCTAGCTGTCAGTCATGACAACGCGGTTGCCGAAATTAAATTGGAAATTTCACGATTGTCCCTGTCCTCGATGGAGCAAGCACCTGTATTGGTCGGACATGAGATTAGTCGCAATTACGTATTCAGGATGTTCTTTTGTGTTCCCGGTCCAGACGAGGGGAGCCGACAATGCAGCAATGATTCACCCTTCACACCGGACAACTGCTCATTATTGAGAGGCCTGGTGTATTTTCAATCAACCCATCAATTTATTCGTTAGGGTGTAGAAACCTACCCAAACAAGCTATAGGAAAACCGTGTTATCATCCAGGGAAATTGAGCTCGAAAAAAGGAAAAGAAGAAAAAAAGCCCGTGGAAGTAAATTCACGCCCGTTTGTCACATATTGGTTGTCTACAAACAGTGGAAAACAGGAAGAAATCAAAATTATTTCATTTTACCGATAGGCCATGGAGTAGTCAAGAATTTTGTTATTGATAGTTCATATAATTATTGATAAAAAATAAATTGAAATATAATAATAATGATAATCAAGGCTTACCAAACCTCTATGCTGACTCTGCTAATCACTCCCTTCACACCTCCATCCACCGATCGCCATCCAGAACCATCTTCCAGAGATCATCATCTTGCATCTACCTTTGCGCAATCCTCCCGCCTCCGTCTTTTGAATCCTCCCCTAAATCCCAGTAGAAGTCATAAGCCTTCTTTATGATTAAAACTCTAATCTTTTATTATTTTTTATTTTTCTTTTATTTATTATATTTTATTTATTAAAAATCAAACTATTGTGTCATTGTGAATTGAATGTAACAACAAAAACAAATAATTTATTTACAAAGGATATACATAGGGTCAGAGTTTAATTATAGAGGTCTTTGAAATCAGATTTAAAGTTAACCACGTTTTGTATGTTCTCGGTTATGAAGAAGGCTTCTAAATATTTCAATTTTTGTTCGTATCAAATTGTTCATATCTTTTGATAAAAGGGGACTAAAGATATTTTATTTAATTTAATCTAAAGATTAACAATTCGTTGATCTAAAGAACATATTTAATATTTGAACAAATCCTCTGTAAATGTTTCATATGCACGGCCATGTTTATAAATTATTGAATATTGAAGATATCTGAATAGGCGGTAATTTGATCTGCTAATATACATGTAAATATGAGACTGTTTCTTGGCCTTTCTTTATTCTATTTTAGTATGTTTTGAAAGAAACAACGAAACCTACTACGAACCTAATCCTAACCAGAGTTGGGCATATTTAAATAAAAATGTAATCATGATTATGACTAATAATCAAAAATGTGAATAATGATTGTAATCGTAATTCACAAATCATTCTTTAGCGCGGAATCATTAATCATGTATTGTATTAATTACTGGTCGTGGAGTATTCAACTATCATGAATGACCATTATTCATTATTAAATGTTAGTCAGTAATCATGATTAAGAAGAATTCATTATTCATGATTACTCATTACTCATTAATCATGAATAATATAATTTCATTAATCATTATTACAAAAAAAAATCAAAATTCTGAGTCTTACTAGTCATGAATGATGATTGAAAATTTGTTTGCTCTTCCTATTCTCGTCAATAGATCTTTACTAACACTCATTGGAATTAGGGTCTAATTCTTTACTTACGACTTCAATTACTGTTCAGTTGACTACACCCACTCTTAGGAATTGTCCTTGCTCATTAGGACAACTTCAGATTCAGAAATGCATCCTCGTCTTTTAAATTTAAATCAATAAGGATTATGAATATATCATATTCATGATTGATGAATATTAGGTATTCATGATTGATGAATATTATATTAATCCTAACTCATGAATATATTTTATTCATGAATAATGAATAACTGAATACCAGTTATTCATCATTCATTTCAAATGAATACCATAAGCACTCAATAATCATTAAAAATACTCCGCACTGATTATGAATATTTGTTATTCATTATTCATTTGTTTTATGATTACAATTATTCATATTCATTAATCATTATTCAGATTTCAATTTACCCAACTCTGATCCTAACCATATAAGTGTGAAAGGATATCATCCGACAACTCCATCGACCGAAAACGAACCTGACCGAATACGTTGGAAACAATAGTCTTAATGTCCAGTATTTTAGTTCTAGAGGAAACGATAAAGACCTACTAAAGAGACTAAAGAGATGGAAAATAAGGAAAGTGGGTAAAGTTATTTGTGCTAACATCCCTGGAGAGAGGGACAAGAGGAAAGAAATATTTTGATCACATCAGAAGCTTAATGGGATTTGGGAGCCGAGGGGAGGGGGCACAGCTGGGGACCTCTACATCTGCTCTGGGCTCCTCTAACTGATAACTTGTAAGAGATAAATACTCCTCTAGGCGGGTTTCGAATCTTAATGGATCCCTTAAAAAAAAATGTCACTTCTTTCAAGCTAATGACGTTTAAAAATGAATGAATTCTAAAAAAAAAAGTGACTTATTTTAAATTGTACTCATGTTTATTAATCACTAAAGCCCAGGTGTGCTCAATAAGCCTTTTTAAATACTTTAAAGAAATTTTATGCTGCTTATATATAAGCCAAAATCCGTTTTTGTTCATATTTATTCTTGTAAGAAAAATAATAATTGTATATTCACTCATGTTATTATCACAGGATGTGAGACAGAAGTACTTGTATTTTTTTTTTTTTAATAAAGAAAGCTCTTCAAACATTTTTTTTTTTTTTTTTTTATAGTTTATTGTTTTACGACCTTTCGGGTTTTCAAGCTATCATCGAGGAAATATATCTGTATTGCAATATTTTAATTAATTTTTCATATATTAGGAATAGTTTTTTTAAATTATTATCCCGACCAGTTGCTATAATGCGTTGAATTAATTATATCATATTCTTTTTAGTAGTTACAGTTAAATCAAAATTCACTGATAAAGATAAAAAACGTTTCATCTAAAAAACAACGGGATTTAAAATAGAACTTTACGCCAAATTTAAAATGTTTTGGTAAATAATTCAGAAGCTTTAAAGTTTGTGTTTTTTACATCTCATATTTGGCTATAGTAAGTATTAATGGTCCATTGATTTATCGCTTACTAGATTATTCCATCAGAGGCGAGATTGATTATATATAATACAAATATAAAAGTAACTAATAAGGAATATAATTTGAATATGGTTAAGTAAAATTACAATAGAAAGAAAAAAATCTATAAAATTTATCTTTTGTCATAGTACATATCACTTAAATTCAGAATACAACACATGTTGATATGAGATATCGTATCAGTAGGTTCTACCTGAAGCAGGTTATGAAAAGCGAGAACGGAGCTAACCGGAAAAAATATATACTTGGCTACTGGATGCCCACCCTAAATATTGAAAGAAAATGAAGTGTTGTGTCTATGAATCAACTTATACTGACATCTGTTGGAAATTTATGGAACTTACAAATAAGCACTTAATTGTTGAATTATAAGCATTTAATTTGCAATAAAAGATATATTGAGGTCAAAATTCGAGATAAAAACTATCCTATCCTTGTTTCAATTTTCATTAACTAATGATAATGGGTATTTTTCTTTCCTAGCTAATTACCTCTCGCAAAGGTAATTATTCAAAAAGTCCTTATTATGTGGTGTAGCGGTGGGGGAGGGGGTTTACAGGTAGGGTGGGGATTTCCCCCCCCCCTGACTACCGCGACCATCTTTGTCAATGCGATCTCTTGTTAGTTCTCGCGAACTAAAATTTTAAAAACTGTAATTAATGCGGTTTTTTTTCGTGACAATCAACTCAAAAGAGAAATCAGAAAATTCAACAGAACAAACTATGACTCCTACATTACTGGCCTCTCGACAGACGATGGAAGCATGTGGAAGCATACCAAAAAGTTGTTAAAGCATCGAGAGGTATCAGCACCCCTTCGAAGAGATGATGGTTCTTGGGCCGTGTCGGACGAGGAAAAATCTGAACTCTTCGCCAATCATCTTTCTTCTCTATTTCAACCATTTACTGACTTCACAAACACAGATCATGAGAAACTAGTACTTAACACCCTAGACATTCCACTCCAACTAACACTTCCACCACCTTCATTCACACCTTCTCAGGTTGCACTACAAATAAAACAATTACCTAAAAGAAAAGCCCCTGGCTATGACTTAATTACAGCCCAGGCTCTCCAGCAAATGCCCAGAAAAGCTCTAGTGTTTCTAACAACAATTTACAACTGCATACTGAGAACATCGAAATTCCCTTTACAATGGAAATACTCAATCATTAAAATGATCCACAAACCAAATAAAGACATATACAATCCACCGTCCTACAGACCAATCAGCTTGGAGTTGGACAAAACTACATACAAAGAGTCAAATTTTATAAAGATATGTTGAGTAGTTTCTGATTTTACTTCCGACAAACATTGGGAGTCGAAATTTTAATTTATATATACAAGAATTATGATACATATACCTGGAGTTTCATTCTTGATTTTTTTACAATCATCAATCCTATTTTATTTTATAAATATAAAATTTAATATTTAACTCAGCATAAATGAAATAGGGTAAACCATACAGTTAATGACACACACTACAGTTATTGGCACCTCAACCTTAATTTAAAGAAATAGGTAAAAAGTCCTAATTTTATTAAAATTTATTATTATTAGTCTGATGTTTGAAGGGTCCGCTAAATCATCTATGAAGTATGACTTTAACAAAATTAACATAGGGAAGATTTCACAATTAAATCCACAGGGTGCCAATAACTAGATTTGGCACTTTTAACAATAAATATTGCCATATTGTAAAACTATTGAACTTTTGACCCAAAAAAAACCTCTTGAGACTTTATAAGGATAGATAAAGAAGAGTTCTTGGAAGTTTTAATTACATCCCTTCATAAGAAATATTTTTTTAATGTTACCACTGAAATTTAGTCTTATATCCGAATTAGATATTTAGTTTTTTGAGAAATTTGCAACCATCTCTTAGTTCAAGTCCTTCAATATAAAATTTCATGAGAAAAATATTTAAAAAAGGCTGTCCCAAAAAAAATAATTGTTGGTAAGATAAAACGTACAATAAAATTAGGTTTAGGTAAAAAAACACGCATACAACGACTAACTGATAATGAACATAGGGTACAGTCGACATCCCTATAAATATGAGGAGAAGATTATATTGTATGAGAGATCTCTTACTTATAAACAGTTATACTTATAAGTAGGTAAATGATTCAAGCCGGGAAGAGTGTGCTGCTGAGAACTTTCTCATGCGTACAACTCATTCGCTAATTGTGAGCATCATGCAGACAAGTGCAAATCAATAATAAGAGACAACGAGCCTTAAAAATAAAGCCTATGAGAGCAAAGAGAAGTTAGTATCTTAAAGGTTCCTTATTTTCCAAGAGGGTTAACTTATTCTGAGTTTTACGCGAATATATGCTGGGTTTGTTTGTTCCTTTCTTCTCAATGCCGCAAATTTAACAAGTGAGTTTTCTCAGAAGAAAATATGATTACAAAAAATTTAAATTTAAACAAATAAAAAAAAACTAAACATACGGCGTAAACTCCAAGACCGTTTGTTGGAACTAAATAAGCGGTTGGAACGAACTGTTTGGGTCTAGATCTTTCCGTGGCCTAGTCCACGAAGGCGTAGAACTGCCCACATTGTTCTGGAACATTCGAGACCTGACCATTTACGATCATATACTCGTATAAGGAGCGAGTGACTGAACGAGTCAGTCTAAGTCTGTGTCTCGACTGTGTAGCTCAAGTCATATGAGTGTGTGTTATAACGTTATCATTTTTGTAACTTGCTCATATATTTAAGTTGTAATAATTCGTTGGGATTGATAACTGTATATTTCTGTTAAATAAATATTTCTCAACCCATATAAGTGTTACAACTGGTGTCAGGAGGAGGATTTAAAGGAGAAAAAAATGCCAGGTAAATGAATTGGAGAACTTAAAGTAATGGAGCTGAGGAGAGAATCATAAGAGATGGATTCGACACTACAAGATCTTGTTGGCCCGCTTACGTGATTATTACTTGAGTCAGGGCGTAGATCCTGAAATTTTAATTTTAAAGTTGTTCGGTCATTATATTCGTTTCATGATTTTATTATTCATTTTAATCCCTTAGTACGGAGCGGTTTTATATTAATTGAACAGTTCTAAGATAAGTAGCATTATGAATAAGACATTAGATTAGACAATTTAGCGAAAGGGAGTGGGGACGGCGGGCGGTTTAATTGGAAAGAGGTTTTGGGGACTCAGACATTAGAAGGCAGAACAGAGAACAGAGGAGAGAGAGAAATTTAATAGTCTCTACGGGAGTCGATTTGGCCCGGGGCAGGCCAGGGGGTGCTCCCCTACCTTTTGGAGATGCGCCCCCCTCCCAAAGTAACAGGGAAATGATGTACAGCTCCTCCCTACCTAACAGATATTTTCCACTTTTCTCATCATAAAGGAGAGAGAGATAGGCCTTATACGTATTTATTTTCCCTCGAGCGTCGAGGTAAACTCCTTAATAAATCGCGTTTAACTGTTTTCAAATATGCTTTAAATTACATCCCCCATCTGCTACCTAAACGTTTTCGGAACAACTGGGTTATTGAAATACCCTTTACACATAAATCACTTTTTTATGTATTAGGAAAAATAATAACAATGGATAATCGAATTACAACATTTTATTGACTTAATGTGATAGAAAAGAAGGTTAGTTAAAAAAAAAAAAACTGGACAGAAAATAACTTTTATCAATAAACGAACTATTATATAATAATGGTTAATTTATGTTCAAGCGTTAAAACGACACGTTTTCTTTTTTGCGAAATTTTTTTAGTTCGTATTTAAATGGAGACTAAATCACAACTGAGAATATTTTGTTTTGTAGTGCAAACAGGCCAGAGTAGAAGTATCCTAGAAAGACTTAAAAACAACACCGTTCCTAGAATATGAATTGGAGTAAAAGTTACCGGAAAATCTCATAATACGATATCAGCTTGCCCTGTTTTTCTATTTATTCATAATTTCTATTTATGTAAAAAATAATAGAAGGGGTCTGGGCAAAATAGTGCCAAGCAAAATTTTTAACAAAAAAAAAACTGTAGTTGCCGTCTCTTGTTTATTATGCAGTCTATATGTCTATGATGGAAATCCCACCTGAAATATGACTATAGAGCACTCTATATTTGGCATTTGCCATAGACAAATATGAACTACTATATAATATACAAGAGACGGCAGCTACAGTTTATTTTTGTTAAAAATGTTGCTCGGCACTTCCCTGCCCCGACCCCTTCAGTAGATAATTAACCATTGTGTGGTCGTTCAATATTTACTCGTAGATACGTATTCATTTTTTAAAAAATAAAATATTTAAAACAAATATTTTACATACAAAATAAATGGCAAAAAAACAAAAACATCTTCTTATAAAAAAAATTGGCTACTCGGGACCTCGGTTAATAGAGCCCCGGATAATGGGGGTCTTGCTGTACATATTTTTAGAAAAATGTGCAACAACAAAAAAATCATTAACAGAAACCTGAAAAAGAAAAATTAAATATGGTTAGATATGGGTTTTAATTTCAGTAAATCTGGGCTTTTAAAAAACTTAAGGGGCAAAATACCTGGACCCCCCTCCCCGGATTTTATCAGCCCTTAGATGAAATCCTACCTACGCTCTTGTATAGGTATACACTCAAAATAATATAAACGATATAGAGTATCCATGCGAATATTCACATATTCTAATAAAATTGATTATATTTATTCTTACATATTTGGCGTATAATTTTATATGAAAATCTGTTCCCTACTGATAACTTTGAACCTGTTTGATTTTTGTTCTGCAGTTCGACAAGTTGAGTTGTCACAATCGTTCACTCGGTTATTAAATTCCCGCTCCATACATAGCACTTCGTGGTGAGATTCCATCTGAAAGTGGCTATATTGAGCTTCGTATTTCTTTGTCGGATTGCTAATCAGCGATTAACCCGTGGGCAATCAACATAGTGTTTGTGGGCACTAGCTCAATAGACCTGGGGGGTGGGAGAGGGGGGTCCACACAGCTTCCAAAGCAAATGCAATATAACACAGAGTAAATGCAATAAACTGGCGTTGTGCATGGAAGGGGGGAGGTGAGGGGGGCGTATCTCCTCTACACGCTCTATTGTTTGTTTGTTCGCCCTTTGGTCGAGATAATTGTTGGTTATTTCCCTCAGTTTGGGATTTAATATTTGTTTCAGTTTTAACTGTTTTATCAGGTTCATTGTATGATTTGTTTAATATTAGTTCTTTTGATGTTATTTATTAAAAATAAATAAAGTAAAGAATCACATAATAATTGAATCGTTGCTTTACAAAACAAAATTGAAATTTATGAAAAAGCTGATTAAATCTTTCCTATTTTGCACGAAGTGGTTTCCTTGATTTATAATTATTTCCTCCGAAAGATGAACCTTATTAAAATCTTTTTATTGTTTATCAAAATAATTTTTTTTTTTATGATTATCTACTCTCTGAGTGATGATGAGCCGCAACATGAGGATGTCCTCAAAAAATGTAAAATATTTATGAAGAAAACTATATTTTTTCAAAACTCAGAAATTATACAATTTATTCCTTTAAATTCAAGTTTTTCCTATAAGAGAAAAGAAGAATCATAGAATTTGGACCATTTTATCTATGTCAGACCCTATTCGTTGTTAATACATTTTTTTGTTATGTTTTGTAAGTAAGCTTCGCAAACGAACGAGGAAAAGAATTGTTTGAATTTTTCAATTTTTTTTCATGTTATTTTCCAAATTTGTCGCGGAATAATGTCCGATGCAAGTTATTCGCAAGGGTCAACTACTTTAAAATATTTTATTTAAATTTTCTTTACCTCCTTTATTTTTTTTATTGAGAATTGATATCTTTAATGTCTCGACTTTATATTGTTTTATTGGATATTATATTAGACTTTGTATTGAAAATATAAACTAAAAGAGTAAAATATAAATATAAACTAAAAGAGTAAATTTAAAAAAATGTTTAATTGATTTTGTGCCATTTTGATCAATAAGCACATTACCCAATAAAAAAATATTTAAGTAAAAAAACATAGTTTAAATTACTTAAAAACCCAACAACATTCATTAATAAGCGGTTGGGTTTTGTATACTTCAAAAAATAAAAGGAATAACATACTTATGAGTTTAAAAATACATTGTTGATTCTTTTTACTTAAAAAAAATTAAATGGTACATGTAATAAATAAAAAATGATATAATTAATAATGGTTTTATTATTAGTTTTAAAGTTTTTGTATGCATAATACTAATTTTGTGTAAGATATTTTTATAACTTTTTAATTTAGTACTTCATAATTTAGTAATAATTTTTTTAAATCTTTATTATGATGTAATTATTTTAATACTAATTTTTGCCTTAAGCTTCTTTTAGTTTATTAAGTGTCTCTAGAACAATTTTTATTTAAATAATCCTTTTTTTATTGGTTTATTAGTTGAATTCAGCTAATTTTTATTTATTTTTGTTTCAGGTAAGTTTCAATGTTCAAAGAATTTATGTTGGATATGAATAAATTTCTAAGCACGATTTTAGGTGAGTAGAATGATTTAAGTTTATTATTATTTCGTTATATCACGTTTTTTCTGTAGGAGAAATAATGACATAAAAATCATTAAAATTAAGTAATAAAATTGTATTATTATAATACCTGCTTAATTATTTTTTATCGATAATCATACAACGTTTTAACAAATATATTTAGCTATCTTAATAAATTTTAAAATTCAAACGCTATTATCTATAGAAGTATAGGTACTTGGAAAGAAAGGGCTGTGGTTATGTATTCAGTTCCAAACTTGGTTTGTTTGAGAGCTGCATTGGAAAGCTTCGCCATTTCGCCTTGTATAACTGAGTAGCTACTTAAATATAGAAGTGCCCTCCAAGTGTTGAGAACAAGTGGCAAAGTTTTTGGCTTGTAGCTGAGGTGGACGTGCCGTGTCAATTTTGAATAATTTATTTATTTATTTTTAACTTGATTCTTTGGCAGTTTGATTTTCTTTTTTATAAATAATTTACCTCTTAAAGAATTAATACATTAAAAGTTATTTTACTCACTTAAAGTCCCTGCGTCATATCTTGACTTCCTTTATATATCATTGATTTTTAAAAGAACTTTAATGCATTAAACGTTAAAATTTCCTAAAGTGATTCCCTCTCACCATTATATTTAATTCGGTCCTGGAATATCGCATTAGAAAGGTGATAAGTACCAAAACATATAAATGAATGATTGCGTCGAAATTTAACTTAATTGGTTTTGGAATTACTGCATTTGACGAAACCTCAAAAATCTATTTTATTATATCAGGCAATGTTGTAAGCTGAATTCATTCATTGTTAATGAATAACTAGGAAAAGGGTAGGATGTAGGAACCGCTAAATGACAACACTAACCATTTATTTTTAGACTTTAGATGTTATTATTTATTAATTATTTATAGTTGTATTTGCTTATATTGTATGTTATCATACTTAAATTTATATACGAATGAATTATATTTAGATTTTAGATAGGTAATTAATTAAATTATAGATAGATTCAATAGAATAATATTTGGTTTATGGATTTTTATGTATATAATATTTATATTTATATACTTACGAATTCCTTATACTAAGTTTATAATTAATGGTTATTCTTTAAATTATTTGTTATAATAATATATGTTACCTATGATTTTAAATAGCAATGTGGAGAAGATGTTGCCATAACCTCTTATTGTAGTTTATTATCACTTTAATATTACTGTTGGTAGTCATAACTATTTATCTAGATAAGCCAGCACTATTTGTATGGGGTATTCCCCGAAAATAAATAATGTATATTCATTCATTCATTCAATCATGTAATGGTCCCTTCGGAAGTTTAACTGGAATGGTTAAATCTATTGATGAACAAGGCTTTAAGGTGTCTTAAAATAACTTATTTGAGTGCATATTTAGACTATAGGGCTACTGAATTTTCATTTTAGGAATTTTCATTTAGAATAAACCGCTTAATATATATTTGAGGCCCGGGCTAACGGTCAAGAAACCAAGCCCTAATAATGTTTGTTATACTTTGTACTCATGTATAAATATTAAATAAAAACATTATATATAAAAAAAAAAAAAAATATATATATTTGAGGCGTTTGGTTTCAAAACCGGCTTCATCCATTTACAAAAAAAAAAGACTGGTCAAAAAAGGATCGATTGAAACCGCTTTTGATAAGATATAGAATCTTTTAGTATTGATTTTCGAAGGATCTAGACTTTTTGAAACAAACGCGTCTATCACATTTTTTTAACGTGAAAAACTTGACGAAAAAAATTGTTTGGAAAATGGATGTAACCGGTTTTTAAACCAATATAAGGTAATAGTTTTTAAGAGAAAAAAAGGTCTTAATAAAAGTCCGGAGGGTGGATTAAGACGTAAAAGGGTGGATTAAGTTGAGGAGGATCTGACGGTTTGTAATTGTAATTTGAAAAATACAGGTTAATCGGAATTGATATATTTAATTTTTAAATGTTTTTTAGTATTTTGGAAATGGATTCATTGTTTTGTTTTTTTTATTCATAATTAAAATAATGACTTAGTGAACCCGAAAGTTCGATGCTGACACACTAAAAATCTGTCAACCCTTCTTCCCTCTTGCAAATGCCAACATATCAAGATTAGCCCTTACCAGAATACATCCACCTTCATCTCGTACTTCCTCTGGATGATTTTCCAGTGGAAAAATACCTTATTAATTTTTTTGGCATCTGGTCGCTACGATGATTCGCTCTTCAATTTTAACCGGCTCACTATTTTTATGTTAACCGGACATAGTTCTGCAATTTGGCATTGTGTTACCCACTAAACTAACCATCTTTTTATGTATTCATATTTTCATTTACAAACATTATAATTATTTAGCTGATGATTTTGAATTTTATCAATATGTTTTATCGATTCCAATCCCTTCCTCTTGGCTTGGTTGAGAAAACTCGTCATTTTGGAATGTGAGCGGGGAAACCTTGTCAACAGCTGGCGCCTTGGGGCCCATTTGGTTTCATTAAGCGACAATTGAACGGTTTTCTGTGAGGGGGGGGGATGGGGAGACTTATTTGCTGGTACTAGTACCCATTAATTTTAATTCTACATTCGCTCCTGTGGGCATGGGTGGATTGGATTGATAGCAGAATCCGGTTATCTAGGGTATTATTCGGGAAGAACGGTTAATGAGTTGTCAGAAACCTGATTGGAATATGAAAGATTTATTAAATTTATTAATAAAAGAACTTATGACAGTATTACATTTTCAATTATCAATGTAGTCTGCAATGAGCAAATTTTGTTTACAGCTTCATGTGCGTTCCATGCATAAAAGTAGAGTTTAACAAACATACTTTAAGTAATTAAAGATATCTAAGTCTCTTATTATTTCAAAACTCACCTAATTATACAGATACAAGCCAAATTTTTGCCTAATCAGGCATCTTTAGGGCTACAAACGTTCTACAAGCAAGACAGGAACAGACTGTAGAACGTTTGTAGCCCTGAAGATGCCTGATTAGGCGAAAATTTGGCTTGTATCTTCAGGATTAGGTGAGTTTTGGAAATAATACGAGACTTTGAGGCCTAACCTTCTATATCTATAATGCTAATTGTCTTTTCCTATACACTTGTTTATGTAAGTAATTAATTAAAAACAAATTTCTGTGTATACCAATTTTTTTTATTCTAAAATACCAAATAAATTATTACTTTCAGTATATGCCTCATCCCGTGAAATAATAAATATATTTAAAGCTAAAACTTAAGAAAACCCATTAATAAGAATTAGAGACCTAGATAACCGTACATTCAAAGTATAACGTGTTTTATTTATATAAACTATAAATTACAACCAAGAAAGTCTAGGTATACGTAAAATTTGTTAATTACACAAGGTACATTGTTAATAACAGCTATGTGTAAGTGACAGTTAATAGAATTGTTTTGTTAACCCATCTTAGTTATCAGTAAATAAACTAGTCAAACAAGTCTTATAGATTCAAATCACCATAAATAAACTCTACAATAGCTGTTGAGCTATTGTAAAAAATAGGTAAAGCCTTATCCTATTTATTCCCTGAAATACGTTTACGCGTCGTTAATATTTTTATTACTAGATTATAATGGTATTTTTGTTTTAAGTTGTGTACTGGGTTCTGAGTACTTTTAAATATGTCAGAGATAGTTTAAATTTTATTGATGTGTGCTTTATGTGAACTTGAAAATATCAAATATGTACATACATTTCAGAACTCTGAAATTTAAAAAATTCACTCTAAATTAAGTACTGGTTTTTCAAAAATTTAACGAAGAATAGATTGATAACAATCATGAAAATTTTCCGTATTCATCTAATAAAAATGGGGTTGATTTATTTTTTCACTTTTTACCACTTTATGTCGTATAGGCTCTTTTCGAAAAATGGGCCGTCCGAAGGACGGTAATTTTAAATATTATTAATTATAAATTTTTGACATCTATTAACAAATAAATAGAAATAAACAATAACAATTTATAATACTTTTACCCCCGGTTAATTATATTTTCATCGGAATTCTTTTGTATTTATTTTCAAGTAAAATGTATAACTCATACTTTCAACGTTCAACTGACGTCAAATGACCTTCAGTTTTATTGTGTTTCCGTTGCGTAACAGTTAATATGAAAGTGCATTTTTAAGATCAGCCTTGAATCAAGGATACTATGGAAATCCATAACATAGCATTTTTTTTTTTAGTTTGTTTATAATCTTGTATATATAAATAAAGTATTTATATACATAAGTTTGACCGCATGGCCAAAATAGTAGTTATAACAAGTGATATGCCTCGTAAAATATATCAATATAATTCAACCTTAAAGAATGTTAATTCACTGTAATTATTTATTTATTGGTACGCATTATTTGCTAAAAAAAAAAATAGAATAGAAATACTGAAAAAGTCATTAGAGAAACCAGTCTTGCCATAAATTCAAAGTTTTAGAAAAGAGAAAAAAAGTTTCTATTTTTCCTCTTTTAAAAATATTTAAATTATTTTCATTTAAATATATTCCATTTGGAAATAAACAAAAAATTTCGGCTTATCGGTTCTCTTCTGCAACTGATTCAGTTGTAGTACGAGAATTTATTTTTTCATTTGTTTCAATATTCAGCTCTTTTAATGTTTAACACTCTAAGCTTTAATTTTGAATTTTTTTTACCGTAAAATGTAATGAATAATAATTTACGCGAAAAGGCTCATTCCCGTATAAAACAATATTGCTTTACTTTCTTTTTTTTTCACTTAAATGTTAAAAAAAATCCTCAGCATATAGTTATAAGCCCCAATATTCTCGGGTTAATTCTTCTTTTAAGGTCTTTTTTACTTTAGCCACACCAGTTCCTTATTTCTAAAAGAGTGATTTATCTTAATATTAAATTAGAACAGGTGATAAGAGTAATGTATTTAAAAAGATTAAAATGTAAACAAAAATGATAGTTAATATACTCCATCTGCAACTTCTCAAACTACATTTAAATGCTGGAGATCTTTGGTGAAAAGCAAGCTTCATAAAGTATCATCATGCAATATTCCCAACCTTTGAAATGTCTTACCTAAATGCCTCTTCTTCCCATTCAAGAACACGACTCAGTTGTACCAGATTCATTATTATCAGAAACAACCTCAACGTTTCCTACAACCTAGGATGTAGGAAGGATGGTAACCTCCTTCATATATATTTTTTTATCTTAAAATACACATATGTAATTAAATAACGTTATGATGTGTCACTTATAAGACATTCAGTTCTTGAGACTATATTGTTCAACAGGATATCAAAAAGGGGACCAAATTAGTCTCAACAATACATTTTTTTATTTATAAGACGTTTCGGGTCTTTTGAGCCATCTTCAGTTCAGCAAAACAGGCAGACAAATCATTTGAAGTCACACAGGGCAGATACAACTCTCAACCAATGTTCCCTAACCCCAAGACACCCAAAACACTCAGGGTGAGCAAAGTCCAATTGTGTGACTTCAAATGATTTGTCTGCCTGTTTTGCTGAACTGAAGATGGCACAAAAGAGCCGAAACGTCTTATAAATAAAAAAATGTATTGTTGAGACTAATTTGGTCCCCTTCTTAATATCCTGTTATGATGTGTGTTATTAAATAACGTTAAATAAATCACTAATGATATCAAAAAGTAACTAGTCTGGGTAAAGTAAAAAAGACGCGTTTTTTCAATTAATTTGAAAATATTTAAATGGTGTTCAATCAATGGCCGAGATTAAGTTAGATATAGACTATAATATTAGGACCTATTGTTTTCTGAAGAGGTGGACGGAGAATGGAAGGATCTAAAAAAAGTTCGGTCATGAAAAAAAAATATATAAAACATTATTATTTTGACTTGGAGGAAAGCCTAGAAGGTTAAGTTACAAAAAAAAAAAAAATAAAAAATAATAATAATAAATAAGTATACTTAAATGGAAATGCCATGAATTTAAATGGGTTAATAAAAATATTTGAATGAACTTTACTATTTCGGGGTTTAGTTTAATATAACAGCTTAAAAATCGTTTTTTCTTTTTTTTTTATTATTTCATCGTCGTTTTAGTAATTATTTTGACTTGGGAACCAAAGTGGTAATATAAAAAAAAAACTCCGTCTTGTTTATCTTATTCCTGTCTGTTATTTTTATTATGTTACTCGCCAGTTGACCATTGGAATGATAAAAAAATATCGAGAAAATACTGATGGAGTTTGGCATATAAAGGTGGAAGTCTTTTTTTTTTTTTTTCTTATAATCCTAATAAGAAAAAAAAAAGAGATGGGATGGCATAAAGGAGAAGAAACGCCTGGGAACAGGTTGTGAGTTCTAAAATCCCCGGATTATCTTGAAGTAATATCCCGAATATTAATGAATAGCCGTTGATCCATCGTTAGGGGGAACCCAGAACCCATTATTGAGAAATGAAATACCTTGGTTTGTAATTCTAAACCTTAACCCCATCCCCTTCTCGGAATTAATGGATTTCTGCTTGGCTACAACTAACTTAACCGCCGTACGGAATAGGCTATTTGGGTCTTCATAAGCTTATAGTAAACGTTTTCCTTTTCGTTTAGTCAAAATTATTCTGATAAGCTCTTATAGTTATGTATAAATAATATACCATATATGTAATGATATTATGCATTAGAATTAACATGTATTATGTATTACTTCCGGTAAGAGGCCGGTTGTGGAGGGCTTCTTTTCGATATTTTTACTGCAGGTGGATTGAACCTTTGGGGCAGAGTCCTTACTTAGAAAAACTAGAGATTGAGAGTGATCGCAATCAAAGCATGGTATCCCTGAGGTAAACAACACATATTTGTATGAGCTCGAAAGAGTGAGTATTCTAGAATTTTAAGCTATTGTTTCTTTTTCTTATAAAAACAGCTTCTTGAACGTTTTTACTTTGTCACTGACGTTTATATGTAATTGGTAGTATCTATGACGGTATTTAAATCCGTAGGGGTCACCTGTGGTGTAGTGGTTAGCATGGCAACCTAAAGGTCGCGGGTTCGCGTCCCATGGTGGTCCTAGGATTTTTTAATGGGGTCGAAAAATCCTTGGCTATGCCGTCCCTGGGATAGGACGTAAAATGGAGGTCCAGAGCCTGTATGATGTCAGGTACTCGTTAAAGATCCCTATCCTTATTATACCTAGATAGGAAAAATTTAGGACTCCCACTGTAGCATCGCCCGATTAGCCTTAGTAACATTAAGGGACGTTCAACAAACAAACAAATCCGTAGTGCTACACCTCCAGGGCACAAATATATTCTAACATTATTTCATTTTTGTGTGAATGTAATTAGTGGGCATTGCTACTATTGCCCTGCACTGTGACAGATTTTAACATTATTCAATAAAGATTTTTTCATTATAAAAACAAAAATTCTTTTTTTCTGTTTGTTTTAACGTCAATTTATGCCACTAAGGCTAATCGGACAATGCTACTATAGTGGGAGTTCTAAATTTTGCCTAGCCATGTATAATTAGGATAGGGATCTTTAACGAGCACCTTATATCTTGCCAATAACTCAGCATTTACCTGAGAATAAGAGTTTTTGGAGAATAGAAGAATAACAAATAAGAGTTTTTGTTGTTTTTTCTGACATAGTGAATTTTCTTCTAATAAAAATTGAAGCGTGGAAATGCATAAGGGTATAAGTACCTTAGGAAATTTTTACAGAAATGATGTGACTTATACCCTCTTGGGTGAAATGCGTTCAGTGTTTTTACTCCCATGCAATCTTTCATATGTTCAATGAACTCTTTTCTAACAACAAAGCATTACCTTTACCCATTTCTGAAGAATGGCTTTGGCAAATACAACAATTTGGCAAAAAAAAACCTTTTTTTTTTTTTTTGGGACTAAGAACCTTATGAGTTTCCACGCTTCAATTATTTTATACACACATTAGCGTCACAATATAAGTAATTGATACTTATTGCGCTAAGTGCTCAGCCATTACGTACTCATAGGTATTACTTCCTGATGAAGGTAAAAAGGGATTGCGTGGCAGATGACTACGAACCGTGTAGGGGAGAGGCTGTTTGCTAATTACGCAGCAAACTGCACAGATTACACTTTTGGAGGGGGACTTTAGAAGCATCTCGTGTCATTAGGAAAGAATGTCATCATCCTCCCACATCTGCGGAACACACAAACACAAAACGATCCTCAATGTCTTGTTTGTTTTACATCCTCCTGGTATATTTGTCAACCTCCGTGTGTACACACATCCCCCCTCCCCTCGCTTTAATATGTCCGCTAATGAATCGACTCCGTCCTCCATTAATAAGAACAGACAGAGAGAGATAGAGAGAAGACCTGACCCTTCAGTAGTAGAGGTAGAGGGAGGGGGCGCACTAAATAGTTAAATTTCATGGCCGGTTGAAGTGGGTTTGTTGTTAGGGACCGCTCCTGAATTTTCGGGCCATTTAAATTCTAAATACCTTATCTGCCCCCCCCTTTAGCTCCTATCCCCCCCCCCCAACACTAACCCCTGGGATACCATCCTCTCTCCATTTCCACGGTTCGAATTAACATGAATATTTCGTTCTGCTTAATTATCATTATTAATGTATCGTGTCCCTTATACTCATGCGTAATTCAGCCCTAAATGAATGGGAATTGCAACGCCCCGCTTCGCAACAATAACCTACAATTAGTGTTGTACTTTTTATTAGAGAAAGGTATTACTAACGACGGTCTCAGTGCGCTATTGTGTTTTAGAACCAAGGGATACGAACCATAGAAAAGCGAATTACATTCTACGCCGTGTCATGCTCAAAGCTGCATACATCTCTTTGTCTGTTATAAAAGGTTCTATATGCATAGTGGTATTTTTTTAATATAAAAAATTAAATAATTCTTTTATAAATCTAAAGATGTACAGAAAACGAACCCTGGCATCAGTTAAACATATGTTGTATGTGATACAAAGACTCTAGAAGTCTTTGTATCTACCTTGACTCAGAAGCCCTGATGAAGATCCACAAGTTGGATCGAAACGTTGGCTTTCGAAAATAAAAAAAAATTTTCAAACTGAAAATCCTGATTATCATTTAGCCTATCGTAAAGATTAACAGTTGACTATCTTTCTGCTTATCAAATAATGAAAAGTTTTCACTAATTTTGAGCTTGCTATACGTTTCTGTTCTTTCTTTTTTTTTTTTTTTCCTAGAGGACCTTGTGGGTTACTTTATACGATTTGTTCTGCTAGATTCCTTTGATTTTCCTCTACAGTTCAGTATTTCTGGTCAAAGACTATTACCATATAAATTGCCTTTGGTATACATTCCTTTTGCCCCCATTCCGGTCTAAGGTCGCCGAGTTGGTATCTGATGTTTTATATACGTTTATTTGTTAAACATTTCCTTAAATAAAACTTTTATTTATTTATTTTTTTGTCTTAGCCGTGTTGTATATTGAAGTTTGTTGCGAAACTCGACACTATCTTTAACCCACTTTTCTCCCTCGTGCAAGCCGAACTTACCTTTTGTCTAGAACTTGTTCAAGTTTCCCTTCTACGTTTCAAGAGAAGGAGACTACTTCTTAGTTCGCAGATTTTATTAAGAACTACATGAAGTGAGGTCCCAAGTTATTTATATATTGTTTCAACTGACATTAATTTAAACAAATGATTATTTAATTCATCCATCCTTACTTAAGGAGAAGCATTGTACAATGCATAGTGTCGAGTATGTTTCTCATAGCTCTGTCAATATTGCTCGAGTAGCAAGTCAAGGACTGTTCAGTTTATATGCTCGTATTACTAACTATATTGACGTAGTACGTTCTAGTCCAAGACGGGGCATAATATGTCTACTGCAACATTATATTAAACTATCATTATAAATACTGAAGAAAATATTTAATACTAAAACCAAACGATAAAAAAACAACAATACGTTAAATAATAAAAACAAAATAAATAAAAACGATTACGAGAATTATTAGGCGTTGTTCTTGTTTTTTTTGCACAGTTTTTTTATTATTTTTTTAATAATGAATAATTACTAGAAAGTCAATCTTTACAACGCGATCGTTGTCTTAAAAATCTGGTGCGTGCGCGCAACACACAACTTTTACTTACCAACTTATTTAGATAAGAAATTTACGTGTTTTGTTAAATATAATTTCCCAAAGTCACACATTTTTCTACATCCATATCTTATTTTTGTTAATCGTTAAAGCCGTTTTTGAGTAAATAAAAAAACCCCTGAAAATGATACAAAAATTATTAAGTAAAGTCCCCCCTCCGGTTAATCAATTTTAATGAAATTTAACAGTCATATCTCGGGCATATACATACATCAAATACCCAGTTTGATTAAAATCGTTAAAGCCGATCTAGAGTAAATAAAAAAAAAACACGTGAAAATGTTACAAAATTTATTAAGTAAAGTCCCCCCTCCGGTTGTTCAATTTTGATGAAATTTTTACAGTCATATCTCGGGCATATAAATAGATGAAATACTCAGTTTAATCAAAATCGTTAGAGCCGTTTTTGAGAAAATCGAAAAAAACCTAAAAAGTTATTAAGTAAAGTACCCCCTCCCTTTAAGTAATTTCAATGAAATTTATGCTGTCACATCGCGGGCATATACCTACACTAAATACCCAATTTCAGGATCGCACGGTTTATAGTTTTTGAGCTAGTCTGTTCACACACACACACACACACACAGACACACAGACACACACACAGACCATTTCGCGGGACTTGGTCATTTCGACTCAGGGGACCCCAAAACGTGTTTTTCCGTTGAAAACCGGAAGTCGAATTTTTTCACGATCGCAATACTTCCCCTTACTATATATTTCATATATAGGTAAGTGAAAGTAATAATGGAAGTTAATTGTAGAAATGAGAGATAGTCAACTGTTATTCTTTACTACAGGTTGAATGATTGTCAGGGTTTTAAGTTAAAACTTTTTTATATTGAAAAGCCAACCTTTCGGGCTAAAAGAAAATAAATATATGAGTAGTATCTATGCTAGAAGATGACAATAAAATACATTACCGAACTGATAATTACATATAGAATATGGTAAGAATTATACATGGATAGATTAAATAAGCAGCTGGTTAGCAAGATAAAATAAAGTCAGATATTTAACTTCTTAGTCCAGAGTGATACAAAGACTGAGGGTAAAATAAGGTGAGAGGTAGTGGTAGGGGGTTAGTTTGCCGCCTTCAAAGGTTTATTATGCGGAAACCCAACGCTTTTGAAGTGACAGGCTACAAGAAACTAAGTGAAAATAAAGTATTAAAAACTAACAAAATAGATAGTAGTGTATATAAATTCTTATGTCTGGACTCAATAATAAAACTAAAGGGATATATTTATTTTACCCTCAGTCTTTGTATTACACTGGACTCAGAAGGTAAATATCTGACTTTATTTTATCTTGCTAACCAGCTACATATTTAAAAAATTCATGTATAATGCTTATCATATTTTATATAATTATCAGTTTTGTAATGTATTCATTTAATTGTCATTTTCTAGCATCTATACAACTCCTATATTTCCATTAATTATAACTCCATTCCTGGTGGTATTCCAAATATGGAATGGCCCTACACTTACTTAATTTTGAATATGTATGAAAAAAGATGTATTTTAAATATTATTTCACTTTGCCTACCTACATTTGACCAGTATTACGTGTCAGTGGCCAATAGAGAATGCGTAATAAGTATAAAAATATTCAAAAATAATATAAAGTTACACTGATGGCTACTTCGCGGTGTTGAAAGCTCTTTTTCAATCCCCCCCTCTCCCCCAGACATTTATAATCCTCCTAATAGAGAGCCGGGAGGTGGTGATGTAATGTTCGCTCCAGAATGGGCCTTCTTGATTACCTCCCATAATTATCCTCTGCCGTGCCCGAAAAGGAAGCTCTCATTTTCCGCCAACTAGCCCCCCCCCCTTTAAGATCGATCCTAAGGAAATTCGGCTGGTAGGGGGGGGGGGGGCAACTCTCATAAATTTGGCCGCGAGATGGTAGACGGGGTATTAGTCCCCATCGATTATCCGTCTAGCCTCGTATACAAAGTCGGATTGTTTATTGCCGCTTCTAAAACGGCAGGGAGGAGAGTAAATAAGAAATATCGCTCCTGGGAGTGGCTTTATTCGGAAAAGCCACCCCCTAGACGGAGCAGACAATGCTGTGTGTGTGTGTGTGTGTGTGTGTGCGCGCGCGTTTGCTCGCTCGCAATGAGCAAACCCTCTGAGCCTTCTTTACGCTTTTCTTATAAATCACGGTTCCTTGAATAAACAATTAGCAGACTTCGTCGTAGCGAAGGGGGGCGAGAAGGGGGGGTGCTAAGAGAACCCCCTATCCACCCCCCTCATACCCCCCCCCCCCCTTTGCCAGAAGGATCCTTTAATCCCAGTACAATTGGCCTTGATCTTTCAATCTGTCCTCAGCAGGCCTCTTCCCTAACAATGGATGGAAAAAATAAGTTATGCCGACTCCCTTTTAAGCTTAATTTCGTCTTTGACAGTTATCGGATATCTGTATATACGGAAGTTGGATATCTGAGAGAAGGTATGAAATAAAATTTTAAAAATTGCAATTGCAGGGTAACCGGACAGTTATTGACAACACCCTTAAGACTAAATTTCTGTGATGAAATTAAAAAAAAAAAACTTTTTATGAAGGGATCAAATTGAAACTTCCTATAGTTCCTCTTTATCTAACCTTATAAAGACTCAAGAGGTTTTTTTGGTTCAAAAGTTCAACATTACCGAATGGCAATATTTATTGTAAAAAGTGCGAAAACTAGTTATTGACACTCAGTGGATTTAATTGTAGAATCTTCCCTATGGTTAGTTTGCTAAACACTTAATTGATGGGTTCGGGGCAAAATAGTGCCAAGCAACATTTTTAAAAAAAATAAACTGTAGCTGCAGTCTTCTGTATACATTATTATGCTATTGACATTATTATGCTATTGACATTATTATGCTAGTGACATTATTATGAATTATTTTATTTTATTATCGCGATAAACTATTGACATAAATATAACTGGGAATAACTTTTTTATAATTAACTTTAACATTCATAATCTCTTTAGATCGATAAAAATATTAAAATAAATATCCTTCGGTTAAGCTTAATATACATGTTTAATACATATAAATAAAATATGTTAACAAACACCAATATATTTATTTATCGCAATAGATGCAGTAAAAATATAACTGCTGCGTACAGAATATACCTTCCACAAACATGGGAAGGACTTATATACTTCAATAAATTCTTAAATAAATTGTTTTCATTCACCATTTTGATGAAGGCAACAAGTGATAGCGGTCGAAGTAAGAGGTGTTTACGGGTTTCATTCAATGCGCATGCCTGAAATTGGAACTATGGCATGAGCATCGTTTACACGCTCAAGCCAATGCACCAACCTGAAACCAATTTTCTGTCCGGACAGATTTAGCACAAGCCAAATTTTTTGGCTTGCACAAACTTCAAACCAGCGTTCACACGCACCATTTTATTTACACAAACTGGCTTGCGCAAGTCAGTTTGAGCAAATGGTTTGAGCGTGTAAACGCACCTTAAAGGTATTCATTCAATAAGTTTCAAACTCTCTCTCACTCTCTCTCTCTCTCTCTCTCTCTCTCTCTCTCTCTCTCTCTCTCTCTCTCTCTCTCTCTCTCTCTCTCTCTCTCTCTCTCTCTCTCTCCTTAAATTAAATTAAATATCCTTATTGAATTTATGAAAATAATACATATAATGGGTGTCCCAGACCTAGTGTAAAAAAAAAAAAAAAAAATACTGCATGTTAATCGGGGTAGAATGGCGCAGAAACGAGTTTCCTATCTCAATCTGTTGAGGCGATAGAATTTTTTTTCTTTTTATTTTTAAAATCTTACTTTTTTCTGAAAAATTACAGTTTTGTCTACTTTGGTTTAACGTAGAAACAAAAACGATGATATTCTCTTAATCAGCATTAAATTTTCTAAAAGAGGACATAGGTCTGGTTATTTTAAATTCACTTTCAGTGGGACTTTTAACGCGCTAAACACAAAACATTTATTAAAACTTAAATTTTTATTAGTTTTTGAAAATTCCTCACTCCCCACTAGAAGCGGAATTTAGGTAGCTTTCTAGTGGTGTGACCCATAATACAATTGCACTTCACCTTTTGAGTCTAAAAGAAGTTTTTCTGATGAAAAACACGCTAGAGAATGTCACTGCTGGTGCAATGAGGAAGCGCGCTAGAGCCTGCATCCAAAGTAATGGATGCCGAACTTCCCATGAGTTAGAGTTAGTTTTACTTTTTTAAGACTAGGAATGTATGAATTATAAATAATATAAAAAGGGTAATAATAATCGAAAATTAAAAAAAAAATCCTACATAAAAAATGTTGAATATAAGCCTGCATCCAAAGTAATGGAGGAAATTTTGAACACGTGCTGCAATAATCCATTTTAATATAGTTCTACAATAATAATATTATGTTTTATCTTCAACATTTTTATGTAGGATTTTTCAAATTTTAATAGAAGAGAAGAAAAAGGTTTAATTTATTTTAAAGAAAGTATTTTTAAATTTAAACTAAAGAGTTTTTTTTTTTTAATTTTTAATTATGGTTGATTATTATATATTTTAATATTAGTATAAAAGCATATAATAAGAAATAACTGACTAATTCACTTTCTCCCTGATGAAAAACCGTACCGTCTCTAAGTGCGATTCCTCGTATTTCTACATAAATGAAATAAGATTCCACTTAAAAAATCAAAATTAAGAAGTCCCATCACTTCGTTATTAATAAGTGATGATTAATTAGCAATATACCTATCTTCCATTTTTTCAACAACTATTTATTTTCTACATCACAACATTGTTAACATTTCGGGGCTGTGTCCCCATACTCAAAACCTGTACCTACATGATTTTTACATACGTTACTAATTTCATTTGCTGAATATAATCATTATTTAAAAGTATTTGAACATTGATATGCTAGCAATTTTAAGATAGTTTGATCGAAACTTGGTACCTTTTTTGTTTTATTAATTTAAAGGTGAAATAAAAATTCAATGTATATATGACGCGTTTGGTTTCAAAACCGGCTATATCCATTTTCGACATTTTTTCAGGACTGATCAAAAAAAGATCATTTTAAAAATTTAATCACTTTAACAATTTCTTTTTTGTCCTTTTTCGTCATTTTGCTAACAATTACCTTCAAACAAAAATTTTTAACAACTTTTTATCACATTTTCTTTTTTAAATTCTCATTCAACATTAAAAATATGTTGGATGTGCCTGAATTTTATAAGAAAATATCAATTTTTGGTTAAATTATGAATTGACATTTTTTAAAAACAAATCTCTTTATTTAATATGAACAATATATACATGGTTTTTATTTTTTAAATATACAAATCATCATTTAAATTTTGATGTTGACCCACATCCATATTGGTATCATGCATATTTACTTGGATAGGTGACATTGTACTGTCTATTACAAGTTTTTAGAATTCTAGGGTACCTATTGATCTCCACTCTTCTCCATCATGTTTTTCTTAATAGAGTATCAGCATCATCCAACTATTTGGAAACATGGGATTTTGAAAAATTGATGGTTTTCTGAAAAGTGAAGCTTGGATGGAACCGCTGTTGATAAGAAATGGTATCTTATTGTATTGATTTTCGAAGGATCTAGACGTCTTTTAAAAAAAACGCGTCTAATACATTACTTCTAACATTAAAAACTTGAAAAAAAAAAAAAGAAAAAAAATATTTATGGAAAAAATGGATGTAACCGGTTTTGAAACCAAACGCCTCATATAATACTTATAATAATAACTATAATTTTTAAAAAGAAGTAAAAATGACTTAGATTACTCAGGGATATTTTGGGTCTCGAGAGATTTTCGTTGCCGAGTTATCCAGCTATACAATAACGCTCTCTTTATTCCGTGAGATAGGCTATGGAAGCTGGATGAATAATTTCTTCCAGATACGTTGTGAAGTCCATTGATCGTGCGGACGTATGCTGAATATTCATGGAGGCCTTTTACCTTGTACCAGCCCAACAGAAATATTTTTAATGCCGGAGGCTTCAGAGTGATGGGTGCGGTGTGAGGATACGATTTGAACCCGAACAGGGAGCGTATGTTTTGTTATAAATTTGTATTTACTTTGTTTATGAAATCATCTTACTTAAAGGAACTTGTATTTCAAATTAGGAGGGGACTTACCTTTGGTTGAACTACATGCAAACGCTTTCATGCTCTCCATGAAATCACCGCCAACTCGTACAAGTTAGATGTCCAAAAACATTCCTGCATCTTAAAATTCAGATGATTTTAGATGGGTCCTAATGATGTCTAATTTTTGGAATCTTATTTATATAAAAATGCAAGGATCATATATTTGTTATCTAAAAAAAAAGTACATAAGTATCCTATTGATTTACTTGAAACTTTTTATACAACATTGCTGTTTATCCAAATAGCAGCCATCATCATCATGGTAAAAATACTATAAAGAGTTAGTATTTTCGTTTAAAATGATAGTTTTCTTTCATCGCTATAAAATAAAAAAAGTAAAAATACGGAAATGGAAGAATTATTAAGAGAATTACGGGTTTTTTATCAAACGTTTTTCCCCCATTTCTCGTGATACTTTTACATAACGTTCCTTCCTGTTAAGCAGAGGAATATAACCATATTTATTCGTAAAAAAATCATTAAACACTTTATAATCCTTCCCTATTCCAAAGGCCATTACATGTAATAATGTTTTTTTGGTTATATACAAATATGTACTCACCGGAGTCTATATTTATTTAATTTCTCTAACTTACTATTATATATATGTATATATATAGCTACATTAAAAAAATAAATTAATATACGAGTTTGAGTATAGGCTTCCGTGGAGCAATCAATCACTATGCCTGAAGGGGTTATAATATCCGGCCTCTTCAACCCCCACCGAATCGAATTAAAAACCCTAAATATGTTTATAAAAAAATATTAAAAACTTATGATAAATAGATTATTTATATTTTAATAAAATGAAAAAAACAAAACAAGATGATTTATATTTTAATAAAATAGCAAAAAATGAATATATCAACACAGAAGTCAAAGTTAAACCCTTTCAATTTTTGATTAATTTTTTTTTTTACTATTTTTCGATGAAATTTCACTTTCTTTTTTAATTTCTTTTAATAAATATAAGTACACTGTATCTTAATTAAACCCTATTGACTGAGATACCATTTTAAGATTACTTTAATCTTATTTCAAGGTAATCTGAAAGTTAAAAGAAACTTATTTTTCATAAACAAAACAAGTTTATCTTGTACATAACTCAAAAAATATCCAACATGAACTTGTTTTTATTTGATAAGGCTTCTGAATTCATAAGGAAATAATAAAAAATCGAATTAAATTCGTACAATTTCTAGCAAAGTTACAGCCAACTGAATTGTCAACGTAATAATATAATATTCTGAGCAATGTTACATATAAGCTAATAAATAAGTATATAATTATATAATAGGTATAATTATATAATAATATATAATTATACTAACATATATATAATAAGTATAATATATAATATAATAATATATAATAAGTATAAATAAGTATAATAATTATACATAATATATATAAGACAAGGGGTTGTCGATTGTTGAGAACTATCGATTGCCTATCATTATTTTTTTTTTTAAGTTTATGCATCTGGGTGACATTGTTTGCAATTAGTAGAAATTTACTCTTTAAGAAATCCTCTCATGTTATCAAATCAAAATAAAGTTTATGTAATATATGATAAATGTATGTAACTGAGTTGTTAATTGCAATATTGGTAGGAGTGTTTACAATTTTTGTTATGTTTAATTGGCATGATACCCCCTTCAAATTCCTCTGTTTCTTATAACTTTTTCTTCCTCAGTTGAGTTATTGTAACAAACTATGTCAATATTATATACTATTTTATCATTTTTTTAAAAATTTGTTCACGATCACAATACTTTCCCTTACTATATGTATATCATATATAATATATAGGTAAGTGAAAGTAAAAATGTTTAAAAAATGATTGATTTTTTTTTAATTATAAGATTACTATTTTAATTTAATTCCTGATTATAATGCTTAGTTGAATTGCTGAAGATGCAGTTTTGACTCTGTATAAAAAAGACCAACCACTCACTCCTCATCCTTGAAAGTGACGGAAGCAAGTTCACGGTTGATTTTCCTAGTTAGTTCCGCAGCTGCATAGAGCCTCCGAACGCCTACAGTGATACGTCTCAACACTTCATAATATTATTAATTTTATAAAAATTACTCAATTAGTTTATATTTGCATAATTTTTACCCTTCCATATTGCTATGAATTCTCTCAAAACTAGCAGCCCGATTTCAAGAATGCCTTTGCAACAGAAGAATCGTTCGCAAAAGTCGGTTTTAGACTTACAAAAATGCTCTAAAACATAGGAACGTAGAATTAAAATAAACTTTAATTTTCTACTTTTCAATTAAATTTACTAGTTAAATATCCTCAAAAGCAAAGATTTTTATAATGATCGTATAAATTTGATATCATGTATAATTTTTTTTTTTTCGCTTGCTTCAAAAATTATTGAATCTTATATATAAATTATCAATCAATATTTAATATAAAACGAAGAAAATAAACAAAATAAATCGCAATATTGTTGTACAATGGGACGGTCTGTTAATCTTTGGAGTCGACTTGAAAGAAGAGTTTTACCCTCGAACAACTATTAAGGTGCCTTTACACAGGGCGAACCTCACCATCGAATAGCTATTTACATTTAAACGTAGGCTTAGCTGATAAAAATAAATTCTTAAGCATTTATGATTTCTTAGTAACTGAGCAATTATTTTGTTAAAGCAATTGTTAAAGCAATGAAACAACTTCTTCGCTTGGTCATGTTCCGGAAAATCGATTCCTCAATATAATTAAGGAAGAAAAAATAAAAATCTGATTAGCCTTGATAACATAATACTTAATTTACAACATACCAAATTAGTAAAAAATTTAAACTACAACAATAATAATAATAATAAGTCTTTATTCATGAAATAGCACAATTACAAAATCAAAATAAGTTTAAGCTGAAGACAATCCTCGTGGTAATTACCGTCTGAGGGAGTCAAGCAATAGCTTTAATTAAAAAATACTCATAACAAAAAATAAATAATAATAAAATAAAATATCTTTCTCTCTTTTTTACAGATTAATATTTTTCAATGATGTAATATCTAAATAACTATTTTACTACATCTTAAAAATAATATAATATAATATAATAAATAAATTAACTGTTTTCCATTAATAATTACATTTTTTTATTAATTCGTACCTGTAATACCAGGCCTCTCTACAATAGCCAACAAGACTACTCCAGTTTTTGCCGTTCAAATAAACTTCAAACTCTACCTCAATGAGTATAGTTTTGTTACATAGCGAACACCATTCATTTGAGGCAGAAAAGGAATGTTTGTTTAAATATAATAGTTCTCCCCTTAATTTGAATATCCAGCTGATCACTACTGAGTCGAGTTTAGCATCACTAAGCAAGGTCGGCAAAGGTTCTAGCTGTTTATACATAGTATGGTGTATGCTTTTTTGAGCTGCTAATCTATATTCCCTTATCAAACCTATTTTTATATTATCAACAATCTCCTCTACATTAAATTCAGAGTTCTCGAAAGTGTCTAATAAAATATTAAAACGATAACACAGAAGTTCACAATGTTTGAAAAAAAATATTTTTCTTTTTATTATTTCCTTGGCTAATATATTAGGATATCTGTTGTTAGGCATCGAAAGACATTTCTGAATATATTTCAAGTGCAATTTCACCGTATAAAGGAAGGTCGGAAGTAAATTTGTTTCTAAATATAAGAAGTAGTTAGGGGTAGGTATTACAAGGAAGTTTAAATACTTTTTTAAAGAAAAATTTTAATAGTAATTCAATCTGCTTATACCAGTGACCACCCCAACATTGCGCTCCATAGCAAACAACGGCTCTGCTCACTGCATTATAAACTTTTAATTTTACCTGAAAAGGAACGGACCTGTTTAGAATGGATTCCAGCAACCAAAACAAATGTATTTGGTAGACCGAGTGAGGGATGTATTTTTGGGATACACAAAAAGTTGCTGAAAGCCAACAATATAAACTTCAAATCGCTGCTTCATTAAACTACAACAATATTATAAAGGTATTAGGGTACTTAAGGTATATGTCCCAAAAGCCGGACAGACGTAGGGAAATTGGATCCCAAAGGAGCAGTTTGATACCTGAACTCCTGTTGGGGACGTAAAGGAACACAGGGGAACATTAACTGGAAATATGTGGATGCTAAGAGGGAGCCCTGACAGCTGATGTGGGTCGGCAGCTACAGTAGGTAAGGTCTACTTGTTACTGTTCCGAATAGCACGGTAAAGGAGAGGGGAAGCCAAGAGGTGGTGGGGCGACCGTACCTCCAATAGTATTATAATGGGGATCATAGGAGGAAACGTTGAGGAAGCGATATTGATGTGATGTCAAATGATACGATAAGCAATCCTATTTTCGAAAACTATTATTTGTATTAAAAATGAAAATAAAAACGTAGTAATAAACCTTGACATTCAGGAATTATCTCATTATCATGCACATGCTTCCTGATGGATTTCTTCGAGCCTAATGCCCTTTGTAGACCTTTAGTTTTTATCTTAGACCTTCTCGCATACATGTAATAATAATCTAAGGACCGCCCAGTTTCCGTCAGCAGTTCCTTGTCCTAGTGTCCAGGTCTTATTACAGTCGGTTGTTTTAGCACTGTACACCCTTGATTTAAGATTTCTACAGATTTTTTGGGATTTCAGTACCTTTAAGAGAGTGAGAAGAAAATCAAGCCCATGGACAAGCAAGACCCTAAGAGCCGTGATTCCACTCGATTTTAATTAGTTTTTCATTTTAATTGATATCATTTACTTTTTCTAATCTTCCGATTCAATTCCCGTTTAATAAGAGAGCTGCGATAACACATGCGGAATTAGCAATTTTTAGAATGCCTCCTACAACTTCTCCTACAACATCTAACAAAAACAAAGGTACTTTATAGGAAACAAACAAACAAAAAAGGCCCCCTCCCAAAAAAGCCCCTTCAGTACATTTTAATAATGATAAAGCTTACCTGATATTAAAGAACATAAGATTAAGAAATAACATTAAAAATGACGAATTTGATAAAAATCGTTAAAACCGTCTTTGAGATCGTCGAAAAAAAGGTAAAAATTGGAAAAACAATATAAAATAAAGTCCCCCCTGCGGTTGATAAATTTTGATGTAATGTTGGCTATCGCATCATTGGCATATGCATACATCAAATACCCAGTTTGATCAAAATCGTTAAAACCGTTTTTGAGTAAATAAAACAAAACACGTGAAAATGATACAAAATTTATTAAGTAAAGTCCTCCCTCCGGTTGATCAATTTTGATGAAATTTTTACAGTCATAACTCGGGCATATCAGTAGATCAAATACTGAGTTTAATCAAAATCGTTAGAGCCGTTTTTGAGAAAATCGAAAAAAACATAAAAGTTATTAAATAAAGTATTCCCTCCCTTTGAGCAACATTGATGAAATTTTTGCTGTCACATCGCGGGCATATACATACACTAAATACCCAATTTCAGGTTCGCACGGTTTATAGTTTTTGAGCTAGTCTGTTCACACACACACACACACACACACACACAGACCATTTCGCGGGACTTGGTTAATTGGACTCAGGGGACCCCAAAACGTGTATTTCCGTTGAAAACCGGAAGTCGAAATTTTTCACGATCGCAATACTTCCACTTACTATATATTTCATATATAGGTAAGTGAAAGTAAAAAATCTGTTGCGGTTCTTGCATCACACAAATTTCACTTATCACCCTCCTTTCTTTGACTATACATCATTAAATTATTGGGTACGATTGTTAACATTTATCGAATGAAAGGTTCATCCGAACTCTGCCCCACTTTGTTACCGTTTGCATTTATTTTCTGGTTCCTAACGATACCGACTTTTTAAATAAAATAGCAGCATGTCCCGTAGCTAGATTCTAAATTAAATTAGCGAACTTAACTAGAGTCCATTGTTACCTGGAGGCAGGTGGGCAAGGTGTAGCGGCAGTCCGGGCCTCTAGACAAAGCCCGCAATTGTTTTGGCGGTCTAATGCTTTCCATCCTTAGCACAATCGGAGTCGGTTAATACCCTCCCCGCATCCTTAATAATTGATTAAAACTAATTGTCCGTCCGGGTCGAAGACAATGGGTTTTATCGGAGCAATGGTGTCCGCCCCGGGGGTAAATAGTTAATACAAGATAGTGCTTTTAAATGTCGGGCCGTTTTGCCGCTGTTACTTAGAGAGAAAGGGCGCGGAAAACAAACTGCCCCCAGCTCTACATTAAATAGTTGATGCTACTACACGCCAGCTAGCCCCGACTCTCGCGTTCTCTCTGTATCCTTCTGAGTCGTTAATGATTCACGCGCCTCCTCGCTCCGTGTGCCTAAACCCTTTTCTCTCCTATTGGTGCTTCTTCCTTGCATGGATTCATTCATCCATACCTGATTCATATCTATGGCTGTTTAGGAGTACTCTACTGTTCAACATGAGACCAATCCAGTTAATAGAAATGAGGATCCCTAGATCATTTAGGCCCAGGAAACGAGTTTAATGCCCCTCTAAAAAATATGTAATGGGAAAGTGGGGCACAATGAAAAATTCGGTGCACTCGGCGAACCAAAAGGTCTAGTGCAACCAAATGAGACAGCAATCTCTAAGGGTGTCTTCAAACAAAGTCAGCTATTTGCCCCCATTCGACTTGTTGCGTGACAGATTCCACGTGCTGAAGTTCGGTTTTTTGTGGCAAAACTAAAAATTTTCGTCCCTAGGTCAGAGTAATTACTTTATCCAATCTGGTCTTAAGGCATTTCATTATGCATATATATCTTAAGATTTTGCCTGAATTTATCGTCCCTACCTCTTCACGTTCATCGTAGGAAGTAAACGGCATCAAAATAGCTCCTATGGGGTTCCTTGAAACAGGGGAGTTCGGGTCCCAATGGAATTTTTTTTGGAGCCCCACGAGTCCTTCATTGTGCAATAAACAGTCGGTTGTTTTGTTTTCATTTTTTTACAGAATGGCGCGAAATCGAGAGTGGAACACCAAAAACACTTTATTAATTTTTGACAACTTTCCTTTCTCACAACCAAATCAAATTTTCCTCTCTCCTGAAGAATTTCGTAGCTATTCTATAACAGGAGAACGAAAAACCGACCGGAAGCCGAATAAAGTTTTTTCGTTAATTATAGAGTTTTTTTTTTTTTCAGTTTTATCAAAGTACCTCTTGCGCTGTTTCACCCCGGACATGGGACACAATAAAACAAAATTTATTTTTTGGAAAATAGCTGCTCGCGGTCACAAATTATGCATATAATAATGTTTAGCGCATTTCTTACATAGATTACATCATAATGTAACATGAAAAAATAAAAAATTGAATAAAAAGTCTGAGGTGGGGTGCTATGGGTAAAAGAAACTTTTGTGTTTCATTTTGCCCCCCCCCCTATATATATATATATATATTAAAATGGTTTTTAAAGAACTTTCATTTTCGTTACATAAAAACAACGTTCACATGCCAAGAGTACACCAACTCATGAAGACTATTTACAAACGTTTCAATGCTAACTAACACAACATATTAAGCTACTTATACGATACATGGCTACAATTAATATGCCCGTGAATGTGAGGATGAAATAAAATAAAAAAAGGCGTTGGATGAGCGATCTACTTCATTTACAAGCTAGGAAAGAGGTTACTGCTGGTTGCCACCATTCCCCATAACGTAATTATTTGATTTGTAAAAAATATCCATCAAACCTTTGATTGTTGACATTCTCTTGACTGGTGCGGATTCATGAATGGGGCTTCAAAAAAAGTTATTATTCATTTCTTCTTATGTACACATGTTAGGACTATATTGAATGCATATATACCTGGAAACTACCTCAGATTTATTGATCAGTTGATAATGGACTTTCTAACATTCAAAGTTCCTTACATAAAGAACTGTATCGAAAGCTACATCTAAATTTCTCTCGAGATGGTAGATTTATCTTATTTATGTCTGTGTGATATCTTTTTTACGTTTGAAATTTTGCGAAATAGAAAAAAATGGATGATTTTTGTTATTTATTAGGCTTTGAGAGCTGTATACATTATTTACCCTTTTTTCTTTTTTTTTTTAAAAGATACAAAAGTTATTATACACCTAAGAGGTTGCTACCAACCCCTTTACAGTAAAGAAACACACATTAGCGGTATATTAATTATGTTTGCTCAAGTTGCGGCCAACTTTGCTCCCTTTTATCAAGGCAATTAACAAGATAGGAATAATGGATGATGTTTAGCCTCTTTCTTACAGGTACTTGCACTGTTACATTTATCCGTTAAATATCAACTTTATACTACAGGCTTACAAAGCGATGTAAGAACAAGATATAATACAATCTAATCAAAAATTTACATTGAATTTCAATGGACGGTTAAGAGATAAAGTCAGTGTTCGTAAATTAGCCGTTCATTCTCCGTTTCGCTAGTATATATCTAATCTTGTATCAAAGTGGAGTTAATCGCATGCTAAAAAGATCATTTTATCAATACAAATATATAATAATGTAAACGATATAAATAATACAAAAACTATAATACCTAAAAAGATCTATTGATGAACAATCCATTGTTACATCTAAATAGAAAATCCGTAACAATCCAAATGAATAAGTCCTCTAAAAACATATGATTTACAACCGGCTTACACTTCAATCGGTCGACGACTCTTTTTCTTGACAGGACTTTCTATAAATAGGCTACTAAAGCATCTTTGGTGTGATAACAGGGAAGGCTACTCTACCTACAACTGAATAGTTACCACCTCTTTATCACAAGAGCAAATATTCTCATTTTTTTATTGTTTCCATAGTCACAATTCCTTTCTGCTAAAGTATAATTTTCTTTTCATTGTATATTATACTAACTGTATATACCGTTTTCACTCGGATAATTTCGTTTTTTAAATCTATAAAATATATAAAGTGAGACTTTTATCGACTCAAGCGGTCTATTTCGTAAAACACCAATGTAAAGCGAGATCATAACGATTTTTATAACAATAAAGAACAAACCCAGAGATTGGCTGAAGCCATGCAATTGTAATATGGACAGGTGTTCGCACCTGGTATGAAAGATCCACTGAGTAAAATTTGGAGAATTTAGAACAACCGGTATCGATTTCTATAAAGAACAAACAAACAAACAGAATTTCATCTTTATTCATATAGATTAGAATTTTACATTTTATTTCTTTAATGTTATTTAATTTATTAGTATTTGTGAACATTATAAAACAAGGGTTCTTAGTGAATTCGTGACCAAAGTATAGTTATAAGGAAAATAAAAATGCGACTCTCCTCAGTGAACTAGAGACTGAAATGGATTTAATGTGAGTGTTAAGTTGTGGTCTACCTCCCCGTTTTTAATAATAGATGGTGTAACTTACCCGAATTTGTTTTATAAATCCACAATGCTTTAAAACAGTCTAAAACTAAAAATACTATGAAAAAGTAGAACTGGTGTCGAAAGTCAAAGACCTGAATGAAATTTTAGAATGATAAAAAAAATCCTTGGATTCCACATAAAAATATGTTTTTATAAATTAACTTTGGTTTACTCGAACTAGTAAAAATTTCAATTGGGCCATTAGGTAGATTAGTATGTGGTGGGAACACAAATAAAGGATAGTTAAATCTTATTTATCCTGCCTTCTTTTATTGACATTTTTTGAAAATAAATGTTCACTAGGTTAAAAAAATTTTACCCTGATTGGAAGTATGTAATTTTATTGTAAATAAATTTGATTATACAATGCTATGTAATCATATTTTAAAGTAGGCCCTTGATGACAAGAAGAAAATTACTCTCCACTTCTTCTTTTACCACACATTTGTACCACTTAGACCTCGAATTATCGCTTATTTCCTAGAAAGAAAAAAATTAAGATATATATGTTGGTTATTAATTGACGCAGTCGGCCAGTTTCTGGTCTAGCGGCATGGCGTTTGAAGTGACAACTATATTTTCTCCCTTCTAATCACATAAGTTATCATTCATCTTAGCTTCAATATAATGCGTCCTTATCTAATGTTGTTTACGAGTACAATTGTCTTGTAGACATGTTGGGATGCGGTTGCACCAATGATAGCTAGTAAAATTCATCGTTTGTTTAGAAGGTTTCTATGTCTAACAATGTTCTACATAGAATTTAATTTTTAATTTCATTAATTAATTAATGTAAATTAAAAGATTAATTCTGATTAACTAAAAATAGCCACATTTTTGTCAACTTTTTCGTCCTCAGGGCTTTCATAGATATAGATACATATTAACGATTATACATCACGTATCTGAATATTTACGAAATAGTTATTTCCATCACTAGTACCAAAAGTGGTTGTTTTTGGTGCGCGGTCGAGTTTAACACTTGGAAATTAGACCACGCACCGAAAACACACTTTTGGTACGTGTAATGAACAATACTTTTCATCATACTGCTCATACTTGAGTACATTAAAACACTTTTATATTTCATTATTAACTTACAGATACAATACAAGAAATTAATTTGACACTTTTTTTAAATACATTTGTTTATAACTATAATAGAAGAAAAGTACTTATATATTTACATTAATATTTGTAATACGATTCTGATTATTCATCATATTAAAACCTTCGGTTGGTTTTTGGCTACTGCTAGAGCATCATGGTATAACCATGTTATTTTGCACTTCAAACTTACTACTTATATTAGATTGAAGCACAGTATATAAGTAACCTCCTTCAATCTCATGATTATTAATATATACCTATTAGTAGCAGGTAAGGTTAGCGCACCGAAAACATTTTTTAGGCCTAGGCCTGAAAAATACTACTTTACGGACTCAAACTCAAGTATTGAAAACACATGTTTTTGATGGAGTATGATGAAAAAAATGCTGCTTAATTGTTAGAGAAAAATCCCAGTGGAATTTGTCTCTAACAATTAAACTATTTTTTTTTTGTAAATATTCAGATAATCTAAATCCCTCTCGCGATGTCAGTCCCCCCTATATTGGATCAGAGAGAAACAAGCCCACGAAACGAGGTGAACAATCTGCACTACGCTAAGGTTCCTAACAGTCTGCAGTAACATGGTTTCGCTAGAACAGCCCCAGCTATGTCCTCCCTGTAGGAGGTTGGGAAGATACTGTCCCAGTCCTCCCTATTACCCTCGCCGTTTAATTAACTCGGGAAAACCCGGAGCTAATTATATTTTATAATAGTTTCTCCCTCTTAACTTCTTCCCTTTTTATTTTTATCTTAAATTCCTTATTTAAGCGTCTGTTTCATTCTTTTAGATGAGAATTCGTGTTAATTCTTCTTAAAATGAGTTTTTAAAAAGACTTAGTTTATCTATATATTCTTTTTCTTTGCTCAGACGAGTCTCATTATAAAAGATTAAAATGGGTTTTATAACTGTCTAGAACTCGCTCAGCCTCTGGGATAAAAAAAAAAAAATAATTCAGAAGAATTAAAAGAAATGTATCAAAACCCACTATATTCAGGTTCAGACTTCCTTTTTAGTTTTTATTGTTAGTTTTTAGTTATTACCATATTTTATATATATATTTTTTTTTTAAATTTTGGGTTCTCAGTATTACTTCCAAAGAAATAGTGTACTAATTGCAATCAAGTAACTTCTTAAAACAATAAACCTTAGGAAATGAAACTTGTAATGTTTAAAAATACAACACCCTCCAATAAGGTTACTATGGGAGAGAAAAAGAAAACGATATACTAAAACAATGTCATGTAAAAAAATAATGAACCATTTGACAAATTTCATAAATAACGAAAAAAAAAAATTATTAAAACGATTATTCTATAAATCTTTGCGTAAAGAGAAAAGTTAGATATCTATGGATACTGTTAATATTCATTATATTGAACAAATATAGTGGGTATTTACTGTACTTGTCGGACTGTTTTCGACACTTTATTTATTAACTTATGTTTATTAATACTTATTTATCTGAAGATTCAAATAAAAAGAAAGGTTAGATATAAGAAATCAGTGCGAAACTGTTTGTTTTTTTTTTTGTTTTTTATTCGGTACCCCTCCCTACCTGTGTGTAATACGGGGAGTTATTCTAGTGGTTTAAACCAACCTATTCTAACCATGGTGGGTAGGTCGAGATTTTTTCCGTGGGGCCTCCACGAAATAAAAGTCAAACCTTCCCTGGCGAATTCGAACCGCTCGGCTCTCCCGGCCCAACTCCCCTTCTATCAAAGTATTTTAAGTTAATTAATTAAATTAGGATTTATATACTCAATATGATTTTTTATGATTATAACCTGACTGGAAAATAATCGGGATAAAATTCTGTAGCAATTTAAATTTTTATACTGTATTGCGTAGATGAATATGTTTAATGCAAACACTTTTTTTTTTTTTTTAAATTACACGAATTTTCACGTTATCCGGTATTTTCATGCCCTCATCAATGCAGATAAAATGGATTTAACTATAGTTATTATACATTGCAAGTGATATTATTTATGTATTGTAAATTAAATGATTATTCATAGGAAACTAAAGAAACTACGCTATTGTAAATTATATTATTATTATAGAGGTAGTATAATGCGATTGGAAATTATTCATATTGATGGATTTTCCCCCTTAGTGGATTAAATATTCCAATATCTGCTTAAGTGACAGTTTCTCGTTAAAAGTTTGTCAGCCTTCAATATTTTCGATATGCCTGACATGTTACTGATATGTTAAATAATCTTATTCATGGTATGTGTCAAGCTCCTGCGAGATGGAGGTCTGTTGTTTGACGATAAGTCAAATTGATACGGTGTCAACTTAATAATGGAAACTTAACAACTATATTAATCCTATTTATATTAATCTAATCTTAATCTGTGGGTGACCACCTTTTTTAAATTATTTTTAAATAATTTATTTATATACTCCGCCTTTATCCCTTATAATTTTCATTTCTTGATAATTGATTTGATGACATAAACCGTCTTCAATATAATGTACTATATACAGTTACATTTAAAAAATATATATATTACTTAATTTTTATCTCATTTCGAATTTATATTCTCGAAATTTTTTCGATTTTGACAAATCGACTTCTCACCTGATGATGCTATCCTTGAAAATCTACGTATTGGTGGACACTGCGATCAAAAAGTATTGTTTTTGTTTCTCAGATTCAGGTAATTATAATTACTATGATTTTTTTTAATACTCCCAAACACTTACTTGGGAGATAAAAAATCGGTTACTAATATAAAGCTGCTGATTTTTAAAAAGTAGATGTTTTAATCGGTAATGTTATGCTTTTGGTTTTAACCAATTAGATTATTGTTTCGGTATGATCAGGCTCATTCATTCGGTTTTAACCGTTTAATTTTTTTTTTTTTTCAATAATCTACATCCCTATTACAGATGTATAATGTCTACCTTGTTTAATAACACTGATGGAATCTACTAATAATTTAATTAAAAAGTAACTTTTTTATCATTGGAATAATTGTAGATCTATTTTAATTACTTAATAACAATAAAATTTATAATTATAGGTTTATCGACTCCCTCCCTTGATCCTCTTAGTTAACTGAGCCCTGCGGTCGCCGGGTCGTCTAGTGACCGAACGTGCGCTGAATGTCAATCCACGGTTTAAAGGTTTAGTAAGCAATCATTAACCCTCTATCCCCCCTCCAAGGGAAGGTGGGGATCAATAATTGTCCTCTTCTTGTAGTCCTCGGTAATTACTAACATTCAGGTAGTAAGTATATGCTTGGGTTGTCAGAGTAAAAATATTGTCCTGGTTGAGTCATTCTTATGTCATTCTTCTTATTCTCCTATGGTTAATGTTCGTATTGTCGGTTCTACACATACTTCGAATTAACCTCGAGCATTCTAACAAACTCTGGTCGAATGTTTCTGCTACATTGTGGCTAGAGTTTTTAATTCAAGCCTCTTGACTTTTCATTTGAACATCACTCGGAAAGTTAGAACTAGAGCTCTAGTATCACATTTATTTATTTTATCTGTAAAATTATAGATAGTTAAATTATTTTTTTTACATAAATAATAACATACTAGTAATTACACAGGTCTCCAGTGGTCTTGGTGCCGAGAGTTTTATAGCTGATTCTGAGAATGATTGGTGCGCTGAATCCAAATTCGCCATAAGTTTTCCTCTATCAGCTCTAGTTGTTTAGGAATATAAATGACGTGACTTACCTCTTAAAACACAATTACTCGAATACATATGCAGGTTAATAGCAGGTGGAAAAAACTAAGATATTAAAATCATAAAAATGATTTTATGAAATAAAAATTTTCATAAAAGGTTTTATATTAATTAAACCCATATAACACACACATTATTTACATAATCACTTTGTAACTAAACCAATTAAAAAGTGACTATTTCTTACTTCGGAAGCTTCTTGTACGTGACTTTTTGAGGTGCCTTTATACTCTACGAATTTTAATTTCCAACACCACCCTCGAATAACCTTCGTGTAGTCTTTACGTCGACTGTTCGGGTGTTCTAGGTACTTCTTCTGTTCGCCTGGGTTCGGATGTAGGGCTAGTGTCACTTTTTATTTGGGTTTTTCCTGAGTGACAGGAGCTGTTTTTGATACTAGTGTAATTTGTCTCCTATATTTTTATTTTTGGGATAATATAAAATACTTTACCGTAAGCTAGCGTTGGGTGCGTCAGCCATATTGGTTCGCTTAACGTCACGTGAAGCGAACAAGATTCGAAGGTGAGGTTCGTAGAGTGTAAAGGCACCTTTGAATGTTTCTTCAAACAGTCTCGTCTTAGGTTCCATCAAGTGAGAATCCCTTGATCAAGTTGAGCAATTCAAAAGTAAATTGTACCATAACAAAAAGTAATTAAAATGATTTGTCGGTGGGTAAACTAAAATCATACTAAAACGCGTTGTTACAAATTATTATTTTTAATTCTTACAAACAATTATATAGCTAGCTAATAGTTTAATATTCTAAAATAAGGAGAGAAGTGTGCTAAAATAATTCATTTACACATCTATCTCGGACTTTGTTATCTATATCATAGGTATTTTAATTTAAATAAAACTACTGTTAAGGTATGCTGAAGATAAAAAAGTAGAGCTGATACAATAAATCTGACTGCATTATTGGAATCAATGCCCAACACATATTTAAAATCAGTTATAAGATTTTAGGCTTAAAAAAAAAAAAAAAAAAAAAATCTGTAGACCTGTGTTATTAAAGAAAATATATAAATAAAGAACAAAGAAAAATATATAAAACAAACAAAACACAAAAAAGATATATGTCTCCTTTTAAAGGCAATTTTAAATTAATTTTAAATATTTTTATTTCAAAACATCCTTTTGACCTGGTTTTGAGTGGAGCTCAATCAAATACAAATATTCGATCGACCTAATTTTAATCGATTGATAAATTTTAAGGGTCGTCTATTGTCGTCTTAGAAAAGAAAGAAAAAAATAGTGTGGCTAAAATATATTATGTTGACTGGAACCATTCATGTCTCATAGTTATTTATATATTTTGTTTTGGTTTAAAAGTGATCGTTCAGCTGTTCTCAGGCTATTAAATGCGGTGTTGACCCAGGCGAAGCTAGAAGAGCCCTGGGGAAAAAAAAAACTTCACGGGTTTTTATGTGAACGCGTCAGTAATTTTTAGGAAACGTGTTCATATCTTTAGCTGACTTGGGCATTTTTTGTCCCATGTTGTTTATAAAACTTCTAATACGAAGCGTATTAGTTCTACAAATAGATATTTATGTTTTTTTTAAGTAGGTATCTTTTTGAAAAGGAATTAGTTGGGGTGCGGTCTAAATAATTAGCACAAATATGTGATATTTATATATTTTATTGTAACCGACGTTTCGACCCAAATTTGAGGTCTTTCATCAGGGCTAAATGAGAAAGAGCAAAAAAAACAATCAGAGAAATTATATAAACAGATATAAATGTGTGTGAAACATTAAACAAAACAAAAAAATAAACAAACATTTTTTTTTGTTGTAGAATTTAAAAATTACCGCTCTTAAAGTAAGGCCATGATAAAAGTAATAAATGAAAACGAGATAAAACTTAAGATAGGATATCTGAGGTAATGTAGAGAAATATTAAACTATAGGTGAACATATAATAAGATTACAATGGTCTTTAGCAATGAAGCCTAAGTAAATAATATGGAATATAGTATACAAAATACAAAGTAAATCGAAAATGTACATTTTTGAAATTCCTTTCTTATTGGTTACCTGCATCGCGTTTAAATCTAAATTCGGACTTCACGTTTCTATCATTAATAGTTTTTGCCCTGCGTTGATTCTGTCAGTCAAGGCAAAGCCTCTTATATATTGAGAGATAACTGTAATATTATTGTGATTGGAAAAAATGTTGCATTTTCTTCTTTTGTCTGTAGATTGCCGCACTGTGCGCTGAACTACAAAAAAGGAAGTAGATGGTTTTTTTTTTGTGATTGTACAACTACCAACTACTTTGGCGAAGTAGATTTGGTCTGATCCGCACGTTGTATAATAAGAAAATAAAAGAAATAAGAAAAATGAAAACTGGTTTACGTGGGGACAGTATAAGATTAAGTTTTTCTACCACAGGATAAGTAACTTCTGGAGAAGTCAATTAAAATTGATGAATTCCCTTGTGAAGAGAGAGAAGCATTTAATCTTGGTCGAACGATATAACTAAGGGCGTTAATAAATAATAAGTGTTCTAAAGTACTAATTGACTCCGCACAAGATAAATTGTAAAAAGAGAAGAGGACAAAAGCGGCGGAGTAGCAGTGAATGACAAACAGTTAACACCGGGAGCACTTGATGAAGCTTCCTAATTAGGGGTTGTCCCGAGGGGGGGGTTTGCCAAGGGGGGGTGCCATGGGGGGGGGGGGGGCGGTTCCAAAGGAGGGCCGTAGTCAAAACAACCTTGATGAAAAGTGACGCGGTCTCCAAATGACAGGCATCTGCCAATTACCTCGTCTCCGAGGTGTCTGTCAGACTCCTCCTAATATAATTCTTCAACTTAGTTTCTATTTTAAATGGAAATCCATTTTTTTCTTCTTCTTATTCTTGTATCTTTCTCCTTCGTATGGAAAGATATTATCCCCTTCTTCCCAAGATTATTTAAAACATTTCTTCTTGTTAGCCATGCAAAGGTAATTTAAGTTAATGTTTGTGTTAGTAAAGGGTGAAATGGCGTAAGTGCGTCATATGGAGTGCAAATTTCTACATTAATCAAGCTATTAATTCTTAGGTTAGTGTTTGTTAAACCTTTAACTTTATGTTTCGTGGTGGCCCTAGGATTTTTTAAAGGGAACAAAAAATCTTTGGCTATGCCGTCCCTCGGATAGGACGGAATGGAGGTCCTAGCCTGTACGATGTCAGGTACTCCTTAAAGATACTTATCCTAATTATAACTGGATAGGCAAAAGTTAGGACTCCTACTGTAGCATCGTCCCATTAGCCTTAGTTTCATAAATGGACGTTAAAGAAAGAACAAACAAAGAAACCTTAAACTCTATTCTTGTATTCTCAATTCCTGATTTTTCAGTATGTTAAAAATTGACATCAGAGTGAAGAAATAATGGTTGAAAGCCAGATTTTCCCACTTACCCCACCAAGATGCGGGAATGCATGAACCTCTTCTAAAAACCATTAGGGAGAATCAATTATTTATTTCAGTAAGTTACTCCAACCAATTATTTTGAAAGGATATTTTGGTTATTTGGCTATTTGGGATTTTCATGAGATAGTAAAAAAAAAAAACCTATGTAAAATTTAAAGAATTTTGTTTAATCCATTAGTGGATTAGTGTAAATGGACGTTAAAAAAAGCCTCATATGTTTTATAAGTATGAGCTATATTATGGAAAGATTTTTTTATTTTTATAGACAATTTAATATTATTATAATTGCCTGTTTAATGTAAACGATTTTAAGTGCAATATGTTTTTCAAATGATAAACTTAAAGCAACTTTTTAAACCCTGGAAAATGAACCCCCTTTCTAATTAACAGCTAGATAATTAGCTATAGTTTTTATTACTCTTTTACTTAGCTAGTGTTCTGGTTAAAGTGATTATAGTTTATAGTTATAGACGATTCTAGTTTATCTTTATACCAATTGTTTGCCAGAAAACATCCTAAAACTAATACAAAAATCAAAGCAGGATTAATTTTTAATCGTAGGTTTTACTGTTAGAAATAAGTTTAATTGAAGAACATGTGGTTAATCTACTACAATAATTATACATATTCAGAAGACCTTAGAACGCACATTACATTTTTTAAATTTAAAAAAAAAAAATGAAATCGTCAGGGTCTATGCGCCATTATTTAAAAAAATGAATAATGTTTATGAAAATATCGAAAATAAGATATTGTAAAATTGGGATATTTTTATAATACATATATCATTTTTTTCTATCCAGAATTATAGATATCGGTAGTATGCATTGTGTCTTGGATTACGATAACTGTTAATTGAAAGTTAAAAATTATTTGAATGATATTTTTTTCCCTAAATTGCGGGGAAACAATAATGACAATTAGTTATTATTATTGTAGATATTTTTCACAATAAATATGTAAAAAATATGGACTAATTATTGCATTAATTTTCATTGAGGATGCGGGAATGATGCCGGCTTCTTACTCTCTATTAAATAGACATCGACCACTTAACTTATTAAATGTCTGGAGCCAGCCAACTCCAACTCCCCGTCAATTTTCTGTATCCACTACAACTCAAAGCCAAGCTATGATCTAAACTAAGGTTATTGTTGTTAAAATAACAATAATAAAGTAAAAAATAGTTCAATACATTTTTTTGAATCAAATATATTAACAACTATAGTAAAAAAAAAAAATATAAAGGTTTTGAAATCTTAAGAAAACTTTCCTTAAAAATAAAATAATTTGTATGCCTCCCTTTATAATTCTAAATCGTATACCTGAATAAAGGATATCATAATATCCTTTTGAAGATATTAATTTATATATTGAAGTAGGTGAAGATTAAAAGAGGATAAAATTGTTAAAAGTGTAATTAGCTAGTTTAAAAAAAGTTCTTATCTTTCAAAATTATGTTCACAAACCTTCCCTTTTCTAATAAATAGTTATTTTCATCACTAAAAGTGGTTGTTTTCGGTGCGCGGCCGAGTTTAACTTAGAATTATAGAATAGGAAATTAGACCAAGCCCCGAAAACACTTTTGGTAAGTCTTATGAACTTTTCATCACACTGCTTATACTGCTCATACTTGAGTACATTAAAACACTTTTATATTTTACTAATAACTTACAGATTCAATATAAGAAATTAATTTTTTTTTAAAAATAGAACATCTGTTTATTAACCTGTAATAGAAGAAAATGACTTATATATTTACATCGATATTTAATGCTGGAAGTAGTTCGTTTAAAGCTTCTTGGGCTTTTTCTAACGCAGCCTTCTTTTGGTATATCCATGTTATTTTGCACTTAAAACATACTACTTATATTAGAATGGAAAATATTATAGCTACAAGTAACCTCCTTCAAACACATGTTTATTAATATATATATTAGTAGCAGGTAAGGTTAGCTCACCAAAAAGATCTTTCAGTCAAAAGCACTACTTTAAGGACAATACGGACGAGTATTGAAAACACATGTTTTGACGCAGTACGATGAAAAATATTTTTTTACTTTCACTTACCTATATATGAAATATATAGTAAGTGGAAGTATTGCGATCGTGAAAAATTTCGACTTCCGGTTTTCAACGGAAATACACGTTTTGGGGTCCCCTGAGTCCAATTAACCAAGTCCCGCGAAATGGTCTGTGTGTGAACAGACTAGCTCAAAAAATATAAACCGTGCGAACCTGAAATTGGGTATTTAGTGTATGTATATGCCCGCGATGTGACAGCAAAAATTTCATCAAAATTGCTCAAAGGGAGGGGGTACTTTATTTAATAAATTGTGTATCATTTTCACGTGTTTTTTTTTATTTACTCAAAAAAGGCTTTAACGATTTCGATCAAACTGGATGTATGTATATGCCAAAGATGTGATAGCCAACATTTCATAAAAATTGGTCAAACGGAGCGGGCACTTTATTTCATAATTGTTTTCCAATTTTTACCTTTTTTTCGATGATATCAAAACGGCTTTAACGATTTTTATCAAATTCGTCATGATTAATGAAAATTATGTGTTCTTTAATATCAGGTAAGCTTAATCATTATTAAAATGTTCTGACGGGGCTTTTTGTTTGGGGGGGGGGGGGCTTTGGGATCTTTTTTGTTTGTTTGTTTCCTATAAAGTACCTTTGTTTTTGTTTATATAGAGAAATTAACTGTCTCTCGTTCAGTTGAAAATATTCAGTCAACTCATAAAACTCGTTGAGCCCACACATGCGGAGTACGCCTTTAATGACAGTCCATTGTTCATAATTAAAGCTGTTCTGTTCGAGAAGTGGCAATTAACAAAACGTGTTAATTTCTAATCTAAGTAAGTTGGTAAGTGAAAGTTGTGTGTTGCGAGCACGCACCAGTTTTTTTTTATTTTTTTATTTAATCAGTATAGGACGGAATAATTAGTGAGGCTTTTGAAAAAAATAATTGTTATTGATTGCAAAATAAATCGCCTGAACTAAAAAAAAACCTTAAAATGGCGAAAAATATTAATTAAATTTTATATTTTAGTTAAAATACTGATGTTTGGACGTTAATGTGGTCAAAAAAATTAGTTAATTGAATTATAAATAATAAAATTTTATCAAATTTTTTTTTCTATAATAACTTTTAACCTATTTTTATTTATATATGAGCCTTTCATTTGACAGAATGACCAACTCCAATTTCAACATTGTTTAATGAAGCACTTTCTCATTGGAATATTCTAACCTGTTATTTAGTAAAAGTACGTAAGACGTATTAAAATATAACATTTTACTAAAATATACATATAAACTAAAAAGGAACGAATATTCCATAGAGAAATATTATTTAAAATACTTTCCGGAAAAATGTTAAAATTGGAGTTATACATTCTGACAACTGAAAGGTATATATACTCGTATATATGAGTCAAGTTATTTTTTTTTTCCATTCGTACGTTTTCATTATCAAATCATCAATAGGATAAAAAAAAAAATAAATAAAAAGGTTTTAAAGTACTGCAATGGATATTGTAACGTTAAATCGATAAACAAAATAAAAAACATATGGTGTAATATAAATATACAAAAAACCGTAGTTCTAGGTTGTTCGAGATCCATCTACGCCGTTCCACCAGGTTCCACACAGACCTGGAACCTTCCAGAAGGTTCATTTTACGACTATATGTAAGGAGCCAGTTAGTCTGAGTCTGTGTATTGACTGTGAAGCTGTGTGCTATAACGTTATCATTTTTGTAACCTGCTCGAATATTTAAGTTGTATTAATTCGTTGGCATTGACAATTGTATATTTAAACAAATATTTGTTGACCCACATAAGCGTTACAATATTTTCACTGTGAAATTATTAAGTTTTTAAATTAATTACTTTAGGTCAATAAGTCATTAAAATATTCATTTATTTTAAATTACTTTTTAAATTTAAATTTGAAAAAACAAGTTAAGGTTTATATAAAAATAAAATAAAAAGATTTTTAACTATTTAATTTATGCAAGATGTTTATGATGTTTTTAAATTTCAGATGAAGTTTATATGAAAAGCTGTGCAATCAAGCGAGTATTGAGCTGCTCTGAAAACCTTTTTATTTTTCAAAAATAAAAAAATATGTGCGAAGATGAATTGAAAGGGAGCCCGTGTCATGAATACGAAATTGATAAACAGATTTTTTTGTTTACTTTAATCGTGACTTGACAGGAAGGAATGGAAGAAATTTATAAATAAAAAGAGGTGGGTGTCAGATCCTAGTGGGGGCTTTTCAAAAAGCATCAGGTCCCACGTCATCAATAATTATACCTTATCGATTCCGAATCCAATTCGACTTCAGGACAGAGAAGGAATTCTGTCTCCGTTTGATCTTATCACAATACTGCCGTAAGACAGCACAATACTACGCTACAAAAATATTTGTTTTAGTCGAAAAAATAAAAAAATCATAAAGTCATGGCCAAATAAACGGCAATAGAAAAGAGAATTGACAATCGAAAGAACACTTAGAGAAGTAGGTAATGTAAAACACAACGTTCTGATGATAATGGAATTTAGATAACAGTGCTTTTGTCATCATAACTAAAAAAGATTTCCACTATTTTTTTTTTAACCTGAGATTTTGGCTGGTGAATTGATGCTGACGTATTTGTTATGCAACAGTAATGTTTAAGAAAAAAAATAGTGTTTGGCTATGAAAATAAAGTTAGAAAAAAAAAACAACAACAAAGAAAATATCTAAAACAAAATGTTTTTCGTGCGTCTTTTCTCATTCAAATAAACAAATAGTTGTATTATAAAAACCTTAGCACGAACATTTCTTTTAAGAAAAAAAGTTGAACCTTTTATATTAACTTTGGTTTAATTTAATAAATTATAGAAGCTAAAGAATTCCTTATTATAAAATACCCCATAAAAATTAAAAAAAAAAAAAAAAAAAGGTGATTAAAGAATGTGAAAAACTTCAGACAAGAAATATGGGAAACGAAAAAAAAAAACATATTTTTATCTTAAGTTCTCCAATATCAAAATCTAGAAATTTATAATATTGTTTTAATTGTGTCTAAGGCTCTCTTTTACGGAATTGTTAAATTTTAATTTTACTGTAAAAATGGCCCGTGACACTGCTCTAAAGATAAATATTTTAATATTATTTTAAAAATTGATGTAATTGTTTTCAATTCGTTGAGGTTCATTTTATTTTTTTGTTTCTGACAAGTAGTCAAGTCCTCCTTTCTTCTAAATTTTAGTGATTTACTGTAAAAAAAAAATGTTAAATAAACTTAAAGATTTATTAAATAACATAAATGAATAAAAAACTTAAAGATCCCTGAAAAGACGAAAATTTGGCTATCTTTGTAACTTGTAAAAACGTTATAATCCTGAAATTCTGCTTTGTGGTTATACTATATTTTAATTTTTGTTAAATATTTACCCTTAAATATTAAAAATATTTTATGATGTTCGTTCTGCTTGACAAACCATCTGTATTTTGTATACTAAATTTCTGTTTACTTTAATCAAAGGAAGACGTTGAAGTTACCGAAGTATTTTGTTTTATTTGCGATAGTAGATTTGGGAATTACATAGGTGTTAATTTTTTTATTGTAAATAATTAGTAATTCTTTTGATTTTTCCATTTAAGTAATTATTATTTTTATTTCTCTATTATTCTATAACAACAAACAGGGCTCTTAAATTCATCTTACTTCCTCCGGCCTACTCGCCCGTCCCCATTCATTCATTTATTTATAAGGACCTAATGGTCGAGAAACCGTTAGCATTATAGGGCCATATTTCTCTCCTTTATTAATTTATAATGACCTAATTATCCCCCCCACACGTTAATAAATTATTCCTCCTCTTAGGGTCACATGTTTTAGATGGGAAGAAGATTCAAGGATTCGGGTCCTCTTTCCTCATTATAGCTTGTCTAGTGAATAATAATAATAATAATTATTATTATTATTATTATTTTAATTAATAATTGTTATAAATTATAATTATTTAATTATTATCCTGAATATTGATTAAATAATAATTATGTACTAACAGTATTTTTTCTTTTTTTTCAGGTAAGAATCTCTGATAAAATAACCTTTGTTGATGATTGCGTAAGTTTTTAAGTTATTGGTTACATTATTGAAATTTAACCATGTCCATGCTTTAAAATCCTGTGTATATTGAATAAATAAAGAATAAATATGATTAAATAATATGAATTAGTGAATAAACAATAAAACAACAATTTCAGCTTTTATTGTTGTGAATTGTATTTTTTCGTATTTTTTTTTTGTCTTCAAACATTGATTCGCACCTGTCAGCGGTCTGCGACAATCAGCGAATTCGATGGCTGCAGCAATGCAATAATATGTAAGGCATTTATGGCATGAAGGAACGAAAGTGCCCAGCAGCACCTTTTTACGGGCTTGACACTAATTCAGGTGAGGAGGTCTCTCATCCAGCTTCTGTTTAGCCGCCTTCTAACGGACATCGCAGCCGTGGCCATGTCGTGAATTAATTTTTTGTCATGTCCTTCCAATTTAACAAAAAACGTGAGTAAAGCGTTCGTATGTGTTGTTGGATAGTTAGTTGTTGTAAGTCTGTATGTAGAGTTTGGTTACTCACGGAGCGTCCGTAATTAACCAGTCTTAAATTTTAGATTGAAAAGTTTTTTATTTTTAGAAGATTGATAGTTTTGTATGTTCTTATTTTTAAGTTTTGAAACATGAGGTTCGTGCTGAATGCTTTGTTAGTAAAGTGTGTTTAATTCATTTTATATCAATATTACCGGAACCTTCACCATACTCGTTCAAATTGAATTCAGAAGATTTTATCCGACCAGACATGCCAAGTTGTTCTAAGTACGAGACTGTCATTTTGTCATTTGGGTTTTTTATACGCCGATGAATTGAGCTAATTCGTTCTTCTAAATATAATAATCATTGTCTGTAAGATTTCAATTTACCTCCTGATATAACTCAACACATGCTCAAAAGGCCTGAACACATGTTCCTACCGCACGTGTATAATCAGCGTATAATAACCTTCGAAACCCCGCCCCTTAACTTGCACACCCTCCACAATCGCGTTTCGCAACCCTTGTTGAAAGGTTTCAGAATTGGAGGATTAAGACCAACTCAAACAAATCCCACCAAATTAATTTCGCCCTTCTTCGGTGAACTTACCGCATCCTGCTTCTCCCTTCCCAGTCTGTAATAAGGGCACTTCTCCTCCCACAATCCCCAGATTGCTCATTTGTTATAGTTCATCTCATTCAATCAAAAGCTTCTTAACATTGTAAAAGGTTTATCATTGTTTTTCGATTATTTAATTTATTATTCAACTAGCTGACCCTTGCGAAGCATTCGCACTTTAGCTTACTTAAATCCCACTTAATAAAAGTACACACCGTATATTCAGTATCTTATAGAGCGTATATAGTGCTCCATGGGCATAGGTGGGGGTTGAAGTAAAGAATAGGTGTGTTTAAATTGTTGATTATTTATTTTTGAAGCGTAAGTTTAAGGTTTTTTTGTTTCGTTTAACGTCAGTTTTATGCCACTAAGGCTAATCGGACGATGCTACTGTGGGAGTCCTAAATTTTTCCTATCCAGATATAATTTGGATAGGGATCTTGAAACGAGTACCTGACATCGTACAGGCTCGGGACCTATATTTTACATCCTAGACGAGGGACGGCATAGCTAAGGATTTTTTGCTTCGATTAAAAATCTTAGTGCCACCTCAGGACGCGAACCCGCCATGCTAACCACTTTACCACTTGTGATCCCATATAAGTTTAAGGTATTTACATATTTACATAGTATTTACGTGTTTACATGACCTCTTTTAACAAGTAGTAGTATTTATCGTACTTGAAGTAACGATATGGACATCTGTGAGTGTTTGTTGGTGGATATGTTTTACACAGACATAGATGTCACTGAAAGAGCGCACCCTGGAAAACGCCACATACTTAATAAAGGTATCGGTTTTGCGGAGAGTGAGTAAAAAATAAGATTCTATTGACTGAAATCGCATGTTTTTGCTTGTGACTCACAAACGACGGCGAAAATCGGAAAAGAGTATACCAGGTGTGTAAATATGAAACCGGAATTCGCCAATGATAGGAGTTAGCAGTCAATATAATCTTCTAACTAATCCGTCAATGGTGTTATCTGCTTTTGCCCACATGTAATAAAGAGATCCAATTGATACCAACATCAGTTTCATTCTATAACCGTGTTTTTAGTGGCGTTGAACATGTCGACTTTTGTGCCAACTAATCAAGATTTGCGGACAGCATTCATTTTCCGTTTCCTTCTGAAAACAATTGGAGCATTATCACATAGGATGCTTGTTGAAGCTTACGGGGAGCATGCCCTAGGCAAATCTCAATGTTTCGATCGGTTCAAAAAATTTAAAGATGGATTTCGATAAAAGAAACAAAGACCGTGGAAAACCATAAAAAAAATATTTGAAAACGCTGATTCGGAAGCGTTTGTTGGACAATTATTACATGTGACACCGTCTCCATTTGTTTGAAAGGCATGGAAAAGATCCAGAAGGTCGGAAAATGGGTACCTCACCAACTGAATGACAGGCAGCAGGAAGCTCGAAAAACCTCATGGCAAATGCTGCTCGCCAGGTACAGAAAAAAAGTCATTTCTTCATCAAATTGTGACTGGTGATGAAAAGTGAATTTACTTCGAGAATCCTAAGCGTAAAAAATCCTGGGTAACTCCTGGTGAACCATCGGCATCGCTTGGGGAGGAAGAAAATGCTCCGTGTCTGGTGTGATCAGATGGGTGTTACCTACTATGAGCTGCTGAAACCTGGGGAAACTGTTAATACGGAACGCTACCTACAACAGATGATAAATTTGAATAAAGATTTGCGCCAAAAAGTCCCAAATATTAAGAAAGGACACACAAAGTGATCTTGCTCCATGACAATGCCCCATCACATTCGGCTAAACGGACCAAGGAAACGATCCAAGTGTTTGGTTGGTAAATTCTTCCGCATGCGGCTTATTCACCAGATTTGGCCCCATCCGATTACCACCTATTTGCATCGATGGGACACGCACTAGCTGAGCAGCGCTTCACTTCTTATGAAAATGTATGAAATTGGTTAAGTGATTGGTTTGAATCAGAAGAGGAAGCATTATTTTGGCGGGGAATCCACAAATTGCCTGAATGATGGGAAAAATGCATAGATAGCGAAGGACAGTACTTCGAATAAAAAAGTATGTAACATTTTTACACAATCAACTCTTATTTGCTATTTGAAAAATTCCAGTTTCATATTTACACACCTGGTATATCCAAAAATGTTCGTCTCGACAAACTGAAAAAAATTACTCCTCAGAAATAGCCCTGCGACCATATTTCGCTTACAACTCGCAATCAAAGGTGGTAATCGAAAAAATGTATATGATCGAAAATGTTCTCCTTGAAAATCTGAAAAGATTAACACCATTATAAGTGATTTGTATATTTTTAATATACAAGTGATTTAAAATGATGCCTCATACATGAAAGTTGATGAAATTTGATTATCACTCTCAATTGTATTCTGATAAGCAATTAATTTGCAAAAGAAAGAAATATTGATGCCAATACGCGATATAAACACTATCCCCTCTTTTAAGTTAGACAAAACTACACGCAATGAGCCAAATTTCTTCAAAATCGGTTTAGTAGTTTTTTATTTCACCTCCGACTATATAAAGATATATATACTTATTAATATTTTAAGAACTCTTTTAAATAAATTGGAAATGAACTTATTGTTACCAAGTATTTTTAAAATTTTTATGGTATGAAAATTAAATAATTACATAACTGCCTTATGCCGCTATGAAACCAAACCGCCTCTGAGGCACGAACAGAGAACATTAAACACTCGCACGTTAAATAATTGCTAACACTCATTAACAAGTCCCTTTGCTTAGCAGAAAATAAGCCATTCCTTAAAATTATAAATTGAACCTTATATTCGGAGTGGGTGAAATTAAAACGTTTTAAGGCCACCACCAGAATGTTGACTTTATATTCTTATCGTATAAAATTCACTTTAATGTCAAAAGATAAAATGTTAATACCTCCTAAATACAGATGAGGAAGTATCTTTGCGAATGAATTATTAATTTAATCCCCTTCGCAATACTCCGGCGTTCACAATTAACTAAATGATTACATATCTAATTCTCAAAGGGCCCTTCGGCGTGAAATTTTGAATTGGAATGTTCGAATTAAAAATTAATTCCCTGAACTACCCAATTTATATAATATAATTATCATTTATGATATATAATGTAAATCATATAATTAATATAATAAAATTAGTCTAAATTGTAAATTGTATAAGTTATATTAAGTTGTAATTCGGGTATACTTTATTATTATGTTTAAAATGCCAACTGTTACTAAATGGTCAGTCCTAATGAAAAAGATGTGATCTCGTTTGACAATTCCTACTACCTTAATTTTATTAATTACGAATTTAAATCATTTAACGATTTGAGGTTCATATTCGGTTTAGATAATTAATGAAATTATCAATTCCGTTTGAATTTATATCAAATGTCTTTTTTTTAATGGCTTTGATTCTATATGTCATTGAAAATTGTTTATAAAAGAAATTATTTATCTTTGATTTTATAGAAGGTATGTTAATAATATAAATAGATAGATATAAGTCCGTCCTGTTTTTATTATGGGACTTTTAAGATTATTTTATATCTATCTATTTATATATTAACATACTTTCTCTCTCTCTCTCTCTCTCTATATATATATATATATATATATATATATATATATATATATATATATATATATATATATATATAGAGTGAACCACCAATTCGATAGAGTGAGAATACTTTCTCGAATAACGTATAATAAATTTCTATTTAATAAAATTTTATTTAAATATAATAAATAAAACATGAAATTCATGAACATCTATCAACAGAATAATAAATTTATTTCATTGACTCCATTCATTTAGAAGCTGTCTCTAAAATTATAAAATTATGTCAGAAAAAAAATTGTCGATATTTAATAAATCATTTATATTTAATATAACATGAAATTAAGCCTTGAATAAATAAATATTTAACCATTGTTTAAATTTATTACTTTTTCAGAGTTTTATATTTGAGGACGAGGGGACGAAAATCTACTTTCCACTATATTTCACAAGATCCCTGAAGAGCCCTTTCGGCGTCCTTGTTTATAGTCCCTTAAAAAAGAAAACACTTTACTGGAGATCACTGTAATTTTCCCCCCATTTTTTTTTTTTTGTCGATTATTTTAACGCGCTTAAAATACATAAATAAACTCATTGGTGAAATCCGACGGCCGCATTGAAATATATGGCCATATCCCCGCTATGCGAGGGGAAGAGTTATGTTGGATGTTAATTCAAATTATCGTATCTCGGGTTGTTCGGAAACCGCGTGAGGAAATGCACCGGCATTCTGTAACATCCGTGTGGCATGCGAGGCCCTGAGTTGAATTACTCCATATAATATTAACCGTCACGGCTATGTTCACTCTTTATATATGCATGTATATGTATTATATACGCTTAGGTGTATATTTTCTTAGGGGCATACCAATATCTAAACTAGAGCGGTCTACTTATGATGAGAAAGTTTTCCTTATAGATAACTATAGCCCTATTCAAATCAGGGTGAGGACAAGTATACACATTTATTAAAAGGAAGCAGAACTAAAAAGTTTCTTATACTTTACTTCTATTTAAAATTCAGGATATATGTGTATCAATTATTAAACCTTTTAATTTGTGATAATATCAACTTTGGGTAAGTCATCTAATAGTAATCGGGTATCATCCGTCTGTATTCATAGGTCAGTGCTTAATCATAATTTTTTTTTATGGCCGGGTGTACAATAGTCGTTTAAACGGGGTTTAACAGGTTACTTAAACAGTTGATTAAACACAGAATGTAGTACATGCCTAGTACACCATGTGGAATCGCTTGATTAAATTTGGTGATAAGGGCTAAACAGCGTTTAAAGTTAAACGGTCAAGAATGGCCGTTTAAACACAGGTTAACTGTAACCTAACATTATTTCTATTTACTAAATCATTGGACCATAGTGGGTTGCTTAAAGTGCTAATATTATTCATTTTTCGTTATCACTAAGTTCTTTTTATTTCTTGTTTGTGTTGTTTGATTTATATTTTAAAAGAATACCAGTTAAGTTTAAAGTGCAATCTCTAACCACGGGACTGATTACGTATTGTACCTAGTACAGATAAAAGTAGTTCTGTGGTTAAACACTTTATTTCTCTTTATTGCTATTAAGATTTTACATCTTGGAGCAAGGAGTTCTCCAGGCATAAATTGTACATACAAAAAAAAAAAAAAAGTAAAATAAAGCAATAATAAACACTGAATCTTGTTTAAACGACGTTTACCTGTTTAAACGGGGAATTTAAAACCCGGCCATCAATGAAATAAATTTATTATTCTATTGATTGATATTCATGAATTACATGTTAACGTATTCAATTGTCCATCGCTTTGGAGGGTTACAAGTTTGTAAATCTCCAAAGCGATGGACAATTGTATAAATCCAAGAGAAATTGCAGTTTCTGGCTATCATGCCAAAAGAGAATATAGAAATTGGTTGGACAGTAAGTAGGTATGTGTAGGTAAAAAAATATTTAAGTAACATTCTTCAAAAATTGGTATAACCGGACCTAATCTGCCTCCTTACCTCTGTTTTATGACTTCAAATATCTTACCTAAAATGCTAGGAGGTAGCCTAAAAATAACTAATTAAATCGAAAGAGTAACAAAATTAAAATCGAGTGTAACCACGGCTCCAAGGGTAGAAATATCTATTGGCGATGGAAATTGGAAACACCCAACATAACGGCAATAAAAGTTTATAAATTTTAAAATCTAAAACCAAAAACTTATAAATTTTTAAAACGACTTATTTGTTTTTTTTCACTTACATTGGTTAAATAAAGTTTTCAACTTATTTTCCTATATGGGTCATTCTTTTACAAACCGAACAGATTTGGACAAAAATTGACCGACACATTTTAGATTTAACTGAAACTTTTTTTACGGGTTCTATATCGAAAAAAAAGAGATACGGGTAAGAGGATTTTTTTTTATTTTCGATATTTTGAAAAATAAACAAGATCGAAAATTCGTGAATTTGATGATTTATCGATAATAGACTTTTTTTCAAAAAATCATAACTCCGGTTCTATTTAAGCTAAAAAATCTAATTTTTTTTTATTTTGAAGGTAAAAAGACAAACTTTAAGAAAAAAATACTTTAAAAACAAATTGTCGAAAAATTCAAATTGTTATTAACAATTTCAATGTTTAAATCGGTTTTTAACAGTGGCGCCACCCATGAATCAACTTTTTACTATTTTTATCGTATTCTGCGTCAAATTTTCTATTGAAAACGCTTTTAAAATCGATGGAGAAGTTATTTTTACTGTAAGAAAAAAATTAATTAATATAGCGCGGTACGTCACATCGACAACGTGGGTCACATTTCACGGCTCATATTCTTGTTTTACACCGTTTATCTCTTAAATACAAATAATTGTTTCATTTTTTTAATTAAAAACCATATTTCATTAGCCAAGAAGATGGGAAAAATAGAATAAGAACAATATTTAGAATATAATAATAAATACAATATTTAAAAATAAGACAATGTTTACATTTTCTGTTTAAAAATTTTTACAATAACCTTTTTTTCGCAAGATGAAAACCGTTTTGCTTCCAATTGCTGTAAAGAAATCGGATTAATACAATGATATTTTAAACTTCCTTTAACTGTTAGAGCTTTTTGGAAACGTTATATTTAAGATTAGTCTTTTTGCATATGAATTCGCGTCACTCATTCTGTCTTTGTGTATGCAATACATGAACAGAAGCAATATCAATTACTGGGCAACAGAAGCATTGCCGAATATAACGTGTTGTTATTCGACAGTTAATGAACAATTGTACGAACGTTTCCAAAAAGCTTTAACAATAAAAGGAAGTTTAAAATATCATTGTATTAATCCGATTTCTTTACAGCAATTGGAAGCAAAACGGTTTTCATCTTGCGAAAAAAAGGTTATTGTAAAAATTTTTAAACAGAAAATGTAAACATTGTCTTATTTTTAAATATTGTATTTATTATTATATTCTAAATATTGTTCTTATTAACTAATGCATTATCGAAATCTTAATAAAAAAATTTCATTTTCAACAATGTTTTTTATTTATGTATTTTTTCTATTTTTCCCATCTTCTTGGCTAATAAAATATGGTTTTTAATTAAAAAAATGAAACAATTATTTGTATTTAAGAGATAAACGGTGTAAAACAAGAATATGAGCCGTGAAATGTGACCCACGTTGTCGATGTGACGTACCGCGCTAAATTAATTAATTTTTTTCTTACAGTCAAAATAACTTCTCCATCGATTTTAAAAGCGTTTTCAATAGAAAATTTGACGCAGAATACGATAAAAATAGTAAAAAGTTGATTCATGGGTGGCGCCACTGTTAAAAACCGATTTAAACATTGAAATTGTTAATAACAATTTGAATTTTTCGACAATTTGTTTTTAAAGTATTTTTTTCTTAAAGTTTGTCTTTTTACCTTCAAAATAAAAAAAAATTAGATTTTTTAGCTTAAATAGAACCGGAGTTATGATTTTTTGAAAAAAAGGCTATTATCGATAAATCATCAAATTCACGAATTTTCGATCTTGTTTATTTTTCAAAATATCGAAAATAAAAAAAAATCCTCTTACACGTATCTCTTTTTTTTCGATATAGAACCCGTAAAAAAAGTTTCAGTTAAATCTAAAATGTGTCGGTCAGAAAGGTGTTCGGTTTGTAAAAGAACGTCCCATATATATTCAGAAGACTAGAATTCTCGTTCCTTGTTTGTTTATGAATAGTTAATTTCACGTTATCCTAAATAATCTTGGCTTTAAGGCACTTTTTTGAAATGAGGCCCATCTTCTTAAAAAATAAAAATAAAATCTTGTAAGTGGTGGGAATTTAAAAATTGTCTTCTGACTATATAAATTAGAGGAAATACCTGTCAGAGCATAGTATAAATGTAACAAGACACAAGAAAAACCGATTGTATATGACTTAAAGTATATTAAGTAAACTTTTGGACTTTCCATACGTATAATAATTTATCACTTAATCAATCCTGTCTTCCAGCAAATAAGTGGTTAAATTTAATTACTTTTTAGGCCATGACTTAGAAAATTTGAACAATATTGATATATAATCAGGTTTTCAACAACAAAGGTGGAAATTTCGTCAAAATACCAAAATAGTGCCTTTAAATCCAGGGACGGATTCATCACGAAATTTGGGGGGTCATGTGGCTGGCAAGCAATACCGTTTTTTAATTGTATTTTTACATTTTATCAAGAAGGACTACGATATAAGCAATCAAAAGGGTTCAAAGGTGTACAGTGCATAGTAACTACCTAATTGCATTATTCGCTAAAAAAGAAAAAAAAATTGAAAAGACAAAATATTTGGAGGGTGGGTGATTAAACCGACTCAATAGATCTTATCATTAACTAGATATTATATTTATAGTCTAAATTTGGGCTTAATGCGACTTCACAACTAATTCACTTGGATTACACAATTTATGTTATATGTAATAAACTTTCTTAGTTATTCCGTACAGGTACCTAGGGTAAACCGTACAGTTATTGGCACCCTTAAGACTACATTTCTGTGGTTAAATTAAAAAAAAAAAAACTTTTATAAGGGGATCAAATAGAAACTTCCTATAGCTCCTCATTATTTATCTTCATAAAGACTCAGGAGTTTTTTTTGGGTCAAAAGTTCAGTAGTTTTACCATATGGCAATAGTTATTGTTAAATGTGCCAAATCTAGTTGGCACCCTGTGGATTTAATTGTGAAATCTTCCCTATTGTTAGTTTGTTAAAGTCTTACTTCATAGATGACTCATGTCTTACTTCAAACACTAGACTCATGTATATCTTGTAATAAAATTAGGACTTGTTTACCTATTTCTTTAAGTTAAAGTTGAGATGCCAATAACCGTATGGTTTACCCTATATGGTTTTTATTAATAAAAAAAAAACATTCCTTAACATCCCTTTTGTATGAGATTTACCTTAAAGTCTTACTAATATCAAAGAAATGAAGATGGTTGTCACAAATCCACTGAAAGTTATTCGGTTTCTGTCGTGGGATCTCTTTAGCCATTCTATCGAATATAACGCCCTCTCGGGATGCTACAGAATACCGCCTGGCGTGTCCCATCCACCCCACCACATTTCATGCTTTTCTCTTTTTTTTTTTTTTTGTTATTCTTTCAAGAGGGGTGAACATCCCCGATCTCCGGCCTACAAAAAGTACCCAGAGCCTCCTCTTGGAGTCCCTGCAGCGAATAAATGTCCTTATTGTCAGGGGTCTTCGATCCACTAAATAGGGGATGCGAGCTTTATATCCTCACGGCCGATAAATCTCTATACATGGGAACAGCTTTGGCAACGTTTCTGTAATTCGTAATCGTTTGGGTCAAGCAGTAAATATTTTGTTCACGAATATTCGGATTTTTTTTTTTCTCAATTGTAGAACCGTACCGAGCATAACTAACGTGTGAGAGGATGATCCGGATATGATAATTTTTCGGTTATGGAAGATTGTGTTGGTTCTGTAAGATATAAAGAAAAATTGAACTTATCATTTGTATTTATGATAAAACAATAGTTCAGGCCGCTCGGATAATTCGCATACCATACTAATCAACGACATTAAAGCCTTGATTTGAAACTAAGTAAGCACACCATTGTTAAAAAAATTATAGTTTTTGAGTTATTTGAGCTTGTAAAATATCTTTGTATTCATAATTTTCTTCCTAGCGTTTTCTGGAGGATATGATTATTTTTCCCGCCTGGAGGGGAAGGAAATCTTATTAAACAGTCGGATATGATCAAGTATCAACAATTTTTGCCGTATCGACTAAAACCAGTTTTTGGGAATAATGTATTCGTAGTACAGACTTAATGTATTCCTAACATATATCTTATACATGAGGCGTTTGGTTTCAAAACCGGTTGTATCCATTTTTACTAAACAATATTTTTTTTTCAAATTTTTAACGTTAAAATCAATGTGTCAGGCGCGTTTGATTAAAAAATGTCTAGATCCTTCGAAACTCAATACTAAAAGATTTCATTTCTTATCAAAAGCGGTTCCTAATGATTGTTAAGATTATTTATTTGTACTTTTGATGCCTGTCAACAAACCTTTTCAGAATTTTTTTTGGATTGCAGTACTCAGCAGTACCTATTCCTTGTCTGATTCTTGTACTCTGGTTTGTCATCGAAGGAGCTCTCATCCAACGCCTTTTTGATTTCCCCCTCATATTTATAGGTAATACAACTGTAGTCGTATCCCGTATAAGGAGGTTTATTTATAATAAAATGTCAAATATTTCTCAAATGTTATATGCTCAGGTATTTTGTCAATCAGTCGATATTAAAAACAAAGTACTCCCACATTCAGTACGGAAAAGGACGACTAAACCTACAACAGTCCAGCGTATATATTTTAGGCGTCAGAGTTGGGTTTTGTCCACAATCTATGGAGCTATCAATAAAAAAAAAAAAAAGGGGACTTGGCGTGTCATTATCATTATTACTATAAAATCACGTTTAATTATTATGAATGTATTCATTAATTAGCTTAATGTTATTATTCTAAAAAAAATTACAATAGGAATAAAACTAGGCATATTTTTTACTTTCACTTCCCTGTATTGCCTACGGCATTGAAAGTACGTTACTTGCTCTTCGTGAATATTTTTTTTATTTTTTTTATTGCCTCGTGTTCAATTAAGTAAAAATTATATTTATATAAATAAAAAGGAGGTATTAATAAACAATATTCGGTCCCGTTAGTTGAATTTATTTTCATTTTCCCTGATATCAAGCAAATTGAAGGTAGATATTCTACCCTTCTCCGCCACCCCAGCTCATAGCTTTAAATTCTTTGGAATGTTGGTCCAGGAAAAGATTTAATGAACAGCAGGTACTTGCTCCGCCCAAAGCTTGTTTTGGAAGTCCGATACTTTTTTTTCTGAAAAAAAATTTGAATTCCTGAAATTTTTTTAAATTTCAGCATCCCTGCAGATATTGCCTTCGTGATTTTTCCTTCTTTTTTTTTTTTTTAACCCTAACTACGTTTCCATCCAAAAAATAATACTCAACCTCGATGATCAAGGCTTAATATCATAATAATAAAAAAAAAAAATATTCTAGGTAAATTATTCATCCTACGCTCATACAGCTTATAAAATAAAAATCAATAATCAAATAGAAAATATGTTTTGAATTGTATTATTTATTTCATGAATAAAGTATTTCCCTCTCTCTTCCCTCTTATATATACCTTAGGAAGAAAAATAAACCTTGAATGTCGTGAAATAAAATAATATAAAAGGTCCAAAAGGTCTTTATAATTCTTGTAGTTATTTTAACTGTCCATTACATATATATTGTACCACATGCATTTATACCTTAACATGATGGACAGTGTTGCTGATTCGCTTAAAGAAAACTTTAAGAAACTTTTTAGTAGACAATTTAGGAATGTTAATATGTTTTCTTTGTCTGATAACGACTAAAGGAATGTGATTTAAAAAAAAAAATCTGGTGCGTGCGCGCAACACACAACTTTCACTTACCAACTTACTTAGATTAGAAATTGACGTGTTTTGCTAAATATCATTTCCCAAAGTCACACATTTTTCTACATTCATATCTTATTTTTGTTAATCATTAAAGCCGTTTTTGAGTAAATAAAAAAACCCCGTGAAAATGATACAAAATTTATTAAGTAAAGTCCCCCCTCCCGTAGATCTATTTTGATGAAATTTTTACAGTCATATCTCGGGCATATAAATACATCAAATACAAAGTTTGATCAAAATCGTTAAAACCGTTTTTGAGTAAATAAAAAAAACATGTGAAAATGATACAAAATTTATTAAGTAAAGTCCCCCCTCCGGTTGATCAATTGTGATGAAATGTTGGTTATCACATCTTTGGCATATAAATTCATCAAATACCAAGTTTCATCAAAATCGTTAAAACCGTTTTTGAATAAATAAAAAAAACATGTGAAAATGATACAAAATTTATTAAGTAAAGTCCCCCCTCCGGTTGATCAATTTTGATGAAATTTTTACAGTCATATTTCAGGCATATAAATAGATCAAATACTCAGTTTAATCAAAATCGTTAGAGCCGTTTTTGAGAAAATCGAAAAAAACGTAAAAAGTTATTAAATAAAGTACCCCCTCCCTTTGAGCAATTTTGATGAAATTTTTGCTGTCACATCGCGGGCATGTACCTACACTAAATACCCAATTTCAGGTTCCCACGGTTTATAGTTTTTGAGCTAGTCTGTTCACACACACATACACACACACACACACACACACACACACACACACACACACACACACACAGACACACACACACACAGACCATTTCGCGGGACTTGGTTATTTCGACTCAGGGGGTCCCAAAACGTGTATTTCCGTTGAAAACCGGAAGTCGAAATTTTTCACGATCGCAATACTTCCACTTACTATATATTTCATATATAGGTAAGTGAAAGTAAAAATATTAGGGTTTATTGATTTATCCACTTTTAAACCGTTTGAGTCCTTTGAGGTGGGTGGATTTCAGAGAAGTCGGATTCCGGAATGGTAACAATTTTTTATTTTTCCAGTCGTATATAAATATATGACTGCTAAATTTTATATTTTACTAGCTGTATATACCGGTTTCACCTGGGCATTAGATTTTTTAAATCTATAAAATGAGACATTTTTCGACTCAAACGGTGGATTTTGTACAAAAAAACAATGTAAAGCGAGATCATAACGATTTTTATAACAATAAAGGATATACCCAGAGATGGCCTGAAGTTATGCAATTTAAATATGTACAGGTGTTCGCATCTGGTATGAAAGAACCACTGAGGATTTCTATAAAAAACAAACAAACAGAATTTCATGTTTATTTACATAAATTGACATAGTAGTGGAAATAAATAAATTAGCAATTTATTGTAAGCAACATATTGTAAAACAAAAAAGCATGTTCCCTACCGTTAAAGAATTTTCTAAGCTCTTCGGGAACCATATAGAATGTTGTAATTCAGACCAAATATAAGTAGCTATGGACTGGAGAGTTAGTCTTGTCTTCAAGATAGAATCATACCTATGTGGTGACTTTCGTTTTACTGTGTCGTTAAATTGGATATTTTTTGTAAACTTGCTAATATTTATTTATTTTACTTTTTTATTGTTTGTCTTACATTCCCAATTATTATTTTGGCCTAATTAGTATAATATTACTAATATTATAATATTATTTAAACCCGCATAAGAGTTACAATATTTTATTTTATTATTTTTTTTTTTTTTTGCGTTACTTTGAATTAATAACCCTTGTTAAATGATTATGTAGTAAATAATAATGTAATCTGTTTATTTAAAATCATTCTTTTTCTAAATAATAATTATGAATGGACTCAATGAAGTAAAAATATTATCATGTTGAATTTTCATGAATTATTTTATTATTTTTAATTGTCCCTTGCTTTGCAGAGTAATAGACATTAATTTATTAATGAATAATACGCCCTCTTGAATTTTTTTTCACTCGCCACAGCTTTTTTGTTGAAGTTTTTAAACTTTTTTTCTTTTACATTTTTAGCTTACTGAATTGCTTCCCTGTTAGTTTATAAATATACATTAATTATTTTTTATAGTATGTCCTGTTCTGAACTTCGTTTTATCTTGAATAATTTTGGCTATATATAGAAAAATATTAATACATTAAAAACATTTAATATGATTATATTTTTTAGGTCATATCTCATTCGAAATTAAGTCTCTCTTCCTAGAAAAAATAAAATATTTATAAATGATGGGTATTATGAAAATTGAATTAGTCTGGGGGGAGACTTTCTAAAAAATTGAGTGTACCTCCCTGCTTCAATTTTATTTGATGACTTTTAAATTGAATCGATAAATCAATGACGAGAATGACACATTTATATCCAATCGAACTTCCCCTAGCTGAGAGAAGTAGAGCGAGCACTTAGGCAAATGACATGTCCGTTGACACAGGCTAGGCTCTCTTACTCGAGGTCGAATGATGACAAGACAAATAGTCGAAAACAATAAAAATTATCGCTCCTGAGCCGGTCTCTAAGCACTTTGCCCCGATAGCATCGCCCTCAGAGCCGCTAACCTCTATCTAACACTTACCGTGGATTTAGTGTCTTAAAGTCTTGCGAGGAAATTGATGGGCTGTGGTAAAATATATCAGGAAAACGTCAAAAGTCTTGGATATGCTAGAACCAACTGTTACTGTCTATTACTCTAAATCATCACATGATAAAACGGTATCAATTACAATGCGATTAATTTTTTTTTTCATTGGTACACTTTAAGCCTAATTTAAATGACGGTTCTGCCTGTTAAAAAAGAATAAATAAAAAAAAAAAATTAAAAACGGTTCTATTTTAAAGTTACCATGACGACTACAACAACACGAGAAACATGAATTAAATATGCCAGCTTTTTAATATTGAGCTTTATTCAAATATTCATCTGTCTCAATTTTAGCATGGGAGATTGTTTTATTCCAGTTATTACTTAAAGACATATCGTTCACTCCATTTGTATTTTTACAAAGTTTAAGGGATCACCTGTGTAGTGGTTTGCATAGAAACTTACAATACTATAGGTCGCGGGTTCGCGTCCCGAGGTGCCCCCAGGATTTTTTAAAGGGAGTAAAAAATCTTTGTCTATGCCGTCCCTCGGATAGGACGTAAAATGGAGGTCCCGAGCCTGTACGATGTCCTAGTTATAGCTGAATAGGCAAAATTTCAGACTCCCACTGTAGCATCGTCCGATTAACCTGAGTCGCATAAAGTGACTTTATATCAACAAAAAAGTTTAAAATCGAATTGTTATTACCTTGGCTAAAAACATTGTGGGTTGGCACTATCCCCTTATTCCCATAAATTGCGAAATAATCGATTCATTCTTAAAAATATTTGTTTCTAAATTAAAAAATAAAACAATTTGTTGACTTTTATAATACTGTAAAGTGAAAGAAAACCAAACGATTTTGGATGTTGTTATTTAAACAATGATTATCAGTTAGATAATTGATTTATAATTTTTAAACTATTTAATTAGAAGATGAAAGATTCGACCACGGCCGGGAATCGAAACCAGGTTCTATGCTTCTTTATTTTATTAAATCGAATCTTTTATCTTCTAATTAAATAGCATTAAAAAACATAGGGTAAACCGTACAGTTATTGGCACCCTTAAGACTAAATTTCAGTGGTGACAAAAAAAAAAATACTTTTTATGAAGGGATCTAATTGAAGATTCCTATAACTCCTCTTTATCTATCCTCATAAAGACTCAGGAGGTTATTTTGGGTCAAAAGTTCAATAGTTTTACAATATGGCAATATTTATTGTTAAAAGTGCCAGACCTAGTTATTGGCACCCTGTGGATTTAATTATGAAATCTTCCCTATAGTTAGTTGGTTAAAGTCTTACTTCATAGATCACTTATAGGAACCTTCAAACATTAGACTCATGTATATCTTGTATTAAAATTAGGACTTGTTTACCTATTTCTTTAAGTTAAATTTGGGGTGCCAATAACTGTTCTGAGTGCCAATAAATGTATGGTTTACCCTATGATTTTGGTTTTGATAACATTGAAAATAGAATCTTCTATGTTTTTCGAGAACCTTCCAGAATAGAATGTTCCTTTTCAAACTAAATATAAGGAGCAATGGACTGGAGTTTTAGTCTTGCTCTGGAGATCGAATCATGCGGTTACTTTTGTGTAACTGTATCGTTATTAGTAGATACTTTTTGTAACCTTGTTAATTATTGGTGTTTTTATTTTTTGTCTGACATTGTGAATAATTATTTCCGTCTAATAAAAATTATTTAAACTCACAATAGTGTTATAATACAAAACTTTTTGTAAAAACAAAATAAGGTATTATTAGAATTAGACTTAATAAATTATGTAAGTAATGACTAATTAAAATTGTTATGAAGAATAATAAATAAAATAATTATTTAACATAGTTTAATATATATTAAATATGATATAATTGTAATTAAGAACTGAATAATGTGTTAGAATAACTTAAACACCCCAAGGATAGGCGCATGAACTGTTGGTCTATATAACTATGTGCTAGTACTATCACCTATCGAGATCGAATCGGCCAAGCGTTTAGAGATAATTTTAATGTGGGGGGGAGGAAGAGAGGGGGGGGGGTGAATTTAATGGGCTCTCTTCTGATAATATTCCTAAAGGATTCTTTAACTGCTAGGGTTCACGAAACACATACGTATTAAGTTTATTTCCTTATTCTACTTATATGTTAGTATAACATATAGTATTTTATATGTTAAATTGCTTAACAAATTTGGATATTTCAAAATTGTGGTGATTTATAGTAGGTATCGGAATGGAACAAGTTGTCTCATATAGGTTTTGGGAAAATCTGGTTTCCGTTGAATTTGATGTATACCATATTTATGCATTTTAGATGATTCAAAATACCGATTTCGGAAAACTATCAATCCTCCCAAGTGCATACTTGGTTTTCATTTTTTTACCCTGATGGCTTTGCAAACTTTGTAACTGTTGAGCCTCCTGAACCAACCCCCTTAACTCTGCCTATCTTGCTTAGGCTTCTTCTGTCCCGTTTGCATTTAGTTCCGCAGCGTCTTTGTTGAGTCTATCCACCCATCTGCTTTTTGGCCTACCTCGAGGTCTATGGCCTAATGTTATGCCGTTATGAAACCGATGCCGACCACACCACTCGCTTCCTACACACCTCCAACCAAAGACCGGCGTCCAAACCGCTTTCGATAGATCTGCCTAAACGCAATCCTCCCACCTCCTTCGCGGACCCCTCGGACGTTTTCCATTCGGCATTATTCTTTTTAGAATTAGTTTACTACTAAGTTTCGCAAGTTGACACCTCCATTGTATTAGTCTCGCTGCTATCACGTCAATTATATTTACCCGGTGAAGTTCAGTCAATTCTTCGTTGTTTAAGCGTCTAAATTCTCCGGTTAGCTCATCTCTCTTCGGTACGAATATTCTAGCAGTACGTTATTTTCAAAAAACTCTAAGGGGGGGGAAACGTTTCGCATCTGTAAGGGACCGTTGGAAGAATAATAGTTTTGTAGATTCAAATTTTTAAGTTTCGAGAATGAATGCAAGAGCTTACTAATTTTGCTACCGAAAAGTGGATTGCATTTTCCGCCTGTAATCTAGCCTTATTCTTCGATTTCGTTTTTATTGTTATCATAGCCCCTAAATATCTAAATTTCTCTGTATGTTCTCACGGATTCCCTGCTACATCAATATTACCATAAACTTCCCTACCTCTGCTGCTAACCATACATTTAGTTTTATTCCTATTTATTTCCAGACCAAGTTCTTTACCGGCTGTCATCAACGTTGTCGTATTTTGTATAGTAGTATATATTATAGTTTCGGCGTCTTCACCCAGCAGCACTATGTCATCGGCCTTCCTTATACCGGTATATTTTCAGCTAAAAGCATACCTTTTTCGGGACGTATTATCTCCTTAATGACATATTCGAGCGCTAAATTCTAAAGTTGCCTAATGTTAAGCATTCATCATCATGTATAGACTTCCTGGTCAACATGTATGTGGTCCGAGCAATATGTACTACTACTTATACTTCCTTGCCTTCATACCCAAGACTTTCCAGTTTCCGTCAGCACTTCTTTCAATATAGTATGCAGGTCTTAAATTTTTGTCAATGCACTGTACACCATTGATGTAAGAACACAAGAGATTTTTTATTTTGATTTTAATACTTTTGAGGGAGAGAAGAAAGTTCTGTTCGTGCTGGTCAGCAGTCTATTACTATACAATTATTTACTGCGGTTATTAACTTGATGCCAAGTTTTTTTTTTTGTTTTTTTTTCTCATCATTCATTGATTTTCACTTGTCAGCTATCTGCGACAATCAGCGAATTCGAGGTCTGCAGCAACGCAGAAATATGTAAGGCATTTAGGACAGCAGCACCTCTTTCCGGGCTTGACACTAATTCAGGTGAGGAGGTCTCTCATCCAGCTTCTTTTTAGCCGCCTTCAATCGGGCATGTCAGCCTTGGCCATGTAGTTAATTAATTTGTTATGATGTCCTTCCAATTTAACAAAAAAGCGTGAGTAAAATGTTCTTATGTGTTGGATAGTCGGTTGTTGTAAGTCTGTATGTAGAGTTTGGTTACTTACGTATCTGGGAGCGTCCGTAATTAGTCTCAAAATTTTTGATTGGAAAGTTTGTAATTTTCGTAAGTGCGGCTTTTTAGCTGAGCCGAAAATCTGTGAGGCGTTTGTCCAAATGGGTTTAAGAAGTATGTTCAGTATCTTTTTTTTTTCATTTTACATGTGGGCCCCAAGTCATCCTTCTGTCGAACAGAAGTCCTAGGTAACGTACAGTTTCTGTCTGCGGAATTTGGTTGTCGCCTATACAAACTGAGGGACAAGTATCTCGTCTGAGTGTGAAAGTTATGTGTTGTGATGCCAAGTTAACTAGTAAATATATATTGTTTCAAAGGAATTCAAAATAAATGTACAGGGAGTTAGAAAATGATTTCCCTTTCCTTCTATTTTTTTTTTTTTTTTTTTTTTTTTGTAATTTCTCTTTTGAGTTAAAGGCAATGTTTATATTTATATGTAGGCGTATCGTATTTCCCAGAGAAAGACGAATCCTATGGTAGGAGAACGAACGGTGATATTGGTTGCTAAAAGATATTGGTTAGGACTGAGAGATCCCCGAAGCCAGCCAAGCAGAACCCATCCACCTCGGCTACAGGGTCACTTCCACCAGACCAGAAATTCCACTCGACTAACCAGTCATGACTAGGGGGGGGGGGGGGAGCTAGTATGTTATTCCCGATGTTGAATACCTGTCAGGGCTATCCCTCGTCTTCCCTCAACTACTCCAGGCAATCTAATACCTCTGCGAACTGTTGGCAGGCAGTCGGTGAGGTTGGGTTGGGGGTAAATAGTTTGCAGCCATTGTGAGGCAGAAGGGTGCGTTATTACGCTATAAACAACCATGATACATTAATTAACCAATTAAATAAAAAATATATGATGGAAACGTTTGGGGTGCGGTCAAATAAAACAATACTACATGTGTAATAACATATATTGTGCCGACGTTTCGCCCCGAGATTCAGGTCTTCATCAGGGCTAAGTACGAAACACTATAACAATCAATATTATGAAGAAAACAAAATACCTGTACAGTGGAACCCCTTTATCCGGGGTAATGATGAGTATGGGGGTCCACGGATAATCGAAAACCCCTGATAATCGAATTACAACATTTCATTGACTTAATGAAATAAATAAAGAAAAGGAGGTTAATAAAAAAAAAAAAAAAAAAAAAAAAACTGCAGAAAATCACTGTTATTATTAACAAACAACAAACGAACTCCTGCGCATTTTTGCATTGAACCACTGATAGGCAGCTTCATCTACGTCTTCTAATGTAGAGCTCTTCATTGTTTTCCGAGGACACGATGTTTGCTCGACGATTTCTAATTCAGCTGAACATGTTTTAATACTTTCACCTTTTTCTACTTGGTTTATAATGGTTAATTTCTGTTCAAGCGTTACAATGACATTTTGTTTGAAGTTTGACATTGAAAGCGTTTTCTTTTTTGCGACATTTCGTTAGTTGGTGTTTAAATGGAGACTAAATCACAACTGGGAATATTTTGTTTTGTAGTCAAACAGGCCAGAGTGGGAGTTTCCCAGAAAGATATGAAAACAATACCGTTCCTATAAACATCTTATCATACGATACCAGCTTGCCATGTTTTTCCATATATTAATTTATTTCATAATTCCTAAGAAAAATAGATAATTAACCATTGTGTAATCGTTAAAATATTAACGTATTGATTTTTTAAAATGAATAGTATGCCTACAAAATTAATGGAATAAATATTAAAAACAGCTTATTAAAAAAAAAAAAAAAAATAAATTGGCTCCCCGTAACCCCGGTTAATAGAGCCCCGGATAATCGGGGTCCTACTGAATATGAAAATTAGTAAAAAACGAAACAAAAGAATATGAATAAAACTTTTAAACTGGACATTGAAATCTTTTATTTGTTTTTGAATAATGATGTGTTGTATGAAATGATTTCGTGAGGATCGAGGTCTTAAAAATTTAGCAAGGTTTGTTGAAATTGAAAAGCAACCAAAAATAATTAAATTGTTGCTTTTTGATTATTTAGGATTGATAACAAACCTAACTTTAATTCAAATTGCTACTTCCCATTATGTAATTTTTTTCCTTCATCTGTTTTGTTTTCTTTCATTGTAACCCTGAGGACTTGTCTTAAAAATAGACTAAACCTTGTCTAATTTTCAAAACCTCAACCGCTCACTTCATTTCATATTAGCTTACTTGGTCACGAACATCTCACTACCAATATCAATATGGTTGAAAAGAAATTGTTAAGAGTAATAAAAAAATATATATAATAAAAAGTGATATAAAAGTAATGATTAGATCATGGAGATGTAAAAATTAGGAATGTTATGTAATTCAAAATCTTTGTATACACTACATGTAAATACACTAATGAATAACTGATTATTGATGATATGATATGGAATTGATCTTATGAATCGATTTTGTTCTGTAATTTTTATTCATTTTCATTTTTTATTCATGTATATATTTTTTTTTCCTATATTTTCATTGGTTGCCATCTTTTTTCATACTTAGCCTCAAATCTTGGCTCGAAACTTCGGCACAATATATGCTCTTACACATATAATGTTGAATTATTTATAAATAATAATAAATATTAGTTATTAGTATAATAAATTCGTATCACTATTGCTAAAACGCAAACTGAACCGTTATTGCTTAATGTTTTTTAAGAACGCATAAATGGGGATTAACATATATATTTCTTAATTATGAATCGAATTTAATATTTTTTTCCTTTATTTTATTCGCCTTCTTTATTTAATAATATTATAATTTATCCCAAAAACGTTTCACTGATTGATTCTTTCTTTTTTTTTTTTCTCACTAATCGCATTTTTCCAAATAAGTTTGATCTGTAATATTTTAATATCCCAAAATAGCTAGAAGTCATAACGACAAGAAGCAGTCGCCACCGTTAGACGAGATTTATTTCATGCCCTTCGGTGAAAGTTGAGTTATGGGCCTTTGAGATGGAAAGGGTCACAGAGGGCTCAAATTTATTCCCAATCCGCCCACCCACTCCCTCCCCCTCCTACTCCTGTTTTTTGGAACTATACTTCATGTAATATGCCTCGTTCTTGGTTTAATAATATATATCCAGTAGAGTAGTATTTTGGACACCAGAGGGTAATATATGGACATCCTTAATATTAAAAAAATATACACTAAAATAAAATAGTGAACGTATCAGTAGTAAAAGTTTAGAAACAAGATTTGGGGCAGCACTCATGTCGACCTCATTGATGCTACTAATAAAAGATCTTGTACATTAGATCTTGTATTCAGTCTTGATGAAACTGGCATTTCTGTCGTCCTGAGTTGAGTTCTGCGCTGTGAAGGCGGAAAGGGGATTTGTGGCACCAATGATCATTCTTCCTCATAATAATTAATAAACCATACCGCGCATGCGTGGGCTCAACGTTGACGGAATATTTTTCTTCCTTTTTTTTCTCTTTTATATATTTACTTAATTTTTTAAAATTTCATATTTAGCCATATTATTTTAAGGCGTAACGAGAGGCAGTTAATTTCTCCATGTAAACAAAATCAAAGGTACTTTATAGGAAAACAAAAAAAAGCCCATTCCCCATTTAAGCCTCCCTCAGAACATTTTAATAATGACAGAGCTCACCTAATATTAAAGAATATTTTTTTTTCTCATTAAACATGACGATCAAACTCGTTAAAGCCCTTTTTGAGAAAATCGATAAAAATGGGAAACAAAGTTATGAAATAAAGTGCCCCCTCCGTTTGATCAATTTTTATGATTTTTTTTCCTGTAATATCATGGGCATATACTTACATCAAATACCAATTTTAATCAAAATCGTTTGAGCCGTTTTCGATAAATTCGAAAAAAACGTAAAAATGGGAAACAAAGTTATGAAATAAATTCTCCCTTCCTATACCCGATTTTGATGAAATTTTCGCTGTCACAGATTGGGTATATACACACACCAAATACACAATTTGAGGTTCGTTCGGTTTATAGTTTTTGAGCTAGTCTGTTCACACACACACCATTTCGCGGGACTTGGTTAATTGTTCTCAGGTCACGAAAGTCGAAATTTTTCACGATTGCAGTACTTTCCTTCACTATATATTTCATATATAGGTAAGTGATAGTAAAAATTAAATGGGTACCCCTTATACAACCCTTACCTCTAGAAATAAGACCACAATTGCTAGATTTCATTAATAGTCAGAAAATAACATTTAAATTTTTCAACTGGGTTTTTTTTTTCCTTTAAATCGTTGAGAGCATTTAGACCCATGTAAATCCAACGTACCGAGCTGTCTTAGTGGCCTTTTTTCCTTTCGTTTAATTTCTTTTTTGTATATATAAAGGAAGGTAATAAGACACAAATTGGTCCATTCCTTTCACCTGAAACCATAGTTATTGTCTTAAGCCTCCTAAACAGAATTTGATCCTTGAAGCAAGGTACATTTTACTGCACCTTTTTAGTGCCCCCATTTCCTATAAACCCGACTGACTTTACGCTTTTATCGAAGGGCTATGACTTGTAATAAATCCACTGATTGGCCAGTCAAATTCGACCCTAAATATCTCGGGTTAAGTTGCCTTTTGTTCTGTATCAAGGTCGAATTGTGGCGTTTCAATAAAGAACTTATTGGCGGTCTTTACGATGTTCTCGAAATCGACATCGTTAGTTTTTATGTTATTTCGTCAATAATTTTCGGGATGGGGATTCAATTGAAATGATTTTTTTTTTTTCTCTCTCTTTTTAGTCAAAGTTTAATATATTGTTTGCTTGATGTTGTTATAAAAGTATGCATATAGAAAGAAGAAAGAAAGAAAGAAAAAGTATTTTTATTCTGGGACGTCTTGTCCCCTAAGAATAACAATATATGTACAAATCCAGAGTTATTAGTCTGGCTAGTTAAGAACAAAATTGTTAATTAAAGAAATAAAATAAAATCAAGTCTCATTGAACAAAAAAAAAAAAAAAAAAAACAATAGCATGAGAAATTAGGATATAAGTTGACTATTTTTCAACCATTTGAACTTAAAGAAATAAATAAAAGAGAAACAAGATTTATGTATACAAACACAGATAAGTATTGCAAATTGAAACAGGTTTCATTATTTTACATAGTTGCGGTAGTTTGAAGATTAAGGAGGTGGAGGAATAATTGGGTTTTAAAAGATGTAAGGGATGCATTTTTACGGATAGAAACGGGTAAAGAGTTCCAAAAGGAGGCACCACGGACGATAAATGATTTTGTAAAGGAGGCAGTTCGGTAGGAAGGGATGTATAGATTTAAGGTTTGGGATCTGGTATTTAGGGAGTGAATGGAGGAACAAGGTGTAAATAAATTTAAGATATACAGAGGCTTTTTAATTCTGAACGTTCGGAAAAGGTATACACCAAGGAAATATTGCCGCCGAAAAACTGGGTAGAGCCATTTTAATTCAGCATAGTAACTTGAGACGTGGGAGCGCCTGGGGACACCAAAGATAAATCTAATGAAGCAATTCATTAGTCTCTTTAACCTCGCATCATGCATACCAGACAGTCCCCCGTATACAAGACAGCCATAATCAAAATGAGGAAATATAAGAAAGGAAACAAGGAGTTGACGGGTTTTGGAGGACATGCAATCACGGGATCTGCGGAACTGTTTGAGGATAGCGATGGATTTTCTAGTGATTTGGGAAATATGGTTACTCCACGACAAATGCTGGTCAAAGATCACTCCAAGATTTCTGACATGGGGATGGAAATGGATAGGTTGGCCTTTGAGGTAAAGTAGGGGGTAGTAAGAAAGGGAATTAATGAGATGCTTGGAGCCGATCAGGATAGCCTTGGTTTTTTCTCCATTTAGACTCAATTCATTTTTTTCTGCCCAGGCGTTTATGCTATCTATGTCTTCCTGTAATTTTTGGATTGCTTCTAGCATCTCGTTAGGATGGAAAGATAAGTAAATTTGGAGGTCATCGGCGTATAAGTGGTATTTTGAATGGTTGATGGAATCCGGAAGATCATTAATGTACACAGAGAAGAGTGTTGGTGAAAGTGAGGACCCCTGTGGAACGCCGCGAGTTAGTAAAAGAGGTGAGGAAGGAGGTTTATCAGGGATATGAACTGTTTGTGAACGTAAGGACAGGAAGGAGAGGAACCACTTTAAGACGCTGTTTGACAAGGAGAGGTTTTGGAGTTTAGAAAGGAGGATCTCATGATTGACGTTCCGAACGCTTTTGAGAAATCGAAGAGAATCAGGATGGTCAATTTAGTTTCGTCTATGGAGGATTGAAGGTCCTGAGTAATCTTGAGTAGAGCAGATTGTGTGGAGTAATGGGAGCGAAAGCCAGATTGAAGAGGATTAAGGAGAGCTTTTCGCTCGAGGAAATCATTGAGCTGGGAGTGGACGATTCTTTCGAGCGGTTTGGATAGGTTAGAGAGAATGGAAATAGGTCTATAGTCGGAAGCTGAGGAGGGAACAGGCACTTTATTTAACGGACGGACTATAACTTTTTTCCAGGCTTCTGGGAAGCAAGAATTTTGTAGAGAGAAATTATATATGTGTAGAAGGGCAGGGAATATTACCGGAAGGCAGAGTTTGATGATCTTTACAGGAATTTGGTCTGGACCAAAGTCATTCGTCCTGGACTTGAGGATAGATGAGAGTAAGGCTTCAGGTGAGATATTCAGGAAATAAAAGTTATCTGGATCAAAACTTTGTGTGAACGAAAATGAAGAGGGTTGAGGAATAGATGGAGAATTAGCGAAATGGGAATTTAGTTCATCTGGATCGATGGGGTAGTAGGTGCAGGCTTTGGATTTTACCATAGACAGGTTGTTAAGGATTTTCCATTTGGACTTAGGATCGAGGGCTCGTGATAGGGAATTATGGAAAAACAGTGCCTTAGCACGTCGTAGGGAAGATTGGGTGAGGTTCCGTAGGGACTTGAAATGGGTATAATCTTCAGAGGAACGGGTACGTTGGAATCGTCTTCTGGCAGCATCTCTTCTTCTCATCAACTCTCTGATATCGGGATTTATCCAGGGTGCGGGAGGGCGTCTAATGGTGGAGGTCTTGAGGGGAGCATGTTGATTTAGGAAGGTGTAAAGATTAGAAGAAAGGCATTCCACCATTTCATCTATGGATGATAACGAATAAATAGGATCCAGGGTTTGGGAAAGTGAGTCGAAAAAAGGATTCAGTTTTTCAGAGGTTAATGAGTCAAGGTTCCGCCAGGAGATTTTTCGGGGGATGAGTTTAGGTGCTGGAATGTTATAGGAGATTTGGATGAGGTCATGACTTGATAAAAAGGGTATTGGATGCTGTGAGAAGGACAGTAAGTTGTGGGAGGAGTCTATTATAAAAAGGTCTAGCCAAGTGCTAGTGGACTGAGTGTGGTGGGTAGGCTGGTAGGGTACTAAAAACAGGTCAAGAGAGTGTATGAGGTCCATAAGGTAACATTTATCGGAAGAATCGCAGAGCAAGTTGGTATTAAAATCACCAGCGATTATTACGTGACTATATAACGGGATATAGGTGAATAGGGGGGATTCAAAGGATGGATCGAACCGGACATGTGGAGGGCGGTAAACTATTACGTAGAGCAGGGAAATGGTGTCAAAGGAAATTTCTACAAAAAGGTACTCCAGGTGAGGGCTTTCGAGAGAGGGGGATTCTAGGAGGATTTTTGCTCTCAAGCCGTCACGAACGTAAAGACCAACACCTCCTCCGGTGCGGTTCACACGATCGCGACGGATGAGAGAGTAATTAGGAATGGATATAGAGGAAGATGGGATTTCTGGTTTAAGCCAGGTTTCCGAGACGGCAATAATGTGATAGAAGTTGTGGAGGAAATGATCTAGGAACTCGTCGTAGTGGGCTGGAAGGTATTGGGAATTAACGTGGCAAGATAATAAGATGTTACTCATGTGGGTAGATTGATAGGAATTGATCTGCGAAAGGAAAAGGAATTTAGGGGTTGGATTGAAAAGGCACAGTGATGTATGCTTGAGGCTGTATCAAAAGAAAATTGACTGAATAGAATAAAGAGATAATTATTGAGGCCTATGGCTGTTAAATAAAAGAAAATGTTGCCTAGGTGATAAAATGAGATGGAAAACAAATAAAACAAGAAAAATGAAAAAATGTGAGAATAAAATGTCGATGAAATAGAGGGTAAAAAAGTGGTCCGGATTCCAGAGTGACAGGCGCAGATGAGTCATTGTATTGCTTCGATGTCTTCCTCCTTAGTGATGATAACCACTGGGGAGCCATCCTCTCGCCGGCAGCGAACCTTGCCCCTGGCAAACCAGACGTATTTTATTTTTCCCGCGCCTTTCTTCTGTCTCGCCAACCAGTAGAGATGTCTGTTGCCCGCTGACATTTCCTCGCTGACATAGATCCTTTCATCATTCTCCCAGCCAAGGTGCCTAGTCGTGAAGTCCCTTTTCACCTTCCGGAGTCGAATCATCTCGTCTCGGACTGACTGTCGTACAAAACGCACGACAATCGCGGGTGGGCGTGGGTCCTCTTCTCTGGTCCTTTTTCTCTGAACAAAATCGAGATCATCAGCGGTGAGCTTAACGCCTAGGGCGGCTCCGATAGAGCAGACAATGCCCTCTGGCGTTTCGCCTGATTTTTGTGGTATTCCCCGTATTTCTAGGGAGTTGGAGAGGTAGGCCTGCTCTGCTTGGTTTAGTTTAGCCTCCATAGTTTTTATTTTATTTCAAAGATTATTGTTTTCAGTTAGCAATTTTTCTATTATTTCGTCTTGTTTTTTTGAACGACCCTCAATTGATTTCAGTCTTTCTGAGTTATCGAACATTATATCCCCTTGCGTGTTCATGCAATTTTTAATATCTTTTATTTCATCAGACATTTTTCCGATTTCTGTTAAAATTGCAATTATATTTTCGTCCATATTTTTACTGGGGGTAATGCGATACTCTACGTTTGAAGTCTTGCAGCCTTTACAATACCACTGGTTTTTATTCTTCAACTGTGTGATATCGGGTTCCGTTAAGTTGCAGCATCTCCCGTGAAATAAATTCTTGCAGCGCGCGCATGCGAGGGATAGTTTGTCGTCTCTCGTTATTACGGCTTTACAGACCGGGCACTGTGTCATTGTGAAGTGTTCGAAGCAATTGGATTAACGAAGACGGTTGTGGTGGGGATAGTAGTGAATGGTCGGGTGTGGTGGGGACTGGAGCTGTCTTATCTCTTCCAGTACCAAACAGCCGGTCGCTATGCTGTAATTCTTCTATTAATATTTAAAATAAATTACGCACTGTAGGTTAAATAATTAAAACCGTTTAATGTTGGTTTTACTTTTGGATAAAAATAAAAAAACTATGAGTACTCACTATTTATATAGTCAACAGTAAGTAGAAGAAGTTGTAATAGAAAAAGATAACTGAACGTGTGGACGATACTATCGCATTGAAGGCTCGAGCCAGACTGGTATATATACGTAATATATTTTTCAAATAAAAAGCTACCGTGCAGATTAATTTCATCTGTTTTTGACAGTTGTATAGAATTTAATGGGATTATTATTTAGGAGCAGGGTAGGGATGTTCGGGACGGTTTCAAGGAGGTAATTGGAGCCTATTAAAATTGCTTTCGTTGTCTCTGCATTCAGCTTCAATTTTTTAGCGTCAATTTAAACATCCCGAAGCTTTTTTGTCGCGGATGATAACTCGGAAGGCGGGAAGGATAGGTGTATTTCGAAATCGTCTGCAAAGATGTGACATTGGGAGTGATGGATCAGAAGAGGAAGGTCGTTGGTATAAATGGCGAACAGTGTGGGGGATAGAGAGGAACCCTGCGGGACACCACTAGGAGTTGAGTAGTGCCTTGGAATGAGGTGGTTCTGGAACTGAAACGAACGGTAATTGTACTGTACGAAAGAATTATTAGATTTCATAATTATCCATGTCATGTAAACATATCGTCAGTTGGATTTTGTTCCCATTATTCTTATTGTTACTAACTGTAATTAATCTCATCTTCAAGCATAGATACTTTGCATGCTGCACATATATTTGTCTTCATTTTAGCCCCTCCCCGTGTTTGGATAGAAACTTAAGCTCTCCAAATAAAATTTCTGATCAGCAATCATCCTAATTTTAAGGGAAACAGTTAACCATTACGCACCTCTAAATTACATATTATATTATTAAATTGTTATGCCTTTTTTTGTGTCTGTTTTAATGAAATTATGGGTCTTTTTCATTTTAGGTTACCTGTTATTATGTTATGAATTTAAACAGTGATTTATCTATATCAGATAAAATCATGTGATTTCATATTTGAAAGTCTCTAAAGGTTATTATCAATGTGTGAGTTGGTGTATTAAGTTAATCTGTGCTCTATATTTTAAAAATGAATCTGTTAGAATTATATTCAGTTTTGAAGTCAAATAAAATAGCTATACAATTTTTACAAAGAATCGGTGTTCTACATGGAAAAATGAAATGCAGAGAAACACACTACATGAAAATAATTTATCGTAAGAAACGCGTTCCGATTTGGCGATGCCGAAGACCCCATAACTGGTTTAGATAATCAACAAGTTGAGTCATTGTGGTCATCAGTTAAAAGCCGCAACAAAAAAGAAAATGGAACTCGAAGAAGCATGCTTGACTCCTACTTGTATGAGTATGTATGGAGGCATCGTAACGAAGGCAAGGATTTATTCATAGATATTTTCGAGGCAATGAAAGCCTTTTGGCCTCCAGAACAATAACCTTTTTTTTTTTTTTTTTTTTTGCAATATTTCTTGCTAATAAGTTAGATAGTAAATAAATCATGTGTTTTTCAATAATGATATAACCTTTGTTATTATTTAAATAACCGTTATCATAACTTATTAACAGTTTGCCTAAAATGAAAAAGACCCGAAACTATTTCATTATAATATGATTATATGTTGTGTTTATTTTTCTTAATGGTTGTAATGCGCGTATTGAACACAATATTTTTGTTTTCATTATCAATTAGTAATTTTAGAATCATCAATTTATATTATCAAGATCGCAAAACATTCTTTTCTTCCATGGTCATTTCAATTCATTTCGGATTTTCTTGGCTATTTGGTATGAGAGTGGCTCTCATCCTGATTCTTTTATTGTTTTTGTAAATGCATCTGGATTAAATTGATTATATAACAAATACTTAAAAAAAAAAAAAAAAAATAGATATGACAAACAGAAATTTTACAGTCCATTTTTGTAATGAGGTAATTTTGGGCGGAAACTGTAACATCGAAGCGATCCATCAGGGAGCCTATATAGGACATTGAATATCGATGGTCGAAAAAATTTTGACAAGGGAATGAGGAAAAAATCAGAGACTAATTACGGAAAAATTAGATAAGTTAATATGTGAACTATAATTTAAAGTGGGGGGGGGGGGGGAGATATAATAGCGACAATAAGTAGGTATGTAAAATATATTAAGTGAGCTCCTGGATAAAGAATTTGTTTAAAATAAAGGATGTTGTAAGAAAGCCAAAATTAGGCCGGATACTATGAGATTTAGTAACATCATAAGGTTTGAAAGAAAGGTACTATGTACAAAAAATGAAAGAAGTAAATAAAAGAGGGTATATAGAGGAAGACTATAGGGAAGAAGTCGGGAAAATAGTACAAATAAGTATAAAAGGTTCTATTTTTATTTCCAGACGAAATAAAAATTCTTTTTTTATTTCGATGGAAAATAAGAACTGTTATATTGCTCGTATCTTACTTCATAAAACAAGAATAAAAGTTTCTTTGAATAGAGAATTGGCTACTAAAGGAAACTTGGTAAAATATTTATTTCTCTAGTTTATTGAAACGAAGCTAATAAGTTATGTCACACAAGAAGGGAAAAAAGTTGTTTGGTAATGAAAGAAATATCTGAAGGTATTTTTTAATAAAAAATAATGTGGTTTTCTTTTCTTTCGTTTTCCTTATTTCTGAAGGCATTGTAATTTCACGTTCCTTCCTAACATATATATATTGTAACGTTAAATCGTTAAATAAAAATAAAAATAAAAAACATATGATAGTAAACAAGTTTTTAGGAAGAGACTATTGAATTATAGATATAGAATGCAAGGCCTCAAAGTCTCGTATTATTTCAATAATTCACTAAAACATGCACATCACATGCCAAATTTTCGCCTATTCAGGCATCTTCAGGGCTACAACAGTTTCGCAAGCAAGCTAGAAACAGACTGAAACCTTCGCATATGGAAGGAGGGCTAACAGGGAAGTATACAGTGTTGCCAACATTCAAATAAATTTAGATAACAGAGATAATTACTCAATAAGGTCTGTAGAAAATTAAACACAATATTAAAGTTGAAGAAGGTTCAAATAAAGTAATTTAAATTTACATCTATGCTTATATACATACACACTCACACCCATTACACACATAACATCATGCACTAGAATTATAAACATATTTGTATATAAAACATATGAAAAGCAAGGCAAATCTAGAATAAATAATTCAATGTTGGTTTAAAATGTTAATAGTTTTAGCAAAAAACTTGTTAAGAGTTCTTGCATCAGTTTTAAAATTGACAACCTTATTAATGTTTGCAGCTATATATAGTGCTTCAAGATATTTTAATTTTTGCTCAGAATTTTCTTTATGCAAAATTATAGTTTTGTCATAATCGAAGCTATGCATATGCTCGGAAGTGTGTTTAGCTAGGGCAGTTTTAGGTTCTTTTATTCCATTATTTTTATTTTTGTATTCTGTGCATGTAACATTTTGTTTAAAACATAAAGAAAGTTTAAAACATATGATTTAAAATTCCAGACCGTTTGTTAGGACGAAAAATAGGTTGTAGCGAACTGTTTGGATCTATATTGTTCGGGCTCCATCAACGGCGTTCCACGAGATTCTATAAGGTTCTAGATCCTCCTTACAACTATATGTAACGAGCGATTGACTGAGCAGTCTTGGTATGTGTCTTGACTGTGAAGCTCAGGCCATATGATTTATGTGCTATAAAGTTATAATTTTTGTAACTGCTCGAATATTTATGTTGTTATAATTCGTTTGGCATTGATTTTGTTATATTTTCGTTAATGAATATTTGTTAACCCAGAAGTGTAACAATATGTAGTTATGTACATACATATAGATACGAATAGTTGACTTTTTTAAATAATCGATTAACTCTATCCATCATGGATTTTTTTTTCCCAAGATCCACCTTTTGATTCCAGTTCATTTAGTAACTTATTATATTACTGGGCTGTGAGAGAATTTTTTTTTTTCTATTGATCCTTCCTTTGCACAGACTGCAGATTGAAACTAGATTTGGAAGAAGATTCTGTTTATTTGGTTAGGTTAGGATATCACTGTGACCTTCATTTAATTTTTTTTGTCCAATTTTTAAAGATTTAGGGTGATAGAGATTTACCATGTGTCTTACCTGCGGACAGTCAGATAAAGTAAATATATTCGAATTCCCTTATAGATCCAAAGCCAGGACATTGTTGCATCAGGAGTTTTTCGTTTTTCTGAAAATGGTTCTTTATATTTTGACTACGTTTGATTTTTCAAATATATTTTTATCAATAACATTACCTGTTAAAAGTTTGTCTTAAATTAAAAAAAAAGAAAAAAAGAACTATTGTGAGACATATACTTTTTTCATTAAATTTGTTCTGAAATACAAATTCTTGTGTATATCCTGGCTACTTTAGCACGCAACCATAGTTTGCACAAAAGACGAATATCTGATATCTACAATGAAAAAATAGTGGATGGGCAAAGTTACCCTGAGAAAGGGGGGTTGAAAAATTGAATGGCTCTGGTGCAATTCATCAATCGTTGCACAAATGAAACTATCGGTTTCTTAATAAAATTTACTCGAAAAGTTAGTGCAAATTATTTTTAAAGTTGAAAAGTTTGCGAAATCGCCCTCAGTTGACGGTACTAGATTTTTGTATTACTTTACGTTGGTATTAGATTAACGTAAAGATTTTACGTATTCTTAAAAAAATTATGATAATAATAAATAAAAATGTTCTTTTGTAATGTTTAAAATAACCTTTAATGATCTTTTATCTCTCTATCTATAGTTTACATATTTATTTCTCGCCATAATTTCTCAAATTATTATTTATTTATTTATTCATAAGTGTTAGTTTATTTATTTTTTTACGATGCGAGTATTTTTTTTTTTTTCTTTTCCTTAATATTGGGAGATAAAGGGAAATAGGGCTTTAATCTTTCTAAAATTAGTGTATAGAGCGTATTCATTTGATAGCATAAATTATTCATGAAGTGGGCAGGACTGATTGCATCTTGAGCCAGATCAGTCAATCACTGTTAGTAACTTAGTTTGACGCACTAAGTGGTTTGCAATACTAATATTGTCTTCCCCCTAATTCCCATCCCTTATGCCTATACTAAATCCATCCTGTAATTATATTCCTCTGTGTATGCACATTAATAGCTTAGCATAGTACGATTTTGCAGTTGCAATTATGGTCAAAATAGGATTTCATAGGCTTCCAGATCATTAAAACTATTAAAGTTAAATTATAACTTTAATCAACTATGAATAATATTCATTATGGCATTACTATCATATTTTTAAAACTATAATTGTTTTTAAACGGTAGGAAATACTTTAATGTTTTTTAAAAAATCCGTCTATTATGATAAACAATTCATGAGATCAAATTAAGAGGCCTTCATTTCGACACAACAAAAATTTACTTTATACGAAATAAATTTAATATTTTTTTTCGTTTAAAATTTTATTATTAACTCATTCAATTAGTTTGTTGTTTGTTTTGTCAACGTCCCTTTATGCTACTAAGGCTAATCGGACGATGCTACAGCGGGAGTCCTAAATTTTGCATATCCTAGTGTAATTAGGATAGGGATCTTTTAACGAGTACCTGACATCGTACAGGCTCGGGACCTCCATTTTACGTACTATCCGAGGGACAGCATAGCCAAGGATTTTTTACTCCCATTAAAAAATCCAAGGGCAACCACGCGACCTTTAGTGTTGGGGTAGTGCCTATAACAGTGTAATTAAACCACTTAAAAATTATACAAAAAAAAATTAAAAATATATTGAAGAAGGGCACTAGAGAATCTCCTCGCCAACTTTTTTTAAAGTTAAAAATATTACCGGTCAGTTATCTATTTTGAAATGAAAGTTTGAGAATATTTTACATTAGAAGCGGTAATATACGTAAATTATATTTCAATTGAGCACAGAACTAGACACGGTTAAATTATAGGTTAAATGTTTATAGGATTTTCAGTTAAAACTTTTTATTATAAAATTTTTTTTAATATTTTATAATAAAAAAGTTTTAACTGAAAATCCTGATAATCATTTAACTTAACGCACAGTGGTTGAAAATAAAAAACCTTGTCAAACCCTATCTGTGAGCCTCAAAAAAATAAAGTTGATATTATCATAACCTCGATTGAATTTCATATAAAATGTATAGGTTCGAGCCCCGCTTAACCGGCAGTGTAAGGAAAATAGAAAAAAAATTATACTTCAATTTTCGATTCGAAATCGGCTAGTTTAAACACTTTTGCTGTTTTATGCTAGTAATATCATTGATAGTACTTGCAATATAATTTTATTTCATGAAAACACTCAAGTTAGGTAAAAAAAAAAAAAAAAATCATACATAGGAACTATAAATTATTTTTGTCGTTATGTTTTCATTCTTAACTATTAAATGTATATCATATTAAAATATAAGATTGGGATCATCCGACTTTAATATAATTTTGATAGGAGATGGTGGGATTGACTGTTCAATGTAGGTTTAATAACTGCAACTCTATCTGTGAAAATTTAGTTCCCTTATTCACGCTAAATAATAGCTGAATCTTTTTTTTAAATACCAATCTTCTAAAAACAAATGGATGCTTAAAAATTAAAAGTGCCGAAGCCTTTAAGTTATCGGAGGTCATGTTAATAAACTTATTATTAATAATTTTCAAATTCATTCTAAAATCACGGTAGGTGAAAAAGTTGATTTATTATAGACCTAACAACGATTCAGACTGACTTTATAAATGATGCTACAGACCTGGTAAGTAAGGCATGATGTTTTACTAAACGATTAGTAATATCCTAAACGGAAGCACAAGCTCCATAGCGAATAAACTGCACGAAATAGCTTTGGCATTTCAATAAAAAAAAAATCCCACATGTACAGACGCAGGTGGACGCAGCTAGAATATGTTTTAATATTTCCTTGAATGTATCTTCTTCTTAAAAAAATGGATTTTAAAACTGCGCTCTGCTGCGCTTGAAAAATATGGATTACCAAAAAAATTTTTTGTCTTAATTTTATTGCATTTATTCGGGATTTTATTTCTGGGTTAAAGCATATACCAAATAGCATCATTTTTATGCTATTGTAATATGTGAGATCGCTTTTCATGATTAAGAAGGAAAATCGCTCTGCGAGTTGTAAAAATTATTATAGTACTATAAAGTTTCCGTTGAAAAATAAACCTTTTCAATGATCGATTTTCAAAGGGTCCTAACAAGTTTAAAAATCAGAATATATCCGAATAAATTGATGGAATGTCTCAGGTAACTATTCTATTAATTAATATTGAAAAGAAAAAGAATATTCCAATACCTTCAAAAAATGGGTTTTTTCCGCCTTTCAACCACTGTGTATCGTATAGAATAACAGTTGACTGCCTATGTACATCTACCTCACCTCTACAATAGTTTTTTAAAAATTCATATAATTACGTTGCATTAAAGAATTTTAATGGCCTTGCCGATTATATAAGGAAATTATCCACAAAAAAAATCATTTTGTTCTTTCCGAAAAGAATATAGCTTTACAGAAAAGATTTAGTTTATTTTGATCTCCCAAAATATTTTTGTATGTCACTTATGGAAAAAATATACATAAATATTACATTATTAGATTAAATCTAACTTAAAACATAATGTAGTATATCCAATCATTGTAAATGTATTTGAAATGGTTCAATAAAAAAAAAAGGTATATATATATATTGATTGATTGATATTTACCTTGGTAAGTTTAATTAATTTAATTTTAATTAAGTGTTTCCCAGAGACAAGGATATGCTACGGTCGGTGGTAGTTAAAAAAAAGAGGGGTTGTGTATTTATATGTATATTTATGTGTATTTATATGTATACTAAAAAATATATAATTATAAGTATATTTATAAAATATGTAATTATTATAAAAAAATTTATTTACAGGTAAATGTTTGCATGTGTTTTAATATTTTCTGTAATGATTGATAATAAGGAATTGCCAAATTTGATTCCTGATTATTAATTATCCCAAAAGTTGAAAACGCTTCTTTTTGTTATAATCCTGTTTTTAAAATTTATAATTTTATGTTTTCGCATAAAGTTTGGATTTTAAATATAAAATCAAACAACGTATTATTACAGTACTATTGTAATAATGCTTGCAGTAATGCTGGTTTGGGTCAAATCGCTGATATGCAAAATATAATTCAAACGTATAATATATGTATATAAATATTCATTAATATTTTTTTTTTTAAATTCCATAACTTAAAAACAAAATAAAATAATAAAGTGAAATAATTATTCATACAAGTGATAAACTTATCAGTACTACGAAGAATTCTTTCGAGCGACATGTAATGTATATTTCTTTAAAGGATTCAATTTTTTTCTCGTTTTTTTTTTTTTTATTTAAATATTAAGGTTTCGTACAAGTGAAATAATCAGCACTTAAATCGTTGCGGTTCATGATGTACCTTTTGATAGTGAAATAGCTGCATTAATGTTTGCCCATGCATATCGTTAATAATGGCATGCTTACATGTCTTAATTATACGCTTGGATATTTCGTTCAGTTTTGTTATTATATAGAGAATATTTTTCAATATATTTTCTCGAGTTTAATATCGTAATTATTTATTTATTTTTTTTGAAAATTATTATATTTTATTAATTTTTTTTTTTGGTGGAAAAGGGATTCATCCTTTTCTGAGTAATCGGTATTACATATAAAAAAGTTAAATTAGTTCCCAAACTCTCGTAAATATTTTCGGGAATTCAGTTTTAAAGCGGGTGGGTTTAAGCCCGGGCCATAGGAGTATTCATTTATCAAAGTTTTACAGCCTTCAAAAAGAGGAGGTAAAGTGTAATTTGTTTTGTCCCGGGTTATGATCTCGAAGGGTACAAGGGAAACGGATCCATCATGATTAATGATTGGTCCTTAGTTTATTATCGCTGTGTAATTTTTTTTATTATTTTTTTTTTCTTTGCGTTGTATCTGAATCATGAAAGGGGGCCAGGTTTTTGTCTAAATTTTCGATTTTTTTTTTCCAATTTTTTGCTTATATCTCGTAAGCAATTCATCCCCGATTGAATTGCATTCTCTTTGAAATTAAAGAGCATAAAGTTTTGCATTAAATAAGTTACTCAAATTATAATTTAACGAGCAGACCCAGCCACGCGTTGAATTAATCATATCCTATTTTTTTTTTTTTAATTTCAGTCAAATCAAAATTAATTAATAAAGATAAAAACCAACAGAGGCGAGATTAAATATAAATAACACAAATGTAAAAGGAACTAATAAAGAATATAATTGGAATAGGGTTTAGTACAATCACAATTAACAGCAAAAATGTACCAAATTAATCTTTTGCCATAATAAGTTCATATTAATTAAATTCAGATTATAATTCTATGATGATATGAGATATCGCATTTGTGGGTTCTACCTGAAACCGGTTATCAAATTATACTGTGATAAAATTTAATGCTGCTAATTTTTTAAATCTATTAATATATAATATAATTTCAAATATAAATTTTGGAATTAGAACGGAATACAGTGAATCCATTTCTGACAATTTTCCAGATATAACGATCTTAAAAACCTATCCAGTTTGGTCTGCTATTTAATAATAAAGAAATCAACCATGATATAACAATAACAATTTATAACTATAAAACCTGAAAAAAAAAATTATTCCGGTTAAAGCGATGTGTGTAAGCAATAGGTTTCCATATAATTGAGGTCAACTGTTCTTTACGGAACATTGTTCTTATGTACTCCTTCGAAACCCAACAAAGGCTTTCCGTTTCCGGACTATCATCGCAAAGATTTTATACGATAAATTTTGCAACTTGATTTCTCTATAGTTTTCTGATATGCATTATTTTTGCTATATAAGTTCTATAAGTTATTGACTAGTTACTCGTAACCTTTTTAACCTCCTGAAAGCCAATTCGAAACAAAGTAAGAAGAAAAAAAAAAAGAAAAGAAAGAAAATAAATAGGAAGAAATAAATCAAAGTGAAAGTTGTATAAGAAAGATGTTGATTGACCTTCATAGGTCATTCAGCTGGTCGATCGTCTAAAAAATTTAGACCTCTTTCAAATCGAGAAACAGATTCTTGTTTCTATACTGTACTACACATTTTAAAGTAACGGCGTTCAACCATTAATTTTATTAATCGTAAAATCAATAAATAGATTATATGAGAATGTTAAATGGATAGCTCTGACTTAACTCATTTAGAAAAAAACTTTAACGTATATAAGAAAGAGTTTTCGATTCACTTCAACCTATAGAGTGAAGGTACTTAGAGCAGTTGAATACAGGTTGAGCACCTGTATTAAGAATGTACTGTTTCTTAGCGAGCATTTTTTCAAGAAGTCGATTTGACCAAGAGAACACTTCCTACTTTCCTATTAAATAATAATTATTAAATTATATACTTTGTAATATAATACTTTTTAAATAACTTTTTAACATATAACATATAACTTTATATAGACAATGTCCTAATTTCTCGAACTCACACCTTACATTACCTTGGTCCTACTCTCGACAGAAGGATGACACGGTACCCGCATGTTAAGATGAAACGAAAAACCCTTAAAAAACGACTCAACCTACTTTACTCCCTTTTTTCTAAAATTTCAAAACTAGTCCTACGACAATAATTAAATATATATTTATACTTGCTGAAACCAATATGGACATACTCTTCACAGATATACGGTACAGCCAAAAAGACCCACTTACAAAGAATTCAGACCTTTCAATCAAAAATATTAAGACTCATAGTAAAAGCACCATGGTACGTGACCAACAATACCCTCTATACTGACTTATAAATGCAAACAGTGGACCAACATATAAAGACCTTATAGAAAGATTCCTTACATACTTACAAGGTAATTTCACCCAACTGATTAGAGGCATGACAACAGCTGATATGTCCATACCTAGGGGATTAAAAAGGCGCTGGATGAGAGATCTCCTTCATTAAAAATCCAGATTACCTGAAACAAGCCAGACAAGAGGTACCGCTGGGTGCCATCCTTCCCCATGCCTGACATACCCTTATTTAAATTAGCACAGCTCACATTTGCTAATTGTTGATGTTTATTGACAGGCGCAAATTAAGATTGTGAAGCCAAACAAAAAAAAAAAAACTTTTTATGCAAAGAACATTAATATAAATATAAAATACAAGCATTTCATTGACTTTTATTTTTTTTTTAATAAGAATAAGCAAGCAAATCTCTTGCAGTGGCCTAATATTATTTTTACCATCCCAAGGAATTGCAAGAAGATTTCACCGACTACAAAAACGATGGTAGTTCGGAAATGAATGACTTATAGGTTCCAGATTACATAATAACAATATTTAAAAATACTTTCCTATGATATAATTATTTTTCATCCGTGAAGTTTTTCATAATTATTCGAGAACCAATTGCATACATACAACGTTCTGACCGAATACAGAACAAATTTTTCTCAAGTTATAGATCGTTTTTTACAGAATATCGGAATATAAGGGTTTATTTCTTTATCATTGAATAGTAGAACAAACCGGATAGGAATTTTAGATCGATATATATTTTTTAATAACTTTTTATTTAAAGGACATTAATAAAAATATAAAATAAATGCTTATTATTGGCGTTTAATTTTATTTTCAATTACAAAAAAAAAAAAAACCAAAAGAGTAGAAAAGTCTCTGTTTGCATCTTGTTAGTACAATTCTTTCTTGGGAAATTATTAAAATAAACTTTTTTAAGGGTTATTTGCATTGCTTGCGTCCGCTGTCTAGATTGTCCTTTAATGAGGGACTTAATTTTTTATTTAATCTGATTTTATATTCGATCAATAATAATATATTTAAAATGATATTTCAAGAAAAGGATGGTGTGGTTTTTTTCAATGACACTACGGCAAATCAGATTATAAGAGAAGAGATTAGACCTCAACCAAGAAACAAGAGAAATAATTAATTTATTATTTAAAGAAATTTGACAATGGTCAAAGCACCTCGATAAATGGACAATTATGCCCACTACTCCATATAATTTGCAAAAATTGCGTTATTCCGCTTAAAATTTCAATTTAAATTCTGGAGAGAGTCAGTGAAGAGAGGGGATTAACCTTGCCGGGATATGTTCATGGTAGCTCAAGTGGCAAGAGTTACTAGTGGCAAGAGTTACTAGTGGCAAGGAAATCCGGGTTCGAATCCCGGTCATGACCAATCTTTTCTCTTTTAAAAAATATTTAAAAATTAAAGTAGCGGATCTTTTTTACTTTGCCCTCACCAGTTACTTTTTGATATTATTAGTGATTTATTTAACGTTATTTAATAACATACGTTATAACGTTATTTAATAGCATATATCTATTTTAAGAGAAAATATATATATTATGAAGGAGGTCACCTACCTAATACTTCATAGGTTTAAAGAAACGTTAAAGTTGTTTTTGCTAATAATGAATCTGGTACATTCATTATCATTATTTCACCAAAGAAGATCTGATTCATTTGCTTAAATCGGAAGAAGATGCTTTTAATACATTTCAAAGGTTGGGAATATTGCATACAACACGGAAATGCAGAAGAGAATGATACTTTATGAAGCTTGCTTTTCACCAAAGAAGATCTCCAGCATTTAAATGCAGTTTGAGAAGTTGCAGATGCAGTATATTAAACTATCATATTTGTTTACATTTTAATCTTTTTTTAAATACATTACTTTACTCATCTGTTCTAATTTAATCTATATAAATAAAGATGAAATTCTGTTTGTTTGTTTGTTTATTTGTTCTTTATAGAAGTCCATACCGTTTGTCCTAAATTCTCCAAATTTCGCTCAGTGGTTCTTTGATACCAGGTGCGAACACCTGTCCATATTAAAATTGCATAACTTCAGCCGATCTTCAGCTGATATTCTTTATTCTCCAAATTTCGCTAAGTGGTTCTTTCAGACCAGATGCGAACACCTGTCCATATTAAAATTCCATAACTTCAGTCGATCTTCAGCTGATATTCTTTATTCTCCAAATTTCGCTAAGTGGTTCTTTCAGAGCAGGTGCGAACACCGTTCCATATTAAAATTGCATAACTTCAGCCGATCTTCAGCTGATATTCTTTTTCTCCAAATTTCGCTAAGTGGTTCTTTCATACCAGGTGCGAACATCTGTCCATATTAAAATTGCATAACTTCAGCCGATCTTCAGCTGATATTCGTTATTCTCCAAATTTCGCTAAGTGGTTCTTTCATACCAGGTGCGAACACCTGTCCATATTAAAATTGCATAACTTCAGCCGATCTTCAGCTGATATTCTTTTTCTCCAAATTTCGCTACGTGGTTCTTTCATACCAGATGCGAACACCTGATCATATTAAAATTGCATAACTTCAGCTGATATTCTTTATTGTTATAAAAATCATAATGATCTCACTTTACAATGTTTTTTTTTTTTTTTTTTTTACGAAATCGACCATTTGAGTCGATAAAAGTCTCAGTTTATAGATTTAAAAAATGAAATTCTCCGGGTGAAACCGGGGTATACAGCTAGTATTAAGATAAATCACTCTTTTAGAAATAAGTAACTAGTGTGGATGAAGTAAAAAAGACCCAACGTAGCAATTTTCTAGTCGTCAGAACAAGAAAACTAATTATTAAAAATATATGTATATAATCAAGATATTAATTTTTTTAAATAAATTTTAGGGGAAACAGATAAGTAAAAATTATCAAATTTCCTAGATAAGTAAATATAAAGTCCAAGTTCGTTTTACGATTAATCTTGGTTTTAGTGATTTTTTAACTAGCAGTTTTTTTTTTTTTTAATGAAAATATCGTAGAGTTTTATAAAAAGAGATGGAATTACTTATTTTAACTATTTAAAGGAGCAAACAATATTGGTGACGTAACTCAAATTTCTAAAGACTGGCAAAAAAAAGAACTTTGCAGCCGATTCTCATGGAATCATTACTTCATTGCTTAGTCGTTGAAACAACATATATGAACATTTTTAGTGAAAAAAAAAACAAAAAAATAAAACAGAAACATTGAAGAGGTACGGTAATCCATACAGTTATTGACACCCTTAAGACTAAATTTCTGTGGTGAAATGAAAAAAAAAAAAATACTTTTTATGAAGGGATCTAATAGAAACTTCCCATAGCTCATCTTTATCTATCCTTATAAAGACTCAAGAGGTTTTTTTTTCGGGTCAAAAGTTCAATTACCATATGGCAATATTTATTGCTAAAAGTGCAAAAACTAGTTATTGACACTCTGTGGATTTAATTATGAAATCTTCCCTATGGTTAGTTTTTGTTAAAGTCTTAAATCATAGATGACTTAGAGGACTCTTCAAACATTAGATTCATGTGTATCTTTAATAAAATTAGGACTTGTTTAACTATTTCTTTAAGTTAATGTTGGGATGTCAATAACTGTACAGAGTGTCAATAACTGTATGGTTTACCCTACAACTGGTTATTTTCTTTCTCCTAGATTTACAAGTTTTTTTGTTTTTTTTCTGACGATTTTTAGCACAATTGCTGATTGTTAATAATAGTTGACAGTCCTTCTAGATACTTAACCTGATCGAGTGATTTCGAAAGTTGAAATACTAAGTTTGATGTTGACTTTCGAACTTACATCAATAATAATACTTAGAGGTGTTCGACCCGGAGCTTGATTGCAAACTCAATATCTTGAAACTGAGAAGGATGATAGCGCCCCCGCTCCCCCCTCCTTGGCCTTCAGTCGCTACAGAATTCAATTATAAATGACCCAAAATTGATCATAAATTAATGGGGCATCTGTTGTAATGCCCGGATCAGTTTTCCCGCCCCCCCCCCTTCGTTATGATTGATGATGGTGTTGATAAGCCGCGGTCCTCGCCTGGAAAATTGTCAAAAGTATGAAATTGGAAATGGCTATCGCCCCCCCCCTAAATTTATCATTCCTTTTATCTCTCATGTGTTCCTCTAATAAAGCGTGAAATTGAGTTTGGCCATTTACACGAGTTTATAACAATATTACTCGTGTTGTTTCAATTAAGGTATGAAGTAAGGTTTTTTTTTACTTTCACTTACCTATATATGAAATATATAGTAACGGAAAGTATTGCGATCGTGAAAAATGTCGACTTTAAAAATTTCATCAAAGCTGGTCAAATGTAGGGGGTACTTTATTTTAAAGAATTTTGTCTAGTTTTAACGTTTTTCTCGATTTTCTCAAAAAAGGCTTTAATGATTTTGATTAAAGTCGGTATTTGGTACATGTATATGCTCGCGATGTCACAGTCAAAATTTCATAAAAATTGATCAATTCGAAGGAGCACTTTTGATAACTTTTTGCTTTTTTTTTCTTCGATTTTCTCAAAGATACCTGTAAAGATTTTGATTTAACTCATCATATTTAATAAGAATCAAGTCTTTTTTAATATCAGGCTAGCTTTATCAAAATTAAAATGTCCTGAAGGGCCTTAAATGGGGAAGCGGCTTTTTTTGTTTTCCTATAAAGTACCTTTGTTTTTGTTTATATGGAGAAATTAGCTGTACCTCGTTATGCCTAAAAATAAGAAATGGCTAAATATGAAATATGAAGAAAAAGAAGTAAACATATACAGGAGAAAAAATATTCGGTCAAATCTTAAAACACGCTGAGCTCACGCATTCGCAGTACGCCTTTAATGGCAGACCAATGCTTTATGATTAAAGATGTTATGTTCATCTAATGGAAATTATTGATTTATTTCTTGGGAACTATGTGAAGGTTTCAACTACATAAGGAATCATAAAACCAGACGACTTGCATTGACGAATTATCATGTGTAAAAACTTTTATTTAATAATAAAAAAATAGTGTACTTTAAAGAGCAGATACAAACAAAAATAAGAAAATGAATGTGTGAAATCGTCAATGCAAGTCGTCTGGTTTTATAATTGTCTATGTAGTTGTTGAAAACTTCATATAGATACTATGAAACAATATTCCCATTAAATGAATAGAACAACTTTAATGATAAAGCATTGGTCTGCCATTAAAGGCGTGCTGCGAATGCGTGGGCTCAACGTGTTTGATTTGACGGAATATTTTTCTTTTCTTCTCCTGTGTATGTTTATTTGGTTTATTCATATTTCATATTTAGCCATTTCTTTTTTTTCTGGCAAAACGAGAGACAGATAATTCCTTCAAATAAACAAAAACAAAGGTACTTTATAGGAAAACAAAAAACGCCCCTTCCCCATTTATGCCCCCTAACAACATTTTAATTTTGATAAAGCTCATCTAATATTAAAAAATACTTAATTCTTATTAAATATAATGAGTCAAAGTATTAAAATCAAAGCTGTTTTTGAGAATATCGAAAAAAAAAGTGAAAAGTTATTAAATAAAGTACCCCCTCCGTTTGACTAATTTTGATGAAATTTTTGCTGTCACATCACGGGCATATACATACAAATACCAAATACCCAATTTCAGGTTCCTACTGTTTATAGATATTGAGCTAGCTGTTCACACCCACACAGACAGACAGACGATCCCAAAACGTAATTCCGTTGAAAACCGGAAGTTGAAATTTTTCACGATCGCAATGCTTCCCCTTACTATTTATTTCATATATAGGTAAGTGAAAGTAAAAAGAAGAAAAGGGGAAATCAAAATATGAGGTACGGCTTATATGGGTAATTAGAGTTTTTCTGCACCATACCTTTTCTCTTATGGGTGCAATTTACTCTTCAAAACTTAGAATGTTTTTTTCTCATTTCTTTATGCTTTTTCGATGGATATACATATGTATTTGATGTGTGGAGTCATCATTCATAAGCGATTTTCTATAAACTTATTTAATATTTTCGGATGCTCGTCACTTCAAAAAAAGGGTTTGATGAAAAAAGTAGGAAACTGATTCTCGAAGTCCTCTGCGAACTTCTCGCCTCCTGCATTCAATAACTTCTTAAGAGCAATAAAATGCTACAACTTCCCGTGAAATATATCCTCCTATCAAAAACTTGTCTGTGAAAAGTTTCCTATATTCGACACAAATTGAAGCCGGCTGGTGTTGTATAGGGCATTAGGTTACATACCTTTTATTATATTATATACAATTTAATAAAATAATATATATATATTTATATATAATTTGTTATACATAGTATAGGTGTTGAATCCGTTGCATTCCATCTCAGCTATTTATGAATGAATGTACGTAGGCTGGTGCTGAAGGTTTCTCATGAATTTCCTGATTACCTTGAATGTGATGAATGTGCTTAGAAAAATACTTAATTGAGATAACTGTCTAACCATTTGGCATAAAAACTCTATTTATTCACATTTCATATTAGCGGAAGCAGCTACTATATCTTTATACCATAATAGCATATATCTTTATAGCAGAATAGTATACATTTGTATTACAATTTTTAAAAAATATGTTGGAAGATTATTGAAAAAATAAAATCATTTAAGTAAGGAATTTTTTCTTTATGAAGTATAGCAGAAATGAAGAGATGTAATTTTAAATTTATATTAATGCATAGTTCATACATTTAACAGCAGTTGTTCATGATTGAGTTTGGGAACTTTTATTTCATGAAAAAAAATATATTTTTTTATTTAATTTGTAAATATTAGCTCATATTTGTAACATTTAATTTTATATGCTTCAATCATTTTACTCATTGACTTTATTTGTACTTTTGCTTAAACGTATTATATTTTTTCATGCATTCAGGGCCTTGCGCTTATTTACGTTTTATTTTTTTAAACTAGTAAAATTGTGTTTAATAAAATATGCTGAAGATAGCGAAGAAAAATTCCCGAAACGTTACACAATTGTTTTAAATTATTAGTTTAACCTATTATGAATATGGACAAAAATAATAAAATATGTAGTTTACTCTTCATCGTGCATAAATATATGCTGTGTTATTTGTGTTAAAATATAATATACAAAATTTTAAAATTGGGTTTATGCCCTATTACCTTAACTGGGCTTTTATATGTTATTCCTTTTTATTTTGTAAAAATAAAATTAAATTCATCCCGATTGTATTAAAGTTACTCAAATGTATAAGAACTCATAAGAACCATAAGGTGCTTCAAGTGGGTCAAATAAAAAAATTTTAAAGACAAAGTTGATCACATATTATCATAAAGTTTTTAAGATCTCCGAAAAATGTCAAAATATGAACTTTTATTGAAATCAAAAAGTGAAAATTTATAATTATTCAGGGTTTTATTATTTTTTTTTCAGAATATGACGTCTCTTAGGTCGGTCAAATATCTTGTTTACAACCCTTCGATGGTTAAAAATAAATATACATATAATTAAAAAAAGGCCCTATTAAGACTAAAAATTGTTATTTGTTTGAAAACTTGGTTTGATCTCAGAAGTCATTATGCTTCAAAAATGGATAGGAATACGTTTGTCTCGGGGAAGTTGAAGTCTTAACGTTTCCTCGCTGTGTAGCATATTTTTAAAACAAGTTTTGGGTGTTTAGAGATTAGAGATAGTCAACTGTTGATTCATAGTCAGCATTTTCAGTAAAAAAAAAAAAATTATTTTGAAAAGCCAACGCTTCGATCCCACAGGGCCAAAAGAAGACAAATATATGAGTATCTATGTTAGAAGATGACAATTATATGAATACTTTACAAACTGATAATTGCGTAAAAGCTGGTAAGCATTATACAAGAATATTTAAATAAGTTATACATGAATTATTTAAATATTCATGTGCAATGCTTACTTTCTTTTATATTGTAGCATTAAATGGTTAAATAAAAAAAAATATATATATATATGATTTAAAATCCCAGACCGTTTGTTGGAACCAACTATCGGTTGTAGCGAACTGTTTGGATCTATATTGTTCGAGCTCCATCAACGGCGTTCCAGCAGCTTCCAAGAGATTCTACAACGTTCTAGACCCTCCTTACAACTATATACAAGGAGTGATTGACTGAACAAGTCCTATTCTGAGTCTTAGTCTGTGTCTTGACTGTGAACTGTGAAGTTATTTCGTTTTAAGATAATAACTGTTATATTGCTATCTATCTATAGCATCTTACTTCATAAGACAAGAATAAAAAGTTCTTTGAATAGAGAATTGGCTACTAAAGGAAACTTGGTAAAATATTTATTTCTCGAGTTTATTGAAACGAAGCTAATAAGTTATGTCACGCAAAAAGGGGAAAAAGTTGTTTGGTAATGAAAGGAATATCGGAAGGCATTTTTTAATAAAAAATAATGTGGTTTTCTTTTCTTTCGCTTTCCTTATGTCTGAAGGCATTGTAATTTCACGTTTCTTCCTTTGTTGGAACGAACTATCGGTTGTAGCGAACTGTTTGGATATATATTGTTCGAGCTCCATCATCGGCGTTCCAGCAGCTTCCAAGAGATTCTACAACGTTCTAGACCCTCCTTACAACTATATGTAACGAACTATTGACTGAGCAGTCTTTGTGTCTTGACTGTGAAGCTCAAGCCACTTGATTTGTGTGCTATAAAGTTATAATTTTTGTAACTTGCTCAAATATTTATGTTGTGATAATTCGTTTGGCATTGATATTGTTATATTTTCGTTAAATAAATATTTTTTAACCCACAGAAGTGTTAAAATATAATTATCAGTTTTGTAAAGTACTCATTTGTCATCTTCTAGCATACATAGATACTCATATATTTGTCCTATTTTAGCCTTGAAAAAAAAAAAAATTCCTGACTACGAATCACCCTATCAAGAACAAGTTTTCATGGGAAAATAACTTCTTTTTTTTCAGATGAAGTTAGATGTGTTGTCACTTCATTTCACTAATCATCATATGCCACTAAAAATAATTTTCTAAAAACTGTGGAGTCATCGGTTTATTAATGGACCCTTGAAAAGTATTTAAAGTTTTAAAAATGCAGGTTTATCATTATGTTTCTGTTAGTTGTGGCAATACTACGCCTGAGTGAGCCCGCCAAGTTTGAGACTTGCTAAGCCGAATCGTGGAGCACATTGGGAGCAGCAAGCTGGAAAGGTTTGATAGCAATAACAGATGCTGTCAATGGCTTCTCCTCTCTCCGCCATTAGTTTGCCCATTATTGTTTCCCAAACTAATTGTCGCCTCTCCCACCGATAGAATAGAATTCCCTCCCGCTACCTCTCCGGGGTTACAACAATCAGTGTTATTTCATGCGTTGGCGATGTTTACCCAAATGATAGCGTGCAGTTTATATAGCAAAATGAATAGTCCGCAACATAACAACATATTCTCACATCCGTGTTCTGTATACATATTTTAGGGTAACGTCAATGTCAATTTACGGTTATATTATACGCCCTGAACAAGAAACTTTTGTGGTTTGTGGAGGTAAATATTTTTTTATTTTTTTTTTTTCTACCAGCTAGCTCAGTACAGTTATTGACACTCGGTACAGTTATTGACACCCCAACTTTAACTTAAAGAAATAAATAAACAAGTCCTAATTTTATTTAAGATACACATGAATCTAATGTTTGAAGGGTCCTCTAAGTCATCTATGATTTAAGACTTTAACAAACTAACCATAGGGAAGATTTAACAATTAAATCCACAGGGTGCCAATAACTATTTTTTGCACTTTTAACATTTAAATATTGTCATATGGTAAAACTATTGAACTTTTGACCCCAAAAAAAACCTCTTGAGTCTTTATGAGGATAGATGAAGAGGAGCTATAGGAAGTTTCAATTGGATCCCTTCATAAAAATTATTTTTTCAAGCTTCACCACAGAAATTTAGTCTTAAGGGTGTCAATAACTGTATGGTTTACCCTACCTCTCGAATGTTTCTGTTTTTGTTTTTTTTTTTCACTAAAAATGTTCATATATGCTGTTTCAACGATTTAGCCAGTTATGATTCCATGAGTATCGGCTGAAAATTTCTTTTTTTTTCCAAATAGGTAGCCAGTCTTTAGAAATTTGAGTTACGTCACGAATATTGTTTGCTCTTTTAAATAGTGAAAAAAAAAACTGGTTAAAATTCACTAAAACCAAGATTAATCGTAAAACGAACTTAAACTTTATATTAATTTTTTTCTAGGAAATTTTATAATTTTTACTTATCTGTTTTCCTTAACTTTTATACATATATTGCTTTTATACATATATTGTTATTTTTTTAGTTTTCTTGTTTTGACGACTTGAAAATTGCTACGTTGGGTCCTTTTTGCTTTACCATCACCAGTTACTTATTTCTAAAAGTTATTAAATTAAATATTATACATTTGATATTAAATTGGAACAGATGATTAAAGTAATGTATTCAAAAAAAGATTAAAATGTAAACAAAAATGATAGTTTAATATACTGTATCTGCAATTTCTCAAACTGCAGTTAAATGCTGAAGATCTTCTTCGGTGAAAAGCAAGCCTCATAAAGTATCATCCTCTTCTGCATTTCCGTGTTTTATGCAATATTCCCAACCTTTGAAATGTCTCAAATACCTCTTCTTCCGATTTAAGAACACGACTCAGTTGTACCAGATTCATTATTAACAAAAACAACTTCAACGTTTCTTAAAACCTAGAAGGTATTTGGTAGGTAACCTCCTTCATATATAATTTTTTTTTTCTTAAAATAGACATTTGTTATTAAACAATGTTGTAACGTATGTTATTAAATAACGTTAAATAAATCACTAATAATATCATAAAGTAATTGGTGTGGGCAAAGTAAAACAGACCCCATGAATTAATATACACAAGTTTATGCTTTGTTAATTTGTAATTATAAATTAACTTAATTTCTTTTTGAATAAGCATGCGTACGTACGTTATAGATACATTGTATATTTATATGTCAATAATAACAATACTGATTTTTACTAATTATTCTCTGATTTATTTTTAATTTTGATTCTTTTTTTTTCAGGTAAGTGCTGTTTAACCTTGCTTTATTGATGTTTTAATTGAAGATATAACAATAGTCTTCAACAGGTATTTATTATAAATATTCACTGATATAATTATCAAAGTTGAATGAATTGAATTACTGGTTTGTAATATATATAAACCAATGTATATAAATATAATGTAATATAGGGGAAAAAAAAAACAAGTACTTATAATATTTTTTTATGTTCTGAATATCTGTACAGCTTATGTACAAATGCTTAAATTGAAATATCTATATTGAAAGAAATTGCAATCGCATAAAAAATATGCATAAAACTATTCCTTGCCCTATCTTTCCGTGAAACTTTAAAAAAATATAAAACAATATCATTTTAAAGCTTATTGATTTTTCCAGTTTTTCCAACAATAAAAACCATCTAGGTTGTTCCAACGAGTTTAGATGGTCCCATGAATATTTGACTGTTTTTTTTTGCTTCAAGTCCGTAGCGCCTAATATTAATATTAGTAACTAATATAATTTTGTTCACAGAGTAATTAGGTAGTCTTAATGTAAATTTATTGCTCTTTTAAATGGAAAAACTAAAAATGTCTATTTTTTTTTTCATTTAAACTCTACTGGTTTCCAATAAAAAAACAACTATAAATAAAGGGTTAAATAAATTATAAAAAAAATAAATATAAAAAAAAAAAGGGAAGTATACCGTGCTGTTATGGAAACTTTCTAGTAGAAAATTTAACGAAAAATTATGAATTTTTTTAGATTTACTTATGCCTAACACTCTGTGTATATTATTGAAATGGTACCACTGTTTAAAAATCTCCTTTGTTTAAATATATTTTTTTTTAATGTAAATTTGAGCATTGACGGTAACATAGCAGTTGACATGCTTTCACCGCGCCAGTATAAATTCTCCCTCCCAATTTTAGCCAAATCCGATTAGGGCTCTATGCGTGGCATTATGAGCACATACGCGCTCCCCTGATTACACAGAGTTTAATATAATTCGTTAATGTCCTTGTCTAAATTACTGCTTGTTTGCGTCACGGTTGTATCTCATTGTAGATTGTTGTCGCTTTTGTTGCAAGGAGGAAATACAATCTCATTATGCTCTACTTTTGAATGTTTCGAGCTGGGAACTCTTTACATATGGAAATTCCCTTTCAGTTTTAAGTTCCTTTTCAGTTAACAACTTGATTTTATTCCTGGTATTCATGAATCCAGCTGATATTATGCACTGCACTAAAATATGCTAGAGTATGTTCCGCCTTTTTTAGGGCTACTCCTAGTTTCTTGGGATGCACATGAATGGTTTGTGTATCGATTTTTTAATTCATTTATTTTTTGTTTATTGAAAAAGTACTCTGATGGAGTACTCTATGCTTTGATAAAAGCGAGATTTTTATTATTATTAACTTTTTAGAAACCTCTACTACCAAACCTTTATTACCAAAACCGTGGATTTGCGCTTATAACTCGCAATCGAAGGCAATATGAGTGATTTTTTTATTTTTCCGGTGTTGCGGTTAAGGAAAGCTTTAAAATGATGCCTCATTCATGAAATTTGATGTACTAAGGAAGTTATGTCGTACCGACAATAAAAAGGCTTTGAGAAATAATGTAGTATTTGATTTTGTTTCAAAAACAAGGATTTTTTCAATATTGCTGTTTAGAAAAAAAACAAAGATTTTTTTAAACAACCATGTTTTGGATTCATTGACAATTATGTCGGATCCATACTACACAATAACCATGTTATTTCTTGTTATTATAAATTGGAAATTATTCATCTTAAAACAAGACAAATCATGAAAAAATTCATAATGTAATACCTCACAGAAAAATCTCACCCTAACGCCCAGCGTCCAATTCGAAATATCTCAAAAGTTGTTGGAAGATTTTAGCAAAACGCTATTTTGTAATCTTTATTTATGTGATATAGAAGGTAGTAAACTCATTCGAATATATTTAACGGAAATAGTTTTCTACGTTCCTAATAGGAAGCGCTAACAGGTTAATATTTAAAAAATGGATATTAAAAAACATTGATGTTTAAATACGTCAGGACCGTAACAGGTTTATATTTAAAAAAAATGCATACTAAAAATACATAGATGTCGATAAAAATCGATGTTTAAATACGTTTGGTCTCTAACATGTTAATGTTTAAAAAATATATATCTATATATATAATATGAGGCGTTTATTTTCAAAACCGGCTACATCCATTTTCAACAATTTTTCAGGACTGATTAAAAAAAGATCAATTAAAAAAATTAATCAATTTAACAAAAAATTTTTTGTTCTTTTTCGTCGTTTTGCTAACAATTACCTTCAAACAAAAATTGTTGACAACTTTTTATCACATTTTCTTTTTTAAATCTCATTTAACATTAAAAAATATGTTGGATGTACCTGAGTTTGATAAGAAAATATCATTTTTTGCTTAAATTATGAATAGAAATTTTTTAAAAACAAATCTCTTTATTTAATATGAGCAATATATGCATAGTATTTATTTTTTAAATATACAAATTTTCATTTAAATCTTGATGTTGACCCACATCCATATTGGCATCATGCTTATTTATTTGGATAGGTGACATTGTACTGTCTATTACAACTTTGTAGAATTCTAGGGTACCTATTGATCATCCAACTGTTTGGAAACATGGATACCGTTTGGGATTTCGAAAAACTGAAGGTTTTCTGAATAGTGAAGCTTGGATGGAACCGCTTTTGATAAGAAATGGAATCTTTAAGTATTGATTTTCGAAGGATCTAGAAGTCTTTTTAAAAAAACGCGCGTAACACTATTTCTAACATTAAAAACTTAAGAAAAAGAATGTTTTGGGAAAAAATGGATCTAACCGGTTTTGAAACCAAACGCCTCATATATATTTATATATACTTTATAATATATAAACATCGATTTCCATAAACATCTGTATATTTGGTCGATGTTTAGATTTTAAAACTTCAATGTTTTGCTGTCGATGTCGCATTCTTACTACTTCCTGCTAGACTTTTTATTTTATTTTTTAAATATTCTTAAAATGGTCTAAAATTGAGATCAGACAAACAAATTCATATCAGATTTGGAAAGTCCTAAACGCGAATTCCATTGAAATGATTGTTCGTACGGAATCTAAATCCATATTGCCCCTTCTTCTTTCAGGAATAAAATCATCTATACAGACTTTAGTGTTCCGTATGTAGGGGATTTCTCCGAAACAGATATATGTATAAATATATCCTTCTATAATAACCCTCAAGCCCCATTTGAATCCGCATGTTGCCAACCTTGCTCTTTCTGTTCTATTCCTGATCCTCCTAGTCTGGTAGTTTCTGCTATGTTTTTTATTTTATTTTACTTTTATCTGTTATTAAGTTTTAAATTTCGATAATAAGATATAAAATAAAATATATAATTGAACTCTCTCATTAAATTCAAAACGGGAACACTGCTGAAATATCAGCAAACTTCCGATCTTAAGTATTACGAAGAATAGCGGGTGTAAGTTTCCACGAAATATTAATGACTTGCTACTTACAGACTTGGACATCCATACTGTTTCGGACACTGCTACGTAACAAACCTCTACTACTTAAACTTCCAGGAGAGTTCGACTTACAAGATAAGTCCTTTAACAGACCTACATATGCTCTCTTATTTGTTGAGAACAAATATTCTTACTTTGATTTACGTATTGCAAATTAATACCAAATAACAAATACAAAATATTCGATATTATTATAATTTATATTAACCTTAGGTTTAAAAGATGACCATTTATTTAATCTCAACGGATAGTAATTATTTTATATAAGCATACGATTGACAATAATATTCTTCTAAAAATTAAAATAAAAAAAAACAACATGATTAATGACTAGTCATTTATAATTAGGTATTTCTTATCACTGTCTCTTACATTCATTGTAATTAAAAAAAAAAAAAATAAAAAAAAATAATTTACTGTCACCTTCCCCAGTAGATCCCTGGGTACAGATACCTAATTTCTGTTCTAAAATACCTAAAAACTCAGCTCTCTGAGACATGTTATGTTGTCTAATGTTGTTAGATGTTAGATTATAAGTTACTGATCCCCGTCTCCACTCTCATTCTTGTATTGGCCCTGAAGAAGCTCACAGCAAGATGGGTGAAAGCTTGGCAGTGTATGTATAATGTTGAAATAAATGATATTGGGAAGATTGACATTCACCAATCTATCTATTATATAATTCATATCTTCCTGTATAATAATTATACTTGTGATTATATAGTGTTATTTATTTTTTATGTGATCCTCAATGCTGTTGGACTATACTGCTGGTTCTATTTGATCCGTTCTCTATTTATAATTCATGAAAAATGAATAGAAACCTGAGACAGACCAATCTTGCATCTCCTTACGAGAACTTAACTTCTGTAGTTGTGTAAAATTAAAATTACAGTATTTTACGAGATGTAAATGTTTTACATTGTACAGCCCTCTGGAACAAGTTCTAAGAAGGAGAACTTCGATCCGAACAACCACTGGTACAATTGAAGGGATTAGTGTTAGGGGGGGGGGGGGCGAAACGAATATTTGAATCCATAACGGAGCAGAGAGATATTAAAAGTAATTATGAGAGAGAAGGAGAGAGCACGCGAGGGCGGTGGTAATAGTTTCTTTTCACCATTAGAGCGGAACGGGATGAAAACACCCGCGGGACATGCAGCCATTACCGATCTTGCAACAGCTGTTTTTTCCTCTCTCGTGGTTAAATCCCTTCTTCTGGGGTTGTAGTCTCAGTTCCTTCTTCATTTGGGTAAATCGTCGAGAGCACTGAAGAAAAACGGTTCAAAGCATAGACTTGTGCTTGAATTCAGAACGCGACGAATTTTGAGCAAAATACTTACTTTACCCTAAGTAAAAAATGTTTATCAATGGTTTTATTATTTTATTTATTTCTCTTCAGCTGGTATAAAAACCTGAATTTTGGGCACAAGGAACTTTGTGTGCACAAGTTTCTAGCCACACTATAATAATAATAATAATAATAATAATAGCCTTTATTTGCATATCTTATAAAACATAATAAAAAAATTACAATAGCTTGATACATCCATTATTTACATATGTACAAAATCAACATTTAGTTGAGGTTTTGAGTTCGATTATTTCTACCACTCTTGCAACCGCACTAAATAATGCACCTGTCCCATCCGCTTCCACTCTTTCCTATCCAAAGCTACTCGCTTCCAGGCTGCCCCTCCGCAACTCTTCTTCATCTCCTGGTCCCTATCTGTAGGTGGACGTCCTCTTTTCCTTGGTTCTTCCCTTGGATACCAGTCCATAAGCTGCCGGGTCCATGTTGTAGCAGTTCTCCTGATGACATGTCCGGTCCAGGTCCACTTCCTCATGTGCACTTTCTCCATAATATCCGGGAGCCCAGTTCTTGCTCTGATCCACGTATTTGGTTTACGTTCTCGCCTTGATATTCCGAGAAGGCTTCATCCCTCTGACTGCTACCCTCAGTTTGTGACTAGTCTTCTTGTCAATTACCCAGGTTTCGCAACCGTATGTCATGGCAGGAAGCACTGTTCTAGCCACACTAAACAGAAATATTTAAAACTTGTTTGTTTAACGTCCAGTTATGCTGGGTCAATCCATTTCCAGTCTGGTTGCTCAACTTTTTATTTTTTTAAATATTTTTAACATAGAAAGAACAATGCATCAGAAGTACAATTAAGTACAAGTGCATTTATTTTATTTTTTTAATTTTTATTTTTCCAATGGCTAATTTATTTTTGAAAAACCACGTATTTTTAGCTATTTTAGTGCTCAGCTTCAAATCAAATATCTCCTCTTTAAATCATCCTAGAATATTCAAATAAAGACCAATCTCTTTTAAGAGGTCTGGCCTTTAATAAAGCTTATTAGAACTATGAACTTAAAACTAAGTATTACGGTCCATTTACCCCTTCAATGTTACAAGCAGTAATTTAAAAAAAACGAGTATTCAAAAATTATTTTTTACAAGAAGGCAAATGACTAAGTGTTTGTTATTTTTTATTTAATAGGTAAAGGTAGGCACTACAATATAAATTCACAAAGTTTCAAGCTGTGGACTTGCACGGTTTTTTTAATACAAATTTTTGAAATCTTGAAATTTCCAAAATTTCAAAAGTTTAAAGCTTGATATCTCTGTTGGGCAAGAAGATAAATATTTGAAATTTAGCCCATATTTAGTCCCTGGGTAGAAGATTGAACTGTCAAAATTTAATTTTGTGGACTCGACTAATTGCAAGGATATAAAACGGATTAAAACAGCATATAAAAGGATTAAAGAGTACTAAAATAAGTATTATGTCCAAAGCGCTAAAATAGCACATATTATTTTCTTTCAGTTTCTTTCTATGTTACAAATATTTAAAATAATAAAAATGTTGAAGCAACTAAACTGGACTACTTCATATGGGTTGACCCTGCTACTAAGGCTAATCGGACGATGCTACAGTCGAGAGCCCTAAAGTTTGCCTATTCAGGTATAATTAGGATAGGGATCTTTAACGAGTACCTGACATCGCACAGGCTCGGTAGCTCCATTTTTCGTCATATCCGAGGGACGGTATAGCCAAGGATCTTTTACTCATTTTAAAAACCCGCGACCTTTAGTATTGTAGGTTGCCATGCTAACCACTATACCATATAACCACTATACCAATATGTGAAACTTTTTAATTGTCAAACACTGACTAAAAATAGATTATTTCAATTATTTCTCTTGTCATGTTAACATGAAATTTATTATTATAATTTTTAAATATTTTTTCTAAGAAGAGAAAAGATATTTCAAAATTAGAATAATAAAATTCATGTTATCATGACGGAGCAATTATTGAATTGATAATTTTAAAAAATTGGCATTAGTCAAGAGACCTAATTAAATTGGACAATAATTGTCCACTCCCTCGTATGATTCGCAAAATTTTTGAGATCGGTGGGAAAGAGGTCAAGAGAAAGGATTGACTAGAACCGGATAAGTGCCGAGAGCGCCTTCCTGGTGTAAGGAAATCCGGGAAGACTTCTTTAACTTTACCACACTATGTATATTTTAATAGTATAATTTATATTTTTTTTTCACTTTTTATTTATTTATTTATGTGCTTATATGACAGCATAGCCATGGAATCTGGCCCAATCAATGTTAGTTAGAGTTAGTTAACAAGTTAGAATAAAATAAAAGAAAAACAAAAAATTGAACAAATGAGAGCTGTATAAGAAGAAGATATGAATTACTCTAATATAAAAGAAATTTACTGACTAACATAAGCAGGGTTAAACTAAATTTAACTATCGTTACCACCATCTATATAAAATAAAATATTATACAAATTTTCTTAACTGTACATTTCTTTTAGTTACAATGATGCGATGCACTTGTTGCCATTTAAAAGGGTACCAAAATATGCAGTTTATTTATATGAAACTCAAGCATATGAATAATTAAAAGATTATTTTATTGTTATGGGTTTGCAGGTAAATTACCGGAGGTAAAATAATTAAATGTTGACATAATAAAGTAAAACACATTGTCCAAGTGTTCTAGGCTATCAATATCCAGGATCCTCATCAGTGATATGTCATCCGAGCCCGAATTCATATATTTGTCGAGATATCTCGTTCTATAGGTCTCAACAAATAAACATTCTAGGACCAAATGATTTAGAGGGTTAGTTATTAGGAGGCCGCACCACGTACATACAGAATTCTTCCACTATAATTTATATTGAATAAAGTCAGCTATTTAAATGCGTTTTCAAAGATGAAATTTAATAAATACATATATGAAACTCATTTCATGAAAAAATGGCTATTCCATTATGATATTATTTTCTGTGCGTTATACTTCCCATGATATCGATTATTTCATCACTGTTTGATTTTTGGCAGTCTCGTGTGTGTGTGTTTGGTAAGATAGACAGACTATCGGGCACCGGTAGCCTGGAGCTTAAGTGTATTATTGCGTGCAAGCTAACCTGAATTGACAAGTAACACACTGCGGCTGGCACACTCATCACTCAGCCCTACCAGCGATGGAAAAACATTATTTTTCATAAATGATTAACCTTTCCCTTAGTTTTCAGGCCATATTCTTTCTCATACTTGTAAAAAAAAAAAAAAAAAAGAGTATTAACAATAATACTATATGATTGCTTACTTCCTGTAGACCATATGATGGTTTACGTTGTATTACTGTTAAACTTTCGTAAGGGTACGAGTCAAATATTTTTATTAATACTGAATACGATCATAACCTATGTCCCAGTAATTTGGTTAATTTAGCCATCGCTGGGAGTTCAGACCCTCACATTTTACATTGTTTACAGTTTGGCAAATAATACGGAAAAAGTAACTTAAATGGTTCACAATACCGAATATAAGGAGAAGTAAATAAAATAAAAATGACAGAAAATAAGGATCTAGTAAAAGGTTGATAATTCCATTGTTTACTTTTGACTGTAAACTATTTACAACATAATAATAAACATTAATATGTTTTCATAATCCATACTCAGTATAGAAGCCGCTTGATTAATCACCATCACTATCATTGAAATTATTATATGTATTATAAATTGTTCTTTACTTATTTTGAGGAACACGTTCAATTAGAAATTGAAAAAAGGTATTTTTCGTTTGATCACAATCACATGATCACATGATCACAAGCTGCATTTGACAAATTATCCTAATTTTTTTAATATGTAAATTCAAATTATTTCTATTGATATTTTTTTTAGGGAAAGGTATTGATTAGTTGTAGGAAGACAAAATTTATAATATCTCTCAAACGAAGAACTTTTTTAAAAAAATGATTACTTTTGGACTAAAGGTGCATTTACACCTTACGATCTTTACCTTCGAACACCACCCTCGAACAATCTTCGTGAAGCCTTCACGTCGACTGTTCGGGTGTTCTAGGTACTACATCTGTTCGCCTGTGTTCGGGGGTAGCGCTAGTGTCACTTTTGATTTGGTTTTTCCTAAGTGACAGGAGTTTTTTGTGATACTAGTGTAATTTGTGAAACGTTGTAAATCGTCTCCTATTTTTTTTATTTTTCAGCTAATATAAAATGTATTGGTAATGGAGATTTTTTCTTTATCATAAGCTAGCTTTGGATGCGTCAGCCATATTGTTTAGCTTAACGTCACGTGAAGTATAAATGGCTGTTCGCTTCACGCCGGTACGGCAAGGTTCGAAGGAGAACTTGTTCGAAGGTGAGGTTCGTAAGGTGTAAAGGCACCTTAAGATTGAAAAGAAAGGATCACGTTTAAAATTTTTTTTTTTTCTACAGCCTTCTACAGAATATTCTCCTTTGGGCTTTTCGAGGTTGTGGGTCGATTTTTGATTTTTGCACTATTTAGGAGGACCATATAACTATTTAATTATTTTAGATTTTTTAAATTATGTTATCTATCTTTTAACCACTTCAGGGCTTGCTATCCACTGGTTGCAACCCCTTCCTGAGATCTCAGTGGTTGGCACTGGGAATTTTAATCCTGCTAAATAATAGCACCACCACTCAGGGCAGGACTCGAACCAATGCGCAAGGGTGGAAATTTGTTCTTAAAATTCGGAGTTAAACTGTTTTAGCCACACCGGGCTCATAAAATTCTAGTAACCAAAATCCAATCCCCGTTGTTGACGAAATGTAGCCACCCCAATAACCATCCCTTTGACTCAAGGAGACTGTGGAAATCAGCCAAAAGTTACCAACATGGGTTACTTGGTTTTTGAATATGTTATGATTTGCTTTGTGGAACAGCCAGTTAATATTGCTATATAATAGATATAGTATATACTTTACTATAATACATTAATATGTAATATTACTTAATAATATAATAATATTAATTGAATGGGTCGTGGCAAAATAGTGCCGAGCAACATTTTTTACAAAAAAATAACTGTAGCTGCAGTCTGCTGTATATTACGTAGGACTTTATGTCTATAATGGAAATGCCACCTAAATATGACTTCAGAGACTCTATATAGTCATATTTAGGTGGCATTTCCATCATATACATACATATATTCATACGAAATTTACAGCAGACTGCAGCTATAGTTTATTTTTGTTAAAAATGTTGCTTGGCACTATTTTGCCCCGACCCCCTTCAATTAAAGGTTCATAATGCTATGTTTATAGAACTTATAATTTAAATTTTATTCGCCGTTAGTTGCTTCTTTTTTTCGTTTTTCCAATCGCTCTACTCATTATTGCTGAGGCACTCCAGACGCCTGCAGAATAGGTGCCATTGTGACGGACCCCTCCCGTAGCTGTTCGCCATTTGCATGAGGGTTATTATTAGGAGTGGGGCAATACCTTTGTTTTTGACAAGTCCTTCCCCTTCATTATAGCCTCCGCCCTCCATGACGGCCTGCGGTCGGGGGTGCGCGGATATCCTTTATTCCGTTCGGAGATGAATTAGAGCTAAATAAAAGAGGTCAGATGGGGCCTTTGTGGACGTGGGAAGTTCTCTCCTTACAGCACCAGGTAGCCAGGAGGCCAACACGGCTACCTGCGGGCCGGGCGATGTAGCCCCAAATTGGACAAGGCCTCGTTCGATGAGAGGGACTGTTTGTGCTACCGGGCATCCGACCCTGAGGGGAAAATATTCCAACTGGACATCATCCAAACTGGTCTTCGACATGACTTCCGATGTAGTTTATAACAAACTAACTTGAACTAATTTATGAGTTATTAGAAAACAAAATTTTAGAAGTACATTTTATTCTTATTTACTATAGCCAACTTTTAAGGAGGTAATAATATATGCAACATTAAAAGTTTTTTTCTAGAATGATCAATAATCAGAAAGTTTTTTCAGTCGGCGTGAGACTAGAGTTTTGTAAGCCTTACTTGGTTTTATATCCAATAAATTGAACCTTTGACAATATTGTTTTATCATTTACTTTTTAAAAAAATCATAGATATAAGAAATTCAGGGGGGTGGGGGGTAAATGTTTTTAATCCCAATTATTAACTTAGAACATAGAACATTGCCCCACAAATAGCTAAGGTAGGGTAAACTATACAGCACCCCAACTTTAACTTAAAGAAACAGGTAAACAAATCCTAATTTTATTACAGGATATAAATGAGTCTAATGTTTGAAGGGTCCTCTAAGTCATCTACGAAGTAAGACTTTAACAAACTAACCATAGGGAAGATTTCACAATTAAATCCATAGGGTGCCAATAACTAGATTTGGCATTTTTAACAATAAATATTGCCATATAATAAACTCTTGAACTTTTGACCCATAAAAACCTCTTGAGTATTTATGAGGAGCTATTGGAAGTTTCTATTTGATCCCTTTATAAATAGTATTTTTTTAATTTAACCACCGAAATGTAATATTAAGGATGCCAATAACTGTACGGTTTATACTATGCAGTTTCATCTCTGTGAATCTCAGAAATATACTCAGAAAAGCCTTCCCTAGTAAAACCATATATTGACAAAGCCAGTTGCTCCTCATGTGAAGTAGGAGAAAGTCGCGAATTGTGCCTGGGGTATTTTCCCCACAGTATAGTTTACCAATAAGTCTCAATTGGAATGAACAATTTATTTTCCCTTAAGTTCCTTTTTTCTATGCCTGTTTGGTGTTTCTGATTTTTTTTTTTTTTTTTTTTAATATATTAATAATCCATTTATAATTTGTAGTCGTATTATATTCCTTAGATGTATGTTATGGTGCCTAAACACTATCGAGTTTTAGTAAATATTTTATACTTTGATAACAGTTTGGATTTGATTTCCTGATGTTCCTATTCTAATTCATTATAGTTGCAAAGAAAAATCAAAAGAGAAAGTACATGTTATAGGCTGTGTCAATTTAGGGATGATCTTTTTTTCGAACACTTAGCTTAAAAACTCTGTTTATAGAGTTTCTGAAATATATTAAAACATTTAAATTATAAACGAATGAGATCAAATTTGGTTGGTAAGAGAATATTATCCTTGAGAAGTGTAAATGCTTTTTAGATTTCCGGCGATACATTTAGCGATTTCCGTTTAATCCCGTTTCGAAATTATTAACCTTTCCGGGAACCCTTTAAAAAAATGTATTTTTTTCTTTCTTTTTTATCCCTGTTGTAAAGTTCGTATTTCCCGTATTTGTTAATTAATATTTGAAAACGAAATGAGGGTTAGGGAAAAGAAATCTCTTACTTTAAAGCTGATTTTAAAAAACAAAAATTTATGAATTTTCTGTATTCCATCTTTATTTACCAATTTCCGACTCTTATATACTGAGGGAATTGTTATTATTACCCGAAATTAAATGCGCGTGATGAACTAAAAAGAAAAAAAAAGTTTGCCGAATTTTATCTGATTGTTCCATGTTTCCTTGGAATCTCCTGGAATCGTTTGAGGTAGTGATGAAAAAACAAATATAGTGATGAAATAGTTATGTTCATTACACTGCATATGTAACACGTGTTTTCAATACATGTTTTGAGTACGCAAAGTACCCCTTTTCTGTACAAGGAAGTAAATGATTCTTTTCTGTACTATTATTGAATATTAGTACAGAAAAGATATCATGTGATAAATTAACTTTGCTTTCTGAAACCATGTATTGAAAACACCTGCTACCGAAATATTGTAATGAAAACTATCAATTTAAATTATCATTAGCTATTTCACAGTTATAAAATTTTAGTCATAAACTATGTCTGATTACAACCATTCTTTAGAGATACCTGATGACATTCTAAATCAAGCAAAGGAAGCGTTGGGTTCCTAGTATACATTTTAAAATATATAAATCAATTTCCGTATATATATATAAGAATAGTATAAGGATCTATAGTCTCAGTATAATGAAAAGTAATTTTCATCCCACGTACGATGAGTGTGTTTTCGGTACTCGGTCTTTTTTCCGAGCTCGGCTTCGCCTCGCTCGTAAAACTATACCTCGTACCGAAAACACACACTTTGCGTACTAGTGATGAATAAACAAATTTATATACAAATAAAACATATATGTACTACTAAAACCCATCTGAGAGTCTGAATTCAGAAATACGCATGTAATAGTTTTATCCATGTAATATATACATATAAAGATTTGTAATGCACGTATGTATTATCTGGATTATCTCCAGCCATACATATATAGCATTTTATTTTACCTTATTTCGTAGGGTTAACCGCACAGTTATTGGCACCCTTAAGACTACATATCTGTGGTTAAATTTAAAAAAAATGCTTTTTATAAAGGGATCAAGTAGGAACTTCCTATAGCTTCTCATTATCTAACCTCATAAAGACTCAAGAGGTTTTTTGGGTCAAAAGTTCAATAGTTTTACAATATGGCAATATTTGTTATTAAAAGTGCCAAATCTTTTGGCACAAATTGGCACCCTGTAGATTTAATTGTTCACAATGGATTTCAAGATTTCAATCTTCCATATGGTTAGTTTGTTAAAATCTTACTTTATAGATGACTTCGAGGGCCCTTCAAACATTAGACTCATGTATGTCTTGTAATAAAATTAGGACTTGTTTACCTACTTCTTTAAGTTAAAGTTGAGGTGCCAATAACTGTACTGAATGCCAATAACTGTAAGGTTTACCCTACATTCCAAGTAAGCCCTTTTTTTTTTTTTGTTAACGACTAAAATTCGTTTGACTAAAATACCCTCCAAAAAGCCTAAATATGACAGATTCGGCCTTATTTTATTTTTTATTTTTTTTTATTCGTAAATTTGAAATGATATATAAAATAGAAACTTGTATGGAACATTGAGGAAGGAAGAAACGTAATGAATAAACTGTTTATATTAATATAAAAAAATACAATTTAACTTATACATCGTTGATGATATTAGAGTTTTACACCATAAATTGCAATAATTATATATAATATCGTATAAATATATAATTTGTTGTATAAATTAGAATGTTAATAATATTTATAAATAATAATTGATGAAGAGATATAACAATGTATAAAATACGCTGAGCTCTGCCTTCCCTTAGGTACCCCCTTCACTTACCTGGCTTATTGAATTAGCCCACTGTATTTATGTGACTCGTAATAAATTTCTACTTGCGTATAGTGCTTTTACTCTGTAGCGGGAAACTGAGAGCCTAAATTGAACTTGTCTTAATTAAAGTTGGTTTTAAGGTGTATTATATCGAAGTCGACTCGAGGCTGTTACATATTTATAGTAATATTTTACTTGGATTATGGTCGGGTTATATACAAAGAAACAAAATTATCGTAAAGGAAGGTATAATAAAATTGTTTACAAATAATAATAGCTAGGAAACTACTAGTTACCAGCTTGGAAACTATTAAAATATGAAAGCTTTAAATGCTCATTTAACATTATTATTATAAATTCTTATTTGAAAATAATTTATAATTTCTTCTAAAAAGAATGAGTGAGGAAGAAGTATAGTTAATAACTAAACCGATTTTTAAAATTATTGAAAGATAAATGTATTAAGTGAATATAAGTTTTAGTTTTTGGTAATTTTTAATTAGTTTTAAGTAATTGTAAGTGAAGAGTAAAGTTGACCATAGCAGGGATTTGAACACAACTTTCACTTACCACCTTGGTTAGATTATAAACTGCCGAGATTTGTTAAATGGCATTCCTCATATTCAAACTTTTTTTCACATACATTTACTTATTTTTGTTTGTATTTGCTCTCTAAAGTACACTAAATTTTGCCATTATTAAATAAAAGTTTATAATTGTGATAATTGGGCAGTACAAGCATAATACTCCAAGTCGTCTGATTTTATAATTGTATATGTAGTTGTTAAAATTAGATACCACGAAACAAATAATTTTTATTAAATGAACAGACCGTCTTAAATTATAAACAATGGTCTGTCATTAAAGGTGAGTTGCGCACGTGTAGGTTAAACCTGCTTCATGATTTGATGGAATATTTTTCTTTTTTCTTCTGTATGTTTACTTAATTTTTTCATGTTTCATATTTAGCCATTTCAGATTTTTTTAACTATATTTTTGTCACCATAGATTTATTAGACCTTCTGTGGACTGTCTTCGATTATGGTTACTGACTATAAATTTAAATAGATATATGTGTTGTGATTTATCGTGATTTAATTTCATTTTCCAGAGTGAGTACCATTTTTGTAATTGAAGTAAGTGGTTCTGTATATTCAATGAGGCACGTCTTGGGTTATGATGTCTTGATAAAATTGCTCTATCGTCAGCGTAAGTTGCAGTCAAAATTTTAGCGTTGGTAGGTATATCGTGAGTATATATTATGTAAAGTAACGGAGCCAGTATTGATCCCTGCGGAACTCCTGCTAAGATTGGTCGGATTGAAGAAATCTCTGACCCTTGCCGGATAGAGAAGAATCTGTCGGAGAGGTAGGATTGGAGTATGAGGTAGTATGGTTTTAAGTTTGAAGAGAAGCCCCTGGTGCCAGACTTTATCAAATTCTTGGGCGACGTCCAGAAATACACCATATACATTCATACAGAAATCAATGTATGAAGAGAAAAAAAAATAGATATATAAGAATATAGCAGCATTTATTTATGTATATAATTGGCGTTGATTACTTTTGGAATTCCACGCCAATAAACAAACGAGTTTGATATTTCATCTTTTAAATATTTGTTATGTGTCTAAAGCACTGAAAGACATCGTCATAATTATTTGTGATTTATTTAAATAATAATTTATAACGATCCTCCCTCTCTCTGATACCGAGTAATTATTTGTTGCGTTGAGAGATGATATAAATCAGTAAGACAGACTGTGTATGTGGAAGACGGGCTTATCTTTACCGCCTAAGGGGTACATTATTCAGGACTGCTGGGCTCCTTACTGTAGGTGTAGGCAACATCTTGTTACTCGCACCGTATTGCCTTTGTTAGCAGCAAGGGTAATAAATTCTCTACCTTCCGATATCGTCTATTTCAATACAGCTTGTCGTCTTAGCCGATAGTTTATTGTAAGCCATTTCAAGTTCGATCTCAATGGTACCTGTAGATCTCGCCGAACCACGTAACCGAACAGTCTGTTTTGGGCATTTTCGGCTTATACAACAGTTGAACAACAATTCGTAGGAAGATTAGCCGAAGATGGACCAGACAGGTTGTGGGGTACTGTGTTCGACGCGGTGTAAACACTGATTATTTTAGTTGTGAATTCGTCATTTTTCTCCTACCTTTCAATTTATCGTTTATTTTATTTTCATCAATAATTATTCTGCTTTGATTTCTATTTTGTTTTCCTTATAATAGTTATGAATTAAGTACTGCTGCGAAACCTACGAATCCTGAATAGAAGAGAAGAAGTCCTAAAATTATGGATAAATTATAAAATATGGGTTTCAGGGTTAAAAATATGTTAGTAAGTACAAATAGATATATACCTACCCACCTAAACACCCGCAGAAAAATCGAAAATCCTTAACATTAAATTTATTCCTAATACCCATTAAAATTTCCAAATATTTAAAAATAAGATAAATAGTATAATGTACAAACCCTCTCGGAAAAAAAAAAAAGAATGTCTTAATAGAGACAATTATTTTAAGAAAATATTTGAAGAAAAACCTACCTTTGTTTCTTTATAGGTAAGTGATTGTTCCTTTTGTTCCTTACTGAACCGACTGTGAGGGACCTTCTGAATTTGAAAATTGTTATTACGACTACCAAGCTATACAGTTTTACATATGGTAGAGTAAAAACCATAAAAAAAATGTTTTTTATTATCCCAAGTTTTCAAGAAGGACGTCAGATAAACGCACAACTTGTTTGTTTGTTGAACGTCACTTTATGCCACTAAGGCTAATCGGATAATGCTACACTGTGGGAGTGCTAAATTTTGCCTATCCAGGTATAATTAGGACAGGGATCTTTAACGGTTACCTAACATGATACAGGCTCGGGACGTCCTTACTCCCATTAAAAAATCCTTGGGTCACCGCGGAACGCGAACCTACGACCTTTAGTATTGTAGTATTGTATTGCCATGCTAACCACTGTACCAAAGATGGCCCCTACACTCACAATTGCCTATGTGTTTTTTGTTATTATCACTGAAATTTAATAATGAAAACAATCGAATATAGTGAAGTATGATGACCAGGGATAGGATATATATGTAATAAAAATTTCAAAATATGTACATATATATGGACGTATATTTGCAAATATATGTAATAAAAATATGAAAATATGGACAAAAAAAAAAAAAATTTATTTACAGAATATTAAAACATAAAAAATAAATTTACATTTGAAAAATTTACATATCAAAATAAAAAATTAAAATAGTTAACGAAATTTTTGGAAATGTAACATTAAATTTTAAACTTCTTCCTCATCTTCACCATCAAAAATGTTGCAAATAAAGTGCATTTTAAGATTTTCTTCGGAAAATCTACAACGATTCGGTCGAAGTAATGCTTTATATTTGCTGAACGATCTTTCTACATCGACTGATGTGACGGGTGCGAATTTAAAAGCATTTATCTCTTTAAGTGCAAGGGCCAAGTCTTTTTCGGGGTTTTCTCCTTTGTGCTGACATGCAATATTTTTCAAGTCGTCAAGTCCAGGATTTTTTTTCAAAAACAACTTCTAATTTTTGTTTTACAACGGTTCCCTTGTTTCCTTTGGCTTCATTTATTTTCTCGATTATTTTTTGCAAAATTTCCAAGCTGTCAACAAGTGCCATATTTTTAGTTTCCAACGGTTTTATGGCTTGTGATAAAAAACTAAAGTGACTAGCTAAGTAAACCAGATCTTGTTGTAATTTATTATCTTTGAAGAGAGCGTTCGCTTTTTCTATCGCTGAAGAATCAACATCTAGAGTCGATGTTATATGTTTTATTTTTTCGAAGTTCTCTAAGTAGTACTCCGCCGCCTCTAACCAAGTTCCCCAGCGTGTAAGGACTGGTTGGGGTGGTAAACAAAGCTCGGGATACATGTCTTTCAATATATTAATACGACCTGGGGCCTTCAAATATATTTTTTTTACATTAGAAATTAATGAATCCACATTTGGAAACAATGCCCTGACCGTTTCAGCAACGCGATGCAAAGCATGTACCAAACATGTCACATGAATTAGTTTTGGGTAAAAAACTTTTAATGCGTTGCCAGCCTTTATCATATAAGGAGCTGCATCGGACAAAAAAAGCAAAACTTTGTCACATTTGTTTTCGTTCCAAAGGAGACCAATCGAGTCGTTGAAAAAACTTGCAATACTACCGTGGTTACATTTTTCTAAAAATTCGCAGTTCAGTAAATATGCCTTTGTAGGAGTGTCTGAGAGTTTGCCAACGATTATATTCGCCACATATCTTCCGAGGGAGTCCGTCGTTTCATCAATCGAGACCCAAATCGGACCGTCCCCGATATATGATTTGATTTGTTCCAACCTTTCATTATAAATGTCTTTAACATAATTTTTTCGAAGGGTCGTATGATCTGGCATTTTCTGCCCAATATATTTTTCCAAAAATCCTTTAAAGGTTGGATTATTTATTTTGTATAAAGGAATATCCGCCTTTAACAAAGCCCGGCACAAATCAGTGTTAAAACTAGACTTACTTGAACTTGCTTCTCCAGAAGTCAAAAAAGTTTGTTTTTTGAGTTGATTTTTTTTCTTATTTTCTACGTGTTTCGCTGTTTTTAAATGCTGTAAAACCAAAAATCGTTGATCCGTAGAAATGTTTTTTTGGCAGCACAAACAATATAGAACACCTTCACTATCGCATTTAAATGTTTCTCCTTCGAACTCCGCGACGTACTTAGCGGCTAAGCTTTTTCTGTTTTGTTTTCTTTTTGGCATTTCACCCACTAGCGATGAACTTATCACTAAATTTTTCAAGCAACTGAGGTAATATAAGCATTGTCAAGGATGAGGATCTATATAAGAAAAGAGGGGGATCAAGATTTCTGAGAACTGTCGACAATGGTTGGGGTGTTTTGATTTTCCAAGAAATTTTTAATCCTACGTTCAGTCTTTGTTTATTTATTTTAGGTATTGATAGAAAAAAAAAACAAGTGAATAAATAACAATAATTTTAATGTAAATTCCCTAAAAGTTGTAAAATATGGACAAATATATGTATTTATCGAAATATATGTAAAAATATTTAAAAACGACAAAATATGGAAAAATATGGAAAATAAAAATGGTTCAAAATGGTTTATATCATGGTAAAAATCATTTAGAATGCATATACATGCATTTTTAGGCCTCAGAACAAAATATGTAAATACATGAAAATCCCATCCCTAATGATGACATTATATTTACGAATCACTTGATTAATTTTAATTGTAGCCCAACGGACCGGCTGAAACAAGTTTAACAAGTTAATTACTATACTAGATATTATATTATATTGAAAAGTTTTATTATAGTGTAGCCTCTAATTTACCTAAAATAAAGGCCAGATAAATTAAATTTGTGTTTTTATTTGTTAAATATTCCTACAGCATCTTTACTGGGATATATAAAGTTTGTAATCGTAACGGGCCTAAGTTGGTTAATTTAAAATTAATAAAAGACAAAGTAGGTAAAAAAAAAGTTATAATAATTTCAAACGACATTGTGAACCCATTCTATTACTTAACTTTATCTATGAACTCCAAGATATTGTTATCATTAGGCATATTGACTCACTATCTTCTTTGACGTAAAGATAAGGTTTCTGTTGGAATATCTCAATCCTCGGAATATTAACCACCTTTGTTTACTAGAGAATAAATATTTACGACTAACCAGCCTCGAGTCATTGTATATGTACGAATTTACATTTACATTGTTTGTCACAACCAGCTAAAGAGCCCTGATGGCGATCTGATATTCGGATCAAAACGTGGGCACAATTGAATCTGTGATACTGTGATACTTGCTAATTATTGTTATTTATTTATTTTGACCGCACCCCCCCTACCGTTCCTCATCATTACGTCCGGTCAAATATCTTCCAGCATCTCTCACTCTCTCTCTCTCTCTCTCTCTCTCTCTCTATATATATATATATATATATATATATATATATATATATATATATATATATACAGACATATATACATATATGTGTGTGTGTGTGTGTGTGTGTGATAGATCGTTTTTTTTTCTCCAGCCAATAACGGCTGTGTTTACAAGTTTTATTCTTACAATATAGCCAAGCTATCTTTTCGATAGCTTGGCTATATTGCACCGGGGAAATCCTTTCGATAACTTATCATCTACCAATATTATTATAAACATTTGTAATATTAATGGATATTTAGATTTAAGTATATAACCAAACAAATAAAAATTTTAAGAAATTATATGTTAAATTAAATAATTATATAATTAAAGTATGGCCTGTAGTCTAATTCGAGCTTATAAATAAAAACAAGAAGATGATTCCAAAGTAATCTTTCTTAATATTTAGAATTAAAAATCATGCACTATGTGCATTCTTCTTTCGAACATGTTCTTCCATAATTTTTGTTATTCGTTTTATAAAATGGCCAAAACAGCGAGTGATTGAAAAAAAAAAAAGTCAATTTAATTTTAATAATTCAACTAAATAAATGTATTTACTTTTACCACTGTTATTTATATTATTATTCTTCGTAATTATTCTTATTTGTTTACAATTAAGCTCTTTTTTTGATATTGTGATTTTAAATTTGTTAGAATTGTTAATGATTGTCATATTGGCTGTATATAGTCCGGAAGCTGAGGGCCAAAAAAGTGTCTGATTTGAAGAAAGTTGTTGATCAAATAAGCTGAAGGTACTCATTTCATAGGCAAACAAAATCGATTTTTTTTTAATTTTTCGATCATAACTCGTAAACAATTTATCAGAGAAAATTGTGTTCTTAGCTTTAGCGGAAAAATGATTTGCGATCTTGTACAAAAAAAAAAAAAAAAAAAAAAAAAAAATGTGGCCTACAATAGATGTAGGATATCAAATTGTAAAACCAGCTCTTTAATCTTAAAATTAGCCCATTCATGTGGAGACAAAGTAATAAAAAACGTGAACGTATTTAGTGCTTAGTGTACTAAAATCCGTGAAATTTTAAGGTGCTTTTACACTCTACGACTTTACTCTCGAACAGCCTTCACGAAGACTGTTCGTGTATTCTAGGTACTTCATCTGTTTGCCTTTGTTCGGGGGTAGCACTATTGTCACCTTTGATTTGGGTTTTCCCAAGTGACAGGAATTGTTTGTGATGCTGGTGCGCCATTTTTAATTCGTCTCCTCTTTTTTTTATTTTTCAGATAAAATAAAATAGGATAATTGAGATTTTTTTTTCATCAGAAGCTAGCGTTTAGTGGGTCAGCCATATTTGTTCGCTCACCGTCGCGTTATGTATAAATGGCTGTTTGGGGAACGCCGCACAGTGGTCCCGATTCAAGCATTACGGTGCAAAAAATCCCAAAACCAACTTTTTTTTTCTGGATCAAATAATTTTTCTTGGTTTCTATATGAATGATTGACCTTGAAAATATAGTTGAAACAAAAATAGAATAAACTCTGTGGAACATACAACATGTCAAAGTGGGTTGTATCGTTCGCTAGTTAATTTCCATCAATTTTTACTTATGTCACCTTGAATGTGCATTCTATATACAATATACAGCCATCCAAATGATTTCTGTATCCATTGATTTAAGCGAAAGAACTATTTTTTAAAGTAAACAATTTTGGTCACCTATTCTTCATATTAGGGAATGTCTGAATTATTTTGTCCGCGATTGTCCGCAATGTTTTTGCCACTACACGTTACAGAAACTATCTGAGTTTCAATTGGTATAAGTTTCACGTCCCACACGACACCACAACATTAGGAAAAGGGGAGTTTTTAGAGAGATAAAGCATGAGTCACGGCCGGCTCGAAGGGTGCGCTACCTTAATTTTATATTTGTGGTCCTAATTTCTGTTGAGTTAGTTAATAAATCACTAATTGCAAGGAAATGAAATGTTCTGTGTTTAATTTTTATGTATAATATTAAAATTTTAAACTGATGCAATTGAAATTCAATATGTGCATTTTAAAACGTGTTATTTTTATTCCATTGTTGTATACACTTCAAATTATTCCCAGTGAACATTCTTATTATATCCTGATGTAAATGTGCACAAATGTTTTCTTTTCGTGTTTTAAAATGTCGTGTTTACTAAATTATAAAAATATATGTACCTAATACAAATGGTCTAGTGATGACTTATTAAGTTATTACTTAGTATGAGTAATTCTGAAGATCATTAAAATAGTTCTTTTTGTTATAAATTAAAAATTTTACATGATAAGTTAATATACAATGAAGTATGGACCAATATAAAAAAAACTGTGCAATCTACTAATAAACACAAATTCATAAATGGATACCTGGCCTTACAAGAGCAATTGTATGGATGTATTTGCTGCCAAATAAATAAAAACATACATTTTAATATATATATATATATATATATATATATATATATATATAAATATTTTTTTTTTAAATACTAAACTATGAAATATCTTCCAAACATCATCCAGGCATCAAACATCAATCTATCCACCATGAAGACAATAGCTTTATCGATCAAGTTGAAAACAGTTATCCGTAACCGTGAAGCCTTCACTCATGGGACATAATGGTGGGCTACTAGGTAGCACTGCATAGTTTTCAAAAGCAATTACCTGCTCAAGCACCTGTCGTATGCATCAATGAACTTAGTTGCCGCCGAACCATCCTCCAAGTCCCCGCAGGAACGCAGCAAATGACTTAAGAGTGATTAATTAATACAAAATCGTTTTCAAATTCCCTTATGTCCGTGCCATCTTGGGTCATCTTTTACCCCCAGCAAAAAAATGAACTCTATCCTCAATTTATAAAATCAAAACTTTTAATTTTTTTATTATTTAGAAGCATAATTACTTCTTTAGAAGCCTACTATAACAGTATACCTCCTTATAATATCTTTTTCATTTTTTAACATAGCTATTACTAGTTACAATCCAAGCAATATCTCTGAATTTTTTTCAACAGAACAAATCAAACTGGACTTTTTAAAATTTAAAAACATGTTTTGTTTTTCTTCAAACTGAGAAAGTCCGTCATTTTAAAATGTTAAATCCGGAGGTTCAATATCTATTCAGAACACATTTTATTTTACTTGTGAACTTTAGAATCACTCTGTGTTTGGGATGAGGCTCTCCAAAGGTGGGAAACTTATGTGTAACGATAAGTCATGCTTTGATTATAATAGTTGTTTAATAAAGGATAATGACGAAGTTATGTTCTATTTAAGAAAAGATTTTTTTCTATTAGTGTATCAAGTCCTTATTTTCTATTATATCTAAAATTCAGATTCAGTTTCAGACGCAGACTGAAACATATTTCTCATGATCTTTTCAATTTTTTGTTTCTAAATTAACGAAAAATCCCAACCGAACGAACAAAAAGAGATCAAACATACATACATGTTGCGCCACAGGGCGGGGCTGAGAATATAATAATAATAAAATAAAAATATTAATATTAAATTAGTTTTAACATAACCACAGTATTTAATATTAATAATCATAGTAACAATAATAATAAATGACAACCCGATTTGCAAGTCATAAAATGTAATAATTAAAAAGGAACTCCAGTACTTTGCCCAGCATTATGCAATTATTTTGTTTGTTGTACAATCCTCTTGTCAATTTTATACACAAACTGTTTTTATCGCGGAATAAATATAAATTGGATTCATCCTAAGCTTTCTGTATTAAATTTTCAATTATTATTTTTTGTTTTTATTCTCTTCCGTAGGACAGGGAAAGAGATTGATTTTTATTATTTTTTTATTGGGTAAAAATTTATTTAGATTTTTCGTTTCCATGGGCCTACACTTTTTATAGAATTGTTGTTACCGATCGAACCGAATTTAACAGATTTTGATTGCTTTCTCATAGCTTGCCACAGAAATAAAATTTAGTTCGTAGCGAATACGGGAAGCTGCCGAACTTCCGTAACAGACAGGTGTATACACGAAAAAAATATGCACGCGAATCTGTCGAATCATTCTTAATACCCAGTGCTACAAATGATCGCGTTATTCTTTCTTTGGTCGCGTGTTATTTATCGTATCGATAAAGTACATATTTAATTGATATATTAATCATTTTGTTTATTTCAATTTTTAATAAGTTTCGACAAGAAATATGATAATATTTTCTACCCAAAGTTGCACGAATCTACAATATCGTGGACATTTTATGTGTATTCATGTCTTTATTCGGTTTAGTCACATTAGTAACACTCAAGAAATGTTTTATATAAAAAATTGAGTTTGCACCTTGATTTAGGTAAGGTATCTCTTATCCAGGTCCTTTTCAGTCCTGTATTAATGTCGGCCTTACCCATATCATTTATAAGTACGTTGCTAATTGTCACTGAGCCGCGGAGAACAGATAGAGTTGTAAAATTCTTGAAATCTATCAAATAGTACAATTAATAAAAAATCATCAAAATAGCTGGTGGTGAGGATTTATCCAATTTATTTTTGAATGTATTAAAAAAAAAAAAAAATTACATTGCTACCCATGTTTATTTCATAATGAAAAACATCTGGTGTGATGCGCGCAACACACACCTTTCACTTACCAACATACTTAGATTATAAATTGACGTGTTTTGATGAATATGTAACCGGTATTCCTCCATATCACACTTTTTTCATATTAATTTAGTCTTTTTTGTTTCAATTGCTCTCAAAATTACACTAAATTTTTTTATTGTAAAACAAAAGTTTTTACTTGTGATGATTCGGCGAGCATAATGCTCCATCGTGTCTGATATTATGATCTCTATTTATTTGATTTTTTTCTTATTTCTTATTTTTAGGCGAAACAGGATACAGATAATTTCTCCATATACACAAATACAAAGGTACTTTATTAGAAAACAAAAAAGGCCCTTTCCCCATTTAAGCCCGCTCAGAACGTTTTAATAATAATAAAGCTTACCTGATATTAAAGAATACTTGATTCTCATTAAAAATGACGAGTTTAATCAAAATCGTTACAGCCATTTTTGAGAAAATCGAAAAAACGTAAAAATGGGGAAAAAAGTTATGAAATGAAGTGCCCCCTCTGATTGACCAATTTTGACGAAATTTTTGTAGTATATCTCGGGCATATAAATACATCAAATACCCAGCTTTATTAAAATCTTTTTATTCGTTTTTGAGAAAATCGAAAAAAAAAAAACCTAAAAATTATACAAAATTCATTTAATTAAGTGCCCCCTCCGATTTTGATGAAATTTTTGCTGTCACATCTTTGGCATCTGGTAACTACCATTCAATATTGTAAATTTATAAATAACATATCTTAAAAAAAGAAAGTTGGTTTCAGTACAGTTCTCATGTTTCAATACCTCCCAAAAATACTATAAGATCGATGAATCACCTTTCATGATCGATGGGTTGGTCAATATTACATAATTTAATTCCGATAGGTTAAATGATGATCAGAATTTTCAGTTTGAAAAAATTTTTATTTTCGAAAGCCAACGTTTCGATCCAACTTGTGGATCTTCATCAGGGCCGAAATAAAACAAATATATGAGTATGCTAGAGGATGACAATAAATGAATATTTTACAGAACTGATAATAATATAAAAGATGGTAAGCATTATACATGAATATTTAAATAAGTAGCTGGTTAACAAGATAAAATAGAATGTGATATTTACCTTCTGCGTCAAGGTAGATACAAAGCCTGAAGGTAAAATAAGGTATGAGGTTTATGACGCGGAAACCCAACGCTTTTGAAGTGAAAGGCTAGATGAAAACTGAGTGAAAATACAATTTTGTATACAGTACCATCTATTTTGTTAGTTTTTAATTTTTTATTATTTTTTATTTTTATTTTTACTTAGTTGTCATCTAGCCTTTCACTTCAAAAGCGTTGGGTTTCCCCGCCATAGTCCTTTGAAGTCGTCAAACTATTTCCTACTACTACCTCATACCTTATTTTACCTTCAGTCTTTGTATCTATCTACCTTGACTCAGAAGGTAAATATCAGATTCTATTTTATCTTGCTAACAGTTACTTACTTAAATATTCATGTATAATTCTTACCATCTTTTATATTAGTATCAGTTCTGTAAAATATTCATTTATTTTCAGCCTCCAGCATAGATACTCATATATTTGTTATCTTATAGCCCTGATGAAGATCCACAAGTTGGATCGAAACGTTGGCTTTCAAAAAAAAAAAAAAAATTAAACTGAAAATCCTGATTATCATTTAACCTATCGTGAAAATCAACAGTTGAATATCTCTCACCTCTATAATTTAATTCCTTTAAATATCAGCATAAAAATTAATCCACCTTTTAAATAATTAACCATTTGGGTGACAATTTATTTTAGTCAGCCATGCCTCATGATCAATTTATACATTTTTTTTTTTTTTTTAATGTTTCATTTGTTCAAACCCCCCTCCAAAAATCCCCCTAAGGCATAAATTTGGTAGGTTGGAGAGCGGGAAGGTGGTGTTGGCATGAGTGGGCAGCCAGAGGTTTAGCTGTGCCGGGGGGTTTGTACCCCGTTCGGACAGGCAATTTTTTTTAAATCGACCAACAGTGACGTTTCGCGATATTTTGATGATTTATCGGAGAAGCTTTTCACTGATTTTATCTTCCCAACTCGATCCCTTTACCCCCACCCCCACCCCTCAACGGAGGATTATTTATGGCCCCTTTTAGTTTTAATTTTTATCCCTTTTGTTTAGTTTGTCAATTTTCTCTTCAAGCCAAAATGGATGATAAATGGTTCCTTTTATACGAAAAATATTTAACTTATTTTCCTTTTAAGGATACTTATTACGGTGATAGTGTCAGTCTTGGAACTATCAAGAAAATAACAGGAATTCTCCTGACATACTGTCTAAGTAAGTGGTGCGTCGAATATTCGAACATTGAATTATCGAAATCGGTTATATACGTATAAGGGTCTGGCCACACATGTCCGCACCGGATCCGCACGGTAGCAATAATACAGGTTATGTTCAGAATATTTTTAATTTAACTTACATATTACCTTTAGTTATGCCTAAAGTGGCCTGTATCTGACATGTGTGGCCTGAACTTTAGGCATAACTAAAGGTAATATGTAAGTTAAATTAAAAATATTCTGAACATAACCTATATTATTGCTACGGTGCGGATCCGGTGCGGACATGTGTGGCCAGACCCTAAATTGTAGCACTAATTTATTTATTGTTTGCCTCTACGCTAGAGGGTTATTGGTATTATTTCCTGTTTAAATTCCATCGTATAATATTTTACCTCTTTAAGTATTGAAATAGGATTAGCGGTTTTTTTTTCTCTTTGAAGCTTTTTGCCAAATGTAACTCTGTCTCAGAGCATCGAAGATTTCTGGAATAGTACATTAATGGTTTAATGAATAGGATTTTTGGTGATTGGGGTTAACTATTTAATTTATACCACTTTATTGTATTTCAAACAATTTCGGAATACTGGTCCTTTAACGGTGAAATAGAATAAACAAACCATTTATAAAGAGGTTAATTCCACAGAAATATTTTTATGGAACGGCAATGGTGGATAAATGAAGTAAATGAAAAGTATTATTCACACTCGTTGTTTATAGGCCTTAAATTTTTATCAAAAATAAAATATACAGTTATAATTTGCATTAAATATGTTAGATGCTTACATGTATGTATTGTTATAGAAAATATCAAACAGGTTTTGGTGTGTTAGTACTGAATGAAAACAGTATGTTGATTGCTTAGAATGGATAACTCTATAAGTTATATTTTTTATTTGATCATATACTGTATTTTATAAGGAATTATTTTATTTAATTAAAAAAAAAACAGCTTTGTTGGAGACGAATTGCCTGAGATTTCAGCGTGAAAACGAAGATGTTCTGTGACCCACGGTTTGTAAGACAAAGAACGCCGGTCACAAGAGTTAATTTTAGGCCGGGTGATTAAGTGAATGAAAGGAGGTAGATTATAAATGTGTGGACTGTATTTTGTTGATTTACATTTTTATCTTGGTTAAGGCCAAATCCTATTACAATCAGATTAGTGGGGTTATTGATAATTTTGATTCTATGGTTTTAAGTGGTGGTAGGTCTTGAATATTATATTGATTATGATTTAACTGTTGTATGTGGCTCATGGCCTGACATCCAACTGCTGGTCTGCCATATATTATGTAGACTGGTCTTTGCTAAGCCTAGAACTTTACTTCTTCTTCTGGATTAAGTCCAGAACTGGAGTAACTCACCATTGCTTCTGTTTTCAGGGGGGAGGGGGGCTCCATGAACACTTGACTTTAAGTAATGGTTTGTTTGATTGATTTTTTAACGTTAATTTATGATGCAATGGCTGATCGGACAATGCTATAGTGGAGTCCTAGATTTTGCCTATCTAGGCATGATTAGGATAGGGATCTTTAACAATCACCTACTATTCGAAGTACAGCATAGACAAGTATTTTTTTGCTCCCTTTAAATATAATAATGCCACCTTCTGAGTTTGGGGGTAGTAGTTATAAAAGCTTACTCACATCACAGGTAACGCCTAAAAAATGGTTATTTTAAACAGTGAGATTCCTTGATTTACGCCGATCAAACTGCAAGTTATAGGTATTAAGATTTTCTGGTTTTTAACAATTTTTTTTTTATTTTTATAACTTCATTTGTATATCCGCGCCTGTCAACAAATTATCGACAATCAGCAGATGTGATGGCCGAATACAATTGCAAATGATGACATGTCAGGCATGGGGAAGGATGGCACCCAACAGTACCTCTTGTCTGGCTTGATTCAGTTATTCAGGTCGGTTAAAGGAGGAGATCTCTCATCCAACGCCTTTTTAATCTCCTCCTCACATTCATGGGCATTTCATCTGTGCCCATATCTCTTAATAGTTTGTAAAGAGTCTTGATGAGTTGGTCGACTGTTGGCATGTGGAAGGCAGTATGTAATGTTTGATTAGTCACATACCAAGGTGCTTTAGAAACGAGTCGTAATAATTTTGACTGAAAGGTCTGGAGTTTCTGTAAATATATTTTTTTTTTTTAGCCGTAAATCTGTGAACAGTATATACATATAGGTTGAAGTAGGTATTTGTACGTATTTAGTTCTTGTCTCAGTCTTAATTTTGAGGATTAAGAAAAAAGTGGGTAAAATATCTTTAGTCGTTTGTTTAGAGTTTCCTATTTCATTTTAACGTGCGGGCCCCATGTCATCCTTCTATCGAGGGTTTGTCCGAGGTAGGTACTGTACCTAATGTGTCTGTTTGGGGAATTCGGACATTTTCGTCGTAAATTGGAGGACAAGTATACTTTCGGTTTTAAAATTTTGTTTAAACTGAATATTTAGTTATAACCATAGTCTAATCTTAATTTCGAAGCTATGTGACTTAGATATTACCAAAACTTTACGTTAGATTACACTATAAAGAGGAGCGGAGGCTACGTTAGACAAGATGTAGTGTAGGAGGCGATGGGCAGCGGGTGCTGCGGTTATATTTCACGAGGGGGGTTCCTGCCCCCCTGCTGAAGGGGGGGGGAGGCCCCCCCATCCCGCAGAAAAATGGCCATAACTCAACTGAATAAATAGGCTAAAAAGGGATGGGGGGGGGGGGACTCTAGTCCAGACTTCTCGCTGCGTGGCGATAATGTGTCATCTTTATGTCTTCCATCCTACTCTGCCGCGTTTTTTTTTTCCCCTTCATTCTTTTTTTTTTTCTTCTTAAACATAAAGCGGCCTATAGAGGTGCGAGTCCTCTATTTGCAGTTTTATCGTGTGTCCACATTTTGCGATGTTTGCCGATAGCCCAGTACGTGACCGACTCCTCCTCACCGGGATTATTGTAAAGATTACTGGGACAGGGCTTGATCGCTGTTGAGCAAATAATACGACCGTGCTTACTCTTTTACACTTGTTTGCTTAATCCACTTTTTTTTTATCCCCCCCATCGGTGGAGACCGTTGAGGCGTTAAAACTTTTTTTTTAATTATAATTTTTTTTTACATTGCTAATTATGAAAAATCGCTCCTTCCCCAGCAAAAAAAAAAAAAAAAAATGTATAATATATATTCTAAACTTTTGATATCCTTAATGGATTATTTGAACCATAATTATTTGTTTATTCTTAAGAGTAATTAGGCCAGATTAATGAAAAACTGCCTAAATTAGCTAAATTTTTAAGTTGAGAAACAATGGTTTTTAAAGTGCGCCCCATTTCATTAAAAAGATATATATATGTATGTTTATGTTATTCTAGAATTAGGCGGCTAAAGGTGTGATAAATTTCAAAGTGGAGAAACAATTGGTTCTCAACTAAAAAATTAATTAAAATATAGTTGCGAATAGTTCAAAATTCAATAAAAGTTGTTTTTAAGTGTTTTTTTCTTTTGAATATTAAATTTGTCGAATATCGTCATATGAAAAGGGATATATAAATAAAAAAAAGCAATATATATATTTTGTTTTTTCCCCTTCCATAGTATCCCTATGGGAGGGTCGTGTATTTCTAAATTTTTACTGATTCCATGCCTTTAGGCATACTACCTGTATAGATGTAGCAATATATATAAAAGGAATGTTATATAAAAAGAAAGAGTACAAAAAAATATCAACACTTCATCGTCGTCAGTTTCATATGGATTGGCCCTGACGAGTGTTGAAATAATAATATTTTTTGAAATATTCTGAGCAGTAATACTTTATTGATTTATATTCATGACGGTCAGAATCACGTACTAAACATATGGTTTTCTCCTCCTGCTCTGTTCGTGGTTCCTTTATGCAGTCAGGGGGCCGTGTTCTGCTCGGCCTATTGAGCGAAAGTCTCTCGGCGAGTCCGAACTAGAGCGGAGGCCTCTTCATATGTATTTTCCCTGAGAAATGTGCCATCAATAATTCGTTCTACACTCTCCCCGGCTGTTGAGGAAAATTGAATATAGAGCTTGTTGCATAAATCGCGAGGTCCTGGATGTGGGGAAAGCCTCCCCCTCCTCCCGGCGAAGAATATAATAAAATATGTATCTCGAGAACCATTCCTTTTCTTCTAGTCCCTTTCCTTCGGGAGGAAAATTCCCTAGACCTTGTGTGTCGGGGGGGGGGGGGGGAGGGGACACACCCCCCTTTACGAAAACCTCCCCCTCTCTCGGAATCCGGATAATTGATAACGACTGTCCAGGTTTTGATAAATGGTTCTACTCAGCACGGCGTATCCTTCCCCCACTACGGATAAAAGTTTATATAGTTGCGAAATTAATTAATATTATTATACTCCCCATATTACTCTCCCCATCTTCTTCGAGAAAAAAAAAATATATATAATGAATAATACATCTTAAAGCAGCGTTGCAGCTGCGCAAGTAGCAAGAAAAAAAACTTAAATGAGATAGATTAAATAAAAAAAAAATATTAATCCGGCAGCTCTCTCCGGATTAATGAAGGTAATAAATCTGTTTAATAGATGTTGGTAGGTTGATAAATACTGAAGCTGTTTAATATCATTAGTTGGTAGAAGTTGCTCATTTAAATTTTAGTAACTCTACCCCCCACCCGCCCCCTCCCCATCGCTTCTCTCTTTCCTCAGCGTCAGATTTGATTAGGTCTTCCGATAGGGGCTACTTTCATTCCGTCAGTTTCATGAGAACTTTTTATTATTCATTTAGACTTAATTTTTTTTTCCTTTTCATTTCTCTTCTGAATTTTTACAATAATCAATCCTATTTTATTAAATTTGCCTTTTTCTATTTCTATATTTTACAGTTTTGCAAAATAACTTTTGGTGGAATTTTTATTCATTCCCAATCATCTTAAAAAAAAACTTAATTCTGTAATCCTTGGTAAAGGTTCTGTAATGCTTCATATGACCGTGGTTTCTTTTGACGGTGATTTTAAAAGACATATTTTAAATTTAAAAAGGGCTTTGATAATCTTCCTGCTCTTTCTGGCTGTGCTCGTTCTAAAGAGTTGAATTCATGCTTAAAGGTCATTTTCAGTTGATATTAGTACCACACATGACGGAACTGTATTAGCTGCGCCCAAAAGGTATATTGCAGAAATGCGAATCGTCTCATAAATAAATAGCAATCATAAATAGAAAACTATAGAAACCACTATTTGTGTATTACTAAAAACATTGACAATGCAGTTACATATAAAAAATTTAAATATAAAAAAATAAAAAAGTGAATGAAGATATGAAAACAAAAAATAAACTACAATAATATTAAGTTTGATAAATATATTATTATTAGAGGACAAAGTAGATATATGTGACAAGGACAGATAGGTCTATGTACATGGTAGTAATTTTAATGTTTAAAAAAAGTGAAAAATAATCCTTAAAAAATGTGACCTATTACAGTTGTAATGGACTTGTGAAAGAAATATAGAATGTAAGTTAATTGACCATGCCAACAAAAAATGTATTTGCTAATATTTATGTTAATTTGTTACATTTGATCAAATATTTAAGCTGATTTATGTGCGTGATTATAAGAATCGTTTCAATATTAAAAATAATAATGATAATTCATAGGATAATATTTTTTCGTTATAACAATCAAAAGCCAGTTGTTTTGGGATATTCTCACTACCTTCAGACCTTAACTGTAAATACAATATTATTTATATTTCAGCCTATTGTTCAACGATGTTTAAATTTGTTTTGGCAAAAAAATTATAATTCATAACCCTGCTTATTGTATTAAATTGATATATAAATTTTATCATCATGTTTATTATGTTTGTCGATTTTTTTTTTCCAATTTTCGTTCATCTCCTATTTATTCATGCTTCGCCTAATACAAAATGTGTATATATAGTAACAAATTAACATAATTATTTTATATTCTATATCTCGTTCACTTGCCCATTACAACTGTAATAGGTCATATTTTTTAATGATTATTTTTCACTTTTTTTAAACATTAAAATTACTACGATATACATAGTCCTTGTCACATCTATCTACTGAACTTTGTCCTCTAATAACAATATATTTATCAAACTTAATGTTATTGTAGTTTATTTTTTGTTTTCACATCTTCATTCATTTTTTTATATTTAAATTTTTTATAATATCTGCGTAGTGGCTATTGATTTTTATTGAATCTGTTTTAAAATTAACAGCAGTGTCAATGTTTTTAGTAATATGTATCGTTTCTATTAATTTATGAGACGATTTGTGTTGTACTAATATCAACCCTTAAACAGGTCTTAAGAATGAATTCAACTCTTAGAACGAGTTCTGCCAGCAAGAGAAGGAAGATTATCAAAGCCCTTTTTAAATTTAAAATACGTCTTTTTAAATCCCATTGCTCATCAGAAGAAACCACGGTCAGATGAATGAAACTTTACCTAAGATTACAGAATTAAGTATTTTGTGTGTTGCGCGCATCGCACTAGATTTGTTTACATGTTCTTATTGATAAAATTTTTTAAAATTCATTTTAGCCTGAAATATTTTTATCGTTTTCGTGATTCATTTATATTATTACAGTAGGGTCCCGATTAACCGAGTCGATGGGGACCAAGGTTACCTCGGTTAATCGAAATAATCGGTTTATCGGAACCCTACCAATACAAACTGAAAATGTAGGTTATTTTTAAATAAAAACTACATATATGCTTAAAAACCTAATAAATATTTAACAATAATATTGCATCTTTTATTGTAGTTTGTTTAAATGAACTCATATACATTCGCATACCCCCCCCCCCCCGCATACCCTCAGACTTGGCACCTCGGTTAATCGGGACCTCGTTTGACCGGACCTCGGTTAATCGGAACCCTACGGTATAATTTTTTTTTTTTTTTTAGTATATTTCCATACCCTTGCAACAAGAATTATCGTTGGCTAAAGAAAGATTATTAAACAACTAAGAAATGTATAAAACTCCATTATGTGTATAGATAAGAAGTATTAGCAGTCTTTTTGTGATTGATAGTCTCTTATGAAATAACTGGGAGCTCAGCGGACACAGAAAAATGGAAGAAAAGTTTGTTGAAAGAAGATGAATGATCGGTATACCCAACTTGCGGTTCCAACCTCCCCCCCCCCCCCCCCCGCTTCTCTCCAGTCTCCTGCTTGCTTAAGTTGTTAGTTCGTTAAATAATCCTTGTCAGGTGATTTAGCTCACAAAATCTCGTCTTTTCTTCTTAAACACGTGTCGTTCTTAATACTTTAACTATTTTTAATCGGTTAAATATTTGCTTAACACGTTCACGCAGGGACTGTTTAATGCTTTTCGCTCTATCGGGCGGGAGCTATTCCAGGGCATTATGCAGTGTTGGCAATCCAACAATAATAAAATAATCAATAAAAAATACTATCCTACTAGTTGTGTTTATAATACGGTATTAATTATAATTTCTATTAAAAAATAAATGTTTATATGTATAAAAGTATATGAATATAAATACAATTAAATATAAAAATAAACGAATTTACTTCAGCTACATAGAAATTATTTCTAATTTCTGAACACTTTGGCTGCCATGTCACAAGAAAGCGAGTAACTGTTCTCTTGTCAGAGAATTAAATATTAAAATTATGTCGAAACGAGAGCGTGATTCTCAGGTATAATATTGCGGCAGTCAAAGTGTTAATGGTCTAATTATTTGGCAGAGGCGGCATTCTAGTGTGAGCCACCGATGGGGCAGTCAAGTGTGAGCCACCGGTGGTACACGCCTGCGATAACGTGTTAGATACAGATAGTTTATTTATTTATGATTTATTTTGTTTTCCCACTACATTGACGATTTTTTTCTCGCGTTTTAAGTTTTAGACATAAGGAAAAAATTGGTTACTTGACTCCCTGCCTGACTACAGTTCAACCTATTTGATGATCTTATCACCTACTACAACAATCAAACAGTGTCTTACACTTGAACGCAAATAAACGGAACGGAAGAGGTTGTGATTTTTCGAAATAGTTTGAATTATAATATCATTCTACAAATAATTTTTATATATTTGTTCAGTTTATTATATACGAGCAGACCTGGCCACGCGTCGCCGTGGCTCAGTAGGTATAATGCTTTAAATCAATTATATCCTATTCTTTTTAATACAGTCAAATCGAAATTCACTGATAAATATGAAGAAATTTCAGCTGATCTAAAAACCAACGGGATTTAAAATAGAACTTTACGCCAAATTTAAAATTGTTTGGCAATGAATTTAGAAGTGTTAAAGTTTTTATTTTTTACACCTCATATTTGGCTATAGTAAGTATTAATGATCTATTCATTTAGCACTTACCGGATTGTTTTAGCAGAGGCGAAATTAAATATGAATAGCACACATCTAAAAAAGGATCTAATAAAGAATATAGTTGGCAAAAATGTACCAAATTAATCTTTTGCCATGATACATATTAATTAAATTTAGAATATAACACATGATGATATGAGATTAGTTATCATCAAGAGATATAATATCGGTAGGTTCTACCTGAAACAGGTTATCAAATGTCTTTTCTTTAAACAAATAGATTCGATGTTTTCCCCACACATGAAAAGGCGACACATAATCGCCCATGGGAAAAACACGGATTTTTCTAGTCCAAGCCAGAAAAAATAAATTTGGCTACTGGATACTTAACCACCCCAAATATCGAAAGAAAATGAATTAAAGTTACACCGCCATCTGTTGGAAATTTATAGAACTTACAAATAATCACTCTCAATTATAGTATAGTAGGCATTTAATTTGAAATAAAAGAAATATTGAGGGCAATAATCGAGATAAAAACTATCCTATCTTTTAAGTTGGACAAAACTACACACAATGAGCCAAATTTTATAAAGATCGGTTGAGTAGTTTCTAAATTTACGCCCGACAAACATAGGGATACGAGATTTTTATATAAATATTTGATAATCAAACTAGGTAGTGAAGGTTTATTATGAATATTAAAGCTTAATTATATTTAATTTATTAATCTATATCTATATCAATCTATATAAAGATGAAATTCTGTTTGTTCTATCTTTATCAATCTATATAAATCAATCTATATCTATATAAATATCTGTTTGTTCTATCTATATCAATCTATATAAAGATGAAATTCTGTTTGTTTGTTTGTTCTTTATAGAAATCCATACCGTTTGTCCTAAATCCTCGAAATTTCGTTCAGTGGTTCTTTGATACCAGGTGCGATCACCTGACCATATCAAATAACTTCATATTCATAACTTCAGCCAATCTCTTTATTGTTACAAAAATCGTTTTGATCTCGTTATACATTGTTTTTTACGAAATCGACCGTTTAAGTCGGTAAAAGACTCACTTTATAGATTTTATAGATTTAAAAAATGAAATTCTCCGGGTGAAACCGGTATATACAGCTAGTTATAAATAATTATAATAAAAACTGAACATATAAGCAGGTTACGTTATCAATTATAAACTCATAAAAGTAAAATAAATAAAAATTAATAAAATGGCAGGATTATTCAACAACCTTTTTTCCTGTGTAAATATTAAATATGTTATTTTAGCTTTGTCCGAGTCGTCCACCACCATGTAAAGATAAAAAGTAAATGAAACTCGAGGCTGTAACTGGATATAAACATTTTATCTCATTTAAAACAAATTAATGTTTCGGTGTTCTGTCCAATCAAAAGGATGTAACTGTTACTTCATCAATTTTCGCACACAAATATTCCCACTTGTAACTCAATATAATTAAATAAAATACAACATTTATTGATATCTCTACAGACTGCTCCTACATGTTACCTTAATAAGTAGCACACATTTTGTTCTCTTTAATTCTAATTGCTGCTTGTAAAAGGTCATATAAATTTTTTTAGTTTAAAAAAAAAATATATAATATTCCTTTAATAGGGTAAACCATACAGTTTTGACACTCAGAACAGCTATTGACACCCCAAATTTAATTTAAAGAAATAAGTAAACATGTCATAATTGTATTTCAAGATAAACATGAATCTAATGTTTGAGGGGTCCTCTAAGTCATCTATGAAGTAAGTCCTTAAAAAACTAACCATAGGTAAGATTTCACAATTAAATCCACAGGGTGTCAATAACTAGTGTTTGCACTTATAACAATAGGTATTGCCCTATGGTAAAACTATTGAACTTTTGACCCAAAAAAAACCTCCTGAGTCTTATGAGGTTTGATAAAGAGGAGCTATAGGAAGTTTCAATTTGATCCCTTTATAAAAAGTATTTTTTTTTTAATTTCACCACAGAAATGTAGTCTTAAGGGTGTCAATAACTATACCCTATCCATATTTTTTTTTTTTAAAAACCCTATCCATATTACATGCAAAATAATAATGGATAAAATTGAAACATATCCGTTTAGATGCATACATAGTTTATTTTAATTACTTGTAATAAAGATGTTTAATTTAATAATAGTACAAACACCAGGATCACATAAATATATTTTGATATTATAATAACATGGAGCTTTCGGCGTCCAGCACCATATTCATCTAAAAATACAATAAAAATTATTTAGATAATATGAAAATTTACAAAGCTAACACGTTTATATAATCAAGTTGTCATTTTATATAATATTGACAATGTCATGCTTACCTGTTCATTCTCCTTAAAATAGTTAGTTCATGTGAAATTTAAATTTAAACCACTGTTGTCTGGCCCATGCGTACTGAAGGCTTACTTGCTTAAGGTCGACTGCAAGTGCGATCTATTATAATTTATTTTGTGTGAGTAGTGGTCGTCAATATTGTATAGAATGACGACTGTATTATATAAAAGTTTTAGCTTTATAAATGTTCATGTAATTCATTGTATTTTTAGATGAATATGGCGCTGGACGCCGAAAGCTCCAAGTTATAACATCAACATATATTTATGAGATCGTCCTGGTGGTTGTACTGTTATTAAATATTTTAAGCGATCTACCTACTACGAAGATACAAAGATGTTTAATTTCTTAAGTGTATCATAACTATAATTTATTTTTTTTTTAATCTGGAAAGAATTGTAAGGAAATTACATTAATCTGCTTTGCTGATTTTTTTTCTTTTTTTTTCTTTGCTCTATTGCGATTATTTTTCCAAATCAACTCATAAAGTGAGCGGTACATACTGAGAGCTATACACCGACTTATGCTCATGTTCCAAGGTTCGTGTGAGGATGTAGCAAGTTCTTTTCTGTCAGCCAAAAATAAACCCGGGGGCACACACTGTCTCTTAAAAAACCTCTTTTTTTCTCCACTTACTAATTAAACTTTGTAATGATCCCATAGTGGAATTGCTATAAAAAAAAAAAATAAATAAATAAAATTATAATAAAAGGAAAGGAAGGCCTTTTCTAAAACGATGTGATTGCTTTTTAAAGGAAATTGAGACTGAGCGTCTGTTAGGATAACAGGCCACTAGGGGGAGAAAAATGGGCATTTTTTCAAGAACGGACAACCTTCAAAGTTCATCATAAGCGGTGAGGATAAAGAGGGGTAGGTCCTCCTTTGGAAAAGTGGAAGAAGATGTAAAAAAGAAAGAAAGTTAAAAAAAAAAAGGAAGATAAAAAAGCAAAGAGGGAAAAGAAGGACGAATTAAAAATAAAAGCTATCGAGTCACAAGTTGTTGTTTACAGGCCTTTACTCGATTACCCCGGGAAGGCGAAGCAGCAAAGACTCGGAGATCCCAAAGCAACCCCCCCCACTCACCCCTCCTCGCCCCCACTCCATTCACCCCCACTCATTCATAGTCATGAACTGGAAATTGTATTTTTTTTCTCCCCGTGTCTGAGTCCGAACTGTGTATTCCACTATTGTTCTCTGTGTCTTATCTCTCGGGCTTTAGTTCGGTATTGTTCCCCTGAACCTGGAGCTTGTCTGGTCTTCTGATTCTTTTCCTATTGGGATTCATCATTCCTTTACGAATGATTCTTCTTTGTGAACACGAAGCTTTCCTTTTTACGATCTCTTGTCTTTGGTGAAAAGACCCTCGGTTAATGAGGAGAAGAGGAAGATTCTTTGTCTTAAATTGTCTGCTAAAGCTTTTATGTACTGAATTTTTATTTTATCCTTGCCGGTAACTTTAAATCATTTAATTATATTTACATGAATTTCTAAATGAATTCCTTAGCACTAACAAATATACTACAAACCACTATCTTCCCACCCCTATTAATTTCGCGGCAGTGGTCAAGATATTATAATTTATCATTGAGATAAATACAAATAATTTTCATATGTCCTGCACTCGTCCTAAATATGAATAAGAAAATGATGACTATTTTGTCTGCTAGCCATGCTCCTCTAATATTCATGAATACGTGAAAAAAATACGTACTTAAGTAGACATACTTACACAACCTACAATACTAAAGATCGCGAGTTCGATTCCAGCGGTGGCCCTAGGATTTTTTAATGGGAGTAAAAAATCGTTAGCTATGCCGTCCCTCGGATAGGACGTAAAATGGAGGTCCCGAGCCTGTACGATGTCAGTTACTCGTTAAGATTATTAAGATCCCTATTCTAATTACACCTGGATAGGCAAAATTTAGGACTCCCACTGTAGCATCGTCCGATTAGCATTAGTAGCATAAAAATGGACGTTAAACAAACAAACAGACATACTTAGATATAATTTTTAGAACTGTTATATTAAATGTTTTATATATCTGTTTATTTTATAGCATTTTATATAAAAGTATGTACCTACCAAATTTTTTTTACGAGTGTTTCTTACGATTTATGAATGTTGAATTGCTATATAATGATACAATAAATCCGAAAGCGAAGAGTAAAAATTTAATTTTTGTTTTAAAATAAGCTATTGAACGGCAATTGATGCTAGTGTGGGAAGATCACCTATTCGACTGAGAAAATTGGTTCCAAAACTAGAAAATAAAAATAAATGCAACTAAGTCGAACCATATAAGTTTATCACTGAGGAAGCCAACATGTCCTCCAATAAAAATTAATAATACTTCTGTGCCATCTAAAAAGTATTTACGTTACCTTGGACTGTCCTTGGAAAAAAGACTCACTTTGAACGTACATACAAAACTAAAAATACAAGAACTCAACAGACGATATAAACAACTGTCACACCTCCTGGACTACAGAACAACCCTTAACTTACGAAACAAAAGACTAATATACAACACGATACTAAAACCTATTTGGACCTACGCAGCAGAACTTTCGGGTTCCGCAAAAAAAGTACACATAAACAAAATTCAAACCGCACAATAAAAAATGCTTCGAAAATTTGTAAACGCTCCATGGTGCATTTCTAACAACACAATACACAAAGACATGGACATTCCAACAGTAAAATCATACATTCATGACAAATACTCTACCTTTCATTGTTAAACTCACAAACATCCAACCCAACTTGTTTCTTCTCTTTCTTCTCTTTCTTCCCAGTTACCCGTCCAACGAAGATTATGGCATAGGATAAAAAGACAATGGCCGAGAGATATGCTCGAGCACATCATTTAAATCAAGCAAATCGAAGATAAACTTCGCACCATCCAATTTAATAGATGCGCTACAGCGCAGGCGCAAATGACTTAAAATATAAATAAATAAAAAATAAAATAAAAAGAAGCTACAAAAATATCTCTTAAGGTGCTGACTACTGGAGGTTTTATGCTAGTGCAAGTCTACAGGCCACAGGGACTGCAGCGCTCGAACTGATATATCAGTCTACAGCCGTTAAAGGTTTAACATAGCCAGATCACAAAAACTGAATTTAATTGAATTAAAAAGTTATGTTGGCCTTAAGAATCAGGGCAGTTCTTTGCCATTAAACTAAAAAAAAAAAAAAATGACATATTTTAAATAGTTTGTATTTGTCATGAAAAGTTTTACAAATCTATAACTTTAATTCAATTTAAATAAAAAAATACCAATTTTTACCAAAACTAATCTTGCCATAGTTGGAGTGTCACGTTTCATCTACCGTACAGATCAGATCATATTTAAGATACTTGTTTATGGAAAAGTTTAAAATAAATTAATGAGATAGTATTCCCCGCTGCATTTGAAAATAAATTTGCTATACAATCAAAAAATGTAAATCCGTATATCCTATGAATATATAATAAAAACTAAATAGGTTCCATACTCATACATACGAAAAATGTACTCGTTGGTTATCGGTGATTGGATCTGACACCGGCTAACTCTAGGGGTTGTGGAGAGAATGTGTTGAATTGGAAGCTAAATCTGTGCGGTCAGGGGGCGCCTTCTCAGCCTCGTTATTGGGTTATAGCGAAAAATTGATTAAAACTGCCCCCGAGGGTACCGTTAATGTCATGGGGGGGAGTTTTAGTGTGTGTGCGTGTGTGTGTGTGTGAGGGGGGCTAAGGGGGGGGATGTGGTCCTACCTTATTGGCCTTTATAGTCCTCTACAGCTGGAATGACGATTAATACTACAACTGCGAATTTAACAAATAAAGTACTATTTTTCTAGTTGGGGGGGAGCGTAGCAATTATTTTCAGCCTTGAAAGAATATTCCTATAAGAAATTTCGTATAAAATTAGACTAATGATCTACGAATACACTAGATAGATATATAGATAGATAAATGTGTTTTATTTACAAGCTTTTTTTTTTTTTTTAACATTTTACATTATCAACAAAACACTCAATCCTGGCATGGATATACCGTCTGCCAGGGAATCAGCTTAATGGCCAAAAATATCAATTACAATGATTGATAGTTTATCCTATAATGGAAGACTTTTTTTAAAAAACCCTTACGGTCTTTTATTATTCTAAATTTATATTTCAGTGATTAGGACAAGAGGTGTACAAATATTAATAGGATTAAGTAGCATCAGACTAAAGCCAGTAACAGTGAGGTGGCCAAAATAAGAAGAACTTTGTGATTATTTGACTTTAATATTTGACGATATTTTAAACAATTGATATATTTTATAATTATAACATAGGTATGTATATAATGAGTATATTGTAATATAGGATTTTAAGTCATAAATGTTTATGTTCCAAATTTTTATAATTATTGTAAATTAAATTTTAAAAAAAGTTGTAAATATCATGTATAATATTGTTGCAGTCACCTGAAGATGAGGCAATGAGCCTCGAAACGTAGTGATGTTATAACATATTAAAAAATATATATTATCAAAAAAGGAAGACTGGATTTTTCACTGAAATATAAATTTAGAATAATAAAAGACCGTAAGGGTTTTTTAAAAAAAGTCTTCCATTATAGGATAAACTATCAATACTTAAAAAGATATGGAGATTAGTGAAGGCCATATGAATAGAATCAACAGAAGATTCAAAGAAGCACTGAATACAACACTGCAGCAAGAATACATAGCAAGTAAGAAAATATACTCATTGTATACCTCACTGTTACACAATAAATCAAAAATTCATTTTTTAAAGCAAAATAAAATACAAAATAAATTACCACCTCATATTTTTCACAAGATACAAAAACTCGATAATATGTTTTGTAACCAATTTTTAATAAACACTAACAACAGCAATTATTTTAAAATATTAGGCAACAAATTAATTGAGCTTGAAATAAAACAGTCTTACTGGATAATTAATAAAATTGAAAACAAAATCAAACGCATTATAAAAGAAATTAAATCATCTGACACAGATCATCCTCCAAGCCTAGAGAATAAAATAAATAATTTAATCAAGGAACATTTAGAACTATGGTTAGGTATAAAGAAAGAAAATTTAAAATACAAACTCAATAGGATTATAAGGATACCCAATATCAACAAGATAATGATAAATAGAATGATCAGCAACAATAACAACAAATTAACTTCAATTAACATTAGAAATCTGCAAAAAGAAGTTATAGTAAACAATACTAAGCAAATCAGTGATGAAAATGTTGACAGTCTCGATAAATACCAAAATCTCCATAAAATCAAAAATAGAGTAGAAAATAAAACTGAAATAAATATACCTAAGAATATACTTAACTTATTAGCCCTAGGTGACAATTTTAGTTTTGAATTTGAAAATAATGATAAAGAGATAATCAAAATCATATCAGATTTAGAAATGATATTTGATAGCATTGAATCACCAGAACACCATATCAATGCTACTAGAAATAACATCTGCACAATAATAAATAATTACATGCATAATAAAAATAAAAGCAAAAATAATACATCCCCACTGAACCAACAAATAGCAAAGGATCTTAAAGACTTTAAAAAGTTCATGCATACTAACAAAGAAATAATAGTTATCAAAACAGATAAAACAAAAAAATTGGCAATTATGTATCTGAAAGAGTATAGAGAAAAAATGGAAATTATTATGAATGATGATACAACATATAAAAAGCTAAGGAGTAATCCTTTTAAAGAATTAGCTGATAAAATTAATACATATGCAACTAAATTATTCAAAAAAGGATTTATAGACAAAAAAACTAAGAACATGATTAGCATTACAGATTACACAGAAACAAGAATACATGGATTATTGAAATCACATAAAGCAAATAATGAATTGAGACCAATCATCAACAATATCAAAGGACCTACGGAAGCATTATCGAAATTTCTAAATCCGGCACTAAATGAATTAAACAGAAATAACAATTATGATGTTATAAATTCGATTGAATTGAAAAAGATATTAGAAAAAATAACAGTAAAAGATACCGAGCTAGAAATAATAAGCCTAGATGTGAAATCCCTGTTTACCAACATTCCCATAGAAGTATGTGTAAAACTTCTAGAGGAGAATTGGGACAAAATAAAAAATAACACAGTAATAAAAGATAAAAATTTATTCATAGAAGGTATAAAATTATGCATAAAAAACAGTGTTTTCAAATACAATGGTAAATATTATAAACAGTTATTTGGATTACAAATGGGATCAAGACTAGCTGTAAATTTAAGCGGAATATACTTAAATAATTTATTAGATCAAAATTTGGAGAAATTAAACACAAAGCCGATTTTAATTAAAAAATATATCGATGACATAATAATGATTACCAAAAAAAGCAATCAAAATCTAATATTGGACCAGTTAAATACACATCACAATAGAATGAAATTCACCATAGAAAAACCTAAAGATGATACGATAAGATTCCTTGATATAGATATAACAATAGATAAAGACAGAAATATTAAAACAAAATGGACTAAAAAAGACATTACCAGCAATAGAATTTTAAATTATCACTCAAACCATCCTCACACACAAAAAATAAATGTAGCGGAAAACCTTATTAATAGAGCCATAGCCCTAACTGATAATGAATATTTAACAAGTGTAAAAGAAAAAGTATATAAAATTTTAATTGAGAATTTTTACCCAAAAAAGCTGATAAATAAACTGTGGTACACTAAACTAAATAAAGAGAAGTTTGGAATAAATAAATATAAAAATGAAAATATTATAAGAGAAAATAATCAGGAAATTATTAAAAACATCAATCATAAGAATAAAGATAATAGTAGATCATTAAAACGAAAACAAACCACAATAACTGATTTTTACACAAAAAATAATACGATAGATGACAAAAGAAAAGAAAAATCAGATGAAGAGAAAATTGGGAGAAAACAAAAAAATGAAAAAGGTTACAGATTTTATAAAATGAATTATATACCTAACTTAACAGAAAAAATAAATAAGGCCTTTAAAAATTATGATCACTATAATTTGAGGTTAGGGCAATATAATAATAATAAGTTAAGTAACTATTTAAACAATATGAAGGATAAAATAGAATTGAATGATAAACAAAATATAATTTATAAGATAGACTGCCAAGATTGTGAAGGGATTTACATTGGAGAAACTTCCAAAAAGCTAAAAACAAGAATATCGCAACATATTAGCAATTGCAAAAGTATAAAAAATGTAGGCACAACAGCACTTGCCCAACATAGCATAACAAAAAAACATAAATTTGATTTTAACAATCCCAAAATAATAGAAACAATCAACAACACAAACAATAGGAAAACTGCAGAGGCCATATACATCACCAAAAATATCAATAGAACAGTCTATTATAAAACAGATATTAAAACCATAGGCAGCCATTACATGGACATAATTAAAAAATTAAAAATTTAATGATATATACATATAAATTAGACATGTAATGTGTAAGTATGTGTGGGTATGTGAATGTGTATGTGTGTGTGTGTGTGTGTGTGTGTGTGTGTGCGCGTGTGTGTGTGTGGGTGTGTGTACATAAATGGTTTGTGTATGTATATATCATGAAATAATAATAATTAGGACAAGAGGTGTACAAATATTAATAGGATTAAGTAGCATCAGACTAAAGCCAGTAACAGTGAGGTGGCCAAAATAAGAAGAACTTTGTGATTATTTGACTTTAATATTTGACGATATTTTAAACAATTGATATATTTTATAATTATAACATAGGTATGTATATAATGAGTATATTGTAATATAGGATTTTAAGTCATAAATGTTTATGTTCCAAATTTTTATAATTATTGTAAATTAAATTTTAAAAAAAGTTGTAAATATCATGTATAATATTGTTGCAGTCACCTGAAGATGAGGCAATGAGCCTCGAAACGTAGTGATGTTATAACATATTAAAAAATATATATTATCAAAAAAGGAAGACTGGATTTTTCACTGAAATATAAATTTAGAATCAATTACAATATTCTTTTCCTCTTTTTTTTTTGTGTTTGTTTTGGTCTAATTAAAATAGCAAACCTTTGGTTTTAATGAAACAAAAAAAATTACAGAATGAAACATTAAAAAATCTGGTGCGTACTCGCAACACACAACTTTCACTTACCAACCTACTTAGATTAGAAATTAATGCTTTTTGTTAGTTGCCACTTTCCAAATGAACAGAACTGCTTTAATTATGAACAATGGTCTGTCATTAAAGGAGTACTCCGCATGCGTGGGCTCAACGAGTTTTATGAGTTGACTGAATATATTTTTTTTTTCTCCTCTTTATGTTTTCTTTATTTTTATCATATATCATATTTAGCCATTTCTTATTTTTAGGCGTAACGAGAGACAGTTAATTTCTCCATGTAAACAAAAACAAAGGTACTTTATAAGAAAGAAACAAACTAACAAAAAAGGCCCCCCCCCCCCAAAAAAAAGCCCTCTCAGAACATTTTAATAATGATAAAGCTTACCTGATATTAAAGAAAACCTAATTTTCATTAAACACGACGAATTTAATAAAAATCATTAAAGCCGTTTTTGAGATAATCGAAAAAAAGGTAAAAATTGGGAAAAAGTCATGAAATAAAGTGCCCCCTCAGTTGGACCAATTTTGATGAAATGTTGGCTTTTACATATTTGGTATATACATACATCGAATACCCAGTTTCTTCAAAATCGTTAAAGCCGTTTTTGAGTAAATAAAAAATATGTACACGTGAAATTGGTACAAAATTTATTAAGTAAGGTCCCCCCTCCGGTTGATCGATTTTGATGAAATTTTTACAGTCGTATCTCGGGCATATGCATACATCAAATACCCAGTTTCTTCAAAATCGTTAAAGCCGTTTTTGAGTAAATAAAAAAACACGTGAATATGATACAAAATTTATTAAGTAAAATCCCCCTTCCAGTTGATCAATTTTGATGAAATTTTTACAGTCATATCTCAGGCATATAAATAGATCAAATACTCAGTTTAATCAAAATCGTTAGAGCCGTTTTTGAGAAAATCGAAAAAAACTTAAAAAGTTATTAAATAAAGTACCCCCTCCCTTTGAGCAATTTTGATGAAATTTTTGCTGTCACATCGCGGGCATATACCTATACTAAATACCCAATTTCAGGTTCCCAGGGTTTATAGTTTTTGAGCTAGTCTGTTCACACACACACACACACACACACACACACACACACACACACACACACACACACACACACACAGACCATTTCGCGGGACTTGGTTATTTCGACTCAGGGGGTCCCAAAACGTGTATTTCCGTTGAAAACCGGAAGTCGAAATTTTTCACGATCGCAATACTTCCACTTACTATATATTTCATATATAGGTAAGTGAAAGTAAAAATTTCATTAAAAAAATAAACAAAAAAAAATACCTTTTATATAACATATGTACCAAAATTTTAATAATCATAATGTAATTAACTGAATTAAAATACAACCATTAAAAAAACTAAACAAAACTATAATAAACTCAATAATAATATAGTATTTTTATAAAACTATAATCTCCTAACCATTTTTCAATCATTGTAATTAAATTCGTTTATTAGAAATTTTCTATAAGTCATATTAGAAGCCTCTACTTTTTCTGCCTAATTTTTTAGCGCTTTTATTTAAGGCTTAGCAAGCTTTTAAGAATCGCATCCAAAATAACGATTGGATACGCCACCGTAAAATTTTCTTTATCGTAACTAATTCATCATAGTCCAACCCTCTTTTAAGGCAGTAAAGTAATATATTTTCACAGTATTGCCCATTCACCCCTGGCTGTCGTTAATAAAAAAATCTGGTGCGTGCGCGCAACACACAACTTTCACTCACCAACTTACTTAGATAAGAAATTGACGTGTTTTGTTAAATATCATTTCCCAAAGTCAAACATTTTTCTACATTCATATCTTATTTTTATTAATCGTTAAAGCCGTTTTTGAGTAAATAAAAAACCCCGTGAAAATGATACAAAATTTATTAAGTAAAGTCCCCCCTTCGGTTGATCGATTTTGATGAAATGTTGGCTATCACATATTTGGCATATACATACATCAAATACCCAGTTTGGTCACAATCGTGAAAGCCGTTTTTGAGTAAATAAAAAAAGCACGTAAAAATGATACAAAATTTATTAAGTAAAGTGCCCCCTGCGGTTGATCAATTTTGATGAAATTTTTACAGACATATCTCGGGCATATAAATAGATCAAATACTAAGTTTAAATAAAATCGTTAGAGCCGTTTTTGAGAAAATAAAAAAAAACACGTGAAAATGTTACAAAATTTATTAAGTAAAGTCCCCCCTCCGGTTAATCAATTTTGATGAAATTTTTACAGTCATATCTCGGGCATATAAATACATCAAATACCCAGTTTGATCAAAATCGTTAAAGCCGATTTAGAGTAAATAAAAAAAACACGTGAAAATGTTACAAAATTTATTAAGTAAAGTCCCCCCTCCGGTTAATCAATTTTGATGAAATTATTACAGTCATATCTCGGGCATATAAATAGATGAAATACTCAGTTTAATCAAAATCGTTAGAGCCGTTTTTGAGAAAATCGAAAAAAACCTAATAAGTTATTAAGTAAAGTACCCCCTCCCTTTAAGTAATTTTGATGAAATTTATGCTGTCACATCGCGGGCATATACCTACACTAAATACTCAATTTCAGGATCGCACGGTTTATAGTTTTTGAGCTAGTCTGTTCACACACACACACACAGACACACACACACACACACACACACACACACAGACCATTTCGCGGGACTTGGTCATTTCGACTCAGGGGACCCCAAAACGTGTATTTCCGTTGAAAACCGGAAGTCGAATTTTTCTCACGATCGCAATACTTCCACTTACTATATATTTCATATATAGGTAAGTGAAAGTAATAAATTTATAACTCCGAAATGTACATTTTTCAAGAGAATAAATGCTTAATGAAGTTTTAATTGTTTTCTGAAATTGAATAAAGTTTTATCTCAGTTTTTAATGTTTGATTGGAAGAAATACTAAAAAATACATGAAGCATTAAATATTGAGATATAACTTAAAAGTCAATTCAATTTTCGGTAACAATAAAAACTTTTAAGTGCTCTACTGAATAATGTACATTTTTAAGTTACTAATTTATTCAGCCAAAGAAATATATTTTGTAAAAATTGCTTATCTAGAAGAAAGTCATTAGACCTTTAAGATATATAAGTTGCTGGTCATTATTTTAAATAATTTTATATAATTAATTATCTAAATAGTAAATAATAGGATTCGAACCTGGCTCTAACCCATGAGCTATGATGCGCGCTTCCCAACCATAACAACGGAGATACGTAGACCCGGGTTCGAATTCCCGTTTTAAAACACGGTGTCAGCACCGAGGTAACCAAACATCGACAAACACGAAGTTAGTTTTTACATCTGTCAATAATCGGTAATTTAAACGAAACTCTTGTATGTATCTTTGAACGTTCAAATATTTACTGAGAAAATAAATTAAGTGAATTGAAGGGATCCAACAATTTCCAGGAAATATAATAAGAAATAATAAAAACACCACTTGAATTTAAAGAACTCAAGTTTAGAATCTTTACTTCAAGCAAAGTAAATAGGAAATAAGATTTTTTTACCTACCAACAAACAGTTAATAAGTATATAAGTCAAATATTAAAGAAATACAAAGTTTCAATTGCATGAAATCATATTTAAATGATATGGGAAAAAAGTTTTCATATTGAGATTCAGTTTTTGAAGTAGTCTGAAAATATATACATCAATATTATAGGTATAGAGAACTAACTATTGTAAAAAAAAAATTGTTTCAATGTTGGAACACCGGGATAAATTTTGATAATTGTGCTCTAATGAAAAATCATTTTAATTTTCAGTAAATTGATTCCATAAAATATCTAATTTTTCATCTCAATACTGATATAATATACTTTTATTCCTGATTAAACAAGTAAAATTTAATCAAAATTTATACTAATACTTTATAATGTATTAAGAAAGTAAATTTATATTCTGTTTGTTGATCATTAAGAACAGAGGTCCTTTTCCTGTACAACAAACAATATCATTTCCAATTATTTTGTTACCAAAATTTATTTAAAAATTGTATTCTTTCAATTACAAAATTTAAACCTTGTAAACATGAGGTTAATTTTAAATAATCGGTTGTCATTTATTAATGACTGTTACGTCAACCCATTGTGATCCACCCCACTTCCTTGAGGGAAATCCCTTGATTATATAAATGGAGTTTATTGATCATCTTGTCATGACCTCTAGATGAGAAGCGGAGTAAAATAATGATATTAATAATATCATTTATTAATAAATCTATCATTAAATATGCAATGTTGCAGAATTTATAAACTGCTAATCCAAATAAAAATAAAAAAGTTCTTTAATACAGTTGAAATACCGCTCTGCCCTCTAGAACGAAATCCCCCTTGTAGCATAATCGAAAGGTGGGAAAATAATATTACAGTTTTTCTGTATTATATTTTCGTGTTATCACAACCAGATAGCATAGAAAACAAATATGTCTATATCCATACCAAAGGGAGGAAAAAACCTAAAAATAAGGTTATTGGTGAAGTTTTTTTCCCTCTAATTTCTTCCAGAAATCTACGTATTTTGGCGTAGGTTAGAAATAATCTAAGTTTTATCAAAATATTTTTGTTTTTCTAATATATTTTATTAGCTGGTGGTAAGCCTTGCTATCGTGCTCCTTTATTATGTTGGGGATACTGAGAGCTAACCCCTCGATATATTTCTTTCTCTGATGCAGGACATCACCAAGTGCAAAGGGGTGAAGTTAAAAATAATAGGTTGACATAATTATAACTTGCTAAATTAATATAATTCTAAAAAAAATTAAATAACCTTCTCGCGTGACATCACCCGCGTAGCCTAAAAAAAATGGGAGAAAAGAAATATAGTTTTACAGTATTAATTTTTCTGTTTATCGTTATCAGGTTACGGAGAAAATAAATATGTCGATTTCTTACCAAAGCGTAAAAATACCTAAAAATATCGTTTGGAATAAAGTTTAACATAAGTGGCTGTTAAAATTATAAGATTTAACCCGTGCTAATCTAAAATAATCCTAATTTTTTAAAAATAATTTTATCTAAAGAGAAAATATTGGCCAACACCGGAATTCGAACCCGGGTCTACGTATCTCCGTTGACATGGTCGGGAAGCGCGCCTGATAGCTCATGGGTAAGAGCCTGGTTCGAATCCTATTATTTTATATTCAGATAAAATTATTTAAAATAATGACAAGCAACTTTAATAAACATTCACCAATAATTAGGAATATTATAAAGGTCTCATGACTTTCTTCTAGATAGGCAATGCTAACAAAATACCTTTCTTTCGCTAAATAAATTAGTAACTTTCTGAAATGAAAAATTTACATTATTCAGCAGAGCACTTAGAACATTTAAAATATTTTAATGTTACCAATAATTGAATTGAATTTAAAGAAAAATTAGAACTTCATGAAGTATTCTCTTGAAAAATGTAAATTTCGGAGTTACCAATTTATTTTATTAACGGCAGCCAGGGGTTTGTAGGCAATGTTGTAAAAATATACTGTAAAAATATACTAATACTGTAAAAATATACTACTTTACTGTGGCTTTAAAGAGGGTGGGATTGTCACGAATTAGTTATCAAAAGAAAGAAAATTGCTTACTAAGTCTTAAATAAAAGCGCTAAAAAATTAGGCAGAAAAAGTAGAGGCTTCTAATATGTGAGTTCTCAAAAGGTTATACTTCTCAAAATCCAATTTCAAATTTATTAGCCTCTTACATCTTAAAGTTAAAGATATTTTAAGTTCAGTGATTAAGTACAAGACATAATAAAATGATTTGTATTTTATATTTAATGTTTCTTTTTCTCGAGAATATTATTAATAAAGTGAGCGCGTGAGGAACGTGGACGGAACAATACTCTTTTTTTTTATTTAATATTATTTTTCGAAGAATTTTTCTTTTCTTTTTAGAAATATAGTGGCATTAAATAAAGGTACCAGATTGCACAAGGCTATTAAATTTACTTGATTTTACATAAAACATGTACGATTTGGATTTTTCTCTTCTGTTAAATGCCGTTCAAGTAGTATCTAAGTATGAATAGAGGTAGGTATATGAATTATCATGGTTTTTGAAATGTATTCAGATTAAAAAAAAACATTCAGGAATTGTTTATATATTAAGAATGAGGTGCACTCGAAAGAAAATATATCAAGAAAAAACCTGGAGAAGGCTTTCCCTTAGGATGCAGGGAGTACTTAAGAACTGCTGAAGACTCTCGAGGAGAGGACAGGCACAAAGGGGCGGTGCAGCATTAGAGGTAATTAAGAAAGGGTGGGCCCCATTCATCTTGGGGCTCAATGCAGTCCCCTTCTGCATGCAGACCCTCTTCCCCCATCCTCGGCCTGCATGCAATCTAGGGACAATATTTTACCATCGCAATAATACTCCTCCTACTTCACCCTCGGGATCATAGCGCGTCTTGCTACGATTGTCTGTCACGTGGCCCCGCAGCTTTCCGGGTTTTAAATGCGACATAAATCTGACAGTATGTGTGCGGTGCGCACAACACGCACGATACACTCACCTCTCTCCCCTCATCACAAAGCCGTGTGGCCCTTCAGCCCTCTCACGCCGGCCAGATTAGTGGGAGTCCCTTGCTTTGATCAAAACTGATGAACCCTTTTGTGCGTGATTCATGGTCACAAAGTGCTTGATCAGAATGCGCCGCATATTGGTCACAATTACATGTAATGAAGGTTTCGGTCCTTTTGCCGTTCAATATTCTCTTTGGTGTTCATATTTCATCGCTGAATAATTAAAGTTAAAAGAAAAAAAAATATCAAAGGGGAGAATTTGGTGTACCTGTTTGTATGTAATGAAAGAGTTTGCAATATACAACTCACACAATCAAATCACTACTGTGGGTATTGGAAGTGAGTATTTATTTAACTAAACAATGAGGTTATTGGAACTGAAACAAATTTTTCATTACTATTTAAGAGTTTTCTTAAATACAAAAACAAGCATTTTTAAATTCTAGTACTCCTCCTGGATCTTTTTACATAATTCCTTCCTATCGAATTCTGAGCACTGGAAGTGGCTCGAATGTTTTTCCCGAGTCGCTATCTTAAAAAAAAAATGCTTAAATAAAAAAATCATTTATATTTGATGTCAGAACTTCACAAACCTACTTCAATGGTAATTGATGATTTTTGTTTGCTGGACTTTCTTTTTTATTCGATTCTTAAAATTTTCAAGTTTCATAGTTGAAAAAAAAAACGGTTCTCTATAAAAGTAGCATTTTATTGAGTAGTTATTAAAAAAAATGACGCTTATACTTTCGATTCAGAAAAAAACTGTTTTTGAGTATATTTTTAGGCATGGCAAGTATGAATCTAAATAGTTTTTGGTAGTCAATGAGTTCTGCTCCTATGTTCTCCTGTATGAGTATGAGTGTTTCTGGTTTGAGTACGAGCGAGGCAAATATTCTTTTTCATTTTTTTAACCAGCCCTTGAGCCCTATAAACTTATTTTTTTTTTATATTTAGGGTGGGTAAGCATCCCGTATGTAGCAATATCTATTTTTCTGGCTTGGACTAGGAAAATCCGTCTTTTTCCCATGGCCAATTATGTGTCGCCTTTTCACGTATTGCGAAAATATCGAATCTATTTGTTTTAGCAAAAGACAGGTTAACCAAAATCATTGTGCACCTCTTAGTATAATTTTCTGACACGATATCTCATATAATCATGTGTTATATTCTGAATATAATAAAGATGTATTACGGCTTTACATTTTTGCTGACTGTCAGTTGTGATTGCCTAAACTCTGTTCCCATTATATTCTTTATTAGTTATTTTACATTTTGTGTTAATTATATATCTATATACATTTAGGTGAAAGGTTATATCAGTGAACTTTGATTTGACTGTATTAAAAAGAATAGTATTATATTATTATAGTATATAATAGTATTATATTATAGTATTATATTATTCGTTATACGTTAATTCCCGCTCTTCTTATCCCGTATATATTTTCTTATTTGACCTTACCTAGTCTTCCTGCAGTTTTTTTTTCTGGACCATAGAGTTTTCTTAAAATATTTTTCTTTATCTTCAGTTAGAATATTCTTTTTTTTCAAAATATCATCTAAAAACTCCGATAAAATAATATCGTCAATAACATCTATTGGTTGAATCTCCCTTATGTAAAATTATGACTTTGGATGATAGGAACGTTGTATAAATGATAAATAATAATACAATTTATGAGCAAAACTAGGGAACTATTTAGATAAAATTGAATCAGAGGAACAAAGCGCAAAGCCATTCAATAACTTCCCCCGTTGTGATAGCGCCTGTCTGGTATCACTGAAGATTTACTGCTCTCATAAGCTAAAGAAGCCGTTCGCTTGCTTTCGTTGCTGGCAGGACAGTGTGAACTCTTATTGAAAGCGATTATTTACGATCTAGTAATGGCCGAGGTTCATTCCTAATGTTGATAAACGGGCTCCGGTATTTAGTTGCGTGCCCAAAGATTTTACGGCGTTACTTTATGAGCCAGCCTTAAATTATCACCTATTTCGTTAAAGCCTTCGATCCCGGTTGGATGCCGTCTGAGGCGATTTAATTATTATGATATATCGATTTCAATTTCTTCCTATGTTTGGAGGGGGGTAGCACAATGAATAAGTTACTGAAGTATTATGCTCCGACTTCCGTTCTAGCAGGTAATTTTCCTACTCAACGGAAAATTATTTAAATTGGATATTCTGTTCAAGTCTGCTTTTATAAAATAAAGTTTTATAAAATATTTTTGGTTAGTAGTCTTATCTTATTATTAGTCCTAGATTTATAAGGTTAAATGTTATAATTGTAAAAATCAATCCTATTTTGATCAAACTTCACAGTGGTTAGAACGAAGAATGCAACAACATAAGCAATATTGTAATGTGAAAACAACGAAATCGAAATTCGCAACCGGGTTATCGCAACACGCACAAATAAATAAACATAGTTTTAATTTCAATAACGCCTCAGTAGTGCATAAAGAAAATAATATAAATAAAAGAGGAATTATCGAGGCTATCTACATTACACAAAATGTTCAAAATTCGGTGAACAACCACACAGACGTGGAAAACTTAAGTACATTCTACGCGAGTGTTATTGATAAAATTAATATTTAAAAAAAAGAGGTAAGATGCGGTTATGATAGAGCCTACAATTGGGAGATGAATTGGAATGAATGGGAAAAATCGATGTATCGAAATTCTTTTAAAAATTACTTGATTATACTTCCGGTACTTACCCCACTCCTGTCTTACTTTGTTTGGTCAGTCGTCGTTAGCTGGTTGATGGTGCCAGACGTGCCAGATATTCAGGTATAATTACAATATGACTCCGGATTTCAAATTATTGATAGATATTATATAAATAAAAAAAAACTTTTTTCTCTCAGATGGATATAATTGATGTGTATGATTTAAAATATAAGACAGCTTCTATTAGAAGGGTAAATTGTTGACAAGGTGCATGAAAGGTAGGTATTTAATGGTTTTGAAATTGAGGCCGAAACGTCACCTATGATACCTTAATATATTAGATATCATAGATATATTATATTAGTTACCTTAATATATTATTAAATAAATAGGAAAACAAAAATCTAAAAAATGCAAATTTTCTGGTCCCCCAATGTGCAAAACGCACTCATTTTATTAACAAATTCACGGAGGGAAATCGTTTAATATCAAAATCAAATACTATTTTATATATTTAAGCATTTATAAAAAATACAATAGATTTACAAAATCTTATAAAAAAACAAACAACTGTTTCGTCGATGTTTCTTCATTACACATTTATTTCTATTCAACAAAATCAAATAAGCAAAATGATTACATTTTTACTGAAGTTTTTGTTTTAGAAAAAATTATTTTCAGATGAGCTGTTGAATAAATAGATGATCCTCATTCCTTAGATCATCAAATGATGCATTTTTAAAAAACATAGTCTTACCGGCATATATATCCTTTAACGAAGTATTTTAGTGGAATTATTTTGTTTTTTTTCTTTTCACAAGGAGACATCACTAAGTAATCATCAGGCTTGTCAAGGTTTTCCTACCTTACATTTTAATTTGGTAATTGGCTTTTGTATAATTAACTCAAGGAAAAAATGGAACCTTCCACTCCAATAATCCTGCTTTAATTATGATTTTCAATTTTCTTCTTCTGTTTAATGAATGATTCGTTAATTTTTCTAAATTGTAATATTTTTTCCTGGAATAAGAATCAATCCTAATTTTCGTTTTAACAGTTCTTTTGCTTGACCGGACTTAAAGCAATGGTAGTTAGCTTAGCTTCTGTTTCTAGCTCGCAGGAGCGACGGATTATGTTTCAAACGGTGATAAATTTACGATTGTCAATTTCGATCGCTAAATAAAAATGAATGACGAATAAAAAATAATAATTTAAAACAATACCTCGATTTCGAAACTACGAATCTTTTAATTTGATCGATAGATGGTGATAGGGCTAGTTATATTTTACTGATAATGTAAGAATTTGCCGTTTTTGAGATAACATAGATGACAAACTAAAAATTATTTCATAAATTTAACACACACACAAAAAAAAAAGCTCTGAGAGCCGTTGAATTGCACTAAAAATTGTTTTGTAATTTTATGTTTTTATTAGAGAAGTAATTAAATAAGTTATGTTTAATTTTATCATTTATTTTTTCTCATGAATGTCAATATAAATTAACGATTTCTAGGTAGGATTTTTTATATATAAATTTTATTTTTATTTTACATCAATTTCTATTTTTCTATTTTTCAACTTCATCTACATCTGCTTTAACAACTTAGCCTCTTCAACGATTCCTTTCCGGTTTTCTTCTTAGGGCGATTTCCATTTCCTCCAGATGGTCTTTTAAACTTCACTTCCGCTTTATCACATCTATCACAGGTTGGAACCCTGTCTCTTAATATTATCTCTTGGTTTGCCATTAAACAGTTTCTAGAATTATTTAAGTATATTTATTGTTTCAGTAGAGGATTTAGATGGGGTTCGATGAAAAAAGAAGTATTAATACTCTGCTGGATATATAATTATACTGTCGCCATAAATATTCCTAGATTTATTTAAAAATTGAAGCCTGCAAAAGCAAAAGGATATAAGCGCTAAAAAATAAAAACAGATTTTTTTTTATTATATGCATTTACTCTTCAGTGTTTGACTATGTAACAGGTTTTTTAACTGCCAAGCTTTCACCAATCTTACTATGGGCTTCTTCAAGGCCAATACAAGAATGAGAGTGGAGAAGGGGATCAGTAACTTATAATCTTCCGTCGGGGGCGAAGTCTGTGTTCCTATTTGTTAGTGGTCGGGTGGAGGGTGGTTGTTTAGTGCAGAGTGTCAGTTTTTGCTAATTCTATATCCGTCTTTTTTGTTTATATGATTTGGTTGTTTTATAATTTCTGTAGCCTCCCTGATGGATCTGTGGTGGTAGTTTACAATCTTAACTATGGCTTTGTCTTCGAAGGCTGTAATGTGTTGTGTATTGTGAATGTGTTCTGCTATGGCTGATTTGTCTGCCTGTATTTCCTTACCTGCGGCAATACGTTCTTTCAGTAAACAACAACAACTTAACATTAAAAAATAAGATTAAAACGACATTTAATATTTTTTTTCCCAAATTTTTATATGTGGCAAAGCCATGCTTTAGAAATGGGTATAAGTAATTTTTTGTTGTTGGTAAGTAGTTTATTGGACGTGGCATAGGTGTAAGCGCCTCAGTGTGGTTCTCCCTAGTCGTTAAAAGTCAAATCACTTCTGGAAAATTTTCTCTAAGGCTCTTATAACCCTCTTTCATTTCCATGCTTCAATTATAAAATCTTTTTTTGTCCTGTACGACCTATCTTCATCATTCTACAAAGTAAATGTTTTAGAATAACAAAGGCTTCGTAAATTTATCTCCTCTTGGGGGAAACCGTTCATTCGACAAACTACAGCTGTTAATTTAGATCGTAGAAGAAAATAAAAGGGAATTGTGTTGTTTAGCCAATGAACCGCATTGTTTTTCCATTAGTTTTCCACCGTCTCCTTTCTCACTTCCATTTCTTTACCTTTTCCAATTTTCGCCCTGTTCCCCCACTTGATTACTCTTCTCGGATGGAATCTATTTTCTCCAACATACACCACTATTTTTGTACAATATATATTATATTTATTTGTATATATGTTCTTCAATATTTAATGTTTCTTATTATTCTCGTTTCCCGGTGTTTGGTAACTGATATTACAATAAATAAAACTATTTTGTTTATATTTCTAAACGTACCAATTTTGATGTCATAGTCTCTATAAAAAGATAAAAAATTAAATATTGGGCTTCATAAGATTTCTATTAAAATAGAATAAGTAATTTATAGATATTATTAGGGTTATGAGATATCTATTTTACAATGGTATTTACTCGACTACCTAAGGTACCCCAGTAAAATAAATATATAATATTAATCAATATTAAGTTATAAAAAAAAATCTTTATTTCATAAGCAATCGTATAAGACAGAAAATATTACAAAATAAATTGTCTCTATGATTTTTATGAAATTGTTCATACGTAATTATCAGTAGTTTTACTGTTCAGTTTGGCCTTCCCCAGTTCCAGGTACCATAGCTTCGTTCCTCAGTTTTTTTTTTTTTTTTTTTTTTTTGAGGGGGTTGAGTAAAATTTCTTTTTTAACTTTTTCGAAATTATGTGATTTTAATCATTTTTCTCTACAATATTAAACTGTGATGTAATTAATAACAACAAAATATATAAGATATAAAAATTACAACAGTAATATAGAAAAAAATATATGAAAAATAAATGGATGATGATAAAAAATGATAAAGTTAATGTGAATGATATAAATAATTTTAAAACGTAGAATAAAATAAGTCCTTTCAAAACAAAATATATATGCATGTAAAATATATTTTTATATATTCTGAAAATTTAATGGAAATATTTTTATTTCAGGTAAGCAAGCATTATTACGATTGTCTTCGCTTTTTTATTGCCACTAAACCGTATGTACAAAAATACCTATAAATTATTAATGCTTCTCCCTTTTCTTGAGAATTTAGTTTTATTTAATGTGAAGATTAAAAGGATACCAGACATTTAGTATCAACAAATCAAATAAATTTTATAAAAGCATACGTTTCGGCCATTCATACATCCTCAGTGCTGTAAGGAACATCATGAGTATTTATTAGTTTCGAACTGATGATATCCAAATGTTTAGCTCTACAAACTCATACTAACTTAATCCTAGCAATATTTATTACATTTTTTAAAAATTTGATTGACTATAAAATTAATATAATTTGTTGAGACTAAATAACTGGTCGCCTTTTAATCCCCCACATTAAATAAAAAAAAATAATCTATGTTTTTGTTGAATATATATTGCAAATAAGGAATCTTTGCATCAATACCGAGCTTTTAAGAATTTTCTAGTTCTTACTTTTCCCTGATATCTAAAACTATTTCTTCTATTTTATATGATATGAATGATTCTAATTAATCTACATACTATTATTATTTTTATTGCTTTCTTGATGCAAATATTCTTTTTCAACCATGATTTTCTATATACACTTTATATACTATATTCTATATACTCTTAGACCTTGAGTAAGTAAGCATTCTAAATACTGTTATGTTTACATCTAGCGAATTGCAAGTTTGTAAATTTTTAAGAACCCATAATATCTTGTGTAATTATGAATATTTAACAATTTCTTGCTAAACTCCAGAGCAAATAATTCTCTTTTAAAATTTATTTTGGAGACATTTTATAGGACATAGGGTAAACCGTACAGTTATTGACACCCTTAAGACAAAATTTCAGTGGTGAACATAAAAAAAATACTTTTCAAGAAGGGATCATATTGAAATTTCCTGTAGCTCCTCTGTATCTACCTTTACAAAGACTCAAGAGGTTTTTTTGGGTCAAAAGTTCAATAGTTTTACCATATGGCAACATTTGTTGTAAAAAGTGCAAAAACTAGTTATTGACACCCTGTGAATTTAATTGTGAAATCTTCCCTATGGTTAATTTGTTTAAGTCTTACTTCATAGATGACTTAGAGGACCCTTCAACCATTAGGTTCATGCATATCTTGAAATAAAATTAGGACTTGTTTACTTATTTCTTTAAGTTAAAGTTGGGGTGTCATTAACTGAACTGAGTGCCAATAACTGTATTGTTTACCCTACTACCTGAATGTATTCTTCAGTAGTATAATTGTATGGTAGTGAAATATTCATCTGTATGGCATTATATTCATTTAATGGCATTCACAAAATCATCAACTTCCAATTTAGTTTGATTTCCAAGTATATTTTGGAATTTATTAAAGAGATGTTTTTTTTAATGCTTCTCATTTTTTTAATTAGCCATGTTTTCCTTATGTATGGTAATCCTAACATTTAATGAGATTTCCTTGAGTGGATAGAGGAAAATGGTAAGACTATTTTTAAAACGGGGACAGCTATAACTTCAGACGCCATCATTGAATGAACTCTTTCATCTTCAGTTCGTTTATATCTATTGTTAATTTCTTAAAAGCTATTATATAGTTTGCTTACTTACTTGTTTATCATTAAATCAATATTAAAGTTTGACCTTACAAAATTGTACAAAACATTTTTTTTTTTATTCAAGCTCTTTTGACAGATTCTCCATTACTTCGAGATTTCCTCTCCATTGCTCAAGAATTATTAATACTCCCGTAATGCAAGAGAAGTCATCCCTTTGGTAATTATTCCCTCTGAAGTTATGAAACGAGGGGGGACATTTCTTTTGCCCCTTCTTAAACATTGATTGTCATCAGGAGACAAGATCCGTCCATTGCCAAAGGCGGAGAGATAATTTTGAAAAGAAGTTTCCTGAATTCAATAAATAAAAGTTTTTAGTGGAACTGAATTATACTTTAGGCAAACGTTTTCTCCAAGAAAAAGTACATCTTAAGAATTTTTTAAAAATTTTATTTAGAAAGACATATTTATTCTGTCTTGAATAATTTATTTACAAATCCTAAGGAATATTCAACGCCTATTCTGTCTAGTTTTTGCAATTAAATCAATTGCTCAATTATACCCTTGAAATTTTTACCGGGTTCATGTACAATTTTTTTTTGTAGAAAATAAATCGATTGGATAATAACTTGATTACTGTTTCTTCCAGCTCTTGTTAATAATGAAATAAAATGCCCTAGTTTCTATTTGTGTAGTTCCCGTCGGTATTTTATTTATGAATACACTTGTTGAGCTCCTGTTAAACTCAGAATAACGATTTTTATTGTTTTTTTTTTTTTTTTTTTTTGTTTCAGGGCTATAATATGCTAGGATTTTATGATCATTAAACCATAAATTAGTTTTAAAAAATAAATAAATTTTAAAACATCTCTTCACTGAACCATCAGGAACATTGCTGTACTATCTATTTGTTGTGAAATTATTATGTTTTATTAATAAATATTATCATCCTATTTTATCAGTAAAAATATAAAACCTTTATTTGGAATACACTAAATCGGTGCATTCCAAGAATTTTCCGCAATAATTTTAAGCGAATTTTATTTTGGGAATTAATTAATTTTAAATCTCGTTTGTTTTTTATCTAATTAATATTTTATTCTAACAGTAGGGGTTACCTATGGTGTAGTGGTTAGCTTTAAAACTTACAATACTAAAGGCCGTGGGGTTAGCGTCACGAGGTGGCCCTAGAATTTTTTATAGGGAGTGAAAAACCCTTGTCTATGCCGTCCCTCGGATAGGACCTATAATGTAGGTCCCGAGCCTGTACGATATCAGGTACCTTGAAGATCCCTATCCTAATTATACCTGGATAGGCAATATTTAGGAATCTCACTGTAGAATCGTCCGATTAGCCTTAGTGGTATAAAGGGACGTTAAACAAACAAGCAAAAATCTTTGCAAACAAACATCTTCTAACATTGAATTATATGACTTTTTTTTTCAAAAATCTCTTTACAATATATTTTTTATAAATTTATTCTTACTATTATTTATTATTTGGATTCTACAAAATCGTCTGTATAAGTTATTATTGATTTGGTATATTTTTAATTTAACATTGAAGGCGACAAAAAATCAAAATTAATTTTTTAAATCTGATTTTATTTCTCTTTGAATAAATGTTTACCCTTTTGATGAATTCTGTTTTTTATATTATAGTTAATGAACTCAAATTCACATCATAAAATCGAAACATGTCCCAGAGGTTAGAACTTCTGGGTTTTAATTTTATATCATCTGGGTTTTTTAGTTTAGTTTTTTTTAAAAGTAATTTCAATCTTCGATTTTTTCTTTCTGATGTACAAATAAACAAAAAATTTGAGGTAAAGCTAGAAATTCACTCTGATACATTTTACAGTTTCGAAAGAGTGTTTTTTAGTTGATTTTTTATATTTTAATTGTAAATTAATCTGGACTATGAAAAACACGCCGATAGTCCTCGTGAAAATTAGAAATTATCTCTTCAGTCGGGAATACTGCTGCCGTCCCAGACAAAAAAAAAAACCGTCTACGTAGTGAATGCGGGTGGGTCTCTTCAGTTTGGCTTCCTTCCAAAATAAGATAGAAATAATGATTAATGGGATTTTTTATTTTATTTTTTAAATTTAATTTATTTTAACTCGAACTAGGACAAGTAAAATTGAAGAGGAAATTCAGAGTATGGTGTATAAATATCCACCTGCAGAAATATTTTCCACGTAGCCCAAAACCACCATCTTACAAAAACATTCACTGTATGGTTTGCTATGATTTTTCTATTAGAAAATTTATCTATTGCGTGTAGGTGCAAAAGGAAAAATTCTCCTCTTTCCATACAAAATGAAAAAATAAAAGTATTATTCAGATTATTACTTAACTAAGTTACATCCTCTGGAATTGTGCTCCTGTTTTAGTTTAAATAGGGAAAAAATCTCTGTTCCTTATTTTAAGGTGCGTTTATTAATTCTCAAATTAAGGACTTTGATTAATATGGTTGACATATAGTCCATGTACATACTATATTTTCCCTACAACCTAACCTGCATTAAAAATTTAAAAAAGTACCTTAGAATTCAAGCAATTTAAGTAAATCGAAATTAATTTTCTTTATTTAACGCTCATATTTCAATAACAGATTGCTATGATCTATTTCAAATAGATCGTAACGTGAAACAAAACACAAAACATATGGTTTAGAATAGTTCTACACTTGTTGTTAGAACAAACTGTCATAGTAGATGTTAGTGAGTATAATGTTCGAGTGCAATCTACGCTGGCCTATAACCTTCGAGGCTGGTCTCCTTACTACTAAATATAAGGAGCGTTGGACTGGAGAGTTAGTCATGTTCTAAAGCTGAAATAATATGGTTATTTCTTTGTTAAAAAGTGATATTTTTGTAACCTGTTTAATTATTTGTGTTTTCATAAATTGTGTGGCATTGAAAATTGTTATATATGTTAAATAAAAATTGTTAAACCCGCATAAAGGTCTGGCCACACATGTCCGCACCGGATCCGCACCGTAGCAATAATACAGGTTATGTTCAGAATATTTTTAATTTAACTTACATATTACCTTTAGTTATGCCTAAAGTTCAGGCCACACATGTCAGACACAGGCCACTTTAGGCATAACTAAAGGTAATATGTAAGTTAAATTAAAAATATTCTGAACATAACCTGTATTATTGCTACGGTGCGGGTCCGGTGCGGACATGTGTGGCCAGACCCTAAGAGTTACTATATTAATTGACTATAGGGATTTAACTGGCTTTTGAATATTTTAAACATTTTACCATCAATATAACCTTTACCTAAATACTTTTCATTTACTTGTTTTTTTTCTTGGACCAACCTAGGGATTAAGATTTTTTTTTTTTTTGCAATTAAATAATTTCTTTAAAGAAATTTTCCTAACGCATTGTTTTTCTTGACAAATAAATTTTCCACTTCCAAACTCTTCCAGCTGGTCAGTCCATTTTCCACTTTTCTCCTATATCTTGTCCCTAAATTAACGCTATAAAGTAATGGCAAATGTATTAAAATGGTATGCGAATTAATTAAATCATTAATTTAAAGATTATATCCTTTATAAGATATCTCTAAAGATTGTATCTTAAAAAATAAATCAACACGGGCAGGAATCGAAACCTGTCCCAGAACGTTGAAACCCGTTTGGCGAATCCCTTCCATATTCATATTTTCTCGAGGATTTAAATTTAAATTAATATAATTTTCAATTACCACAATTGACTCTCCACCAGTAAGTAGGTGGATGAGGGTTAATAATAGCAGCGGTAGAAATACAATGAGACAAGTGGAAATACTGAAAGGAAAAGCTTCTCTTTGTAAATTATAAATCCATCGGGGTCCATTAGTGGGAAATATTTTGACGTTAAAACCTCCTTTCAATCTTGGTTTATTTGGCCCTTTCTCAGAAGCTCACCTCCCAGAAACCTCGGCTCTCTTAATACTTCGAAATAATTCCGAAATGGTGAGGCTTATTTTGTCCCCTTCGGTTATATCCCTATTGCTATTGCCGGGGTTAAAATATAAACCCGCGATTTAATTCTCTTTTCAAACAGATTATTTATTATTTATATGCCATAGAATTTAGGAAATTCATAGGAACGCTGTACTAAAAAAATCATGCGAGTGTAATAAGTATGACTTCTTGAATGTATGACTTTGAAAAAAATCGATAGCTTTTGATTAGAAAACACAAATAAATACATAAATGTAAACAAATACATAATTTAGCAATTTTATGACGATATTTTTTATTAGTGAGAATAAAAACCTAAGTATATATATGTATAGGACCTTTGGGGTAATTTCTTAATATTTAAAAAAAAATATTTTGTATTTAATAGTTCATTAAGTACGGGGCAATAAACAGAGGGCACAGCTTTCCTAATCTATAAGATTTTCTCTAGCATTTTCACCTTTCTATTATTTATACATAATTAGTCTTTATTAAATGGAAAAAAATAATTAAAAATTTAATACTTTCGCTACTCAAATGGAAATTTTAATTATAATAAATTTTGGACGAATCCGTCGGTTTCGTGCCTCACAGTAGCTGACAAATTTTTTGAGGGGGGCTTACTTTTTTTACATTTCATGAATGACGAATGACCTAGTTTAAAATATAAATTAACACCTTGTGACGTTTTAAATTACTATTCTATTGAGTTCTATGAGTTTAAATACAATCTATCTTCAATTTGAGGACTTAAAAACATGACCAAAGATAGCGCATTATAGATAAAAGCATTTTATATAAAAATTGTAATATTTAATTAGTATCCTCATACCTCCTTCCACTCTTCAAACATAACATTGATATGTCTGTTTCAATACCATTCCTACAACCTGCTTCTCTGTCTATCCCTTGGACTTTTCTCCGTCGGCACATTTACAGCATTTACTAATGTTTCACGAGTTTGTTCTTTAGGAATTTTCGCAATGTTGTTCGCCATGCTGCAATCACCTCAAATATTTTTACTGAGTACAGTTCATTCAGATCGTCTTCGTGTAAACTTTTAAATCCTGCGGTCTATTCGTCCCTCTTAAATCCAAATACTTAACTCCGTGCACGATTAATGAGAAATAGTAATATGTTATGAAACAAATTCATGGCAAATGATAAAAACAGGTACCTAACTCTTTACCTATAGTATCGATTTTTTTTTTTAATTAAGATCTAAAACAAATTTACTATTTTTATTTTTATTATGAATCTTACATTATATACCCAAGATCGGTCGAATTTTATTATTTTGTTTCTCTCACTATACTCCTATAAAAAAAATTAAAACAAAATCATTGTCTTATTTTTTTTTTTTTTTCCTAAATTATATAAATATTATGGACGGAATTACAAAGCGACAAACTTATTCATTAATTTTAAAGACATTTTCCTCATTTTTAAAATATATGTTTTGTAATGAAATGGATATGGCTGGTATAGAAATCATAATAATATGAAAGAGATGATCATAAATATTCATGTATATTTTAATAAAAGGGATCTATGCCGACACAATTTTTTTTTAAATGTACTGTAAAATTATCAATTCATAATCGGAACGGAATCTGTTATTTGTTTAAACTATCGCACACTGAAGTTTTCGGGAAAAGAACAAAGAAAAAAACTACTCAAACTTAACTAACATTGCGAATGATCTTGATGGGTAGAGACAAAGTCGACAAAAGCTAATAAATGAACTATCTATTCTTCCGTGTTTATCGTTTCTATATATTGAAATTTAGTAATTTCTTAATTTTGGATAGTTAATTTATCATTTTTTCAATTATTGTAATGGAAGAAAAAAAAATTGAACCACGGGCGGGAATCGAACCCAAGTCCTCTGCATCCTGTCGTTTCTAGGCTTAGGACTAATGTTTTTATATAACCTCACAATAAGAATATGATATAGGTACCGATGTCAATAAAATCGTTATCCATGATTATTAAATTTAGCAGTTGTAACAAAGTTTATGTATTGTTATATATATTTTATTATAAATGTGCGACTAAATATTATATATTACAGGAGAAGTTGTAAAATATATTGAATTCATGAGAGTAGGTTAAATGTATTTACTTTTTTTTTAATCCCTTGCATTCTCATTTGCCCCTCCACAATGTAATGTCCCTCGTTAATCTTTGTCGTGTAACTCCCTGTGGATTTAAACCGTAGTTTTATTCTAAAATCGCGTCCATTACATTTCGCCTTATGCAAATTTCGTGCATTTAACTTTATTTTTTATCTGTTTTGTTTTTTAATATAAGCCATCTACTGCATTTATCATAATATTGTATTTCTATTATTATTTTTTTTTAAATCTGATTCTCAATTCTATTTAATCTCTGTTAACATGGAGTGATATTTCAGTAAATTGGTTTTCTTTGTTTTTGGGGGAGGGGGAATTGGTAGAATGGGAAAATTTGGAATCTACTTATACTTCGCTGTATATACTTCAGGTTGTTCACTCTACTTATAGTTTTACATAATTACATAGAGTTCGCTTCTAATTATAGTTGGAATCCACTTATAGTCCATGGAATCCACTTATACATTTATCTTTCTTGTTGATGTCTGAATGAAAATAAAAATTTTAGATTTCCATCAATGTAAGTTGGAAGAAAGTAAATTTAAGTGAAAAAGATGGGACTGAATAAGTTTTAGCTAATTCTAAAAATTTTGACTTAGGATATATAATTGAGATCTTTTTTAAGTTGGATTAGAGTCATTCCATGTCAAATCAACACAGGTTTGAGCCTTACCATCTCAGATTTTCTTGAAATTTGGTATATGTGTACTACTTGTATCTACTAAAACAATTGTGAAATATTATTGAGATTTTGAATTATTGGTCTCTAAAGCCCTCAAAAATAGGTCTAGAAACGGAAAAAATCATGATTAAAAATAGCTGTAGATGTTTTCTAAAATTGACTAGGGCTGCGAGATTGGTATCATTTAACAGCGCATTCCTTGCTATTTCATATGATATACAACATTATATCAGGTGGTACTAAAGGAATTTTCTTAAAACCAAGTTTAAATATTAATTTCAATTTTCTCAAAATGGCCATCTTTTAAAATTTTTATATATTTTTTAAAAAAACATATAGTAGTATATCTATTCATACAACAACATATAAAAGTGGGATGAAAATTTGTTCATTACTAAAGAAATTGAAAACTAGTGATAAAATTCCATAAATCTAGCATTTTATGATTAAAAATAGCTGTAGATATTTTCCGAATTTGACTAGGACTATGAGATTGGTGTCGTTTAAAAGCGCATTTTATGCTGTTTCATATTAAATATAGCTATGTATAGGTATAGGCAGTATGGCCGCGAATAAGTTGCGTCGAGTTGCCGTTGGTTAATGTCCGAAACGGTGCCGAGTGCAATGGGTTAAATTTTATATTGACGATTTGGCCAAATTCGGTAACATATCTAGGTATAGATCACTAGAAATAGTGAGGAATTATTGTAAAATTTATTTAAATATTTTTTTAAAATTCATAACTCTTTCAGAAACTAATATTAATTCATTTAACATAATACAGAGGAGAAAAATACAGCTCAATATGACTACAGCAGTAATGATTTATAAATTTGTAACATTTAGATGTGACAAAAAAATAAAAAATAAAAGAGGCAGATCCATGAAAGCTGTCAACAAAAGTGCACGCGAGGTTCAAAACATAAACACCATTTATCACACAAAGTCGGGTAACGTTCGGAGAACGAAGCGTGTACTTCGCAGATACGAAGATATCGCATTAGCCTGGCCGTGCTGAAGAGTCGCTTCTGGTACAGAGAATTCCGTGGGCAGAAGCCTAACGGCCTTATGGCCAACTTTATGAATAACTGTGTGTATATATTCAACGTCAAATACAACAAAGACCTCAGCAGCAGACCGCAGGGCTTGGTCATTAGCATCCCCCCTCTCTCTCTCTCTCTCTCTCTCTCTCTCTCACTCTCTCAAAAGGCCCTATCCATTTACTGAAACAGTAAAACTTCTCTCTGTGATCCCTCAACCGACCCTTCATTTGTGATTTTAAACGGGAGACTGTTTTCGAGCATGTAAATAGTTCAAACTGCAATATACAGAACTGAAAATGAATTATGTACAATAATATTAAGCTTTGACGAAATAATTTAAACAGCTTTTATATCATATGATTGAAATAAATTAAATAAAAGAACAAAACTCATGATCACGTAAAATCAACACAAAAATATATCGTTTTGAGCCTAACCATCTCAGATTTTCTTGAAATTTGGTACATGTGTACTACTTGTATCTACTAGAACAATTGTGGAATATTACTGAGATATGTCGATCAGTTTTTGAATTATTGGTCTCTAAAGCACTCAAAAATAGGTCCAGCATCAGAACAAATCATGATTAAAAATAGCTGTTGATGTTTTCCAAATTTGACTAGGACTATGAGATTGGTGTCCTTTAACAGCGCATTTCATGCCGTTTCATATGATATACAGCAATGTATAGGTATAGGCAGTATGACCTATTTAAAAAAAAAATAAAAGTGTTGAGACTTAATTGGTCGCCCTAATCCTCAATTTAAATCAATTGGAGAGTTTCAACAAGAGTAGAGTAAAATTAATAACTGATCATAAAATATTAACTTCATTTATAAAAATATAAACTCAAATTAACTGATCAGAGTCATCCTTACACCAATGATTAAATTTCTAAGGTATATTGCGCTAAAAGATTCTTGATTAAATAATTAAAAATTATGAAAGGAAACCCATTTGTAAGCTAAATACGTACAAATTTGTCTAAGCTAAAAACATGAGGTATTTGGCTGAAAAATCGAAAGGTTTGCTGATATATATATTCCAGCTTGATAAAATAAACTACAAACAAACAACTGATTCCCTGTCAGTTTCTTCACTATAAAATCACTCGATTAATGTCAGAGTCGTAATATAAAAGGAAATAAATAAGTGCAATTGAAAACGAGCATTATAGCTCTTGTCGTTCCCAATGAAAAATTCTACTAATCTACCCTCCCCCTCCCCGTCAGTATCGATAGCTTTATGTCCGATACTATCGAAACTATCGCTAGCGGAGACTATCGATTGTGTTTCATCACTACTATGTACGTAAACAGCATTAGAATATTAAGTAATCAGTGTTTGGTTTTTTCTGTTTGAAATGATTTGTCTCTCCTTAGTTCTATTTGTTTTCAAAATTGATGACATTATGAAACTCGAAATTTTCCTTTTAGCTGAGAGTGCAGAAGGATGTCAACTGTTTCCATTGCTTGACTTATTCAATTTTTTTTTTTTTTCTTTGATGCCAAAATTGTCGTTACTCTCATCGCCCTCCGAATCAGCCTGTTCTTTGCTAGATATTGTAGGAAAGCCTTACACATTTGTAGAAATCCTTTAATTAATTAAAACAATTTTCTATAACTCTTTTCACACAATTGTGTGAAATTGAAATTGTGTTATGATTTATTGGTTCATTTAAAAGATTAAATTTTTTTCTGTTTTCTTTTTTATTAAAACTTTCTTAATATTTTATTTTACAAGTGAGAAGGGTTAATCGAGATTCTACCGTATTTTCTGAGTTAATGGATTAACATATTGATTAAATAATTCTATTATTGTAAATTTTTTCAATGAAATAATTATTGTATTAATTTATTTTATAAATTGAAGAATGGAAATTCATAAGGGTCTAAGTGCCGAAAAATAAAACAGTTTTTTTTTGCCAAATTGTTATATATGCCAAAGCCATTCTTCAGAAATGGGTATAAGTAATGTTTTGTTGTTAAAAAAGAGTTCATTGAACGTATGAAAGAATGCATGGGTGTAAGAACTGAGCTTATTTCACCCTAGAGGGTATAAGTCAAATCATTTCTGTAAAAATTGCCTAAGGCACTTATACCCTTATGCATTTCCATGCTTCAATTGTTAACTATATTCTATTTATCCTAATAAAAAAAGTAGACAGGTCTGACCCACATTCGTCACCCTAATACAACGGCTACGTATGGTATTTTCAACTTAATAAAATAAATATATTATCTAAATTGTACCGAATCAATAAATATAGCAGGGATAGTCTTTTCGAAAAAAAAAAAAAAAAATTATTGGTAGCATTCTAGAGATTTTTAAATTAAATCCAACAGTTTAATTTAGTGTAAGATTACACGGTGCATGGGATCCCGAAGGTAGTCGAGTTTTTCCGACTAAAAAAGGCGGAACCCGATCTTTTAAACCCTAACTTGGAAAGTTTATCTATTTGCATTTTTTTTTTTTTTTTTTTTTTTTTACGAAAATTTTCTGGAAATAATATTTAGGAAAACCGCACGCCGAGCCCAGAGATTTCCCCCGAGATTCGGTTTACATACGAGCGCCCTTAGCAAATCTCTTAGAGCCTAGCAGCTGACCAAATACATATGTAAAACCTGGAGAGGCTGGGAATAACCCTCCTTTATTCAATTCTCCATCGAGAGCTATTTTTCTGTCTAGGACTCTTATCATATTTTGAGAGCCATTCCCCCATCATAGGCGTTATGAAAATATGAATTCATTTATTCCTTTCTTTAAAAGAAAAACACACACAAAAAAAACAACATTTATTTTCCACCGTGGAAAAAATGCTAGATAGTGAATTTGCATATATTTTTCTTTATTTTATCTCGCTCCGCTACTGTTTCCGTTCGTTGTGAATTGTTTTTATTTTATTTTGTATTGTTATTTTTTTGTCTCTAAAGTGGATTGAAATGTTTTTCCTTTTATTCCCTCAATATCTATTTGTCTATTCGATATAGTTTTTTTATAGGATATTCTATCTTAATATTAAAAAATTCGATACGGAAGGTGATAAAAATGTAAATATTCTTTAAAATTTTACAAAGATACATACAGTTAAAAATAGTATATACAAAAAAATAAAATTACACGCTTTCACCAGTTAACACATCTACGGACAATAGTGGTTGCAAAACAGACTGTACTAATAATATTGGTATTTGATGAAGGCATTGAATTAAGTTAGTTACCTACAGCTAAACATGGTAGCTTGCTTCTAAATTGTTACTAAGTCAGGTAATAAAAAATAAGTTTAAGTTTAATAAGTTGAAAATAAGTTTACTAATTTTATATACAAAGATCATTTTTGTATTTTTTTCATGAAAACGTTTCCATTCTTTTTATTATTTGTATCAATATACCTATTGATAAGAGATTTTGTTGAATGTTTATTTTTACGTTACATATTTTGACCATTAGTCGCCCAAAAAAACCTCCACATTTTTCTATTTTGTTACCGACTTGTGGGACTTCGAACTGAATTTCCCGCTCATCTTTACCTTGTAGACCTCATTTAACTCATGATATATGGACAAGTAGTTTCTTTAAGCTATGTGTTTCCAAGATCTTACGTTTATCCTGCGGAGGACTTTTCTCTAGAACGTTTCTAAACTTTTTTCTAGGGTATTTAGCCGTATATGGGAACTGGATTTAGCAATATATATTTAGCAATATATATATCTACAGTTTCTAGAAATTTATAGTGATTTTAGTAATTTTCAACGATAGAAGTATTCTATTTTTTTTTTCCTTTCCTTTTCAGTCTGATGTGGGTTCACCACTTAACTTAACAACCGATTTGGAATATTATCTAGGTTACTCGACAGACGTTCGAAATTTTCAATAACTAACAAACTTACTATTTACAAAGTACGACCAGTAGGGACATACGGGATAGAACTATGGAGTTCTGCAAAACCCCACAGACAGTCTGCAAACATCCAAAGAATTTAGTCATTCCAGTCCCAGGTATTGAGGGACCGCACCATACTAGACGCACCGGACTATGTGACGAATGACTTACTGAACAAGGAACTGAATATCCCAACAGTTATCGATTCAGCCACACAATACTACAAAAACTTCCACCAAAGACTAACTTTTAACACAAACCCCTTAGCACAGACACTAACACCAAACATAAACCCTTATATTCCACCCCAGCGACTTTTGATACCTATTGATGGCCGAGAGATATGCTAACTTAGTATAAAGTTAGCAATTCATCCAATAGGACCTAAACCGATTTGCTCATTGCTAATTTGCAGATTGCAAACCACACAAAATGAAACATTTTTGGATTTTTTAATAATTTTTTTTTTTTTTTTTTTTACCAAATGGTGAAGTGAACTACGAGAGTGAGGGGGGGTTAGAAAAGTTAAACTTTTACATTAGGAACAATAGGAGCTATAATTGGCGTTCCATATGCAGTTTTTATTGTTTTCTTTTTTTATTTGTGAATTAGATAAACATTTCTGTAAATATATATGTGGGTCTCATTTAGCTAGAGGTAATTTTTGTCAATATCAATCTTGGGCGTTTTTGTTAATCTTGCCTGGGCAGATCTTACCCTTAAAGCACGCATACTTCATCAAGTATGTTTTCAGGTAGTTGATATAGAGTGGTTGAAAATATTTTGATTGGTTTTCATCTCATGTATTATTCCATCAAATTTTAAGGATTATATGAGTATACCATTAAATTTTTACATTAAATTTCTTATGACTTTAGGCCACCAATAGGTTTTCTTTCATATTTTTTTAATTATTTAATTAAGAGTACTATAAATTTAATCAGCATGGCGTAACGATGAGTATGGTCAGTTAATTTGAGTTTTTTTTTAAATGAAGTTAATATTTTTTATTATAAAATAGGTAACCATTTTTTACCTTTATATATAAAAATCTCGTGTCACGATGTTTGTCGGTTGTAAAATCAGAAACTACTCACCCGATCTTTATAAAATTTGGCTCATTGCGTGTAGTTTTGTCCAACTTAAGATAAGATAGTTTTTATCTTAATTATTGGCCTCAATATTTCCTTTATTGAGTATTTATAAGTTCTGTAAATTTCCAACAGATGGCGGTGTAAGTTTATTTAGCGGATTTATTGACACAACACTTCATTTTCTTACGATATTTAGGGTGGGGAAGTATCCGGTAGTCAAATCTATTTTTTTCGGCTTGGACCAGGAAAATCCGTGTTTTCCCCATGGGCAATTATGTGTCGCCTTTTCACGTGTGGGGAAGCAAAAGATAAGATAACCAAAATCATTGTGCAGAATAGGTTAATAGAATAGAAATTGTGAATTCTAATTAAAAAAATGTAAATTATTATTATTCAAATTAACATTACTTATCATTCATAAAATTAAATTTTTATATTTTGTTAAGTAGTTCTGAAAGAACATGATTTGAGGTGCTCGCTTTTGATAACCGATCTGATAATCTGAAGTTAATTAATACGAACTTATTATGGCAAAAGATTAATTCGGTACATTTTTGCTGTCAATTGTGATTGTACGAAAACCTATTCCAATTATATTCTTTATTAGTTCCTTTTACACTTGTGTTATTTATATTTGATCTCGCCTGTGGTGGTTTTTATCTTTAACAGTGAATTTCGATTTGACTGTATTGAAAAGAGTAGGATAAAATCAATTCAACGCATTATAGCTACTTAGCCACAGCAACGTAACATTTTGTACATTTCTCATTTTAATGAATTAATATAGCACATGAGTGCTCAGAGGAAGAGGCTATTACTTTTCCCTTCAAAAACAAAAGTTTTCGAAGGTAGTTTCGATAGTAAAAAAAACTATCGATAGAATCGACAGTTTTATAGCACTATCGATAATTTTACATCACTATGACAAAATCCATATTAACTGATACTGTTTTTGTTTTTTCGTTGACATTAAGCGATGGTTTGACGTGGAGTGGTTGATTGTCGATTTAGTATGGCTCTTGTGAGAGGTGGCTAGGAACTGTCGGCAGTTAGAAGGGAGTCACGTCCCCAGAACCGGCAATTGGAGTAGGCAACCTGCTATTTGTCCTCAGCCGGAATATACCAGCCAAGTTTCCACAGTTTGTTGAGTATCCCACAAACCTCGTCATCTAACCGTATTCCCACTCGAATATGAAATAATTCCATCTCTGCCTATAATACGTAGTGTATTTACTATTTAGGATTGATATTTCCATTTAACTTATTTTTCTACTAATAAGAATCGAACCCTGTTTACAAAGTTATGATCAGTAGGGGAGAGCGGGGTTGGTTGGCAACAGTTTTCACTTTTTTGATTGTTGAGTCGTTCCTGTTAATAAAATAACAACATGGCTGATACCACTGTAAACACCAAGTATTTTTTTCACCACATAATATTTAATACTAAGATTATAGAAAATTGAAGAATTCGTCTATCCAGAGTATGCCAATTAACCCCCTATGCTGGGCAGGTTGGCCTAGAAGGTGGAGTTGTTTAGCCATCAGGCGTGGCGGAACCTATAAGCCAATGGCCAACCTGCCCCCTATGCCAACCAACCCCGCTCTCCCCTACTAGACATAATATAATCCGTACATTTAAGGATGGATGGAGTTGGAGAAACTCATTTTCTTAAATGAAAGGGAATTCTTATAGAGTAGGGACCTTAAATCCTTTTTGCGTATTAATACAAATCATAAAATGGGAGATTCGTAAAACCCTTACCTTCGTAAATCAAAGAATTTTTTTTTTTTCGGTTGGCGCATTAGGCCTAATGAGACCTTTGGCCGCGCATTGTGGTCTTCTTACAGACATTTATGTTGCTTGCGGGAGCTCAGACAGCCTGGAGGGGGTAGCCCAAACCTCACGTTGCTGCAAGCCATGGTCACGATGGTGCAGCGGCAGACTGCCCATAGCTCCATAACCAATCCCATTGGGGCCAATTTGGCAGTGCCCTTTGGTCAGCTCTCTCGGGTTCAAGGACAGTGACAAACTGGTCTAGGTCCAAGGATTGTGGTGGATCAGAGTACGCAGGCCCCGAGGACCTATATTTCTTTCCCCGAAGCATACTGTCCTTGAACCAAACCTCCGGGCGGTTACTGACATCCTGGAAAACCACACGACGATTCTCGATGAGATACACGGGGAAGGTTCATCACTCCTACGCCCGGTCGGTGTTAGTCGCCTCCAGTAGGCTGACGCGCCTCACATACCCGCGGGTGGGAGTAGGCTTGGACTGCATTCGGGTGACCGCCCACCAATGAACGCCACGCAGTCCAAGTCTACCCCCACCCCCGGGTATGTGAGGATTAAAAGGTGATCATTAATTTAGTCTCAACAATAGTATTAATTTTATATCAGCTTACGTTTCGGCCATTCGGGACATCCCCAGTGCTGCAAGTCCAAATATTTTTATTACGAACTCATAATAACTTAATTATAAATTAAGTTTAAAATGTTTTTTAAACTAAAATAATTTGGCTTTATCAGTCCAAAACTAATTAGTGCTATAATATAGTTTTACGTGCCGGTCGACTGGTGGCATTTGGAAGTCAGTGTGTAAGGTTAGATTAGTCACTTACCAAGGTGCTTTTGAAATGAGTCGTAATATTATTTCATGAAAGGTTTGAAGTTTTAAATGCATTTTATTTTTTGTTTGTAATGGCGGATATTTGTCCATAAAGGTTTAAGTTATTATGTTTTACAATATTATGTTTAAGTTACGTATTTAGTTTACTAAATAAAGATATATAAAGTCTATCTTCGTACTGATCTATCACCCTTTTTTTCAATATGTTCAAAAATATTTGATAAATTAATATAGAGACGATCAGTTGACATATTGACCGATACACATCCTGAACCAAAAACCCTGACCATCAATTGTTTGTTTGTTTGTTTAACGTCACTTTATGCCACTAAGGCTAATCGGACGATGCTACAGTGGAGGTCTTAAATTTTGTCTATCCAGATATAATTATGTTCTTTAACGGGTACCTGACATCGTACAGGCTCGGGACCTCCATTTTTCATTGTATCAGAGGAACGGCATGGCTAAGGATTTTTTAATCCCCTTAAAAAATCCTAGGGCCACTACTGGACGCGAACCTGCGACCTTTAGTATTGTAGGTTGCCATGCTAACCACTATACCACAGGTGACCCCTCGGATTTATTATTTAATCATGATTAATAAAATGCGTTTTTTTTTTGTTTTGTTTTTTATTTAATTAAACTTTTATTTATTTTCTGCTCACCTAAAATCATAAAATATTGGTATACCTCCAAAAATACAACTTTGGGGAAATGGATTTTATATATGATTTGAAATTCTACCGCCTGCTCTTATTAATGATAAACTCGTTTTTTAAATTCAGTAAATATTAATTAGCTGCAGGAAACCCCGCATGGAAAATAAATCCTTTTTTTTTGTTGTCATATTCAGCAAATATTAGCTCTTTGTTTTACTTAATGATTCATATCTTGGCGATTACAGTAATTAATTTTTTAAATTATTTTAATAATTATCATGAATTTACTATTATAATTTATTTGAACATTAATTCATATATTATTTGTTTCCATACCTTTTTTTTCCCTTTTTGTTCCTTAATTTCTTTATGATTTTTTTTTTTTTTTTTAATATAGCATATTTATAACCATTTAGGGGTAGTTAAATAGAACGAAAGGTGTTACAGCTCTCATTTTATTAAACACCTGTTCTTAGAATGCAGGTGTTTTGAGCTCACGAAAGGGGGAAGCCCATTTACATGTCATTTGTTATTAAAATTATGCATAATGCAGCTGCAATCGAAAGAGCTCTCAAGTTAGGTACAGGCCAAGATGGCATAAACATCAGACGATAAAACACTTGATAAAACTTTCCCTTTGATAAAACATCTTACCATGTCAATATTAACTGTAATTGTTAACCCATTAGCATTAGATATATCTTTAGTTTCCAGCAATTCAACCGTATAAAATTACTTAATTATATCTTAAATTTATTGTAGTAAAATCTTGTAATACTAATTTTTCTTTAAGAGTACTGATAATATTTAGATATACGTATCGATTTTATTTATTTCTCCCTTTTACGAGGGAAATGACTTGACTGTTAAGTCTGAAGTAGGGCCATTCCACGACAAATCATCCAGCCCAACTTTGTTATCATTTTCTGCAAAAACAAGAAAAAAGTATATCAATAAGAAGCATAAAGAGGTTAAAAAATAAATCTGGTTTGTTATGAAATTAGACGTTTCTCAAAGTGAATCTTCAAGTGGAAATAGATTTCAGCTGTATTAATTAGTATTTAAAGCGCTTTTAATGTTAATTTTACTATACTACATTCAAATCTAAATATAAATCTTATAACTCAATAACCCAATAATATTATTCCATCCTCATTTCAGTAATAAAAATTATTTTAATAGGCTTGGAGAGAGATTTTAGCCATACCGAAATGTACAAATCACACTGAGTTGAATTTATTTTATGAGATTTACATTGCAATAAAACACTTTCAGCTCAAAAACACACCAATATTATGATATCATTTAAAAGGAAATTAAATGCCTTTTCTATAATATACATTTGTTTGAGGATATTTTCGAGAGATTTCAGCTGTATTAATTTATATGCGCCACATTTAAATAAACTTTTACTATATTTGATTCAAATCGACATAAAACTTCTACTCTTTCCCTGCGTATGCTATCATGCGTATGCTTCCTCGAACAACTCTTCGAACAAACAAGACAACAACAAGTCAACAAACTCTTATAATTCATTATTATTTCATCACTAGATATAGAATTGTATCTTCTTTCAATTGATATATAGCATATTAAGCTGGTCTGAGAGAGATTTTTGTCACGGCATTTTTCGATGACTGTTTTACAACTTGGAACTAATCTAAATTTTTATGTTTACGAATTTTTTTGTCCATAATGAAAAATTATCTGTCTATTATTTTTGGTATCAAATGATTCATTATGAAATGCAGAATTAATGAATAGATTTTGAAAGCAGTTCAATTAACACTCATTCTATTCTCACCAGTTCAATTAATACTCATTCTAAAGAGGAAAGTCTTAACACGTAAAAGTTGGTTTTGTGCTCAAGTCGTCATTGGAACTTCAAAAAAGCTATTTGGGTAAAAATAATACCGTTAAAGGACAAGAAATGTAATCTGTTTATTATTATGCCTACTGTTACAATATATCATTAATAAATATTCATAACATGTAACGCGTATTCTTGTACTTACGTAAGATGAATAACTAATCATCATGTTTTTTTTAATATATTTATCTTGTTATTTTTATTCTTTAGTATTCTTAGTAAACATTGAAACTGGAGTGAACTTTTTAAGTGTTAAATAGATACTTTCAACCCTCGTTTTATTTTTTATATATTTATTTCGGCCAATGGGGTGAGGGAACCCCTAACCTAATGCAGCAATTGATTGGTATCGTTGCCGTTCCAAACTGCCCCATTTAAACGCCCGGGTCGGAATTTATAAAAAGAGGGGTGGGTTTGCCATCTGCGGCTTTGCGCGCACACACCTCTCACAACCACAAGGTTTCGATTCCTGGCAAATACCCCCCCCCCCCGTTATTAAAACTGTACTCGACCGGACAGGATCAAAGCTGATATTTCTTCTCTTCCTTTTTTTCTCTTTCTACCTGTGCGTGTTTGTTGCCCTTGTGTGTTCTTTCCAACGGCGAAATCCGATCCTTTGAAAGGCATCGGATATTTGTTTGTACGCGTCGGTATTGTTTGATGAGTTACTCACAGTTGGTGAGGTGGTCAGATCTCTAGAGCAAAGTGAAATTTTTTTTTCGTTTTTCGAATAAGTTCAAGTTAACAGATATCAGAAAGTATCAGCTCCCTTTTATTTTCCTTTTAATTTTTATTCTTTAATTATCCATCGAAACCTTTGCTCTGTGTGGAGGGTGCTATTGGATCAATAAAATAAAAATATAAGTGTAACGTTAAACAACTAAATTAAAATTAATAAAAACAAATGCTTTGGAATGATTTTTTATACATATTGCTAGAACGAACTCATAGCACGTGTTTGTGACTGCGAAGGCCGAGTATCATCGACGCAGTGTTAGCAAGGTTCTGGAATGTCCTTACGAGTATAGATAAGGAGCGATGGGACTGGAAAGTTAGTCATAGTCCTGTTCTGAAGTGCATGTCATATGATTATCTCTGTGTTACGAAGCGATAAATTGATAATTTTGTAACCTTCTTAATTGTTTGTTTTAATATTTATGCTCCCATAATTTAAGTGGCATTGATTATTGTTTTTTTTCTTCGAATAAGAATTGTTAACCTACATAAGTGTTACATTATTATATAAATATGAATTTAAAAAACATTGCAAATAATTAAGAACTAAAATTTAAATTCAGAGGTGTGTAACAGTCAGCTGTTCATCCTTTCAAAAATCAAAATCCTATCATTAAATCATCCTATCATAAAATTTAAATCAATATTAGAGCTCGTTTATGTAAATCGGTATATAGAATTTACTTACCCAAGGAACTGCTCCGATAAAATCGGTCAAGGATACTAGGATTATTATCATTTATGGATAATTTTTTTGAATTTTTTTAATTCCTTTATGATTCTAAAGTGTACTTTGCTTGTAATTCTAATTCTAAGTTCTATTTTTTAATTCTAGTTCTATTTCTAATTCTAATTATAAGTTACTAATTCTAGCTCGTTTATGTGAATGGGTATATAGGATTTACTTACCCAAGCAACTGCTCCAATAAAATCGGTCAAGGATACTGGGATTATTATCATTTATGGATAATTTTTTTGATTTTTTTTAATTTCTATATGATTCTAAAATGTTCATTGCTTCAGATACTTAGAGCCATAATAATTGAAAATTGTATGTATGTATATATATATATATATATATATAAAAGTAGTCTTACAATCATGACGTAATCAAACATTAACCCCACGCCTAATAACTGTTCTACCATAACCTTTCTTGATCTCGAATTTTTTTTTTACAATGTAGAACTTAGTGTATTTAACTTTTCACTTTATATGTATCTTGAAACTTGAAATGTCGACTTAAAGGAAATATTATAATATTATATTGCAAAAAATTACTCCTACAGAATTTTTTCAATGAAAAAGAGAAGGAATAGGTTCATGATAGTAGGTTATATAATATTAATTTTAAAGTGTTTGTACCTCGTCGATATTGAAAGGTTATCAAGGATTTATAATTTATTAAAATATTACACAATATAGATATTTAATATCAATGTTAGAATCTTGTTTTGTTGCTATAGAAAGCCTTTAAAGCCCACTCTATTGATTTTTCATTCAATTATCACCTATACATTATAAAGCGTATCTCGGTAGTTCTTAATGATCAAACCTTTTGTATCGATTTGAAACGATAATACAGTACAAAACCAAGTAAAGGCAAAGAATAAATCCCCCATCCTAACTTTCTCAATAAATATCTAATACATCCGAAGGACTTAATAGAGAAATATCAAAATTTAAAAAGTAAACCAAAATATAAGATTATTTGTATTTTTAATATGAGAAAGAAAACTAATGGACACGAATGTTTTTTATGACAAAACTTTTAAAATCTTAAGAAAAAAATATTATATATTTTAGTGATTTTATTTTCGTATATTATTCAGGTTATCAGCTGCACCATATAATGTATCTAGGTCCTTCCATATGAGGGCGTACGTTGATAAAACCACGTTAAAGTGGAAACCATGAATATTTTATTATCTATCCCCGGGCAATGAGGTTTTGAGCACTACCCTCACCATAAAAAAATTAATTCGTCATGTATTTAATATTAATTTATAGTTACTTCAATATGTTGCATACCAACAACGTTGCTTCGTTTATAATCTGATTTTTTTTTTTTATCTCCACACTTTTATTTTCACCTGTCAGCAAATTAGACATTCAGGAAACAAGAATTAAAAGAGCGCATGTTTTGTTCGATTATTTTCTATTATTTTATTGAAGAAGGGAAAAAAAAGTTTAAAAACTAATATATTCACAAAACAATGTATCAAGCTGTAAATGAGAATTAGAAGGCTTACTGTTGATTAAGTAACTTTTTAAGATGCAAACGATTTAAATACTGGAAGCAGGGATAGGAGAGCATTATATTAAGGGGATAACGCAATTTAAAAATAAACTTTGTAATTGAAACTGTGCAAAGAAGGGGGGGGGATTAATAAAGTACAGAGGGTTGGGGGGGGGGGGGGGGGAGCAGTAAAGAAGAAAACATAAATTGGGACTCGGGAAGAACTGGAGGCGATCCCTAATGAGCTTTTGTTTATCTGGAAATAATTGTCACCACTTCCGGTCCGGGCACAATAGGTGCCAGTAATTGTTGGAGAGAAGGGGCTGAATGAACCCGACCGCCTCTATGTCATTGTCACTCGGATGTTTCAATGGTTCTATTAATCGGATTTTTCTTACCCTTGTAAACTACTTTCATTTATTTATTTTCTGTTTATTAGTTACCCATTCAGATCACTAGGGATGAGATTTTCATACTTTCTTCTTAGGCTTAGAAATGCATGTACATATATGCATTCTAAATGGTTTTTACCATGATAGATATATATTTTAAACTTTTTGTAATTTTTATTTTCCTTATTTTGTGGTTTTTAAATATTTTTACATATATTTCAATAAATACATATTCTTGTCCATATTTAACAACTTTAAAGAGAATTTAATTTAAAATTATTGTTCATTATTTGATTGTTTTTCGTATATTCAATCAATGAATAGAATAAATAAAGTGTAAAGCTGAGAATGAACGTAGGAATTAAAAAAATTCTTGGAAAATCAAAAGGTACTAAGCAATATCCACAGTTCTCAGAAATTCTGATCCCCCTCTTTTCTTATATACACAAATGCCTTATCTTTGACAATGCTTAGATTGACTCAGTTGCTTTATAAATTTAGCGATAAGTTCATACCTAGTGTGTGAAATAACAAAAAGGAAAGAAACGTCGCGGAATTTGCAGAAGAAAGATTTAAATGCGACAGTGAAGGTGTCCTATATTGTTTGTGCTACCAAAAAACACCTCAATGGATCCACGATTTTCGGTATCACAGAAAACGGTGAAACATTTATAAAATATTGGGTTGATGCAAAATTAATGCAGGTTTCCTCTATTGCGATATCTTAATTCCAATTGTGTAAACAAAGCAAATCCTAACATTGATCATTATTATACCAAAACAAACCTTATCTAATACCCTCTCTTTCACCATGAATTTGATCAGTAAAATCGTTTTGTTCAGTGTGTTCAAAGGTCTTAAATCGAAAATGTCGAAGTACGATTTTCGTCAAATTTATTTTTACGAATTTAAATTAGGGCGCAGCGCAGCGCAAACGGCTCGTAATATTAACGAAGTGTGGGGTCAGGGGGCAACGAGTGCACGGTGCCGAGTTGGTTCCGGAAGTTTCGCAGTGGAGATTTCGACCTCGAAGACAAGGAAGGTCCGGGCCGTCATTTTGCTCTTGACAACGACCAGCTGAGGTTAATAGTGGAAGAAGACCCAACCAAAACCACCCGAGAAATAGCGGTAGAACTCGGCGTGAACCAATCCATAGTTGTACGCCACTTGGAAGCAATTGGTAAGGTAAAAAAGTTGGCCAAGTGGGTGCCACACCAATTAAACGACTACCGAAAAAATCGCCGCTTTGAAATCTGTTCTATGCTTGTGACACGCAACAAAAATGATCCATTTCTCGATCGCATTGTGACGTGCGATGAAAAATGGATCTTATACGACAACAGAAGGCGTTGTAGCCAATGGCTGGGCAAAGATGAACAACCAAAACCTTTCCCGAAGCCCAACCTGCACCCGAAAAAAGTTATGGTCACAGTTTGGTGGTATACTGCTGGTGTTATCCACTACAGCTTTCTCAATTGAGGTGAGACTATAACTGCTGACAAGTAATGTCAAGAAATTTACAACATGAATAAAAAATTACAACGTCTTTGCCCAGCATTGATGAATCGGAAGGGACCTATCCTTCTCCATGATAACGCCAGACCACACGTCGCACAACCAACGCTACGACGATTGCACGAGTTGGGCTACGAAGTTCTCCCACACCCACCTCATTCACCTGACCTCTCTCCTACAGACTTCCACTTTTTCAGGCATCTGGATAACTTTTTGAGGGAGGAAAATTTTCAAAACCAGGATGAAATTGAAAATTCTTTTCGTGACTTCATTGAGTCCAGGGATTCAGATTTTTTTTTCTGGTGGAATAAGAAAGCTTGTTGAACGTTGGCAAAAGTGCATTGATTCAGATGAAAATTATTTTGATTAAATATATATTTAGTTAAATTAAAGATATGGCCTCTTTTCAATGAATATTAAAAACCTGCATTAATTTTGCATCAACCCAATAAGTCGAATGACGCGTCAGTCGACGTGGAAAGGCGGTTCAGCAAATACAAAGCTTTACTTCGACCGATTCGTGGTCGACTTTCTGAAGAAAATCTTAGAATACATCTTATTTGCTACGTTTTTGATGGTGAAGGTGAGGGAGTTTAATAAGTGTTCTTACATTTCCAAAAATTATGTAAGCAACCTTTTTTTTTTCCATTTTGATATTTTATAAGTATTTTAAATGTATATTTATTTTAAATATTTTAATTTTCAGTCTAGATTTTCACTTCTTTATTTGTTTCTTGCATATTTTCATTTTTTATTACATATATTTGCAAATATACGTCCATATTTATGTACATATTTTTAAATTGTTATTACATAAAATTCCTATCCCTGCTGATCACAATGCTTCAATGATGCTTAGGGAGCACGCTGAAACAGATAAATATATGAATTTTTAAAATTATAAACTCTAAATACCGATGAGTCAAATTTTTGTTTTATTAAGAACTAAAAAAGATATATATGCGCCTTCTGACCCGAAACTTAAAAATTAGGAATTACAAATAAGATTATAATATGAGGTATGAGCAAAGCCTGATAGCTTTTGAAAATAAGATATTGCTTGGAATATTTGCCCAATTAACTAATTAACCGGACACTATTATGTACTCCATACCTCACTGAGTGATCTGTATCCGGTAAATATAATGGAGGTTTTACATGACGACTTTCTTGTAATTCTGAACCAAGTTAAGAGTATATTTAATGAAGATTCCACTGAATAAATTCAAGTTGCTTGCTATTTACGAATTCTGAATACGATATTAACTGAAAAACAACCTCTGGTATAGTGCAACAACTTAAGTAATTTACCTGAGGGCGGAGCTTAAATAAGCCACGCCTATTTCTCCTTTGGCGCTAAAATTGAAGTGTGTCAGGTTATGCTACCAATGATGACAAACAGATAGAGAGGACATATAAATCAATACAAGGATACTATATTTCATGAAATAATTATCATTGGCAAAAATAAAAGGTTCAGAAATAAATTTACTATCAATATTCAAATTATTATTCCAAAACATTATTTACTAAAAATAAATATTTAAATTTTATAAATTCAAATAAAAAATTGAAATGTAAAAATACAAAACAATTTTAAAAAAAAAAAGATTTATTTACAATTATGCATACATAGAATTGCTTTCAATGTGAATAAAATGAAATACACCAAACTAAATAAAGATATAATCAGAAACTTAAAAATAATACGATATAGTGCGACTACTCAAGTAATTTACCTGAGAATCGCATGCGCGAACTGTGACGTCATTTTAGTGGCCACTAAAATGACGTCACAGTTCGCGCATGCGATTCTCAGGTAAATTACTTGAGTAGTCGCACTATAGTTAAGTAACACCAAAAATAAAATTCCAAAGTAATTTACTTTCTGTATTAGATTTGTCATATCTTGTTTTTTTTTAATGTTAACTTAAGCTATCGATCTTACATATTTTTCTAATTATTTCCTTATTCCAATCATATTTTGGATGTTATGTAACATAGTTTGATGTTTATTTGCAATATGCAGAATTTCTTTCTATAAGTTGAGGAGTCAGGGGGCGGTTTGGAACCAGTAACTAATCTATAATTTAGACGGTTCAATTACAGTTGATACAGAACTCCGAGTTTAAGGACTTAAATTATTTAGCACTGGATTGAAGCCGATGTTTCCTAGTAACCAAATTGTCCGAATCCGTCTTCAGTTACAAACCGAGCTTATCAGAAACGGGAGGAAACTTAGATTCAGGGATATTATTTCGATTAATAAGACTGCAACGAGAAAGAAAGTAAATAATAAATAATAGTATATATATAATAGTAACAAATAAGTAAATAAAATTAAAAACATATGTCATACTCATGTTTACGCCTATAAATTAAAACAAAGTAGACGTTTTAAAAACTATGATATGAAGTGGGATCGGTAAAGATCAAATAAACATATCTAAGTTTTACGTTTTTAATCATGACGACAAATTACAAGTCTTCGTAAGGGCTAAATAAAAGAAAACCGAAATCAACCAATATGAGAAAATATATAAAGAAATATCATATATATTTATAAAATCATGTGAAAATAAAATAAAATAAAAAAATATGGATATTTAAAAAGATAAATATCAGATTATAATTATTGGAATAATTCCATGATAAAAATAAGATAAATGATAATTTATATAAGGTAATCAATTAAGGATAAAATAGAACCTAGAAAAATTAAGATATATTTTATAATAATATTAATTTTTTTTAGAAACGGATTAAAGTATTTAATATTGCCGTACCTATGTTCATTAGGTTTATTCTACTAGGCACAAATTATTTTTTTTATCTTTTCTTGCAAAATTGTTTAATTTATATAAAAAATCATACATTTACTACTTCTTCTATAAACTAAATCATAATTAAATCTGTATAACATAATTAAACACTGAATTTATCTTTCTGACCGTTTAGCGATTCCAAAGTTCATAAGTGGCTTTTTAAACCTAGATGCCATTAGTTGTTAATACCGTATTAAGTCGTATTTCACTTCGTGACATTTGTAGTCATTACTTTGTTAAAATTGTAAATATTTATTTTAATACAAGTTAAAAATTATGAACAGTGTATGAATTGTAAATATATATAAAAATGTTTAAAAATGAATAGACAACTCTTGGCAGACGGTTTTTATTAACCATGTCAACAAAAGCTTATTTTTTTTATTTTTGTCTATGAAAGAAATTATAAATTTATATTTAATAAAGCTATTCTATCTATCTATCTAGTCATTACTTTGTTTCTATTTTGGTTTTTGGGTTTAATTATAGTAAGAAACAATAAAACTAGTATTGTTTATATAAAGTTTAGTATTGAATTATTGTTTATATAAACGTGATTTTTTTGTTTTTCTATTTAATGGGCAAATTCGACGTCTTTCATTACTTGAAAACTATTCTATCTATAAATAGTCTATTACAAATCGAGGAAAATCTCCTGGAAAATAATTTTTCTTCTCCTCTTTGATTTCTACATTATATTGAAGATATCTGACTGAACTGAATGAAATGAATATTTTTCTTTAATCTCACTCTAAAACATCTCTTATAATTTTTTTAGGAATATCTTTCCATTTTTATGAAATATTGGTGTTTCTGAAACATTCGACGATTGAAAGTTTGCTATTTCAGATTTTAAATACCTAACTAGCCTACAGTGGCGAATTCTTTGGCAGTTAAAGATGAATTGTCCAAATTGGAATGACCTTGACTCATTTCAAGTTCATCTATATCTTGAATGCGCATGGAAAAGAAGGAAATCTTAAATATTTTTCACTTCTATGACATTCAAAAATAGGGCCTTAAAAATAATGGAATGTTATGATGTCCCGTTTTTGTATATATTATTTAGTTCTCTGGCTGTCCAATTCTAAATATTTTAATGGTAACTATGTATTTTTAAGTTATTTTTTGGAGAAATTCGATTAAATAATTTGCCTGATTATTTTTATTGCCTGTTGTTTTATCAAGATACTTACATCAGGGGGCCTAAAAAATCAATTATTTTAATATCTTATCTATTTGCATAATTTGTTCAAATATCTCTTAAGTTTTATTTATTTAACAAAGAAATTTATTTTTGTTATTTTATTCTCAGTGGGCTAATAACTATTGTAAATTAAACTTAAACTAAAGATAGATTTGAACAAAATTTGTAAATAGATAAGATATCAAAATAAAATGACTATATATATATTTATTTTTCTATGATTTAACTGTAAATCACATGCTAATTGATTCGTATTCTTAGACATCTTAATTTGAGTAAAGTACTTTAATAAAAGAAAGGTATAAATAATTAGGCAAGTTATTTAGACAGATTTTTCTAAAAATCTGTATCGAATGTCCATGTGTATTCAATCTGTATGTTCCATATACAATAAATAGGTATATAATAATTTACTCATTATGGAGGATAACCACAATGTTATTAAATTATTTCTCTTCAAAAATAAATTATTTAAAATAGGTATATATTTATATGGAGTCGTTAAAAAATACAAAAGACTTCTTTAGCTTTATAATCGACATTAACATATTTAAGGTTAAGGCTGTTATTTGTTCAGATATATTAATAATAATATTTGAATAAAATATATGAGAAGTTTTAGGCATTCGAGGAATTTCTTAGGGAGAATCATCTACCTTGTAGCACACATACACCCCAAACATTCCATGTATTCCATATCCTTTGAAGTTTTCCCTTTTAATATCGGGTTTTCAGGCTTTGGGTTTGTTTTCCTTCCTATTGTTTAATAATATGAATATCTGAGTATATGATAAAATTGTATTATTTCCTGATTTTTCGCACTCATTTTTTTTCTCGTTTAAGTTGATTTATGTACTAAATCCGTCAATTAAACAAAAATGAGTCCAGTGATTTATATGGCATTATAAATTAGGGGCATAAAAATATATAATAATAAAAACTGTAATAAAACAAATAAACATGTAATATAAATTCATTAATATTAATTTAGTTATACGGCCTATTAAAAGTTCTTTTTTTCTATATAATTAAGAAATTATTAGTTTTATTTAATATTATCGTATTTATTCGACTTATTTATTTATTTTCCATGTACCTACTAATACCTACACAAATACTAACATTTGCTAATAGGTACATATTTCCTGCTATGGAACACATATAGGTGTAATTGAAATTATTTACTTAAAAATGTTTATTATACATTTTCACAGTCTGTAGTTTAAGTTTTTTATTTTACATACGTTTAATTTTTAGATTTTAAAATTTTTGGACTAACTATATTTTTCTTACGCCGTATTTTAGGAGTTTGTTCAATTGCTGTGGCCTGATGTACTCCAGAGCTTTACTACTTTCTTTATAAATTTTATAAATAAATGAAATTTGGAAATAAACTATGTACCTATTATGATGTAAGTAGTATCATAATAACAAATATATGAGGCGTTTGGTTTCAAAACCGGCTACATCCATTTTCAACAATTTTTCAGGACTGATCAAAAAAAGATCAATTTACAAAATTGATCAATTTAACAAATATTTTTTTATTCTGTTTCGTCGTTTTGCTAACAATTACCTTCAAGCAAAAATTTTTGACAACTTTTTACCACATTTTCTTTTTTAAATCTCATTTAACATTAAAAAATATGTTGGATATACCAGACTTTGATAAGAAAATATCAATTTTTGGTTAAATTATGAATAGACATTTTTTAAAAACAAATCTTTTTATTTAATATGAACAATATATACATAGTTTTTATTTTTTAAATATACAAATTTTCATTTAAATCCTGATGTTGAGTATACCTACTAGTAGTATCAGTGAAGAGGAAGGATTTGCTCTGCCTTGAGCCGAGCTCTGTGGTGTAGTGGTTAGCATCCTCGCATGTAACGCAGGAGACCCGGGTTCGACTCCCGGCGGAGCCAAATCTTTTCTCTTCAAAAAATAAATTATTTAAAAATAATTTAAAATGGTGGTCAGCCACAAATTAAGATTAGATTAATTAAAATAATTTTAAAAAATTGACTTATGTCAATAAATATCATAAATTGGACAAAATTTATCCACCTCCCGCTACTACTCGCAAAACTTGTGAGATAGGGGGAGTAGGTATCAGTGAAGAGGAAGGATTTGCTCTGCCTTGAGCCGAGCTCTGTGGTGTAGTGGTTAGCATCCTCGCATGTAACGCAGGAGACCCGGGTTCGACTCCCGGCGGAGCCAAATCTTTTCTCTTCAAAAAATAAAGTTTTTCTTAATAGAGTATCAACATCATCTACCTGTTTGGAAACATGGGATTTCGGAAAATTTAAGGTTTTCTGAAAAGTGAAGCTTGGATGAAACAGCTTTTGATAAGAAATGGAATCTTTAAGTAGTTGATTTTCGAAGGTTCTAGAGGTCTTTTTAAAAAAACGCGTCTAACACATTACTTCTTACATTAAAAACTTGAAAAAAAAAATAGAAAATTTTTTTTTTTGGAAAAAATGGATGTAACTGGTTTTGAAACCAAACGCCTCATATATGTATACAAATATTTACTTAAATTTAAAAAAATGCACATATTAACCTTTTTTTTACGTGGATCAATTGACGATCTTATTTCTGACGATGATCTTTGCCTTATTTCCACGAAACTTTGTTGGTCAACCAAAGACTCTGGTTCAAGCTGTGATATAAAAGATTTCACATTAAAGTAAAATCAGTAAAATTTTATCACATTTATTTGGATCAGAAAAACCCAAGTAAAGTTGAAACTGACGTGGAGCTGATCTATAACCTCTCACCGGCCAGAGCCAGACCGTTACATACACTATGTTTTTCAGGCATAATTTGCAATGTCAGACAAACACATAAAAACACAAATAATTAACAAGGGTACAAAAAGTATCAACTTGGTTATTTTTGTGTTAGTGTGTCGTTACACTAACACAAAAATAACCACATAATTCGAGCTTCAATAGCGTAGCGAGACTAACTTTTTTTAGACTTAAGTGAAAAATCTTTTATATAGACTAAAGTTTCATATTCAGTCTGAATCTGAACATTCCAGAACCTACCCGACACGTGTACAAGGTTCTCGAACAGTTTCGTACATGTAGTAGAATAGTTTGTTCCAACATCAAATCACTTTTAAATCATCATCAATCTCTTCTTCTTGTTTTTTATTTTTTACTGCCGGAATGGTTCTCGGCATTCATTTTATCCCCTCTTACTCCCGTTGAATCTTTGCAGATTTCCTTGTGAATCTGTATAAATAATAATAATAAATAATAAATAATAATAACCCGAAGGTTCGATGCCGAAACCACGCACGTTCTCCCAACTCCGTCTCGGCCTGCCCCTTGGACGTTTCCCAGTCGGCACTGTACTTATTAATATTTTATGAATTCGTTCACCACCTAGTTTTGCAATTTTACATGCCCATTTTATTCGCCGCGTTACAGTAACTTCTATTATATTTATCGGATACAGTTCACATAGTTCGGCATTGATTCAACGTCTCAATTCTCCGGTTGATTCGTCCCTCTTCGTTCCATATAGTTTACGCAATAACTTATTTTCAAAAGCCACGTTTTACATCCGGTTAGGACCGTAGGAAGAATAATCGTTTGATAAATCCTAATTTTCATCATACTGCATCAAAAACATGGGTTTTCAATACTCGGTTTGAGTCCGTAAAGTAGTACTTTTCCGGCCTAGGCCAGAAAAATCTTTTTGGTGCACTAACCTTACCTACTAATATATATTAAGAAACGTGTGTTTACTTATAGCTATACTGTACTTCCTCTCTCTATATATAAGAGGCTTTGTCCTGACTGACAGAATCAACGCAGAGCAAACACTACTGATGATAGAAACTTGAGGTTCGGAATTTAGTTTTTAAACGCGATGTTAAATACATGGCCTTCAACGCTTCGACGTCTTCGCTTCAATTCGAAAATTGGTCACTGGATCGGAGTGCTCTCTTCACGTATTTGGGAGTACACATAGATAGCAATGGAACGCTTGAGACCGATATAAAGGAAAAAATTATAAAAGGAAAAAAGGTTATCGGCATGATGAACTCCGTACTGTGGAGCCCAAGTGTTTCGTGGGAACCAAAAAGAGGATTTTTCACTCGTTTCTTGAAGGTGTAACCCTTTATGGTTCGGGGATGTGGGTAGTTGGAGCAAGAGAGGCAAAAAGGTTACAGGCTCTAGAAATGGACTTTTGGAGAAGAAGCTGTCGCATCTCAAGAATTGAGCGAGTGAAAAACTCGGCTATAAGAGATATCGTTAAAGCGGAAACGATAATCCACAAAATTAGGACCAAGCAGCTACAGTGGTATGGTCATTTAAGAAGAATGGGCCCCGAGAGATGGCCAAAAATGATGTTGGATTTTGTAACGGAAGAGAGAAGGAAAAGAGGCCGCCCTAGGAAAACATGGCTGCAAGGAGTTGAAGAGGTGATGGCAGCAAGAGGCTGGGCGGAGGGAGATTGGGAAGATTGAGAATATTGGAAACAAAATGTTTTGGGTCTCGGCATATGACCGAAGGTTGTAAAAGTCCGAAATAAAAAATAAAAAACGCGATGTAGGTAACCACTAAGAAAGGAATTTCAAAAATGTAACCCCTAACGAGTTTAAATGGCGAAATTGTCGTTTAACTCTAACGGACACCTATTTTGCACTTCGAGAAAAAATATCTAATTTGATCTCATTGATACGACGAGTTTACCTCGAAAGCCTCCATGGGGCGTCGAAAACCATGTTTTAAAGCCGAAAAATGTAGCGTTCACGACGAGTAAGCAATTTTTTATTTCGGCGGTTTTAGTGAACTCTCTCCTTTGCGCGTCTCCCTCTCTTCTACCGAGCTATTATACCATTCCAACTTCCCTCTCCAACATTCCACCTACCGGAAGCTCCGATCCCTCTCCCCTTTCGCTCACTTCGTTTTTAAATTTATTTTGTTACCATATTATATTAAATCAATACCAAGATATTGATTTAATATAATCGGCTCACGGCGGATCGCATTCGACGGATCACAGAATTGATTTTAAAGGCTCGCGTGCAAAGCCGCGACGGGGAATGCTATTTCTAATATAAGTAGCATGTTTGAAGTGCAAAATGACATGGATATACAAGAAGATGTTTTAGAAGAAGCCCAAGAAGCTTTAAACGAACTACATCCTGCTAAATCCCGCGTTTTAAGGCAATGCCAAAAAAAGGTTTCGATATAATGAATAATCAGAATCGCACTATAAATATTAATGTAAATATATAAGTACTTTTCTTATATTATAGGTTAATAAAAGAAACAGATGTTTTAAAAAAAAAAAAAAAAAAAAAAAAAGAGGTATCAATTTAATTTCTTATATTGTATCTGTAACTTATTAATGAAACATAAAAGTGTTTTAATGTACTTCAATAAGTGCAATATGATGAAAAGTATTGTTAATAACACGTACCAAATGTGTGTTTTCGGTGCTTGGTCTATTTTTTTAAACTAGACCGCGTTCCGAAAACAACCATTTTTGGTACTAGGGATAACTATTTTAAATTACTGGACAGAACTTGTGAGCTGAACAGTTCCTACAACTGAAAAGTAGCGGCTTTTAATATAGCCCTGATTTCCTCATCGATTTCATTTTTTTGTGAATCTGTATAACTTGAATAGATCTTTTATATCACCTATTCGATACGTCCTCTTCACAAATGATTCTCTTTGGGGAAAAAAGAAATCTTTTTTTTTTTTTTCTATATTTGAACTCTACCTAAAATAAGACTTAAGGCACCCTTATTCTAGTGTAATGCGGAGAGCTTCAGTTAGCTTCAGCCATAAATTATGAAAAGGAGCAAGATTTTGTTCTACCCCTTACCCCCCCCCTCCTTCATCTCCCTCCACCCTTTATTGTTTCCCGATAAAGAAAAAAAAAAAAAAAGAAAAGGGAGGTTGAGCCTTTCTTTTATAGGGGAGAGCAAGGCTTAGTGGGTCCGAAAGATTTCTCCCTAGCCCTTTCATTTTTCTCTCTTCCTGTATATTTAAGAAATTTTTGGTTCTTTAAGAATGAAAAAGGAACGAGAATAAAAAAAAAAAAAATCTCAGCAAAATAAATATTAATGTATATTACCTAAGTTTAAAAACCTGTTTTGTACAAAGTCCTCTGTGAATAAAAATATAATATTTTTCCAGCAAATGTATTTTAAGATTTCTATGTTTAAATCGATCCTAAGAAGTAAAAAATGTGAAAAAAAAATTAATTATAATATAGGAGCAGACACTGCCACGCGTTGCTCGGGCAAAATTCTCTGATAAAGATTAAAACGTTTCAGGTAATCTAAAAACCACCGAGATTTAAAATACAAATTTTCCCCAAATTTGAAATTGGTTAAGAATTTTTTAAAGAAGAAGTTTTTATTTTTTACATCTTACAAATATATTTAACCACAGTATATTAACGAGTTACACATGTAAAAGGGACAAATGAAGAATATAATTGGAACAGGGTTTAGTACAATCACAGTAGAAGAAACTTGTCACTATATAACCAAAAATGTACCAAATTAATCTTTTGCCGAAATACATATAAATTAAATTCAGAATGTAACACATGATGACTTGAGATATCACATTAGGAGGTTATACTGATAGGTTCACTATGATTTTGCACCACTTTTTTAACATGTCTTTAGCTAAAACAAATAGATTCGATGTTCCCCCCACAAGTGAAAAGGCGAAACATAATTTGCCATGGGAAAAACGCTGATTTTCCAAGTCTAACTCGGAAAAAATAGGTTTATGCCTACCCTCCCCTTCCTACATATCAAAAGAAAGTAATGTGTTGTGCCAATAAATCAACTTAAACCGCCCTCTAATGGAAAATTATAGAACTTACAAATAATCGCAATCATTGTTTGTTTGTTTAACGTCCATTATTATGCTACTAAGGCTAGTCGGACGATGCTACAGTGTGAGTCCTAAAGTTTGCCTATCCAGGGAATAATTAGGATAGGGATCTTTAACGAGTACCTGACATCGTACAGGCTCGGACCTCAATTTTATATCCTAACCGAAGGACGACATAGCTAAGGATTTTATACTCCCATTAAAAAATCCTAGAGCCACCGCGATAATCGCAGTCAATTATAGTATAATAAGCATTTAATTTTCAAAAAAAGAAATATTGAGGACAATAATCGAAATAAAAACTATCCTACCCACCATCCCCATCATTACCCCGGATAAAGGGGGGGGGGTTCTATTGTATATTTTAATCGATAGTGATCGATTCAAATTAATCAGGCTGTTACTGACTTTCCAATGTAGGGATAAATACCTGTATTTGTTTTATTTTCGAATTAGTTGACGTATAAAAAAGTAAAAATATTCTTAGCGGATCGAAGGTAAATTCGCTAAGAAACACCAACAACCAACAAGTATAAGAGTGAAAATTAATTCGGTTCCCCGTAGCTTTTAAGAAAGGAGAGGGCGTATTTTCAAGAATGAACTATAATAAACTGAGAATATTTTAAGGAGGAAGGGGAAAGCCTGAAACTCCTTTATTAGTGCCTCTATAATCTTTTACAATTTGTTTTTTTTTTAATAAGAGGCAAAAGAAAAGTGGGAGAAGCGTAGAGAGTGGTTTAAAAAAAAATAAATATAAAAAGGAACGAATGCTGAAATGCGAGAGCCCAGTTTTATCTTCTTGTCACACTCGGTAATTCGGGAAGAGTTTATCACGAGTTAGATAAAGGACACAATATATTCCTCTATGGTCCATTTCCGCTAAAAGAGCTTCCAAAAGAGAGCGCCGGTAGAAGAAGTGGAAATATTTAAAAAAATAGAAATTATTTATATTTTCAACTGTCTCATCCGTCACGACAAAAGGAGAGATTCGTTTTCACGCGTAAGCGAGCTCAATCTAAAGGTATACTAAAATCCATTTATACAAAGGGTAAATAATGTACAATCGTAGAGGAAGTAAATAAAGATAAAATCCATCGATAGACTCAGCATGTAGTGCTGATCCTTTTAACATGGATTAGCTAAATATTTTAAGATAGGTAGATAAATAGGCTTTGTTGGTTGTTTACCAAGGTATGGTAGGTGAGCTATTCCCCAAGGTAAGCTAGGTATCAAAATAAATAAGAAGAAATGGACTATTTATGGTTGAAGTATGAAAAAACCGTTTTTTTTACGTTTTTTAGAAAATCATTTCCAAAGTTTGAAAAATGATGAAAATTGTTATCTAATATTAAACAATAGATCTTACCCATTTTTGAACTTTTGGTCAAGATCAGTCAATGAACAATTCTCTTAATACTGACACTTTAACAGGTGATAAGAAGAATTAAAATGTTTAAGTAATAAGATGGTAATAGGCGAAGTAAATATAAACTAACCGAACCAGTTTCATACTTTAAATTTTTATCAACTATTCAAGTTAATCGTTAGATTTGAGCTTTTGTTTTTAAATTTAAATTTCTATGTTTTCTTTCTTTTCTAAGATTCTAAATTTTATATTAGCACTCAAAGAATATATTTTCAAACTTAATTTTTCTTATTTTTGAACTTTGCTTGTGACACTGTGCGTCGGTTTCTACTCCAGTTAGGTTGCTAAGTGAAAATCGTGTGTAGCGCGCATTGCACCAGATTTTTAAGCTTATTAATCGTAGGCTTTGCCATTACTCGGAATACGACTAGGGTCCTTCGGTCCATTACTTAAAAGGAACTAAGTAATAGTGATGGAAGAAAAAGCATGTAATTACCGAGCTGCGGAGTAATGTTAGTTAAGCACGAGCTCGCTAGTCGTCTTCCCGTCACGTTATTCCATCGAATTTCGAAAATGAATTATAAAAATGTTTATTCCTTTGTTCTAGTGAGTTTTACATTTCCCTTCGCCTCATACATAAAATATAAGGCCCGATCGGTGTTCGCCCAAGTACAAAACCTCCTCCCACAACCTTAAACATACTGTCGGATTTTCCGCATCAAGAAAGTTATAATTTCGACGGAACTAAGTGCTTGGGAGGGAGTAACTTTGCCGATGTGTTTGTTTTCCGAGTTGTGTTTCCTTATCGCATCTTTACAGGGCTTACTAAGAACAGCTCTACGACTTTATTTAAGGCTGACGGTGCAACATTGCGTCCTAATTAAATATGGTTAACTCTCGGTCTTTAAAACTCCCCACTGAGCCCTTTTGTGCGGGAATCGTCGCCGTAAAACCCCGTAGCGATTTAATTCAGACGTATAAAAGCTTGGCCAGGTAAGCCCTCAACGGTATTTTAGTGGGTGTTACTTTAGTGGTGAGGTTAACCGCTGCGCGGATGTACAGTCCGTTGTAAAACGTTTTACTGCCGCAGCCCTGTGTATTGCAGCCTTTGATGGAAGTCATTTTCCTTCGCAAAGTGGTCAATAGTTTTCCAATTACGCTAGGATATAGCTATTCCAACATTTTTCGGATTGTCTGACATTTCCGTCATACTCAATAAAAATTCTCGGAACGCCGGAACCCTCTTTAATAAATATTTCAGGTAGTAATCTTTTAGTTTTTTACATTTGTTTGGAATGGAAAAAACGGAAATACGTGGCACGATAAGACAAAACACCGGATAATACCTTTGTAGGAAAATATTGCTGTACTTGAATAAATTGAGTTAACCTCTCCTCAATACTACAAATTAAGTATATATCTATAACTTATGCTCAATACTATAAATTGAGTATACATGTATGACCTATGCTCAATACTATAAATATTCATAAATAATTAATTGATTTTGGATAAGAATTTATTTTAGAGAAAATCCTCAAGCTAAGGAAATTTTTTATATTATGCCGGCCCTCGGATAGGGCGTAAAATGGAGGTCCCGAACCTGTACGATGTCAATTACTCGTTAAATATCGCTATCCTACTTATACTTGGAAAGGAAAAATTTAGGACTCCCACTGTAGTATCGTACGATTAGCATTAGTAGCATAAAACCGTTGAACAAACAAACAAAGATAATAATTGAAATCTTAATGCTATTTATTTTATTTTTTTTTTCTATTATAACTAATCTTTTTTTTAAATAATGTTTATATGAAAAAACGAAAATATTTCCAACTTTTTTGCCGTTTTGAGCCCAGTCCCATCATAGTCGGGTTAACAAGACACTACTGTAATGTTAATTATATTAAAACTAGAAATATTTTGTTCCCCTCCCCCCCCCAATCATTTCCAGTAAAGTAAACTCAAGATTATCCGCGGGTTGATTATCCGATTTTTGCATAATAATTGCACAAAATTCTGACCACTAGAGACAGTTTAGGTAGATGAAGGTGTCAATTCAGAAAAAAATAAAAAGAATTGTCGTTCACCATTTCTTTAATACGGAATTCAAACCACAATTTATTTTAACTGTCAGATAACAGGAAAATAACGGACTAAGCTGAATAAATTCTTACGTTCTCTTTTGTAGAATTTTTTTTTAACGGTATATTTTTCCTATTTCTACATTTTCTTTTTTTTTTACGCTAATCAAACCTTCTATTGGTATTTAAGCGGGACTGTCCTGAAATATATTATTTTTGCAAAATGATTTTTCTCTCACATTGAACATGAATATAGTTTTTGTAATATTGTCGAGACTATATATTTATGTTGACTCTTCTTCACCGGAAGGTTTCTTTTTAGTTGCTGAAGTGAACTTTAAGCGCTATTCGACAAAGTTATAGTTGATTTAGTTTCTTTTGAGGTCCTATAGATGGTTGTGTCAGACAACTAAGTCCTCTTTTAAATCTATGAATATTTTACTCAGCATTTTTCGGCACTTAAGCCCGCCTGTAGGATGTAAATATTTATTTATTATTTGAAATGCGCATCGTGTTTCTCTGTTTGATTTTATTTTGGAAAAAAACAACAACAACACACTGTTTAGAAAATAACATGCCCATCCCTCCCTCATGAGACTCTAATTAGGGAATCAATATTTGTATATAGCGTATTAAATTCAAATTGTGTACCGGTAGGGGGGGGGAGGCGGATCCGACAGCCTGGACGTTATGCATACCTGAGCATGGCCATTACTGCTGTGGGGGGGTGGGGGTTGGAAATAGGGGGGCAGGTATGTCACGTGCTCCCGTCCCATCACGATCCTTGCATATTGTCTCTAATGCTCTTAGATATATATACACGGCTACCATCATTAATATATCTATATTCTATATTCTTCAATTTTTTCTTTATTATTATTATTACAGTGCAATTTCATTTATCCGGACTAAGTGCTACCTAAGGATATCCTAGTGATCAAAATTCTGAACAATCCAGAAATATGGGGTGATAAAAACTAAACAATACCTAGAAGATGAGAATGAGTCAATTCATTGCGATTTAAAAAACAGGTTTATATCAAAATTACTTTAAAAAATCTATTACGTTTCAGATCATTGCTGTTCTTAGAATTGGTCCAAATTTTTTTTTAAGCACGTGTGGTTTTGTAGGGATCAAAGGCACATCTGAAATCAATGTGACTTTTGAAAAGGAAAATTCAATCTAATTTATGGTGTCAACAGTTTTGTAGTGATTAGGCCGGGCGTAAGTTGGGGCCGTAACGTGACGTAAGGTGAGGTGAGGTGACCCAGGAAAGCAGGAATTAAGTATGACAACCAACTAAACCCAAGGTTGCGGGTTTGTATCCCGGCTAGTGGCCCTGGGAGTTTTTAAAGGTAGTGAAAAATCCTTGGCTATGAGGTCCCGAGCCTCTGCGAAGTCTGGTATCCGTTAAAAATCCCTATCCTTATTATACCTATATGATTATTATTACATTATAATTATAATGTAAGAATAGGCAAAATTTAGGACTCCCAATGTAGCATCGTCTGACTAGGCGTAGTAGCATAAGTGACGTTTGATACATGAACGAACAATTAATTCTCTGTTTAGTCTGTGCTGACTTAGTCAATATAGAAATATCAAAATTAATATGGGTCACCTGTAGTGTAGTGGTTAGCATGGCAACCTACAATACTAAAGGTCGCGGTTTCGCGCCTCGTGGTGGTCCTAGGATTTTTTAATGTGAGTAAAAAATCCTTAGCTATACCGTCCATCGGATAGGACGTAAAATGGAGGTCCCGAGCCTGTAAGATGTCAGGTACTCGTTTAAGATCCCTATCCTAATTACACCTGGATAGGCAAAATTTAGGGCTTCCACTGTAGCATCGTCGGATTAGCCTTTGTGGCATCATGTGACTTTAAACAAACAAACAAACAATCAAAATTAATACAATTTTTCGGTGAAATTATTACTAAATCCTAGATCATGGATCAGTGTTAACGAAATAAAAGTGAAGTATAAAATACATCGATATGGATATATAAATGTTCAACATTATGGTGATGATATCACCATTGGGTTTAATAGTAAAAATGCCTAAATATATTTGTGTATGGTTTTTGCTAAGGTAATATTCAATATTGGGCCGTTGAGCGATTTCCGAATTGAAGTTAACCACAGACGCTATAATGTTGTTAACTGGGACGTTTGCTTAAATGCGACTTTCTGATGGAATTGTAGTTTTTGTGCTTTTACGAAATGCACTAAGAGGTGAACCATATCAATTTGATCAATCCGGCTGCCAGTGTACAAGGAGCTACAGCTTAATAAATTATCTAACACCGTTTTACCCAAGGTACCGAATTAATTATTCTTACAAGCCTGATGTTTTCCCTCATGTTGAACTTAATGCACTTGAAATATCTTGAAGAAGTTTTAGTGCTATTTTCAGCTCGGTTTGCCATACCGCGGAGAACTCTCCGGGATTAATTCTGTTGAGAAACCGCGAAATAATTTACCCTCTTCCAGTCGAGATTCCGGCTTGTGGTCTTGTTCTTGTCGCTACCGCTTCCCATTCAGTCAGTTTTACAGTGTTATTCTATTTCTCTGGATAAAATACCACTATTTCAATAATATTGGATATTATTTTATTTTAAGTTTGTTTAGCTTGTCTAAATTAAAAATATCTGTGCCAAATTGTTCCTTAACTAAATTTTTATTGACGTAAATGTATTTATACATTTGGACATTGGAAGACTAGAGGCCTCAGTGAATTTTTTTTTTCCATTTTGAGTAAATCAAAGTTAAATTTCCAAAAAATATTTTTATGCGAACACTGCTAAATAAAAAATCTTTGCGTGGTCACCTGTGGTTTAGTGGTTAGCATCGCAACCTACAATAGTAAAGGTCGCGCGGTGGCCCTAGGATTTTTTAAAGGGATTAAAAAATCTTTGGCTTTGACGTCCCACGGATAGGAGGTCCCAAGCCTGTGCGATGTCAGGTACACCTTAAAAGGTCCCTATCCTAATTTACCTGGATAGGCAAAATTTAGGACTCCCACTGTAGCATTGTCCGATTAGGCTTAGTGGCATAAAGTGACGTTAAACAAACAAAATGCAAGATAGTGGCAATTTCATATGTGCCATAGGAAATTTTTACAGAAATGATGTAACTTATACACTCTAGGGTGAACTCCGTTTAGTGCTTACACCCATGCCATCTTTCATACGTTCAATGAACTCTTTTCTAACAACAAAACAATACTTATACCCATTTCTTAAGAATGGCTTTGGCACATATAACAATTTGGCAAAAAAAAACTTTAGTTTATTTGTCTGTCACTAGGACCCTTATGCATTCCCACGCTTCAATTTGTTATTATAAAGTTACCTTAAAGCAATATCTACACAATAATTAAGGCCCGGATTTTTTTTTTTTTTTTTTTCGGATAAAGTGATTCAGGCTCTTGCAAGCTAATTATGAAACTATTCCGAAGTCAAATATCGATATAATTAAATAAGTCAAATATCGATAATCACCGAAGGATAAAGTCGTGAATCCAGTTTTATTTAATGTTGCTGATGGGTTATTTTTATTTTCAACTTTTTACATGCTAGAATATTATCCTGGCCGCCAATAAAAACGCTACTGTAGTCATTTCGATTATTTGCATTTTAAAAATTAATGCAAGAAACTAATAAATAAAATTGAATGAAAAAAAAATCAAATTGGAGTAACTAGGTAAAATTCCTCGGATGATTAAAAGGATTATTCAGTAACATAAATGAAAACCAATATTTTTGTTGTAGATCCCAACCTGATTTCTGAATATTTCTTTTTGTCTTTTTTTTTTTTTTTCCAATTTTCGTATCAGAAAAATAACATTTTATTTGAAAATAAATTTAAAAAAAATGGATTAAATTACTGCTTTTTCAGTACAGAATTAAAAATCCCGGTATGATTCCGGAAATTCAAGCATTTACCGCACGCCAGACAGCTTGCATAACTTCCTAACTAACGTCCGATTAGCTTTAGTGGCATAAGGTGGCGTTATAAAAACAAAAATCATTGCTAATAATGTTTTTATATTTAGAAATTAAAAGAGTAATAATAAATATGTTAGATGCTGGTTCATTTATTATAAGCATAAGACGAATGAATGGTTGCCTCCCAGATAATAATTTAAATGTTGGAATAAAATTAGGGGATAAGACAAATGATTATTCTATTGTTACAATTTCTAGTGTTGAGTGAAAAACCCCTTTAAAAATATTTATATCCCCACATCTCGAAGGAAGGCCTCTACAACGATACGAAATATACTGAATAATATATTATTACTGAATATACTGAATAATGTACAGGGAGGAGGGTGTTTCGTTCCCACGTCATTTAACTGATAAATGGTCTCTGTGGCGTTTGATGGGGAAACGTGAGGCGGCCCGAATATTTCGTAAGGGGATACCATCCGCCATCCGAGGAAAGGGCGTTTTAACAAAATAATAATAAAAAACTCCAATAAAAAAACAAGGTCCGTTGATGGATTAGAAACGTTACGTGAAACCCAAGCGGTGGGGAAAGACGCAGTTACACCGGAGCGAATCGATATAAGAAAATTATATGGCATGGGGCTTCTGTGCCCTACGCACACAAATATACACAGCAACAGGCATTCTTCCTTCATATTAATCATTTCTATTCCTATCTTCATTTCTTATTGCGTGTATCTATTAGACAAAGAATAAACGATTTTCTTTACTATTACCTCTGAAGGAAGCATAGGAAGAAAAGACCTTTCACGCGAAAAAATCAAAACAATTTATATCACATACATATCGTGTTTGCATCGATTATCCGATCTAATATCGGATAATAAATAGTAGAAATAAATTTGAATATATAAAGCTCTTAATAAACAAATACAGTAAAACCCCCTTTATCCGGGGTAATGATAGGTATGGGGTACACGGATTATCAAAAACCCAGGATAATCGAATTACAACATTTTATTGACTTAATGTGTTAGAAAAGAAGGCTAGTTTAAAAAAAAAAAACTGTGCAGAAAATCACTTTTATTAACAAACGAGCGTTTTAACAAGCAACAAACGAACAAAAGTAACTAACGAACTCCTTCAGAGGGCTTTTGCTCGAAACACTGATAGACAGAGTTGGGCATATTTAAATAAAAACGTAATCATGATTATGACTAATAATCAAAAATGTGAATAATGATTGTAATCATCATTCACAAATCATTGTTTAGCGCGGAATCAGTAATCATGAACTGTATTATCACAGGTCGTGGAGTATTCATGAATATAATGTATTCAAAAATCATGAATGACCATACTCATTATTAAATGTAATCAGTAATAATAATTAAGAAGATTTCATTATTCATGATTACTCATTACTCATTAATCATGACTAATGGGAATTCACTGCTCAGAATTACAGATCATTCATTAATCATGAATAATATAAATGATTAATCATGATTACAAAAAAAATCACAATTCTGAGTCTTACTAATCATGAATAATGTTTGAAAATCTGTTTGCTTTTAATTTAATTTGTGCTACTTTTAATTTAGAAATGCATCCACGTCTTTTAAATTTAAATGAATAATGATTATGAATGGATCATATTCATGATTGATGATTGGTGAATTTTTGTTATTCATGATTGATGACTAACTGAATTTATCAGGATTCGTTAATCATGAATAACTGAATACCAGTTATTCATTATTCATTTCAAATTAATACCATAAACACTCAATAATCATTAAAAATATTCCACATTCATTATGAATAATGGTTATTCATTATTCATTTGTTGTATGATTACAATTATTCATATTCATTAATCATTATTCAGATTACAATTTGCCCAACTCTGCTGACAGACAGCTTCTTCTATCTCTTTTAATGTAGAGTTCTTCATTATTTTCTAGAGGACATGATTTTTAGGCCGACGACGATACCAAGTCGGAAATGTCTTTTTTCTTCTTCAAAATATCACAAATAGTTTGCTCGCCGTTTCCTAATTGAGCAGACAATTTTTTAACACTTTCATCTTTTTATACTCGGTTTATAATGGTTAATTTCTGTTCAAGCGTTAAAACGACAGGTTTTCTTTTTTGTGTGTTCGTATTTGGAGACTAAATCACCGTCTAAATCAGCTTACCGTGTTTTTCCATTTATTATTTTATTTCATAATTTCTAAGAATAATAGATAAATAACCATTTTGTAATCGTTAAAATATTCGCGTGCTCAATTTTTAAATATATATTATACATACAAAGTAAATGGCATTAAAATATAAAAAAATTGGCTCCTCTGAACCCCGGTTAATTGGAACCCCGGATAATGGGGTTCCTATGGTAGATAAAATTAAATTGAAATGATTTTTTTTTATTATTGAATAACCATTGAGCATGAATTTCCTTTTGATGGGTTTCGGAAAGAGGTACATTTAAAAACAATTATTTTATTTTTTTCCATTTTTTGATTAGCTTAAGTTCGTTTTGGAAGGATTGTGGTAAAACCGAAATCTCCTAACCATTACTTTTATAAGGAGTTTTTTGTCGATACGTTATGACTTTTTTCTTACTTAATGATTAATACTCGATGATTAAGTTATTCTTTTGAAGATTTTCTTTCCTCCCGTCCGGAAAAAGTCTGTCAGATTTCCTTAAAAACCTCTGGAGAACTGGCTATGAAGAAAAGAACAGGTTATTCTCGCGTAACTCAGCGAAAATGAAGTTTTAAGTATTCCTTAAAAAAAACAAAAAAACGTACTATTAGATATGAAGTTACAGCCTTTTCGTTTACCACTTTGGGTAAAATTGTAAGCTCTCTTATAGCTCTTTTATCGTATTTGGTGTCTAATAAATCCCAAATTTAAGATATTTTTTATTTGATTTTTTATATGGTATTCATATTTATATTAATTTCGTATTTTACCGTACTGCTTTCATTTCATATATATTATTGAGCGTAGGATTGTGTAGGGGAACAAACAAATTGCCTGATCACTTACAGGGAAGTTGGTTGGAAGTTTGACAGTTACTTTCCTGACATCTTGTATTTGCAGTAAAGTGCCTCATTAGAACTTGAAGGAAGCTAGGCAGCGCGATGATCGATTTCTCAGCAGACGTTCCGGGCTATTTAAGGAACAATGGCTTCTTTTGAACCTTCCACCTTATTAAAGATTATGTAAATTATTCTCTTCTTTAAAATTGTGTTAAACGAATCATACAATTCTTAAAAAAAATAATATTAAGTGTATGAGAAAGACAAAAACAAATCAATTAACAGAATTATATTAATAAGAAAATATTAATAAGAAGGACTCGTAGCACTTATTATTAGAAATATTTTAATTAATATCTTTACAAACATTTGAAATGGAGAACATCGATAGTGATACTGCCTCAAAATTTATTTCATCTATCTGTACGGTTTATTTAAAGCGATTTATTTTTCTTACCCTTAGTCTATCTTTAGGCATTACACTGTGGCCTATACTCATACGAAAATAATATAAAAATCTGTATAGATTATATATCCATGCTTGCAGTGTCAAGTTTGTTCAGTCCAAAATCTTAGATTTCGGAAAAATTCAGTTGAAAACATTGTACTTTTGTAAAATCAGTCTTTAAAGATTACTTAGCATTTAACAAGGTTGGCAATGACTTGAGTGTTCTAAGGTCATTTATACAACAAGGTATCATCTATAAAGTATTAAAAGTCTATCAAGTTATGAGCAAACAATAATTTTTTATTTTATTTTTTGTCTTAACAGACTTTACAATGCATACACAGATGCTTAAAACTCTGATTATTATATTTTGAAATCAGCAGTGGCAAATACCTTTCTGATCAACTAATTGAACATGGAATATTGTTGGTTATATTTTCCAGAGGGTAAACCGTACAGTTATTGACACCCTTAAGACTACATTTCTATGGTGAAGTTAAAAAAAAAAAACTTTTAATGACGGTATCAAATTGAAACTTCCTATTGCTCCTCTTTATCTATCCTTACAAAGACCCAAGAGGTGTTTTTTTGGGTCAAAAGTTCAATAGTTTTACCATGTGGCAATATTTATTTTAAAAAGTGTAAAAAATAGTTATTGACACCCTGTGGATTTAATTGTGAAATCTTCCCTATGGTTAGTTAGCTAAACACTTACTTCATAGATGACTTAGAGGACCTTTCAAACATTAGATTCATGTTTATCTTGAAATAAAATTAGGACTTGTTTGCTTATTTCTTTAAGTGAAATTTTGGGGTGTCAATAACTGTACTGAGTGTCAATAACTGTCAGGTTTACCTTTTTTTGTTTTGAAGTGAGAATTATTGTTTAAAAGAGCCAATTTTCGTTATTAGATCAATGAAAAGTTTATGAGGTATAGAGAATTGAAATATTTTTTTCATGAATAAAATCATTGTTTATTTCTTTAAATTCAAAGATCACTTTTCCACCTTAGTTTTTTTTTATTTTTTTTTTTAAATGAATAAATAATAATATAATAAAAAATAAAATAAATAAATTGTAAACAGCAAGCACACAAATATAGGTGATTGAACTCTAATCTCTATTTGTATTCCTTACTAGAGTCTAATCCAAGTTTTTGAAATTATTTTATATTTTCAATTCATGCATTTAATACTTTTTTTAAAGATTTGTGTATAATTTAATTCTTCTGTTTTTTTTTTTTGTTTTTTTATACAAGCGTTCATTTATTTACTCTTTTAGATAATATTAGGGATTTTTATTAGGGATTTATGTAATACGCTCTGGAGATGTAGGGTGTTTCGTAAGGGCATTAGATAGACATAAAGTGGTTTATTTTCTTTTTAGATTTTCATTTGCATCCCTTCTCGAGTTATCCGAAAATGATAAATTTTTATGGCGACCCTCGGATATGAAGCCCCCCCTTTTCCCTCGCTCGTTGAAAAATTTAGTATTCAAACGACGTGCACCACAACTTGTGGCCCCTAGATCTCGGTATACAAATTATGAAGGCTATTGATTTTTGGCCCTCCTACTTTCGGGGCATAAGTGAGGTTTATGTTTCGTAATCAAGTTGATATTTTTATTTATTTATTTTTCTGCGAAATTTGCATCTCTTTAATAGTCCTTGTTAATAAGATATTTGCCTGATCGTCTATATTCCATATCCTAAACGAATAACAGGGAGGATTAATAATTTTTTATTTTTATTTTTAAGAAGGCATTTTCATAGTTCCATAAATTCCGCATATGGGAGTTACCCAAGGATCTGTACTATCCCAAGTATTGTTTCCTATTTACCCTGCAAATATTGTCAGTGCGTATCAAAAATTTGCAATATAACTTTTTTGCTGATATTTCGCGAAATTGGATCTAAACGGTACAGCTTAAACGTTTCTCAAAAAATAGTTTAAAGTTCTAATTTAAATAAAATAAAACATCGAAGTCCTTCCTGATACAAAATTTCGTTTGCAATAATACTGACAGGTTATTTGGATATTAAGCTCGTGATTGTGAAAGAATTAATACTATAAGACATATATGGTACTCAATTTTTTTGAAAGTGTTATTAAGTCGAAGGAAAAGCTTAAAGTCGATTACAAATGCAATAGAGTTGATATAAAGATAAATAATAAAATAAAGGAAATTCAATTCAAAGAGGGGGGTCACCTGTGGTATAGTGGTTAGCATGGCAACCTACAATATTAAAGGTCGCAGGTTCGCGCCCAGTAGTGGCCCTAGGAATGGGATTAGAAAATCCTTAGCCATGCCGTCCCTCGGAAAGGACGTAAAATGGAGGTCCCGAGCCTGTACGATGTCAAGTATTCGTTAAAGATCCGTATCCTAATTATACCTGGATGGGTAAAATTTAGGACTCCCACTATAGCACCGTCCGATTAGCCTTAGTGGTATAAAGGGGCGTTAGACAAACAAACAAATTCAAAGAGGTAAGTAAAGCTTTTAAGACTACGACAAGAATGTTACGACCGTCAAATAAGCTTTTCATATCCAAGAAAAATGTTCCAAATCATTTATAAAATATTATGAAATTCCTTGTAGTATCAACTATTATGTTCTAATAGCAATCATTGATGAATACAGTTATTAAACAAATAAATTTTCTGGATATAAGGGGCGACAAAAACGCTGGATGAGAGATCTCACATCAGCAACATTGATAATTGAATGAAGTGAAGAAGAGAGTGATGCTGGTTGCTTCCTCCCTTCACTATGCCTGGCATTTATTATTTTCTCTATGGCCATTTAATTTGCATTTTGTTGTACGAATCGAAAATGAAAGAAAAAAAAATTGCTCATACAGGTTAAATGATAATTAGGATTTTCAGTTTGAAAAAATTTTTATTTTCGAAAGCCAACGTTTCGATCCAAATTGTGGATCTTCATCAGGGCTAAGAAAGAAAACAAATATATGAGTATCTATGCTAGAGGATGACAATAAATGATTACTTTACAGAACTGATAATGATATAGAGGATGGTAAGCATTATACATGAATATTCAAATCTTCTGAGTACAGGTAGATACAAAGACTGAAGGTAAAATAAGGTAAGAGGTAGTGTTACGGCAAACTATTCCCTACCACTACATCTTACCTTATTTTAAATTCAGTTTTTGTATCAACCTACACTCAGAAGGTAAATACGGCAGACTCCCGATTATCCGTGGTAATGGGTGGCACGGCAACCGCGGATAAACAAATTCCACGGATAATCCGCGAAATTTTCAAAAGATCAAGAAAACAATTCAAATCAAAGCAAAAGTGTATACGCGTTTGTAGAAATGTAAATTAACAGAAATTGCTTGTTTAATAAACTTTTTTTCGTTCGTGTTTTTCGTCGTAACATTTAACTCATCTACCGCTAAAATAAAAAAAAAATTCTAGAATGACGGCGGTTAGTCCGCAAAGTGGATAATCCGCCAGCGGATAATCGAGAGTTTACTTTATCAGATTCCATTTTATCTTGCTCACCAGCCACTTATTTGAATATTCATGTATAATGCTTAACATTTTTTGTATTATTATCAGTTCTGTAAAGTAATCATTTATTGTCATCTTCTAGCATAGATACTCGTATAAATTATGTGTTTTCTTTTAGCCATGATGAAGATCCACAAGTTAATTGAAACGTTGGCTTTCGAAAATGAAAAAAAAATTCAAACTGAAAATCCTGATTATCATTTAACCTATCGTAAAGAATAACAGTTGAATATCTCTCACGTCTACAATAAATAATATAAACCATGATAATAATGTCAATTATGCGGATGAACTAGGATCGAATTAGAGACAAACTGAAATCGGCATCAGTTTTACTACCACAACGGCAGAGCCTTCTTTGGGGGTAAGTAAAACAAGCGATCCACGATCACGCGATGTCTTTGCGGTGTATCCATTCCGCTAGATTAGCTCTGCAAGGGGGGGTGGGGATCGATGGGGGGGGAGAAGGAAGGAACGAGAGGAAAATTAGGAAACAAAAATGAAAATATAAAAAAGGGAAATAAGAAAATGTTAAAGGGGTAATAATGAACTCTGGAAAATGGCTCTGATGTATACTATTGCTTACTGTGAAGCTGTAACTTCAATTTAACGTGCCTTAAGACTTCCATTTGCAGGCGAAGGTTTGCACCATCTGTTCTCATTTCTTACTAGTATTTTCATAACTATAATAACTGTAAATTGGGAACTGGAACTCCATAAAAAGTGATATTTAAAATAGGAACTACGCATAACTACCTTTTAGCAAAGGGAGACATTTTTTTTATTTTTTATTATCAGGTATTACATTTTTATTATTTTATATTCAAGAAAAGAATAGAATAAATTTAAATTAAAATAAGGGAAATAATGAAAATTTGTTTGAGTTCAGACTTGTGTCACAGAAATGTTTGTTAAATGATTCGATCATGAGTTTTACTAAACCGAGACGGCCAATTCGACTTCCTCTGTTCTAGGAAGGACCGGAATTCTGGTTCTATCCGGCTTCCTAGGAACTTACTATTGTTTATTTTATTTTTGTTTTTTCTTGTTTCGTCATAATATTATATGAACCTACTTATCGGTATGCATCAGCACGAGAAAATATATAAGGTTATTGCTTTCCAAAAAACTGCGAAAAACATACAGTACTAGTCAAAAGTTTAGACTCACTTGTATTTAATTCACTATCTTCAAGTTTAAAAAAATAATTGTAACTCAAGAGAAAACATTTCAAAAATTATATGATTGTTTCGAGTACAATCAATGTAAATAAAGATAAAATTCTGTTTATTTGTACTTTACAGAAATCCATAACGTTTGTCCTAAATTCTCATACCGAGTGTGCGAACACCTGTCCATATTAAAATTACATAACTTCAGCCAATCTCTGGGTACATTCTTTATTGTTATGAATATCGCTATGATCTCGCCTTACGAATTATTATTAGATTTCTAACGAAATTTGCTTGACCTACGGCTTTTCTCATTGTTTTCCAAATTCCCTGGGTGAAACCGGGATATACAGCTAGTTATTTAAAAATGAAAAATAAAATTGTAGTTTTTATGTTATAATAACAAATAAATAAAATGTTGTTATTTATTTATTTTACAAAATCTTAGGGTGAGTCTAAACTTTTGACTGGTACTGTAGCTCTGTAAAAAGTTTCTAATTGCTGTAATGAATTTCTGAAGTCGTTAAGCCTTTGCAGCTTTGTGTTTTGCACAGTGAGACAATTTTTTCTAAATATTTATTTTAACCGTAATATAAGATTTTAAAAAGAATAGAATTGGAAAAAAACAAAAAAACATCTTATTTAGAGCAAGCTTCCCTAAAAAATAATTCATGGAGGAGTTGGACAATGAAAAAAAAAATTAATGCACTTCTTTATTTAAAAAAAACAAACAGGAAATTGCTATAAACTAAATTATTACGGAAAATTTGTAAAAATTGGATGCTTGATAATTGAATTGAATATATTTATTCAACAAATTGTTTTCCTCCAAATTTCTGGACCGCCCTTACAATGCTTCTTATGCGGGGAGTTCTTAGACTAAAATTACTTGACTATGAAAATTTTGTATGAAATGTTCTGCTGACTACATTTATTCCTCATATAGGGGTTATGAATAATATTTGACAGAGTTACAGGCCAATAAAACTAATGGTTTTAGTAGATAAATTCAATAATTATGTATGTAACAATCAATAAATATGTATTAGATGCTTCAATATTGTATAAGTAAAATAAGTTAAATATTTTAATTAATGTGACAGTCCCAATTCACAGTTTTAACATTTCATAAGTATCTTTTTACATTAAATACCAATACTTATAATGGTTTTTAACGTTGTGTTATTTAGGAATATAAAAAAAACTCCTTTTTATTTGATCATCAGTTGTGGAAAAAGTCGGGGAGTCAGTCTTACAAAACGTAAATAGGATATTATGATGTTGGTGATTGATTGCTCTGCCTTTTTCAAATCCAAAATATTCTTAGATGTTGGAATCAGTTGACGCGCATTTTTTAATTAATTTACCATACTTAAATACTTCTCAAAATTTCATCTACTTTTTCTTTCACTCGGCTTTCAGTTTGACCAGCTGTTTGGAAATACATCATTAGAATTACTTTGCGATTTATCGTTTGACGACGTTTTACTTAAAAGTATAAGGTGCAATAATTATGTCTAAAATATGTAATACCTTGGGGCCAATGATTCAAATTTTCTAATTTGAAACTATAATTGGAGAGCCCTTTCGTCCAACAAATTTTCAAAACCCACAATATGCCCCAAATAACTACTAATATAATAATGATTAAAATAAATATTTAAGCGTTATTAGTTAAAAATTTTACATTTAGCTTGCCGAAATTAACCCGTATTGAATTTTCCTCCGAAATTACTCTCATAAGCCCTTGTATAATTGGTCGTTTTTACATATGTGGATGCTTGTTTAAAAAAAAAAAAAAAAAACAGTCTTCCCGATTTTTTTTTCATTCATCTCACATCAAAATTGAAGCCTATCAATATCATTATGTTAGTTTCTTGTAATCATTTTTTTTTTAAGTAGGATATTATTAAATATCGTCGAAGTTATTATACTATTATATCGGTAGCGAAGTAAGTTATCTCATAATAAAGCTCCCCGGGCTAGCCATAGATAGCAATTAACGATCCGCTAATTACCGGTCCGGGATATTAATAATGTTAGCTGTTTGTCTTCTGCCCCGTTCTGCTCGCAGCGGGACCCTCGAGGACCCGTCACCCCGATCCTCTCTTCGTCGGGGCCATGGCAGCAACTGCCTACGGGACAGGGCCTGGGGCAGCCGCAAGCCGGTCTCAAGTCAAACAGAAACCCGAGCAGGGAACATCTGCCCCTCGGTTCGCTATTTGCACTGAGCCCTGCTATAGTAGCTTCTCATCCATTGATTAATATTGTCCGCCATGCTAAGTCCGTTAGAGGACATACTATCTATTATCCACACTACTTCATACAATTATGGTTACTATTATGCTCATATTATTAATAATTAAAAAAATATATAGCAGTATAAAAATTACATAGAATTAGACAATAAACATGACAAACAAATAAATATTAGGAAGAGAGGGATGATATGAATTAATTGGGAATTAGCACGGAGTCCAGACAGAGACAAAGGTTAGTGGGACAATGAAGTAGATCTACAACCACCAAAATGTTTTTTAAAATCTAAAATGTTTTATATTTTATAAATTTTTTGTCGGTACGCCATAACTTCCTTAATTCTTCATCAAATTTCATAAATGAGGCATCATTTTAAAGCTTTCCTTAACACAAGAACAAAATTTAAAAATCACTCATTTCGCCTTCGATTGCGAGTTTTAAGCGCAAAACCGCGGTTTGAGAAAATCAAAATGGTCCTAGAGGTTTCTGAATGGTATCAGTCTTTTCAGGCTTTCAAGGAGAACATTTTCGGTCATATAGATTTTTTCGATTAACCCATTCGTTCGCGAGTTGTAAGCGAAAACTAGCAATTCTCAGCGAAACTTATAAAATGGTTGCAAGGCTTTTTCAAACGTTTTTTTTTTTTTTTTTCTTTTTCAAGACGAACATTTTTGGATATATACACTTTTCCCGATTTTCACCATCATTTGCGAGTTAAGCAAGAACATGCGATTTCACTCAATAGAATCAGCGCACTCCGCGATACTAATATGTTTATTTAAGTATTCCGTCTATTCCCAAGACGCTACTTAATTTACGGTGTGTGCTTTTATAAGCACCAACTTAAGTGGGATATAAGTTGGTTAGAGTGCGAATGTTTCGCACAGGTCAGCTAGTGATATATTATTTCTCAAAGCCTTTTTTTTTGTCGGTACGCCATAACTTCCTTAATACTTCATCAAATTTCTTGAATGAGGCATCATTCTAAAGCTTTCCTTAACCACTACACCGGATAAATATACAAATCACTAAGTTGTAGCCGTCGATTGTTATAATTATAAGCGCGAAACCGCGTTTGGTAGTTTCAAACAAAAACATGCGATTTCAGTCAATAGAATTAGCGCACTCGCTTTCCGCGAAACCGATACGTTTCAAAAAATAAATAATCTACAATTTAAACACATCTATTTACTTCAACCCTCACCTATGCCCATGACGCACTAGACGATTCTAAATATTAGGTGTGTACTTTAATTAAGTTGGATTTAAGTACATTAGAGTGTGAATGCTTCGCGGAGGTCGGATAGTTGTATTAATTTTAGAGTACCTAGGGTAAGCTAAATATATTTTCTTATCTCAATTTTTAATTTATTTTTATCATGATCTATCTCTAATCATTATAATCTCATTTTTTAATTATCCATTTTTTAAATTATTGTATATAATTTTGATATAATGTCACACATCTTTATATATTTTCTCATTTTGGTTGTTGTGTATAATTTAAATTTAATATAATGTGTATGTGTATACCAAAAGAATATCATTTAAATTTTAGTGATTTTTTTTTTTTTTTTTTTTTTTTAGCGTAATAGTAAAACATTATGGGAATAATAATAGTAATATTAATAAGATAATAAAACGAATTTGCCTTGTTTTTATTTATGAGAAGGATAAATTTTACTAATAAAAAATCTTTTTGTTTCAGGTAAGCAAGCCTTTTTTAAATGTACATCTTGTGATAGCTGCCAAACGTATGTACGTTTATGCAAAGTCATCTCTTTTACAAAGCTCTTTAGCCAGTATGATAAAATCTGTTTAAAGAAATTTTATTTTCCCGCGTTAGAGCTTAATTTTTAATGTAAATTTCAAGGAAAGAAAGAATGGGTAATAAACCTTAAAAGTGTGCGAATAAAAATAACGTTTTAAAATTCATATAAAATTCACAATCCTTGAATTTATCAACTTTGACTTAATAATATATTCTTTAAGAATAAATAAAGCCATTTAGGAAAACAAATTTTGGAGTAATCTAGAATTATTTATAAGATTTTAAAGGATACATTAATATTTAATTTAGATATAAAAGTAGAGGTAAGTCATATAATTCTTTCATATAAAAAAAAAGGTAGAACAGATATATAGGTAGAAAAACATGTGATTGAAAATAAGATATGCTATCATTTTGTTAACACGTTAGGGGAGGCGGCGTATTTTAGGTATATCTTGAATTGGACGGTATCGGTCCCCGGGGTCCGACTGCTGGGATGAGCCACAGACGATATCGGGCGTCGGGGTCCGATGGGAATGCTTTGACGAAAGCGTTATCTTTTGATTAAAAAGGAATTAAATGAGCGTCTCATGGGCATTATCTCTTGGGAAGGATTGGAACTAGACATAATAGGCGCAAAAGCCGATACAGGATATACGCCATTCTTACCATTTCGAAAATCGGTCCTCGGAGAGAATTTCAATTGTTAGCAACATTTTCTGCACTAAAATGCGATTATCTCATTAAAAATCGACTAAATTAAGTATTTGAAGTGTTCGGACTTTTGGACATTTTCATGTGAAAATCGCCTGTTAAGAAGGGAATGTAAGGCATCGGATCCTGAGGACCGATGCCGCACCTAACGTTTTAATAATTATCTTTTTTTTAACATGAAAGTAAACATGACCAAAAAGTTAACATGGTAGCAAACATACGGCCCTTCGAATTTATAAATATAACATTTCTTTGAATCATATATGTTTACATGTGATAAGTAAAGATTATGTATATATTGGTAAACAGATTTTATACAAAACTATTATGCTTCCTGCGGTCCATTATGTTTGTGAAAAGCGGCATCTAACATTGAGGGATGAGTAAAGCTGAAGGTTTTTGAAAATAAGGTATTGCGACGAATCAACCGGAAAATTTAGACCTTTACATAACGCCGAACTGATTCAACTGTATCCGGTAAGTGTAATAGATGTGATTGTTGCGCGGCGAATGAAATGAGCAAGTAAACTTGCGAAACTCGGTGGTAGGCCGAGACGGAGGTGGGAGGATTGAGTTAAGGCAGATCTGTCGAAGTTGAGTCTGGATGGTGTAAGGTGGAAGAGAGGTGTTGTGTCGGCATCGTACCTTCGGGTTCCTTAAGCCTTGTTATTATTATTGGTAAACAGTCCCTCGTCATGACATTATTCCGGAAAATATATTCTAAGTTATGGTGCTATTTATGCTAGCTATCTGACAAACTGGATCATTAAGATAATAAAAATAAATAACATACCTTCTAAATCCGCTTAGATAAAAGCTTTTACGTTCGGAATTTACAATCTCCGCCACAATCGTTAAAGGAATTCAATCTGCAAAATAAAGGCCGTTAATTACGGATTGTTAATCTCCGAAGGGAATAGAGGTTATGGCTGTGCTTAGTCCTAACCTCATTAGGCTGCGCGCAGCTGGCTGGGGATCTGATAGGGGCAGTCCGTTTGGAACGGTGGAAGTTGGATTTGAGGGCCGAATGGAGTGCTGCCGAGTGGAGTGGTCGGCCGGATCATCCATCACAACTAATTGAAAAGTCACTCATAAGCGGACTATACCTAGTTGGAAGTTAGTTCAAATCCGGCCCTTCTCAACAATATTTAATTTTGTGTGCAATCAATTCAATATTAAAATTAAAAATTACTTACAGGAGACCCGGGCAAAGTGAATATATTAAGAGAGAAAAATTTCTTAAAAATACTTGGAACCACATGAATACAACTTAATATATATATTAGAGTAAGAGACATATTATCAACTTATTATAAAAATATCAGTTATGTTAAGCCAATCCTACATATTAAAAAATATTTTTTTACTTTCACTTACCTATATATGAAATATATAGTAAGTGGAAGTATTGCGATCGTGAAAAATTTCGACTTCCGGTTTTCAACGGAAATACACGTTTTGGGGTCCCCTGAGTCGAAATGACCAAGTCCCGCGAAATGGTCTGTGTGTGTGTGTGTGTGTGTGTGTGTGTGTGTGTGTGTGTGTGTGTGTGTGTGTGTGTGTGTGTGTGTGTGTGTGTGTGTGTGTGTGTGTGTGTGTGTGTGTGTGTGTGTGTGTGTGTGTGTGTGTGTGTGTGTGTGTGTGTGTGTGTGTGTGTGTGTGTGTGTGTGTGTGTGTGTGTGTGTGTGTGTGTGTGTGTGTGTGTGTGTGTGTGTGTGTGTGTGTGTGTGTGTGTGTGTGTGTGTGTGAACAGACTAGCTCAAAAACTATATACCGTGCGATCCTGAAATTGGGTATTTAGTGTAAGTATATGCCCGCGATGTGACAGCATAAATTTCATCAAAATTACTCAAAGGGAGGGGGTACTTTATTTAATAACTTTTTATGTTTTTTTCGATTTTCTCAAAAACGGCTCTAACGATTTTGATTAAACTCAGTATTTGATCTAATTATATGCCCGAGATATGACTGTAAAAATTTCATCAAAATTGATTAACCGGAGGAGGGACTTTACTTAATAAATTTTGTATCATTTTCACGTGTTTTTTTTATTTACTCAAAAACGGCTTTAACGATTTTGATTAAACTGAGTATTTGATGTAATAATATGCCCGAGATATGACTGTAAAAATTTCATCAAAATTGATTAACCGGAGGGGGGACTTTACTTAATAAATGTTGTCTCATTATCACGTGTTTTTTTTTATTTACTCAAAAACGGCTTTAACGATTTTGACAAAACTCAGTATTTGGTGTTGGTATATGCCCGCGATGTGACAGCATAAATTTCATCAAAATTACTCAAAGGGAGGGGGTACTTTATTTAATAACTTTTTATGTTTTTTTCGATTTTCTCAAAAACGGCTCTAACGATTTTGATTAAACTCAGTATTTGATCTAATTATATGCCCGAGATATGACTGTAAAAATTTCATCAAAATTGATTAACCGGAGGAGGGACTTTACTTAATAAATTTTGTATCATTTTCACGTGTTTTTTTTATTTACTCAAAAACGGCTTTAACGATTTTGATTAAACTGAGTATTTGATGTAATAATATGCCCGAGATATGACTGTAAAAATTTCATCAAAATTGATTAACCGGAGGGGGGACTTTACTTAATAAATGTTGTCTCATTATCACGTGTTTTTTTTTATTTACTCAAAAACGGCTTTAACGATTTTGACAAAACTCAGTATTTGGTGTTGGTATATGCCCGCGATGTGACAGCACAGATTTCATCAAAATTGGTCAAAGGGAGGGGGCACTTTATTTCATAACTTTTTTTCCGATTTTTACCTTTTTTTCGATTATATCAAAAACGGTTTTAACGATTTTCATCAAATTCGCCATGTTTAATGAAAATTAGGTGTTCTTTAATATCAGGTAAGAAATGAATGTGGAAAAATGTGTAACTTTGAGAAGTGGCATTAACACAACGCATTCATTTCTAATCTAATGTAAGTAAGTAGGTAAGTGAAAGTTGTGTGTTGCGCGCACGCACCAGATTTTTTTTTTTGTCAATTATCCACCAAAGTGAATATAGACTCCAGCTTAGGAATAAAACCTGGAAAACAAATTTTAAGGTGACATTGTTTAATTACAGATACACATTTCTATGCTATGTATGTGTCGTTTTCATGATTATGATTCATGGCAAATGTCACAGAAAAAGGATCCGACACCAGAGTACGATGAACATCCTTCATGCACCCAATCTTTGCACTGTCCACACTGTATCCAATCGTCAAATGGAGGCTCCCCGTAGGATCTTAGACAGATAAAACAAATGCATGTACCATGGCAATAGCTGCTATCCACTTTGCCCTTATTCACTTTGCCCGGCGCGCGCTATTTTAACTAAACAATAAAATAGACTACGACCATATAATCTAAAAATCGACAGTTCCCGCCAAAACTATCTGCTCATACTACAGTTTAAACTAAACCATGCAATAGATGTTACACTTGTATTGGTTATACAATAAAGATATAAAAACTTACCTTACATATTTTAAGAACCGTACCACTTTTCGTTTTAAACAAATTATCTCACAACTAAAATACACGGTGGCCCAAACCCCCCTACCGTGCACCCCCCCCCACATCCCTATAAATTGCATATCGTTGTGTTCCTTGTGATAAAAGATTAAGAAAAAGCCAATGTTCCCAGAAAAAAAAGTGGCCGCACTAACCGAAAATGGCGTTCAAACATGGCGGAATGACGACTTTGATTTTAGTTAGTTTTTTTATTACTGACATTCACCATTATGCTTAATTTCGCCATAACTGGTATTTTATTAAAGCTAGATAGTTCTAGATTAAGAATAAATAAACAAACGTTCTAAAATAATTAGTCTTGACAACATAAAATACATTTAAAGTAAATTTTTTCAAGTCTCTCGCGTAAAAGTTAAAATTCCAAGTTAATTTGTGATTAAACGGCCATCGTTAACGAAAAACACCCTGAAATAAAACATCTGGAGCAATTGTTCTTCTTTAAAAATCAGTGGTCAAATTTCAAAAAATACGATTTATTTTGAATGTATAATCAAGCCTATGAAACTGCAAGTTTTTAATTTACAGAAATAATTAATATAACCTTTATTTTTTTTTATTTATTTTTTTATTTTATTTTTTATAAATCTGATAAATAAAGGATATATATCTGATCAATAATAATGAATTAGTCGCAGATTGCACATTATCTAAACCTCACTTATATTGACATAAACTGGTTATCTTGAAATTAAATAATAATGTTCTCATGGTAGTAGTTGGGTTACTGACACTGGCTTCTGATCATTCGTGAAATTTGAAATAAATGCATTTTTGCAAAGTATTGATTATTTACAGATTTAAAAACAACCCAAATAAAAAAGATAAATAAAAAGTTCTGTTTGTTCGTTGATATGTAGAAATTATTCGTAATACAATTTAGGAAGTATATACATAACACAATTTAATAGCTCACAACAATTAATGAATTAATAGTTACACGATGTGTGTTTGTGTGTGTATATATATATATATATATATATATATATATATATATATATATATATATACATACATACATACATACATACATACGTATTATGATTAATTTAAAATTAAACCACTACTGGAGAGGAAAACCAATTAAAACATGTAAGTATTCATGCATCTAATGATCTATGATCCACGAAGTTGTGGTCTTTTTCGGTTTCTTGCATATAACTACACATCAAAAAGTTTACTTTCTCTTTTTTTCTAAAAAAGGGTATACTAATACAAATAAAATGAAATATTTGGAGTGGTAATCGGATTAGTTATTTAACCAAATTCGAACATGAAAGATCGGTAATTTTTATTATTTTGATGAAAACTCATGTTCCAACGCCTATAACTCGACAATATGTACTCTAAATGAAAAATGTCCCAGATAAAAGTTTTAGGACATTAAATATAGCATAAAATAAGCCCATGTATTTTAAAATTAATTTATTCCTGCGTAGAGATACAAATGAAAAAGTGAAAGTATTTGTAGCGCTTACTTCATACTTTTAACTACATCTTCATTCCTTTCTATATCTACATGTCAAAAAGTTTACTTTCTCATTTTTTTCGAAAAAAGGGTATACTAATACAAATAAAATGAAATATTTGGAGTGGAAATCGGATTAGTTATTTAGCCGAATCCGGACATCAAAGATCGGTAATTTTTACCATTTTGGTAAAAACTCATGTTCCAACGCCTATAACTCGATAATATGAACTCTAAATGAAAAATGTTACAGATAAAAGTTTTAGAACATTAAATTTAGTATAAAACATGCCCATTTATTTTTAAATTAAGTTATTACTAAGTAGAGATACAAATGAAAACGTGAAAGTATTCGTAGCGCTTGATTCCTTCTTTTTGTGAAAACTAAGGGGATATGATATAATATTGACAGAACTAACTATTTAGGTGGGCTTATTTTATGCTAAATTTAATGTTCTAAAACTTTTATCTGTAACATTTTTCATTTAGAGTACATATTGTCAAGTTGTAGGCGTTGGAACATGAGTTTCTACCAAAATGGTAAAAATTACCGGTCTTTCAAGTTCAAATTTGGCTAAATAACTAATCCGATTTCCACTCCAAATATTTCATTTTATTTTTATTAGTATACCCTTTTTTCGAAAAAAGGAGAAAGTACACTTTTTGACATGTAGATGTATGAAGGAATGAAGATGTAGTTAAAAGAATGAAGAAAGCGCTACAAATACTTTCAATTTTTCATTTGTATCTCTACGCAGGAATAAATTAATTTTAAAATACATGGGCTTATTTTATGCTATATTTAATGTCCTAAAACTTTTATCGGGGACATTTTTCATTTAGAGTACATATTGTCGAGTTATAGGCGTTGGAACATGAGTTTTCATCAAAATGATAAAAATTACCGATCTTTCATGTTCGAATTTGGTTAAATAACTAATCCGATTACCACTCCAAATATTTCATTTTATTTGTATTAGTATACCCTTTTTTAGAAAAAAAGAGAAAGTAAACTTTTTGATGTGTAGTTATATGCCAGAAACCGAAAAAGGCCACAATTTCGTGGATTATAGATCATTAGATGCATGAATACATACATGTTTTAATTGGTTTTTCTCTCCAGTAGTGGTTTAATTTTAAATTAATCATAATATGTATGTATGTATGTATGTATATATATATATATATATATATATATATAAGTTATGGTGAAGGGACAACCAATATATCACTTAATACTAACTGCTAGATGTAAACAACCCAGAATGTATATATATAGGATTAAGAGGAAAATAAAGTTAGTCTTTGCTTAGCATCTGAGAGTGTTGTTCTGTTCCCCTTTTCCTTTTTTTTTAGTTCGTTTGTCCGAGTGAACATAAGTGGTGCCGAAACCCGGGACCTTTAGTTTCGCCGGAAGCATACGAAAGCGAAGCGTCATTTTTTTTCGCCTCTCATTTCTTCTTTTCTTATTATTTTTTCTTTTCATTTTCTGGTGTGCGTCATTAGAAAATGACCGAAGAAAGTGTTGTGCTACCGGAAATAGCCCCGCTACCGGAGTTCCCACCGCCGCCAACGCCAAGCCTGGCGTCAGCACATGCGAATCTTCTCGCCCTATTGAAAGTGAAAACAGCGACGGCCCAAGACCTCCGGAATGCGATTTCTGACCTGGAAAAGTTCAGCGGAGAGATGGGGGAACTGAACCACTTCCTCAAAGGAGGTGACAGACTCATAGCGCAGATAGATGCCAAGGTAGCAGATAACCTACTAGACGCAGGGGACTCGAGAGCGTTGAAGGCAGCCCTAGTATGCCGAGTAAAACGTAGCGTTCTTAATTTAATCCAAGCGGATGAGGACACGCCGTGGGACACCGTGAAAACAAGGTTGAAGAAAGCATTCGGCGGCGGGCGATGGACACCAGAAGAGGATATCTTCGCTATGTTTCGCGAAACGAGGAAGGTATACCAATCGGTTGGGCAGTACGCAGGAGTCCTCTTGGCCCGATATAATAATTTAACCGAGAAGATGAGGGAGACCTTGAGCGCTGGGGAAGTGGAGGCCAGGATGATCTTCCTGTCATCTATCCTCAGAGTCCAGCTGGCGAAAGAGACAGGAAGGAAGGAGGGGCTGCCCAGGGATAAAACTTTCGTCGAGTGCGCCCAAGAGATGGTCGACGCAAGCGCCAGAGAGGAAGAAGCCAGGTACGGAGAAGGAGACGAAAGAATGGAATGGAGCAGGGTAACCTACGGAAGAACCAGACCGAGACCCACTTCATGGAGGAGGAAGGACGCGGACGTCGGGGGACGAGAAAAGATTCCAGCCGGAGAAAGGAGACAAGGAAAAGAAAGGAAAGGAAGGCTGGAGATACAAAGGAGGAAGGAGATACAAGGAGACAAGGCTGGAGGAAGGAAGAAAGAAAGTGCCACGGATGCGGTAAAACGGGTCACCTTGTGGCACAGTGTCCCCGCACTCGATGTTTTGAATGCGGCACCGAAGGGCATATTGCCAGGCAGTGCCCTTATATGAGTAGAAGAAGTAGGGAGCTCAACAGAGGCGAACCCATGGAGGTGAACGCTCAAAGGGTGAGGAGGAGGAGCCGAACTTCATCAACACCATCGGAATCATCAGAAACTTCTGGAACCGACGACGAGAGGAGCGAACCGGGAGAGCCGAGAGCCGGAGGAAGCAAGGCCAACAGAGTAAACAGAGTACCAGCGGAAAGAAGAAGTCGCGTTCTCCAATGAGGAAAGTGCGAGCGGAGAGGCAACCTAGCGATAGTGAATAACATAGAGTGCGGACGTGGTGGGTTGCCTATCATACGGATCGCGAGTGGAGTGAGGTGCCTAGTGGATACGGGGAGCTCCAACACCATAGTGTGCCGAAGTCTGCTGGAGGAGCTGTATAAAGGAGAGAGGATACCCCAATTACAGGTATGTGGCTGTAAATTAATTACCTTGGGTGGCCCATGTAGAGTTGAAGGGGAAGTAAAGATAGGGCTAAATAGGTGGAAGGCAGAGGGGGGCAAAATAACGGCACATGTAGTTGAAAGTATGCCGCGGGAATATGGGGGGATCATAGGTTGCGATCTACTAGGGGCAGTAGGCGCGGGGATAAAAGGGAAGAAGGGTCAGTGGAGCATTCGGTTAGGGACCAAGAGATACAGATGTAAGCGGTTCCCGGGTAGAGCCATGAGGATAGGGGCGATAAGCCATGAGGCAGGTTGGAGGGAAGCAATCGTGAAGGACTATGCGGACGTTTTTTACAACGAAGGGGAGGCTCTCGGGGTAACTGGAAAAACGTTGCATGAAATCTCATTAAAGCAAGACAAGGTTACTTACGTAAAGGAGAGAAGATATCCGCAGGCCCTACGCCACCATATACGAGAGGAATTAGAAAATTTGAAACGGCAGGGAATCATAGTTAATAGCACATCCCCATACAATATTCCGCTATGGGCGGTGAAGAAAAAGAGCCCGGAAGGCGAGAAGCAAGAGAAGTACAGGGTTGTGGTTGATTATAGAAAACTCAACGAAAATACCGTCGACGAGAAATATCCCATACCCCGGTTTGAGGATATCCTGGATAGGTTGAGTGGAGCCACTGTGTTCACTACACTGGATCTGAAGGCTGGGTATCACCAGATAAAGATGCATCCCCGGGACCAACCCAAAACGGCATTTACCTTCGAACGCGGCCACTATGAGTTCACCCGTATGCCGTTCGGACTAAAAAACGCCCCGATCACATTCCAAAGGCTCATGGATGAGTTCTTACAGGGGATAGAAGAATCGTTCTGTCAAGTCTATATGGACGATCTGTTGATTTTCAGTAAGGATGAGAACCAGCACGTGGAACACCTGAGACGGGTACTGGACCGATTGAGGCAATTTGGGCTGAAACTTTCCAAGGAAAAGTCGATTTTGGGTCAAGCACAAATTAATTTTTTAGGTCACACGATTTCGAAGGAAGGAGTTAAACCCGATATAAGCAAGGTAGAGGCTATCCAGAAGATGGCGATCCCGAAGGATATTAAGGGTATAAGGCGGCTGTTGGGGACGCTCAACTATTACAGGCGTTTCGTGCCCGATATGGCAGAACATCTAGTGCCCATCAATAATCTCCTTAAGAAAGGCCAAAAGATATTGATTACCCCAGCAATGGAGAATAACATTAGGAAGTGTATGACGAAATTGCAAGAGGAACCGGTTTTAGCATTCCCAGATTTCACGAAACAATTCTCTATAACTACAGACGCGAGCGAGTACGCGCTGGGAGCGGTGTTATCACAGGAAGGAGTCGCGGGAGAACAACCGGTAGCATACGCTAGCAGGCGCCTCACAGATGCAGAGACACGTTACAGCGCCCTCGAACGGGAACTACTGGGAATCGTATGGGCTATAGATCATTTTAGACCATACGTGTTTGGACGAAAATTTAAGGTCCATACAGATCATCGTCCCCTACTGTGGGTTGGGAAACTCAAAGAATCCTCGGCGCGAATCACACGTTGGAAGGAACTGCTCAGCCAATACAACATGGAGATTATGTATAAACCAGGCAAAGAAAACGTCGTGGCAGACTGGCTCTCAAGAGCTATTCAAATCAATGCCATTGAAGAAGATAGAGGGGAACAGGCGGGAGACTTACGGCAGTTCATAAGGGAATGGACGCCAGAGGGCGAAGGTGAGACTAGAGCGTCAGACTCTGGAGCGAGTAGGGAGTCAGAGGGAGCAGGAAGTTCGGACGAGGAAAGGGCAGCGAATATGGAAGAGATAGAGGAGGTCATAAATGACAAACTTCTTCAAATCATTTGGAAGACCAAGACAGCGGGTCTCATGAAGGTGGAATACGGGAAATACGGGAAAAGCAAGATTACCACGATATGGTCACCACCGGGAGTCAAAGAGGAGCAAATCTGTAGAGCCCTGAAAGACGCATCCAAGCCAGGAAAGACCCACCATATCTATGTCGGTAACGCGTCAATCTGGGAAAAAATCAATAGATTATGGCAGGCAGAAAAGATAGGTATGGATAGGGTTTTCATTAGATGCAAGCTCATGGTGGAGACTGTGAGGGATACTGAGAACCAAAGCGAAATCACACTGGCGTATCACCAGGGGAAGACAAATCACAGAGGCGTGAACGAAACGCTAAGTGCGTTGAAAAGGCGTTACTTTTGGTGGAATATGAGAAAAACGATAGAGGAAGTGATAAAGGCTTGCGATGTTTGCCAGATCACGAAATACGACCGCCACCCGCCTAGAGTGCTACAAGAAGAAACGGTCACACCTAGTTCTCCCCTTGGAGACCTACAGATAGATACTTTCACTTGGAAAGGCTATAAATGGGTCACCATGATCGATGTATTCAGTAAAATTGCTATGGCCCACCCAGTGCAAGAACGATCGGCAGACGCGGTAATCGGAGCCTTAAGAACATGGTTTAGGTTCTACGGGGTACCAGATAGAATCTCATCGGACGGAGGGAGAGAATTCGATAATGCGAGAATCCGGGACGAAATAAAAGCGTTAGACGTTAATTGGCATATTAACACCCCGGGACATCCCAAGAGTAGGGGAGGAATTGAACGCCTTCATAGCACATTGGTAGAGCACTTACGGGTGTACAACGTGGATAAAGGGCTAGAGCCAGACATAGCAATGGCAAGGGCGGTATCAGCGTACAACCATTCTATTCACGCGGCAACCGGATTTTCTCCATTCGAGGTACTGTTTGGGCTCAGAGAAAGGAGAAGGGACTGTAGGGACACGGCGATGGACGAAGAAATGACGCAGACATTGGTCAATAACAGGATTGAGCTGATGAAAACCTGGGAGAAAGCAAGGAAGAAAATGGAAAAGGAGAAGAGTAGGAGAGTTGCGAAGGAAAATGCGAGGGTACGAGACTTGGCCGGGGAGGTCAAAATAGGGACCGTTGTTTATCGCAAGTTAGGGACGAATAGGGGGAAAGAGGTGGCTAGGTATGAGGGGCCATTCAAGGTAATCGTGCTTCGTGAGCATAATGTAGTGACCATTCAAAGTATCTCAGACCCAAAGAAGCGTAGAACGGTCCACATAGAACAACTGAAGTTCCCGGCCGTGGAACCTGAACAAATACCGTAGTAATGGAGTATCCTCATCTCGACTATAATCAGAGTTCTGTTAATTTGTTACCCTCTATGTGTCTATTGTCATCTACTAGCTGTCTTTGTTTCTGTTTTATTTTCGGGGTTTTGTTTTTGTTGACATCATAGTATGTAAGTTATTGCTAAAGTGTTTTATTTTCGTTCATAAGTTTAGCTCTAAAGTGCATTTATTTTTGTTTTACCTTAGTTTGTAAGTTTAGTTGTAAAGTGATTGTCTTTTAAGTTTGAGTTTACGGCGGTGCCCGTAAACTGGCAGGGGGGAGTTATGGTGAAGGGACAACCAATATATCACTTAATACTAACTGCTAGATGTAAACAACCCAGAATGTATATATATAGGATTAAGAGGAAAATAAAGTTAGTCTTTGCTTAGCATCTGAGAGTGTTGTTCTGTTCCCCTTTTCCTTTTTTTTTAGTTCGTTTGTCCGAGTGAACATAAGTTATATATATATATATATATATATATATATATATATATATATATATATATATATATACACAAACACACATCGTGCAACTATTAATTCATTAATTGTTGTGAGCTATTAAATTGTGTTATGTATATACTTCCTAAATTGTATTACGAATAATTTCTACATATCAACGAACAAACAGAACTTTTTATTTATCTTTTTTATTTGGGTTGTTTTTAAATCTATAAATAATCAATACTTTGCAAAAATGCATTTATTTCAAATTTCACGAATGATCAGAAGCCAGTGTCAGTAACCCAACTACTACCATGAGAACATTATTATTTAATTTCAAGATAACCAGTTTATGTCAATATTAGTAAGGTTTAGATAATGTGCAATCTGCGACTAATTCATTATTATTGATCAGATATATATCCTTTATTTATCAGATTTAAAAAAAAAAAAAAAAAAAAAAAAAAAATAATAAAAAAAATAAAGGTTATATTAATTATTTCTGTAAATTAAAAACTTGCAGTTACATAGGCTTGATTATACATTCAAAGTAATATCCTAAACCCGCTGTAATTATATGATGTATAAGAACTGAACGATGTGGCAGAGGACTGGATGCGCCCGAGTCACCGGCGCCTTTTCGCCTTGTAGGTCCGTTTTCTATGAAACTAGTTGATATTTTTTGAAATTTGACCACTGATTTTTAAAGAAGAATAATTGCTTCAGATGTTTTATTTCAGGGTGTTTTTCGTTAACGATGGCCGTTTAATCACAAATTAACTTGGAATTTTAACTTTTACGCGAGAGACTTGAAAAAATTGACTTTAAATGTATTTTATGTTGTCAAGACTAATTATTTAAGAACGTTTGTTTATTTATTCTTAATCTAGAACTATCTAGCTTTAATAAAATACCAGTTATGGCGAAATTAAGCATAATGGTGAATGTCAGTAATAAAAAAACTAACTAAAATCAAAGTCGTCATTCCGCCATGTTTGAACGCCATTTTCGGTTAGTGCGGCCACTTTTTTTTCTGGGAACATTGGCTTTTTCTTAATCTTTTATCACAAGGAACACAACGATATGCAATTTATAGGGATGTGGGGGGGGGGGGGTGCACGGTAAGGGGGTCTGGCCCACGTACTAAAATGAAACACAACCAATATCTCTCCGTCAAGCGGCTACTACCCCTAGTTCTCGCATTAGCCACCCAAAGCGCTAGCATTGTTACCGTGTTTATGAAAGTGTTTATTCGCTTTCCCCGGGCTTCCCTTACATTTATTGAATGAGCGGTTTAGGTAATATATGTAAGCTGAACATGGCCGAGAATGTACATATTGTAACCGACAATTGTAAGCGTACTTAGCGGATGCAATTTGATTAAAATGTTTTCGGACCGCTAGGTTTTGATCTGTAAAAAATACTGAAAATGTCATCAAAATCGGATTGTCTATAATTCTCGATATCTCGTGCGATGCGCGCAACACACAACCTTCACTTACCAACTAACTTTGATTAGAAATTGACCTGTTTTATTAAATACCATTTCTCAAAGTCACACAATTTTATACATTCATTTACTTATCTTTGTATGTATTTGCTCTTTAAATCACATTAGAAATTGACGTAGACATTTAAAGTATGCTACATTTTTTTATTATTAAATAAAAGTTTTTACTTGTGATAATTTGGCAATGGCATAATAATCCAAGTCGTCAGATTTTATAATTCTCTACATAGTTTTTGAAAACTTCATTTAGTTACCATGAAACAAATAATTTCCATTAAAGGAACAGAACATCTTTAATTATCAACCATCGTTTCATTAAAGGCGCACTGCACATGTGTGGGCTCACTGTTTTATGTGTTGACAGAATATTTTTATTTTTTTCTCCTGCATATGTTTACTTGATTTTTTCCTTATTTCAAATTTAGCTATTTCTTATTTTTAGGCGAAACTAGAGACAGATAAATTCTTCATATAAACAAATACAAAGATACTATATAGGAAAACTAAAAAGGCCCCTTTCCCATTTAAGCCCCCTCAGAACATTTTAATAATGATAAAGCTTACCTGATCAAGAATACTTGATTCTCATTAAACATGAGAAGTTTAATCAAAATCGTTAAAGCTATTTTTAAAAAAATCGAAAAAAAACGTAAAAATGGAAAAAAGTTGTAAAATGAAGTACCGCCTCCGATTGATCAATTTTGATGAAATTTTTGCAGTCATATCTCGGACATATAAGTATATTAAATACCCAGTTTTATCATTATTATTATTTATTTATTTTGAAAAAAAAAAATAGATAATAATAAGTTATGAAATAAAGTACATACCCCCTAATGTTGATGGATTTTTTTCTGTCTCACCATGGACACATACATTTACTAAATACACAATTTCAGATTCGTACGGTTTATAGTTTTTGAGCTAGTCTGTTCACACACACACACAGACCATTTCGCGGGACTTGGTCATTTGGACTCAGGGGACCCTAAAACGTGTAATTGCGTCGAAATTTTTCACGATCGCAATATTCCATATATAGTTAAGTGAAAGTAAAATAACACCTTTGGAATTAGAGTAATTTATTCTGAGAGAGCTCTTTATATATTGTGCTATATATTTATGTTATTTTACAGTTGACTACTGTAATGGCATTTCAACAAATGTTCACGCACCATTTATTTACAATTACATAATATCGTATTATAAACACAGAATAATTTAAAAAATAAATATACAAAATGGCTTTGGTTTAAAGATCTCATATGTTATTTATTGATTCAGGTTTCGATGGGTCAGTGGTTTCTTTTTATTGATTTTTTTTTCTATTCTACTTGTTACATTATTTTTTATTTCATGAAAATATTTTACCAAAAAAAATCTATGTAGAAGAAAAATTGAAAAATAATGTTTGACACAACAGGCCACAAAGTGTCACGGGTGACCATACTCGATAATGATTAATGGATTCTTGACCGAGAGTCTTACTAAACGATGTCATCGGCTAAAACGCTAGGGTCCCATCCCTCCTTTGCTAACATATGAAAGGGTCAAGTACCCGCTTTATTAAGGCCGAGTGTCCAATAATGGTCCCTCCTTACTCTAGACTGATTGAAAATAAAATAAATAGCTACACATGAGCGAAATTCAAATCAAAACCGGTATTACTATGTAGTATTAGGGTAAACCATACAGTTATTGGCACTCAGTACAGTTATTGCCTCCCCAACTTTAACTTAAAGAAATAAGTAAACAAGTCCTAATTTTATTAAAAGATATACATGAGTCTAATGTTTGAAGGGTCCTCTAAGTTATCTATTAAGTAAGATTTTAACAAATTAACCATAGGGAAGATTTCACAATTAAATTCACAGGGTGCCAATAACTAGTTTTTGCACTGTTAACAATAAATATTTCCATAAGGTAAAACTATTGAACTTTTGATCCAAAAAAAAACCTCTGGAGTCTTTATAAGGATAGATAAAGAAGAGCTATAGGAAGTTTCAATTTGATCCCTTCATAAAAAGTATTTTTTAAATTTCACCACAGAAATTTAGTCTTAAGGGTGTCTATATAACTGTATGGTTTACCGTAGCTCTTGAAAGTTTCTGTTTTTGTTTTTGTTTTTTTCCACTAAAAATGTTCATGCATGTTGTTTCAACGACTTAGCAATGAAGTAATGATTCCATAAGAATCGGCTGCTAATCAGGAATTTATCTGGACAAAAGACTTACTTGGAAAACTTACGTTAGACTCACACGAAAAGAATTAAATAGCCGCTATGGACTTTTATCTAGGTTACTTGACAGATGATCAAAATTATCCCTAGCTAACAGACTAACTTTGCATAAAGCTCTTTTAAAACCGCTATGGACTTCCGGAGTAGAACTGTGGGGTTCTGCCAAGAAATCCAACGTTCAATAATTTCAGTCCTTTCAGTCGAAAGTGTTAAGAAAATTTGTAGACGCGCCATATTTTGTCAGCAACGACATTATACATACGGACTTAAACAGTTTTTGTTACAGCCAAAGACAATTACATTAACTTTCACCTAATACTGACACCTAACAATGACCCACTGATAGACAATTTAAAAAAACTTAAACAACCCTTACTGCCCACCCCGACGACTTCGAAGGCGGTGGCCAAGAGACCATCTAAGTTAATTACTACTCCTGCTCAGGAACTCTGTCGAAGCAGCCCACAAACTTTGCTTATTTCAATGCAATTTGCAGATTGCAAATTTTAAATTTTGTTACATTAATTTGTAGTTAATTAATAAATCAATAAAGTTTGTTAAATTTCTAGTTTTGTGTTTTCCTAAAAAACCAAAATGAAAATACTTAATTACCTTTAATACTAAAATTATAAAAATTGTGGGTAACTGGAGATTGTTTTATTTTATTAAATAATCTTTCCATAGTTCTTACACTATTTAAAATTATCCATACCTGGACTTGAGGTAGGTACATGCGTGTTTGCCCCTGGAATAATTTTGTAGTTTATAAATCATTGTCAGGAAAATGTCAGTATTCGTCGAAATACTTTCCGAGAAATCTATAATGAGCTAGGAATGGAGGAAAACAGGTTTGATGTGGGAGGTTATATTTCGGGAGTCGCTCAAAATTGTTTCTGCGAATGCTTATTGGGGAACGACATTCGAAGAACATATAATGATTCGCTCTGGGTTTAATAATATAAAAATGTAGTAAGTTAGGAAAGAATTTTTCGTTTGATACACGAGTGCTGTGCTTTTTGTTACAAAATATATATTTCATAAAATTCACACATTTTGCTAGTTTATTACTTTTTTTCCCATTAATGCTGACTAATTGTATGGTAACTGATCGAACTGTATTCGGTAAATATTATTGTCCTGATAAACTAACTGTACACTTTAATTTGTCTTAGTCTCGCTTGTTTACACTGTGATTAATCCTGTTGATGACTGCATTATCCCCACCAATGGTCAAACCTAACTAAATTTGTTTTTATCTTCAGTCATAGTATAGTGTTTAAAAATATTTATTACCATGAATTAAATAAATAACTGAGTTTAAACTGTACACTTTTATTTGTACCGGAGTTTATTTCCTACGAACATATTTGACCTTCATGTACTCGATATTAGAGGGGCTTAAGTCGATTGTATAGGATGCGCTAGGATGACTGTGTTTTCGGAAATATATGTTATTCCCTAGAAGAGAGGGAGCCTCCTAATTTCTTTGTGATTACTTAATAAGCAGAAAATCCTTGGCGCAGATGTCCCTTAAAGGGGGGGGGCGATGAGGGTTTTAGGGGGGTGCCCGGGGGGCGAGCCGCAGGCCCTCACGTCCCAGGGGGGTTCGGAACCGATACACGCTCATCGGCCCCTTAATGTTTGTCCTAGGTCCCTTAGTTTATGTCCTTACTTCTAATTGAAGTATCCTCTCCCTCAGGGATGGTGGGGCTTGATCTGTGCGGATGGTTTGAGGACAAAAATAAAAAAAATATACTATTTTTTTAAATATAAATATTTTAGTATATGTACCGCCGAAGCGAGTACGAGTACGTAAACTTCCTATCAAACAATAGAATACCATCTTAATAAAAATTAAAGTATTTAATAGTGTTTTCAAGTCTTTCTTGGGGTCTGGGGCTCAGGCTTGGGGAAGTAAAGAATATGTAGAAATTGAAAAACTTTTTTATTTTTTCATTAAGAAATTATTTAACTTACCACAAACCACGCCATCATATCTCATTCATATAGGAACCAAAATAGTTCCCGTATTTATTGACATCTTAACACACATCACAATTACTTTTGTAGCTATATGTAAAACCCAACGTTTCGGGTTTCTGACTCCTTAAAGATGGGTCAATAAATTATTTAAAAAAAAAAAAAAAAAAAAAAAAATATTTTCTTTTATTTAAATAACTGATTACAAGTAACTCTCACATTTTGTGAATATTCAATACGTAAAATAGGTAAATATAAAAAAATATTAATGAATTTTTAGGGTTTCTTCATGTTCCTATATCTGTTTGGAAAATTAAAAAAAAATATTGCTCTTCGGAAACCCTATTTTATAGCAATGAAAGCCTTTATCTTTTCCTTTAATCAAGATTAGATATACAGGATATTTTCAAAGATGCTGACAATGGCTTTCCATAATATTCTTAAATCACTAATAATTTATTTTAAGTATTAAAATTTCATTTCTGAAGTGTGCATATTTCATGTTTTTAAGTTAAAAAAAAAAACACTTCAAAAGAATATCTTTGGCTTAATTTATTTTGTATTTTTATTTAAATAGAGTTTGTTAAAATTTTGTCCAAGTCGAATAAACCGGTGAAAATGTTGATCATTGCCTTAAAAAACTATCCTCTGTAATATTTGTGTGGAATTAACTAACAGCCTTATACTGAAAGTTGGCATTTAACAACCAGTATGCCGAAATGCTTCGAAAACGGATTAACCAGCAAAAATAGTAACTCTCCCGAAACCTATCCATAAAAAGATTTACCTATATCTTATGCCAGAAACTTATAAAATTTAATAAGAGTGTATTCATAAAATTCCATGACGATCTCATGAGTGGTGCACTAATGCAAAAAGGAGAAACCGACTTATATATACACACACACACATATATATATATATATATATATATATATATATATATATATATATATATATAAGACCTTAAATTCCCTGAAAATAATTTTCGTAATATACAATTTAAAATTTGTTAGTTTTAAAATATGATTAGTGTTGACATCCGTTTCAATTCAAGCGAATCGACCGAACGATTCTCCTTAATTAATATTTACATTTAATATTCAATATATATACAATTACATGAAGTAAATATATAGATTTCCTAAACAAACAATATCCCAGTTATGTTATTAATGTTAACATAAAATAATTACATATACCTACCCAACTGCCATTTATAAACAAATCAAAAAATTTTCATCAACGAAATCGTTACATACCGATGCTAATGATTTATATACATGTATAATTTGGATTCACTATATCAGTAAGAACGCTACGAATCTACTTCTGCAATGTCGACCTAATAAACTATCAAGAAAGAAAGGTTATAAACTCTTGACAGTTTGATTAATGATTTTTCAATAATAACATTTTAAAATAAAAATATTCTAATGAAATACATATTAAAATTGTGTTGAAGAATTAATTGAGTTGCATAATTTTCTGAAAATTATATACTAAAATTTGATGCATAAGAATCATTCGTTATTATTTTAATGAATATAAATCATTCTCTAATCTTGACAAATCAATCAACTAAATTTTCGAAACGTTCTTATCGACTTATTTAGAAAATAAATGTAACTAATGAATACATATAAATTATATAAGGTACAAATATATTTTTTTTATCCTAGCCGTACTAAAAACAATTATAATTATTTTCGCTTTTAGGAAAGACTTTAACGAGGAATTTTTCAATTTAAAAAATATCGTTGCTACCAACATACCTTTGAAAGAGAATTTTCCTCCCTTACCTTTTCCTCGTCTTTTTAAAGATGTTAATTAAATTTTCCTTGGAGTTATTTTTTTCCGTGTACTAATTTTATGGAAATTGATTAATCCATAACAACCTAATTAATTAGTTACGTTATGACTTTCATTAATGAATTGACTGTTAAATACTTGTTTTTTAACTTTGGCGACTTTTTTAAAGCCGTATTTTTTTTTTTTTTTTATCAAGTCCGAATTCAACATTTTATGTGTGATTTGTTATGAGAGAATGGGTATCTGCATAGTGTTGAATCATTCAGGAAGTATAATTTATATTATTTTTTAACTTACATAGAATTCAAAATAAATTCAGTGTGTTAAAAAACATTACAAAAATTATTTATTTAATTTTTTATCTTAATGTATTTATTATATATAATCATGTGTATCAATATTATTTTCATATTCCTTTTATGTGTTGCTATTCAAAAATTTCATATTATTCTTTACTTATTTGTTGTTATCATTGATGTGTTTTTGAATATTTTAGAGAAGAGGAGAATAATGTTGATAATGGTTTTTCGTTCATCATAAAATTCCAAATTACGAATTTTCATAGCGATCGAAAAATGTCTATTTTAGCTCAAATTTTATCTTAAGGTTTTCAAAATTAAAATTAAGGATCTCGTTTTACTCAGAAATTGTATAACTTTTACATGTAATATGTTTCATTTGGAGTAGTCCATGATGAGGTTTTGACGAAACTACTCATACCAGTAGTTTTCCAAACTGAGGGTCGCAGCTTTAAAAATACTTTAAAATACGTATTCAATTTTTTTTTAACCATGTAAAATGTGCAGTTTAACTGCGTTCCGTGGCTGCATTGAATGCATTATGCATGGGCCGGGCCGGTATAACCTGACCTAACCTAACCTTAGTGTAAACTTCACTCTTATTTGTTTTAACGTCAGTTTATGCTACTGAGGTTTATCGGATTATTATTATTTTTTTTTTTTTCACGGGCTCTATGTACATTGTATGTGAGGTTTATTATACAGGGTGTCCAAAAACAGTATTCGGGGTTTGAAAGTTGAATAAAATCTCAAATATAGAATATCAAGTAGGATGTTTACGTTTTATTTAAACACAATGAACTGGAAATTTATTTAGAAAAAACATTGGCTCACTCCTCGAATCTCAAACGCACTAAATAGTGTAAATAGTGAGCGTTACTGTGAAATGATAAGAGGTTTTCTAGCCCAAGTTTAAAGGATATAACTCTAGAACATGGTTTCAGCAAGACGGGGCCACTTGCCATACTTCAGACTTATCAATTGCTACGGTAAACGAATTATTCCAAAACAAAGTGATTTCTCGTAGAGGCACCATTAGCTGGCCTCCCATGAGTCCCGTTGACTTCTTTCTGTGGGGATACCTGAAAAGTATGGTAAGCAAAAACAAACCGACGAATCTAACGCAATTGAAGTAAATATCAGAACAGAAATGACGGCAATCTCAGGAACAATGTGTCAACGCGTTTTTAGAAATCTGCGTTTGAGATTCGAGGAGTGCCAGCAGCGTTATGGTGGACACCTAATAAATTTCCAGTTCATTGTCTTTATATAAAACGTAAACATCCTACTTGATATTCTATATTTGAGATTTTATTCAACTTTCAAACCCCCAATACTCTTTTTGGACACCCTGTACTACCTACGAGGATCATATTTTTCTTTATTTTTTGTTTCTAATATTTACATCATTCTAATATCTTTAGCCCCATATATGAGATTATTGTAATTTTAGGACCCGTATCGCTCATATTACTTCCGATGTATATGTATTAAGATTTTCTTTTTCTGTCTCGTTAATACTATTTATTATGGATGATCCCCCTCCTTACATCATTAGGTATGGTAGCAGCCTTAGGTAGAATTCTTCGGTATGTCGCCATTTAAAGAATAGGCTATTCCGGAGGATTAGGCAGAATTACGAGGGCTATTTGTCATCCTTAGCCGTCGTGGTTAATACCCTGTGGGGGGGGGGGGGTATGGGGGATGGTTTATACTCTATTCATGAGGGGTAGTTCACTGGCACGTCCACCTGGTTCGGTCGCCTGCCTGCTCCACGGTGATGTCATATTTAAAATGCCCTTCACGTTTTATTTATGCTCCTAACTTAGTCAAATTGTAGCATTTATTATCATTCTTATTACGATTAATATAATAATAATAATTATTATTATTATTTAGAGATGGATAGTTATTGAATTAAAAAAAAAAATTGCTAACCTCTATAAAGTAGGGACCTTTTATAGAAACAATTAGGAAAAAAATCTGGCGATTGAGTATGATCACGGTCAAATCATCTCCTTATACGACTGCTGACCAAAAACCAGTACTTCCTTGCATAGTACTTAACCCGAGACCATTCATGGGTTGTAATGGTACAGGTTTTTTTTAATATAGGTATATCTTGTAAGTTGAATTTATATTTCTAATTAATATAATTGGCATTCGTTTAAAAAAAAACCTTATACACGTATGATAACATAAATATATTGCTACTATAGTGTCATTGTCCACATTTATAGTTAAGCCATAATTCAGTTTACTAAATGTTAGAAGGAAGTCAACAAGGGTTTTCCTACCTTTATTGTAAATATTTGAGATGTTTTAAATTGGTTTGTTTGATCGCTTATTTTAGTTGCTTTGTTTCTGTCACTGAGATAATGGTTTAATGTGTTTCGATCAATTCCGTATTCCAAAGGAGCACTCTAGAGCAAGATTAGATAATTTATCGGTGACAACTAAAGTATTTTTCATTTCTGATGTAGAGAGAAATGCTTTATTTTAAAAAGAGGCACTACTGCGTAAATAGGTTGGGTTGCTATACATACACAGCTTACAAGATCAATAAACAATTACATATGTATATATAATGAAATAAATTTAACTATACAACTAACTATATAATATATAACTATATGATACTAACTATATAGCTAATTATACAAAAAAAATAAGCAACTATTTCTTGTTGTATCTTTACTTCCTTTTATATATTTGAAGGCCATCTTGCATATTTACTAGAAAAAAAAATTATAAAAAAATATCGCGGGAGAGATTACCCCAAAGCGTAATTAAAGCAAATATGTTGGTTTTTAATCTGAATAGAAACCCTATGACACGTATGTAAAAGATATTTCCTTTGTCTGTTACTAAGATAAATATACTTGTGGTGTATTTATATAAGTGACTTGATTGAATCTGTTCACTCTGAACAATAATAATTAAATATCTAGAATTAAAAAAATTCACTCACCGGACGCAAAAATCTGTAATAACCTATCAATAGATAGTTCCTTAAAAAAATTATGAGCAGTGGTTATTTATTGTCTCCCCCCCCCCCTCTTAAACTCACCTTAACCCTTAATATAAATTGATAAAAAGACTCATAACAGTAATAAAATAATGGAACTATTTATATTTTTCTTGAATTTATAATGCACACAGATCTTCCGAAATAATTCAACACATTCTGTTCGCTCATGTATGTTTATCAAATTTAAAATTTGAATGATATATAAAATTGTTTATATTATAAAAAAGTATAACACTATTTTTATGCACTTTTTAAAAAGAATTATTTGGGTCATCTGCGGTCTAGTGGTTATCTTAGCAACCTACTGTACTTAAAGGTTACTGGTTCGCGTTCCGCGGTGACTAAAAAATCCTTGGATATGCCCTCTCTCGGATAGGACGTAAAATGAATATCCCGAGCCTGTACGATATCAGGTACTCGTTAAAGATCCATATCCTGATAATACCCGGATGGGCCAAATTTAGGACTCCCACTGTAACATTGTCAGCTTAGCCTTTTATAAAGTGACGTTAAACAAATAAACAAAAAAAAATATATATTATAGAAGTAAGTCGTCAATGTGATTATTATTTATTTAGGATTTTTTATTTTTGTTTTGAACTCACATATAGATATAATTATTGAATAATTATTAGGTTTAAATTCATTTTTGATTCTTGGATGAGCGATTTGTGGTTAGCTCTGCCTGTATCAATATCGCTAGGCAATCAAAGTCCATTTTATACAAAAAAGTCATCAGTTTTTTTTTTTTTTTTTCAAAAAAGCGTTTTATTCCTCGCCTGATCCAATTTTGATAGAGCCCTCAACAAATCCATGATTTAATTTACCTCCCCAACAATCAATATCCCATGATCGAAAAATAATTCTTCAATGGAGGATTTGTTTTCAATATCCGGACCCTAATTACTTCCTAGTATGAATAAATTTATTTTAAATGGTTAGCGTTGAACATGGGAAAGAAAATAAATAAATAAGCCAAGTACTATCAAGAAGAATTTAAGGTTTCTGAAGGTTTCGAATATTTCAAAATTTTAACTTCCCCTTCACATTTTGATACAAATTTGTAAGTGTCACACATAAATAAGAAAAAATGCCAAGTTTTACCCAACTGCAACTCGTAGTTTCAGAATTATAGTCATTTGAACTTATGAGATATTTGAAGTTCCCATGACGACTTGAGCTCAAAACCAACTTGTATGTGTTAAGACTTTCCTCTGTAGAAAGGACATTAATTGAACTTAAGCATTCAAAATTGATTCATTAATTCTGCATTTTATACAGAATCGTATGATACCATATATATATGAGTGATTATTTATCATCATGGATAACAAAATTCTTAAACATAAAAATTTAGATTCGTTCCAAGTTGTAAAACAGTCATCGAAAAATGCCATGAGCAAAAATCTCTCTCTAACCAGCTTAAATAAGCTTAATAAACTATATATCAATAGAAAGAGGATTATATCATCTATCTAGTGATGAAATAATATTGAATTATAAGAGTTTATTGACTTAGAAGAGATTTAGGTCGATTTGAATCTACTATAGTAAAATTTAATTTTAAAGTGGCGCAAACAAATTGATTCAGCTAAAATCTCTCTAAAATGTCCTCACATAAAGGTATATTATTGAAAAGGGCATCTAATTTCCTTTTAAATGGTATAATAATATTGGTGGGCTTTTGAGCTGAAATACAATGTAAATCTAATAAAAATTGATTCAATTCAGTGTGATATGTACGTTTCTGTATGGCTAAAATCTCTCTGCAAGTCTATAGAATTATTATATATCTTTGCAAAGAGGATAAAATTCTCTATAATATTTTTTAAAATAATATGGTTAAATTAATTTTGAAAGTGTTACATACAAATTAATACAGTAAATCTATTTCCAAATATCATTGTACAGCCACACACTGCTGAAAAGAACATGTACTTACCTTCCATATAATTTAAGAATTATCAACTATATTAAAAAAAAAAAGCTCGCTTCTTATACCCCTACCGAGTAAAAAAAAAAAATTAAAAATAACAATCTTTTCAAAAACAAAATAAAGACACGTGACGGATACATTTTTTTGTCATTCTCTTTTTTACTATAACTAAGATTTTTAAACAGTATCTTGTCAAAAAAAAGGTAGTGAGTTGTCTTAAATAGTTTGGGTTTGGAGGTGTAAAATCCCCTAGTTATCAAGGTTTAGTCTTAAATATTTTCATTTTAGTTGTAATTATTTATTTCTATTATCAGCCCTGGGGTTTTAGTAAAATCACTAATTAAATAAATATATTTTACTGTAGTAAAACTGTTTTACGCCGAAATCGTTACAAAATGCCATTAAAAATCAGTGGATGGGGGGATCCATTTTATCGGAACAGATGTGTTTGATTTGAGCCCCTCCCTCTAGGGGTAGCTTTCCCCCACAACACCGTATGTTAGTAATTGTTGTTTCGGTAATTAGATATTTCTAAATATTTTTCATTCATTTTAATGGATGGATTTGTAAATATTGTAATTCCAATGTCAGTTTAAATAATTTTACTGTCGTAGAATTATTATTAAATAATGTGAAAAAAACAAAACTCAAATTAGTAACTGCAAAAAAAAAAAAAAAAAATCTGGTGCGATGCGCGCAACAACTTTCACATACCAACTTGCTCGAAGTCACACATTTTTCCACATTCATTTACTTATTTTTGTTTGTATTTGCTCTTTAAAGTACACTTCATTTTTTTATTATTATATAAAAGTTTTTACTTACGATACTTCGGGAATGCAAGCATAATACTGCAAGTCGTCCAATTTTATAATTGTCTATGTAGTTGTCGAAAACTTCATTTAGGTACCATAAAACAAATAATGTCCATTAAATGAACAGATCGGCTTTAATTATAAACAATGGTCTGTCATTAAGGGCGTACCGCTCAAGCGTGGGTTCACTGTTTTATGAGTTTACAGAATATTTTTATTTTTTTCTCCTGTATATGTTTACTTGATTTTTTCATATTTCATATTTAGCCATTTCTTATTTTTAGGCGTAACGAGGGGCAGTTAATTTTTCCATATAAACAAATACAAAGATACTATATAGGAAAACTAAAAAGGCCCCTTTCCCATTAAAGCCCCCTCAGAACATTTTAATAATGATAAAGCTTACCTAATATTAAAGAAGACTTGATTTTCATTAAAAATGACGAATTTGATCAAAATCATTATCATTTGAGAAAATCGAAAAAAACACCGTTAAAATTGGAAAAAAAGTTATGAAATAAAATATCCCCTGCGTTTGACAAATTTCGATGAAATTTTTGCTGTCACCACGCGAGCATATACATACATCAAATACCCAGTTTTATCAAAATCGTTAGACCCGTTTTTGAAAAAATCGATAAAAACATAAAAATCTATAAAATATAGTAGGTACCCCCTGCGTTTGACCAATTTTGATCAAATGTTTGCCGTCACATCGCGGGTATATGCGTACATAAAATACTCAATTACATGTTCGTACGGTTTTATTATTTGAGCCAGTCTGTTAAAATATACGTACAGACTCATTGACACACACACAGACCATTTCGCGGGACTTGGTTATTTGGACTCAGGGGACCCCAAAACGTTTATTTCCTTTGAAAACCGAAAGTAGAAAATTTTCAATACTTTCCCTTACTATGTATTTCATATATAGGTAAGTGAAAGTAAAAAAATTAAAATTAAAATTTAATTCAGTATGTGGTTTAATTAGGAACTAAAGTTACTTTCTGTCGTCTGAGGGAGAGGCTTTAGATCCTAAGCCCCCCTTGCTAGCGCCAGGAGACGCAACCAATAATTAGTTATCCACTGAAATCTTAAGAGTCTTGAAAAAACAATATTGTCACGTTAAATCGTCAAATGTAAAAACATATGGTTTAATATTCCAGCCCGTTTGTTGGAACAAACTGTTTAGTTCTAGATTGTTCGAGCTTCATCTACGGCGTTCCACCAGCTTCCTCGAATATTTGAGTTCTATTAAATGCGTTTGGCATTGAAATTGTTATATTTTCGCTAATAAATATTTGTTTACCCGCAGAAGTGTTACAATATAATTATTTATAGTAAGAATATTGTTTTAAAATATTAATTGCTTATAATAACACCCTTTATTTGTTTAAGAAAAGGGGGAGCGGGGTTGGTTGGCAACAGTTTTCACTTTTTTGATTGTTGAGTCGTTCCTGTTAATATAATCCCAATAAGGCTGATACCGCTATAAACTCTAAGTATTAGAGTACTTCAAGTATTTTTTTCAACACATAATATTTAATACTAAGATCACAGAAAATTTAAGAATTCGTCAATTCAGAGTACGCCAATTAACCCCCTATGTGTGGCAGGTTGGCCTAGAAGGTTGGATTGTTTAGCCATCTCATTCAAGTTCTGCCTGACACATATTATTGTTATTAAAAGCTACACTATAATGGTATAATAATTTTGAATCGGTTTTTTACAGCTTTTAAGGGAAAATAGAATGACGATAGAATAAGATAGAAGATTAGACTGTCGTCACTTTCTGCATAGTAAATATAGCTCACATTCTCCTCACTGGAACTAAAGACAATTGATAGTTTCGCCTTTGTTTATGTTTACCTTGCTTTTGTGAATTGCTAGGGCGCAAACAAACCCCAGTTGAAAAGAGCCAACTAACCCCAGAGGAGAGATCATATGAAGACTAGAAACTGTTTAGTCGAAAGGTTAGGTTTTTCAATGGAGTTTGGGGCTATGTGAACAGAATCGGAGTCAATTTTATCAAGCAAATTTACTGTAAATATTACATAAATCAATCAATGTAGCACACTCTTACACACTGTTAGCATCGGATTGTAAACTCAGGACAAGACTCCCGAGGTCGAGCGGGTCACATGGTACAATGGTGGAGCCTTCACAACAGGTGTGACGGAAACTATAAGCCAAAGGCCAACCTACCCCCTATGACATTCAACCCCGCTTTCCCATATTTCATTTTTTCATTAATTTTTTAGTTTATTTTATAGTCACAATTTCTCATACCTATCAAGGGTATTGTTATAAAAGTAACTCTTTGTACTAAGTTGTTTCACTTAGCAAAGTCTAGATTATCCCGCATATTTTTCTGTACTGATGACGCTATTCATACAGTCAGAAACGTCGTGTTGATTTGTAGTCAAAGATTGTTACGTCAAGCCGTAACACGTAACGTCTTAAACTAAGCCTCGTTGTTCTAAGGTCACGATCACCACATAAAAGAAAATGAATAAACCTGCCGACTGGTGGTTAGTACGTGCAGCTAATTTCTTATAGCCGCTTCTTTCAATCTTCTACACCCACCCTTCTGGTTCACTTTAATTAGTTCTCTCTGCTCTAGCTTTCTTCTCAAAACGGTCTCATGTATCTGTTAAACAAATTGTTCGGAGTCCGTACGAGGGTGGAATGTTTAAATTATAAAAACGTTCTCCTCACTATTTATTTTTCCCCTTATGCTAATTTAAAACAACGACCGAAAAACTAAAAAAAACAAAAAAAAAAAATAGAAGAGATAAAAGATACATTGAACCAGCAAAATGTTTTGCAGCTGTTTCCCATACCTCCCGTTTTCTATCATTTCTTCTTTATTTGCATACGCTAATTATTCATGTGGCAAGTCATATTTTGTTTCACTTGATTTCATTCATTTTATATTACTATTTTTTTTTTTTTTTTTATCCTTATAATTGGAATACGTTTTTAAATATAGTGGATGCGATTTAGATAACACAGTTTTTATTTAAAGCAGCTAAAATAAAAATATAAAAATTTATGATTTCTAGTGAAAAATTTCTAGTCCAAGATCATCCTAGTTGAATTGCATAAACTTTGCTATAGCTAGTGTTGTTAACTATGCCATTTTTATATTCTTACACTTGTACATTAGATTCCTTCAGATAATTATTAAGTTGCTTTTTATGAGTTTGATATGGAATATATTGTGAATGTATTTATGACGGTATTAATATAACTACTAGACCCTGAAAAATAATTGATTTAGACTTTGCTGATTTCATGGTTTGATATTTTGATAGTTGATAATGGCTATTATGAAAAATTTAACTTCAAATCTATTAATATTATCTAATCTTGTAACAAATTGGAGTTAATCGCATGCTAAAAATATCATTTTATTAATACAAATATAAAACAATATAAACGATATAAATAATACAAAAACTATAATACCTAAAAAATGAATTGATTAACAATCCATTATTACATCTAAATAGAAAATCAGTAACAATGCAACTACACAAATGAATAAGTCCTCTAAAAACATATGATTTGCAGCCTTCTTACAATTATAAAATAATATAATATTATAATCTTAATTAAAACACTAAAACATATGTATGTACACTGTCACATAAGCATGTTTTTCTTATAGGTACCTAATTACTTTAATGTCAATTATATATGATGATTAGACTTTTTAGGTTATATGGTTAATAAAAATAAAAATGTTTCTGTAATATAGTTTATACTTTAATATTATAGGGAGAAAAAAGGTAGATATCTTTACTGATATAGGTAATAGATTTCAAATGACAAAGTTTTCGCTATGGTGATTAGTCCCGGGATCTCTTAAAATCCTGATTTTCCTTCCGCATGGGTACGGAAATGCTTTGAAATATTATTTTATATATTGTACGTACCAGTAAATAATGGTTGGGAAGGTTTTTTTTTTTTTTTTTTTTTTCTTCGGTTAAATTAAATTGTCTTCATATTTTGTATAATTTATTCGAGTAATATTTTAGTCGTGATTATTCTAATTTTTTTGGATACAAATTATTCTGCATGCAATCGTTATGAAGACCTGTAGGAGAAAAATGTCCCTGCATATCTATTCGCGCCATTTCTCCTTTTCCAGAAACCTGATTAATGAGAATCATTTGTGGATAGTTTTCTCTTATATTAACCTATCAAGTGTTTTATATATATATGTGTTGTATTATGTGTTGTATATGTGTTGTATTTGTATATATGTATTTCCTCCTCGCAATGGTTTTCGAATCAACTTCTTCAATCAGGATCCATATAGATGTGCTGTTGAAATTTACAATTGCTAACACAGTCGTAACACAGTTGCTAACACAATTGCTAACACAGTTGTAACACTTGTAACACAGTCGTTTCACTGTATGTCTGCTTATACTTTTAGACTAGGTATTGCATTTCAAACAGGGTTAGAAGAAAGGAGAAAAAATAAAATAAAAAATAAAACCTGTTGCATGGGGTTTGTGTATTTCTCGCAGATACCGTCTGTGCTATCATTTCTCAAACGTAGGTACGTGTAATTGCGTTTCTGCTTCCCTCTCTCACCCTTCAGTCTGCCTCGCCTTGTGATTAATGGCGTAGTTAAAAGTGATTTTTACCGCATTTCTTCTCTTAAAATCACATCATAATTTTTTGATTGCCTCTGAGCTCCATTTGCTATTTCATTTGGTTTACAAATGTTTCGGAGATGATATATGTGTTACGCTTTTGATAGCGTTAATCCGATCAGATATTAAACAAAATTTGTTACTAAATTTATTTTATCTTATTTTATAAAATCCAAAAATCAAATATTTCTTAAAAAGTTAAAATTATTCAAACTATTCTTTACGGCCAAAAGCGTGGCCTGAATCGTGATTGGGATGAGCAAAACTTAATGCAACACATAATTTTTCACTTCTTGAACATATAGAGAAACCATTTGGGGTGAAATTGGGGTTCTAAATGTAGATCATAATAATGAACGAATAAACATGTAATATTCTTACCGAATAAAGCAGTAAAATATATTTGGGTGGGTACTCTCGTATTATATGGTCAGCGCAGACCTACCTTGTTACTTTCTTATTACTATTGCGATGGCAATAAATGAGTGATAAGAAACACATACCGTAGGTTTCCTTAGTGTTTTTCAAAGGTACCTACTTCGATATACTGTAAAATAGTGGTCCAGAGCCTGTGCGATGTCAGGTTACACGTTAAAGACCCCTATCCTGACTGCACCTTGATTGGCAAAACTTCCATTGTAGCTTCGTCCAATTAGCCGTAAAGGGACGTTAAAAAATGATATGCCTTAAATTGTTGATTTCTTTTGTAATTAATGTTTTTCGTTTTTAAATTCTGGTGTTTATTTTGAGATTTTTATTTTTTACAGTTTTTTCTAGACATCATAATTGAAGAACTAGTAAGTTATTCAGACAATATGTTTCATTGTGGTATTATCAGTGTTTTGTTATTGAATGTTGATTAATCAGTTCGAGTATTAATAAAGAGAAGTCACATTGTTTGCTCAAAATAAATAAACAAATAAATATTCTATTTTCTCTTTTCTGATCTCCCATTAGCTAGTTTCCTCACAATGCATGTGCAAATTGAATTTTTTTAATAAGACATTTAATTTATGATGTATAATTAGATTTTAATTTTTAACGTTTTAAGATATATTTCAATAATTAGAAATCATAAGATAGCGCAATCAGTTAGAGTGGATGGTACCTAACGTTTAACTGCAGACCTCGTCTTATGAGTGAAACGTAAATTCCTGGATTTTTAGGTTTTTTTTTTCCTTTACAAGTTTAGAATGAATATTAAAATAGCCTCTAGCAACTAATTGTTAATTGTAATAATAGTTTTTCCAGTTACATAAAATCATCAAGTATGATAACATGGTAGGTAAAAATCAAATTCTAAAAGGTCCAATGTTATGAAATAATATTAATGTAATATTTACAATTAATGATTTTCAAGAGAAATGTTTGTAGGTTTGAGAATGGCTAGAGGTGCTAAAACGTTGTCTCTTTAAATAAAGTTGGTGAAAAAAAGGCTTTTTTATTTATTTATCAGATTTAGGGTAAACCATACAGTTATTGGCACCCCAACTTTAACTTAAAGAAATAGGTAAACAATTCCTAATTTTATTACAAGATACACACGAGTCTAATGATTGAAGGGTCCTCTAAGTCATCTATGAAGTAAGACTTTAACAAACTAGACGTACGGAAGATTTCACAATTAAATCCACAGGGTGCCAATAACTAGATTTGGCACTTTTAACAATAAATATTGCCATATTGTACAACTATTGAACTTTTGACCCAAAAAACCATCTTGAGTCTTTGTGAGGATAGATAATGTGGAGCTATAGGAAGTTTCTATTTGATCCCTTTTTAAAAAGTATTTTTTTTAATTTAACCACAGAAAAGTAGTCTTAAGGGTGCCAATAACTGTACGGTTTACCCCTGTTTTGAATCCTTACTGTGCCAAAAAGAAAAAAAAAAAAAAGAATAGTCAAAAGATTTTCATCTGTCTAGATATCCAAATACTGTTCTGCTAGGTTCTTTTTCTTCACTTAGTGAGGAAGAGTGCTTTAATCTATATAATTTTTTTTGAAGGAGTCTCTTCCGCGTTTGAAGTAAAAATGTGAGTTAAATAAAAAGAATCTAAAAATTGAAATATGCCATAAAATTTAATAAGGATAGACATAAGTATTCATATACTTTTTTTTAAAAAAAATATATAAGATGACAAATGGCTATGGTGAAAAAAAGAAATTACTTAGGATAAGATATCCCCAGAGGATGGGCCAGTAGCCCGAAACGTTGGGAAATAAATAAACTTCAAACGCGGAGGAGACCCCTTCATTAAAAAATCCCAAATAATGTTGTTATTTTCTTAATGGTAAGAATACTGAAATACATTAAACAATTTACATTCTAAGTTGGAAGTGCTGTATAGCTACAGATGTAGAATACGTGGTGTTAGAAGTTGGTGTTGAATAAATATTATAATGGCTTTGAATCGCTGAGTTATCTCTTTGGGGACGATGGGAGGGGGGCGATATCTCTTTTGCGGGGGGGGGGGGGGGGTAGGCCCCGATTGGCCAACTCATCTTGGTACTGTCAGGTCCGCTGTCAGCCTGCCTCACTCACCACAGTTGTTGATTTTTATTTCCATTCACCCCTTCCCGTATACACATATCTTCCTTAGCCATACATATAAAGCTTTACTGCATGTATTAGCTACTTTATTATGGTAAACTCCAACACAGTGTATACACAATTTTGTATATATTGTTTATCCGTCACTCGTAAAGCCTATAACTATAATAATAACGAGCAGACCCGACCATGCGTTGCTGTGGCTCAGTAGCTCTAATGATTTAATTATATCATATTCTTTTTAATACAGTCAAATCAAAATTCACCGATAAAGATAAAAACGCTTCAGCTAATCTAAAAACATCCAGGATTTAAAATAGTACTTGAGGCAAAATGTAGAATTGTTTGATAAATAGTTTAGAAGGGTTAAAGTTTTTATTGCAAAATGGAAAAGGAACTTACTCTCTGTGATATCTCCCATCAGTTTTTAGCAATGACAACATTATAAATAAATTCAATATTTTTAAAAATACATTTACGGATTTTCCAGGTCCAGGCCAGAAAAATTATGCGTATTTGGCTACCGGATGCCCTATATGGAAAAAAAAATGAAGTGTTAAGTCAATAAATCAACTTACACCGCTATCTGTTGAAAATTTATAGAACTTACAAATAGTCACACTCAATCGTAGTATAACTAGCATTTAATATGAAATTAAGAAATATTGAGGCCAATCATCGAGATAAAAACAATCCTATGTTTTAAGTTGGACATAACTACACACAATGAGTCAACGTGTATAAAGATCAGTTGAGTAGTTTCTGATTTCTTGGAATATTTAATGAGTAACTTGTAGTAGATCTCTCGGCCTGTTTCTTTTCAGTCAATTTTCAATGTATATCGCTTTACTGAAATCTATTTGGGCAAATGAAGCATAACTTTGATGTTCAGGAAAACCTGTACAGGTCAACTAAATAAAAGCAGCACAGCGACATATACTTATTTTTTTATTTTATTTCTTTTTTCTTCAATTTCTAGTTATAAATCAATGCTTTTTATAAAGGTCAAATTTAATTCAGGTCATAGGATCCGGATAAAATTAGAAGGAAAAAAAAAACGGAGACGATAATTGATATTGGCAGTAAAGCTAACGCTATTGTATTTCCAAGCTTAAAATATAATAATTATCATAATATGATAATTTTAATACAAAATTATTATCCGTGATGCATGGTAGATAAATGTTAATTATAATGTCCACTTGTCTGGCATGTCATTATTTCCTCTCTGGTGATCACGTTTGCTGATTTTCAATACCTTTTCTACACATTAAAGGGTAAAAATTAAAAGTATTTTTGGTCAGTTTTTGAAATAGATATTACTATGAGTAAGCGGTATTTACTTGAAAGTCATTGACCTAGAATCAAATTATAGCTTTTATAAGGTAGACTTTTTTGGTTGATCATAAATTAACTTTAAATTGAATAATGATAAAAATATATTTAAATAAATGTTTTTTTTTTTTTATATTCAGCTCAATAAAATATTTGCCTTTAGGATGCTGATTTGTCCCCTCGGTAAAAGGGAGCATAAATCTACCGATACGATCTCATTTTAATTGGTTCCGTCTCCATCTTGTTTCAAAATTAATTTTTGTTACTTCAACGAACGAGGGGCAATTTATGGAACGACACACAAGTGAAATATTTATCGGTTTACTTTGGGCTATCTGAGGATCTCTACTGTTTGTTCTGGCTGTGTGCGTGAGTGTCCATGAACGGGGGGGACCTACATCAATTTTCTAAAGTTTACCTCCCCCCCATCACCCCCTACCTCGCCACCTAGAGCAAAAATCCACATTTAAATATTATCATTCTCATCCCCTATTATCGGTAAAACTTCACACGCGTGTGTGCGCAAGATTTTATCTAGGGATTAAATATTGCCCGCCATGTTTAAAGTCCATTCTTTGAAAACTATTTGTAACCTTAAACATTAATCAAAAAAATAAACACAAAAAAAAACTCATTTAAAAGGTGAAAATAATTCATAAATAGCAATATATGTGTATAAATATTCTTTGTATATGTTCAAATTTAGCCCAAATCAAGAGTTGAAACTCGGATCGAACCGACGGTATATATAAGGTAAACCAGAAAGTTATTGACACCCCAAACTTTAACTTAAAGAAATGAGTAAACAAGTCCTAATTTTATTACAAGATATAAATTAATCTAATGTTTGAAGGGTCCTCTAAGTCATCTATGAAGTAAGTGTTTAGCAAACTAACCATAGGGAAGATTTCACGATTAAATCTTAAATGTGTCAATAACTAGTTTTTGCACGTTTAACAATAAATATTGCCCTATAGTAAAACTATTGAACTTTTGACCCAGAAAAACCTCTGGAGTCTATATAAGGGTAGATAAAGAAGAGCTATAGGAAGTTTCAAATCGATTCCTTCATGTATGTTTTTTCAACGACTTAGCAATGAAGTAATGATTCCATAAGAATCGGCTGCTAATCAGGAATTTATCTGGACAAAAGACTTACTTGGAAAACTCACGTTAGACTCACACGAAAAGAATTAAATAGACGCTATGGACTTTTATCTAGATTACTTGACAGATGATCAAAATTATCCCTAGCTAACAAACTAACTTTGTATAAAGTTCTTTTAAAACCGCTATGGACTTCCGGTGTAGAACTGTGGGGTTCTGCCAAGAAATCTAACGTTCAATAATTTCAGTCCTTTCAGTCAAAAGTGTTAGGAAAATTTGTAGACGTGCCATATTTTGTCAGCAACGATATTATACATACGGACTTGAACATTCCAACTGTTTTTGCAACAGCCAAAGACAACTACATTAACTTTCACCAAAGACTGGTCTACAACAATATTATCAATCTTTATCAGGATAGATAAGAGGAGCTAAAGGAAGTTTCGATTTGATCCCTTCATAACAAGTTTTTTTCTGAAGTCTTAAGGTTGTCAATAACTGTCCAGTTTACCCTATTATAATATATACCTAACATCTGCGCATGGGGTCACCTGTTGTATAGTGGTTAGCGTAGCAACTGCGGTAGCCTTAGGATTTTTTAAAAGCAGTAAATAAATCACCTCGAGTAGGAGGTAAAATGGAGGTCCCGAGCATGAGCGATGTCAGATACTCGTCAAAGATCCGTATCCCAATTATACCTGACTATAGACAAAATTTAGGACCGTCCGATTAGCCTTATTAGGATTATTCTACCTGTCCAACCATTTTTACTATTAAGCATTATGGTTTCCTATGTCATTAATGCAGTGAGGGTCTTCTTGAATTTTCTTACTTGAATTCTGTGAGTTGTGTGCAGTTGCCACTCCCTTACAATATTGTGTCATGTTAGAAAAACACTGACAATGAAAACAGGGTACAGGGTTGGACCTTTACAATTAAAAATCCAATCTTAATTGATTCGGGAGGTGTGGGTGTGGCAAATGTTAAGATATATGAGGCGTTTGGTTTCAAAACCGGCTACATCCTTTTTCAAAAATTTTTCAGGACTGATCAAAATAGGATCAGTTGGGACCGCTTTTGATAAGAAATGGAATCTTTTAGTATTGATTTTCGAAGGATCTAGACCTTTTTGTAACAAGCGCGTCTAACACATTTTTTTTTAACACTAAAAACTTGAAAAAAATTGTTCGGAAAAAATGGATGTAACCGGTTTTGAAACCAAACGCCTTATATGTAAGTATGGGTATGTTTAGACTCCGTTTTTTAAAATTTAAATCCGTGAGATATCGGTAACAATATCTTTTAGCTCATCCTTAATCTCGTCCAGAGTTGCATATTGGAGACTAAAATATTTGATTACTCCATTAGAATAGTTTAGGGAACGATGAGGACTAACCTCAAATTCAAACTGACCACGAATTTTTTATATTGCTAACAACGATTCGACGTTTATTTAGTATTATTGACTTCAATGAATAGTTCCGGTCTTTTAAGTATTTTACATTTCGAGCGGTTTTGGTGACAAATTTATTGATGAAAAACGAGTATATATCCTGTTTTTTTTTTTCATATTTACTGCTTACATGCAAGTAAGTGGGAATTCATTTATTGTCAATATTTGCCAAGTTTATTGTGTCTAGATGTCAAGTTTAGTGTGATTTAATTCTACCTTTTTTCTGGCGGTTTTATAAGCGAAAGATTAGTTAATTTTTTTAGATTGTGTTTTAATCTTTATTTATTACTATATATATATATATATATATATATATGTTTTAATTGGTAAATATATCATTCATGTTTGGACAAAAGGGGTTATCATACAAAAACATTTTTTGTATCGTCTTCTTAAAATTCATAATTTACTATAATTTATTCGTTATTCATGATATATATTACAGTCTCTGTTGAAATAATATAGTTTCATTTATTATTCTGGAATAAAGAAATACAATCAGAAAGAATTTTTAATGATCTTCAATAGCTTGGTAAATCGTTATTTAAGCTTCACATTTCGATGACTTAACCCCTTTTGCCCAAACACCAATGATATACATATATTAATTAAATATTATAGGTTTTACTTATATGCAGTAACGGTTTAGTCCGCAGTAGAGTAAAAGGTCAGCTTCTTTTAAAGCGACTTGAGACACTAAGTGCAACTCAAAATATAGAACCAGTGCAGCAGAACCTTTCCAGAAATCCAAATTTCAGCAAAAAGTACCACAGCGAATTTCTTGCGTTGTATAAACATATGATCATATCAGTTTTGAATAAATTCGTTATAATTGTGAAAAATGTATTTTTCATATTTAGTGATATGAAATCCATCTAATCGACGGATTACTGTTTGTATTCCCTGACATTTAGTATAACTGACACTGGGATCTGCAGTGATATTCCTGATATTGAATGCTCCTGTATTGGGTTGGCATTGATTGAATTTTGGAGGAGAATGATGAGTAGAAACCGCCCGGGGTCTGATACCCACCTGTCAAGATGCCAAATATCAATTAACCGTCCGGTTGATCAAAGGGCTAATACTCAATTAGGTTTAGGATATTGCCCGGCGCAATTGCACCCACCGCCCATCATCCATTAGCAATCATTCAGGTGCTGAAATAATATGATAATTTCGTGTATTATACTTTTAGATGTAGAGTTTATAATGGATTTTATGCACAATATATCATAATATCGTTTGTATTTATATTGTATGAGCCGGACCATATAATTTTTGACTGTGTAATGTTCGGGCGCCGTATAATTTAACGGGAGAACTATAAAGTTATTTATCTATTCGATTTTTTGTTGCCTCAACGCTACAGGGTCATTTGAATAATCTATACTTTAGTTTCTCACATAATATTTGATGTATTTTAAGTACTCCAGTGTCAATAAATAAGCATTTATTACTTATTGTATTATACAGCGAAGCTTTCAGTTCTTAGCAACATATTCATCTAAAGAATATACATTTTTACCATTTTTACACGTAAAAAATATAATCCAGCATTTTTTTTTCTCTTTGTTCCTTCAGTGTACCTTCAAAGACAATATTTTTCTCGAAGGCTTGGCAGTCTATAGGATGTGTCGTATTGTTATTTCTACTTTGGATACATCGCATGTTGGAGGTGCGAGACCAGATCAAAATTTGTGTGTGAGAGCTCACAGTCTCCTATTCTTATCCGAAAAAGGACGGTTTCTTCCGTAAGTAATTCCCGATGTGGTTAATTAAATTAGTATTAAAGAATATATCATTGTGGCGTAGTGGTTAGAATAGCAATATACAACACTAAAGGTCCCGGGTTCGCCGCCCGCGTTAACTCTAGGATTTTTTAAAGGGTGGAAAAAATCATTGGCGATGTTGTCACTTGGATAGGACGCAAAATGGAGGTTCCGAGCCTGTACCATGTCAGGTACTCGTTAAAGAACCCTATCCTAATAATACTTAGATAGGAAAATTCCTAATCATCCGATAAGCCGTACCATAAATTGACTTTAAACAAATAATAATATACCTACCAATAAATAGAATTTAAATTTCTCGAAAATTATATCTTATGAAAATGCATTCGTATGTAATTCCTTGTAATGAATTTAGCATCTGAAGGATCTTATTTTATACACTGCGCTTTAATTGATTACTGGTACTTACTGTACAATTTTATTTTAGGAAATATCCTGCAAATGATATAAAAGTATCGTTTGTAGAAGCTATTTCGATATTTTCGGAAGTAAACTATTGGTCCTATTGATCAATGGCGCAACCGGGGTCTAAATTATTTTATTGAATTTTATAAAGAAGATATCCTACTATATCTATAAAGCTCAAAATTTGATATTGTTCATTTGATAATGAAGTAAATGGAAAATTGCTTCTTAAAATTTAAATTTAATTATTATCTGATTTTAGTGAGAAAAAATAGTTTCTATATTTAGTCTATGGGGGGTGGGGGGTCAGACCTCTAAGTGCCCCCCCCCTTGGTTCGCTAGTGCCATTGATATTAAATAGAGTATATTTTATTACTAAATATTTCAGTAATGTTTTGTGAATTGTATTATATTGTATACAGATATATGTATTTTTCTTGCAATATTCCAACACTTCTGTGGGTTAACAAATATTTATTAACGAAAATATAACAGTATCAGTGCCAAACGAATTAATATAACTCAAATATTCGAGTAGGTTACAAAAATTATAAGTTTAAAGCACACAATCATATGGCTTCACAGTCAAGACATAGGCTGACTTAATTGGCCCAGTCACTCGCTCCTTATATATAGTCGTAAAAGGGACCTTCTGGAAGGTTCGAGGTCATCCTGGGTGATTTAGGCCCATCCACGAGCTCCAACAGTTTGTTCCGACCGATAGCTCGTTTCAACAAAAGTTTTGGGATTTTAAACCATATTTTTTTTTTGACGATTTAAGGTCGCAATATTTTAATTTGTTAAATTAAGTTAAATAATTATATATTATAAAATTGATCAAATGTGATGGCGTGAAAGGTTTGTCGATAGGCTGTACCTGGAGTGGAGTTCATTACCCGAGTGTGAAAATTTAATCATCACTCAGCACTCATTAATCGTTTCATCACATTTTCACTCATCGCTCGTTCCAAGTTTTCAATTACTAACGCCCCGCTCTCTCATAATTAAATGCCATGATATGTGATAACGAATTGCGATGAGTACGTTAATTTTAATTGGTAAATAATTTTCGTGATAAGTACAAGTACACACACAAAATCAAACTATAACGTAAGAATATAAATTATCGTAAAAAAAATCTTTTTTTCGGTAAAGAAAGACCTAATGCGGCTTTAATGTATATATAGTTAGTATTTAAAAAAAAATCGACATTGTACACATGTATACATACATATACATGATACCTATTACAATCTATTTCATATAAAGCAACTTTATTTATTCCTTTATTATTATTCCTTTATGCTACATTGAATACAGTTCAGGCACTGATATGGATAAGGTAGTAAGTCAGGAAAACCCTTTTTTTTTTTTTTTATAATAGCTGTATATCCTGGTTTCATCCAGGGAATTTCGTCTCGTCTCCAATGTAAAGCGAGATAGCAATTTTTATAACAATAAAGAATAAACCCAGAGATTGGCTGAAGTTATTCAATTTTAATATGGACAGGTGTTCGCACCTGGTACGAAAGAACCACTGAGCGAAATTTGGAGAATTTAGGACAAACGGTATGGATTTATATAAAGAACAAACAAACAAACAAAATTCCATCTATATTTATATAGATTTTGTTTTTGGACTGCTGAAATTAGGTTTATGCTAAAAAGCACTGCTAAAAAGCATCTTCCGGTGTTCATACCAACCTAACCACTTACTTACTCTTCCTTACTTACTTACTCTTAATTACTACTCTTCCTAAACTATTGGTATGTCCTCGTACTACTTTTTCCAATGAAAATCCCAAAATAGGTTTTTTTTTTTTTACTTTTTACCTGTTCCATGTCAGTTCCTCAATTCTTGTTACTTGTCTAATATTTACTACTCCATCGACTATGTAGATAAATGTGTCATCATTTTTTAATTTATTGATCATATATGCATAAAAGTTTTTAGTGAACCTGTAAAAATTTATTGTACGTACTCTAATTTCCCAAGAAAAATTATCATATAAATATATTATATCCCAAAGCCTCTTTTTTTTGTCGGCACGCAATAAATTCCTTATTACTTTATTAAATCTCATCATTTTAGGCATAATTTTAAAGCTTTCCTAAAACCGGTACACCGGAAATGTATACCAATCACTCATTTCGCGAGTTATAAGATTCCGCGTTTTTTGCGAGAAATTAAATAAATTAAAATTGTCGTGGAGGTTTCTAAATGGTCTCAATCTTTTCAGGGTTTCAAGGAGAACGTTTACGGTCATATACATTTTTTCGATTTACCCCTTCGTTAGCGAGTTGTAAGCGAAAAACTGCAATTCTCAGCGAAAATGGTCGCAGGGCTTTTTCGAAGGTGTCTTTTTTTCAGTTTGTCGAGACGAACATTTTTGGTTATATACACTTTTCCTATTGTCGCCGTCGCTTGCGAGCTACAAGCAAAAACAAGCGATGTCAGTCAATAGAATCAGCGCACTCGCTTTCAGTGACATCTATGTCTGTGTAAAACAAACCCCCAACAAACTATCACAGATGACCCTTTCGTAACTTCAAACATAGTGTTCAAAGGTCCTGTAAACACGTAAATAATTTAAACTTATGTTTAAAAAAATAAATAATCTGCAATTTAAACACATCTATCCTTTACTTCAACCCTCAACTATGCCCATGACGCACTAAATACGCCACCTATGATATTAAATATACGTTGTGTACTTTAATTAAGTAGGATTTAAGTAGGTGAGAGTGCGAATGCTTCGCAAGGGTCAGCTAGTTAAATAATAAATTAATGGAATAAAAACTTGAATGCTCTTTTTAATAATAAATATCGATTTTGTAAATGTATTTATTGAAAAGTTGGGATTGGGGTATTAATGTGTATAAACGTGGTATATTTATTTTTTTTTTCAATTCATTTATTTTTTTTACCTTTATTTACTCTTTTAATATTCATCAAGATTAACAAATAAATCGCTTTTTCGCAAATTCAAAATCGATATTATTAATCTGATTTGTAATAAAATTTATTTTAATTTTAACCCTTACCTTTCATCTTTATCACTTTGTGAAAAAATACAACTAAAAAAGTAATTTAATTTCTTTTCTCTTTTTTTATTTCACCATTTGGTAGTATACTGTGCGCTATCCGACGAGACGTTTGCTAAAAGTTACTAGCACTCGATGTTTCAAAAGAATAATTTGAGCTATAATTTATATTTCTAAGAACTGGGAAGGGTTTTGGTATGAATAATTTAGCCGGAGAAGTATATGGTAAAGGATCTTTAAATTTCCATGCATACGTGACTAGACTGGGCATTGCCGTCTGAAAGCAAGGATGGAAGCTGCTCTGTTACTAACTCTCACAAACGTTATGTTTTTGTATATACATACCTCTTCTTTGAATATAAGTTACATCTAGAAATTATACTAACCGTGTAGGTATGAGAAGGAGAGATGGATTCATATCTAATTGAAAATTTGCCTTTAGTGTATATATATAGAGGAGCGGAGGTGAATATGGAATACCATTTTTATTTGAAGTTACCATAAATAACTGAAGCATTTTGGATCATTGTGGATTCAAGTGTAGCAAACTTTCAAATGTTGTTAATATGTTTTCGTGGTTTTATGTTATAAAAAACTGAGTTTAGATGGCAAATTTTCAGTTAACAAAAAAAACAGCTGTTATAGGTTAATATGGACCAAGCGGATAATATGGAATAGTTGTGAAGGAAAATATGGAATACCTCTTTCCATGTCGGATAATATGAAATATGGTAGTATTTTTAAAGAAAATCACGAATAATTGCAAGAAAAACAATTTATTTTGAAATTATAGAAATAAAGTAGATAACCAAATAATTGAAATAATTAATCAAATACAATCTATATAGAGATCTTAGTGACAGTAATCGCAAATGTAATCGGATGTTTCCGCCCCAGTACAATCTAGGTGTGCCCACAATTTACACGAGCTACATTGAATCCACATCTCCTCTTTTGAGTCCTCAGAAAATTTTCCATCACAAAAGTATTGTCATTTTGTGGTGTGGTTAGTGGTAAGAAGTCCATCTCGGAGGATACATCAGAATGGTAGGAATCCGCATCAGAGCTAGTATCACCTTCTGGCAGGGTTGAGCTTTTCTTCTTGCTTGTGTTGTTGTTCTTCTTCTTTCCTCCTTGAGCTTCTCTAGTTCCCTCTGCGGCCTTCCTCTTCAAACTCAGTTTTAAATTTTTCTCTTCTTTCTTGCCAATTTCTTTCTCCAGTTGAGTCTTATAAGGTGAACTTGTCAATAAAGCTGAAGTCCCACGTTTTCGTCCTCTATTCGAGGTTTGTTTTTTGCGTGGAGGAGGTGATATTACAGATGGTGGAACGATTGTAGGGGTTAAAGCAGAAAGACCCACTTTCGAATCCAAAGTTTTTGAGCAACATGGTTGGAGGGAAATGTCGCGTGGACTTGTAACAAAGGATGGATCATTTTCACCTCGACCTTCCTCCTGTGTATTGTTTCCAGCAGTGTCGGTAAGTGTGAGCGAAGCAGGAAGGAAATCTTCTTCGGAGAAAACATTCCTGTTCATGGGGTAAATTCCAGTAGCTCTGAAGCCGTTGACGGCAATATCTCCCCGCTGAACCTTGAGGTAAGCGTTACCAAATGGTTTCATGATGTCAAACACACTTAAAGGATGTGAGCTATGCGTCATTCCCATGTCATATGTCATTCCCAGTTGGGGATTCGAATTAGTTAGTAGTTTTATTCCCATGGACTGATTGTTACCAACAGGTGGTCCAGGTTAGTTTACTCTCCAAGATGGCGATTCGGGCAATATGGAACACCCAACACTATGTAGGGTAATATGGAATAGTTGGTATCCCATATTGCCCGAATCGCCATCTTGGAGATTAAACTAACCTGGACCACCTGTTGGTAACAATCAGTCCATGGGAATAAAACTACTAACTAACTCGAATCCCCAACTGGGAATGACACTAGCTTTTAACCTGATTTTGGTGTTTTTTAAGTACATAACAGAATTCGGAATACTTACCTCTAAAAAAAGACAAAATCTTCAAAACCAAACAACTTGAGTAACACAGAAACTTATTTTTCCACTGACACCATATGAACTACTGTTCTTCTCAGAGGGCTAGTGAAGACTTTTGACGTGCTTCCGCTAGGTTGCAGCACTGAACAAGTGAAATATCAAGGTATTCCATTTTACCCGACTATCCCATATTCCCCTCCGTTGCTCTATATATATATATATATATATATATATATATATTCTAGAGATGGTAACTAGAAAAAGAAGAAATCAATGAGGAAATTAAGGCCTTGCTACTTTTCAATAGCGAAGTTGCTAAGCTTGGGCCTTCTGTCCAAAAACTTAAAAATCTGGTGCAATCCGCGTACCATTTATATAACATTCACCAACTTACTTAGATGAGAGGTTGACGTATTTTTTAAGTGCCATTCCTCAAAGTCACACATTTTTACATTTACTAATTTTTGTTTGCATATGCTCTCGAAAGTACACTATTTTTTATTTATTTTTATTATTAAATAAAAGTATTATTTGTGATAACTCGGCAATGCAAGCATAATACTCCATCGCGTCTGATTTTATAATTCTCTAGGTAGTTGTTGAAAACTTCATTTAGTTACCATGAAACGAATAATTTCCATTAAATGAACAGAAGTCTTCAATTATAAAAAATCTTCTGTCATTAAAGGCGTACTGCGCATGCGTGGTACACACACCATTTCGCAGTACTTGTTTATTTAAACTCAGGAGACCGCAAAACGTGTATTTCCGTAGAAAACCATAAGTCGAAATTTTTCACGATCGCAATACTTTCCCTTACTATATATTTTATATATATAGGTAAGTGAAAGTAAAAATTAGGATTTACCAAACTATGATTCTTCCTAAGGTCCTTTACGGATGCGAAACGTGGCAGCTCACATTGAGGAATGAACAACGGCTTAGGGTTTTTGAAAATACAGTAATTAATAAAATATTTGAATCGAAGAAGGATTAACTAACTGGATATTTTTGAAGCTTACATAACGCCGAATTGAGTGAACTGTTTCCTGTTAATATAAATGAAGTGATGGCAGCGAGGCGAATAAAATTGCGAAACTAAGTAGTAAACGAATTCTGAAAGAAATATTAAGCGCAGTGCCGAATGAGAAACGTCTCAGGGGTAGGCCGAGACGGAGGTGAGAGGATTGCGTTAAGATAGATCTTACAAAGTTGGGTCTGGATGGCGCTCGATGGATAGAGATGTGCAGGGAACGAGTAGTGGTGTCGGCATCGAACCTTCGGATTCGGATTAGCCTATATTAGTATATTATAATTAGTTGTTTTCGAATTCTACTAATTTCTTATTACAATCTATTTTATAGTTAAATCACTTGTTTATTTTGTATTATTATATGTCCTTTTTAGTGTTTTTTTTTTAAATTTTTTTTATTTATTACATATCCCCGATTAACGTTATTTCCAGCTGACCCGGCTCTGATGATATAATCATGATTGTGGTATAAGATATGGGTCATTTTCCCAGAAAGGGCAAATCGCTGTCCCCGATGGATTCTGAGGCCCCCTCGCCATTTTCGTTACTTAAAACAACCTCTGATTAGGCTCTGTGACTTGCCCTGTCGACTACGTAGGGTTTTACTCATATAACATTAAAAATTAAAGGTTGAATTTTGATATGACCAGTGGAAATCTCCTTCCCTCGCCATGTCACAACCCCAGTTTCTAAACTTTACGTTTTATACCCGTGGTGCTGTGCAAAACATCTCAAGATTAGAATGTGAGGTATACGATATTTCAAAGAATGATAGGATAGTACTCAGAAGAGAGAAAAACTTGTCCCCGGTATTTGGGGTTTTCCCCGCTTACGTAGTATTTTCGTGTTTTGGCAGTTTTAACCTTTAAAGATGACTGCGGCTTCTGGCTAAAAGTAGGATTACCTCTCAGGTAACAAATCTTTTTGCCGCCAAATGTTTTCAGTCACTGTGGAACCGTCAGGATAACAACGTAGGTGCTGCGGCGGGAGCGGCATGCAACCCGTGTCATTGTCCCGCCCGTAGTACGTCGAAGATAATTGTATCGAAATTTTTTCATTGCTTTCATCTTTTAGAGCAAATTGATACGTTTCTGACGGTATATCGTTATTTTAAAAAATGGCTGTATTTAAGCAGTGAACAGAAAGAAATGGATGGTCATAAAATACAGTATCGGGTGTTTTTCTTCGGAGATTAATCGTATCTGGATGTTTTCATTGCTTTTTACTTCTAAAGCTCATTGAAACGTTTCGAACGCTCTATCATTTTGTCCAAAATCTGCTATATTTAAGTAGTAAACGAGAAAAACTAGATAGCCTCTTAAATTCTGATGTCATTATCCCGCCTCTACGGAATTGGAAAGTAATTGTATCTAAATTTTTTCGCTTCTTATTACTTATAGAACTTGTTAGCGCGTTTCCAACGGTCTATCGTTTTGTAGAAAAGCAGCAGTATTTAAGTAGTAAACGAGAAAAAACTGGATGGTCATAAATATCAGGAGTCATTGTCCCGTCTGTCTCTACCCGAAAACTAATTGCATCTATATTTTCTCGTTGCTTTATACATATAGAGATCGTTGAGACGTTTCCGATGGTCTATCATTTATTTCAAAAGCATCTGTATTTAAGTAGTAAACGAGAAAAAACTGGATGGTCAAAAATTTGTGTAGTGGCTGATTGATGGCTTAGGATGTTTGTCAGTTATATTTAAAAAAAAAAACTCAAGAAAAAAATATATTTAAACGAACCCTCAGCACATTTCTTTTCCCGTCTTCATATATATATTTTTTTTTTTTTATTAATAATAAATGCACCCTGCTCTTGTATAACCTTGCATTGGAGTTTAACCAGTGCTATGTAAAGAGCATTCCAAAATATCTTCCAGACGTTAATTCGACATTTTCAATTTCAAGAATTCCAAATTCAGATTCTCCCTTTCTGGGAAAATGACCCATCTAATGATGATAAGAGCTGTTTTATTGAATTAATTATTAGTGATGTTAATATTTTTTTATTTATTAACACAGTCCCCTGGAAGTAATAAGAAACGGTTCGAATGAAATACATCCACCTAGTCCTCAAGAACATTTACAAATTCAATATGACGCCATTAAACACGCAGGTGAGGTATTACCATAACATGCATTATTACCAACTCCAGATAGACATGCGAGATCCCTATTCGCCTTCCCAGTTCTTTATTTTATTTTTATTTTTTCTCAAAGGACGGAACACATTTGTCTAGATTGCAAGCATTGGATCCGCATGGTGCCATTGCACGATGCTCAGATTTGCATATCAACGTCCCCAGGCTAGATAAAATCTTCTTGAGACTATGGCACCAGTCAGTCCTTTGAAGAACTGTGATTTCCCCTTATTAATATTTATTATTTGTATATTCCAAGCTATATTTTACAATGATCGTTCGGTGATTTTTTAGTATAAAATCCTGTTATGACGATATTCTAGGGACCAAGGCAACCCGTTATTATTACTTTCACTTGCCTATATATGAAATATATAGTAAGTGGAAGTATTGCGATCGTGAAAATTTTCGACTTCCGGTTATCAACGGAAATACACGTTTTGGGGTCCCCATGAGTCCCGCGAAATGGTCTGTGTGTGTGTCTATGTGTGTGTGAACAGACTAGCTCAAAAACTATAAACCGTGCGAACCTGAAATTGGGTATTTAGTGTATGTATATTCCCGCGATGTGACAGCGAAAATTTCATCAAAATTGTTCAAAGGGAGGGGGTACTTTACTTAATAACTTTTTAGGTTTTTTTCGAGTTTCTCAAAAACGGCTCTAACGATTTTGATTAAAATGAGTATTTGATCTATTTATATGCCAAAGATATGACGGTAAAAATTTCATCAAAATTGATCAACCGGAGGGGGGACTTTACTTAATAAATTTTGTATCATTTTCTCGTGTTTTTTTTTATTTACTCAAAAACGGCTTTAACGATTTTTATCAAATTCGTCATGTTAAATGAAAATTAGGTGTTATTTAATATAATGTAAGCTTTATCATTATTAAAATGTTCTGAGGGGGCTTTTTTTTTGGGGGGTCCTTTTTTGTTTGTTTGTTTCCTTTAAAGTACCTTTGTTTTTGTTTATATGGAGAAATTAACTGTCTCTCGTTACTCCTAAAAATAAGAAATGGCTAAATATGAGATATGATAAAAATAAAAAAAACATAAAGAGGAGAAAAAAAGAAAAATATTCAGTCAACTCATAAAACTCGTTGAGCCCACGCATGCGGAGTACGCCTTTAATGACAGACCATTTTTCATAATTAAGCTGTTCTGTTCATTTAAGAAGTGACAATTAACCAAACGCATTAATTTCTAATCTAAGTAAGTTGGTAAGTGAAAGTTTTGTGTTGCGCGCACGCACCAGATTTTTTTTTATTTAATATAAATTTCTGTTTAAATGATGACTATGAAGTTTTTTGAAAGGAATATGTTCTCAGGTTTTTTATTATTATTTAGGGCGAAAATCGTACGATAGACACAAAGAGCGCTGTAGACTTACGTCAGTTTCGAAAAGATGTGCTTTTGTCTCGTAGATTTCTAAAATTTCTGCGAGGGAGGAAACAGTAGCCAGGAGACACCTCTCTGAAAGAGTGAACAAATTTTTTTGAAACGGTTTGCTATAATATCAATGAAAAACTATTCAACTCAATGATTCGGCTACAGATCTCCTTATAACCGGAATGAAAACTATTTTTTCTCCCCAAGTTTGAATTGCTTTATCTGGCAACGTATGATTGGGAACCCGAAGATAGCCAGTTCAAAACCCGGAGCCAGGGGACATTTAATAGTACTCAGCATATAGCCTAAAAGGCGAGGAAGGGGATAAACATAAAAAAATATAATTTATTCCTTCATTATTCAATAATAGACCAAAGTAGATACTGGTTTTACTACGTTATATCCGGAATCGTGAAAAAAATATTTAAGTGTATTTATATCTATTGGAAAACATGATAAATTCGTCATTAGTCGAGTTTTTATTCTTTATTTTTCCGTTTTTTGTAAATAAGTATATCGTCAATGGAAAGCGGCAGAAGGGGTATTTATGGCTCCTAGAAAATTGGAACTAAGTTTCCTAATTTTAGTCTCTAATGCCTTTCGAGAAACCGAAGATGACTTTCGGGAATTGTTGCAGTAAAAAAAAAACCCTTAAATTTCATGAGAAATTTATTATGAAACTGAAGATTATAACGAACATATAATTATTAAGGATACCTAAACATATTGTACCATATGTTTAAAAAAATAATATCTTTGAATATGTTTAGCATTACGTTCTTTTCTACGCATTCACTTCACGCGTCTTGGACAGATATGTTATGAGAGTCTTGTATATAAATTTAAAGTCTTACTGTTTTCTTTGGATATTTTCAATAATGTTTCCCCTTTAAACAATTAACTGACAGCCAACTAATTTCCGCTATATTTTATATTCACATTCATGAAAATATATGATGTAATTGGTCTAATAACTGTGTTCAGAGAACAATCGGTCTTCTCTAACATCCAATTAATGATAATATAATATCGATAATGATAATGATTTTATATCATTACTGTTCAAACTGTAAAAGCCGTGTCCTGATAAGAAATGTAATTCGACTTGACTATTTATTCATTGAGATGGCATGAATAAAATAAAAATATAAAATACTTATTTATGTAAGTAGTTTTTGGTCATTATGGTTGATGTGATTCGTTTTATTGTCTGTTCGGAGTTTATGTTCACTTATGTTTTAAATAAATAAAAAAAATTCTCGGGGGAGAAAAAATATTCAAATTCCATTATTTATTTTAAAATATTTTCTTCAAAAGAGAGAGAGAGGGGGACGGTGCCTTGTATTTCCTTCCCTAGGACTTTGCATTTCCTACGCCTAAAATATTCAGGAACAGAATACTAGGACACTGCCAGAGGTCTATTCCCTCAGGGTATGCATACAGTCCCTTTTGCCTTTGTACCTCACGACTCCGGCATATTCGAGTCCAGTCCAAGGAGGTAATTATACAGCCGTCTGTATTGAATTTAGAATCATATTACTCTGGTTGCTATTGGATGCCGGAAGGATATTGTCGGAGCCTCTTGATTGGACAAGTTCACTTTGAATATTGAACAGCCTGATCGGAACCGCCTATGCCTCCTGTACCTGTATATAGCTTCCGGTATATTGTCTGTCGTGGCTAATAATCTCGTGGATTGGTAAGCTTATAGAATCTATATGTTTTATATATTAAATACGATTTAATAATTAATACAACGTACGAATTACTCCAGGATTGCGGTCAAGGGATCTAGAACGTAGAAGACTACGTTTAGGCAAATATCGCTCTAGTTCAGGGCTAAATGAACATGATACTGACAAAGCTCTATACAAATGAGTATTATAGGTTTAGGTTACTCAATGCACAATATATATACATATTTGCAAGGTATACTGTTATTATAGTTTCAATTAATAACTTAGAATAAAACTATTTCTATTGGTCCGATCTCGAATATTGGCAAGAGTCAACTAATCAAAAAATTAAGATTCATTTTGTTAGTTTTGTTTAACGTCCATTTATGCAAGGAAAGCTAATCGTGCTATGCTATGTCCATCGATTAAGGGAAATCAAAATAGAAAATATGCCAACAATTATAATTCATATTGTGGAATTCCTTTAGGAAGCAGTGATTGTTGGTTCGAGATGAAACGTCGAGGAAGCTTAGGCAGGAGTTGGCAGTTATCGAGAGTTCTTTTTAGAGGTGGAATCGATGAAAGGTTTTGCTCCCCATCTTAACTTCATTTAAAATGAAGAGGGTGCATTGAAGCCAGGCCCCCAAGAAACCGTGACTACCTGGCAGCAATTACTTTCCCAGAACTCTTGAGCCCCTATGGCGTAGGGAATCGAGATATAAGATATTTAAAGTAAGGTCTGTTTTTATGATGCATTGCTCTTTTAATTCGAAACACAAGAAAAACCTTGAAGATTATTATGTACAAAAATATATAAATGAACTGCCTGAGCCCGTTACCTAGAGCTTCATGTCTAGTTCTGTACCATATTCACTAAGTAATCCTAGTCCTAGAAAATGGGGAAATTCTTCTCGGGCGTAAGGGAATATCATAGGTTTGAAAATATTAGCTACAATATAAATAAATAAAAAAAATATATATATGTATATATCTGATTTAAAAACATTATCAAACCCGTATCTAATGTTAAAACCAGTAGGTAATTAGGTTTCTTAGTTTATGAACTTGGATGAAGTCTTCAAGGTGGTTGTTGGTTGGTTGCAAGGTATTTGATCTTTTAGAATTACCAGAAGGGCTGTGAAAAAAAGTCATTATTAAATGTGAAATCTGCGGTTGAAAATTACGAAAATACGAATATTCAAGCGAGCCTAAAGAAGACAGCTTCACCATACATAAAAAATAATAAACGGCAATCTTAAATTTGTACAATCATGGATTAACAACGATCGAGTGCAGTATGCCTTATATGCTACCTCAACGAATCGGAGGACATTGACAACAGAATTTTCTAGTTTGAAGTTGTCATAGTTGGAAGCATCGAAGTTCATAAAATGCCTAATAGTACAGGGAAAATGTACCTACATGAAAAAGAAGGTTACCTTGCAAAAGGTCCGTTAAAAGTTTTTTTCTTAACCTTAATGTAACATAGAAAAACCAAGTTTTCTGAAGAAATTTCCTTCGGGAATAGTTTCTATGGTCTAAAAACCATGATATTGTCTGAATATTTTAATGTGTTTCGCCCATAACTCGAAAACAATGCATTGCAAAGAAAATTGTATTGTATAAAATTATCGAACTTTAAATTGCGCTTTGATTGCAATATTCCCCAGAATCAGTAATCAAAGACCTAAAATTTTACCAATTTTCCGGAAAAATGAATCACGTTCCAATGACTCTAACATGAAAACGGTTACTCCAAACGAAAATTGTAATCGATACAACTCGCAAAAGCACCAAAATGAGAAAGAATATCAATACGGCAACATAGAACAACAAATTTTCCGACAAAACCTCCTTCGGGAAAATGTTCTGTGCCCTAAAAACTGGAATTTTTTTTTATATATATAAATCGAAAATTATGCATCAACAGAAAATAGTATTATCTTTAAAATACCTAAGAATTCGTGAGTTATAGGCCAAATAATCAAGGTTTTTTCTTGTTAGCCTGGTTTTATAAAATTAAAAAAAAAAAAGTCTTTCACCCGTCCTTTAGCAAGGCAAAATGTACAGTTTTTCCTAGACTTAAACGGATATTAACTTCACCTTATCCTCACTTCAATGATGAATTTTTTATTAGCACATATCTAATCAATATCCGCCCTCCATGGGTTTTGTTTGAAGGGACGATAGGTGTTATTTTTACGATGTTAGTAGAGGACAATGCTTGGTGCTTACCTTTGCAGGATCGTTAAAGGCTAAAGTCGTAGGTTTCCAGCTGAAGGGTCACCTTAACCCCTGTTAGCTTCCTTTATTCTCGCTTATAATATACTGCCATCCTGGTATTTAAAGGGCATGTGTTATCCTCATCCAACGTACGTTATCAAGGTTTGATGAGTATTTATCTCAAGTTTATTGCCCTATCAATTTTAATAAAATCATTAATGATGAAATTTATTCCATTTCAGACCATATATTAAGGTGTTTTATGTATTATGTATCTGAAATATGGTTTTATCGTACTAAGATTCATATTTTTGGGCTCTTACATCTCCTCACAAAGATTTGAATTTAAATTATTACTGTTAGGGGATTTTATATGAAAGGTCCATAAATATTTCTCTCAAGAATATTATTGTTGAACGCTTCATTCATATTTCTATGTTTTAATTATATTATATTTAATTTAATTATATTTAATATTGGTTTGCTAGATCCAAGCAATCCTTTAAAATACGAATGAATAACAGGTATGAAAATAATTCAATTTCTGCCAAGGAACTAACTATAATAATTGGTAAATTAGTAATTATTAATTCTTATTTTAATTTATTACAAAATGTAAAAGGTTGGTTTTAAGGGATTTTAGCTTTGCACGACGAACAGATATTCATCGAACAGTGACGAACGAACGGCATGGATTATTCAATAACTAATAAAAATTGCCTTAAATAATTTATATTATAACATAAAACAAAAGGGGCATTATTACAATAAAAAGCGAAACCAGCGCCATTGTGGATATTTTTCACTTTGTTTTTTAATCATATAAGGTACGAGCAGAACAACTGTAAGTCACAGCTCATGTTCACGATTTCAAATATGTCAATACAGGATATCTTCAATATAGAATTTTTTTCAAATTTCAGATAGATTTTTTTTTTTTTTTTTAAATCTTAGTTTTTTTCTGAAAAATTACAGTTTTCTCTACTTTGGTTTAGCGTAGAAACAAAACTCATGATATTTCCTTAATCAGCATTAAATTTTCTAAAAGATGAGATTGGTCTTGTTTTAAATCTACTTTCAGTGGGACTTTTAACGCGCTAAACACAAAGCCTCTAAAGTAATGGAGGACATTTTGAAGAATAATCCACTTTAATATGGTTCTACAATAATAATATTGTTTTTTATCATCAACATTTTTCAAGATAAAAAATAACATCAAAGTAGATTTAAAATAACGAGACCCATCTCATCTTTTAGAAAATTATATGCTGATTTAGAATATATAATCGTTTTTGTTTCTATGCTAAAACAAGTAGAGAAAACTGTAATTTTTCAGAAAAAAAGTAAGATTTAAAAAAAATAAAAATCTATCTTCTCAACAGATTGAGATAGGAAATTCGTTTCTGCGCCATTCTACCCCGTTTGACATGCTGTATTACCCAATTTTTTTTTTTTTACACTATGTCTGGGACGACCAGTATAATTATGTAGATGTGATCGTGATAAAGCGTCATATATTCTTAAAAAATTAGTCCCTGTGCTTTTTATATGCTTATTTTCCCTGCAAACTATATCTATGAAATTTCATTTTAGCATATCCCAGTTTTCCAAATAATTTTTTTTTTGGTCTTCCCCATCCTAGCCGTTAAGGCTATATGGGGTTTCCCGAACCAGGGGAGAGGGTAGGGGATTAATGCCGAGTATTATTAAATGTCCCCTGTTTCCGGGTTTCGACTTGCTATCTTCGGGGTATTTTCTTCCGCGTTTGCCCACTCGGCCATCCTCCAAATAGATAGTTATGATGATACATGCTTTCATTTGGATGTTATGATGTTATAAGCCTAAATATGAATAATACTATATCGAATGCAAACGAATTGGGCAGTTAGTTCTCCAAATTATGTCTTAAAGAAAGACTAATTCAAATTTACCTTAAAAGGTCTGTCTAAGGAAGTATACATGCATTTTTTTTATTTTATATTTATGTATAAGGGATATATAATAAATATACATCCCCTGTATTTGGTTCATGTATTATTATTATTTTGTCAATATTAGGGAAGCATATATGCGGAATGAAGGCGCTCCATCTTCCAAGATGCCGAGCCATCTTCTTGATAGAGGGCCAAATCTCTGCTTATTCCCATCCCTCTCTCCTCCAAGACTCAGTTCCGCTCTGCGTCTCCCGCTTTGCCAGCACATTTCTGTTATTTATTTTATTTATATTTTATAAATCTAATGTCGTTTGTGAACTCTATCGTAAATAATAAATATAAATTGACCTTGGAAGTCGAGGGGTCCTAGTGACTGGTTCCAATCTTGAGTAAATTAATAATATTTGATAAGGATGGCTGATAATCAGGATTTTCAGTCAATTTCATGATGATTGACAAAGCGTCCGAAACGTTGCACCTAAGGTAATAAAAATATTACAATAGAAATATAGTTGGATGTTAATCACCATAAAAAAAGACAAATAAAATAATATCACGTTCACAAATTATCTTCTATGATGATCCCCGTTGGGTGTGATATTAAATGGTATTTGACTATATACTAAAATATTCCAAGAAATTTTTCTTGTTTAGAAGGCGTTTATTCGTCGCGAGGGTTTTCGGGGTTCGGGCCCGTCGTCATCAAGGGACTTATGTGACCCCTGCAATTTGGCAAAGTAGAAATCGATGCAGGATGGAAACGGTTCTGGCTTCGCTTGCTATACCATCAAAAAATCATTAGCTTAGTCTGATTATATAAAGTTAAAGTATTATTATTATTAAAAATAAAAAATAAAGGTTATTAAATACAAATGCATTGGAATTTAAAAAATCACCTGGATAGGATTAGATTTTTATATTGTATTGAAAAATACTAATGAAACACATATTTTTACTTTCACTTACCTATATATGAAACATATAGTAAGGGGAAATATTGCGATCGTGGAAAATTTCGACTTCCGGTTTTCAACGGAAATACACGTTTTGGGGTCCCCTGAGTCGAAATAACCAAGTCCCGCGAAATGGTCTGTGTGACCGTGTGTGTGAACAGATTAGCTCAAAAACTATAAGCCGTACAAAACTGAAATTTAGTATTTGTTGTTTATATGCCCGCGATGTGACAGCGAAATTTCATCGAAATTGGCCAAACTGAGGGGGTACTTGATTTAAAAACTTTTGTCCAATTTTTAGGTTTTTCTCGATTTTCTCAAAAACGGCTCTAACATTTTGATTAATCTCGATATTTGGTGTATGTATATGTCCGGTATGTGACAGTCAAAATTTCATTATAATTGATCAATTGGCGGGGGCACTTTACTCAATAAATGTTGTCCCGTGTTTTTTTTTTGTATTTACTCAAAAACGGCTGTAATTATTTTGATCAAACTGGGTATTTGATGTATGCATATGCCCGCGATGTCACTGCCAAGATTTTATTATCCGTATTATGAAGATAAAAACTTTTATTCATTAATTAAAACATTTATTTTACTTTAGAGAGCAAATACGTGATGCTTAAATTTTTTAAAGCATCGAAGGTTTGCAAAAATATGGAATAAGATAATCGCACATCGCGCATCGCACCAGATTTTTAAAAATACGATACGTTTTGGTATATAATAATCATGGATAATTATTTATCAGTATTAGGTGCTCGTTATAGTATACTAATGTACACGATCTTCTAGTGTACAATTTAAAAAAATTATATGTATCTGAGGGAAATTGATTTATTTCAGGTATATTAAAAGGAAATTGATATGATTGTAAATAAAATGGGGGGGGGGGGGGGACATACCTGAATTCATACCTTTTTTTTTTTTTTTTATTAAGTTTCTTAAATAAACCTTTCCTGAATGTAACTGTATTGTGGCATATGCAAGTAAAGGATGAAATTGAAACAAAAAAAAAATATATTATTTTAATCTGTCCACGAAAGAGAAGATTGTTGTCGTTCTTTATTTAGTGTAAGTTATGGAATTTCAATTTTGAAATTATTAATGAATTATTCCCTGCAGAAACATTTATTAAATTCCTTTTTTTCCGAAAGGAAATCTCAGAAAATAAAGTATATAATGACTTTAAGTAATGTTAAAGAATAATTATTACATCGTCATATAATATTTATATTTTTTTGGTTAGATAAGTTTAAATTAAAATAAAAGTATTTACCCACAAAATGTTACTAATTAATGTTTGAAAAAACTACATTGTGCTTTGGTAAACATTCACTCATAAAAGAAAATGATTTAGGTCTTTCATTGAGTGGTGGTGATGTGTGTATGTACACAGAGTGGTAGGTGCCTGTTTGAATGACACTTCTTGAACTGGAAAAACCGGTTATCGGTGGTAACAGGATGTCATCCATTCACCTGTTCCCAGTCACGGTATTTAATGATTCGGGTTAGACTGATACCTATCCTATCTAAATAATTGTACATAAATATATGCATAAATTATATAAGTAGCTTTTTATTTAGACTTAGTTATTAAAAAGAATAATATTTCGATTTTACATTCGAGGATCTTGTGGCACACTCAGGCACTATAAAAAAAAAATATCTATCTTAAATCTGAATCCAAGTCCAGAGATTATAGTGGTGTAGTTTATTTCTTAAAATTTAATACTGTAATGAAAATAATGCGGCTACACAAAAATATTTAATATATCTAATTCAATTTAAATTTTATTAATTTAGATTTAATTGTTTTTAATTTATTTGTAGTTACCTTTTTTTTTTTTTTTTTGCAAAATCAACGTTTCCATTTATAGGATGAAAACCTGTTCAATTATTTATTTTGGAATTAGTCGGTTTAGCGCTGGTTGAATAACAGAGAAGTCCCCGAGAGATCTGATCGAAGATTTGAAATATTTATCAAGCCTGGGGAGAGCGCCTGCATCGTCTGTTAATCAATCAAATGTCACCCCTGCGGTTCAAATAACGTATAAATATACAAAATACATCTATTTTTAATTGCTCAAATCCGCACATCTCGAATACATGGTGCATCCCTCTGGCATATGGGTTCGAATACGTTGAAATCGCTTTTTTATTCAGCTCCAATGTTTTTGTCATGGTAGTTCTAGCACCCCATCCTGGTGGGCGTCTTTTACCCTGAATGTTTTGGACGAAAATTATAATAAAAGTTTAACTTCATAAAAAGCTTTCCTATATACTATAAATCTGTTCATTTCTATAATTTGCTGTAACTTACAATATTCTAATTCTAAATTATTGTTTTGATAAGAGTACCCACAATTTATAGAAGCTGAATGCGCCACAGGAGGGTCTTTCTAGTCCAGTGTCAAGCTACTGTTGTAACTTAATAAAAAAATACCCATCCACATAGCAGCTAACACTTATTAAAATCAAGTCGTACCTATCCTTCACAAGGTAACTTTCAACCGGACAATCAGTGCTGCTTCCTGTAACCAAAGCAATGTACTGTAAAGTTGGTACGTTTTGGCGTCAAATTTTTGCTTTCCTGTCACTGTCAAAGAACCTAGAGAAAATTTGAATGAGGAACCATAAATTTGAAATCTTGCGCATTTTAACCTTATATAATTATACTTTCAGTTATTTTTCATTTATTAGATGATTAGATATGCAAGCTTGTAAGTGTTTTGTATTGTAATTTCAAAAATATAAGGTTTGTCTTCTATAATCAGGAGAAATCCTACTTGTCCAAAAAAACATTTATTTTTCAGATCTATTGAATCCATTTATTTTCCATTTATTTATCCATTTATTATCCAATTATTTATTTTCCATTTATCGAATCATGAAAAATGTATTCTAAATAGAAACATGTGTCGGAGAGAATAATTTAGTTAAGGAAATCTCATAATGTAAAAGTAGAGAGGTTTTTTTTTTTTTCTTTTTTTTTTTTTCTAGCTATGTAAATGTGTGGACATAGATTTATCAAACGACCGATTCAATTAAGGATTAATCTTTTTGAGGTTTTATTTTCTCTCTTGAAAGTCACAGATTTTCACATGCGAGAATTCGAGTGATAATATATGACATACCATAAAGTAAAAACTTTTAGGACTATCAAAAATCTTATAAAATAAGTAATTGTTATGTAATGCGAATACGAATCAATCGAATACGAATCAAATACTTTTAAAAGAAGAAAGGATTTCACAAAGCATAATGAAAACTGTAAATATATGTGTTTTCCATTTCCTGAGCCATTTTTTCATTTTATTTTTAGAATTTAGTTTATTTAATGGCTTAAAAAAAAAAAAAAATAATAAAAAATAATGACTGTGAATTTGATATAGTCCAAAGGTCAATTAAGGTGAATTTAATTTATTCTTTTAAAAGAAGAAAGGATTTCACGAAACATGATGAAAACTCTAAATACATGTTTTTTCCATTTCCTGAGCCAGTTTTTTATTTTATTTTTAGAATTTAGTTTATTTAATGACTTAAAAAAAAAAAAAGATTAAAAGAAGAAAGGATTTCACGAAACATAATGAAAACTCTAAATACATGTTTTTCCATTCCCTGAGCCAGTTTTTTATTTTAATTATAGAGTTTAGTTTATTTAATGACATAAAAAAAAATAATAATAATAAAAAACTGTACCTAAGAATATAATGACTGTGAATTTGATTTAGTCCAAAGGTCAATTAAGGGAAGTATAAAAAAATTAATTGAATCTGCTTCGTTAAACATTACTGATACGGGATATTTTATTTATATACAATTTTATTTATTTTTATTTTTTTAAAGGTGAAATATAACCCAGAGATCTGGGATGACCTGTCCTCAAATTCCCTCCCCTCTCTTAATATATTTAACGTGTCAGAAAAAGTTTCACCCCCTCCTGACATAAGGGTATCATGTTTCATGTTTTGCCTGAGCGGCCCAGAGCAGGCTCGTTCAATAGAATATGCCCCTACGACCTCCTATAAATTTATCCACTAAGAGATTAAAACTAGTTCCAAAACCGCTCCTTACTCATCCAGGTTCCAAAACCTAAATTCATTTACTTCATCCTCTAATATATATTCTGCTAACTATTATTTATAGGTTTATGAACATTTTTAAAAGTATGTAACTACAATTTAAAACTGTCATATTAAAAGAATTACAATGTTCTTCAACAATATGCATTTCATTAAAACCAGTTAAATAATGAAACATATTCACTACCACATGTGGCAATAACGAAATTTCAATTAAATAAATAGACTGAATTCCTTGGTTAGATAAAAATTAAAAATTTGTCAAATCTTCAAAAATTAGCCTTATTTTATTAAAGCTTGAAAGTCAAATGGTTATACTAATCTCCTTACCCCTCCAATATGTAAATCCATTGCTGCATAAATAACAATTGAAAATTACAAATAAAAAACATGTTTAAAATTGTTTATATTATTTTCAATATTCTTAATTTTGTATGTGTAAAAACATAAAAACACAAAAGAAATTATGGATTTTTAAAAAAACAGTGAGATTAAAGTTATTTGAAAAACATGATAAAAGATAGATGAAAAAATATGATGTAAAGCTGATCTATATTTAAGATTATTTATAATAAAAAATCTGGTGACAAAAGCAAGGCTGTAACAATTTTTTCATTAGCACGAATGAATTATATCATTTGATAATGTTGAAGTAAAATTAGAAAATTCCGGTCTTAAAATTACAGTTAAAAATACTTCAAGATTTGGATTGATAATTAGCTACTAATAACCTTTCAGCAGTTTTCATATAGTTTGTTTTGACTGGAACGTAATTGTATTTTGAAAAATCATATTTTTATTTTTAAATATTATATCATGTCGTGTATCTAAAGTTAACAATGGCTTCTACCTTCCAAAATAGGACGTCGGTATTTTTATCCGTTATTTTGGATCGGAACCTAGTAGAAAAAAAGAAAAAAAAATTAATCTACGAAATACGTTCGCTAAGAAGATATCCTATTTGGTAAAATTCCAAGGAAATAAATGTGTTTCCATTTAAGAATTTCTATATTTATATTTAAACATTTATATAAATATATTTATATTAACTATAGTCTAGTTCATACTGTTAACTATAAACTCATGGGTTTTATTCATATATTAATAAATTAATTATTAGGTTTATTTTATTTATAAAATTCCTTATGAATAAATACATGATTGAATCGATCCAGTGAACTGTGCCATCTTAAAATTATGTTGAATTGGATTTATAATTTATTTACACATCTAAAATTATTATCGATTAATATTTATTTAAAAATATGTAAATGAAATAATACATATTGATGCTCATTCTATTTTTGACTGTGGCTTGCTCATTCCTTTTGTTTAAGAAAGTTTGAGATGGGAAATTATTATTTTTCTTTATGTATTTTTTTAAAATGTTTGAAATCATATAAACCGAAATTTCTAAATGTTTTTTTAAATTTATTATATTTAAATTATATAATTGTTATTTGTTGTATTATTAGATAGATATCCAACTATTATTTCGTATTTCTTCTTCTACGTATAACACTATTTTTTTTTACATTTTTATATTGATGAAAATATGTGCTTCAATAGGTATAATTTTTTCGATATAAATATTATTTTAATATTTGAGTTCCTTGTTAATCATGAAAAATTCTTAAGCTAGATTTATTTTTATTTTAATTTATTTAAGTGTAGGTTAAACCACTTTTTTTAATTAGCCTAGAATGTATTGCAATCCTTTAAAAAATGTATGGGGATATAAAAGACTAAAAATTGTATTCTTTATATTTTTTAAATTATTAGTTTTACTTTAAATTGAAACAAAATATACGTATAATGTTATTTCTATGGAAGCACGATGTATTATTTATTATTAATATGTTTAAAACATAAGGGATAAAATGTCAGTGTTATCCGGTGGGAGGAGAGGAAAAGTTCGTTTCAATTTCCATTGACCCCGTAAACTTTTCAGCTAAAACCCTTTGTTTTCCATATCCTGTATTGCGACTGAACTAGTGTTTTAACAGCTTTGTATTTTCTCTTATTGAAATTGTTAATTAGAGTATTAATTAATTTAACGATAACATGTATTAATTACAATAATACTATAAAAATAATTTAAATAGAATTTTTTTTTCAATTAAATAAAAGTCTTTAAGGTTTTTATTTATTTCATCTTCCTACAATTAGGTTAACCAATAGACTAAAAGGCAGATTATGTATGTATTATTCATGCAATACTCTAAACTTTAGGTCAGATATTTTTTATTTAAAATGAAATATCATATTTTTCTCGATATTGTATTTTTCGATCGTGTAGTTTAATATTTGTCTCGATATTAAATAAACGTGCAATTTTGCTAGTACTTGGTGGATAACAACTGTACTCAATTCTATATCCTTAGAAATCCATAAAACTTAGACAGAATTAGTTAAACAAGAGAATATTTGAAAACTTTGAACATCCCGTTTCAATAGTTTCAGTTAAATCTACATTGAGATAGTACAGCCGCAGGTGTCTTGATTGTGGAGACTATCCGTGTATTTGAATGCTTTCAATACAGTCGCGACACACAGTTAAACTGCACTTTTGAATTGGTTTGGGTAGTTAACAATTATATCATTTCCAAGTCAAATTTATTATTTCCTATACCAATTTGGAATTTTTCAAAACAAAGTTTCGAATTCTCCTTTTAAATTAAGATTTATCCCAGTCAATTCAAGAGTTATTATTTGATACTAGCTTTATATGCCGGTTTCACCCGGAGAATTTCATTTTTTAAATCTATAAAGTGAGACTTTTATCGACTCAAACGGTCGATTTCGTAAAAACCAATGTGAAGCGAGATCAAAACGATTTTTATAACAATAAACAATATACCCAGAGATCGGCTGAAGTTATGCAATTTTAATATGGACAGGTGTTCGCACCTGGTATGAAAAGAACCACTGAGCGAAATTTCGAGAATTTAGGACAAACCGTATGAATTTCTCTAAAGAACAAACAGAATTTCATCTTTATTTAAATAGATTTTAGACTTATTATTAAATTCCTCATCAAGATGTTTTTATAAAAATTTTTAAATGGATTTGAATTTTTTTTTAAAGTAAGAAATAGAAAGTTGTAAATTGGATTAGGGATCATCCCGATTACTATAGGGTAAAAATTAAAAACTTTTTTTAAATTAAAAAATAATTTATTTTATGAACATTAAAACGATATGTGGGTTATTTGTTCCCTCCACATTTTATAAAGTAATAACATATTTCAAAATAAATTTTTTTAGAGGAAAACTTTTATGGCGACCCAATAGAACAAGGACTCCATTCTGTTATTATTGTAATAATATGATCACCGATTTACCAACAAATAATTAATATTTAAATACAATTGGCTCTAGTACTCTTGCGTTTGCTACATAATGTGTTTCTTTAATCATAATAATTTAATCATTAATAAAACGTTAGGATTAATTTAATTCTTTTGCAAGTAGGTAGGCATAAATTTGACTAGTTTTAGGTTGGACATACTTTTTTTAGAAATATGCCATTATTATTTTTTTTTTTTTATTTCCTCCCATGCCTCATAGGCGATACTGGCATTGATAGTGATGGGATGTTTCGTACGCTTCAACATACTAAAGTATCGTAATATGTACCAGTAAATCAATGATTAGATTTTGTTTCTCTCTCGTTTATTTATTTATTTTTTGTAATAATAATTAATGCTATCGTTGCAGATGTAAAGTTGGCCCGAATCCCATTGTTCTGTCTTGAATGAGGCCAGCAGCATTGGCCATTCATGCCACCGTAAATCAATTTCCCTCCTAAACTTTTCTGAAGAATGGCTGACTCCCTTCCTTAGGGTGACCTGCCAGATCTCATTCCTTCTCGAGGTGTAATTGAGTTAAGTATTGACTGGGAGCTGAAAAGGCGAGAAGGTTTCCTTGCTTCAGTTTCAAGTGACTGAGATGCCTTTAACTGATCATCATTTCATGATGAAATTAAATGATTTAACGTGATGCAAATATGCATAGCCTTACAGATTTAAAGTTCAGAAAAAAAAAGCCTGCAAAAACTAAAATATTTTATATCCTAACTTTCAAGACCAAACATATGCTCTTTAATAGGTAAACAAACCCACAACAATCACCCAATATATTAACAACCAAATTAGAAAATAATTTTGATCTATATTATCTTCTTGTTTAAGATCCAATTAATTATAATTTATTAAAGTGAAGAAATTTCTCTTTTTTTTTTCTTCAGGATATGCTAATCCAGATCCTATTTTGCCATGTTATTTTCTATTCTGTCGTTAGTAAAAGAATACATCAGTACAGGAAAAATGCATACATATTTTACATACATAAAAAAAAAAAAAAGATACGCACTCAATGCATACACACATGTACGCATACATCAGCTCATTGAAATTTTTAAAATATGATTGAACGAGTATTTATCATTAACACGTTTTCGACGGGGATGTAATTCAAGTTTCTCGCACGTTGGCAACTGAACTTGATGATTTTCGCTCTATCTGACGGGAGATATTTTAGGACATTATGCATTATTGACAATCCTACATTAACAAAATAAACAATACAACCCATCCTATACACTATACTCGTACAATCATTATAAATCGTCGTGGAAAGTTTTGTGATTGACTAAAGTGTCCTAGGCGGCAGTTTAGTGTGACCAAAATAAATATTAACCTTTTTAACAGAAATTCACACAAATCATGGGCTCCATCCTTATGTTCAGGTGTTAAGAAATCTGTGTTGTAAGAGATCTCCTATCCAGCGTCTTTTCAAACTCCTCGTTAATAATTATTTAAAAAAGATTATATTTGCGTAATATGGAAGAAAATTGATGAGGTCTAAGTATATAATGTTTTAAAAAAAATCTAGATTAATGCGGAACATTAAAAAAAAAAAAACTATCTTTTGATTGGTAAAAAGATCAAAGTATATTTCGTGGCAGCAATAAATTTAAATAAACATGTTTGTAATTACACGACGTTGTTGAGAGTTTTTATAATATTGCAGTAGTTAATATTTAAGTTCGTAGTCAGTAGCTTATCACAACTTTATTAATTGTAACTAAAACCAATTAGTCAATGGTGATTTGATTGTTTTTGCTTTATTGATTACAATTTCAATAAAATAAGAAAAATTAATTTTCTTAATATTGTACTATAGGGAAAAAATAACCCAGGTGGTCATAAAGCCCGAAACTTTTATATAAGTAATAAATATATAAGTAAGGTCTAGCCGATCATAATCTTTCAAACCTACTTGAAAATATTTCTTAAAACGTCAACTTTTATTCACTGGAAATGGGAAAAATGTCACTTGTACTCCTTTTATTCCAAGGTCAAAACATATTGTTCCTCTGTATATTCAATTGCTAATTTTATATTATTTATATTCAAATTATTTTTTTTTCGCAATTCATTTTTCCGTTTGTTTTTGTTTTTTTATTATTATTTCAGAAAAGTATTACATATTCTCTTGAAGTTTCGAATAATAGACCAGGGCATTATTTAAAATATCAGTATTTTAAATACAAATGAAAATTTTATTTTTTTTAATTTTAGTATTTTAGAATTTAAATAATATAAATCACAAGCGGAGATGATCTGAGAATCAGTCACATTACACCAAGAAAAGATAACAGAAAAAAAAATTAAATAGAACTGTCGATTTATTAATCGATTGCAATGCACTAGCTAATAAGTTTGAAGTATTTTGTATTTTAATTACTTTTATCTAAAAACATTTCAAATGATTTGAGTTTAAAGTTTATTTTATCTTAAAAAAAAAAAATACTTTTTATTTAAAATAACGTATTTTAAAGTAAAAATCCAAATACTTTTTTCCCAGGTGTGTTGAATAATGATTGAAGGCAGTAAACCTACAGGTATGATCTTGAAAACCATTTAATCAATACTAACAGATGTTTTGGTCATTAAAAGCTTTGCGTGCCCCACAGGGAACCATGTACCTGGGTTTTGTGTTACAAAATTATTTTTAACCTACAATTAACGAAAATTCCATATTGTAACGGCACATTTTCTTTATATAATGTTCTTCTCTTCCTTATATACATCCTGATACGTGTTTATTAACTTATTCACGCAATAGAGAGATTTAGGTAACAGCGCGGAAAACACAATAACTCATTCACTTTCCAAAAGGGAACTTGAGTCGAAACTTAATTTTTGAATAGTTTAGTACATTGTTATTGCAAACGCTCAACTTCCTGTGACTTTTATACCAATTGCGTAAACCAAGAAGCAATGGTCTCTCCTAAATCTATGTTTTAGGGGGACCTGTGTGTTGAAAAGTTGGAATTTTTTGTTGTCATAAACAGTTAAATAATAGTTAACGTTGATTTAAATATTGGAGTATTATTCATACTTTTAGTTGAATAGGTCGTTTAGATTGCCGGCGTGTCCAAATAAATTTCAAAGGAATTATATTTCTAATTATTACAAATATTTCTGATGGGGTAAAAAAATGAAATTAAAAAAAATATAAAAATGATGTCTTAGTGCCAAAGTATATAAGCGTTTTTTAATACTTTCTATAAATTTTATTTGATGTAAATATTGGGTTTCTCCAACAACTAATTCAATTTCCTAGCGAAGTTTTTGACTAAAATTAATGTAGCTTAAAAAAAAAAAAATCAGCTAATTTCTAATTAGTACATAAATTATCTATTTTCAAATTTTTCACTTGTTATTATAACGTACATTATAGCCAGATTTATTGTTTTTCTTTATGATGCATAACGTTTCATACGTAAATATTCATGATCATGCTAAGCAATTTATACATATATATACCATTTATTGTTTTATTAAATTATTGAATGATTTTGTTTCAGGTAAGGAATCAATTGTTATGCTGTTATCATCTACACTCTAACGCGTATGTAAAAATCAACTCTAAATTAATTTAGAATTTTTAATTTTTAATTTAGGAATAATTTTTAAAAATTAATAAATATTCAATCGAATGCAGCAGCAAAATAATTGTTAAATTTTTATTGTTTGAAAAAGCGGAATGATATTCCAAGACAATCTTCTGGATTTAACTAATTATACTTCTGCTTTCTAGCATTTTTTTATTTTTTTATTTTATTTTTTAGAAAAAAATCGATGAGTTCGATTTATTAGATTTGGAGGAAACATTTTTATTTTATTTTATTTCTTATATATTTTCCTTTGTTTATTCGGGGACAAGAAATTATATTCGATTGTAATCTAGATGGCAGAGTATTCGCTTGACAAGGATTCAACTACTCTAATTTAAATTTAACGAAAAACGAGTGTAAAATTTTTATTTATAAAATTTACAATTTCTTTTCTCATTCTTCATTCACATAGTATTGTAACTAATTAATTTAACTCTAGAAGATTTGTCTGTAAATGCTCCATTGCATTTATATGAGATTCTAAGAGATTTTATTGCTACTGTATTCTATTATCGTCACAAAAAGATTTAAGTCTTTGTATTACTCTGGACTCAGAAGCCCTGATGAAGATCCACAAGTTGGATCGAAACGTTGGCTTTTCAAAATATAATCATTTTTCCTGACATTCCTGAAATGTCTGTGGTACATTTTTACTTCCACTTACCTATATATGGAATATTTTGATTAAACTGAGTATTTGATGTATTATTATGCCTGAGATATGATTGTAAAAATTTCATCAAAATTTATCAACCGGAGGGGGGACTTTACTTAATTAATTTTGTATCATTTTCACGTGTTTTTTTTATTTACTCAAAAACGGTTTTAACGATTTTAATCAAACTGGGTATTTGATGTATGTATATGCCAAAGATGTGATTGCCAACATTTCATCAAAATTGATCAAACGGAGGGGGCACTTTATTTTATAATTTTTTTTTCAATCTTTACCTTTTCTCCATGATCTCAAAAACGGATTTAACGATTTTAATCAAATTCTTAGGTGTTTTATTTTTTATTTATATTTAATGAAAATTAGGTGTTCTTCAATATAAGGTAAGCTTTATCATTATTGATTGATTATCTTTTTTGTTTGTTTGTTTTTTGTTTCCTATAAAGTACCTTTGTTTTTGTTTATGTGGAGAAATTAACTGTCTCTCGTTACACCTAAAAATAAGAAATGGCTAAATATGAGATATGATGAAAATAAAGAAAACATATAGAGGAGAAAAAAAGAATGCGGATTACGCCTTTAATGGCAGACCATTGTTCAAAATTAAAGCCGTTCTGTTCATTTGAGAAGTAACAATTAAAAAACGCATTAATTTCTAATCTAAGTAAGTTGGTAAGTGAAAGTTTTGTGTTGCGAGCACGCACCAGATTTTTTAGTAATTAGATAGGAGTGGGTAAGACTCATGTGTTGATTGTAATACTTTTAGAACTAAAGTACCCGTTTAATTGTTAGTTTAAACATGGTACTTTATGATAAGTTTATGCCAAAGGTAATTTCATTACTTTTTGGTTTTTTGGGTGCTTAAGTTACATCGATCATTATTCGGGTACGGTAACTTACCCTCGGGTTTACGTTATAAAATTTTTTTTTGTTTTTGTTTTTGTTTCAAATCATACAACACTCAGCGCCATGGATATACGAGCAGTAAATATTACATACAAGACGAATACTCCGATATAATTCCACTCTTCAACGCTACATCTAACAAATCTACCCGTTCTATCACTTTCCTCTTTCTTAGGTCGGCCTCCACGAAGATAAATAATACAGTGGCATGGAAATACTCTGCTGTACTAGTTAACAATAAGCCTTTTAAAAGATCAAAAGCAAAACGAAGGCAATCGAAAAAATATTGTAAATATTTTTTGCTTCATAAGATGGCATTTTTAAGCCTTAATTTGAACATTTCCTGATTATTCACAGCCGAGCTCTTATCATTCCTGGCATAACATACGAAGTGGATAGGAATAACTCGGAAGCGAAAAGAAGAAGGACGTGTCGGAATGGACTCCAGGATCAAGGGATAAAGAGGATATCCTCGGAGGAGAGGAAGGCGATACCGAAGGTTGTTAGATCGGCAGTATCGGAAACTGAGCACGCTGCAATTATAGGATCCGACCTCTTTCAAGCAAACGGATTTTTTTTTTTTTTTTTTTTTTTTTTTTTTTTATCTGTAACAGACTTCCAACCTTGTTTTGAATCGGAACCTACTTTACATTTGTATGTCATTTACACATGGTCAGACGTTACAAACTAGGCTACACTGTATTAACTAATACGGATAAAGCATAATAGACCATTAACCCGTTTCAGCTGGGACCGGGTCCCCCAAAAAGAAAATTTACTCACAAAATGTATTTTTTTATTGGGTAGACCATACAGTTATTGACGCCCCAACTGTTAACTTGAAGAAATAAGTAAACAAGTCCTAATTTTATTTCAAGATATACATGAATCTAATGTTTGAAAGGTCCTCTAAGTCATAATGAAGTTAGACTTTAACAAACTAACCATAGGGAACATTTAACAATTAAATTCACAGGATGTCGATAACTAGTTTTTGCCCTTTTGACAATAAATATTGCAATATAGTAAAACTAAACTTTTATCTAAAACAAAAAACCCTTGAGTCTTTATAAGGATAGATAAAGAGGAGCTGTTGGAAGTTTCAATTTGATCCCTTCGTAGAAAGTATTTTTTTTAATTTCACAACAGAAACGTAGTCTTAAGCATGTCAATAACTGTACGGTTTACCCTATCTAACATTTTTTTATTTTTTTTTTTTTTATAGTAAATCTAGCTTTGGATGCCAAAAGGTATGATATAAATAAACAAGGCTGTATTATATTTGTTAATAATATAATCTGTATTATGGACCGACTTAGGCGAGATACTCAGTAACACCTCGAAGATGGCCGAAAAATTGTTCTTGTTTCTACGAAAAATTAATCTTTATGTCAATCTTTAATGTTTTTTTGTTTGTTTGTTTGTTTAACGTCCATTTTATGCTACTAAGGCTAATCGGACGATGCTACAGTGGGAGTCCTAAATTTTGCCTATCCAGGTATAATTAGGATAGGGATCTTTAACGAGTACCTGACATCGTACAGGCTCGGGACCTCCATTTATAGCTAAGGATTTTTTACTCCCATTAAAAAATCCTAGGGCCACCGCTGGAATTGAACCCGCGATCTTTAGTATTGTAGGTTGCCATGCTAACCACAACACCACAGGTGACCCCTAATGTTTTTTTTCTTTATTATCTTTCATTGTTATTTTTTTTTTATCTATAATTCATCTATAATATTATCCTTTATTCTCTTCCCAAGCAACACCTAAATTCTTGTAGCGATACCACCTTCTTTATTGTTTTCATTCTTTATTGTCACCTATAATTTTTATGTGACTATTGTATTTATAATTGTACTCTGATATTTCTTTTCATTCTTTTGCAAATGTTGTATGGGGGCTAAAATGTCCCAAGTGGTTGAAGAGCCCATTTTGTTATAAATAAATTAAAAAAAAATTGGATAAATTTGTTAATCATTAAATACAATATGTGGGTTGAAACAACAGAAAAAAATTCATTGCTTTATATTATCAAGTAATCACATCCACCTGCTTATTGGACTTCACCGGCCAACTTGCCAAACTTGTGTTAATGCTCCTCTTACAGTGGAACACCTTTTCCAATGTCACAAATACTGGAAGGAACGCCGCGACCTCAACATCATAACGCTGGTGGTATAGGAAAAACCATAAGATACCTCAAGAGCACAAAATTAATGCTATAAAATTAAGAAGATCAGTCTTCGCTAAACGAAAAATAGAATCTAGTCCTGAAAAAAAAAAAAAAAACGAAAATCAGAGGGAAACTTTTAGCTTGGATAACACAGCTGTTGTTTTTACCATTTCAGTCGTTCTGTGTGTAATGAGGTTCAAACATTAGAACAGTTGAGACCGAGAGCGGGAGGTATAGGAAGTTGCGAAATTCCAGCTGTTTGAGCCGGTTTAGAAAAACAGTTTATTTCGTTTTAAGTAAAAAACAAAACCAAACAAAAATAAAAAACTTTTTCAAACATTTTTCTGGGTTTTTTTCACAGTTGTGTATAACCGGCTAAAGATCCACGGTACATATGATTATGCTATTGTAGAGGTGAGAGATATTCAACTGTTAATCTTTACGATAGGTTAAATGGTAAGCATTATACATAATGTATAATGTATGTTACTTGAATATATAAATAAGTAGCTGGTTAGAAAGATAAAATAGAATCTGATATTTACCTTCTGAGTCAAGGTGGATACAAAGACTGAAGGTAAAATAAGGTAAGAGGTAGTGGTAGGGGATAGTTTGCCGACTTCAAAGGTTTATGGCGGGGAAACCCAACGCTTGAAGTGAAAGGCTACATGACAACTGAGTGAAAATAAAATATTAAAAACTAACAAAATAGATGGTACTGTATACAAATTGTTTCGTCTGGACTCAATAATAACACAAACATGAGATAATGCATAAGGTAACAATGCATAAAAAATGATTTTGCTAGTATCCATCCACATATGTCCCTGTCTTCTAGTGTTATAGTTACAGCTCAGGTTTCGACGACTCTATTAATCTTAGCTCGTGATAACCTAGCTTGGAGCCTCTAGATAATGAGAGGAACCGTGATATCCTGCTCATCGGGAGCGATATGGTGATATATGAGGACCCTGTTTACAGATTTCCTTTGATCTCGTTCGCCTCGAGGTCCCGAGAAAACGGGACCGGGGGTATTATGAGAATCCTTTGAGCCGCACGTAGCTTGTAGCGCTCATTCTCGGCACGACCCCCTTCAGCGTTAGAGCGACTATAATTCAGTGTTTACAAATCCTGCCCTGAATACCTAACGAGCTACCTGATCTCGTCGGAAAATATGCCCCGTCATTATAATTTATATTACAGGAGTCAATATATATTTTAAAAAAATGATACAAATCCTCCTGGCAGTACAATTTTATACATATAACTTATAATCCATTCGAAATAACCATATTGCTTAAGTAATCTTCGCTATCGTTACACTATGTGTATAACATCCGGAAGAAAGTTCCCTTTTTCGGGTGATTGTTTTTGATGAAGGTATCAGGGAGTTCTTGGTGAGGCGAATTTTTTTTGAAAAATTGGCTTCGGAATTATCGGAGAGGAGGAATATGGTGTGTTCGCTTTTATTGTTATAAAAGAATATGCAAACTTCTTCATTAAATGGATGTAAATACCTTACTTCTCTGTACGGTTTATCTATCTGTTGAAATCTCGAAGTTTAATTTCTAATCATTTGCCGTATATTCCCTGAACCAAGCATGATATCTCCGATTTCGAAGCGAGCCAGGAATCCTTTAATTTATTATCTTCGAAATCAAATATTGAGGCTTTTGGAATCGGTAATGTCAGGTGCCGCGTTGGACGGGTTTGAACTTGGCTGTGACCTGGTGCTTTCCTATTCTGTTGCAACATCGATTTTGATCAATTCTGAGGTCTGCTGACCCTTCTTGGGCTCAACCAACCTCTATAAAAAGCGGCTACTCTTATTTAGATCATTTTACAAGGAAGTAAAAATAATTCATTAAAAAACAATTTGACGGTTTTTCCTTCAGTGGTTACAGTTTTGTAATTAGTTATTTTCTCTTACCTATTTATGGATTATATAGTATGGGGAAGTATTGCGATTGAGAAAAAAATTGACTTCTGCTTATCAACGTTGATTTACTATTTGGAGTTCTCTGAGTCCAAATAACCAAGTCCCGCGAAATGGTCTGTGTGTGTGAACAGACTAGCTCAAAAACTACGTGCAAACTTGAAATTGGGTATTTAGTATATGTATATTCCCGAGATGTGACAGCAAAAATTTCATCAAAATTGGTCAAACGGAAGAGTTACTTTATTTGATAAGTTTTTACGTGTTTTTCGATTTTCTCAAAAATGGCTTAACGATTTTGATAAAACTAAGTATTTGATGTATTTTATTTGATATTTATTTGCCCGAGATATGACTGCAAAAATTTCATCAAAATTGATCAACCGAAGGGGACAGTATGTGTGTCTGAACACACCAGGTCAGAAACGGTTTGTCGTTCGAAACTGAAATAGGGTGTTTGAGGAACCTATATTGAGGAAAGTCCGTGATTTGATGGGTTTTCTTCCTCTGTGCAGATATTTCTATTTGGATTTTTCGAATCATAAAATTTCTATGATCTATCTATTCTAGTCTTTTGTAAGTTGATCTAATTAAATGTTTCTATAAAGGTACGTAATAAATAAGTATAGACAGACTGTGTAACCGTGACCCATATTAATGGGGATGGTTAAATTTCTTACCCTCTCAACTGCTATGTCCCTTGTTTTAATTAATGATAATAGTGGTTAATAAAAAGGTCCATGGATCTTAATTATATCAAATAATTGGAACCTTATCAAAAACACAACATTTACGCAGTGGAAGTTAATGTGTGTTCATTATTGGTAAATAATTTATACATGTATACAGACAATGAATACACAAATAAAACTAATAATATAACTATACAGGCCTGAATATAGGAAGCGAGTGGGGTGGCCAAGGCAGCAAATACGTCTGTATCAGACAAGATTCTTTTTTGGATCAGACAAGAGACTGTTTTTTGGAGTGGGGTGATAAGGAGGGCTTAGGGTACAAAGTTTGGCCCTATGTTATTATTTATTTATTTAACTAACATATTCAATTATCCATTTGGGCACCTAATTACAATAATTGTAATCATTATCATTAATATCTAAATACAAAATATTTATATAATAGCCCATACAATATGTTTTAATAACAATAAATATACATTTGATTGTTGTGGGTCACACAACAATACAGTCTTTCACACTAAATTTTTAGTGTGTTCATTTGATATTATTTGGGCCAATAATATAATATTTGAGATAAAATATTTAAATTGGGGTTCACCTGTGGTGTTGACAGACGGTTATGAGCCTGTAACCGGGTAGGTTGGATGGGACGTGAAATGCAGAGCATGTACGATGTCAGTTGCTCATTAAAGTTCCCTATCCTAACTATACCTGGATGGGCAAAATTTAGGACTCCCACTGTAGCATAGATTAGCCATAGCGACATAAATATTTTAATTTATTTATTACAATGTTGTAACCATGAGTCTCTCTATAGTTGCTTCTTTGTATGGTTTACGTTTAAATTTAAAGTTTACGTGGGAAGCTCTTAATACACTATTGTTTCATATTTTGTCTACGGATTTTGAAAATAAATTGAATTCTGTTTGGCATATTAAAAACTAAATATTCCTTTAATCAAATTTTAATTGTAACGAGTATAACAATGAGAGATGAAAGTTATAAACTTCATTTCGGAATTGAAACTCTGGCGGGAATCACTTTATTCCCACCTACTTACTATATCACTGGTGTTTGGTCATAAGGGGTTAAGTCATCGAATTCTTTCTGATTGCATTTTTTATTCCAGAATAATAAATGAAACAATATTCTTTTATCAGAGACTGTAATAAATCATGAATAACGAATAAATTATAGTCAATTATGAATTTTAAGAAGACGAGACAAAAAATAATTTTTATGACTTAAGCCCTTTTGCCCAAACATGAAATCGATGATAAAAACCAGCCGGTCATCAAAACCTTTGTTTAGCTTATATCTAAAGGTTTATTTCGTTATTTTTTATTTTTTTTTTTGGTTATTTATTAATATTAAAGTTGTAATTAAAAGAAATATAATAATAATAATGGAGAGATTCCTAGCTCGATGAATAGAATAGTAAAGATGAAGATTTGTACACAATAACTAGAATAAGAGTGAAGATATTGTAAAACGAAAATTGGTAAAAATAGACAAATAAGATAGAGAGAGAGAAGATAGTTTTTAAGAAATCCCTCTGTGGAAAAGAAAGCGAAGACGATCTTAAGAAATTTTTCCTCCTTCCGCAAAGCCGACGAATTTGCAGGAATTCCTTCCTCATGTAATTTTGTCCTGTAAAAAGTGCAACCTTCGAAGATATGTTCTACAGTCAATCGCTCATCACACTTTGGGCACCTCGGTGGACTTTCTTTAGTTATTAGGTGAAGGTGAGTCAACCTCGTATGTCCTATCCTGAGCCTCGTAAGGACGACATCCTCTCTCTCCCGATGCTGCGACTGGAGCTGCTCCATGTTGATAGTTTTCAGTTTATTTAGACGGCTGTTGTCCCAAAATGTTTGCCAATTTTGGAGAACGTCTTTTATTTTATTTATTTATTATTATTATTATTATATTTAATGCGGGGGTGTTACTATTTAGCTATCCACGCCATCCTCTAATCAAATTGTATGACAAAAAAAAAAAAGAAAAAAAAAGGAAGAAGTTCTCTTAAAGCCGTGCTGACTATTGAGCCGGGGCGGTGCCCACTACAGGTGGCCCGACACTCGATCAAAGCCATCGACAGACCTCACTGCGGCGAGCACGAATAGGTTCAGTGTGTAATTATAAATACATCAGTGGGTATTGTCCTAACGTCAGGGTATAGACAAAAAGGCTAATGGTGAAGGCATTGAATGGGATGCTCCCCCCTCCCGCCCCCCCCTCCCTGATCCTCCCAAGAGATAAATTACTCCCTTTAAATTGTGACGGGGAAAGTAAGCTACCACATCAGTCTTAGCTCTGTCAGCTCTTCGGTCTTCAATGGCTACGACTGCTTCTTCTTCTTCTTCCTCTCTTTCCGAGCTAAATCGATAGTCCAATACTCTCAATATACTATAATTGGGACATGTGCCACTACCACACAATCCATGGAGAATCTTGGGTTCAGTAAATAGGAGGATAATTTTGTTTCCAGGCTAGCGATCGTGGCAGGAAGTGATTCGGTCGTTATCGCGTTCAACCTCCAGGTTTTTTAATTAAACATATCCAATACTTAGGAGCTGGACGAGTTCCCAGGAGGTACTTATGCCCCGGAGACGATAAGATATCCTTAGCCTCATTAGACTAAAACAATAAAAAATAAAAATAATCCCTAGCGATAACATTGTATTCTTTTTTAACACGAAACGGCCAGCAAGGACCACGCGGATATCATTTCAGTTTCTACACACCCTCTGCCTTCCTCTTACTCCAATACTCTTTCATCCTCCTGGAATGTTCCCTTCCTCAGTCCATTTTATCCCTCGTCTCTCGTTCTTACCCACAAGAACCCCAACCCCTTTCAGTTTTTCTCTAAAAAGCTCTCTATCCAAGCAATCCTTATCTTTGATTTTTAGCTTGTCCAGTTCTTCTTTTATTTGCCCCCCATATTTTTTTATAGTTGCAGACTTGTATTCATTCTGACCATGTGCCAGTAGAACTTCAGTCTTCTGTTCCTGACGACAGTTTCGAATTCTTCCACATCCTTATATATTTCTTTATTAGATTTTAGTACCCTTTTTGCGTTATTTTGGGTCCACGAATCCTCCTTAGATTCTTCCTCTATCTTCCTCTATAAAATCCTCAGAATTTTCTCATGGCTAGGAAAACTGACTGTTTCCATACCATACAGTATTACAGGTCTTACTACTGTACAGTAATGCCTTATTTTTGCATTTGAGGGCAAATTTTTCTTATTATAGACATTTCTAGTAGCGAAGTTTAGTCTTTCCAGTTTGGCTATTCTTTCTTGTATGGATGCCCTATCCGTTCCGTAACTACATGTTATCTCGCCGAGATATTTAAACTTATTGGCCACTTATTTTCCCATATTTTGTGTCCAATATTTCTTCGTTAAAGTCGGGATCTGTTGTCATGATTTCTGTCTGTTCATAAGAGATCTGTAGTTTTGTTTTCTCGGATATTTCTTTCAGAGTGTTTACCTCTGTTATTGTATATAATAACATTGTACTATTAGATTTTTTTTTTTTTTTTTTAGCGCTACGGTTGCAAGAAAGCAAGAACCTTGGTTTCTAATAACCTTTCTCCGCTCTCTTCTGGCCCGTGCAAGCGTACTCCATTTTATTATGCCCATTCTTTTCAAAATGTTCTGTAGTTGCTCTAACCAATTGAGGCGTGGTCTACCTCGGCCACTTTTATATTTTAATAATTACCTCTTCAAATTATAAAATCATGAAAGTAATATTAGGGGTAGCTCATTGGTAAGGCAAGGAAAAAATTGAAAACTTGCCGTCCTATATATAGGACACTGGTAAGAAATGGGTTAATCACGCTCAAACCCCGTTTTTTTTACACTTCATTAATATTTGATTAAGACACCTATTTTATAGGTACTGGGTGTTGTGTTCCAGGAAAGTCATTCAACCCAAAGAATGAAGCCACGGCGGGTTGAAATTCATTTTCTCTCTTTGGCTCCCATTACCCATTTTAAAAATAATAATACAAAAATTATGCAGCATTATAATGTAACAAACTTACTAAGTCCTCTACCCTAATATCAATGCGATCCAAAGATCTAACAATGTTAAAAAATTGAACGGTTATGCATTCGATAGTCAAGGTGAACAATAATAGCAAGTTATCCTACTCTCCCGGTGAGGCTATTTGTTGTCCTAAAGCCAATCATTGATTGTTTACCAAATTATATTTTACTTTTATAATATGTAGAGATATTTCAAAAGGCCTCACCCAAAACGAACCCTACTTCTTTATACCTTGAAGCCTTCCTTTGCCAAAGATCGAGCGTGACGCCGTTTCACACTCCTCGCTACTCAATCTATCTAAGTGTCCATTTGTTAGTCCTTGTCTTTGTAGGTGTGCTTAAGGGGCGGAGCGCCATCCTGTTCTCAGCCAAGGGGTCTATCAGGAATTAGGCGTATCTGTCTCTGATTCCGAGGCTCGATTAAGGGCATTTGTAGTGCTTTCGAAGGTTTGTGTTTTAGGAAAATTCTGCTTCGTGCATAATGCAGATAATGTTGACACAGGATTAGTAAGAACCTAATAGGTCCTTATTTTTTTGCAATTTTTACGCTCGAAATGATCAACCATAATGTTATTCCGTAAATCCCAGTATAATCTCTCCACTCCTATCTGTAAACCTTTTAATCAAGCAATCTCTTCACTTGAAAATATTTTATTTTATCTACTCACATTTATCTACTATAATGTGAAAAAATTAAGATGATAAATAGCTTTAAATGAATTGTGGGTAGTTTTATTTTGCTAGAGCAACGGATAAGCTGTTATATTCAAAACTCACTCAGTTAAGTAGTTGAGCTAAGAGCCCGTACATTCTATTACAGGTTTTTTAAATGTAGTAAAAAAAAAAAAAATTAAATTGGTCACCCAATTACTTATTCTTAATTAGTGTTATTTAAACAATATTAAACTTGAACTAATTTATAAAAATTAAGATGATTTACGCTATGATAGGAGACCCCTAATCGTTTCTCGGAAACTACTTTTAACCTTATCTGATTTATCCGTCTGTATTTGTATGTAACTGTATTGGTGTTTAAATCAACTTAGACGTTGAACACTTATTCGTTGACTTAGAACTATATATCTTACTAGCTAGGGTGCCCGGCTTCGCTCCGGTAGTTTTAATAACAGAAAAACTTTAAAATTAAAGGAAATATAGAACAAAATTAGCACTTTCTTGAAACTTTTAACATGGTATCAATATTAAGATTCGATTTCTGCAGAGTCCGCCCAAATAAGGAACCCTATATACTTAAAAGGGGGTTGAAAATGGTGAATGAACAATTAATTTTGCTGCAACTTTGTCGAGTCATGCATCGTTTTTGATGGTTTCTGTGATTCTGAATTCTATAAGCCCATTCCAAGCAGTCAGTAGTTAATAAGTTATTAGATTATGGTTGAAAAATATATTAGTTAAAAAACTATATTTCGATTACAACTTAAGCGCCGACTAATGTGATGGTCCTATTAGATCCAGAAGTTTAGAAACTACCGAAGATTCATAGAAACTTTTTTATAAGACCTTTCTTCCAGTTCAATCTCCCATAAGATATCCCCCCCTCCCCCCGTTATTTGGCCGGACTCTGCACCTACTATTACAAAGTGAAAACAAAAATATCATGAGGGCACATCATATTTCTTTTTATCCTGAACTATGAGGGGTGATAAAATCTTATTGAAAAAATGCTGTAATTGGAGTTAGTCACTTTGTCAACTGGAATGCTCATGATACATATTAATAAAACAATTTTTCATAATTACATACAATAAGAACACTTCAAACATTTTATTTTCGATTTATAATCAGTCAATTCAGCTCCATTTTTTGTTTTATGTCTGTTTTTATTTGCTCATTGTACTACTCAAAAATGTTCACTCATATTGCATTAAATTTACTTAAGTAGGTATATATTATATATTGATTAAATATAATGTGTTAATCAATTAACCTTCTTATGAGAAAATTTATTTCGTAAAGTATCCAGTCGGTTTTCTAATTGATATGTAAAATCATTATTTTATTTTGAAAGAAAAGGTGAAACTAATTATTTTCGCTTGATTTTTTAGTAATTTAAAAAGAACAGCTGAACAAATACATAACCTATTACAACAACAAACATCGAGTGGAACGCACCCTAGCGCTTCCTGGTAGCCTGGAGCTCGAACTAAATTTTTCATTCATAAACTCGTATCTCAATCTCAGAGATGCTAATTAAATGGTGCGAGAGCCTTAAAATTCCAGTCCTTTTCTCTTTAATTTTACACCCTTAAGAGAAAAACAGAAACCTTCTTCTCCATTAGGAGTTATACAGCAACACGCTGACATAACTTCCTTAATCCCACGTGGAGTCGTTTTTGAGCCTTTTCGGCACGCACATTGTACACTTTGCTTTATAATATATATTGATTAACACGTTCACGCCGGCGTGTACCACCGGTGGCTCACACTAGACTGTCGCATCGGACACTTTAGTCAATCACAAAACTTTCCAAGACGATTTATAACGAGGTAGGATTGTATTGTTTATTTTATTAATGTGTAATTGTCAATACTGCGTAATGCCCTTGAATAACTCCCATACGTAGTGTGAAAATCATTAAGGTAAGCCGCAAATAGGCATGAATTACAGTCCCGGCGTGAACAAGTTAATATTCGAGTGAATTTCTTTAATGTGGACATTTAATTATCCGAACCACCTCTGACTATATTAGTTCGGATAATAGACGCTCTATTGTACATTAAATAAATTTATTTTCTTATTTTAATTAATATATGCAAATTTATACAAGTAAATAAAGACGCATTTTTGATGGTGTTTATATGTTTACTTTTACTTACCTATATATGAAATATGTAGAAAGGGAAATTATTGTGAAAATTGTATACTTCCGGTTTTCAAGTTCAATGGCCAAGTACCGCATATTGCTCTGTTCACTATATATAGATTTAGGTTCAATTTATGTACAAGATTATGAAAAAAAATAAATTTACATTATGAAGTTGAATTGCTTATTTATCACTTTAGTCTACTATGATAAATTAAGATGATTTTTTTGTTTACTAACTTATACTTTGATCTTGGTCGTCAATGAAGTTCGAATTCTGAAGTCCTGAACGGTTGCCCGGGCTCGGTAGCTCGGAATCCTCGTGGACGACCACTTCATGGAAATAAAAAGACCTTAGTTTTAATGTTGAGAGGCTTTCTTGAAGGTTTGAAGGTCGAAAAAAATAATTGTTTCGATAAAACACTCCATGGATCAAAATTAATAATTACGTCTAAGTTAAATGTAATTTTGATTGCTAATAATTACTCCAACAAATACACGCACAAATACAATAATCAATGCGCCTGGACCATCTGATCTTTCAATGTAAACAAATCTTTATTCAGAACTCCAGTTGAATAATTTAAAACCATGGTAAAATTAAAACTTATGTTCTAATTTCAAATTTATTATACATTTTTTCTCTCCATTAATTCAAATTATAAAATTATTTTCAGTAATAGAAATGGTATTCCATGATACCCTCCTTTCCTCCATTTAATTGGAAATATAAAATCTGGGTATATAGTTGTAAACATTACTTTAATAACAATTTGTTTTATTTTTTAACCAAATGCAAAATTTAATAATGTTGTTGATAGAACGAATGCCCTGTTTGGCTCCCTCTCCAGAAACCGTAGGGGAAAACTAACTAAAGCTTAGAGGAAAAGAAAGTTGCTGGAACTCTAAAACAGATTTGATAGTTTGTTATCGAATTAATTAATTATCCCCTATTAGTCTAAGTTAATTGAGAGGCTCCGGGGTAACTTTGGATACTTTCTCGACTCCCTCTTCCCAAACTGAAACTGAAGAAGATATATCGAATTAAGAGCGAGCATATAAGTTCGATCTCCGGAAATGATCGATTGAGGCCGAGTGAATTCGAGCGTTGGTTTGAAGCCAAGAGACAAACACACCCCTTAACATTAACTCAGAGGTTGAACTACTGTTTAATCATTGATCAACCTCAGTGTGGAGGGTTCCTGCCACAATCCAAGGAGCTTTCAGGGGAAGGATTTACAAGATTCGGATAATGGGCCATTTTCTGATTGACTTCATCCCTATGGGTTAGAGCCCAGAGAGTCCTAAAGCGAAACCTTGCGCAAAGCTTTGAACAGTCCAGCAATTATGCTTTAAACGTTTGATGGATCAGTTGGTAGTATATTAAATAAAAAAAGTAATATAATTAAATAAGGTATAATTAAATAAAATATTTGGTAGTGTATTAAATAATAAAATAGCATATTAAATTAATAAACGTTATATTGTTTGTTTTTTTAACGTCACTAAGGCTAATCGGACGATGCTACAGTGGGAGTCCTAAATTTTGTCTATCCCGGTATAATTAGGATAGGGATCTTTAACAAATACCTGACATCGTAGAGGCTCGGGACCTCCATTTTACGTCCTATGCAAGGGACGGCATGGCTAAGGATTTTTTACTCCCATTAAAAAATCCTAGGGCCACCGCTGGGCGCGAATAAACGTTATAGAGGTGAGAGATAGTTATTCTTTACGAAAGGTTAATTGAAGGGGTCTTAGCAAAATACTGCCAAGCAACATTTTTAACAAACATAAAGTGTAGCTGCAGTCTGCTGTATATTAAGTTGGACTATATGTCTATGATGGAAATGCCACCTAAATATGACTATATAGAGCACTCTTTAGACATATTTAGGTGACATTTCCATCATGCACATATAGTCCGACGTAATATACAGCAGACTGCAGCTACAGTCTATTTTTGTTAAAAATGTTGCTTGGCACTATTTTGCCCTGATCCCTTCAATTATTTTAAATAAACAGTAATTTAGAATTAGAATATTTCAGTTTCTTTGTTTAACGTCTCTTTATACCACTAAGGCTAATCGGACGATGCTGCAGTGGGAGTCCTAAATTTTGCCTATGTAGGTATAATTAGGATAGGGCTCTTTAACGAGTACCTGACATCGTACAGGCTCGGTACCTCCATTTTACGTCCTATCCGAGGGACGGCATGGCTAAGGATTTTTTACTCCCATTTAAAAATCCTAGAGCCCCAGCTGGGTAGTATAATAGTGCCATGCAACATTTGTTGAAAATGTTGCTTGGCACTATTTGGCCCCGACCCCTTCGATTGATTGTTAGATTTTTCCGTTAAAACTTTTTTATTTTGAAAAGTCAACGTTACGATCACACTTGTGGATCTTCATCAGAGCTAAAAGAAAAGAAATAAATGAGTATCTGGGCTAGAAGATGACAATTAAATGAGTAATTTACAAAACTTATCATTATATAAAATATGTTAAGCATTATACATTAATATTTAAATAAGTAGCTGGTTAGAAAGATAAAATAAAATCTGATATTTACCCTCTAAGTCCAGAGTAATGCCCTCAGTCTTTGTATTAATCTGGACTCAGAAGGTAAATATCAGATTTTATTTTATCTTGCTAACCAGCTACTTATTTAAATATTCATGTATAATTAATTAACAAGGACGCTTCCTCACTCTCCCCCTAAAATAAACTGATTATCAAGTTTAAAACTCTGTCTGAAGTCACTACACAGATTTTCGACCTTATATACATTGTAACTTGGTTACTGTTTCATTTTCCTCCTGTTTGTAAGTAATTAATTCAATTGTGTATGATATATTTAAAGCGGCCCCTAGACGATCAATATATTTCACAATAACTGGCATTGTACAATAATATTGAGCGTCTGTAGATCACATTGGAATATATTGGGTCAATCAAAAACAGTTTGGTTTTTATTGTGCAAACTAGTAAATATTGCGTAGTCTGTTGGCAATATTGCGCAATATTACTGAAATAAGTGTAATTTTTACAGCGCATGAGTGGTCCTCCAAAAAAGATACAACACTAATGAATTTCAAAACTTCAAAACTATTTCCAATAGCTAGATAACGTAGTGTTATTGATAAACGCTGACTTGGAGAGATTGCATCTCGCACTGTAGTATCCTTCTTTTGAATTTCAGGTATAATCAGTCTCAGTAAATAATGTAGTATCTAGTCGAAAAAAATTTTAAAAACCATGAGTCACTTGGTTTACTAATTCTTTGTTCACTTAACAGATTTTCATGAGAGTACCTTTTATTTTTTTAAACCATTCCTTCATCCACCTGCACTTCTTTTTTCCTTTTTTTTTCGAAGCTACAACTAATAGGTCTATAGCCACACAACTTGCTGTTTTCTTATTCCACTTGTTGACTACACAATAATATTTAGCATTAATATTGCACCGTCTGGTTTAGCCAAAAATAATATTGCACCAAATATTGTTCAATATATTTATGTAAATATTGATCATCTAGGGGCCGCTTAAAAATACTGGAAAGTAAGTAAATTAAAATAAAAACCCTGCATTCCTTATTTAAGTTACTAAGAACGGAAACCAGAAGAAATTAGAATGAAATCTGTCTGATTTTTTTCCTCTGAATTACTCCCGCATTGCATAGGCAAACAACTTCCACCCCTCCCCCTTTTTTGTCATTTAATCAGAACCCTGAGGGTTTAATAAAAGGCGAGAGTAAGGAACATTACCTAAGGAAATTATGATTTACAAAAAAAAAAAAAACACTGGGAGAGAAATCAATGAAGATTCATAAGTTAGCTTGACTGTTCCCTCGTCTTGTTAACTTCCAAGGTCCTCCCTCGCCTTGTACAAATACTCCTACCCCATTGTCATAAATTATGCGATATACTCTCTCTAGCGAGGGGGGTGGCGCGATTTTAAACACGGTGCCGTGTGCAAACATGGGGACTACGCCCCCCAACGAGAATCATTGGGGTCGATGGAGAAAACACTGAATATTTAAGGAAGTTTTTCGATCTATATAGGTCCAGGGCACATCCGTGGAAATCGAATTCCGCGACTTCCGTCATCAAGTTTGAGTGTACCTTTCATTAAATTGTAACCCGGAGAGGGTGGTTTTGGGGAGGGGGAGCAAGTGCTTGTCATGCTTATCATGATGCTTGTCATGCTTATCATGATTGTTCTCCTCTTATTGGTACGGCTCGGTAAAAAAGTAATTGTGTTTGCTTGAGAAAATTTTATGCCGAGAGAAATAATTCAGCGATGTAATTTATATTCTGTTATATGCAATGAACATATTGATTCAGTATATTGCTGTGCTCAAGCATATCCCTCGGTCATCGTCTTTTTAATCGTCGTTGGACGGGTAACTGGGAGGAAGTAAGAGAAGAAACAAGTGGGTTTGGATGGTTATGAGCTGAACAGTGAAATCGAAGGTATTTGTTGTGAATGTACATATGATTTTACTGTTCATGTCTTTGTGTATTGTGCGTTAGAAATGTACCATGGAACGTTTACAATTTTTCGAAGAATTTTTGACTGAGTAGTTTGAATTTTGTTAATGTGTACTTGTTTAGCGGAACCCCAAACTTCTGCTCCGTAGGTCCCAATAGGTTTTAGTATCGTGTTGTAAATTAGTCTTTTGTTTCGCAAGTTATGTGATGATCTGTAGTCTAGGAGGTGTGACAGTTGTTTATATCGTCTGCCCAGTTCTTGCCTTTTTAGTTTTGTATGAATGTTCCAAGTGAGTTGTCCAAGTATAGTCCTAGGTATCGTACATGGTTTTTAGATGGCACAGTAGTATTATTAATATTCATTGGCTGAGGTGTTGGCTTCCTCAGAGAAAAACTTATATGGTTTGACTTACATGCATTTATTTCTATTTTATACAATTGGAACTTTTTTTTCTACGTCGAATAGACGGTTCTGGATGGCAATTGATGCTGTTGTGGGACCTTCGTGGGTCCCACAGATAATAACTGTGAAGTCTGCGAAGGTGAAGATAGTGGTGTAAGGGTATTCCGGAATGTCAGAAGTGTAAATGAAATAGAGGAGGTGGCTTAAAACGCTTCCTTGAGGAACGCCAGTATATTAATTCATTATTTTATTTTAATCATTACTATGGTTGGATTCCCAAACGGTTTATATTCTATATATGTTGAAATAATCAATAAAAACGTTGACTGGCTAGTAATACGACCAGCTCCAATTTTTTAAGAAGTAATTCTTGGTTTCCTTTACAAAATAACGAACCTCATATTTGCTTACTTGTCGTACACATTGCTTTAAGGTGATTCGTGATTATTTTATATCCGCCTACCATCTGAAATAATTGACTTTTATTAACTTATTCTTGTGTTTTTCCATATGATTTCAAACGTTATTAACTATTTTTTTATAATTTCTTACTTGTGAAACTCTAATACTCTATCTTTCGGGCTCATCTCTATATTCAAGACTAAAAATTATTAACTTCTTACACACTGTTGTGTGATTGTCATATTTCCACTTTGTCTTAATTGTTTTATTTGCCAAAAATAGTCTTCTCTTTTTCCATTCATTTATAACTTTTAAAAACTTATTATTTGCATACTGCATTTTGAACAAGAATCAAAATCATATGATTTTGTCTGTTACATTAAAAAGATATGTAGACTTTTTATGGAATAGTTACTTAACTGTATTAGTTAATGTTCTGCGCCCTTCTCAAATGTTCGATCGATATTCAATATTCAATCATAGAAGAAGAAATGGATTAGGAACTTAGTGTTGCTCAGTACATCGAAGCATGTGATTAATTTTTTGTCGCTTTATTGTAAATTGTTACTTTTTGTAACTTTGTTAATAATTGGAGTTTTTATTGTTTGTTTAGCGTTGTGATTCATATTCTAATTAAAATTATTACACCCGAAATATATAATTTTAAAATGTAACTGATACAAATAATAATTCTGCCTGTTATTCTACCCTACAGTAGAAACTCGCCAATCCGAATTCCTCCTGTTCGGCCCTCCGGATATTCCTTGACACCGTCACCCCAGTACTAAATTTATATTGGACACTAGAAACTTCTACATGTTTTTTCAAAATTAAAAACAGGGTTGGTAAGAGGAAACATCTATTATACATTTTTATATATTTTATTTGTTAATGAATACAAATTATTGTACAAATTTAAATTCCTGTATGGATTACAGAAAGGACATCTTAAGTCCACAAGGTAGTTAGATAGTGCAACTATTTAATATAAATAAGAATGAACAAACACTCAAATACTAAATACAGATGATAACATCAATACAATTAATTATTATTTTATATACAATTCTCATCTTTAGCCACTAGATATACTAATATCAATAAATATTGATAATAGACCATGAACTTAGATATCACTGAAATAAACATACTTGTTTATAATAATTTACATATCATGCAATAACAATAAAATATTAATATGTCAATACATAAGAGTTATATGTTTGTTAGTAACTAAAGATATTCTGTGACAATAGGGAACATCTATAATAAGGTTGAAGGAAAAGATTGCGATACTTGAATTTGTAGAAGCATAACATTTCATCGATACTTGACTGCGATTTTCGATATCGATCGAGCAGCCAGTAATCGATCAATGGAACTGTGGCTCTAAAAGTCAGTGCCTGTTCTGCCTTGTTGCCTATTACTGGCTTGCATGAACGTTGACGTAAGGTGTACTGTTTGACATTTTTCGCAAAGACTCTTATTCCTATCGTCGTTGGTTGGAAACAGAATGGTATCCTTATAATCACTTTCACTGCATCGAAGGAGGTTATCATAACCAAAAAATTATTTCTTGCTGCCTAAAATTTGACCAACTTTCGCCAGTTGGTTTATTAAGTTATTATCCACATGAGTTTTTTTCTTTTTCTATTCTACTGTTCTTATCTAATTGTATAAATAAAGAAAACATTTATTTTAAGAAAACTATTTATTTATTCATTTTCTCTTTTTGAACACGCTCTAGTTTGTTAAGACCCTCCACTTTCCTTATCAAATATCTTAAAAAGGTTTTGACAAGGTGATTTTCTTATATTAAAATTTGTATGTATGTATGATCCTTGAACAATATTATAAATTACTCATTGATCATGGATTGGATATTAGTTTTGGAGAAATATTTAAGCAATTGTAGAATAAAGTCTGGCAATTTAAAAGAAAAAGAAATTGGAATTATAATACTGCCTAGTAAATTAAAGTATTTTTTTAGCAAGTAAAATGTACATTTTGTTAAAAATGCAATTATTATATGGTTGGTATAAAACAATCGTGAAGTTTAATAAATTTTTAATTTTTTTTAATTACCCAGTTTTTTTGTAATCATGATTCTTTATGTTCGAATTATATAAAGAACAAAGTGAAATATATACTGTAATTCTAAAGAAATAAAAGTAAACTCAATCCTATTTCACAAAATTCAAATTTAACTTCATTTTTCCCAAAATATGGTTTTTGGTGCTGTGGATAGCGTAGGATCATGTTATAGGGCGATAAATTGCAGAGGTTATTAAGCCCCATATGCCCTAGCTTTTTATTTATTTTTCAATTTTTTTTCCCCTGTTATATATTCGTATTTTTTTTTAATAATTACATTCTAAACTCTTAAATTAGATAGAGTAATGAATTTGCAAATAGGTATAGCGTAGTAAGGAAAAAAAAATTGTATAAATAAATAAAATGATCAAGAAAGCCTATTTAAAACAAACAATAGTGAAGGTGGCAACATTAAATGTGTCATGAAAAAAAGTTAAGTCACGTTTATAGTGACAATCTTGATGTGACAGTTCACAATTATCAACATTTTTTTTTTCATATTTTACTGGAAACATATATTTTATATTCTTCCTTAATAATATTAAGTTTTTTATTTATACATAATTTATTCCACATTAACTACATTTTTTTTGACAATTCAAATAATTTAGTTTCTTTCAGAAAATAATTGATTTTCTCAGCGTTCTTCGGGTCGTTTCCCAGGCATAGATTCAATCTTCTTTTCAGATCCTTTGAAGTGAAATAAGTATTGTAGACAAGGCAATCTTTTGGCACTTAGTTTTCTTTGGGGTTTTACTGGCCATGCATGGTGGGGAAAAATCAGTGTATTTTTATAATCTCTGGTTAATTTGATTTATTTGAAGTTTCGACCCTCAAATTCCCATAAATGTCGAATTAGCAAGGTCCTGGTATATGATATTTTACTTACTGATTGAGATACTTGATAACTATACCTTTTACTATTTTTTTTTTTTTTAATAACTAACAAAAAACAAAACAAACGAATTCTCTGTCTGACTGATATATCAGTATAACTTACTTCTGTTCCTCAACTCTGGAATATTATATATGCCACAAGTTCATGGCTCTTGATGACCTTATCAAAGTTCGCTGAAGGACTTGGCAATGCACGCGTTAGTTTGCAAACTGATGATTGGTACCGAAGTCATTATAAGCTGCATTCTGGAGTACTGCGTCGTGTGAGATATCCAATTTAAGTTTATGCATTCGGCTCCGAGGCGGCCATCGGCGGATTAGGCGATGGCTCTGGGATCTCGGATGACGGGGTCTTACCCAGTCGCTAATCGAGCTCTCATCAGCTAATGAGAATATAATTGGATGAGGGGCTTCATCGCCTCCTCCTGCCACGTTGCCCGTTATTGGATTTAGTTTCTTATCAGGGAACATCTCCTATCTTAACCGGTCCCATCTATCATATTCTTCATCCATCTCCAGCTTGCGAGGATTATATTTTTTGAGCAGCGGCAGAATTATTTCTTACAGATTAGTTGAGCATTCCTCCAAATTCCTTGTTCAAAATGGATTTAAATGAACTTCATAAGCAAGGGGATTTATGGAAGTATTTAAAAAAAAATTATTTATTGAATTTGTTTTTGGGGGAATCCCCACACAAAGTGGTGGCCTTAGCCATAATTCACATTATTGTTCCATAATTAATGCATTAAAATTGTATCAATTAATAGATAGAAATAACAATCAAAATATCTGACCTAATATTAACATATCTATTAACATTGATAGGTTCTGTCATCTTAATCCACTCCAACAATATTCAGTTTATGGAGTTCTATGAGCTTATATAATAGTCTTATATACTTTTTATCTTTATCAGCATAATTCTATTTTCCTTTTGTTTTAGGTATTTGGTTTGTTGCTCTATTAAGTAAAATGCGAAAAAACGATCAAGTAGCATAATATTCACAGGCGATACTCTGTGAAACATTTGTATTTCACACCGTTATACTCTATTTATTTCTATAAAATTTGCCGGAAAGTAACGGTTCGTCTAAAACCACACTGTAGTCTCCAATAATTTCCTCAGCGCCTTCGATGATTAGGGGAGAGCGGGGTTGGTTGGCAACAGTTTTCACTTTGTTGATTGTTGAGTCGTTTCTATTAATATAATCCCAATAGGGCTGATACCACTGTAAACTCCAAGTATTAGAGTACTTCAAGTATTTTTTTCACCACATAATATTTAATACTAAGATCATAAAAAATTGAAGAATTCGTCAATCCAGAGTATGCCAATTAACCCCCTATGTGGGGCAGGTTGGCCTAGATGGTGGGGTTGTTTAGCCATCTCATTCAAGTACTGCCTGACACGTATTATTGTTATTAAAAGCTGCAGTATAATAGTCTTATAATTTTGAATCAATTTTTAACAGCTTTTAAGGGAAAATAGAATGACAATAGAAGAAGATAGAAGTTTAGACTGTCGTCACTTTCTGCATAAGAAAATTTGCTCTCATCCTCCTTGCTGGAACTTATAACAATTGGTAGTTTCACCTTTGTTTATGTTTTGCTTGCTTTTGTGAATTGATAATGATCCAACAAACCCCAGTTGAAGATAGCCAACTAACCCCACAGGAGAGATCATATGAAAGTAATGAAAATGAAAATAACTGCAATTATTCGAAAATAGTCCACCATTATAGGAAGTTTTTGTTATGAAATTGGATTTAGAATAGCTCGGATTTTTGTGTGTGTACTTATCACACCCAGCTTACCACATTTCATATAATATTATACACTAGTTGCTGTACGATAGAATTAACAGCTTTCTTGGATATATTTCTAACAACCGATAGACTGAATTTCAAACAGGTGGAGGGGGTTTGAAAAGGAAAAAGATGAGCATTGAAAGAAAACAGGAAATCACTTTGAATCACAGGAATTGACCTGAAACTTCTCTTAGTTAACTAATTAAAATAAAAATAAAATTAATTAATAAATTTTTTATTTATGTATAATTTCGGGCATTTCGACCACTTGGATCATTTTCGCCCTATAATACAAATATACAATTTTGTAATAAAATTAAAATGCAGTTAAATACAATGGAGTAAAATTACTATAGTGTTACAATTAATAAATTAAAATTTATAATTATAAAATTAATTATTAAAAAAATTAAAGCTAAATAATTAGCTCTAAGTTGACATTGCAGTTAAGATGACTTTCGAAAATTTGACTCATAAAGATTGAAGTTCCTTCTATTTTCAGTTGGGCTTATTTTCTACTTTTTACGTCGGAAATCGACTATTGCGGTGAAATTTACGCATAATGACTCAGGACCAAAGATCCTGTTTGACATACTAATGATTTGACTTACCGAAGTTCGACCCTAAACTGTACCATATCCCGCTTCTAACTAGTTTTTTGTAATATTTAAGAAGTTACTTGGACATTCTACAAAACACGAGGTCCACATATATACTATATGTACATGTGTAATATATGTCCTCATATGAAATTTTGTAAGGTCCACATACATATCGCACCTTCCGTGGAATACTGTAACATCTCGAAAATCTAAACCTTTGGGAAATGTTGTTTAAAGTTTTTTACTTTTTTCATTTTATCTTTTTTTATTATTGTTTCTGTTCGTTGATTTTATTGGCAGAAATTGTTACTTAACTATTTTTCTTTTATTTTCTTTAGATTTATTTTTCACTTTACCTGATTTGCGACCACTCATTTGTTGAAAAAATTTCAGTTAATTTCTCCACTTCCGTAAGTTCAGACTCCTCTCGGCCAACTAAACTACTAAACTTATTACAGTATAAACCACATAATAAAGATAATAAAGATAACTTCATTTTGAATTATTTGGTGTAAAAAACTCTAAATCGATTTTTTTGGAGACTTTACAGTATTCCACGACAGATACGATATACACTATCGAATAATATTATTTACTGATAGATTGACTCATTTGCGCCAATGTAGATTACATCTTTTGCTAATAAATAAATGGATTTGGCAGAGTTTTCTGTTCTGTTTTTTGTTTTTGTTTTTTTCAACATTTATGTAGACGCATCAATTTCGTATTAATTTAATTTCAGTAACATCCAAAAATAATGAATGAAATTTCTCTTCTAATAAATATTAATATATCAGAACAGAGACACCCTCCCAGAACATCCCGAAGTCAACAACCCCTAACGGAGAGATACTAACTGTTGGGGATTCGAGTGAGGGTATTATAAATTCCAAAGGGAGGGAGGGAGGTGGGGGATGGGCGATAAGGGAGACCTGCAGTTAGCCAGAGAGATAAGGAGAGGTCAGGTCCGAGTTCGATTCCTTGCGGGTGGAGCAAAAGCAGAGGCCGTGTATATATGTATGTGTACACTGTAGCCATGCACGGTCGGGAGTCAGCACCTTCTTATCGCGCTCCTTCCAACTTTTTACGTCCCCTTTTTCCACCGTTTTCTTCCTCCTTTTCATCCCCTCTTCGTGCCGCCTCCACCCCCCCTCCCCCCCACAACGTTTTCAAATTACACGCCTTTAATTCAGACTAGCGAGCTAAAAGTTACATAATGGGCGGCTCTCTCCTCCTCTTATTATATTGGTAGAACTAGAAATTATAATGGAGATAACAAGTTTAAAAAGTTAAATAGAAATAATATTTTGTACTTATTTCCCTTTTTTTTATAAAGAATAAATGTAACTTCTGTTCTGAAGCTCAAAGTAATTCCAAAATTCTGTAACTGAATCGGAATAACCTTGGTCTGACAAGGTTCAATTTTCGGCGAAAATTATATGTTTGGTAATTCTGACTCTTTTTAAGGGACATTTATTTACATTTTATTTTCTTATTTTCACTTACCTATGTACGTAATATAGAGTAAGGGAAAGTATTGCAATCGTTAAAAATTTTTACTTCCGGTTTTGAACGGAAATACACGTTTTGGGGTAAAATTCCAACTAACTCATACGATAATATGATGACAGTATGCAATATTACAGCTAAATTTATGCCAGATAATACTCGCAGATGGTTGAAGGGGAGCTGGATGATGGATCTACTTGTCTAAATATTTTATGATTCCTAGGTCTTAGGGAGTCCTTTCGTAATTAAAGTCGCTAGTTTTTGTTCAATAATTCATAAATGTCAATCAACGATAAATAATAGATGAAAAGAAAACTAAAAAAAAAGGTTTTAAATATTCAAAGAAAACCAACGATCTCGAGAATATATTTTTTTACATTCACAGAATTGCGATCTTGAACATTTTTCGACTTCCGGTTTTCTACGGAAATACACGTTTTGGGGTCTCCTGAGTCCAAATAACCAAGTCCCGCGAAATGGTCTGTGTGTCTGTGTGTGTGTGAACAGACTAGCTCAAAAGCTATAAACCGTACGAACCTGAAATGGGGTATTTGGTGTATGTATGTGCCCGCGATGTGACAGCGAAAATTTCATCAAAATTGATCAATTTGAGGGGGTACTTTATTTAATAGCTTTTGTCTGATTTTCACGTGTTTTTGAAATGTGGAAAATGTGTGAAGTTGAGGAATAGCGTTTACGTATTGTCGATTTCTAATCTTAGTTCATAAGTAAAGTTGTGTGTTCGCACCAGATTTTTTATTATTAAAATTAATATTCAATTTTTTTCTTTATAATGTATGATCATGTTATTGGTAGTACCGAAAGTTTAATTACACGTCCCGTTCAAATTGCTGGGTCACGCATCACTCGTCAAATCCGACCTTGTTTTAAAGGTAACTTCCGACGCAAAGTAATAACTACTTAAAAAATCAAAATTTAAAGAAAATTATTCTTCTTTTCATAATATAGCATAGAATTATTGTACTTATACTCATAAGTGAGTTGTGTCTTGAATTATTTAAAGACAAAATTAAGTGAGTTAATCTACTTACGAGTAAAAAAAAAAGTACAAAATAAATAAATACAAGACATTTCGGTAGATTTAACGCTGCAGCACAAGTCCCCTAAACACTTAAAGTTGGTTTAGCTGCTTAAACTCGCTCACTCTTGGGTTCAGTTGTGCTGTAATCCGATTAGGTTGTTACCACCTAGGTTGTAAAAGGGGCTCACGAGGTTTTGTTTTACTAAAACCCTACCCCCTCTCTCACTTTCTCGTGTTTTATTTTTATTAAATTTATTTATATATAAATCTTTGCTAATTAATGACAATTTAAAGGATTTTAATCAATAAAATAATCAGCAAATTATTCATGTTGATGTTCTTAACTTGGCTTTTAATATAAAAAAAAAAATCTGGTGCGATGCGCGCAACACACAACTTCCACTTATGAACTTATATATTATGAGTTGACGGAATATTTTTATTTTGTTTCTGCTGTATATGTTTACTTGATTTACTTCATATTTCATATTTAGCCATTTCTTTTTTTTAGGCGAAACGAGAGACAGATAATTCCTCCATATAAACAAAAACGAAGGTACTTTATAGGAATACAAAAAGGCTCCTTTCCTATTTAAGCCCCCGTTAGAACATTTTAATATTAATAAAGCTTACCTTATATTCAAGAATACTTGACTCTCATTAAACATGACGAGTTTAATTAAATAGTTAAAGCTATTTTTGAAAAAATCGAAAAAGAAAAAATCTGGTGCGTGCGCGCAACACACAACTTTCACTTACCAACTTACTTAGATTAGAAATTGACGTGTTTTGCTAAATATCATTTCCCAAAGTCACACATTTTTCTACATTCATATCTTATTTTCGTTAATCGTTAAAACCGTTTTTGAGTAAATAAAAAAAAACCCGTGAAAATAATACAAAATTTATTAAGTCAAGTCCCCCCTCCCGTAGATCAATTTTGATGAAATTTTCACAGTCATATCTCGGGCATATAAATACATCAAATACCAAGTTTGATCAAAATCGTTAAAACCGTTTTTGAGTAAATAAAAAAAAACATGTGAAAATGATACAAAATTTATTAAGTAAAGTCACCCCCCCCCGGTTGATGAATTGTGATGAAATGTTGGTTATCACATCTTTGGCATATAAATACATCAAATACCAAGTTTGATCGAAATCATTAAAACCGTTTTTGAGTAAATAAAAAAAACATGTGAAAATGATACAAAATTTATTAAGTAAAGTCCCCCCTCCGGTTGATCAATTTTGATGAAATTTTTACAGTCATATCTCGGGCATATAAATAGATCAAATACTCAGTTTAATCAAAATCGTTAGAGCCGTTTTTGAGAAAATCGAAAAAAACGTAAAAAGTTATTAAATAAAGTACCCCCTCCCTTTGAGCAATTTTGATAAAAATTTTGCTGTCACATCGCGGGCATATACCTACTCTAAATATCCGATTTCAAGTTCCCACGGTTTATAGTTTTTGAGCTAGTCTGTTCACACACACACACACACACACACACACACACACACACACACACACACACACACACACACACACACACACACACACTCACACACACACACACACACACACACACACACAGGCACACACACACACACACACACACACACACACACACACACACACACACACACACACACACCATTTCGCGGGACTTGGTTATTTCGACTCAGGGGGTCCCAAAACGTGCATTTCCGTTGAAAACCGGAAGTCGAATTTTTTCACGATCGCAATACTTCCACTTACTATATATTTCATATATAGGTAAGTGAAAGTAAAAAACAACAACGTAAAAATGGTCAAATAGTTATGAAATAAAGTACCCCCTTCGATAGACTAATTTTGATGAAATTTTTGCTGCCACATCGCTGGCATATACATATACCAAATACCTAATTTCAGGTTCTTACGGTTTATAGTTTTTGAGCTATTCTGTTCACACACACACAGAGCATTTCTCGGGACTTGGTTATTTGGACTCAGGGGACCCCAAAACGTGTATTTCCGCCGAAAACCGGAATTCGAAAATTTTCACGATCGCAATACTTTTCCCTCCTATACATTTCATATCATAGGTAAATGAATGTAAAAAAATATATTCTCGAGATCGATGGTTTTCTTTGAATATTTAAAAAAAAAACTTTTTTAGTTTTATTTTCTTCGTTGATTGACATTCATGAATTATTGAGAAAAAACTAGCGACTTTTTTTATGAAAGGACTTTCTAAGACCTAGGAAGCATAAAATATTTAGACAAGCAGATCCATCATCCAGTTCCTCTTTAGCCTTCTGCGAGTATTATCCGGCATAAATTCAGCTTTAATACTGCATCGTCATCATATTATTGTATGAGTTAGTTGGACATTTTGAAGATAAAATTATATTTTTTGATTGTATGTGTCTATATAAAGTATTTTCTTTTCCTGGCTTTTAGAGAATAATTGAAGATTTTGAGATCATGATGTGATGAAGGATAATAATTTATTGATTCACTCTTGTACAATTATTTTTATTTTCAATTATTTTAATTTATTTAACGTCATTTCATACTAATATAGCTAAGCGGACGATGCTACTGTGGTATTCCTAACTTTTTCCTCTCCAGTTTTCATTAGGATAGGGATCTTTTATTGTACCTAGGATTGCAAAAGCTCTGGACGGCCATTTTTCCAAACAAAACGCTTTATTTATTTTTTAAAGACATGAGTAATAATCATAAAGGATTAAATAACCCAAAGGCTTGATGCCGACACCCCAACTCGCTTCCTGTACAAAATTTATTAAATAAGTTAAAATAAATTATTATTTAAAAAAAAATTAATATTTTAATAGTCAATTTATTTTTATAACATACTACTTATTTCTATGTTTACTCGATATTATTCATATATATAAATGAGTCGTCTCCCACTCTTTTTTATATAAATGTATACATATAAAATTCTTAATAAATATCTATGAATACAAAATAAATGTTTAGTAAAACTTGCTTCACCTCAAAACCTACTAAGAAGTCTGATGACATTTCAGGAATTTAGTTAATCAATGACGAACTTTTTGAATTTATTATTTTGCAAAGTTTTAGGACTTGGATTCCTCCCATTTTGAAAAAAGCCGCTTTAATTCTTTTTTGTTTTTTATTTGAATTGTCAAAAAAAATGTAATTGATGTGGAATAAATTATGTATAAATAAAAAACTTAATATTATTAAAGAAGAACATAAAATGTAGGCGGGCGCAATCGAATATAGGGTGCGCTAGTAGTTTTGCAAAATGTCGGAAAGAACGGTGTTAGACATAGTTGATGTGATAGAGATAATTGGTAATTTTAAAAGACCATTAATTGAAGGGCAGGCTATTCTTGATGCAAACCACATATTTACATGTGGAATAATATCTAAAAATAAAAAAACAGTTATTTTACAAGCCTCGTGCCTTTAAACTAGCAATCTTAAAGGATTGCCCCATCAAATAAAAGTGGAAATCAAATTTATTAATAATAATAAGCAATTTTCTTGTCATTGTACGTGTAAAGCTGGTAGTTCTGGTAAATGCAAACACATCATTGAACTTTACTCGACGTTTTTCGGTTAGTAATAACATTAATTACCTATTCACACAATCATTGTTATGACAGCTTAGATTCTTTGTCATATTATTTATTTATTTGTCAAAACTGTCAGGCTTCGCATTGAAAACATGGAACAATTAAGCACAACGGATGTAATAGAAAAATGGGGAAAATTAAAAAAGAAAAACAAATCTATGACACTATGGTCTCAATGTTATTTGCATAAAACTAGCATTTTGGAATAATAAAATGTCAAATACTATTTACCTGGATAAATATAGTCTCTTTCTTTAAAATAAAGACTACATATCGTCATATGTTTCGAAACAGGCTTATGTATTCTTAATTTTAAAATCCACTCTTTAAGAAGCTTTTTATTTTTTGGAAATAAAAGGGAATGACACGTCTTTTGATTTTCTAATTGAACACAGAGGGACCGAGCAATACCTATTAGATATTTTTCAAATGATTTTTTGCTCAAACGGGTTTTAATTATGGAAAAATAAATTAAAAACCCCAAAAAACCCAATGAATCCCAGGTAATGGCCCCGCTTTTATCCCCGTTTCTCTAGTTCCTGCAGCGCCGTCACAGAAGAAGCACCGTCGCTTGCGCCCACCTATATGTTTCAAGTAAAATATGAAAAAACATAAATGTTGATAATTGTGAACTGTCACATCAAGATTGTCACTATAAACGTGACTTAACTTTTTTTCATGACACATTTAATTTCGCCACCTTCACTATTGTTTGTTTTAAATAGGCTTTCTTGATCATTTTATTTATTTATACAATTTTTTTTCCCTACTACGCTATACCTATTTGCAAATTCATTACTTTATCGGTCAGAGAACCCATCTTTTTAATTCCTAATGATTAACCGGAATTAATTTATAAACAATGCGCTCCTGTTTAATAGACGTTTATACGTAAATCCCGTCTTAGGCCCCTCCTTCAATATTACAATGGGTAGATTAAGTAGACCCTCGATTGTGTTAATTTATTTATTTAAATGAGGGAGAAATCACCCCCTTTACTTCTGCCCTCCCCCTCTGTCCCGAATCGAAACCCTTTCTGGATTGCCTTGTAATATTAAGTCACATAAAGATGGATTAACATCTTGATCCATCGCAGGTAATGAGGAGGGGATAAATACAGAAAATAAAATAAATGTACAACTTCTTACTCAATGAGGAGAAATATCCGTCGAGAATCTATAATAATTTATTTAATATTCATTTTAATATTGAATACAAAATTAAATTAAATTCCGTCCTCCAGTTCCCCCTCCACTTTCGTTCCACCCCCACCCCTTCTCCAGCCTTAGGAATATTCGGCATTATTCAAAACATGAATCCCCTTCCTGATTATGCCGGAATCATATTTAATCATAAAACTGGCATTTCATCAATAATAAGCTACCTGAAATCTGAATATTAGCCTTTTCAAAATGAAAATTAATAATACTAAAAAGAACAACATATTTCCCATTAACTTTCCTAATTTTCTTTTCTTATTTAATCATATAATACTTTCCTCTAATTGAAACTTCTATAAAAATTCGTTTGTTGAATTTTATGAAAAGATCAAATGAATTTGAATAACACTTGATTAAAATATACATTTGTAAATATTATTTCTTTACAATTTGTTTGCTTAGGTTTCCAATAAAAACATTCAACTAGCCTTAAAACAAACTGCCTTAAAAAAAAATAGATAAAAAAGTGATTCCGACTAAAATAAAGCTAATTTATGATGGAATTATTTGGTAAAGGTATCACAATGTAACGTTGAATAAAACCTCGATAAAATCGGGCTTGTGACAATTTTAAGAAAACTTGTATTTTTTTTAGTAGTTAAGCAATTTATTTCTGTTATATATACAAATGTAATTGTTTATTGATATTTCTGCTATGCGTTATACCAACCCAATGTATTTGGGTAGCATTGCCTATGTTTAAAATTTTTCTATCCAAATTTTCCAAGGCTTCTAACTTTTAGTGAAATCCAATAACCAAAAAAAAAAAAAAGAAAAAAAAAGAAATAAACGATCTCCTTTCTCTTTTGACTATAACTAATTTATTAATCTTATAAAAAATTAAATACATTAAGAAAATTAACCTTCTACTATTAAGAAACTTTTCACCACCTTCTACCGTTAAGATTTTTTTTCACGATTCATAACGCATCTATTTCTTAAGAATATATTAATCTATTTTTGTTGGATTGTTTTTTCCTTACTCTATTTTTTTTCATATCTCTAAGAAATAATTATTAGCATTATTATTAATATATTAATAAAAATAAATTAATAAAATAATAAATAAAAGTATTTCACTAATTTTATAAAAAGTTATTATTGTGATTTATGGTAAGAAAATCTTATTTTTTGTAGAATTTCATGGTTTACAAAATATGCAAATATTTTAAATAATTGAAGCCACCCTAGCACTGTTTTTTTTTTTCGACCATATAAAAAATAATACAAAAGACTATAGCTTATATGATGCATTTATTTATAACTGTAACCGAGAACAGTAAAACCCATCATATACGGCAACACTGGCTAGATTTCTTTATTATGTATCAATAATTTCTTCTAAAGGGTCATCGGTCCCAGGAAAGTAAAATTATTTTTCATTTCATTTTCAAATCCCAACGGCTAGATCGTATATATTTCTAACAGAAACATCAAACGAATGAAATCTCTCTTGTATCTTTAGGTTTAAGGTAGGGTATGAAAAATAAAATGAAACTACGAGGAGTTATTCTAATTAAAACAAAATAACTATATTTGTTTCAGAAAGTTACAGAATTTTTTTTTAACCTTTTGAGATTATATCGAAAAATGAACAATACAATCGCATTCGTACCGGACTCTAGTTAACCTTATGACACGATGTTCATCACAATATTGTTTTAAGTAAATAGAAATAAGAAATAAGAAAGAAAGGAATCAGTCGGTTTTTGAAACTCAAACCGTTCAAACAGTTGTTCTTATTTTTATAACTTACACCTAATAAAGGAGTTACTTTATATATATATATATCGCCATATGTATAATATATTTATGGAAAATATATAGAATATGTAATCCGAGAGAGACAGGAATTCGGTTGGATAATGCAATTCTCCTTTCCTGCTTCATGTCGAGAGGCGCCAGTGTTTAATAAAGGAGAATAATGCATGGAATTTAGGTGTTTCATAGTTATAGATTATTATATAGAAATATTACTACGTTCTGTAGTAGTATCAGTTATTACTCGTCCTAAATTCTTTCTTTTTTTGTTTTTTCTTAAGTAATATTTTTCATCTAGAGCATACTGACACAGATATACAACCTGCGTTTGTGTATATTAATTATAGCAGATATACTGTGTAGTTTATTTATCAGCCACCAACATCCAGGCTATATTTAATACCTATTAACCATTAACAAATCGGAAAGGTTCGAAAAACGCCTTATGAAGAATATTTTCAGTGCATGTCAGATACTAAGTATTTTTCGTACTATTGGCTCGCTCCTGTTTCGAAATGAAATTTACTAGGTCTTAGTTCAGGTAAATAAAATCTTTTTAAATTTTGTAATCGAGTTAGGGAACGAAATGAAGAAGGAACTAAAGAATAAATCGATTTTCGTAAGGGTCCCAGCACACTCCGTTATTACAGGCATTGAAAAAGCTGACAAAGTAGTCCATCTAGATAGTAAAGTGGAACCTCCAGGAGTCGTCAAGGAGAAAACAATAACCTTAAAAAGCTGGGTGAACCATGCAAAGAAAACGCAAATAACTGCATGGATCGTACATTAGCAAATATTGTAGATAGTTGCGAAAATTGTAAATAAGTTGCTGAAAATCAAGGAGGAAAGAACTGATGCTTTGCCGACTTAAAATCGGACATAGCTGGTTTAACTTGAGGCTATCTCTCAAAACGCCTTTAAGCACCAGCGTTCGAAAAACATACTTTCACTTACCAATAATTCGGCAATGCAAGCATAATACTCCAAGTCGTCTGATTTTATAGTTCTCTGTGTAGTTGTTGAATACCTTATTTAGTTACTATGAAACAAATCATTACCAAAACGGCTTTAATTTAAATTAAAGAAGTACTGCGCATGCGTGGGCTCACCGTTTTGTATGAGTTGACGCAATATATTTATTTTTTTCTCCTGCATATGTTTACTTGATTCTTTTCATATTTCAAATTCAGTCTTTTCTTATTTTTAGGCGTAAGGAGAGCCAGTTAATTTCTCCGTATAAACAAAAACTATGGTACTTCATTGGAAAACAAAAAAGACGCCTTCCCCATTTAGTCCCCCTCAGAACATTTTAATAATGATAAAGATTACCTGATATTAAAGAAGACTTGATTTTCATTAAACATGACGAATTTGATCAAAACCATTAAAGTCGTTTTTTAGATAATCGAAAAAAAACAACATAAAATTTGGGAAAAAGATTTTGAAATAAGTGACCTCTCCTTTTGACTAATTTTGATGAAATTTTTGCTGTCACATCGCGGGTATATACGTACACCAAATACCCAATTTCACGTTTATGTTTATAGTTTTTAGTAGACTTAAGTAGACCCCGAACCATGTATTTCCGTTGAAAACAGGAAGTAGAAATTTTTGTCGATCGCAATACTTTCTATTGCTATATATTTCATACATAGGTAAGCGAAAGTAAAAAAAATCGACATTACTCCACAAACCGTAAATACCTGCTACTGGAATTTCTTCGATACGAGACCTCCCGAGATCTTTAATAGGTGATGAAGGAGGAGTCTCTACATTGTATCATTTCTTTATTGTCTCTACATTTACTGGTTATTACTACAGAATATAAAATTTAGTTGATGATCCTTTTGGTTTAAGGCTTCAAACCAAAAAAAAACAACAGAAAAATGGCTTTTGGTGTCTGGTCCTCCGGGCCGGATTACGCAGATTTCGGTTATAACTATTTCATTTTTTAAATAATTTTAATATTAATTTTCATAAAGCACTATACCACCTATTTCACTCTATTTTTCCAATAAAAAATGTCATTTTCACCCGACAATATTAGCGTTAGATCCATGATGGAATCCGCAAAAAACGTTGGGTGCTGTAGGGCGGAATTGATTCCAACAGTAAGGGATTCCTGAGCGACCACAAGGCCATCGGGCTGACCGCCGCTGTGACCGGGCCACCGCACTAGCAGTTGGGGTTCCCCTCTCAGCCTTCCCCTAATTATTTGGTGTGGGGGGGGGCGCTCTAAGTAATATTATCATAGGTTAACTAGCGTTATCTAAGGGGGGCTTTAGTGGCTAGAGCTAATTATAGCTATAGCAGATTTCAATGCTCCTTTTATTGCCATAAATTGAGGCTATATGATCCATATTTTCTGTAACTTTTATTCTTCGAACGCATCCCCTCCACCAGAGTAATGGATGTATTATCCTTGTATAAAATCCATCAATCCATCAATATAGTAATTGGGTCACTTAAAAACAGAGCTAGGATCAATTCATCTCATATTATAGATAATGTATAATTCATAACATTATCAATCATTAGACAATTCGAAGACAACTGCATCATCTATTATTTATTAATAACGAACAATTTATCTGTCATCTGTTATCTGAGATAACCATTTCAATGTAACATTTTCGATTGATTAATATAATTTGATAAAGCTTACATTTGCTCGCAAGATTTATAATTTAGATAATTTTTCCAATTGTTACGGATCTTCATTCTCTATTTCGGTTAATCGAAATATTCTCAATTGAATACAATATTCAATCAGTTGATAATTTATTTTCCTTATTTTTATGTAAGATAATAGTTTATTTGTTTGTATTAACATAAGTTAAGCACCTAAGGCTAATCAGACGATGCTATAGTGGTAGTCCTAAATTTTCCCTATCCAGGTATAATTAGGAGATGGACCTTTAGTAATTTAGGTTGCTATGCTAACCACTGGTGACCTCAAGATAATAGTTTATTAAAGCTTATTGATTATGGACAATATAAAAAATAAAAAAATAAATAAATAAATTAGTAAATAAAAATGGTCAACAAGGGTCTTTGTTACAGGTAAGTTGAAGAATTCTGAGTTTTTAAGAATGTAGTTTTTATTACATTGTGAGTCATCTTAAAGATAAATTTGTAAGTATCTACTTATTAAGAAGTTTAAATCATAAAATATAGAACGAAACTAAAGTAAGAAAAAAATATTTTTTTTTAATGAATTGTTTTAAGTTTTGAAGGGAGTTAATAGTTATTTACACAGATAAGGATTCATCTCAATAAGCCTTCCATGGATTCTAATGTTTGATATAAATTCCCTTTTCATTTAGATAAGTTAGTGAATAATTTTGATTTATTTCATTTGCTGGTGTTTAATTAATTAAATAAGAAATGTAATTATAAAATACATTAATATTTTATTTTAGGCAATAAGTAGTTACGATAACTATTCCATGACTATAGCGGAACATTTTGCTTCTATTTAATGCCTCTACTGAAATTAATATATGAGCTAGGTATAATTTTTTTCTTTTAGTTATGCAAAAAAAAAAAAAAAAAAAAAAAAAAACGTGTATCACTACAAACTATCGAAGGTCTTGGGTTCAGTAGTATGTATAGGAGTACTGTTTCTTGGTCAGCAGTCGTGCAAAATTAATCTCAATATTCTTATATTAAGTTCTTATTTAAGAACTTTACACCTATCTCCCCTTCTTCCAGCACTAAGTGCATGGGTTTTTGATAGAATATCCTTATAAATAAAGATTTCTTTATTAAAAAAAAAAATATTTATCTTTAGCATATTTTCCCAAGTTCGTAATCCTCCACTAATTTTCTTATCCTGAGTAGAAAAAAAAAAAAAAATGGAAAAACTTAAATACCCGATTGTCAAAATTTAAAATTATTTTATTTTACTTATGTCATTTACCCTCTTCTCCATTTAGTAATATGTAATTGAAGTGAGATAATTTAAAACATTTATTTTTAAATTTGATCTCACGAGAAGACTGCGTTAAAAGAATAAACAAATAATAGTTTAAGGAAAGTAATAAAAATAAGTTTTTTAGCACATTGTTCCCATATTGTTCGTCCTTTCTCAATTTTAATTTTAATAAAAAAATGCCGTAATGATTAAATTCTGTTCTCTCGTTTGAGACCTTAAACATATTATTTCTTTGAATATTTTCAAGGTGTCGGGTGACTCTTTGATCAATTTATGTTGTTTGAAGTTAGATATTGTTTCAAGTCGAACATCCCGAGTCCTCTTGTTAATGCGCATGCTATTATTATCTGGAACTTTTCCGGGTACTTTGTAACAGGAAAATTGCACTCTTTCCATATTCATGTCTTTGAGTCTGAGGAAACTTCCGTTTCCCAATGTAGTGTAATTTTGGATGATTTTTTATTATATAATTTATTTTATAACGAAAGGCTGAAAGCTCAAGTAAACTTCTCGTTACTGCTGAAATGCCTCGAATATATAAGCTCAATGTGGGCCGATCAAAATACGCCATAGCAAACTTCTTTCTACCCTCGCTTCCTCCTCTATTCGTTATAATTCTCCTAGAACAGAAAAGGAGATGGCCTCGGGATCTTATTTCGAACATGTTTTTCTAACGGCTAGTTGCCTATAGGCCTGTTCGTGCATTCTTTCTTGTTTTTTATAAATTGTACTTTCTTTATTTAAGGCAGAATTTCAAATCATTAATTATTTTTTTCTCCATAATTTTAAATTATGTTTGATTTATACCTAGAAATTTAAATTAACATTACAGTAGGGTTCCAATTAACCGAGTCGATGGGGACCAAGGTTACCTCGGTTAATCGAAATAATCGGTTAATCAGAACCATACCAATACCAACTGAAAATGTAGGTTATTTTTAAATAAAAACTACATATATGCTTAAAAACCTAATAAATATTTAATAATAATAATGCATAATAACGATAATAATAACAGAAATTATGAACATATTTTTTAAAAAAGAAATCTTTTATTGTAGTTTGTTTAAATGAACTCACATACATAAACATTACCCCCCCCCCCCTACAGACTTGGCACCTCGGTTAATGGGGACCTCGGCTGACCGGACCTCGGTTAATCGGAACCCTACTGTATATGTTTATAGATTCATTAAAAATATTCATCACGCACTTAGTGATACGGTATAAAATCAATAATGATGAGAAAATAAAAAAAAATCACCTTTGAGAGGATACATTTAAATGTTATATCTTAGCTTAGTTTCACTCAAATTCATTACTTTTTCTATTTTCTAATACTTGCGTAGTTTATAATATTTGGGCCTGGTGTATTAAATAAAAGAGTTCAACAGAGAATGTTAAAATACAGCTACAAGTCGACTCCTGAACACTATAATCAGGCGTAATCTCCATATTCCAGTTTCACTGAGGCAGTTTTTATTTTTATATTTTTTTGTAAACCGTTTCGGGAAAAAAAAAATGTTCTTTTGCTAAAAGCTGATTAAAATATTCTTTCCTTACTACCGTGGAATAATATATAAAATATATAATGGAGGAGAATAAAAAAATACTTAAATATTTAAGCCTGCCAAAAGTACTTAAAATATTTAAAAAAACAAAACAAATTTACTGATTAATCTCATTTTAAAAGCTATTACTCAAAAATTATTATTTATTATTTAATGATCGAAATATGATTTTTTACACTTATGATCAAAAATAAAAATCACTCTTCAGCAAATTATTTGTATTATTTTTTATTTTTTTTTCAAACCCTGATTTTAGTTAATAAAACTCTAAATTTCCACAAATATAATTTAAAAAATATATGTGTTTACATATTCTTTTTTTCTTCTGTTTTCTCAGAACCAACTTCAGTACTGTCCGCCCGGTTTCTCCTTGCCGAGAAAGATCGAACGTTTTCAGCGGCATTAGTGTCAGAGTATTTTAGCCCCACTGTTGCCCGGCAAAGCCGTAGGAACAACCTTTTACGAGTTAAGCACTCGTGGTGACATCTGTTTTGGATTTACCTTTCAGAAGTCCAGATTTTTTTTTTTTTGTAATTAAAGCTTTAATCCCGTGAGATGCTTTCATTCTTGCAGATCTCCATTTCCCATTATTCAAATCTTTTAACTTAATTTATAGTTGATTTTGTTGTGTAATATTATAACACTGAAACTTCCATGTAAAAATTGTAAATTAAGACGACATTATTTATTTTGGAATCTAAAATGAAACGTATTCGAAGCGATATAGATTTATATGACATACCAGGTACATTGGACATGATGCTCCTTAGTAACCATAATGCCATAGTAACCATAAAGAATGACATAGAAAATCAGAAAGCAACTAAACAAACGATATGGATTGTTATAAAGATTACTTGACAGACCCTCTAAATTATCCTTAACCAATAGACTTACAATATACAACATGCATAATAGACCCATTTGGACATACGGGATAGACTTATAGGGCAGAGCAAAAAGCGCAAAGGATCCAATCCTTTCAGTCAAAAGTATTGAGGAGGATAGTAAATGCACCGTACTACGTGAATAATGACTTACTACACAAGGACCTGGACATCCAAACAGCAAGCGATGCAGCCACACTATACTACAAAAACTTTCATCAAAGACTAACTTTCAACCCTAACCCAGTAGCAGAAACACTTAAATCCACCGCAAATCCACACAATCCTCCCCCCCCCCCCCCCGAAGGTTGTTGAGGCGGTGGCCTAGAGACTAATTGCAATAACTAACGCCAATGTATCACACATATGTAGGTGTTGAGCACAGATTTGCTCATTGTAGTATTAATGTTAGCGCATATCTGGGACATGGAATTTGTTGCCTAATTAATTAACTATAAATTTAACTTCAGGATTTTTTTACTTTCACTTACCTATATATGAAATATATAGTAAGTGGAAGTATTGCGATCGTGAAAAATTTCGACTTCCGGTTTTCAACGGAAATACACGTTTTGGGACCCCCTGAGTCGAAATAACCAAGTCCCGCGAAATGGTCTGTGTGTGTGTGTGTGTGTGTGTCTGTGTGTGTGTGTGTGTGTGTGTGTGTGAACAGACTAGCTGAAAAACTATAAACCGTGGGAAGCTGAAATCGGGTATTTAGTGTAGGTATATGCCCGCGATGTGACAGCAAAAATTTCATCAAAATTGCTCAAAGGGAGGGGGTACTTTATTTAATAACTTTTTACGTTTTTTTGATTTTCTCAAAAACGGCTCTAACGATTTTGATTAAACTGAGTATTTGATCTATTTATATGCCCGAGATATGACTGTAAAAATTTCATCAAAATTGATCAACCGGAGGGGGGACTTTACTTAATAAATTTTGTACCAATTTCACGTGTTTTATTTATTTACTCAAAAACGGCTTTAACGATTTTGAAGAAACTAGGTATTTGATGTATGTATATACCAAATATGTAAAAGCCAAAATTTCATCAAAATTAGTCCAACTGAGGGGGCACTTTATTTAATGACTTTTTTTCCAATTTTTACCTTTTTTTCGATTACCTCAAAAACGGCTTTAACTATTTTTATCAAATTCGTCATGTTTAATGAAAATTAGGTTTTCTTTAATATCAGGTAAGCTTTATCATTATTAAAATGTTCTGAGGGGGATTTTTTTTTTTTTTGGGGGGGGGGCTTTTTTGTTTGTTTCTTTCTTTCTTATGAAGTACCTTTTGTTTTGTTTACATGGAGCAATTAACTGTCTCTCGTTACGCCTAAAAATAAGAAATGGCTAAATATGAGAAATGATAAAAATAAAGAAAACATAGAGAGGAGAAAAAAAGAAAAATATTCAGTCAACTCATAAAACTCGTTGAGCCCAAGCATGCGGAGTACGCCTTTAATGACAGACCACTGTTCATAATTAAAGCCGTTCTGTTCATTTGAGAAGGATCAATTAACAAAACACATTAATTTCTAATTTAAGTAAGATGGTAAGTGAAAGTTGTGTGTTGCGAGCACGCACCAGATTTTTTTATTTTCGTTTGGTTTTGCGCCTTACTTAGGTACTTGTTTTCCGGCCCTTTGTGAAACCTACAATTGACCGAACTTCACTTTTATTTTTTAAGGGAGTGGCTAGAATTTCCTCTACTCCCATTTAATTAAACCTATTAATGAACCCGATCCATCTACAATTGCTCTGCTCGCCTGCAGTTTAGTACACCTCTTAACGTATTTACCAAACCCTCAATTGCTATTGCTTTTGTGCAAATGTAAACTCCTAAGAAGCAGTTTATAGCCTCGTAAAGCCACTCTTGCAATCAGTTTAACCTGGTGTAGAAAGAGTTCTCTCTCAAATCATTCCTCAAGGAATTGGATCCTCTTCTCCAGAAATAGTTACTATTTGTGTGTAACACTTGTGCTAACGTTTCAATAGATCATTATAAGTTTAGAGAAAACGTATAATTACTGATGAAATTCTAATCGAAATTTTTAAATTTTTATTTTTTCAGACTCTCGATTAATAATTGTCCTGGATGAGATAAGCAAATTATTTATTCTACTTTTGTGCGAACTGAAAAATAATGTGGAAGAATATTTTCTTCTATTAATAGCTGGAGATAAGAAAAATGGTTTTAGTAAAGTTGTTTTTTGATGAACTATGCATATCCATTAATCATGAAACTACAGAATTATAGTAATTTTTCACAGAAATAATATTTTTCAATATTATTTAATATGAAAGCAATCAGGATATCCATCCTTTGAAAGACCAAAAGTATGCATACAATGAGATTGACTCAACGTATTTATATGATTAAAGTATTATGCAGATGTGCATTAGAACATATCGAAAAAGCTACTAAGAAAACAGTTCGAACAAAACATAAATCTGTATTACAGTTATCACAGAGAATAATAATTTTTAATAGCAAATTAAAACAAAGATAACAGGAGCTTTATATATGTCGTTAAGAGAATCCTTTTGGCAGCGAACATCTGAAGAAGTTAAAATACAGACATTCGCCAAACATTAAGGAGTGTCAGAATAAGTTGGTTTGATCAAGTTTCTAGACAGATTTCCTTGAATGAAGAAATAGTTGTAATAATAGAACTTTGGTAGCTCCGAGAAGTGGGGGATGGATTTCGGTCTTTTACATGCATTTTTTCAGTATACTAATATGAAATATTTGTTCTCATTTCTTAATTAGTGGATAAGGTAATTTTTAAAAATGCAATGATAGTTTTTTTACTTTCACTTACCTATATATGAAATATATAGTAAGTGGAAGTATTGCGATCGTGAAAAATTTCGACTTCCGGTTTTCAACGGAAATACACGTTTTGGGGTCCCCTGAGTCCAAATGACCAAGTCCCGCGAAATGGTCTGTGTGTGTGTGTGTGTGTGTGTGTGAACAGACTAGCTCAAAAACTATAAGCCGTGCGAATCTGAAATTGGGTATTTAGTGTATGTATATGCCCGTGATGTGACAGCAAAAATTTCATCAAAATTGCTCAAAGGGAGGGGGTACTTTATTTAATAACTTTTTAAGTATTTTTCGATTTTCTCAAAAACGGCTCTAACGATTTTGATTAAACTGAGTATTTGATCTATTTATATGCCCGAGATATGACCGTATGAATTTCATCAAGATTGATCAACCGGAGGGGGGACATTACTTGATAAATTTTGTATTTTTTTCACGTGTTTTTTTTTTAGTTACTCAAAAACTGTTTTAACGATTTTTATCAAACTGGGTATTTGATGTATGTGTATGCCAAAGATGCGATAGCCAACATTACATCAAAATTGATCAACCGGAGGGGGGACTTTACTTAATAAATTTTGTATCAATTTCACGTTTTTTTTCGATTTTCTCAAAAACGGCTTTAACGATTTTCATCAAATTCGTGGTGTTTATTGAAAATTAGGTGTTCTTTAATATCAGGTAAGCTTTATCATTATTAAAATGTTCTGAGGGGGCTTAAATGGGGAAGGGGCCTTTTTTGTTTTCCTATAAACTACCTTTGTATTTGTTTATATGGAGAAATTATCTGTCTCTCGTTTTGCCTAAAAAAAAGAAATGGCTAAATATGAGATATTATAAAAATCAAGGAAACATATAGAGGAGAAAAAAAGAAAAATATTCAGTCAACTCATAAAACTCGTTGAGCGCAAGCGGAGTACGCCTTTAATGACAGACCATTGTTCATAATTAAAGCCGTTCTGTTCATTTGAGAAGTGGCAATTAACAAAACGCATTAATTTCTACTCTAAGTAAGTTTGTAAGTGAAAGCTGTGTGTTGCGCGCACGCACCAGATTTTTTTTTTTTTAAATTGAAAACTTCAAGCTTGCTCATTTCAGAAATATAGCGATTTACTAGCACAACCGGCCACGCGTTGCTTTCGGTCAGTAAATATAATGCGTTGAATTAATTATATCCTAATCGTTTTAATACATCGTTTTAAAATGCACTTTAAAGATAAAAACTTTTCAGCTAATCTAAAACCCTACGGGATTGAAAATAAATCTTTATACCAAATTCAAAAGTGCTCGATAAAGAATTTTAAAGAGCTCAAGTTTTTATTTTTTTTCATCTCATATTTCATTATAGGATGTATGTTATATTCATTCACTAATTACTGCTTATCAAAAAATTTGAAATAAAAGATGAATTTTAACGTTAATATATGACTATTAATAATAATAATTTACATATTTATTTTCTGCATACGATCTAGTTACAGTCAGAAGTGAGAAATTTAAAAATTCACCCATAATTAAAGTGATAACAACTTCTCTGTGGAATCTTGACTAAAGAATCCTAAAGATTTTTTTTTAATTCGGGTTCATTTTTCAATTATTTGTCATGTTATTTATATTCCTTGTGGAAAATTTACCTCAACAAAAACTGGACATGAAGTTGTTTATCTCCTGAGTACAGCTATTTATAATCAATAAAAATAGTTCAGAGCAGCATGCAGTAAACTGAAAATAGGTCGTCCAGAATAATCGGATGTAGTGAAGATTGGTTTAGGCGGATGAAGATCAAAGAGATCCGTAAGGGCCACCGTATAAAAAAGTACATGTATATGTTGAAAATAGAATATGTATATTTTATGCATTTTAAATTTTAAATTCGATTCGAACATTTTAACTTTATCTCTCCCTCCAAAAGGTGAATCTTTTACCCAGCTTGGCTTATTTTGGGGATGAAACCCTTGGAAAATCCTGTAATACAGGAGTAGAAGCGTAAGATTTGGATTTATGTTGAGGTAGATATGGAAAATTATGTCGGTGCTCAACAAGTGGGCAAGCCTTGCTGCTTCATACAACTCCTTATCAAGTTGAAATTTTCTTCCTCCCTCTTCTATTCCTTATGTTGGTCGTTAATCTTACAAGCCTAACGGGGGTAAATGGGGTCGCTGATATAAGGTATAAAATTTTAACTTCTTACTATAAATTATGAAACCATAACATGTGGTAAGTCTAAACTACTATGTTTCCTATTTCTTCTAATTATTCCGTTTGCCACTTAATTCTTTTATGTTCTGGTTTTCTGTCATAAATCAAATCGTACGTCGGAAAAAAGATGGTTTGAACTCAAAATATATCAATTTCAGATCATAGTCAGAATATAGATATAGAATATCAATGCCAGAATACAAATTACAATATTAATAGTTCCGTTGGAGTAAGGCGTAATTTAACATATTCGTTTCTGGAGGGGATAATAGTATTAACTGAGGTAGAGGGAGATTTTTGAGTCACAGACAAGTTACAAGTGCTGCTAACTGCCCTAACGTTGGACTATTTTCCCTTGTCTTTGGTCGAGGGTACATGGTAAAATTGAGAATGCAGCCTAAACATCAAATGCAATTACCAACAAAAAGTAAAAAACAGATTTTTGAATTGTAACCACCTTCTTGCCGGAGTGCGATATAAGTTAGGTTATGCTCAGATTATAATATCAGTGGCAACTTTTTTGGTCAAAGGGATGTGAAAGCAAAAATTGCATCAAAATTGTTCAAACGGAGGGGATACTTTAAATTAAACTGAGTATTTGATGTCTTAATGTGCCCGAAATATGGCTGCAAAAATTTCATTAAAATTGATCAACCGTATTAACTTTACTCAATAAATTTTGTATAATTTTCACGTGGTTTTTTTTTTTATTACTCAAAGACGGCTTTAACGATTTTGATCAAACTGGGTATTTGAGGTATGAATATGCCTACGATGTGACAGCCAAAATTTCATCAAAATTGATCAAACGGAGGGACACTTAATTTCATAACTTTTTCCCGTTTTTACGTTTGTTTTCGATTTTCTCAAAAATAGCTTTAACGATTTTGTAGGTAAGCATAGGTAAGGTAAGCATTATAAGTATTAAAATGTTCTGAGGGGGCTTAAATGGGGAAGGGGCTTTATTTGTTTTCCTATGAAGTACCTTTGTTTTTATTTATATGGAGAAATTAACTGTCTCTCGTTATGCCTAAAAATAAGAAATGGCTAAATATGAAATATGAAAAAAATCAAGTAGAGTATTATGCTGGCATTGCCGAATTATGTAAAAACTTTTATTTAATAAAAAAAAAAAAAAAATTAGTGTACTTCAAAGAGCGAAAACAAACAAAAAGAAGTAAATGCATGTGGAAAATTGTATGACTTTGATAAATGACATTTAACAAAACACATCAATTTCGAATCAAAGTAATTTGGTAAGTGAGAGTTGTGTGTTGCGCGCATCGCACCAGATTTTTAATATAGAAATATAAAACCTTAAAATGACCCATTAATGAAATTATTGAATCTTTCACCATTATAAGTGTGAAATGATTTGTTTCTTACATAAATAAAAATGAATCTATTTAGTATTCCATATGATGTAATACCTACTCCAATCAAGTTATCCCTTTGGAGTGTACGTCGAGTGTTGCTTCTTCCCATTTTGATTAATGGTTTCTTTGTTTAGTGCTTCTCGACTTCTCTTCTGCATGGGCCCCCTTTGTTGTATCGAGTCATCACTATTCCTTTCAAGCTCGGAATATGAAATGAAGCAGATTGTGTTCCCTTTCCGAGTAGGAACAAGACATCTTTCACTTATATACTGCCTTTCAGCCTGGGAATACGGTTCCCTATTACATAATGGATATCCGCTTTGATCTGGAGTATAGAAAAAATAAAATAAAACATAAAATTGAATTTAAACTAGACTCTGATTAAGACTCTGATGTAAGAAAGAGAAAGGGAAAAAAAAAAATTATAAATCTTTGTTTAAAAATATAAGGTAATGGTTTCCTTTCCTCCGGAATGGCCTTTATATTCTACGAAATTTCATGTTACTTTCTTAAACTGATTTAAATTTTTTTTTCTTGAATTATTTCTTTATTGAATTTTCGATTGTCATTTTATAAATGATTTTATCTGAAGAGAAAATATTTGATATAGCTGGATTCGTACCCGGGTCTCTGCATCAGTATTCCAGCGCTCTTAGTTGCAAGCAGTGGTTTCGAATCCAGTTCATGGCTAACTTTATCTCTTTAGATAAAATTATTCGAATTATTTCTTATCTTTTTACACTGGTTGAGAGTCGGAAAATAGGTCTGCAATACAATATTGTATAGTGATGAAGGTTGCAAGTGTAATAGCAGTTGCTTTTTATTATAATTTACTCGTAAGATAGGAATTAGATATTCTTTTTTGGTATTTTTTATAGTCGTGAAAATGCAGTTGTCTTGAACATATGTATTTTAATATTTATCATTTACTTAAATTTTCGTTTTTTGTACCCTAGTCCATATTTAATTTCATATAAATAAATGATACAATATTTTTTAAAAGATAGGTGCGTTGAAATATTTTTTAGTAATCGAAAATAACAATTTACAAGATCAAACGAACAATATCAACTCAAATAATCAAAAAGGTTACAAAGAGTATCAAGTTGTAATGAAAATTTAACACAAACGTCATAGCTGAGGATTTTTTTCTCCCTTTTTAATCCCTACGAATACGAACCCGTGACCTCTAGTATTGTAGGCTAATATGCTAACCACATGTGTCCCCTACATTAATAAATTATCAGAAAGAGGAAAAGAATCCTATTAACTTCAGACTGAACAACAGACGAATTAAATAATCGACTAACTTGATAAATCTTGGCATAAACTTCAATAAAAAAAAAATTAAGATGGTAAAAAAAAAGAAAGAATTTTTTTATATTTTAGGACTGAATCTACTATTTTTTTTTTTGATCCATTTTGTTTCTAATGTTTTCATTAAAAAAAAATTAATAATTGTAATATTATTTTTCAAGTATACAACCTGATTTAAAATCAGATTTTTATTTGGAGTGCTTATAATTTAGAAGTGCTGCTTAGTTTGAAGAACAAATAATTTTAATTGGACTTCATCTAACGACTTGTTAAGTGGGTTGAAATACTATTGAACACTCATTTTTTTTCGTTCCAAGTATAAACAAATTTATGAATGAAAATTTACATTGAAATAAAAATTATATAACTACTTCCGATGGGGAATCTAAACTTCTGATCAATTACTGATTTAAATCATACTGAATTTTTTTTTTTTTTATTTTACATTTTACCAGTTCGCTAGATTGGTTAAAGTAGAAGTGAGCATTCTCATTTAGTCGAATTAAATAATCGACTAACTTGATAGATCTTGGCCTAAACTTAAATAAAATAAAAAAAATTAAGGTGTTAAAAAAAATTTTTTTTTTTTATATTTTAGGACTGATTCTACTTTTTTTTTTGTGTCGTTTTTTAAATTTCGTCTAATTCAGGTTTTGATCTTAAACCATTGAGTTGTCACGTAATATACAAAAATTCTAGATCTGATTCCAGACTCCATGGCTTATTAAGACATTATCGTCTCTGGGTTCTCTATATTCCATTTAATATTTATATTTATATATTTAAACATCAATATTTATATTTATATTTGTATATCTATATTCAATATAAAATTTTTAAAAAAAGGTAGGACAAATAGAAAAATTAAAAAAAAAAAAAAAAATGATAGGATAAAAGATAAAAAGTAGGAAAATAAAAAGTTTCTTGAATTAGGATAAATAAATGATTCAATATTAATCTAATCTTAATTTTTGGATGACCACCTTTTTTAAATTATTTTTAAATAATTTATTTTTTGAAGAGAAAAAATTTGGCTCCACCGGGAGTCGAACCCGTGACATGCGCGGATGCTAACCACTGCACCACAGAGCTCGGCTTCAAGCATAGCCAATCCTTCCTCTTTACTGATACTCTCCCGACCTCGCAATTTTTGCGAGTGGTAACGGGAGGTGGACAATATTTGTCCAATTTATTTTTTTGTTATTATTATTAATAACACATCTGTAAGATTGAAACTTGGTTCAAATCACAACCTTGCTTTTGGCCGGCACTCTTATATGGAGTATCATTGCTGGAACTTAAGTTCAAAAAGGTATAATATTTTCAAAATGGATTCATGAGAAAAACAGTAAAGGGTAGTACATGTAAAGGATGAAAAGCAATGAAATACAAAAAAAAAAAAAAAAAAAAAAAAAAAAAAAAAACGCAGGGTACCAAATATCAGAGAATTTCTCAACAAGAGACAAAAATCGGTTTTTGGTACTCCTTACCAGTTATTTGCTAACCCGAAATTTGACTGCCTAATACAAGCAAATATTTGTCAGTAAAGTTAAAGTAGAGGTTTAGACATTTTTTATAATATATTGTAGATGTGTAAAATTAACTCTCCCAACCAACTCGTAGCCTCGTAAAGGGGATTATATTGTTACCTAGAGTGCATGAAAGAAATTGCATGGCTTGACTTTAGCTAAAAGAATTGGGTAGTATCCTTTAATGTTGACAGCTCTCTCCCAATTTAGGTCGGCCCCCCGCACTCCGTTGGTTGCACAGCACCGCACTATCTCCGCGGCCCTGCTACAGTTTATACCGTTCTTTCTACATCCCCTACTGTGTTCTAGTGCATATTGGATCCATGGGGGAATGGGAGCTTGTATTATGGTCGGAATTTTGATTACAATTACCAAAAACATTGTTAAAATTCCTTTCATGCATACATTTGAAAAACAAAACAAGAAAAAAAAACTAATGCAATTAAAGTATTGGTCTCATAATTTACAGGATTGATTATTTGAAAAAAAAATCATGATAATTTTTAATTTATTTGAGGCTAGTATTTAATTACAGTGGATATCGTTTCTAACGACATTGAAGGGACCGTAAAAACTTCGTCGTTATAGCCGATCGTCGTTACATCCGACATATCGCTTATAACGACGTCGGTCGTTATATCAGGTCTAGGCCATTTTTAACAGCTGATTGTTATGATAGCCTCCTTACAACTACAAATTTCCTATTATAAAAAGTATATGTTTCAATTCCATTCATATTGGCTGCCACCAAAACCGTTATTCTATCCTTGGACATTTTTCCATTAGAACATTTCTCCCCCTTAAAATGTAGTGTCCGATCAGGCAGTACCTTTTAAAAAAGTTCAGTTTCATCTGCGTTAAAAATATCTGAATCATCGTTATTTTCGGAATTGATGGCCATACTGACGGAAGCCAATCGCTGGTTACCCCTTGGGGGACGCTAGCAGTCACCGCTTAAAAAATAATATTATGACGAGTACAAAATCTTTGAATCCATCCTCGCGAAATACTACTTGTCGAGTCGCTAGACGGTTCTGAAGTGGATTCATTAATCAATTTAAGAAAATTATTGGCTTTTTAGAGTAAAATTGTCCCTGATATTGGAACATTTCGGCTGCGTTGGGGTCGAAACCACCGTTTCTAACCGTTGACTTTTCGCCCGTAGCTCTCCTTTTTTTTTACTTTCACTTACCTATATATGAAATATATAGTAAGTGGAAGTATTGCGATCGTGAAAAAATTCGACTTCCGGTTTTCAACGGAAATACACGTTTTGGGGTCCCCTGAGTCGAAATGACCAAGTCCCGCGAAATGGTCTGTGTGTGTGTGTGTGTGTGTGTGTGTGTGTGTGTGTGTGTGTGTGAACAGACTAGCTCAAAAACTATAAACCGTGCGATCCTGAAATTGGGTATTTAGTGTAGGTATATGCCCGCGATGTGACAGCATAAATTTCATCAAAATTACTTAAAGGGAGGGGGTACTTTACTTAATAACTTTTTAGGTTTTTTTCGATTTTCTCAAAAACGGCTCTAACGATTTTGATTAAACTGAGTATTTCATCTATTTATATGCCCGAGATATGACTGTAAAAATTTCATCAAAATTGATTAACCGGAGGGGGGACTTTACTTAATAAATTTTGTAACATTTTCACGTGTTTTTTTTATTTACTCTAAATCGGCTTTAACGATTTTGATCAAACTGGGTATTTGATGTATTAATATGCGCGAGATATGACTGTAAAAATTTCATCAAAATTGATTAAGCGGAGGGGGGACTTTACTTAATAAATTTTGTAACATTTTCACGTGTTTTTTTTATTTACTCTAAATCGGCTTTAACGATTTTGATCAAACTGGGTATTTGATGTATTTATATGCCCGAGATATGACTGTAAAAATTTCATCAAAATTGATTAACCGGAGGGGGGACTTTACTTAATAAATTTTGTAACATTTTCACGTGTTTTTTTTATTTACTCTAAATCGGCTTTAACGATTTTGATCAAACTGGGTATTTGATGTATTAATATGCGCGAGATATGACTGTAAAAATTTCATCAAAATTGATTAAGCGGAGGGGGGACTTTACTTAATAAATTTTGTAACATTTTCACGTGTTTTTTTTATTTACTCTAAATCGGCTTTAACGATTTTGATCAAACTGGGTATTTGATGTATTTATATGCCCGAGATATGACTGTAAAAATTTCATCAAAATTGATTAACCGGAGGGGGGACTTTACTTAATAAATTTTGTAACATTTTCACGTGTTTTTTTGATTTTCTCAAAAACGGCTCTAACGATTTTGATTAAACTTAGTATTTGATCTATTTATATGCCCGAGATATGTCTGTAAAAATTTCATCAAAATTGATCAACCGAAGGGGGGACTTTACTTAATAAATTTTGTATCATTTTCACATGTTTTTTTTATTTTCTCAAAAACGGATTTCACGATTTTGATCAAACTGGGTATTTGATGTATGTATATTCCAAAGATGTGATAGCCAATATTTCATCAAAATTGATCAACCTGAGGGGGGACTTTAATTAATAAATTTTGTATCATTTTCACGTGTTTTTTTTATTTACTCAAAAACGGTTTTAACGATTAACAAAAATAAGATATGAATGTAGAAAAATGTGTGACTTTGGGAAATGATATTTAGATAGAAATATATATATAATATATATATATATTTAAACACGTCAATTTCTAATCTAAGTAAGTTGGTAAGTGAAAGTTGTGTGTTGCGCGCACGCACCAGATTTTTTTTTTTTTTTGTCTTGAACTATTCTCCGCGTTCAACTAGTCCCCGAATGGTGTCCCTATTTAGATCCCCCCCCCCTAGATTTTTCATATTGTTAAAATAGTTTAATGACTTACATTCAGTTCCTCCGCAAGACTTCTGTTCGACTCCCCATTTTCCTGCCGACAGCAAATGTGCAGCAAAATTTTTCTTCTAACGAAAATGCCCTTCTCCTTGACATGGTATCACCACGCAAAAGTGCATGGAGAACAAAACCGCAACTAACATCCAAACAAACAACCAGATATCACCACGAAAAAGTGTGTTATTTGAGAACAAGGCCGCAACTGATTCGAATTCGTTTGAAGGAATAAAAACACAAACAATCAGGGGAGGAGTTTCCTAGAAAAGGTGATAGATGTGTCTTCCTGTCACCAAGGAAACATCCCGCAAGCCGGGATTGAAGGGTTCTTTCCGAAAGCCGGACGTTATAACCGATCTTTTTGTTCCTAGGGGGAATCAAAATGGGTCGCTAAAGCCGATCAGTCGCAAAAGCCGTGGTCGTAATAGCCAGATAAAAATTCGTTAAACTATGACCTTAGGGACCAGGGACTTAAGATTTCCGTCGTTATAAGCGGTACGTCGTTATAACCAATGTTGTTATAAACGATATCCACTGTATTTCATTTAATTTTTTATTTGTGAAAACAGTACAAAACTAAATTATAGGATAAAGAAATTTATTTTATTTTTAAATAAAATGAACAGTTAATTAAGCGGGTAGTGTTCGGTCCTCCATATCTATATAAATATAAAATATGTCTCTATCTAATGCATACATTTTTATTTTTAGAGAAATGTGTGATATTATATTTTTTAGCGACCTGCTACCTTTTAAACTATCCTGGTACTAGCTGAATTCGTAATTCTGAATTCAAACTCTGTTATATCTAAGGATTTAAAATGTTTTTTTTTTTACAAGTAAAAACAATCCGCTTTCTAGATTACTGCGTGTTTCAAAAATGTAAATTGATACATTTCTAATGATACTAAAATGTTAAGTCAATTCTAATTTTAAAATATATAATTTTTCCTATAAATATATCTCACAAAACGTAGCGATCCAAATAAGATCTAGAAAAATTGAATAACGATTCAATTACGAATAGCAAAAATAGTTGGTAAGATAATTTTAAGAAAGAAGTTAAGAGCATAAAAATAAAGAAAAAAATAAAAATATATTTAGTATTTTCAGATTTACTGAATAATTTATAATGCGTACGAAGATACGAAGATATTGTAATATCTTAATTCATCATAATCTTAATTAACCATAGAATAACTGCTCATTTTATTTTAAAATATAATCAATTTCTTAATCCCATGATATATTTTTGTACTGTTTTCACAAAATTTCAAATAAAAAATTAAATGAAATAATAAAATAATGCGCTAAAAAAATTAATATATTATAGAAAAATAAAAAAACGATAATTTTCTCAAATAGTAATAACTGTTCTTGAAGGGTACCAAACACATTTTTACTATGTATTCTATTAATTAAAGCATTAGATACTTTAAAAAAATGTTCAACAATAATATTAATTAAATTCGTTTCGATCATAAGATAATTAACACATATTTTATTTTTTCTTATTTAAAATTTAGATAATATTGTTACAGCTGATCGAAGGTATTCGGTTCATAGATTTGGAAGGGTGTAAAATTTGTTGGCCAACGGTTTTCCTTGCAATTATGTACTGTATGTCCAATATCAGTCTCAACTGCCTGGTTCTATTTTTTAATTAAGTATACAATTACGAGTACATTCTTGTCAAGAGGCTGTGTGAGCACAAGAAGAGCCTCCCGACGCCAGAGTCGGTACATTAATAGAGATACACAATAGAGATGTAGGTGTTACATCTGGAACAAAACCGAAACCTCGAGCATAGTAATTTGTTGTTTTATTTTCTAAGCTACAAAACTAGCTACTAGTCCTTATTCCTTCATTAACTAACATTTTGAATATCAATTTATAGTTAATTATTATCAATCTCCCAGAAACGTAGAGGACGAATCCACACTTCGTGAGGTTTTCCTCTGGATTTATCGATTTTGCTACAAATCCTGCTTTGAGTTTTCTCTCTCACGAATCCGCTCTCCGAGGTTTCCCTTCTCAAGTGCCAAGTCAATTACACTTTAAATGTGTAAGATCTAATCGAAGGGAGCAGGCTCATACAATTAGCTCAGTAGGGAAAACAGATAAATCCCCCCCCCCATCGTGCCCCCCTTTCCTCGCCGACGCCTCAAACCCTTTCCACCCCCCCCCCTTCTTCCCCGAGGCGGAGGAACAATTTCCTCTATTGATATTGATTGCTCTTCGGGAAGAGAGTTCTTATCGACAATGAAGATAATTTATTGCTTTCTATTGATTCCTGATTAGCTTAAGGTTTGATATCGCTTCAACCATCCGGTCCTATTAGTCATCCAGTATATTCTCCTGTCTTGAAATAAAAAATTATTTTAATTTATATATGTTTACTTTAACTAAATACCTATACCGAAGAAGATATACTTCCCATGCGTATTATTGGAACTCAAGAAATGACTATAATAACAACGCATACTAAGTATTTTATGTTATGAATAACGAGCCATTGCGTTCTCTCTGCTATGCTTTTTCAACATTGCTTCTGAATTATGAACATTGAGGACTTTCAACAAGATAAAATAACTGACATTAACAGAGTTTCACTACGAATCGGAACATGGAGTAGAAACTGTAAATAGCGGTTTCGGAACTGTTTCGCAAACTCATACATTACTCGAGAAATACGTAGAAACAATATTGTCCTTAGCCGTCCTTGAACAAACATTTGACGGAGTTGAATTCGCCTAATCATACGATACGATATGACTGAATAAAACGAGGCTAAATTAGAGGCCGAAACCTTAGCGTTTAATTGGCCCATATTTATCTATCTCTCCTTCTACGGTCTTAATCAAACATTACTAATAGTCAATTAAGTAGTGTTAGCTTAATGGGGATAAGGAAAAACGGAAACATTTAGACAGCATTTTGCAGGAGTGAATAAATCCACGTTTTGAGTTGATATAAAAAGTTCTTTAAAAAACTTTTTTTTTCTTTTTTTTCAAGAATCCAATCTTATTATTCGTTTCGTCAAGTTCACTGTTGTATCATTTATATAGGGTCAGAAATCAATTTAATTTTGGATGATTTTTATAAAATTATATATGTATTATATAGTTGGTTTTTCAACTTCGATTTTTCCTCGTGATTCCAAGCCACCACATAGATTAGTTGACTACTGCTTTCAAGAGAAAGGAAATTTGTTCTCCTACTTTCCTTGACATCGGAAAAACTTCGATTGCGTCTGTGGCGACTATTATGGAAAATAAAACCGTACCATCTACTTACTTAAAAAGTACCTCTAGTCTGGCTTGTTTTAGTTACTATGCTTTGTTAAAGAAAGGAGATCTCTCATCCAAAGCTTTTTTGTTCTCCTTCTATCTATGGTCTTATCAGATGTTGCCATTCCTTATTCAATCGTTTAGAGTGTACTTGTAAGTTACTATGAATCCGTTTGTAATTATCTGATGGTATTGTATTATCTGATGGTCCGCTGTGGGCAGTGTGTATTGACACATGTTTCGTCAGTCACTAACCATGGTGCTTATGTAATAAGTCGTAATATTGTTTATTGAAAGGTTTGAAGTCTTTATAGGTGGGTCTTTTTTGTGTTTTCGTACATCTGTGAAGAGTCTGTCCATAGATATTATATTATATAATATATTTAAGTATGAACAGATATTTAGTTAAAGTAAATGATGTCGTTTTAAATCATATTTCGTTTCATTTCAACGCGTGAACTCATGACATCCGGTGAAAAGCAAAACCGAGATAGTGTCGAGTGCCAGTTTGAGAAATTTAATTGCTATCGATATAAATTAGAGTGCAGATTAACCCTTAACTACTCACTCATATTGACCCGTACCAAGTTTCATTTCATTCTATTTGTACCTTTTTTTCATTGAATGATTACCAAACTTTGACATATCCTTTTTTTTTTGGCTCCAGTTACTTCTTGCCAGTGTCTGGAAAATAAGGGAGGTGTTTATTTTATCGAAATTGATATTTTGACTCGAGGTGATGTGAGGCAAGCCATTGTTTTGTGTCCAATGCAGGGATTGCATTTGTAGAAACCACTCATTCCGTACTTGTTCTAACTGCAAAGGTCGTTTCTAGAAAATTTTTTGAATTTTAAATCGAAAGAAATTATGTTAATAATAGTAATATTAAGTAGTTCCTTTACTTTAGTAGTTCATTTCAGACCTATAAATCAACATGTTATTCATATTTTAAAACTTTCATTTATTTTATACATAAATCAAGCCGTCTCCTGTTGTTTCAAACTAATATCTTACTCTCCAAGGTTATTTAAATATTTTTTTTTGTTCTGGGTCATATTGACCCGAGGCGAGTATATAAGTAACATTGATTCGGGTGATTAGTTAAGGGTTAATTAATGCAGATTTAAAGTATTGATAAAATTATGGCCCAGCTGAGTCTCTATGTATATTTTGATGATTTGGAGTGTTGCTGAGAGAGAAAAAAGGTTTTAAACAAAGGATTTCAACTTTCTCAAACTTATAATAATCACATATCTGACTTTAATAACAAAGGAAGATCCTTTTAGTAGGGTTGAATGAATACTTGTAACTTAATGAAGATTACTGATGGAATATTTGTTGCTATAAAAATGACTATAACACCCTCAGCCTACTTCCTCTCCTAATGGAACCCATTCCATCAGTTTCCTCCTCGTGGAAAGGATCCTGGAGCAGATAAGAGCCTCTCCCGAGGAGAAGACACAGCTCCTCGTGTAAGAGGAGACGGGACATTACTCGGGCCCCCGGAGACAGTTTAGCGGAGGCTTGGGGACGAGCCAACTCAATCGGTACAGACCCGGTTGGCAGGGACTCGAACCCCTTATATATAGCCCTCTTAATGATCCCTCCTCTTTGTCAAACACTCTCTTGTCCCTGTTCAATGCCTCAATGAAAAATCTTCCCGTCTACGCCCTGTCACTTCGCTCTCTATAAATCCTCGCCTCTGATTGTTGCGACCGATAGATCTCCGCTATTCAGCTACCTGAAAGTTACCCCTCGTCGATAACCGAAAATTTATTCTTCCTACGCCTTGGCCTGTCCTAACAAGGCCCTTTGTAAATAGTCTGAAATAAATTGAACTTTTTGGGAAACTGCATAAAATTCGAGAGAGAGAAAAAATGTATCTATTTTTTATTAATTTGCTAATACTTACGTAAGCATGGGCGTACGCAGCGGGGGGCAGTAATAGAATTATTTTTTTCAAGCAAATAATTGTAATAACTCAGTTAATAAAGCACTGCTATAATTATACATAATTTTGGTTTCATTCACCTTTTCCGCGATAAGATGTTACAACCTGAACGACCGTAGCTCGCCCCCCCCCCCCCTAGTTTTGATCCTGGGCACGCCCTTGTACGTAAGTATATGTTTTAAGTAAAATTAAATCTACCTTGAACGTCCCTCTGCTATAACTAAAATAATAAATATATTTCTTTGTCAAGACTCCCTGTTCTTACATCTATTCAAACAAAATATTTCTCTTTCTACTTGCAACTGCGGTACCAGAAAAAAATTGTGTAAATAAATCAGAAAAGAATGATGTCGGTGAAAAAAAAACAACATATTTAAGCTTAGAAACAGAATACTTATCAATAAAAAAAAAAGGAGATAGAAATATTATAAAATTCATATAAACAAATACTTATATGCTAAAAATTATATGCGTAAAATTAGTCTAATGGTGTTTTTCAAATTTTCGGTATGGTAGGGGGGTCAATCCCCGTTAATCCCCTCCCTCGACCGTCCTTGATTGACATTATAATATATATATTATATATATTATATAAGGCTTTTAAATTTTCAACAAATAGTGAGAAAATGTTATATTTTTAGCCTTACATTTTGACACATCAATGGCGCTCTTCAACAGTGCTAATTTACCAATATTTTGTCTCTATCTTACTCATTACAAGACTTCCACTGTTGGATCTAGTAACATGTCTGATGAATAACAAAGAAAAAGAGCTACAAATAAAATCGTTTCTCACTATTTGTTTTGGCCGCTACACCAAACCAGTTTTTTTTTCTTTCTCTGAAAGCTACGCTGAAGTTCCTGCTGTGTAAGTCCTGAGAAGAACCAGAACGTTAAAAAAAAAAATGGTGTCCAAAAAAAATTCTTTTATCAAATGACTTCTGCATAGTGAGGTATAGTTTTTCATTATTGTACCATAAATTTTCCATTTAAAATTTTTCGGATCTGCGGGGTCACCTGTGGTCTAGTGGTTACCATAGCGACCTAAATTACTAAAGGTCGCAGGTTCTTGTCCTGCGGTGAATGGCCTTAGAATTTTTTAAAGGGAGTAAAAATTCCTTGGCTATGCGTTTCTTGGATAGGACGTAAAATGGAGGTACCATGCCTGTTCGATGTCAGGTACTCGTTAAATATCCCCATCGTATACCAGGATAGGCAAAATTTTGGACTCCCACTGTAGCATTATCCGTTTAGCCTTAGTAATTAAACACCTGGATAGGTGTATATTTGAAATTAATATTTTTTTAAATTAAATTTTGAAAAAAAAATTTAATTAAAATTTTTGTAGACTTACGTAAGTAATGTAGCTGAAATTGTTTCTCTCAAGGGCTGTCTTTATTTTATATTTTCCCATTTATTATAATTTTAGGAGCTAAATCCCGATTTATGATGCTAAGAATATTAGCTCTTTATAATTTGAATAAAGACAATAATAATTAATTACTTTTATGAATAATATTAGCCATTCTTTAGTATCTAACTAGCCTTAGAATCCCTTTAAAGGGTTCCAGTTCTCATTTAATAGGAGCTAGAGACTGCCTCTATGTGCCCCCAAAGGGTCATTCCCGCTTGGCTCAACACAACATAAATTTTACTGCCCGCTGTGGAGTGGAATTTAGTCTCTGTTCTTCTATATATGTTGCCCCTCGCTATATTTTATATCTATATATATATATGTACATATATATCAAATGTGTGTAAATGGTGTTAAGTATGTGCAAAAACTACAAGTAATTCCACGCATAACCTGTAAGTTTCTATAAAAAAATATGGAATCTAAGTTTATTTTCAATTACAAGCAGTATTTTTTCAATTATAAGTTTTTATGTGATTACTTTATAATATGAAGCAATATAGAATTTATATGATTTTTTTTTTCTATTGTTTCAGGATACATATTGTATTTAATGATTAACAAATTTATCCAATAATACATATTATGATTATATGATTATCAAATACAATACAGCCTTGTTTATTTATATCCTACGTTTTGGCATCCAAAGCTAAATTTCCTAAAAAAAAAAAAAAAAAATAAAAAATATTAGATAGGATAAACCATACAGTTATTGGCACTCAGTACAGTTATTGGCACCCCAACTTTAGCTAAAAGAAATAGGTAAACTTCCTATTTTTATTACAAGATATACATGAGTAATGTTATAAGGGTCCTCTAAGTCATCTATGAAGTAAGACTTCAACAAACTAACCATAGGGAAGATTTCACAATTAAATCCACAGGGTGCCAATAACTAGATTTGGCACTTTTAACAATAAATATTGCCATATTGTAAAATTATTGAACTTTTGACCCAAAAAAACCACTTGAGTCTTTATGAGGATAGATGATGAGGATCTATAGGAAGTTTCTATTTGATCCTTTTATAAAAAGTATTTTTTTTTTTAATTTAACCACAGAAATTTAGTCTTAAGGGTGCCAATAATTGTACGGTTTACCCTACTATAAAAAAAAATATTAAAAACAATTTCATAATTAAAAATATGGATACCCACCCGTGATTATAGAACTGTCACAATTAAACAGCCTAATTGTCAAGAAAAATTGCAATTTGTTTTTAGGAATTCTAATCTTAAAAATGGCTAGAATGCCAAAACGTGGGACGCAAATAAAATAAATAAGGCTGTAATTGAGGATCAATTTGTTGATATTCAAATAGTGAATTATTTGTTTTTTTGTTCAAAGATAATAATGACAAATTAGTGTAATAAATGAAATAAGAATAGTTCAGTCATAGTTATGTTCAGTTAACGAACAAAACAAGTCAGTTTCGATTCACTTGAGTTATCCTTAGACAACGGATTTTAACCGCCCTTTAGGACCTCCCATGACCCATGAACTAGTAGCTAACCCCAAAGTTTGCTTCAAAACGGTTCAGTAATTTAGCATAATGACGGTAGAGGCTTAGGAGGAGAGGGGCTAGAGGCTTAAAAGTGGTGAAACTGTTTTAACTTAAAAAAATCATTTAGGCTTTCAACATACAATTTTAGGGCACAAAGTAAAAAAAAAAAAAAAAAAAAAAAACCTCACAAGGCACATCAAAATTTTTTGTTATAACACTTGTTTTGAACCTATATTATTAACATATATGATACATTTATCGCAGTTCCGTACAAGAAAAATTATGATTTTACTAATTTTATCTTTGTAATATGGGCGGGCCCTTTGGGGCCAATTTGGCAGTGTCCTTCCCACCTATGGCGTCAAGGACAGTGACTCGGGTTCAAGGACAGTGACAAACTGGTCTAGGTCCAAGGATTATGGTAGCCCTGAGTCAGCAGGCCCCGAGGACCTATTATTAGGGAGGACATATTTTTTATTATTTTCTATACACCTTATTACAGTGAATTAGCAATTCAATATATGAATATGAGTTTTAATTTTTTTTAAACTGGATTTACAAACCTTGACCTTAAGCAGCCTGAAGCAGCCGGCTTCTCCATATCTTCCATACTTCGGCTTCTTCTTTCCAGTTTGTTACACGTAGCTCTGCACTCTTTTGTTGATTCTATCTATCCATCATTATTGTCTCTCACGGGTTCTCTTGCCTTCTATAGATTCATTCCTATTTGTTGGAGGATTTTTAATTGTTGATGGACGAGTTTAAGCTGCATTTCCCGCTCTTTTAATTCCTTCCCTTCGTTTCATAAGATTGACTGGTCATTTTCTGTATGCAGTTGTTTAGTGGGCCTTTTTTACACGTTAATTTTTTTTTACTTGCACTTACCTTTATTTGAAATATATGGTAAGAGAAAGTATTGCGATCGTGAAAAATTTCGACTTCCGGTATTCAACGGAAATACACGTTTTAGGGTCCCCTGAGACCAAATAACCAAGACCCGCGAAATTGTGTGTGAACAGAATAGATCAAAAACTGTAAACCGTACAAAACTGAAATTCGGTATTTAGTATATGTATATGACCGCAATGTGACAGCAAAAATGTCACCAAAATAGGTCAAACGTACTTTATTTAATACTCAAGGGTACCATCTCTTTATTTAATAAATTTTTACGTTTTTTTTCGATTTTCTCAAAACGGCTCTAACGATTTTGATAAAACTTGGTATTTGATGTATCGATATACCGGAGGGGGCACTTTACTTAATAAAATTTGTATCATTTTCGCGTGTTTTTTTTTATTTACTCAAAAAGCGGCTTTAACGATTTGGATCAAACTGGGTATTTGATGCATGTATATGCCAAAGATGTGATAGCCAACATTTCATCAAAATTGGTCAAAAGGAGGGGGCACTTTATTTTCTAACATTTTTTCGAATTTTACCTTTTGTTCGATTAGCTCAAAAAAGGCTTTAATGATTTTGATCAAATTCGTCATGTTTAATGAAAATTAGGTGTTCTTTGGTATCAGGTACGCTTTATCATTATTAAAATGTTCTGAGGGGGCTTAAATTAGGAAGGGACTTTTTTGGTTTTTCTATAAAGTACCTTTTTTTTTTTTTTTCTCTTTCTTATGGAGAAATTAACCGTCTCTCGTTACGCCTAAAAATAAGAAATGGCGAAGTATGATAAATGAAAAAAATCAAGAAAACATATGCAGGAGAAAAAAAGAAAAATATTCCGTCAACTCACAAAACACGTTGAGCCCATGCATGCGGAGTACGCCTATAATGATGGATCATAGTTCATAATTAAAGCCGTTCTGTTCATTTAATGGAAATTATTTGTTTCATGGTAACTAAATGAAGTTTTCAATGAGACAACTTGGAGTATTATGCTTTCCAAATTATCTCAAATAAAAACAAAAAACAGAAATGAATGTGGAAAAATGTTTGACTTTGAGAAGTGGCAATCAACATAACACATCAATTTCTAATATAAGTAAGTTGGTAAATGAAAGCTGTGTTTTGCGCGCACGCACCAAATGTATTAGTTCACTGATTAGTGTCTAGGTCTCAGAGCCTTATAAACTAGAACTGGTCTTTGTAATATTGTGGATTTCTAATCGTTTGCTTCGAACAATAAGTCTGGCCCTTCTTAACACGTCCCGGGCCTTCTTAGAAAATATGGATTGACCACTTTTTGTAAGGAGTTCTTTGTTGGTTCTTCTCCTAAATTGATTATTACTCTGATCCAAGATCCCTCCGGTTATCCTTCTGAGGAATTTTATCTCGATTCTTCATGCACTTCTTTTAGTATCCAAACTTAGAGATACTTATAAAACTGTCTCTATAAAAAACGTATAGTTTTGCGTAGAGGTGCATAAAGAGGGAGAAAAACAATGAGTAGGGTATTCTGTTGTTACTTTTCTATCCATCATAAATAAAGAGATTTCTTTTGTTTGAGTCTGAAGAACAGGGCACACACGCAGAAAGATAACATCAAGATTTATTCGTACGCATCTTTTCAAAGGCATAACCCCCTCACCACCCACCCCCGTTTAAATTAATGAGTTAAGTCCCTGTTTGTACAATTATTTTTTTCATAATCTATTCTTTTTAGTAAATGGATGGAATTATCCTTATACGTTTAAGAATGAAGACATTACTTAATTTTTAATGCACCCTCCCAATTCTCTTTACACTTTTTTTTTTTTGAGATGCCTTTATTTCTAAATGCCCTCAATCAAGTTAGTCCATTAAATTTTTTACATCCGTAATGTTAATAATTAACCCTTTTATAAATAATAATCTAATTCAATTTCCGTGCATTACATATAAATGGATAAAATAAAACTTTATTTTGGAAAATGGGTCGACTATTTTTTTCTTTTTAATATTTAGGACTGAGATACCTCACTCACCATTAGTTAAGTCCTGCCGACCTCGCAAAATCCAGTAGAATTAAAAAATTAAAATATTTTGCTTTCAAAGTTTTATGCGAGCTTTAATTAAGTAAACTTTTTTAATATGCAAGCACCATTTGTTTAGAGTTAGGTGATGGCTGTATGAGAAAATATAAGTATAAGAGAAGTAAATTATTAGCACTACTGAAGAAAAACTGATATTTAGCTACTTTTGGTAATAATATTTTCTACAACACTATTATCGTTAGAAATATATCATGTAAGAACATTACAGTTCTACTAATTGAAGGTATTCCAAGATTACGGAGTATAAAAATACAAGTAAAACAGGGGTATTAAGAAAACGGAGAAAAAATAAGGCTATAATTTGACTAAATACTAGAGTTCTTAATGAATACAACTTACAAGGGGAGGGCACAGCTATGGGGTCGTCGATCGGGCCCATTTTTTTTCTGGTGATTCTACATCGAAAAATAGTCGACACGTGTCCGAGCGTTCCGTCCAATGGGCCTTAGGTTTTGAGAAATAAAATAAAATACCTTGAAAATCCTTTATTTTTTATCTTGAGTTTGGAAAATGATATCGCCATAATTCTTTCACTAATTAATTTATTTTAGAGAGTAGATTAAAGGAAAAATACAATCGTTAAAGAATTATTCATATTTCTTCAATTTTATTTAAAAAAAGCTTCAAGTTTTCAAGTAAACTAGCTTTATAAATTTTTTCACATAAAAAAGAATAGCAGAATTGAGTTCAGCACCTCAAGAAACCCTGATGTCTTAAATATCATCCAAAACAAAAAATAAAATTTTTTTCCTGTTAGGAGCAGCTTAAAAAGGTTTCAGTAAAATTGTATGTGTAGTTTCAAATTCTGCATCTCGTGTTGAGCTGATCCGATTTTTACGTTCTTGAGCTCGTTGCATAGAAGAAAGCTTCCTTATTCTAACCATATAAATAACTATTGTATTATCTCGGGAAGCTCTTGTAAAAATGGTCCTCAAAATAAAAATTAAATTCAAACTTTTCTTTTTATTATGTTGATTCCTGAACACGTAAAAATATCTCGATTAGGTAAAAATGTGTAATTCTAGAGCCTTTATTTACCCTATAAATTTGATGAGAATCGGTAGAATTTTCTCCGAAATATGGTCGGATTTTTGGATGTTTAACGAAATTGTAAGGGTCTAGGCTTAGCGAAACTTTTAATAAAATTTTTAATTTTTTTTTTTTTTAATCTTCTCAAAATTTACTAATTGGTTTTTTTGATTGTCCTCAAAACGAATCTGAAAACTGTTATGAAACAAAAACAGTTTTGCACAAAATGATTTTTTAATGTCAGTATTTTGCCAGAATATTCCATCACTATAACTCTAAAAATTAATTATTTCTATCCTTTTCACGATGTTTTTATCACTAGTAAATTCATTTTACGGAGCCTATTTCGTTTTTCTTGGTCGGCTAGGAGAAAATGGGTTCATCCCGATTGTTTCACATTCGCCTTACAAAAAATGATTTTGAACTTCAAACGAACTAAAATTTAAAACTACTTTTTCTCAATGATCTATATGCAATGTGTTTTTTCTATGCCCTCGCCATCAACAAGTAATACTTTTTTCTTATGGATATACTTCCAATGTGAAGGTGGTGTAATGAAACAGGTGCGAACTACAATAGAAAAACGTACTTTGTACTCGTCCGCATATACTCTTTGTTTACTTACTGGTGAGGGTAGGTGGGGGATTTTAAAACTGATACGATGTGAATCATTCCTAATTGTTATTTGTTATTGAAATCTCTTACAAACCTCTCTCTCAAAGTGGTCGACTAACTTTTTATTTTCTTTCATTCTTGGATTTTTTTTAAAATTATTAGTATTGTTTTTGGTTGTTACTCGGCTCATTTGTTTCATAACAGTTTTCAGATTCGTTTTGAGGACAATCAAAAAAACCTATAAGTGAATGTTGGGAAGATTAAAAAAAAAAAAATTAAAAATTTTATTAAAAGTTTCGCTAAGCCTAGACCCTTACAATTTCGTTAAACATCCAAAAATCCGACCATATTTCGGAGAAAATTCTACCGATTCTCATCAAATTTATAGGGTAAATAAAGGCTCTAGAGTTACACATTTTTACCTAATCGAGATATTTTTACGTGTTCAAGAATCTACATAATATAAAGAAAAGTTTGAATTTAATTTTTATTTTGAGGACCATTTTTTACAAGAGCTTCCCGAGATAATACAATAGTTATTTATATGGTTAGAATAAGGAAGCTTTCTTCTATGCAACGAGCTCAAGAATGTAAAAATCGGATCAGCTCAACACGAGATGCAGAATTTGAAACTACACATACAATTTTACTGAAACATTTTTAAGCTGCTCCTGACAGGAAAAAAATTTTATTTTTTGTTTTGGATGATATTTAAGACATCAGGGTTTCTTGAGGTGCTGAACTCAATTCTGCTATTGTTTTTTATGTGAAACAATTTATAAAGCTAGTTTACTTGAAAACTTGAAGCGTTTTTTAAATTAAATTGAAGAAATATGAATAATTCTTTAACGATTGTATTTTTCCTTTAATCTACTCTCTAAAATAAATAAATTAGTGAAAGAATCATGTCGATATCATTTTCCAAACTCAAGATAAAAAATAAAGGATTTTCAGGGTATTTTATTTTATTTCTCAGCACCTAAGGCCCATTGGACGGAACGCTCGGACACGTGTCGACTATTTTTCGATGTAGAATCACCAGAAAAAAAATGGGCCCGATCGACGACCCCATAGCTGTGCCCTCCCCTTGTTAGATACTGCACATGCAATTGAAGCGAGGAAATGCATAGGGTCCAAGTGCCAAATGAATAAAACAAAGTTTGTTTTTTTTCCAATTGGTATAAGTGCCGAAGCCATTCTTCCGAAATGGGTATAAGTAATGTTTTGTTGTTAGAAAAGAGTTCATTGAACGTATGTAAGGTGGCATGGCTGTAAGCACTGAACGTAGTTCACCCTAGAGGGTGATCACACCATTTCTGTAAAAATTTCCTAAGGAACTTATACCCTTGTGCATTTCCACGCTTCAATTGATAATTATGTAATTTAAAAAAAAAAAATAATCATATTAAAAAATAGTTGTAATCAAATGTTTAAGAATGTCTTCTAGTGGTTTTATGCTATATTCATAAATTTTTTTTAATTATTTATTTTTTTTTTAGGCCTTCCTAAAAGGTAATTGTTTATTTTTTAATGATCGTCCAACACCTTTTAGTTACTTTTATTAAAAAAAAAAAAAAAAAAAAAAAGGATAATATCATGGCTACTATCGATCCTGAAGTTATTAAAATCTTTCTTGATCCTTCCTTTTGAAGTGTCCGACTGCCTCCCCACCCCTAGCCCCGGTGGAATGGTGTGCAGCTAAGCGTAATAAATTTAATTTTTCTTGAAAGGCTCTTCATATATAAAAGGCTTTCAGGGATTGAAAAAATTGTTTTCCTCTCATGCGTGAACCAGGTGAGGAAGAAGGCTTCCCTGATGCTCAATAATATTCCAAACTGAAAATTAAAATTTTATTTTATATACAAATTTCTGAATTTTTTTTTTCTCAAAATCAAGCCTCCGTAATGAATAACCTATTGTATAGAAAGGCTCAGATCAAATAAAAATAGAGAAAATACCTAGGGGATAGATGGGTATTATAATAATAATTAGGACTATAGTAACCTACTTCCAGGATCCCATTGAGATTGATTCCAATGGAAGAGAATTTTTCGGAAGAAATCGTAATTGCTATCCGTGATATTTTTCAGGTGAGCGGCAAAGAGCTCCCGTAGTTATCATATAACTCATTCTCTTTTTACCGCAATGCTCATGATATTCCATAATAAAAATAGCTCCTACCGTTCCTAATAAAATATTCAAATATTCTACCCCCCTCACCCACTGGCCATAAACAAATACTATCAACAGTACCGATACTATTGACAGTATTGATAGTGGGGACTATTGATGGTTTTACATCACAAAACAGGCGAGCTCAAGAGTTGATATTCTGTCATCTCTGGGGTAGCCACCGTCTATAAAGTGGGTACCTACTCTTAAATAAAAAGTCAGGTCAAATAAGCTTGGCGGCTAAGCTTGACCCCTTGCCCTAATGTTCACCGAGAATCAGTACTTCTTTACTACTGAACCCAAGACCCTTCATTAGTTCTTTTTTTTTTTTTTACTAGGTGCTGAATAAAATCACTGAACAAAAGAGGAGGTTTAAGAATTGAGGCGATGGTTAACTTGACCGATTCCTGTGGGATGAATTTTGGGAAGATGCGCTATATAGTTTCATTAGAACAGTGAAAATTAACCAATAGCTAAAAAACGGAGCGCAATTGTTTTATTTTATTTTATTTATTTTTTTTTTTTTTTGGACATGCTTACATATAAAACTAAAAAGACAAGAACTGACTATACGTATAAACAATTGTCACAATTCCTAGACTACAGATCACCACTTAACCAACGAAACAAAAGACTAATATATAACACCATACTAAAACCTATTTGGACCTACGGGGCAGAACTTTGTTGGGGTTCCGCTAAACAGGAAAACTTTAACAAAATTCAAACCAGTCAACAATTCTTGGAAAAATTTTATACGCTCCTTGGTATATTTCTAATAACAAAATACACGAACACAAGGACATTCAAACAGTAGCATCATACATTCATGTCAAATACACTGCTGGTTCAATTCATAACCATCCAAACCCACTTGTTTCTTCTCTTTCCTCCTCCCAGTTACCCGTCCAACGAAGATTAAAGAGACAATGGCCGGGGGACATGCTCGAGCACAGCAATATTATGCTCAAGCAAATCGCGCTCCAGGCGCAACTTACGTAAAATGTAAATAAGAAAATAAATCTTTTTGGATTCCAATGGACAAAGTGTATGTAAACATTAGTTCTATACAAGTGATAAAAGAAGGAGGTTATGGATTATTTTCGAATCCCTAGTTACTACTGCTCTATTTTGGTGCAGTTGGTGAGAATCAGCACGAGTTGAGGATGGAAAGCCTCTTACTGGAACCGAGACGAAGAGAAGCGTAAATCACGGGAGTGAGTAATTGTAGCGTGTAAAGCAATAGGAGAGGGTTATAGGGGTGGGGGTAGAGGAGGGTGGGAGTGGTTAGAGGGGGGGGGCTCCTCGGGAGAATTGGTGCGCTCCGATAAGGAACTCCAGTCGTGTGGAAGGTGGTCATCTATCCAAACAGAAATAGCCCGGTACGTCTTCTGCCAGGGCCGTGCCTTCCAGGGCATGTGCTGTTGTCTCACCGGGAATATGAGATAAATGTGAGATACAATATAGTTTCTGAGGATGGAATGAAGTAATCATAAACATCGTAATCATGATAGATGAGACGCAATACTCATTTGTGTAGAACAGGCAACATTACTTCTCTTCTTTTTCCTCTTGATTTGTTATAGGACAGTGTTTTTTTACATCTTTGATAAGTGTGGTAAGCTTGGGAATCGTAATGGGTTGTAGTGTCTATCAATATAAATATATATAAATAATACCCTTTATAAACGGTTTCGCGTGGCGCGATGGCAGCGCTGCGCTGACCCGGGTTCTGATCCTGACAACGGCCAAACTTTCCTCTTATGACATACTTAAAATATCAAGTCAAACAAATACTGCTATTTAGATTTGTAATCAAATAATAATCCTCTGTTAAGTGGCATATAAAACGAGGTTCTTTATTATAAAGTATAACGTACCAATATTATCGGCCAATCCGAAACTGGCGTTTGTGTCACATATGTATACCCGAGAAGGAAGTAGGACTTTTTTCCGTGTGTGACCATCAATAAGCACGTTTTCAACAAAAACCTATTCTATACATTTTTAAACTAGATTATATCCGCTTACATTTGAGACCAAAGCTGACTCAGTTGACTAAAAATTTTCTGAGATACGCATTTTCTATAGTCCGCAATTTGCCGTCGGCTTAATTATGGCAAAGATTTATTGCATTATTTATTATTTAGATAGGTTAATGTAAATTTTATTATTATCAGCCTGTTATTTCGAGATTATTTCAACTTTCCACGGGGACTAGCCGTACCTGTCTTACCAAACGTCTATACCAAGCCTACGTATTGTATGAATTAAGTTACTTAATTTATTTATTATTTCATAAGAGTTGAATTACTGTCATTTTATAAGCTTTCATTGATATTATTGCTAAACTTGACTTATTACACACTTACATTTATTATAGATACACACGTAAATATGTTTCGGTTTCGGCTAAAATCAGACACTAGTACATAGTATAGTGTAAGATTAATTTTCCCGTTTTTTTTTTTTTTTTTTAATATATACATCTCTCATGTTGTCTGAGAATATTAGAGCCTTTTTTAAAAAATGTCTAAAGCTTTAATTGAACAACCGTGTCATATTTGTTTCAAAATGAAATCCGAACTCACTTGTTTCAATATTTGAACCAGAAAAGTGTATGACGGCATCAAAAAGCAATGAGTTTTAATAAAAAGGAAATAAAAACGTGTGTATCAGGTTAAACTTTTCAATGGTTTTCAGTTTCGGACGAAATTAATAAAAGTTTCATTCCATAAACTTATCCATTTCCCTTTATGATACGACCTCCACCCCCCCCCCTTCCTACGCCACTCTCCCCCCCTCCCCTCCGGCCATTCGTTTCCTGTCAGAGATGGAAACTAATTGTTTGCCAAGAGCCAATATAATTCGGTTGATATGAGTCCAGTTTTATTTGAGGGCAATAATTTTTTATTGCTTCGGGCTCTCATTCTCTTGCAACTTTTATTTTTTCATTTCCTGATTTGAGGTATATTGTGATATAAATACCTATATAATGAATACGTCTATAATGTATAAATTTTAGTTTTCTAGGAATATGTATCTTATTTGAGTCATTTTATGTAAATATAATACGGAATAAATGCAGATATAATACATTTTATGTAAATTGTTTCTATCATTTCAGTGTACTGCTATATCATCAGAAAATTCAGTTAATGAAGCATACTTAAGCTGATTACCAACTATTTTCGCTGCATGTAATAATAGAGAGAGGGTTAAAGAATGCTTAGTCATTTTTAAAATAAAAGGCTTTTTGAAGTTGTCAATTTTTTCAGTTTATCGAGAAGACATTTTATGTTTTTCGATTTCAACCTTCGTTTGCTAGTTACAAGCAAAAACATGCGATTTTAGTCAATAGAACTAGCGCACTCGCTCTCCGCGAAACCAATATGTGTATTTACATAAGAATATGGTATTTTCTACGATGCGCTCTTTCAGTGACATCTAAACAATAAAACAAACCCAACAACAAACAATCACAGATGACAATATCGTAACTTCAAACATAGTGCTCAAAGAGGTCCTGTCAGCACGTAAATATGCAAATACCTAGAACTTATGTTTCAAAAAATAAATTATCTACAATTTGAACAAATCTATTCTTTACTGCAACCCTCACCTATGCCCATGATGCACTATACTGTATATACGGTGTGTACTGTAAGTGGGTTTTAAGTTGGTTAGAGGGCAAATGCCTCGGACGGGTCAGCTCGTTTATTATAAAGACAAACATTTATTTATCGAGTCATGATAATTTTTAAATATGTTTACATGATAAAGACTAATAAAGAAATTTAAAAAAAAAAACATTAATGTTTATTGTCAGTCAAGACTTAAGAATAAGCTTAAGCCTTGGAGTTAAGTACCTCACTCTTGAAAGTACCGTACACTGTGAATGAATGTGACTTAGCGAGGCGAGGCTCCTCGCTAGGAGTGTACTGTAGGAAGCTAACTCGCTAATCTAATCAAGCCCTCGTATTGTGCTCTTCTCTCTGACTCCCATTCTTCTTCTCTCTATTGATTTTTCCCCTCCAAATTCCGTTTTCAATCCCGTCTCTTAAAGAACTGAACAATCCCTTAGCTACATGTTATAAGGCTTTACTTGTCGGTCAGGTATATATATATATATATATATATATATATATATATATATATATATATATGTGTGTGTGTGTGTGTTCGCATGGAAATTATAAATTTAAAATCAGTATATTGATAGCCCCCAGAAGTGCTGCTCGAAGTCTAGGAAGTGACTTCGATTGTTCGTAAAGCGATAGTAGGACCTGGTTTCTAATTCTTTGAATTGTTCGATGAAGCTGGGGACAGTCTCTGATTTTCGCCTGGAGAAGCGGATATCGAATGTAACGGACATCCTTGAAGGGTTGAAAAGAATCCTAGAAAATCTTATCCAATTTCTCACCACATTTTCCTTAATCTCCCTAGGAACTGAACCACAAAGAAGTGACTCTCTCTCCAGTTGAGTTTAGATTTATTTCTATAATTAAAAGTTTATAAAGGTTTGGTTCAAATAATAATTCACACTCCACTGTTAGAGCATTTGGTCCTCCGGGCAGGATCAGGAATGATCGAAGCCAAGTCACTTCCTAGACTGACTTTAAAATGTGGCGTTAAAGTATGTCTAAATGTCCCGCCAGAGAGCAGCACACCTCCCAGGCTATCAATATACTGATTTCAAATTTACTATTTCCCCGCGAACAATATGCATATAAAAGTTAAATCTCTATAGGATCTGTACAATAGGTATATAGGGACTATAAGAAGGTACTATTTTTAATAAATGGGTACTTCTTATGAACAACCATTTTTTATCCTAATGTTGAGAATAGGCTGTAACAAAAAAAGATAAAAAGTCTCAAATTTTCCTCGAAGAAATTTGAAAAAATACATATTTGTAGAAGTGAATGCGAATGACAGTCTGAAGTCGTTCCCGCTTACAGTGAGGGATGATCAACGGCTAAAGGTTTTTGGAAATAAATTAATGCGTAGAAAATTTGAACCGAAGCAGGAGGAATCAACCGGATAATTGAGTTGACTGTTTATTATAATCAACACATTTTTGCCAGTTTCTAAAACTTCCTTCTTTTTCTTCCCTTATATTTATAGTTATTATTAGAAAAATGTTAGGATTTTTAATACCTTCAATTTTTGGAACAACATTTCATTAGGAATGAGCAAGTGGATGAGCATTTTTAATATGGTGATTAATTGTCATGTTCAATTTATGTATGCCTTGTAAAAATGTCGTTACTTCGTTTCTTGTAATTAGGACAGAGAGATAGAGAGAGAGAAAAAAAAAATGACTTTTTCATGTTCAAAACGTTCAGGTACACATTCATGTCCAGTGTTCCAATATTGGAACAAAATGATCAGGATATTATTGGAACAAAATAGACATATTGAAAAACTAAATATCGATATTATAAATACATATATGGACTAAATTTTCCACAGAAAGTTAGCTATTCCGATATTGGAATATTGGGGAAAATGGTTCGATATAGTTAAAGTCAGAACAGCGTGGTGTAGAAAGTGGGCGTTTAAAATTGCGAAATAATCCGTAAAAGATTAATACGCGCGGTGACGACATGGAAACGTGGTGTAGGCCGAAAAGGAGTTGGGAGGATTGCATAAAGGTTAGTTTCGAATGCCGGTCGGTTGATGGAGGTGTATGGGATTGGTGGTGTCGGCATCGAACCTTCGGCTTTGTTAAGCCTTATATTATTTTTATTATTATAGTCTGAAGTATGTACCTTATATTTATGTGTACAGTTCGAGTGCATCCTAAGTAAGTCTAATTCCATTTATCTTTCAATGACAATAACTCTCTCTCTGATTAATGTCAAAATATCGAAACTTTTGTCATTCAGAAATGAAATATCGTCCTGTTCATCTTATTTTATTTAATAACAATCTCGTATTTTCATGTTTCCTTCATTCATATTTTAATCCAAAACTGACAGACAATAAGCAGGCAGCTTCGTTTTCTTTAATTTTTCAGGGAAGAGGAAATCCTTTTTTCCCCCCTTATTTTACTAATAAGTCCTCCTTTATTCAACCCCAATTCATTAGTATTCCACCCCCGTAGCAGAACATTCTTTGATCGCCTCAAAGATTTTTTTTTTTTTTTACAAATAACTCGATTTTTAATTATTATTTATTATTAATCGTCAACCCTCTTTGTTGCTGGAGAAATGACCCATTGTTAATTTAATGTTTGTTTTTCTCGAATAATTTTGCCCCTTTTTGGAATTATCCCTCTTTTTTATAAACTTATAAAGAATACTATTAAGCCTTTTTTTTTACTTCTTTTATATTTTATTATTATAAAATTTATTCCGATTCTTTGACTACGCTTATTTTAAAAATATTTTATATAAAGGTAGGTTTCGAATCAGATTGTAGTTCGGAATTATCGTAAAATATCCATATCTATTTATTAAAAAAAAATGCTTGCAATTAGGTCTGCTAGCATGGTTTTAAACGAAGCCAGTTGTGAAAAACGGACGGCCACGATACCTGGAACCAATCAGCGCTCTAACAAAAAATATTGACCGATTTGAGAGTAATTTCCTCCGAAGGAAAAGGACAAATAACGAACTGCTCAATGAAATTGGTCAGCCTGTATCTCTTGATATGAAGGTATTCATTGCGAATATTTACAGTATTTAGTATAATTTTTTTTTTTATTATAAATGAAATTTTGTCAATACAATTTTATTCTAATTCACATAAAAATCACGTTATGAATAAGTTGTATTCATATTTATTGTTTGTGTCAAAGCTGGTGGTTAAATTCAATAATTCGAAATAAATCGTGACTTCGGCTGATTTGGAATTACAGTCTGGTTTGTGGACTGTAATAAAATCACTTGAAAAAGGCTCGCAATCATAGAGGAAAATTAAATAGAAGAGTCTAGTCTAGAAGAGACTTCCTAATGCATTTGTCCGCACCAGTGAAAGTCTGTGGCGTCTTTCGAGATGCTAAACCAATCCGTTGAGAGATCTTCTGGCTAACTTTACACTTATTTGCAAGTAAAAGTCATAGGAATATTTATTTGACATGAAAAACAGTAAAGAGTGAAAAATGAAAAGCTTGTATAAAAAAGAAAAAGAAAATTCAAAAACTGGAAGACACAACTGTCTTTAACGAAATGGAAGGGCAAGCCTTGAACTTAGGTGTTATTAGAACGGAGGTTGTCAGCCAAGGGAGCAGGACAAGCCGAATAACAAGTTTAAACCAGCTCTCTATATCTTCTATTTAGATGGGGGGGGGGACGCGCTATTTCGAAATCTGTTTCAAACTTGAGATGGAGAGTACGTTTTTTTTTTATAATGGTACTTAATTTATTTATTTACAAACAATGTCTAAAAGGGGCCGGGATAGCCGAGCATGCTCGAGCCGAACGGTGGCGGTTCCAATCCGCCATCCAATGCAATATAAGTCATATGCCTGTATGTAGGTAAGATAAGTCTGGTTAGAGGTAATGGTGCAATTAAAATGGCCATTAACTATGCACAATCGCCTAATACTCTTTATATATCTTCTGACGTCACTCAACACGTGTATTCAAAGAAATAAATAGAATAAATTATTAGAATATGACGCTACCTTCTTTCCTCGTGTTCCCTTTCCTCTGTATGATGAAACGGGAAAAATAAGGAATATTTTTATATCCCACAAACGAACACTTAATACCTTTTACTTTGTCGAGTTGATAAGAAGATTATAATGAGGCAGTGGAGACGGTAGACGCGCGACATGGTATCAATTGATGCTTGGGAAAATCCTCTATTTACAGATCATTATATAGGGAAGGCTCTGTATTCTTTGTGCCCTATTTACACCGTCAGTATCCCTTCTCGTTAACAGCCCTTTCAGCGGCGTAATCTTCCCTTTATAGAGGCACCTGATATCATTGGGAAGAGATAATGACGAAAACATGTTGACGTCCTCCTTCGGTAGCTAATAAACAGGAGCTGGTTTTTGGACCTTGAATGCCCTGGCAAGTGAGACCCTTTCTGGTATACCAAAGGGCCATTGTGTCTCCGCCTTGAGAAAAGGGCGCTATTTTTTCTTTTTTAGGATGTTCCTTGTTCTTTTTTTTTGTGTGTGTGTGGAGGTTTCATATATCAAAAAATAATTCATCCCATGTTTACATCAATTCATTGTTGGCTGTGGTTATAAGGCATATGGTTTGCGATATTTAGCAGACCTTACACTATCAATAATATTGACAATAGAGTATGGTATTGACAATAATATTGATCGTATAAGGTGAACATTTGATGGTGATATTGAGACGATATTGATGAAAATCTAGATATTCTGATTTCGGAGCGTCAATAAGTGGAGGGGATATTTATGGTGGGAGAGAGCGCATCTTAACTTCTCGCAATCGGGCACACCATAAGGTCGGTACGGCCTGCTTACAACTTTTATTAAATCTAGTGAAGAGATTCTCTACTAAGTCATAATGATATAATATTTGGAAAATGATTTAAAACGCTTATTTTCATGTTGTATGTCCCATAAGATATAAGCAAGAATTTCGCAATGTTAGCATCGCTGCATTGATCTGCAACTATCAGCTAATGCTATAATTGCGAAATTCTTGCTTATACCTTATGGGACATACAACATGAAAATTAGCGTTTTAAATCATTTTCCAAATATTATATCATTATGACATGATGACAGGGAATATGAAATCTTCAAAATTCCTACCTGTAGCTAAGTACCTTAGGGTTTAGGCTAATCTATCTTTAACAGGGAAGCATTCCCTTAAGTGTGTGTTCTGCCTTCCCAAGAAGGGTTCCTGCATTTTAATAATTTTATTAACGTCCTGAAGTAATTGTAAAAATCTTCTACATCTGTCAATCTGATTTCCTTCAGCAGTCTCATATGAGAATATTCTTCACGTTTTTTCAACCATTCTTTCATCCATCGATTTCTTTGAGCTCGTCGAATAGTTCCGATAGCCATAATTATGGCTACACAAGCATTCTTTCGATTGTCCATGTTCAAACATTAAATTCCACGAAATATCACTCCGAAAGACCTTATCTGAATGGTGGAAACAAACGCCCTGAGATAATTTATTGATATAATTATTGTCAATAATATTGACTGTCTCGGGTGTGGCGATATTGACGGTGGGCCCTCAAGACTAAACGGCAGTATTGACTATATATTGACGATTCTGATATTGACAATATTATTGATCGTGTAAGGTCCGCTTTAGGGTAAACTTGGTTATTAAGTAAAAATTGCCTTTCAATTACTTGTTATATACGATATTAATTGCGTCATCAGTAATTTGTGTGTATTAGACTTTGTTTAAAAATTTTTATAAAATAAAAACATTTAGGTCAGATGAATTGTATTGGAGGATAATGTACAAAATGAATATTTATGATGAAACATGGATAATTCGATGTTAACATTATCGGTAACTATTAATCGTGTTTTAGTAATAATTCTGTTGTTGGTTAGTTTCCTTTTATTTGTGTATCATTAAAACGAAGTATTTCTTGATCTTTGATGCCTCTCACCGAATAAAGAACTAACGTATTATGTATCAAAACTTTTTTTTAAACACTTTCCCGGGCCAGGTGAGAGGGTGGGGGATTAATTCCGAGTATTATTAAATTTCCCCTGGCTCCGGGTTTTGAACTTGCTATTTTCTGGTTCTCAAATCATCTGTCCGGTTGTCAATGGCAACGCGTTTATCCACTCGGCTATCCCGCCACCCTTTTAAACACTTACACGGGGATCTGAAACTACTGAGGAAGTAGTTTTGAAGTGGCTTAGAGTCTGGATTTCGGTTCAACTTGTTCGAAATATTTTCCCTTTGGGCGAGGGCTTTGTAAGAGTATTTTTTGGAAATATTTCATTCTCGGTTTAAAACTTCTCAATACTGTCTTCCTCTCAGAGAACTGTTACCTTTATTTACTTTTTACTTTACTGAAGGAGAAATTGAAATTGAGAAATGTAAAATATTTCTTTATAATTTTTCATTTTCCTGGTAGATTAATGATTTCAAAGTAGTAAATCTGTTAAAAATCATTTGTTGATAAAACAGGTTTAAATATTTATTTAGATGCATTTTGAATTAGCATGTTATTTTGTATATTATTTGTGAATATGGTTTTAATTTTAGATTTTTAATTATATTATTTTTAATCACCACATAATGATTAGCCTTTCACTAATCAAATCAAATCAATAAATACAATGTTTAAACTTGATAAACAATTTAAATATTTGAGCATGTTATTGAAATAGCTATTGCACTAATGAGCCTTTTTTTTCTTAGACATCTGATCTAACCTTTTCTAGTATATATTATATTGCTGGATTATAATCAGAACACCCAATTAAAAATGTGGATTATAATTATATATAATAATTTTGGAATTATCCATCACATTAGTTTTTACGAAACGATGAAAATTAAGGAAATTAAAAATCATTATTTTAAAGGAAATTAAAAAAATATAAACATATTTGAATTGTTGTGTTAATGTCTTTAGTTATATTTTTATTAGATTTAGTCAATATAATAATAATATTTTTTGTTCTCATTACAGTTGTTCCATTATTGACAGTTATATTTTTGATATATTTTAAGGACAAATTGGATTTTTGGCGTATTTTGTTTCTTGTACGATATATTTTTTGAATGACATTCTTTCAGGAAAATAATAAAAGAAACAACTCCTATACAGCCAAAATCTAGATCAGCCTATTAAAAAAAAAATAATAATAAAGAAAAAAAAAATGAGACATTTTCGTTCCTGTAATCTATGTGTAAACTTTTTCAAATGTTATTAAAATTGACCGGTTTCGCTCTGTTAGTTAGTTGTAAAACAAGTAATACCGTAACTCTGTTACGGTATTACTTATTTTATATTTATTTTACCAGGAGTTTTTATTACTTTCTCTATAATAATAAGGGTTTTGATATATGTACATATGATTTTTTTTTTTTTTTTTTCTGTTGGCTATACAAATGTAGGTCTCTAGCCACTTGATCAAGCAAACCTATGCCAATCTTTGGCTTCTTTTTCCAGTTTGTAACGTTTAGCTCTTCGGCGTCTTTGTTGTAAATGCAATGTAAATATTTACATATAAGGATTTCAGTTTTTTATTTTTGTAAATGATTTATCCAGTAATTGATTAATATGCCTAGCGACAAAGTAACACCTTCGATAAATAAAATAAACCTTCCAGGATCATATCGCTCCCCCTGTCAAAAACGTCATGATTTCTTCGTGAGAGTTAATCTTATAAGTTAAGTTCTAAGGTAGAATAGGGCTTATTAAAAATTTATATTTTTTTCTCTTTGTAGAAGAATTTATTTTTACAGTTTCTTTTTATTTGTGTTTTTCTTGTTAAGAACCTTATTGATTGATTATTATTTGGTTGAGCTAAAGAGTTGATTATATTACTACTGTTTCAGCGCTTTGAGGAAAAATTCATAACTAAAAGATAAAAAAAAAGATAGACCTACGACGTTGTAAAGAAAGAGGGTGTGCGTTATTTGTAATATTTATGTAATATTGTTCATATGTTGTAAGAACTTATTTAATTTTACTCTAAATGAACCTAGAAATCGGATTTCGGTGCAACTTTTCGAAGTTCGAAATATTTAACCATTAGGCAAGGGTTTTATCACAGTATTTTTTGGAAATATTTCATATTGAGTATTGAACTTCTCAAGACCTGACTTCTTCTCAAAGAACTGTTTTCTTTATTTTATTTTTAGTTTTCTTTATTTGTTTTTTTTAACGTCCGCTTTATGCCACGAGGCCCGACTAGCCCTCGTGGCATAAAGCGGACGTTACGTGGGTTATATCCGGGTAACCAACCTCTTCTAATCCATGGCAAACCGCTGAGTCTATTCAGTGAGGCCGTCACCGAACAGAATCGAGCGGGCTTGGGCGGGATTCGAACCCGCACCACCAGTGGGGAGTCGGAGACGCCATCCCCTCGTCCACGCCGCGGCCCTTTATTTACTTATTTATTTATCCTTTACATACTTTTTAGGTTAACTGAAAAAGAAATTGAAATTATTAAATCTAATATGCATTCCTTTATATTTCTTTCATTTTCCTGTTACATAAATGATTTTAAAGTAGTTTAAATCTTGTAATAAAATCCTTGTGGATAAAACAGGTTTAATCCTTATTAGTTATTAGAAGTAACTATTGGTACCACCTTGCGTTTGTGGAGAACGGTCATTTTCTTCCCTACCGTTCCTTCTGCTTGATAACTTGTACAACTTTTCTCTTTATATATATCATTTCATGTACCTATCTCTCTATGTATATATATATTTATCTGTTATGTTTTTTTCTCTTGCAGGCGGATGCCAGCTGCCATCCTCTTGGGCCGGAGAGTGGTTCCAGCTGGGTAGCGGCAAATCCTCCCTCGCCATCAACAGCAGCCACATCGAGTCCAAGGGGGAGTGCCGGGACTCCGAAGGGGACAAATTCGTCTTTCATGACAGGTAACTTCCAAGGACGTGAGGAGAAGCCTAACTTTAAGCTCTGTGTTCCTTCCCACTTCCCCCTCCCCCCGTCCTATCCTAAAGTCCCCCCTCCCTTCCCCGAAACACCTTAACGCAACTCCGACTTGTCATTTTTTTCCCCTAATGTTACCCTTTTGACATTTCATTATTTATCTTCCATTCTAAGAGTGTATTTCTTTCATGTATTACTGTACATATACAGTATAAGCATAAACCTAATCATTTCTCTTTTCATGATAACGTTATTATTATAATTTCTAAATATTTTTTATAAGAAGAGAAAAGATGGCCATGATTTAAACCAAGGGATTCGTCCACTCCCCTGTATAATTCGCAAAATTTGCGAGATCGATGAGAAAGAGGTCAGTGAAGAGAAAGGATTGACTTGATAGGGATATGTGCCTGGTAGCTTTAGTTTCTAGAGCGCCTTACTTGTGATAAGGAAATCCGGGTTCAAATTTTGTTTTCTCTTCTTATAAAAAGTATTTAAATAGTATATTTTTAAATGCACCATTTAATATATAAATATTTATAAATTTTAAACCATATTTAATTTTCTACCATGGCTGGGAATCGAACCCACGTCCTCTGCATCTACACTTCAGCACTCTTACCACTGAGCTAACAGTGGGGCCGTTTAAATAGTATAAATACAGTTTCAAAATATGTTTTGCTGTTAAGTGTGGCAAGAAAAACAAAATTATAACCTTATAAAACGAGGTTTTTGTAGTTAAAATAAAAAACTCAAGACTAATTACAAATAATTCTTTTTATAACAGAGTGGAATTTATTTTTTCAAAATGAAAGCATATTTTTTCCAGGTAAAATTATGATGCAGATTTAGTTGTTTTCGTGGTAATCTGAAAAAAAAAAATAAAAAATTACTATCCAAGAGTTTTAAAATGGGCATCCTGAAAATGGAGTCCATAATGACACCATGAAGAATGCCAAAATTACCATCCTCGTTTATATTCTAAGAAAAAAGGCAAAGGACTTGTAAATTTCACTACAAATAATTTACGGACCAGATTAAATCATAATCATGCGTAGAACAAAACCGTGCCCACAATACTCCCTTTGCTTCTATCAGTTTATATCACTGATGTTTCGTCAAAAGGGGTTATGTCATGAAATGTGAAGCTTAAACGACGATTTACCAAGCTATTGAAAATCATTAATCAACAAATTCTTTCTTATTGTATTTCTTTATCCCAGATTAATAAATGAAACTATATTCTTTTAACAGAGTCTGTAATAAATTATGAATAACTCATAAATTATAGTCAATTATAAATTTTAAGAAGACGAGACAAAAAAAAAAATTGTTTATGACTTAACCCCTTTTGCCCAAACATGAATGATATATACTATATATTTATATGTTATCTATCCCTAAAATATAAATATTACTTGCAATTTGTTCCCATCGATTTGGCAAAGTATTTACATCGTTGGCTTTGATGTAGCCGAAAAGCAATCAATAATTCATCTTTGTTTCATCAATTCAAGCCTGCATGCTTCCTTCCGCTTTGCCTAACGGTTGCTCTCAGCTTGAAAATTATTATTCTCATGAAGTAGTCTGGAATGAAATTGATCATTTAGTAAGGTTATGGTTATGAAATTTAAAAAATCGTCTAAAGTCTCTTGACAGCCCATGTATAGGCCTATCCTGGAAAATAAATATATAAAAAAGTAACTTTTAAATAATGACTATATTAAAGGAAAATATCAGTAATTATTTTGGATCTATAAACACTAATAAGCGTTTTAATTAAGTATATAATTTACAACGTTCAATATGTATCTAAAATACTTAGCATACAACATACAGCTATGAATTTCATATGATAAGCAACGTTTATTTAATTATTGGGATTAATCGAATAATTTTTATGCATCAGTAGTAGAGAGTAAAACGCGTTAAGTGCAATTTTACAATTAGAATGTTTAAAGTACATCGTCATTATTTGATTAACTAACCTGTAGTATTTATTGTTAGTGAATATTTTGGATTTTAAAAGGCTTGATCAGTTGAAAGGTTAGTTTTAGATATTCTAAGTATGTATACATTCCGATCAATCTTGAAGTATTGCTTATTATACTTTGAGTGATTTAATAATCAAATTTGGAGTTTTGAATTTGAAATTGTCGAAAATATTTTTAAAAAATGGTTTTTTTATAGGACTGTGCCTCTGACCATTTTTTTTTTTTTTTTTTTTTTTTTTTTTTTTTTTGTTAGGTATCCGTCTTTCCGTAAAACGTTCCAAAAACAGAAAAGCATGTTACGTTATTATTCTAGTTCATAAGTGTTTTGTTTTTTTCTTTTCCTTTCTCTTCTAACCCTATGGGAGGGTCGTGTATTTCTAAATTTTACAGATTCCATGCGCTAAGGCATACTACCTGCATAGATGTTAACAATTTTTTTCTTCTTCAAAGTAATAGGAAACAATCTGGATATCAAACTTTTCTAAACGAACACTAAATCTAAAAAAACAAAAAAAAAAGTCCAAAACACCATTAGGTGTGGTGGGAGTTATGGTCCATTTGTTCTAGTTCTGCCGGGTCTTCTGTCTTCTCTGTGGCAATTTGGAAGATTAAATAATTTTGAAAATTTTAATAGTTCCAATTTATATTTATTAAATAATTTGTTTTTGGGTTTGGACCGGTTCAAATAATGTTTTGATATTCCGTGTTCTGTCAGTAATTGTGTCTAAGTTTTTAATGTGTGCTTTTTGATTTTTGATGATTTTGTTGTGTGATTTTCGGGATATATTTGTGTAAAGGTCGTCCTTTAATTGATTTTTTGCCATTCTTCGTTCCAATTAGTGCGTCAGTTTTAATGTTTTTTCTTGTCACACAGTGCCAAGGCACTGTGGTATAAGAAATTTGTAATTTTGAATCGTGAGCGGCTTTCTGTGCCAATACGTCTGCTCTCTCATTGCCAAGTTCATAGGGGTTGGATAAGATGAAAATTTGACTAATTTTTTTAGCAAATAAAAATTATGCAACCCACATTATTATTAAGCACTTCATATATTTTTTTTACAAACTTAATACCGAGACTTAATGAAAATTTATTGTTCTTTTGAAAAGAAGAAAACAAAAATTACTATTTTTTTATTTCAGCTAGAAAGTATAGCCATTTTAATTTAGGGTAATATAAATCTTGCTGACTTAAAATAAATATCTGAGACTATTTCCTTCGTACCATAGCGTGCCAGTTGCTTTGGGGGGGGGGGGGGGTCTGAAACCATTCGAACCCCAGTTCCTCCTTTCGCACGATGAGCCCTGACTTATTGTATCATAGTTTAGGCAACTTCTTCTCCAAGTATAATGCAATCCTCTAAGATAGCTCGGAATTTATATACTTACACAGTTTCGGAGGATCACATGACTGTGGATGAAACGAAGCTTTAAGTATCTTGTAGTCAATGAATTAGCGATGTTGACTTGTGGGTGAGGGAATTCCCTACTTCTTGTTAAAAAATATCGATGTAGACAAAAAAAAAAAAAAAAACTTATAACAAAAAATATATTTTTTAATTATTGATTTTTATCTATAATATTGTTTAGTGTACTATAGAACCTCGATTATTCAGGGTAATTAATTAGGGGTGGGAGGTATACGTATCATAAAAAACCACGGATATCGAAATTAGTTTGCATATTTTCTTATGGTAAATAAGGTTATAGAAAAAATCCTAATGTAGGACAATAATTAATATTTATCAGAAACAAAAATATTTTTATGTAGCACTAAAAAAATATTAATGAAAATATCTATTCCGACACAATGCCTTTGCTGAGGTCACCTGTGGTGATGTGATTAGCATAGAAATTTACTATACTTAAGGTCGCGGGTTCGCGTCTCGAGGTGGTCACAGGATTTTTTAATGTGAGTAAAAAATTCTTGTCTATGCCGTCCCTCGGATAGGACGTAAAATGGAGGTCCCGAGCCTGTACGATGTCAGCTACTCTTTAATGATCCCTATCCTAATTATAGGCAAAATTTAGGTCTCTCTCTGTAGCATCGTCCGATTAGCCTTAGTGGCTAAAAGTGACGTTAAACAAACAAACACAAAAATCTTTCTAACATACAATCGAACAATATCCACAATAGAGACAATACAATACACATATGGTTACTATTACATATGAGGTAATTACTTACATAAAATTACATCCTATTAAGAATTTTATTTATTTAGTTAACCAGATGTTTTGATTTAGTAAATTTTAAAAATTTTATTTATAGATTTTTTATTCTAAAATTAAAAATTTTAGAGTTAAATAATATATAAACATCTTTTCTTAACTATATGTACTTTATTAAGGAAAAAACAACAATTATCTCTTATGCTATTTCTATGACCTTGGATGTAGATACACAGTTATTTATTTATTTAAAAAAATAGTACCTTAGTATGGTACGGAATTATATGTATTCACAAACCTATATGTATATAGCTGTATATATATATATATATATATAGAGAGAGAGAGAGAGAGAGAGAATGTTGAAAAAGATGAATAAATATTTTTCTTTTTAAAGGGTTATCCTTGTGGACATTTTGATAGGTAGAGCTTAGCTCCAAAATGTGGGAGCAGGTTACTGACCTGGTGACCCTAATATACTTTGTCAATGCATCTTCCTCCATGCCTCTCATATTAGTTCATAAACATATTATTATTAATAAAATAATCATACTTATTACAATGATCCGTATAAGAAATTTTAAATTTAAAAATTGGCCAAAACTCGCCTGTTTATAGAAGTGTTTCTTTGATGAATAAACTGTTTTTTTTTTCAATGAAGATAAAATGGATTGAACAATATTACCTGAACAACTTTACTGGTCTAGAATTTTATCGTTTATGAGAAGACAAGTGACATTGGTTAAGAAAATATACTTAGATGCGGAATAGAAGTAGAAAATAATGAGAGTAGTATAAACGCCACGATCGAAGTAGATTTAATGACAGTTATAAGTTTAAATACATAAGTATTTTAAAAACCAGTTTTTCCTTATTCGTTGATATAGAAAAAAAAATTAATAAATCCAGCTCCACCTAAAATCTATCAATGAACATTTATGTGGAATTAACCCAACATCCGAGAACGACATGTGTTTTAAATTTCGACGAAATAGGGTAAACTGTTAAAGAGTTAATTATCGCACTAATTTTTTGATGTATAAATTTTCGGAACGGAAACAAATCCAACAATCGAATTTCATAAAATTCGATCAAGCCGTGCTTGATTTATAAATCGTTTACCTAAACCGACTTTGCTTTATGTATAAAATACTAAACCTGTTAAAAATAATTTCGAAACTCAAAAATCTGATTGAGGTTTTAGAATAAAATAAAAAATATTACTGGCGAATAGTGTATATTATGTATATTCCTAAACCTTTTATCAGTCAGTTTATTCAGAAATTTATTGAATTTATAGAGAGATAGAGAAATTTATATAAAGAGAGAGAGAGAGATTTATTAATTTAATTAATTAAATTAATTAATTAATTTAATCTCTTTATTTCTTAATTATATTTATATATATATATATATATATATATATATCTTTATTATATATCTCTCTCTCTCTTTATTTAAATTAATTTATTAATTTAAATAAAGAGAGAGAGAGAAATTTATTGTATTTATAGAGATTGCAGTTTACGAATAATTATGACCAACGTAAAACGAATAATGGTATATGATATTGCTCTTTTCGTATTGACATATTTCTTATAACTAAAAATTAAAAAAAAAAAAATTATATTAAGAAACTTTAGATAATAAATAGGATTTCTTTATTATATTAAACCAGCTTTATATACCGGTTTCACCCGGAAAATTTCAATTTTAAATCTATAAAGCGAGACTTTTATCGACTGATTTAGTAAAAACCAATGTGAAGGGAGACCAAAACGATTTTTACCACAATAAAGAATATACCAAGAGATTGGCTGAAGTTATGCAATTTTAATATGGACAGGTGTTCGTACCTGGTATCAAAGAACCACTGAACGAAATTTGGAGAATTTAGGACAAACGGTATGGATTTTTATGAAGAACAAACAGAATTTCATCTTTATTTATATAGAAGTTTTAATAATAAAAAATTATACTAAAATCGCTTATAATTTGTATTCATTAGGAATATAAGTGGATACTTCAGAAGAAAATTTTCGCGAGAGTGTATATGGTTGTAACTATTTCATTCTTATTTCTTCCTCTGACTCTGAGAAAACAGTAAAAAAAAATTATTTGTAATATTTTAAATGACTAATCAGAGAAGTTACCAGAGGACCCAAAAATCTTGGACTACCTCAAGCTGCCTCGACTTCTCCATTTGTCTGCCTTACAAGCTTCATTCTTCTCGATTCTGGCAGAACTCCAAGCATAGGTTAATCAGACATCTTCCCTTCTGTGTCGGAAAAGATTTACGAGTTTCTTAGTCTATATTATCGTTAATTGATAAACATATTGCTTATCTGGGTATTCCATTTTTGTTTCCTCTATTATTTCCTCTATATTTTCCAGAGTTGTGTTTAAATAACTTATAATAAATTTATATGTACCAGAAGCATGATGGAACAAATTTATATCCCCATTCGACATCATTTCATAAAATTTAACTAAGTACTTTCAGAGTTGAACCTTTTAAAAATACTCCTCTATCTAATGTTTACTTTTTAAATCTCTAAGAATACCATCCTGTGTTCTTTTACGTTTTATTTCAGAGTTATTTAATAATTATAAATGTTTGCATCGAGAATGCCCACAGAACGATAGCTGTTTGTTTAATCTCAGGAAAAAAATTATAAACATGGAAGGGTAAAAAAATCGCCAAAGTGTTGAAGAAACTGATGATGTGAAAAACAAAATGTTGACCAAACCCAAATATTAAAACTATGAAAAATTAAACGAAAGATCAGAATTAAAATAATAAAGAAACCAACAAAAATATCGCATTAATTATGGTAAAGTAGAAAATAAGATTTTCTTTATAAGAAAATTCGTTGTTTTATCTTAAGTTCCTAAGTTTTTACGTAACATATACTCATATAATTATTGCATACAATAAAGATGGCCTTAATTTAATATTTTCTTATATATTTGTATGGATTGTAAATTAGATATGTTTTGTAAACAAAAGAAAAAAAAAGTTATTTTCTCTTGATAAATGCTAATACTACCAACAAATAATGCTAAAATTCCACTCGATTAAACTAACATAATTAATTAAATTTGAATTATTAATCAGAGAGGGGCTTATGTGCACAACTAATTACTGTCAATTACAATATAATTAAACCATATTCATCCCTAATGTAGCATAGCTCGGTCACCTCTGGTTTGGATAGAGGAGAAATTTGCTGGTGTTATTACACATTAGTCGGTTAATGTAAATTACACAAATGGAATAATTTAGGAGTTTCTAAACTTTTAGGTACCTCGCCCTACACGATGAAATTAAAGCCATACTTGATTAGTATCGGCAGATTAGAAAAAATAAATAAATAAAATATATATCAAATTGAACACATTGTTTTAATTTTCTAAAGAGCGTGGTCAATTTAAAAAAAAATTAAGAATATAAAATTTGGTTTTAATAAATTAAGTAATAAAATTTTAACTAAGATGAAAATTTTTGACTTGCCTTGCCGCCCCCTCCTAGTTACGGTTAATCAGGAGAATATATGAATTTATAAGACAATAATTTTTAACAACACTAAAAAATAACCCAAATGCAATAATTTTTTTATCAAAAAGTAAGTACATAAAATAGGACTAATTTACTTTTAAATAATAAAGTGTCGTAACTTTAAAAGATTTCTAAAAGGTTATTTATGTCTATTGCTATGGAATGTCTCTAGACCAGTATCGTTTCAGTCAACGCACAGAATCACGAGCAGTATTCAAAAATAAGAAAAATTAAGTTTGAAAATATTTTTTTTGAGAGCTAATATAAAATTTAAATTCTTAAAAAAGAAAGAAAACATCATTATTTCAATATAAAAACAAATGCTCAAAGCTAATCATTAACTTGATAAAAATACAAAGTATAAAACTAGTTCGGTTAGTATATATTACTTTGGCTATTACTTAAACATTTTAATTCTTCTTTTCACCTGTTAAAGTGCCAGTCTTAAGTAAATTGTTCAATGACTAATCTTGACCAAAAGTCCAAAAATGGGTAAGATCTATAGATTATACATAAGAAATTTTCATCATTTTTTTAAACTTTGGAAATGATTTTCTAAAAAATGTAAAGTAACGGGTTTTCTATAATTAAACCATAAGTAGTTCATTTCTCCTTATTTCCTTTGATACCTAGTTTATCTGCTTTTGGCTTCTCCTTAAGGTGATATTGTGGTTTTAGATTTCAAAACCAATTCTTTACTGTATGAAGTCTGGCGCAGTACCAGAAACGATTTGATAGACTAGTAAACCAAAATAATTTATCTGATTGTTCGGATGAAGATAAGGAGAATACGAGTATAAGACAATTCGTACGTTTAGTACATCATAATACATCATAATTAAACTTAGTGTCATAATTCTTGTCGACAACTACATTTTTGATTTGTGACACTGTGCAACGTGGAGACTGACTAGGTAACTTGGAGAAGGAAAGAGGATGGATGATTGGGTTTGGGTGAAAGAGAGAAATGTTTTCTTAAATGTCTTGTATGTAAGAATTTACTGTCAGTATGTTCATTCATGTTGTGTAGACTCTGATTTGAAATAAGCTTTGGTAAATAAAACCACTTGAAAAGATAAAATCATTAAAGTAATTATTAAACCATTTTTAGGACTGATAAATATCTCAAATGCAACATCTATCATAGATTAAAGCAATCCATTAATCGAAAGTTATATTACGTCTCATTATCAGGCAGAAACACATTCAGCCAACTCTCGTACAAATGTCACAATGTTAATGGCATACGAACACGAAATATCGAATTGTCAGAGACATTCTCTGACAGAACATATATTCATGCATACGCAACCATCATCACGTGGTATCAGAATCCATAATCTTCTCAAGTTTGTAATATAATATAATGTTATGCATATATGCAATGCAATACAAACATTGGAGAAAAATAATTGTTTGTAAATAAGTTAAGGGAAATGCGCTCACTTTATGAACCTCTGAATTAGCCTTGATGTTATTTCGTTCGCGTTGCTTTTATTTTATTTTATTTTTTTTTTACAGTGACCAAAGTTCCATAACTCTTGATCAAATTACAATATTTTACAAAATTCTTTATAGGATTTTATATATTATTCATTAGCATAAGCTTTTCTTTATTAGTGAAAACAAAATTATTCATAGGAGCTCTCTAGGCTTTTAAAATTAATTATCATCTAAATCCTTTCTCAACTTTGTTTTAAATAAAAAATAATTTAGTTGCTACGTTTTCACGACTTAGCAATTAGTATTATATGAAAGGAATTAAGAAATTAAAAACCTATTATTTCTTTGGATTGAAATAATAAAAAATAAATGACAGAAATAAGCTTTAGGATTGTATCCAAATCAACGACTGAAAAAATATGAAATGTTCTAAAGTAGGACTTTAAATCTTCAGATCTTTATAAAACTGATCGATCAAATTTTACTATGCTATTTTAGCACCAAAGACCCTCTACCGCTTTGAACCTACTACTTTTCGCCAATAAAAATTTTAATGTTACTTTATTATTTTTTCTTTGGAAATTATATATTTAACATGGTCGAAATTAAATCGTTTTTTAATTCAAGGATTTCCACAGAAATTAGCTAAAAAGATTAAATTTTTATAATTATTAAAAAAAATTTGTCACTATAATTTTTTTTTTTAAATGCTGTACCGTTACATTCTATCTAAGTATATATCATAAATACCTTAGTAATAAAAATCCATTACATTATTATTAATAATTCTATAAGTTTTTTTAAAAACATTTCATTTAAAAAAAAAAAAAAAAGCAGAAATTATTAATGTACGTTTTGGGAAACAATATTAAAAAAGATTTGACAACTAACAGATTAACTTTGCCGAAAAACAGTCACGCCATTTTCACTCAGAAAAAAAAAAAAAAAGCTACGAAGGAATGTGAAAGGAAGGATTTTTATCATCAGGCAACCAGAAAAAAACAAAGCAAAAAAAAAAACAAAAAAAAAACGCTAACTTTATTAGTCAAAGCGTATAAGCCTAGGACTGCTACTGACCACAATTTATCCCTTTATTAGGCCTTATAAATCTTCATAACGCCACCTCCCAGAGTAAAAATTTCTGGTTCACTAATTTTTTTCACAAGGGCTTATAGTTGCTCACCTCATCTTTCTCGCTTATATTCGTCCTAATTCACCGTTAGTTCATAAGGTAAATAATACGGTTTTATCTTCATGGGAAATATTTATAAATTATAATAATAATCTAAATCAACTTCCTAATTTTATAGGAGAAAAAATAAATAAAATCAATAAAATGTAAACGATAAAATTCTTGGTTACTTACGGAGCGTCCGTAATTAGTCTCAAAATTTTAAATTGGAAAGTTTGTAATTTTTGTAAGTGCGTCTTTTTATCTGAGCCGAAAACCTGTGATGCGTATGTCCAAATGGATTTAAGTAAGTAGGTGCATGTATTCAGTTTTTGTCTAATTTTCAATTCAGATGATTAAGAAAAAAATGAGTAAAGTATTTTTAAACGTATGTGTCAGTGTCTTTTTTTTTTTTTCATTTTGACGTGTGGGCCCTAATATATCCTTCTGTCGAACAGAAGTCCAAGGTAACGTACAGTTTCTGTCTGTGGAAGTCGGTTGTCGCCGATATAAACTGGGGGACACATATCTCGTCTGAGTATGAAAGTTATGTTTTGTGATTTAATTTCATTTTCCGAGTGAGTACCATTTTTGTAATTGAAGTAAGTGATTCTGTATACTCAATGAGCCAAGTGTAGGGTCATGAAGTATTTATAAAATTGCTGTATCGTCAGCTTAAGTTGCAGTGAAAATTTTAGAGTTGGTAGATATATCGTGAGTATATATGATGTAAAGTTACGGAGTCAGTATTAATCCTTCCTGAGATTGGTCGAATTGAAGAATTGAAGTATTTGTTGAATATTAGTTTTTATAATTTTTAAATAATTTTATTAGAAGAAAAAATATTAGCAATAGAACCCGGAACTCCACTGCATATATTAGCTTTTATCCAATCTAAATTTAAAGTTATTACGGTTTATATTATATAAATAATACTTGATAAGTTATTAAGTATTATTTTAGTTACACTAATGTCCTAACAACATAAATCACCTATATAATTTTCATCACATACATATATAATTTTTATGACATACATATAAGCTATATATTAGTATGGTATAAAATAATGCAAATATTGACCGGAAGATGAAAATGAACTGGTATATGAAATTAAGAAAGAGCTAACAGGGTTCTTTTCTTTTTCCCTTCTGCAATTAGCTTTCGCCCCCACCCCCTTTCAACATTTCTTTGTTTTCCCACCCCTACCTACCCCACTCCTTTCTTCCCATTCTTTTTTCCAACCTCCTTCGTTTCCTCGGCGGAAGAATCATGCTAAAATACTGTGACATTTTCTATGTGTATAATTAACGCTTTTACTCTAGTCCTTCCAGTTTAATCAACTAATTAAAATGTTTTCGCTTCGTTAAAATATTAAATAATTTTATATTTTTTGTATTTTTTTTAATATAAAACTTATCCTTATCACCCAAGACTCGATTACATCGGATAAAAAAAAAAACAAAAAAACAAATGGCGCCCTTAATGTTTTCCCCCACTATTTCGATATAAATGAATTCCCCACTATTTCAATATAAATGAAATTGATAAATTATAAATTATTTCAATTAAACATAAATGTCATACACTTCATTAAGTTTATACTATATTATAGCTTTTCTATTATCCAATAATTTTGTATGTTTAATTTTGATTCAAGTGGCATTCGGTATAAACTTGAATGATAAAATTATGTCGATTGCGAAATCTGGGTCAGTATCTGAGAAGGAGTGTAAAATTGTTTAATTAAAGTCGATAGATCATTTAGGGGTTCCGTATGTAGTGAAATGTAAAGGGCTTTAATCATATCTCCCCACTTACGCCTCGGGCGCCCCCACGCTTGCAGAATTTACATTCTCATTTCAAACTTCGCGACGTCATTTACATCAATTATATTTACATGTTACAGATCCGCATTGTCTATTCTTCTCCATATCGCCGGTATGTTTAACTTCCCCATTTAGAATATTTAGTTATTCGACATGTTATGTTAGTTTAATGCATACATTTGAATTGGTTTATATATATATATATATATATATATATATATATATATATATATATGTATGTATATAAATATTTTATTTTTAAAACGTTTTTACTCTTTGTTGAAAGTTTTTTTTTTTTTATTTATTTATTTTTTTTTCCGATCCTATTTTCCTGTTCAATAATAACCTTTCCGAGGTGTTACCTTGGATTTTATAATTTCATCCAGATCTGTTTTTTTTTTCATCATGAGTTTTTTGTATAAGTTTAAAAAAGATAAAGAAAAAAAAATATTAAAACAAAATTGGTTCTTTTCCTTCTTCTAATAAAGCATAAACTGCAGGCCTGCGTTATCAAAGGCCCTATGTAAGATCATAGACTGTAGATGACAACTTCCGTAATTTTAATTTATGAAGTTTAATTTTATATTTTTATAAAATTATATTATTATACTAGCAAGGGTGCCCGGCTTCGCTCCGGTAGTTGTGTGGTAGTTTTAATAACAGATAAACTTTAAAATTAAAGGAAATATAGAACAAAATTAGCACTTTCTTGAAACTTTTAACATGGTATCAATATTAAGATTCGATATCTGCAGAGTCCGCCCAAATAAGGAACCCTATATACTTTAAAGGGGGTTGAAAATGGTGAATGAACAATTAATTTTGCTGCTACTTTGTCGAGTCATGCATCGTTTTTGATGGTTTCTGTGATTCTGAATTCTATAATCCCATTCCAAGCAGTCAGCAGATAATAAGTTATTAGGTTATGGTTGAAAAATCTATTAGTTAAAAAACTATGTATATTTCCATTACAACTTAAGCGCCGACTACTGTGGTGTTCCTATTAGATCCAGAAGTTTAGAAATTTCCGAAGATTCATAGAAACTTTTTTTTTAAGACCTTTCTTCCAGTTCAATCTCCCTTAAGATATCCCCCCCCCCCCCGTAATTTGGCCGGACACTGCACCTACTATTTATTACAAAGTGAAAATATCATGAGGGCACAATTTTTTCATCATATTTCTTTTTATCCTTAACTATAAGGGATGATAAAATCTTGTAATTGGAGTTAGTCATTTTGTCAACTGGAATGCTCATCATACATGGTAATAAAACCATTTTTCATAATTACATACAATAAGAACACTTCAAACATTTTATTTTCGATTTATAATCAGTCAATTCATCTCTCCTTTTTTGTTTTATGTCTGTTTTTATTCGCTCACTGTACTACTAAAAAAGGTTCACTCATATTGCATTAAATTTACTTAAGTGTATATTATATATTGATTAAATATAATGTGTTAATCAATTAACCTTCTTATGAGAAAATTAATTTTGTAAGGTATCCAGTCGGTTTTCTAATTGATATGAAAAATCATTATTTTATTTTGAAAGAAAAGGTGAAACTAATTATTTTCGCTTGATTTTTTAGTAATTTAAAAGGAACAGCTGAAAAAATACTTAACCTTTACAAATTGAACGGAATGAATGAACAATAAACATTGAGTGAAACGCACCTTAGTGCTACCTGGTAGCCTGGAGCTCGAACTAAATTTTTCATTCATAAACTCGTATCTCAATCTCAGAGAGGCTAATTAAATGGTGCGAGAGGCTTAAAATTCCAGTCCTTTTCTCTTCAATTTTACATCCTTAAGAGAAAAACAGAAACTTTCTTCTCCGTTAGGGGTTATAGAGTAACACACTGAGATAACTTCCTTAATCCTACGTGGAGTCGTTTTTGAGCCTTTTCGGCACGCACATTGTACACTTTGCTTTATAATATATATTGATTTAGGTGTTATACATGTTCTATGATATATGTATGTATATATTCGTTTTTTTTTTTTTACTTTTCTCTAGTTCATCTCTCATGTACATACATACAATACAGATTATAACTCTGTATAATTTATATTTATTTGCTAATTAATAAATATATATTTATTAATATAATAATTTTTGTTATATTTATATATTTTAGTAGTTAATAAAAATTTCTTTATCCCCGCAATTATATTAACTGAAGAGATCCATGTACAATCAAGGTTTGTACAAAACATTTTATTATTTCATTTTTTTTTTTATTTTTCTCATATTAAATCTTACTGTTTAAAAGTCAGGGTATTGTTTTCTTTAATAAATTTCTCCGGACATTCCCGAAGTATTATGTAATTCCAATTTTCTTGGAAGGAATTCTATATTTTATAATCCTTGACTCATTGATGGCTTCTTTTAAAGTTTTTTAATCCTATAACATTACACTTGGACGAGCCGTTGTTCTTTTCCTTCGGCGAGATTAAAACCTCTTCCACTGAAAGTCTATCGAGCATCAACAAAAAGAAAAGATGTTTACTTTTTGATTCCTTTCCTCCCTGAAGAAAACCCCTTCTTATAATTCTATAGGAATTGGCTTTTCTTTTCATACAGAATTTTCCTTATACCCAAGTTATTATTTTTAGTAATATGTTATATGTATTTTATGTTTCTACATCGTTAATTAATATGTTGAATTTCATCAAAATAAATTTGTTTACACCCGCTTTATTAAAGAGTGTATAATTTTTAATAATCTTTTTAATTATTGTTTTCTGTATTCTCCTTTTTTATTTCATGAATAAAGGTTAATCAAGCAATATGTACTGAAATATTTAATATTCGTTTTAAGAAAAAATATCCAATTTCTTTTTAAACTGTTTTAATTTTTTCGGGAGTTCCTCAGGGATCAATACTGGCTACATGTTTATACATTTCATACATTCTCGACGTATATGTAAACATTGAAACATCAATATCCTGAACAGCTTTTTACTACATCACTTTCCATAATAGACGGCTGGTCCAAAATATGGAAAATTCAACATTAGTAAATAAAATGTTTATCTTTCGAATAATTATGTCCCGAAACATGAAAAAAAAATTCGACAATTCGAATCCCTATGTTGAACTTATTTCGAGAGGTTTCAAATAAAACGAACCACTCTGATAATTAACTCAAGTTATTTTACTATTATTTTTCAAATCAAACAAAAGTGAAACGACAACTAATAATTATTATAATTGTTAAATTTGTAATTAGTATACAATTTAGGAATGTTCCTTGCATGGATGAGCTATGTTTTAAATGTTTAATAAACATTGTTCCATGGTAATCATTACAAAAGTAACATTAAATTATGAACTGTAAAACATTTTAAAGTTATAAAAATGTATCTCATCTGTGATGACAACATATTATATTTTATATTATAGAAACTGATAATTTTCAAAGTTGTTCTTGAAATTTCTATTTAACATCTACCAAAGTCGGATTTTTTTTATTATGTTAAAATAAAATTTTTGAAATTGCAACTCAATGACATTTATTAAGTATTATTTTTACAAAAGATTCAATCACCATTGAATTTATTTTATAACTTTTACACAAAAAAGTTAAATTTATTCCAATATATTCTTACTATTGATGTTACGTAGCGCCCCTGAACTTCTGCTAAATAAATGAATATCGTTTGTATTATTAATAAGATAAAAATAGAAATGAAACCATTGATGTTGAAGCTTCTATGCCTATCCCAAAACGGTTGTTAAGTAATTCAAAGATTTTTTAATAATTCCAGGGTTTCGTCCGATTAAACGACTGTAAATAAGAAATAAATACACCTTGAGATGACGAAATATCGTCGAAATATTCGTCAACTTGAAATTTATCATTTATCAAAATATGTTTTTTAAATGTTAAGTTTAAATAAAAAATGTAAAATAATTTAAAATTTTTTGGGAAATTCGTTAATAATGTAAGGTTTTTACTTTTGAAAAAAAATTTAGATTTCAATAATTATAAAATCGTCTATGTTTAGGTTTGTCATTTTTATAAATCCGAATGCACTTCAAACATCGTCAAATCGTTAACCCAATGCAAGCACAAAGAGTGTTGAAGTTTTTACAAGTACGTGATAACTCAAAAGGAACCGTAATAAAAAAAAAATATGTTTATGATTTTTCAAACAGAAAAAAAAAATTGAATATTATTTAAAGGAACCTGCTGCATAGTAAGAATTATGCATCTGAATACATAATATTCTACCATGAAATGGAAATTCACTCTCCTGTATTTAATTTATTATTTTTTACTTTCACTTACCGGTATATGAAATATATAGTAAGTGGAAGTATGGCGATCGTGAAAAATTTCGACTTCCGGTTTTCAACGGAAATACACGTTTTGGGACCCCTTGAGTCGAAATAACCAAGTCCCGCGAAATGGTCTGTGTGTGTGTGTGTGTGTGTGTGTGTGTGTGTGTGTGTGTGTGTGTGTGTGTGTGTGTGTGTGTGTGAACAGACTAGCTCAAAAACTATAAACCGTGGGAACCTGAAATTGGGTATTTAGTGTAGGTATATGCCCGCGATGTGAAAGCATAAATTTCATCAAAATTACTTAAAGGGAGGGGGTACTTTACTTAATAACTTTTTAGGTTTTTTTTCGATTTTCTCAAAAACGGCTCTAACGATTTTGATTAAACTGAGTATTTCATCTATTTATATGCCTGAGACATGACTGTAAAAATTTCATCAAAATTGATTAACCGGAGGGGGGACTTTACTTAATAAATTTTGTAACATTTTCACGTGTTTTTTTTATTTACTCTAAATCGGCTTTAACGATTTTGATCAAACTGGGTATTTGATGTACGTATATGCCCGAGATATGACTGTTAAAATTTCATTAAAATTGATTAACCGGAGGGGGTTTTTTTATTTACTCAAAAACGGCTTTAACGATTAACAAAAATAAGATATGGATGTAGAAAAATGTGTGGCTTGGGGAAATTATATTTAACAAAACACGTCAATTTCTTATCTAAGTAAGTTGGTAAGTGAAAGTTGTGTGTTGCGCGCACGCACCAGATTTTTTTTTAATGTGACGTTTTCAAAAGGAGTTTTTATTTAAAAAAAAAAAAATGATGTTACTGGCAATATTCTTGTCAGAAATGTATTTATAGCACTCTTAATATAATTTCGATTTTGAAATGAGTAAGTAGCAGCCATCAAATTATGCTATCAAAAATTTTATTAATTTGTAACCTTTAACATTTTTAATATTCTTCCACTCAAATCTTATATGCAAAATATTTAATGCACATGCGGTAAATAAGTAAATGCATATCAACCTTTACATCTCAACTGTCTTAGATTACAGTCACTTAATACTACAAAAACATTTTTTTTAACTTTAAACATTTCGGACAATTGGTTAGCTTCACCACAGTTTTTATGAATTAATGTATAATAAAATATCATATATCGCTCACTATTTCTATGTGATCTAAATAAAAAAAAAATAAAAAATACTTTTCAGGAAAGATAATTGAAAGTTTTAAGAATATTAAATGTGTTCAGAATAGATATTAGGCCTTGGATTTAAATTTCTACCAGGCAGCAAACTGTTTTAGATAATAACTGACTTTTTTTCTCAGCAAGAAGACCAAAACACAAAATGTGTAAATTTACAATAGTCCGTTTTGATTTATGACATGGACATTGAATAAAATTTTACTTTTTGCTAGGATTGAGTGAAAATCAGACGAGATTTATCTTACGAGTATTAGTTGATATAGAGTATATAAATAGAGTATGGTATATAATTAGATTTCATCTAATTGCGGTGAAAGTGTTGTTTATTACCGTTTCACCGCAATTAGAAAACAGATATACAGAACTAAGAACTATCAATTTTTGAGATATAGCGTGGTTTAAAGGAGTTTCTGACATAACAATATTACTAGTTGCCCTTCGATTTATCTTACTCATATTTTCATTAGATGGAAATATTGACTATAGGGAGTTCATCTTACTATATGGATAAGCAAAGTTTATCTGTCTGAATCCCTTTATTCACCTTTGCGACCTATCGGTTGTCAGCCTGGCTGTTGTGTGATGAAACTTCCTGATGGACAGTCTGTCTGTTCCAACCGCATTCCATTTAGTTTAATCCTGACTGACAAGTTATTTTAATCCCTCTTTTATCTTGTCGAGAGGGTCCGAAGCCCTCAACTGTATAGAAAGCTCTGTAACTGTACTATATTATTTATGTTAGTATCCAAAATAATTAGATAATTAAAAAAGGGCCAGTTTCTCCGATCTTGGTTGAAAATTCATTTGCCGTAGAATAATATTTGACGTGTTTTGCCATATTAAAAAACTTATATCTTATGGTAGCAAATATTAATAGATTCAAGGAGAAATACAGCCTTTGTACAGACTCTGTTTTCGGTCAATAAAGTTGTAAAGAAAATTATGTATTAGATTTTCTGGCAAACTACCTTTAATTTTTTTTTTACACAAAAATGACGCCAGATTCGAATTCAGTACTTCCTCAACAATATTGTAAAAAGTTTATTCAATAAAAACTGAAAATTTGGTTTTTATTGATTTTGAGGGAGCTGAATCCAAATCTGACGACTTTTGTGTCTGAAAACCATTTAGAAGGATTTAGCGCGGTTGTATTTTCCCTTTAACTTACATTAACAAAAAAAAAAGAAAAAAAAATGGTTTGAGAATCAATTTGGTATTATTTCTTGAATTCGAGTTAAGTATTGTAATGTTAATTATTTTCTTGGAGTCTGGCTAAGTACATCTAATATTTTTAAAAAAATGTTCACCAAGATTCATGAGTGACTGTTCGTGCCCTCCCTTTTTAAGATGATTAGGTCCAATCCCACATAAAACTGTATTTATTTCTAAATATATATACGTATATAAAAATATAAATTTCGTTCGAGGATTTTTTCGGGCCCCACTCTAACATTAATACAGATACTTATACCTAAAGCTTTTTAAGTTTTATTCTATTATTAGTAACTTCATATTTTTATTTTATTTTTCTAGACCCATTAAAGTCAATTAAAATATTACAATAACAATGACCATCAAGATTCTCCACTCAGCTGAATGATTTTTCAAGTTTTTTAACCAACTTAAAAATGTAAACAGCAATTCACAATGGTCGTGTCTCTTTCAAGTAGAAGCGCTTCGGTTGATGTAATCATTGGCATGATTAATTTAGTCTTCTTAGTATGCGTCTTACTTGTTGTGTTAACATATGAAATTGTTTCATTAATTCATTAGTGAATGAATATCTCACCTCTATCTACTTACGTGTTCGTTGCTGCTTGGCGTAGGAAAACAAGCGGTGTGGAAAGAAGCCGAACACGAGCCGCGAACAGTAACATCATCGATACCTGTCAGCCCTCAATACCTTTCACTTCCATTACTTAGCCCTTTCGCTTCCTTCTCTCATTTCTTAATGATATATATTTCCCCAATTCCCTTAGCTTTATATAGATATTGCCTCTCCGAAATGACGGGCTTATCGTTGTTGCGTGATAAATTGCCTTTATACGGAATATACTTTTCGTGTTATATATTGGAACACTAGAATACAAGGGACCAAACTTGCATTTTGGAAAAAAATCAAGTTAGATTTGGAATATGGTAGTGAAAATAATACTCTTAAATGATAGTGATAAACTCAAATAATTAAGTTTGTGAACCAGTGAGTCAAAATTCGTTGTAATCTGATAAACCTTTACAAAATTAATATTTTCAAGTCCTTGTTTATTAAGTAATTGTCACATTCAGCCTGTTCAATTAATTTATTAATTGTCACATTCAGTGCATTCTAAATAGTAAGATAATTAAAAAAGGGCCAGTTTCTCCGATTTTGGTTGAAAACTGTTTTGCCGTCGAATAATATTTGACGTGTTCTGCCATATTAAAAAACTTATATCTTATGGTAGCAAATATTTATAGATTTAAGGAGAAATACAGCCTTTGTAGAGACTCTGTTTTCGGTCAATAAAGTTGTAAAGAAAATTATTAGATTTTCTAGCAAACTACCTTTAATTTTTTTTTTTTTTACACAAAAATGACGCCAGATTCGATTTCAATACCTTCTCATCAATATTGAAAAATGTTTATTCGACAAAAATGTTGAATAAAATGAAAATATGTTTTTTCAAACTTAGGAAGGGAAGGACTAAATTATTTGTGATTATTTAGAGAGATTACTTCTGTGTATATGGTGAGTTAGTTAGTTATTGATGATTCGGAGCGACTGCCGATGAACTAGGATAATAGTTCAAATAGTTTGTAAGGTTGTTTTCTTTACACTCCGATGTCAATTCTACATATCAGTCCGTTTCCAGGTGAATTACAAAACATCGTCCATCTCAATATGAATAGTTAGGAATCTACAATTAAAGACAATACCTTGTTGAGAGTAAAGGTAATAAATGCAATTTTCACTCCTATAATTTTTACCACATGTTAGCCCAACAAAATACATCATCTCTGTAGTTCTGTAGCACATAAGATGCTTTTTCAGGTTCATATGTGATGTTTTTGTTGGGTAAGTCTTCCGTGAAAATATTGAAGAGTATTGGTCCTAGTACACTTCCATGTAGAACCTAATTTAACACAAAGAGTCGGTCTATCATGTAAAAAAGTAATACTAAATAAATAAATGGTAGGAGGAAAAAGTTTGTGTTTGGAAAGCAGATATCAAAAGCCTGACTGATATCAACCCACTCCACCCATCGGTGATATTAGTGGAAGGTTATTTTTTTTTTATCTGAATTAATGATTTGGAATTGTTACCTACAATACCATTTTTAATATTATTAAAAAATCAGAATATTTCCAAACTTCTGTTAAGTATGTTTATTTAAAACAAATTTTTAAACAATTATAACCGTTATAGTTTTAAGCTAATAAACTAAAACAAAAAACATTGCTTCATCAATTTCTATAATTGAATATAATAGTTTAGGCAGCCTTTTAGGGTCTTTTTTACTCTACCCACAACACTTACTTTTTTATAACTGTTTTTTTTTTTATATTTTTTATTAAACACCAGTTATTTAATAACATATGTCTATTTTAAAAGAAAAAATATATAGATGAAGGTGGCTACCTACTATATTTTAAGAGACGTTGAAGTTGTTTTTTTTAATAATGAATCTGAATCAACTTAGTCGTGTTCTTAAATCGGAAGAAGAGGCATTTAATACATTTCGGAGGTTCGGAATATTGCATAAAACACGGAAATGTAGTAGAGGACATTTTATGAAGCTTGCTTTTCACCAAAAATATCTCCAGCATTTAGATGCAGTTTGAGAAGTTGTAGAGAGGAAATCGTGGTTATAAATAGAAGTGCGGAAATGCATAAGGGTATAAGTGCCTTAGGAAAATTGAACAGAATTGATGTGACTTATACCCTTTTGGGTGAACTACGTTCAGTGCTTACACCCATGCCATCTTTCATACGTTCAATGAACTCTTTTCTAACAACAAAACATTACTTATATCCATTTCTGAAGGATGGCTTTGGCCATTATAACAATTTGGCAAAAAAAAAAAAACTTTGTTTTATTTTTTTGGCACTTAGCCCCTTATGCATTTTCACGCTTCAATTAAACTATCATTTTTGTCTACATTTGAAGCTTGTCATATTTTTTTCATTAATAAGTATTAATTTAATAATAAGGTAAATCACTGTTTTAGAAATAAGCAACTGGTATGTGTAAAGTAATAAAGACCCGCCTATTATCATAATAATTATAAATTATTTATTATTAAACTATGATGAATGAACCGGTATCTTTATTTTAATTACAAGAACATTGAGTATTAATAAAGAATGTAATCAGCCAATTAATTTAGGTTCCCTATTTAAAATGTTATGATTTATCTCTCACGTGTAATTTTTATATACATAATAATAATTACAAATAATATTTATTTTGTCTTATAATTATTCCTTTGAAGTTATATCCTCCAGTAAGCGCAATATCCTTGGTGTGTTCCTCGTATATTTTCACCATTTTTTTACTTTCTTTTTTCTCCTAACCCAACCTTTATTGAAATACATTTACAAGTTCATAAGCCCAAAGATACTCGGATCTGGTGAATCATTCCTATTCAATATTCCGGCACCTGGTGTTTGCGGGAGATAGCACGAGATCCGAAATTGTTTTTGTTCAAGTTACAGAAGTAGGCCGCTTGGATATTATCTTTGCTTGACATACTGTCGATGTTTTCCTTGCATCTGTGATTTCGGAGTTTTTGGTAACTTACATCTTACAGCGATTTATATTTTTATTTTTTCCTACTCCCTTTAAAGTAAACGTTTCCCCCCCCCTTTAATTATTTAGGTTCTGGCTATATGAAAAAGAGGATAAACCTCATAACTACCTTTCATATTTGTAGCATAAAAAAATCAAAGTTTTGGCCCGGATGCATAACTTTATTAATTTCTTCCTTGAAAATTTGTGGTGTATGACACTCGAGGTTATGGCAGAGGTCGTATCGTTACAGTGTCTCATCCAGAGATACCTGGAATTACTACGATTAGTAACTAGTGAGATGGAGAAACTATTCAGATTAAAAGAAGCCTTCTAATTGGCTGTTAAAACTTTAACCAAAACGAGATTTATAAATTAAATCGGAATGATTCTATGATTAAAGCTTCTAGTTCACAGAGATATTCAAATTGTCATGTGAGAGGACAAATATATTTTTTTTAAATCAGCGCGGAATACCGATCAACAATTTTTATTATTGTTCATGTCTTACTAATTAATCTAATCGGATTAAAAACATTAAAATAAAATGTCGACCTTGGAAGATAAGAGTTCTTATTAACATTTTTCCTTTTTAAGTAAATCAAAGTTAATGTTTGAAAACATATTTTTTAAGTAAATTTAACAGATTTAAGACCGGTCAACACACCACACACAGACCATTTAGTTCTACTTGGTGTGGTGTTGAGGTTAGCATGGCAACCTACAATACTAAAGATCGCGGGTTCAATTCCAGCGGTGGCCCTAGGATTTTTTAATGGGAGTAAAAAATCCTTAGCTATGCCGTCCCTCGGATAGGACGTAAAATGGAGGTCCCGAGCCTGTACGATGTCAGGTACTCGTTAAAGATCCCTATCCTAATTATACCTGGATAGGCGAAATTCAGGACTCCCACTGTAGCATCGTCCGATTAGCCTAAGTAGCATAAAAATGGACGTTAAACAAACAAACAAACAAGTTCTACTTGGTTATTCATGAGACCATGAAGAGTGTATTTTTGTTGAAGAGTCGAAATTTTATACGAACTCAATACTTTCACTAACTATATATTTCTGATATATGTAAGTGTAAGTGAAAATTTATACCGGTCTTTGGTTTCAAAACCGGCTACATCCATTCTCTACAATTTTCAGGACTGATCAAAAAAGGATCAATTGGAACCGCTTTAGATAAGAAATGGAATCTTTTAGTATTGATTTTCGAAGGATGTAACCGGTTTTGAAACCAAACGCCTCATATACCTAATTTATATTATCTATCTGCGTAAAATTGTTCTTCACATTGCTGCGATTCACCATTAATCATTCTAACCTCTTTTTTAACCACGTTATTTCAGACACTCTACTGTCAAAAAAGATGACCTACATACTTTTGTTGAAAAAATATTTGTTAGAATATAATTGAAGGGGTCGGTGCAAAATAGTGCCAAGCAACATTTTTAACAAAAATAAACTGTAGCTGCAGTCTACTGTATATTACGTTGGACTATATGTCTATGATGGAAATTCCACCTAAATATGACTATACAGTAGAGTGTAGGTAATCCGAACTAATTATTGCACACGCTGATACGGATTAGCGAAAATTCGGATTAGTGGAACATGGAAAAAAAAGTACATATGAAGATTATACATATGCATTTGCATGTATGTATTTAAAAACTGAACAACAATGCTGAACAATGAAAGAAAAAAGAAACTAAATGTATATTAACTTTTCTATTAATCAAATATATTTTATAATACTAGAAATTACACTAAATGATACAGGACACATCATAATGATAAACTAATGGTTTATTTTTTAAAATAGTAGTCCATTATCGTTTTCTGTTTTGATTGCGCAATTTTGAGACTCATTGCATATTACTAGCAATGGTTGTGGCGGCTACTCCGGAATCTAATTGATCTATAATTTTTGACTTATCGGCAAGCGACAGGGTTGTGTGCTTTCGCTTAGACATGCTGGTAACGTTAGGTCAACACAATGACCATAATAGGGGTGTTCCGAACAGACTGAAATCCCGAACTGAACTGAGCGATACTACCCTATACTAGACCGACTTTCGTCGGCACTTCCGAGAAAATTAAATAGCAATGGATAAAGTTCAGTTCTGAGAAGTGGGGAGTCTACATATCCCTCCTGTGTTTTGGATTCTAAGGAAAACCCGACAAAAGATCTATGTCAGGAATATTTTTGTTTTTTACAATTAAAAAAAATAAACCTGATGCCGGTTCGGATTACTGGAATTTCGGATTAGAGTGGGTTCGGATTAAAGATACTCTACTGTATAGAGCACTCTAAAGTCATATTTAGGTGGCATTTCCATCATAGATATATAGTCCTACGTAATATACAGCAAACTGCAGCTACAGTGTCAGGCACTATTTTGCCCCGACCCCTTCAATTATCATCTAAGAAAGTCAGTTAATAATTAAAAATCAAAGTTATGATACCGTTTTATAATTAATAATTTTATACTATGATATGATTGCTGATTTCAAGGACGATTGGAGTTGTCCGTAGAATGGAGGGTTTCCTGAAGCTTTGTTAGTTATGGAACAGTTTTAGGCCCCATTCAAAGGACTATAGCCGTGCCAGTTAGCCTTGCCACGATTTATTGTCCTCGAGACAAATGAGCGTTGACAGAAAAAAGAAAAATAAATTAACATTGTTTAGGCTTGTGCCATTGTGGAGCGTCATTGTGATCGGGGGTGACAGCCGATTGACAAAGAGTATCGTAACCGCGAAGGGCATTGTGTTTCCATTACGAGAGGAGAAGGCGAAGTCCTCGACGGTTCCTGAAGGACAAAGGGGAAGGTGAAAAGTGTCGCAGATTGTTCCGGAGGAAGCCATTATTATCATAACTCCCTTCTGTGGCGGGGGGGGGGGGGGGGGGGGGATAGAGGAAGAGAGTGCTTTGAGGAGAGTAGATTGAGTTGGCCGTGCCTTTCTATATCGGTGGCATTGCCCTCACCCCATCCCGGATATCAGATTAACTTTTTAATAAGAAAAATAAAGATGAAAGGAGGTTAATATCGCCTCCTCATCATCAAAGCCTCGATGGTCGTTATTCAGAAACAGCCATCTTGCCGGCCTTCCACTTCCTGTCCAATAGCCGTGGAGGATGGTAGAGGTTATCATCCCACTAACTGCACGCCATACCTGCACTTATTTATATTGGATCCCGGATCAGCTTTTGATGTGGCTCGGATATGACGTTAGGTTTCCCGCAAAGGCAGGATATGACCTCATGTTACCCTGCGAAGACCCAATACACGTCCTCCCTCCCCTATGGCTTTGATGCCCTCCTCTTTCGTGGCTTTCTTGATTGGTTTAATACCAATATCGTTTATGTATCTTATTGCAATTTTCATTTCATTCGTAACATTCCTTTCCTTAGTTTCTTCTTTTCTTTGCGTGAAGTTTTTTTCCCTACATTAAGCCTTTATGTGTAATAAAATTTCAAAGTAAAAAAAACGAAAACGTTGCGTCAGTTTTTGGGATATATCTCAAATACTATTTGAGACAGAAAACAAAAACAGGATCACCTATGGTGTAGTGGTTAGCATGGCAACCTACAATACTTCAGGTTGCGGGTTAGCGTGCCGAGGTGGTCCTAGGATTTTTTTAATGGGAGTAAAAGGGGCTATGCCGTCCCTCGGATAGGACGTAAAATGGAGGTCCCGAGCCCATACGATGTCGGGTACTCGTTAAATATCCCTATCCTAATTATACCTGGATAGGCAAAATTTAGGACTCCGACAGTAGCATCGTCCGATTAGCCTTGTAGCATAAAGTGACGTTAAACAAAACAAACAAATAACTAATACGTCATTTCTTTATGTTGATTTCAGAACATTGAAATTCAGCACAGTCTAGAACAAAAGTTTTAAAAAAATTATTCAAAAAGAGCACTTTAAAAAAAAAAATTATATTGTGATATTAAAAAAGAGATTGTATTTTTAGAATATTTTCATGTCATAAAAAAAAAGTTATCGGAAAATATGAAACTTGTTTCATCTTTCTAGCTTAAATATCAAGTCTAGATATATGTCAACACTTTTTTAACTTTTGAACCAATATTTTTCCACTTCATAATTTAGCTCATCCTAGAAATACACATTTTTTTTTTAATCAAAAGGGGCGTTTTTACACAAAATTAAAAGAAGGATGTTTTTACTATATGGTCTTGTAATTCATCTATAAAAAAATAGCCCAAATGCTGAAAAATATAACCTGCTTCAGGACAGTTTTTGCTTTTTTTTTTTATTACTTCAAAAAAGTTGGATATCTTACAAATCGTGAGTCAAATAAATTTGATATCTGAATATTTGATATTTTAATGAACAGCTTTCGTATGTTGTCTTTACATTGATGCATGCAGCATTTAACCCAAAAAATATCAAAATCCAGGACTAATAAATTCAGAATCCTCGTTGATTTAATATGGAATTACCTTATTACAAGAAGAAGAAAGTCTAGTTGTATAAGACATTCGCTTTCTTGTAGGTGTGTTGTCCCTACGAAAGCCTCACATTAGACAATTAGGCTTGTTTTCTAATGTCAGTGTTATTTCATGGGCATATTAGTTTGATATATTTATTAAAATGCTTATAGACCCTTATGGTGGTTAACTGTCAAAAATATAATACTCGATAATATATCTATTCATATATTCATCAATAGATTATAGATATGATATTATGAATGTGATCACCACAACAAAGCGTATAATAGCTGCACAATGAGCAGTAATTGTCAATGTAGGTATCATTCGCTAACAAGAGACCTTCCTTCCTAACAAGAGACCTCCCCTTCCGCCAGGATCTCTCTGTTTGTCGACAACACATCTGCTCGACGCAACGCATCCCGTGGCAGCTGCTTCAGGAACCGTAGAGTACGCTAGCATGGTCACTAGTGGTAGCCAAGTACCTGGGTTCATTATGTTTTTGGGTACCCTGGGTCGGGGAATTTATTGTTGGTATTTTCCGAAGGCTGGACAATGGGGCCGAAGCTTCTCTCTCATTATTTACCGCAGCACTGTGCTGTCACGTATGAAACGACAGATGGTTCACTTTCTGCTCTCGACATCTTTTGATAAATCTTTTTAAAATTATTACTAATACATTTTTAATTCTTCTACGATGCTATATTCTCATAAGGACAGCTTAAACGCACTCTACCTCAAAATACCACATTCAGTAAACATTCCAAGCTGCTAGTTAATGACTAAAATAAATCTTGACGAAGTATGAACTTACTTTAGTTGGGTAAACCAGACAGTTATTGACACTCGGTACAGTTATTGACACCCCAAACTTTTATTTAATAAGAAATAAGTAAACAAGTCCTAATTTTATTCCAAGATATAAATTAATCTAATGTTTGAAGAGAAAGTTGGAAACCCTAGAACATATATTAGAATGCCCGATGTAGGATACATATAGAAAACAACATATAAACAAACATTTAACATCTATTTAGAACAGTATTGACAACCTTATATCCCTGTTAAGTTTAATAGAAAATGCAGATATCAACGATTTATTTAATTATACTATGGCTGCATTAAAAATAAGATCACTCACTATTAATATACGAATCATTAAGTTAATGAAATTATAGAGTTATATATTTTTTTTGTTATTGTTATTTAGATTATTATTATAATTATTATTATTTTTATTTTTTTTTAATTTAATTTTATAGTTATGTATGTATAATAATGTGAGAAATTTAAGTTCCACCATACCCCCGTAAAATGTTTGTGTACATAAATACAGAATTTTTCTATTCCAATGTTTGAAGGGTCCTCTAAGTCATCTATGAAGCAAGTATTTAGTTTACTATCCATAGGAAGATTTGACAATTAAATCCACAGGGTGTCAATTACCGGTTTTTGCACTTTTTACAATAAATATTGCTATATGGTAAAACTATTGAACATTTGACCCAAAAAAAAACCTCTTGTCTTTATATGGATAGATAAAGAGGAGCTATATGAAGTTTCAATTTGATCCCTTCATAAAAGGATTTTTTTTTTATTTCACCACAGAAATGTAGTCCTAATGGTGTCAATAACTGTCCGGTTTACCTTACTGAATATAATATTCTAAATTAAAAAATAAAAATTTATTAAATATTTTTATTATTATAAATTTGTTTGGGTAGCGTGGGGCAGGTGAAGCCCTTAAAAATTCAAATCATAATTTTAAAAATTCAAAAATGAAAAAAAAACATGTTATGACCACCTGTTAAAGGGGCAACAGGCTCCGAGACGTTAATATTTATAAATTATTTCAAAACAAATATGGAAGCTGAAACTCGCTTTTTAACCATATTCCATCATTAAACAAACATATTCACTACATTCCATTTTAATTTATCATATTGAATATTAATGAAATATCATATAAATTTATTATTTATTTATTTATTGTTAGTATAACTTCATCAATTTCTTTTTGAATATTTTTATAATTACGTCCTGTCCCATGCCTCTTACGGTATATTTAGTTCGATGTTAACAGTTCACGCACCAGATATTTTGATTAGGGTCTTTATGTGTCCGAAAAATTTCCGGTTAATTTCGCCCTTAATGAACGGGTCTTGCACAAATGGTTTTATAAGCCTTAAAATCTTTTTACCTCTGCGATAATTACTGTTTTCATTCAATCTCTCAGATAATTTTTTTTTTTTTGTTAAAATACCTTATTAATTTTGAGATAATATAGAAACACAGCGGGAATGGTAATCAGAGCATTAAGGTTATTAATTAGGCTTTTAATAAAAGTTAAAAAAAATCCTAATTTACCTGAAGTTTATTTGAATTTATGTTCCTTTAATGTTAGTGCGCAGAGCTGTTGGGTGGGGGCTTTAATATTCCCAGGTTATTTATGACACAATGAAGCTGCTTCTCGATTAATGTATACTGAGTACGTACTCAATAAAGTATTTATAAAGTACGCTTAATGACTCTCGATTTAGTACCCAGATTATTCGAAATGATTTATAGATCTCGAAGTTGCCTTTGGGCGGGGGGGTTGTCTATAATGTTTATCTAGAAAAAAAAAAAGTTGAGACTTGTCAGTGAGACCGATACTGTCGAAGAAAATACGATTTGCATGCTAAATGTTGACCTGAAAATGTATTGTGATACATATTTTTTTTTATGTGATATATTTATGTGTACATACTCTTAGAAAATATCAAATATCAAACTTTGAATTCAAAGGCAGTATCTGAGACCAACCCGGTCAATTGTTATTATTACTTTCTTTTTATTATTTCATCATGAGTTATTGAAATTATGTGAATATGTTTTAAAATCTAACTTTCGGTGATATTTTTTCTAAATTTGTCTTTTCCTTCATGTCTGACTACTAGCTTTTTTAAATAAATAATCATAAGTAAAACTTATTGATGTAAAACTACTGATAGTACTATCGATAGTTTGAAACTACCGAAAGTTTTTTTAACTATCGATAGTACTTTCGAAAACATTGTTTTTGAAGATTAAAGTGATAGTCTCTGTCTCTAAGCACCCATCTGCTATATGTTTCATGGAAATAAAAAATAAACAAAATGACACACTTATTCCATTTTATGTCTTTTTGACACAAACATTTTATGTTACTTACAAAAAATGCTAATCTACTCTATAAAAACAAATATTAACTTCACGTGAAATATATAAGTTTAAAAAATTGAATGGTTTGCTCATATATGTCTTCCAACTTGTTTGAATAATATACAATGAAAACATCTGATTGCCTGCCAGTACCTTGACTTGAAAATTATTTGGTTAATGGCGTTGAAACAAAAAATACACTTGAGAATATGCTTTTGAGGTGTCGTGCGCAACATTCCAAGGTGTGCCTAGACATATTTCACAAGGTCCTCATTTCTTTAAATATTCCGTCACATTTGAGGATCCCATTCCAAATGTCATGTCAAATCAACTAATTCGACAACTGGGAATCTTAGGCTGAGCTTTCCTCTAAATACAGTTTTTTTTTTTTGTATTTTTTTTTTAGCTTTTCATAAAGTTTTTACTCTTTGCAGTTACGGCTAAGCTTGAAATTGATAAAAATTATTTCAAGTTATAATGGAAACCATCCTTTATTTACAGAAATGTTTTTCTTATTCCCTAATAAAAAAGGAAAGCTCCTATCCTAATAAAAAATTCTACTATTCCATAATACTCCCCACCCCCCGGTCATCACCTCAGACTATTGATAGTATCGATAGTTTTATGTCCGATACTATCGAAACTATAGATAGCGGAGACTATCCATAGCTTTACATCACTAATAAATTATAATAAATAGGGAGGGGCGAATAAGGGTAATTTTGTTTGTTTATTTATTTAAGGCTAATTGGACGGTTCCACAGTGATAGTACTTAATTTTGCCTATTAGATAGGTGTAAGTTGGATTGGGATCGTTAACGAGTAACTGACATCGCACAGGCTCGGACCTACGTTTCACCTCTACTTTGAAGGGCGCTAAACAAAGGATTTTTTACTCCCTTTGAAAAATCCTTTCATGCAAACCACTACATATGAACCAGCGAGGTAGTTTATATTTTTAAACCTAATTAAGTGTTTTTTTTTTAAACTAAGTTATTGTCTTACTTATTTATTTTTTTATTAATTATTTCGAATATTTATTTATTTTTATACTATACTTTGAATATATTTCTAAAAGAATATTATATTTAAAAAAATAGTATTATTATTATATCAAACAAAAAAAAAAAAAAAAAAAACTGGGTTCTATAGAGTAGTAGTCATGTTGAATCGTTTTATATATCCAAAGGAATTTTTACAATTTTTATTTTTTTTATTTTTAGCATTTATATTTATAATATTAATAAAAAATAATAATATTAAAAAATAATAATTAAACAAACAGAGGCAGATGATTCTGAAGGAGGTTAAGCTATTCCATTAGGAACTACACAGCACTGGGCATTGTAAAGGGAAACTGCTACCTGTACTAACTACCTGAAGGGGTCACTACCCCTTAAATTTATTTAAGTGATAAAAATAGTGTTCACCACTTTTTATATTTTATAATTTTTGATAAATAAATTGAATAATTATTAATGATTTTTTTCCTTCTTATAAACTGAAGAAAATTGATAAGCCAGACAAGAAATTTAAAATATCCCCTTTTTACTTGCTCAGCCTACATGAAATGAGAGCCTCATGAAATTAGGTAGATGTTAACGTATTCCTGGCCTTAAAATACCATGACAATTGTCAAGAGGCCTCACTGAAACGACAAATTGGGGACAGACTCGACCCGTACAATCCGCAAAAATTGCGAGATCGGTGGGAAGAGGTCAATATAGAGAAAGGATTGACTTGACCGGAATATGTGCATGGTAGCTCAAGAGGCAAGAGCGCCTTACTAATGATTAGGAAATCCGGGTTCAAATTCCAGTCTGGGTCAATCTTTTCTCTTCTGTTACAAAAAAAATTACAAATTATAGCAATAATTTTAATCTTATGACAAGAAAAATGATTGAAGAAATATACACTCGAACGAAATATTAACATAATATATTTTTATTTAATATTAATATTATTTAAATATTAGCGATCGAAATATTAGCTAAAAACAGAAAGGAACTATTAAATTTAAGAACTAAAAGAGAAAGGAAATATTAACTTTTTTTTTTTAATACTGAGAAAATCTTTTAAATTCAGGGAATTGGGAATACGAAATAATTTATAAAAATAATTAAATAAAAACAAAATTATAAAATACATTGTTATTTATTCATTTTATTATTTATTCAAACCCATCAACCTATTTATATTCTCCTTATTTACATACGACTCAACTGTTTACATGGAAATGAACAATGTTTCTGGGAATTAATTTATTTATTAATTCATTCTACTCCAATTTTTTATTTTTTTATTTAAGTGGTTTCGAATGAAATATTGGTTTATTTCGGTGATTTCTAACTAGTTGTAAAATGGAGTTGAGCAATTTTCATTTGTGAGAAATTATTTGATTTTTATAATTAAATTTTTAATAATAATTTTTATTGTTGAATTATTTATCCTAAAAAAAAGGTTAACTTGCAATCACACCTGTGTCCGGTCACTTTATTTATTCTATTATTTAATAAATAATTTATTTTTAATTTGGATTGAATTATTGATATCGATTTTTTTTTTTTTTCCAGGTGAGTTCTCAAATTGACTCGTACGTGAGTAATAGAACTTATTTTTAAAAATTAATTAAATTAAGAGTAATTAAACAAACTATATATATCTTTTTCAATTAAAAATGTTTTCATTATTTTGTGAAAAAGCATATAAATGAGATTATTTATTCCTTCAATTTTTTTTTTTGCATGTTAACATGAGTATTTTGTTGTAATTACAGTTACAGTTACAGTTACCTACGTAATTTTTTGAAGGATGTACTTTTTTTTTTTTTTTGTTAATACTAAAAGAATGCTGAATAATTTATTATAATATTTAATAATTGAAAAATGTATAGCTATAGAAATGTAGCTATAGAAATGTAGCCCGAAAGCTTTCTACGAGTATTATATTATGAGAGCAATGCATTTATATTAAATGCTAGTAATTCGCAATTCCCCTCCTATTATCCTCACGCGAAGGTATACATAGGAGATAACATTTTGTATGATGTCAGTTTGTATGAAGGCCCCAATAGGACAATAAATTTAGCCTACAACCTGTCATTGAATTGTTTCATAGGCATTTAGGCCCTCTATTCATCCAATCCAATGTTGACTCTTGGTGGTTATGTTGTCAAATATTATTAATGTTTACCGAATCGAATTTAACTATGAAATCGATCTTGATGATGCAGGTACAGTGAGCATAGAAGATTTTTGGTGCGTTTATAACTGTTCTATAAATTTTGCGAAGTTTTAACAAATGCAGGCATTCATAAAAAAAAAGAAGTAAATTAAGTAAAAATAACAATTACTAAGCTTAGGATTACTGTACGTAGTTCATTTGTCGTATAAAACTGTGTTTATTAAGGTTTTTTTTTTACATTTTACATTTTTTTTTTTTTTTTACATTTAAAAGATTGGTACTCAGTTTGGAAAATTAAATTAAACCATAATAAATCTCAACTCATGACATTCACACTGCGACGCGACACGTGCCCGCATGTTTACATCGGAGACGATCAAATACCTCAGACGGACTCAGTACGCTACCTGGGACTACCTGTTTGACAGAAGGATGCCTTGGGGCCCACATGTGAAAATCAAAAGACAGACTCTAACAAACGACTAACAATTTTGTTCTCTCTTTTTTCTAAATCGTCAAAATCGAAAATAGATCATAGACTGAATACCTACATACTTAAACCCATTTGGACATACGCCTCACTGTTTTTTTGACTCTTCAAAGAGGACGCATTTAAAAAAATTACAACAAACAACTATCGAAGAACACATACGAACTCTTTATTCACTCTTTTTTTTAAATTAACACGGACATAATAACGCTCTAATCAACAACATAGCCACGGCTGATATGCCTTTTCCTGGCGGCTAAAAAGAAGCTGGATGAGGGACCTGCTCACGTAAGTTATCAAGCCCGGGAATAGGTGCTGCTGGGCACTTTCCTTTCATCATGCCTTATACATATTAATTCTTTCAACACATTCCCTGATTGTCGCAATTGCTGAATTTAAGTTTGAAGAGAAAAAAAAAATAATGTATATCATTCATAAAAATGTGTTTTGTTAATTTTGACGCAATTGTATGCATAATGACTGTATGTAAATAAAAGTCAGAATCATAAAGCGACCCTATAAGAACATCGCGATTGAAAATTCAGAAACCGGGATTTTTTTAATTTATACATGATGGAATAACCTCCACAATTGCACTTATGTTAATTTTTTTTTGTCTCTAGGGTATAATCATAGCCTCTTTAATGCACTAGTTTTGTCACTTTCTTCATTCCTATTATCCGGAAAAATAAAAATGCTTTGGCTGTTCTGTATAGTTGGGATATATTGTTAAGTCATAAAATAGAAATAAGTCCTAAAGAGTGGAGGGGGGGGATATCATTGTAAAACAAACGATTTAGCTTCGGAGTTATGTGAATGTTGGAACTTCCTTGCAACTTCTCCCTCCGGTTTCGGTTCGAGGAACTTATAAACCTTATGCTTTGTAAAATATTTTCATTTCCTTAAGTGACGCGCCGTGTATCCCCAAGGGACCGGGGGGTTCTTTCGGAGGGTCGCGATGCCGTCTTCAATTCCGGTGCTCTTTGAGAGGATCATATATCCCCTTTTATAGCCATCTCGTCCCAGGTTCCTCCTACCTGATCTAAACATTTGCATTCCTCTTATGTTTTTGTTTGCAGAAACCCTAAATTATCTATTTAGGGTATTCTTAATATTTTATTTATATATACTTTTTTTAATCTCTACCCCAGAGAGTCATTGGCAAGACGAAAAAGAACATTAATATTACGTTGTAGAATTTGATTTATGTTCTCAAAAATTTCTTCAAGATGTTTATGAAGTCTTCAACGTCATCCAACCTCCCATATAAGTTTTTTTTTTATTTTAACTCTTTACGGATCTCATAGAATTCTTGAAATTTCAGGAGGACGTTGTTAGGGATGGTCCAAACCCCCTATTTTGCACCCCCTCTCTAATCCATTGCATATCGTTGAGTTCCTTGTCATAAATTATCAATAAAAAACCCAGCTCCCCAGAAAAAAAGTAGCACTCACAAATGCCCTTCTTATCATAGCGGAATGATAAATTTGATTTTTTTTTTTTTAACCCGGGAAAGGTAGCGCTATTCGAAGGGTTTATTTAGGTAGCGCTTTGACGATGAGACGAAGTAACCTTATTATCGTTTCAGGGATACCTAATCATCATGTAAATGGTGAAAATAAAATAAAACTTTAATACAGACCTTATTTACATTTACAGTTTTTATGCCTTTTGTCAATAAGAAACTGAGAATGTTGTAATTTACTTACTAAAAGTTAAGGTTCAATAATCGCAAAACACTTTGATTTGTACTGTATGATTTATTGGAAAGAATGATTATTTTATCAAAAAATCACAAAGAAAATGTAACAAAAGCAAAATTTCCAAAGAAATAATGAAACAGTAAATGGAATAAATAAACTACGAAACAATCAATAGGAAGACACCAACTACCAACTAAACAGGAACAATGAGTTACAAATAATAGGAAAATTTACATTGGACTTATAGTTAATAAATTGTTTCATTAATTATTGATAATATATAAGTCACAGCCTGGTTTTACAATCTGGACATAACTTGACCATATGCTCTCCACAAATGCACTTTCCACAAATACAATAAGATTTTGACATTCTTCTCTTCTTCGAGGTCCAAATAGTCCATAAGTGTTCCACCTACAAAATTAGCTTTCAAGTCGAACATTAGGTAGCACTTCGTTTCCCAAGACTTACACAAAGTTTCATATGTGATTCGTCTTGCCGACGTTGTTACGTCAGAAAAATAAATTAAATTATTGACTTCCCTAAATCGACCTACCTTGTCCCTATAGGATCTGTTCTAGTACTAAGTGGAGATAGCAATTCCGGAAGGTGTTGCCAGCTAGGGTTGGGGTTTCATCTGTAATTAACAGAAATGTGCTGTCTCTTCGTAGCAAAGGCGAATACTACCTTTCCCGGATTAATTCTATCTTAGTATTAAATCTGGATATGTTAAAATTTAGTCATTTCTTACTAACTTTTACTATTCCAGGTCATGTCCCTCAATGGGTTCCCTGTTTAAGTCAGATCGCCCTCTACTTTTCTCTACCCCACCACTCCCTTTCCTCAAGCCCCCTGCTGGCCATCTCCTCCTACACGCAGTCCCTCCACCGGGATCGGCGTCTTCCTCTTCTCCGTCGTCCTGGTTGTTCCCACAGCAGAAGTCTCTTTAGCCACCTACGTCCCGGCATCCGCTGGCAGTGCCCGTACCATCGCATTCTGTTCCACCCCGGAACTCCTTCCGTCACCCTCATCCAGCCCCGAATCTCCGCATTCCTAACTCTTTCTAGGCCGGTAATCCTAAGGCATCTGTACCTGGGTTAAGTAGTCATTTCTTGTTTTCAAACAATAAAAAGCCATTTTTTGTTTTTAAATAATTATCTCCAGGTATCAGCAAATTCACTGATAGCCTTTCAGGCAAAACAGGCGTGAACATAGAAATTGTGTAAAAAATAAAATAGAATAAAATAATTGAATTATAATTTTTGTTCTCTTCGTGAGATGGGGATTTCTGAGGAGGTGTACCATTCCGCAAAAGCTGTCATTCACCAGCTTTATCCTCGTTCTTAACTCAGTTGAGATATCTTTATTCACGTTAACCTGCGAGCCGAGATAGATGAGTTACTCAAACTTTTCCGTGTTAGGTTCCTATAGCAGACCTTAAACGATCAATAATATTGTCAATATCAGAATTGTCAATACCGTCGTTTAGCCTTGAGGGCCCAACCTCAATATCACCACATCTTAGACAGTCAATATTATTGACAATAATTATATCAATAAATTATCTCAGGGCGTTTGTTTCCACCATTCAGATAATGTCTTTCGAAGAGATTTTTCGACAATTGTTTGAACATGGTTAATCGAAAGAATGCTTGTGTAGCCATAATTATGGCTATCGGAAGTATTCGACGATCTCAAAGAAATCTATGGATCAAAGAATGGTTGAAAAACGTGAAGAATATTCTCATATGAGACTGCTGAAGGAAATCAAATTGACACTTGCAGATTTTCACAGTTATTTCAGTATGAAAGAAAGGACATTCATAAAATTATTAAAAATGCAGGAACCATTCTTGAGTAGGCAGAACACACACGAGGGAATGATTACCTGTTAAAGAGAGATTGGCCTTAACCCCAAAGTACTTAGCTACAGGTAGAAATTTTGAAGATTTGAAATTCTCTGCCATCATGCCACCTGCCGTCCCTACCTAATGGTGCGCTCGATTGCGAGAAGTCAAGATGCGCTCCCTCCCACCATAAATATCCCCTCTACTTTTGGATATTGACGCATCGAACTCAGAATATCTAGGTTTTGATCAATATCGTCTCAATATCACCATTACTACTCAAATTTTCACCTTATACGATCAATATTATTGTCAATACCATACTTTATTGATAGTGTAACGTCCGTTTAAGGTTAACCATCCTGCAAAAATATATTGCATTATTTTAAAGAATAAAGACTGGTAAAACTGAGTATGATTAAATCGAGATGTCCCAGTCTTGCATGGAGGTTGGGATATGCACATTAAAAAAATAAAAGACGCGATTCAAGAGATAACAAAGTTTAGATGCTTAGTCTCATCTAATGCCTGATAACTGTTTATATATATATATATATAAAAAAACTGGAACAAGCACTGAAAGAAGTGGTAGAAAATTTTCACTATTTACAAAAGGTAGAGAGACAAATCCTATTAAAGAGGCACAAAAAGGGCTGAGTTTAAAAGAGAGCTCCTTTAAAAAGTTGGGCATTGGCTGACTGGAGCTTTTCAAAAGCCCCACAGGCTCCGTATAATTGTACCTCCGGGGCCCTTTATTGTTTGTCTCTCTGTTACCTCTCATCCCTAAGTAGTTCGTTTTGTCCTCTATGTCAAAAGCTATGCCTTTCATATAATTCGAGATAATCATTTTCACCCTTCTCTCTTATTTTGAAGTAGGCTAATATTTACCGTTGATTCAAACAGCCTGGCTGGCCCTTTGATGTGCGAAAAACCAGCTAAGCGATAACCCTTACACCTCAGAAAAAAAAGTTTATTTTGGTCTATTATGGTTTTAATGATAAACCTTTCAGGTACCACTTTCGCTTATAAGTTTTCGGAATATAAGCGATGTTTAGGAAACATTTTAGCAAACTAATAAAAATATAAACCTTATAGTAGAACCAAGGCAGTCTATTGAAGAAGTTTTTAAAGCTTAAATAATTCTTTATAATATATTCCGAGTCAGGTTGATACAGAAACGAAAATTGTATTATAGTCCATTCCATGTCGACATGGAAGTATGTGTTTTACCTATGGAGTTCTGTCTCTCTTTAACACACGCTGCTCTAGATAACTCTGTCCTTATTCCTCTGTCCGACGTTTCCAATAATTTAACTTCGTCCAATTTTTTTGGGAAAAATTCTATATAGTGCAGAATTTGATTCTCTATTAGCCTATCCTAAAATTAAAACAAAAAAGATAAATCTACAAGCGCAATAAATTATTTTTATTAATTTTTTTACTTAAACTTTTTAATGGAAATTCTTGTTTCTCTCGTCCCTGTGTCCTTATTGTTTGAGATATTGCTTTGAAATTTTTCAAAAAGACACCAGACGTAGCCTACACTCGTAACAAAGAAAAAAACGTTAATAATATTCCTTTCCTATTTTTTGGCAAAATGAAAATAAAAAATGACATTTTCGATTTTTAAAAAGTGGCTTGCGAGGAATTTTCGTACTGTAGCAGTCTATCAAATTTTGGCATAACAATCGGTAATGAGCATTAAAAGAATTAGATTTTTTTTGCTTTAAACTATTCATTTAAGCGAAAAATGTATTCTATCTATAAAAATAAAAGATGGAATTCTGTTTGTTTGTTCTTTATAGAAATCCATACCGTTTGTCCTAAATTCTCCAAAAAAAAAAAACTTCTGCCAATCTCTGGGTGTATTCTTTATTGTTATAAAAATCGTTTTGATCTCGCTTTACATTTGTTGGTTTTTACGAAATCGACCGTTTGAGTCCATAAAAGTCTCACTTTGTTGATTTTATAGATGTTAAAAATGAAATTCTCCGGGTAAAACCGGTATATACTGCTAGTTTAAAATAAAATAACATAAAATTTCAATTATTATCAACAATTTTCGGGAAAATGAATTAAGCTCATGTTCCAATGCATATTATTTGAAAACCTCTATTCCACATAAAAAATGTTACACTGGTTGGGAGATATTGACACTTTTGAAAGGTAGGGTAAACCGTACAGTTATTGGCACCTCTAAGACTACATATCTGTGATTAAATTAAAAAAAATACTTTTTATAAAGGGATCAAATAAAAACTTCCTACAGCTCCTCATTATCTATCCACATAAAGACTCAAGAGGTTTTTTTTGGGTCAATAGTTTTACAATATGTCAATATTTATCGTTAAAAGTGCCAAATCTAGTTATTGGCACCCTGTGGATTTAATTGTGAATTCTTCCTTATGGTTAGTTTTTAGAAGTTTTACTGCACAGATGACTTAGAGGACCCTTCAAACATTAGACTCATGTAATAAAATGACTTGTTTACCTATATCTTTTAGTTAAAGTTGGGGTGCCAATAACTGTACTGAGTGCCAATAACTGTATTGTTTACCCTATATAAGAAGGTTTTTCTAGGTGATGAAAGATGAATTCTAATTAAAATTTAGTTAATCAGCGGTTAATCAGTTGCTTAATCTTCCCGATTAATATTAATAGGTTAATGAGTACGAGTCTCGATTACGTTGTGATTTTAGAGCAGCTGTATTTAGCGTTTGAGAGGGCAGAGGATTTAATGGCTCGTTTGTAGCGAACATTTAAAGCAGAGAAGGGGTTTTATCTCGGGGGAATTGATTACATCCCAACCGTTTACACATTCATTAACTGATTTAGCCAGGGCTCCGGTTTAGTTCTATCAGATTATGATCATTGGGCCATAATTGGGAGGCCTGGGGTATCCGTGGTATATCTGCCCAGTGGTCACCTCCAGTTTCCGTTTTAATCCATTAGATAAGTCCATGGTTATACACGATTCTAAGTATTAATTTTTCGTTATAAAATATGTGTAAGTAAGTAAGCAATGCTTTTATTCATCTTTAGGGATGAATCCTGTACAAATAGACCACAGAATATAATGTAACAACATTATAAGCCATACATTTTATAACAATAGAAATAGAAATGTAACAATAATAGCGTTTTTATAATATAATATAATTAATAAGCATATTGAATAACAATTAGGTAATTTTACGTAAATTAACTATACTTAATAATTTAGAATTATAGACCTTAAATAAACAATATATGCATGCAACAATATGCATTATAAACAACATTAATGTTTCTAAATAAATATATGCACGAACATAAGTAAAAAACAACAACACACATCCCAAGTCCCTAATCTTTATCTTCTTATATATATATATAAATCTCATGTCCCGATGTCTGTCGGGAGTAAAATCTAGAACTACTCAACCGATCTTTATAAAATTTGGCTCATTGTGTGTAGTTTTGTCCAACTTAAAAGATAGGGTAGTTTTTACCTAGCTTATTGGCCTCAATATTTTTTATTTTTTTTTCAAATTAAATGCTTATAATACTACAATTGAGTGGGACTATTTGTAAGTTCTAAATTTCCAACAGATCGCGGTGTAAGTTGATTTATTGACCCAACACTTCACATTTCACCTTTTCATTTCACATTTTCATTCGATATATAGGGAAGGTAAGCATAAATCTATTTTTTCCGTCTTGGACTAAGAAAATCCGTGTTTTTCCCATTGCAAAGTATATGTCGCCTTTACACGCGTGGGGAAAACATCGAATCTATTGGTTTTATCAAAAGACAGTTTAACCAAAATCATTGTGCACCTACAGGTATAACCTCCTGATACGATATCTCATATCATCATGTGTTATATTCTATATTTAATTAATGTTTATTACGGCAAAAGATTAATTTGGTACATTTTTACTTTCACTTACCTATATATGAAATATACAGTAAGTGGAAGTATTGCGATCGTGAAAAATTCGACTTCCGGTTTTCAACGGAAATACACGTTTTGTGGTCCCCTGAGTCGAAATGACCAAGTCCCGCGAAATGGTCTGTGTGTGTGTGTGTGAACAGACTAGCTCAAAAACTATAAACCGTGGGAACCTGAAATTGGGTATTTAGTGTAGGTATATGCCCGCGATGTGACAGCGTAAATTTCATCAAAATTACTTAAAGGGAGGGGGTACTTTACTTAATAACTTTTTAGGTTTTTTTCGATTTTCTCAAAAACGGCTCTAACGATTTTGATTAAACTGAGTATTTGACCTATTTATGTGCCCGAGATATGACTGTAAAAATTTCATCAAAATTGATTAACCGGAGGGGGGACTTTACTTAATAAAATTTGTAACATTTTCACGTGTTTTTTTTATTTACTCTAAATCGGCTTTAACGATTTTGATCAAACTGGGTATTTGATCTATTTATATGCCCGAGATATGTCTGTAAAGATTTCATCAAAATTGATCAACCGCAGGGGGCACTTTACTTAATAATTTTTGTATCATCTTCACGTGTTTTTTTTTATTTACTCAAAAACGGTTTTAACGATTTTGATCAAACTGGGTATTTGATGTATGTATATAACAAAGATATGATAGCCAACATTATTTCATAACTTGTTTTCCAATTTATACCTTTCTGTCGACTATCTCAAAAACAGCTTTAATGATTTTGATCAAATTCGCCATGTTTAATGAAAATAAGGTGTTCTTTAATATCAGGTAAGCTTTACCGTAATTAAAATGTTCTGAGGGGGCTTAAATGGGGAAGGGGTCTTTTTTGTTTTCTAGTAAAGTACCATTGTTTTTGTTTACATGGAGAAATTAACTGTCTCTCGTTACTCCTAAAAAATAAGAAATGGCTAAATATGAGATATGATAAAAATAAAGAAAACATAAAAAGGAGAAAAAAAGAAAAATATTCAGATAACTCATAAAAATCGTTGAGCATTGTTCATAATTTAAGCCGTTCTGTTCATTTGAGAAGTAGCTATTAACAAAACGCATTAATGTCTAATCTAAGTAAGTTGGTAAGTGAAAGTTGTGTGTTGCGTGCACGCACCAGATTTTTCCTAACTGTCGATTGTGATCGTACTAAACCCTGTTTCAATTATATTCTATATTAGATCAGTTTACATGTACCATTCATTAACACACTATGGTCAAATATAAGATGTAAACAATAAAAAGTTTAACCATTCCTAATTCTTTACCAAACAATTTTAAATTTGGCCTAAAAAGTGTTCTATTTTAAATCCCGTTGGTTTTTAGATTAGCTGAAACGTTTTTATCTTTATCAGATAAATTTTTTGATTTCACTCTATTAAAAAGAATAGATTATATAAATTCAACGCATTATAGCAACTGAGCCACAGCGTCAAATTCATTTTTCCTAATATTGTTAAAATTTTCTGTAAGAAAATATTCGTATGATTTATATATTATTCACAAAAGAAATCAAGAGAAGGCATCTAGAAAAATAATAAAATATTTTAGACAGTCCTTGGTTTTTACTTTTAGAAATTTGGTAAATTGAGATATATTCATGTTTTCGGCGTTTGGAATATAATGTTATCTGAGCGCAGAATATATCGGGCAAGAAACAAACATATGAGAGTCTCTTTTGTTTGGAGATTAAAGATTGTACAATTTAATTGAGGTTTAATAATGTCTACATAGTTTTTATTATAAAAACTAAAAATTGTAATAACTTTTACTATATGATTACCGGATAATCTGAGCTGTGCCAACAATCGAACCTTGGGAAAGTGACTTTCTAGTGATAAGTACGCTTGGGGTATTATTTGTGTATCCCATAAATTAACATAAAATGGGCTGTATGCCGACCTGGTTAATTCAGCCTTATCCTCTTCTGGTAAATGTGCTTTTTAACAGGTTTATCTGATGTTATCGGATTTAAACTTTTATTAAATCAAAATAGTGAAATTTCTATGCTATATCTAGCGTCTAACTCTTTTTTTTTTTTTTTTTTTTAATTATTACTTAGACCCCTTGTCTTTTTGAGATTCATACAACTCTAGCATTTTCCCTTTTTTTTTTTTGCCAGGAAAGGTGATTTAGACTAATGGGTTATCAAATGAAAGAGAATTTCGCGGTGACGTAACGGAAAACACTAAAACAATTTGGAGGTTTCAAAATGTTGATTATGTTGTCGAAACGCCAATGGACAACTTATGATTTAGAAAGACAATTATATTTATTTAAAAAAATAATAAAAAAGAAGTAAATAAATAAATAAAAAAAATGTTAATGAAAATAATACATACATTTTATTTTTAAATTAATTATACCAGCCAATATATATAAAATAAGTATATATACTTCATTTAATAGTAATTGACAATAACTATAAAATATATTAGAAAGCCAAAGAGAGACAATTATACTATGATAAACATTAAAAAATCAAATCAATAGGAAGTTTTAATTATAGATTGTATTTATAGTGGTCTTGATGTTACTGGAAGTAACATTAAGACTACTATAAATTTTAAAGTTTATTAAATTTTAAAGTTTATTATCAAATAAACTATAAGTATGTATAAGTGATTAGAGCACAGATCTTTTTTCCTAGTATCGCCTTCAATATATGTATTATAAATAAAAATAGTAGAGATGAGAGATGGTCAACTGTTCTTCAATTACGATAGGTTAAATGATGGTCAGGATTTTCAGTTACAATGATATTTATTATGGTAAGCCAACGTTTCGATCCAACTTGTGGATCTTCATCAGGGCTACTGAGTATCCACCTGGACTCAGTAGCCCTGATGAAGATCCACAAGTTGGATCGAAACGTTGGCTTACCATAATAAATATCATTGTAACTGAAAATCCTGACTATCTTTAACCTATCATAAATAAAAATAATTGTTATCTAATATGTGAGTTCTCACTGCTTGTATATTACAATTTCCGTTAGGCCTTAAAATTCCCTTCAAGGAAACGTGTGTGTGGGTTGGTGAACGATTTTTTCAAACCCTACTTGCAGGAGGAATTTATTATTTTTAACTACACCCAGGACGGAAAAAAATACTTTGAAGAATAAAACGAAACCCTCAAAGAAAAAAAAAAATTAAAAATTTCGCTGTGGCAACTACCTTTACATCTGTCGATAAAGCTTTCAAAGGATAAATGTAAATTAAATAAGACTGAAGACCGTTTTTAAACTTATTCGAATAAATCAAAGGTTAGCGTTTTAGAGACAATGCAGGTCAAAGCGGCTTAACAACTTGTGTGTGGGATGGTATTAATTGCGTATTTGATCGTAAAGGCTAGGAATTCTTTTTTGGCTCAACTTGTCAAACTCAATTAAGTTGAAAGGTTCATTCATGATTTTGAATAACGCCCACGTCAAAAAAGAAAGGTGAATGAATGAATAAAAAAAAAAAAAAAATTTCGTCAATTTTATCCGAGCACTTAATCGATATTGTATACGCGCTATAAAGAAATGCACATTACTTGTTCTCGGTTTATAGGATAATAATGTAGTTACATATTTTTCTAAACTTCACCAACAGCCGGTTCGTCTCATACAAATTTAAATAAAATAAATTAGATTCTTTTAACCATATTACTTGTCGTTGTTTAATAAAAACATTTCCTCATTCAAATAATATTAAATCAAATTTTTGGATTATTGACTTTACTCATTTTTCCTTTTTCTGTCTAATCCGAAAATCATATGAATCATGAATTTAAATATTAAATTATATATGAAATAAAGCGATGCTTTGTCTACTTGACTGATGTATTGAGTCAAAATCAGTTATATTCGCCATAAAATACCATTTAAAAATAAGTTTTCAAATCAAAATTTATTCTGTGATATAAGTCCATGGTACTACTGATGTGTTCCTGCGATTCATAACCTGAACCCTTTAAATCTTCGTGATGTAGATTGTATGCTAAAAAAAAACCTTTTTGGCAGTTAGAGTATTATTCGTCACAGTAGCACAACTGGGTTAGTATCGGGGGGGGGGGGCTTGGTTTTGAGTTAAATCTAATTAAACATTTTTAAAAAAAATTTCCCTGGGGGGGCCTTTTTAGGGCCCCCACCCATCTTGACAGGAGAGAAAATTAATCTAATCTGGAAATGAAGGTCCAAATGAAATGGATTTTGTTTGGTTTTTATCAATTGTCAATATGTTAATTTTTTATGGGCAAGTGAGAATAAGTCGGTCTTTATGTTTATAATACTATTTCGAAATATATATATGGACAAAAAAAAATCCCTTTAAATAGATTATAGAATCAAAACATAAATAATCCAACTTTCAGAAAATTATTCAATCAATTAAAAATTAAATTAACATTAATCATTTCAATTTTTTTAAACTGTAAAAGCAAGGCTCAAATAGCTACATTTCTAACTCTCAATGCATGACGACCATAACCCAAAAAGATTGATTTTTCAAATTTTTTTCTTTTTATCTTGAAACCTCTGCAACTGGTCTACAATATGGGAACCCGACATATTTCAAAATATAACTTAAGTTTAAGATATTTATAATTGTTTTTTTCAGTTGATTTGCCATTTTTATAAAATGTAAATGCCAAAGTAACTGGGCTGTTCGAATAATAATGCTATTAGTGCTTAATCAACTCATTTTGAATTGTGTTGGTAGTGCATAAAGAAAGTGGAGTATATTAGCGGATTTTAAGATTAAAGGAAACACGAGTAATATCATATTTTCTAATAGACGTTAGTTAGAGTGGTACCTACAAGGTGCCATTTAATCATTTCAAAATTGTTTAAAAATATTTTTTTTTTTTTTTTTTTTGATAGGCATGATGAAAGGAAGGTGGCCAGCAGCACCTCTTTCCGGTCTTGATACCTTACGTGAGCAGGTCCCTCATCCAGCTTCTTTTTAGCCGCCTAGCTACAGGCATATCATCCGTGGCCATGTCGTTAATTAGTGCATTGTTATGTCCGTGTAATTTAACAAAAAATCTTGAATAAAGAGTTCGTATGTGTTGTTCGACAGTAGGTTGTTGTAAGTCTGTATGTAAAGTTTTATTATTTACGTACCAGGGAGCGTTCGTTATTAGTCTCAAAATTTTTGATTGAAAAGTTTGTAATTTTCGTAAGTGCGTCCTCTTTGTTGAGCCGAAAATCTGTGAGGCGTATGTCCAAATGGGTTTAAGTAAGTAAGTGTATGTGTTCAGTTTATGTTCTATTTTTAATTTTGACGATTTAGAAAAAAGAGAGAACAGTGTTTTCAGTCGTTTGTTAAGAGTCTGTCTTTTCATTTTTACGTGTTGGCCCCAAGTCATCCTTCTGTCGAACAGAAGTCCCAGGTAGCGTACTGAGTCCGTCTCAGGTATTTGATTGTCTCCTATGTAAACTGGTGGGCATGTGTCGCGTCGCAGTGTGAATGTTATATGTTGGGATTTGTTATGGTTTAATTTCATTTTCCAAAGTGAGTACCAATTTTGTAAATGTAGTAAGTGATTTTGCAAATGTACACTTTAATTTTTTATTACAATTGGTACATTTCGAATAACACTATAATGGTTTAGCACGGATGTACTGTTCAGGCAAGTTAAGTTTTAATAATAAAAACCTTTCGCTTCCCTGATGATGAAAGTATGGCCGGGTGCTTAATCCTCCTAGTTTTGTTGATTAATGTAATAAAAACGTGTAAATAATAAAAGAATAGCATAAAATGTATTTTACATAAAGTTTACCTTTGAAGTTAATAAAAATATTAGCATAATTAATAAGATGAACAAAATAACATGAATGAAAGGAAATAAATAAAGAAAATTCTCTGATATTTTAGAGCTTAAACAATAATTTATTAAATACAAATACTTTATTAAATTAGAACGAAACTTAAATGATTGAATGAAAATGAAATACAACTTATAAACTATTATAGACAAAAATATGCTTTAATCGAATGGCCATTGATAAAGTATAGAGTAATGTAATAAAGAAACGATTAATAACTGTAATACATAGATAGATATAACTGAATTCAGCAATTTGATTTAATGTTAAAAGGTAAAGTTCAATGTTTGGAGAATGTTATTTAAAGTTGAAGGTTAAACAAAATTTAAAGTTCAGACATTATATAAAAAATAATATTGGAGTTATTTTACTTTAAATGTCCATCCCGCCGGGAACTTACTTTTCCTCTTCGCTCAGTCTTCTAAAATATATGCAAATGTGCACAGTACACAACTGAACACCATGGGTGTACGAGAATGTCATAAGATGTTTTTAATGGATGTTTTAAGCGTGGGAGAGTAATATATACTCGGCTGGCGAGAATCAACAGCTGACTGACTTGGTGAAGCGTCTTTTGTTTGTCTCAGAGCGTCTTCGACCAATCATAAACGCCCACGCACATAACACTAAATGAATGTTAATTGGCTATTTAATATAGATTAGTACGACATATTTAATCAATTTAATTAATTATTATTATTATTATTATTAGTTATGCATTAACGAAAATAAAAAAAAACAAAATGATGAAATGACAATTTTTTTGAAAATTATGAACTAAATATCAAACTAAACAATTATATAAAATGACAAATGGGTTCCCTGAACATCTACCATTCACTCAAAAATCTTCCATCCCTTTACCATGATCACAAGTTAAACATTTATGGGTGGTTTTATCCCTCATAAGTTAAGATTTTCAAATATTAAATAAGGTAATCATCTATTGGCTTACATCTCCGTCTTCGTTTTCCTTTTCCTCGCATTATCTCTGATTTTTTCCATAATTTCCATCCCCGTTGAAATCCAGAATATTCTGCCTCAATCCGAGTTAAAAGAGCCGTTCCGTTGCCGAAGGATATTCCTTGATGGTTCCCGGATCTTCATTGCCAGTCATATCCGTTTTGCGAATGGCTGCAATCATCCGAAGCTACGCTCGCTTCCCAGATGTTACAAACATTTCCACTCGGCCACACTTGAAAATTTTTCCTATTATCGATTATTCCACTTTAACGCTTGTGAGATAAATGATACTTCAGATCGATTTATGTTATTTCAGTAAGGAGGAATATCAATTTGATTTTTGTAATATATGATTTCATCATAATTTTCTTTAAGAGGTATTTAGCAGTTTTTTTATTAATGAGCGTTATTGGCAGTACTTGTCACTTTTATTTTGATCTATCCTACTGCAATTATATTTTTAAAATATCTGGTGCGATGCGCGCAACACAAAACTTTCCCTTACCAATCTACTTAGGTTAGAAATCGACGTGTTTTGATAAATATATAAAAGCATAACTCCTTTACTTATAAACAACAGTCTGTCATTGAAGGCTTACTACGCATGCGTTTTAGGAGAGTCAAAATATTTTTGTTTTTTCTCCTGTATATGTTTATTGGATTTTTTCATATTTCATCATCTCATATTTTTATGCATAATGAGAGACACTTAATTTCTCCATATAAACAAAACCAAAGGTACATTATAGGAAAACAAAAAATTTTAATTCGCCATTTAAGCTCCCTCAGAAAGTTCTGATGATGATAAAACATACCCGTTGTTAAAGAATACTTGATTCTCACAGACGACTTGGTAGAAATCGGTAGACCCGTTTTTGAGAAAGTCAGGAAAAAAAAACACCTGAAAGTACTAATTAGCCTAAACTAATTTGATTAAATAAAGTCTTCGTTTAACCAATTTTGATGAAACTTTTCTTATGACCTGAGGGCAAATACATACACTAAATACACAATTTCAGGTACATACGGTTTAGATTTTATGGGCTAGTCTGCACACACACACAAAACATTTAGCGGGACTTAGTTATTACGAATCAGGGGACCCCAAAACGTGTATTTTCGTTAAAAACCGGAAGTCGCAATTTTTCGCGATCGCAATACTTTCCCTTACCATATATTTCATATATAGATATGTAACTTCATCAGAGCATTTCCAGCTGAGCACTAGGTGGCAAAACGCTTATACGAAATCAAAATTAATAAGAAACACCATTAAAAATTTAGAAAATTGTTACAGCGGCTTGTAAAAATGATAAAACATCACATAGAACAGTTTGAATATCTCATCAGTAAAATCTTACATAAATTACAAATAAACCGCATCTCAGCATTAATGTATAATCTATGCACTACTTTATTTTCAAATACCTTTAGCCGGTTCTGATCCCTCCACGAAAGTGTTCACGTTTCACATCCTTTAAGGGCCGCAGGAATGATAACAGTTTTGCGAATTATGGTTCCTATCTTACCTAATCTTAATGAGGATTTAGGTTTCGATGGAGTTAATATGAAAGATGTGAAAAGGGAAAAATATTCTAGCTGGCTGTGACCTTTATTGCACGGGCCTTATGGATCTCAGTGAGTAAAATTCGAGTCCGGCCTTAGCAGATAATTATTTATTATGCTTCAGAATCCGTTGGTCAAATCGCCCTCTACATTTTTTGCTACGAACGGAATGTAAGACCCTCCATTGGTTTCAGTCTCAATAAGTGACTGCTAGGTAGGTCTGATGTTTTGATGTAGACACTTGCTTTGTGGAATTCAATGGTCCTTTAGAATTGTGTTGTGAAGAATGTAGGTGGCTTAGATCATGCGTATCTTCGGGTGCTTAAGAGGTATGTCTACAGGTTAATAACCAAGGTGGTTCGTCGCAGAGCTACAAGAACTTGATGGAGTTCCTAATGAACTATTATTAATGGTAGAAATGAACTGGACGTATTGGATGAGATTATTGAAAGCTTGGACCCCTCAGTGAAGTTTTCCAGTCACGGTTGCAGTTGGATTAGTCGGGTATTACCGGAGTTGGTCTTATCCGCTCCATCTTCCCTTATATCTTGTGTTATTGTTTATTGATTATATTTCCACCCCGATAGGACCCTCAAAAAAGAGAGGGGTTTCTGAAACTAAGATTGTTTTGGTCCTAGCAAGATAAAAACATTTAACGCTTTGCACTCGGCACCGTTTAGGACGTTACCTACGTCGCAACTTATTCGCGAAAACCTACACCCTGAAAACGTATTATTATACAGTAAAATTATAGAACCAAGTAAGGAATTGTAATGAAATTTAGGTTATATGCATTTGTGAAGCTTCAAGAACACAGTTACAAAAAAAAAAATTTTTTTTTAAATTTTATATATTTTTAAAATCTAAATTTAAAGGGACTTTTTTTGGGAATACCTAAAATATACCTAAATATTGTGTAAACTTTTTGATAATGAAAAGAACCGGAGCGGATAATGATGAATATCCCTTAGATTTCAGAAAGGTTTCGCCGTTCCTTATATAAAAGCATAAAAAATCTAATTAGAGAAGTAAAACAGTTAAAAAATTACGAGATAGAAACCGCTTAGTTGAAGTTTTCTCAGATATCCATTCAGAAAAGCTCCTAAAATGTGAAAATCTACTTAATAACTTTCCGGTTAAAGTAGAAGCATATGGGAAACTAAATCTAAGTAAAAAGATTATTCAGTGACCCGAACTAAATTATTGTACAATTGAGGAAATAAAAGATGAATCAAAACCACGAAATATAGCCGATGTTAAACGTACTATAAAAATAATGAAAAACACCACGAGCCGCGACCTTCATTTATCACCAAAAGCGAAATATCCTATAAATAGTTTTTGCGATTTGTTTATGTCCTTTTTTGTTAAAAACTGAAAATTATTTGCATTGTTTGCGTAGCGGAGCCCTCGAGTTTGAAGACAAATTTTAAATGGCTCCGCTCCGGAGACCTCGAGTGCAAAGGGTTAATTTTTAGTTTTGAGGATTTACATTGGTGGCAAAAACCTAGTTATGTATGCTGTTGTTGTGTGTACGATGTTTAACGTACGGACCCCATTTCATTTATTAATCGATAATGAATTAAATTATTTTTTTTTACTCCTAAGTTTCCATATCGTAAACAGGCGCGGTTTCAAAACACTTATCTTCTTAACCCTCGGAGAGGAGAAAAAGAAGTAAGATAAAAAAGAAAGAATAAAAGTTTTATTTAAAAGATGAATCTTAAGTTGTTTACGGAGATTGTTTATGGTGGAATTGTATAGGGGGGGGGGGTTGGCTTTGAAGGGCCTTGCCTGCCCCCCCCCTACAACGCCTTTGTTGCCTGACCTTAAAGGAGTTGCCTCCTTCAACCACTCCTAATCCCTTTACCTTTACCTACAATCCTCCCCTCTCTCTAAATCAGAACATTTCACCAACAAAAACCCCTTTAATTATAAATTAAACAACTCCGGCTTTGAGACAATGTTTATCCGTCACGCGTCTCGAGTTCCCGTTGTGTTGTTGAGAGAGAAGTTTTGGGGTGGAGGAACAAACCCATCATCCCCACTCCTACATAATGTCATGCCACAGGTTAATATCATCCCACATCTCAGTTTTAACTACGAAAAGTTCAAAAGGAACTTAAGTTTTTTTTTTTATAAGTTATCTATTTATCTGTTTATATTATTCATGAATTAGTTATTTAATTGTTTGTTAAATTTTAATATATCTTTATTTCTAATTTTATATGCCAGGATTGAGTATATTATTGTTGTTGCATGATAGATATATTTTATTTAAAATTTAGCACTCAAGGGATTGAGTAAAAGAGAGAAAGAATAAAAATTAAAACAAAAAATTATATTTAAAAAAAATTATAACCCTCATAGTATACATATATAAATATCCATGGATGTTATTATTATTATTATTACATATTATTACAATAAGATATTACAAAAAGTCTCATATGGACCTCTAGTATGCTGTGTCTTAGCAACCCAATGTAGTTGGGCAGCACCTCTTTTATGATAAAAAAGTGTCTCTCTTTTCATTTTGTCAGTGCAGAAAATGTTTTTAATATTTTCCTCTTATGTATCTTTTGTTAATTTTACTTCATAATAATGATACATTATTGTAACTTATCGTTATTATTATTATTATTATAACTTATCGTTACTTTATAACGAATCCGAAGGTTCGATGCCCAATCGCAACTCGCTCCTTGCACACCATCCACCGACCGCCATACAAACCAAACATTGACAGATCTGACTTTGTTTGTTTGTTTCAACGTCACTTTATGCCACTAAGGCTAATCGGACGATGCTACAGTGGAAGTCCTAAATTTTACTTTTCCAGGTATAATTAGGGTAAGGATCTTTAACGAGTACCTGACATCGTACAGGCTCGGGACCTCCATTTTACACCTATCCGAGGGAAGGCATTGACAAAGATTTTTTACTCACATTAAACATTCCTAGGGCCACCTCCGGACGCGAACCCACGATCTATAGTATAGTAAGTTTCTATGCTAACCACTGCACCACAGGTGCCCCCACAGATCTGCCTTAACGCTATCATCCCATTTCCGTTTCGGCTTACCCTCGGACGTATCCCATTCGGCTTATTAATCTTTTCGGAATTCTTTAAAAAAAATTAATAATCTTAAAATTCGTATATCACAGCACAATAACTCTTCTTATTGTACGATTTTATCCTTTTTGCCTTAAATGTGTTGCGTAAATCTATGTGTGGCAGATTACATTTTTGATTATTCACAAATAAAATAAAAAACCTCTTACAATCTACCTATTAATATGAAATATTAAAAATTGATATTCATTCATTAAATACTTTTAATGATATTTAATGTATGGAAACTGAACCAAACAGGTTTCGGATATTAATTTTTTTACCAGGGGTAAACCCCCTATAAAAATGGCCTATTAACAATCATTTTATTTGTCTCGCTGCTATCATCTCAATTATCTCTTTTTCTTAGTTGTATCAAATCGTAAAACAGTGAAGTGCAAACTTTTTGGGCCCTACACCTGATTTTTTTGTAGGTCCATCTACTGAAAATGGAATAAAATAAATATTTTTCTTAAACAATTAAAAAAAATTATAAATTTCAAAAAATTGTGTTTTTATGTAAAACTAGCTAAATACCGGTTTCACCCGGAAAATTTTATTTTTTAAATTTATAAAATCTACTATGTGAGACTTTTATCAACTTAAACGGTCGATTTCATAAAAAAATCAATGTGAAGCGAGATCGAAACGATTTTTATAAGAATAAAGAATATACCCAGAGGTTGGCTAAAGTTATGCAATTTTAATACGGACAGGTGTTCGCACCCGGTATCAAAGAACCACTGAGCGAAACTGAGAATTTAGGACAAACGGTATGGATTTCTCTAAAGAACAAATAAACAAACAAACAGATTTAATATTTATTTACGAGTAAATAGATTGCAGGTATCAACCTACCAAAGCTTGAGTGCAATCCTGTCCCCTCCTCCTTCCCCCACTCCTCGAAAGATATTTGAGAACTAAATAAAAAAAAAAAAAATTGTATATTTTTAGTATGATAAAAATTACGCTTGCTGCAATCTGTTCTATATATTTTTTTTCTGTTGGCTGGTGTGATCATTTTCCGTTTATTAAACCCCTACCAAAATATGGCCTCCTCAAATATTCATAGTCGCTTATAGGACAAAAATAAATTTTAATATTAAACAAGTTTTGCATGTAAATATTTTTTAGGGAGGTACATGTTTTTACCTCACCGCTCCACCTTCCCCTCCTATTTGATGTTTACTATTTAAAATTTAAAATTTTAGGATTTAAGAGTAGAAGTTGAAAAGTAAAATAATACGGTTTCCAGTGGGTCACTTCATAGTCTTTTATTGTATGTGGTTACTCAACCATATTTCCGCGACCTGGTCAACAAAAACACAGGATGCCTAATACTCCCAGCTAAGTGGAACAGTTAGTAACTATTTTTTAAACCATTTTAAGGTATTATAAAATGCTAAAATTTCATAAAAAACATTTTTAAGTCATATTATTAAGCCCTGCTTTTGAAGGATAAAATTCATATCCGTTGATGAAAATAATAAAAAATATCCTTAAAATATAAAACTGTTGTGAATACAGAAAGGTTTATTTCTTCATAAATAAAAACATATCAAATATATACCTACAAACATGTAAATCAACGAAATCGAATAGTAATCAGCAAACTTTCAAACTGTTTGTACGCGTTCAGGGTTTGTTCAAATTAATGTACCATTTGCCATTTATAATAATAATATAATAATATTAAACTGTTTATTTAACAAAATAAAGACACAAAATAAAAGTTCATAATATACATAAACAAATAGGCATGGACATTGTCCGTCTGCCGGGTTGACCACACTTTTTCAATATTCTTATTGCTTTTAAATCCGCATTCAAACGAAATACACAATTGTACTTATTAATCAAACATTAAATAAATTATAATTTATCCTTTGAGGAATATAGCTAATTAATATAAATAATCTATTTTGTTTTACATTTTTTATTGTGTATTAAATTCCTTAATTAAAATTTGTCTGTATTTAACAGCTTCTATGGTAAACCAATGTAATTGTTTCCAGTTCTTTCCATTTAGATATTCAACAACATTATCCTTATCAAGAATGCTTTGTCCGAACCACTTAATCCTAAACTCCATCAAAATAGGACATATAGCTAGGAAATGGTATAAGTCTTCATTTAGCCCCAGGTTACATAATGTGCATTTATGGCTTTCTTCTGAACGCCCAACAGAATAGTTTAAATTCAATAATTGACCCCGTACTTTAAGAATAGGTTTAATAAAATGAAATTTATTTTTATCTGAGTAATAACTGTTTTCTCCTAGATTAATGCTTAATTCTTTATATAACTGGTGAAATTTGGATATATGTGATGACTGAATTAAATAAGATTTAAAATTATGTTTTAATTTGTTTAAAATTATTGCTATCTGGTTCTTAATGTTCGAGCTATTGTTATAATTAATTTGTTCAATACCATTTGCCATTTATATGTACTCTGTTTATTTGTATTTCATTATTGTCTTATTTGGTTGCTGCTATGTCTCTTATTAATATTAATTGATATTTATTCGCCTCAATTTAAGTAACAATTTCTATTTAACCAATAATAATTGCGAAAACTTCCTTTTCCACCATCTTGTCAACATTGGAATACTCAGGACAGTACGTTTAAAAATTGTTGTTCCGACTATCTGCTCCAAAGTACGGCGATGCGTCTTGCCGATTTTTATGTTGTGGAAAGTTGAGATAAGCTCGTTATATATTTTATATCGCCCTCTTTTCTAAAGGTTATTTAACATCAACCCCCTTCGATTTTTTTTTTTGTTTAGGAATTCAACCCTCGTTGAATACATCTATGATAACACGATTTAGTGCTGAATAGATCTTATGATATATTGTTTGAGTTTATAAATTTTGATTCTTTAAGGAATGGGTATTGAACATAACTAAAACATATAACACGAGATTTTGTCTCAATTATCTGTAGGTATGTTAGTGTTACTTAGCTGATTATATAAATCCAGAAATGTTGCCATAACATTTAGCGAAAATTAATGTATATATATATATATATATATATATATATATATATATATATATATATAAATAAAATAAAATAAACTATATATAACACCTAGCTCTGGGGTCACCTGTGGTGTAGTGGTTAGCATAGAAACCTACAATACTAACAGTCGCGGGTTCGCGTACCGAGGTGGCCCTTGGATTTTTTAATAGGAGTAAAAAATCCTTAGCCATTCCGTCCCTCGGATAGGACGTAAAATGGAGGTCCCGAGCCTGTACGATGTCAGGTATTCATTAACGATCCCTATCCTAATTATACTTGGATAGGGAAAGTTCCCACTGTAGCATCGTCCGATTAGCCTTAGTGGCATAAAGTGACATTAAACCAACAAACAAACAAACAAACTCGTAGCTCTCCTGGAATATTTCATTAACTGATGTTAACAGCCTCTTTTCCTCAATTCAAAGCTTATTTAAAGCTTGATCTTGGATGAGGAGGTTTAGTTGTTAAGATAAAATCAATATTTAGAATTTGAGGAGCTGGATTTTACGGAATAATATTTGGGGTGCCCCAAACCTTATATTTGAAAAATAAATAATTTTTTTTTTAATATGAACGGTCAATAATGAGGCCTTTACGCCTTGCCACCAGAAACAGGCAATCACAGCCTAGTCTTGGGGTTTGGAACTTGGCTGGAGGCGAGATTTATGGTCCTACCTCTGAAGAGAAACCTCCTCCCCTCACGCACACACACCCGCGCGCGCACACACATACACACACACAAACACACACACACACTGGGGTTACGGAGGGTCTGATTTTATGGATTAATTAAGCCCTTACCTCAACCTTAGGGTATGGTATTCTTGAAATTGAATCTCGTAATAAACCTTGAGGAAATCAGATATGATCCTAAAATATTATTTAAACGAGAAATTCGGTAATTGTTAGTGTGATTTGGGATATTTTTTTACTATAACAATTAGTTCATTCGTTATACGTTTCGAACTAACGATTGAGTTTTTCAGAAGCGGACGTCGTCTTTGAGATGGGCCGAAAATTAACATTTTTAAGCACATATCAGGTTGGTGTGACCTCAAAAAAAAAAAAAAATAAAAAAAATACCCCTCCCTTCCGTTCCAGTACACTACCAGACTATCTTTAATAATAATTATTTGAAATAAAATCCTTATATCTCCATTTGACCTATGAACGACTAGTGTTTAAAATTTTTCAAAATTTGGTAAACCGTTTGAAATAACATAATTCATTCCCACGAAAAAAAAAAAAAAAACATTTCTAGAATAATATTTTTCGAGTCGACCTCCCTTTTGGCATATAAATAAGAAGTGTTCCGAAATCGTATTAACCCCAAAAAACCTATTCATTATTAAAATATCACGTAAACTATAACTTCTCAAAGTTTTTTTGCGATCGTAAGAGTGGTGTAGTTCATTCATTTATTTTCATATAAATAGAAATAATGTAAGGTAACCGCTAACGATGTAAGCAAATTCGCTGAAAATAATTGACACATTGACACCTACTTATGTTTTGGATTTCTTCAAGTGTTCATTTAAAAAAAAAAAAATATTTTTATTAAAATATATAAGTATAAAACCTATAATCGTGGGATAAATATAGCATTTCAGAGACCTGTACTCAACAAGTTGGAGAGTAGAAGAAAAAGAAACTTTCATTCATTTTTGTATAGATCAGTGAAAGATGGTATGAAATATGTTAACTAAGCTGAAACAATCATTAATATTCATTAAGTAATTTTTTTAAGTTGTACAAAATAATTTACACTAAATTGTTTACTACTAAATTGGAGATTTAGAAGGTTTATCAGATAAGTGCTGAAGTAATGTTGATGTACTTAACTTACAAAGTAATGTTGATGTACTTACTTAACAAATACCCTATTTGTTTAAAATTTATATCTTATTATTATAATAAGATATACATTTTTATTTGATTTTTTTAATTAATTATTTTTTTATAAAATTATACTTAAATCACTTGTAGTGTAATTGTCAAAATAAAACTAAAAAACTTTATCACCTTAGATCATTCTTTAATTTATTCATACTGCCCTCATCCCTATCCATTTATTTATATCTTTGGGAATGATTTTATTTTTGGCTAAGGATTTTGAATTGTAAGGTTTGGACGCGAAAGAAATTAGATGGTTTTTTGGAGCTCCAAATTTCGGTTGCCAAGTCTAAATCGATCTTTATTTATGTTGTGTAAATTAGCCTTAAGTAGTTACAGACTGATGTTTTATTTATGTGCGTTCATAAACGATTTGCTATTTATAAGTTGCTTTAGATTGTATTTATGATGGGTGTAATTGCAACTGCAAGGCTGGATTCTGGAATGACTAACTTTATATGACTTCGTGGTGGTATGAGACCACAGACAATATATTATGTTCATATTTATTTTTTTTTTTTTTTTTTAGAAAAATTGAAATAAATTATTTAATACATTTTTGCTTCAATGTGTATATGAATAATGTAGATAGCTTCGTTGCAAATAATTACTAGCTAACCCGTGGGAAGCATTCACATTCTAATCTACATAAACCCCGCTTGATTAAAGTACATACTATATATTTACCATCTTATAGTGCGTATATAGTGCAAGTATTTAGCTGCAAATGTGCTTGCAATTCGCAAACGACGGCGACAATGGGAAAAGTGTTCGTCTCGACAAACTGAAAAAAATTACACCTTCGAAAGAGCCCTGCGACCATTTTGAAATTTCACTGAGAATTGAAGTTTTCTGTTTACAACTAGCAAACGAAGGGGTTAATCGAAAGAATTTATGTAACGGAAAATGCCCTCCTTGAAAAGGTTGACACCATTTAAAAACCCCTACGACCATATTGATTTTCTCGCAAAAACCGCGTTTTTTTTTTTAAACTCGCAATCGAAGGCGAAATGAGTGATAAGTATATTTTTGCGGTGTGGGGGTTGAGGAAAGCTTTAAAATGATGCCTCATTCATGTAATTTGATGAAGTATTAAGGAAGTTATAGCGTACCGACTAGAAAAAGGCCTTGAGATACTCGTATATATATATATATATATATATATATATATATGATGTTTATCTACTATCGTTTATAATTTAGGAAATTTAATAATTATTCGTTTTTATTTTTTTTGTTTAATTATCGTCACTTCATGCCACTAAGGCTGATCGGACTCTGCTATCGGGCTATGCTAAAGTGGAAGTTCTAAATTTTGCCTAATCAGGTATAATTAGGATCGGGACTTTAATCAGTACCTGACATCGTACCTGCTGGGGACCTCCATTTAATGTACTATCCTGGAGAAGGCATGACCAAGGATTTTTTACTCCCTTTAAAAAATCCTAGACCTTTAGTGTCGAAGGTTGCCATGCTAAAATTTATTTTTGATTTATAAGCCCTTGTGAATATTTGAGGGGCGATTGTGACTATTTCGTTAGGGATTTTAATTTACTGAAAATTTTCACACCATGTAACAGAAAAAATTTATAGAACAGATTATAGAAAGCTGAATTTCTAAATGAGAAAAAACATCTTAGGGCCACCTCGGGACGTGTACCCGCGGCCTTCAGTATTGTGGGCTACTATGCTAGCCACTAAACCGTAGGTGACCCCATAATCATTAGTAATGGTATGTATATGTCTTTGTTAGAGTTTTTTCTCGTGTATCCGGCTGAAGTTGTCATAGTGATACGGCTTGGTTCTTGAGTCCATTATGCTGTTGACTCGCCAATTTCAGAGGGATCCTGTTAAGTCTGGAAATGTCCCCGTGACTCAGTTCCTCGAGACAATGAGGATGTCCTAGACGGCGCCTACAGTAAACTGCCAATAGGTTTCCTTTCCTCTTTAGTATCACCGACTATTTTTTTTGTCTCGGTAGCCAGGAGCGTTTAACGAAGCCTCTGTTAAATTGACTTGCTAAATAATTCTTTTTCCCTACCCTTGTTTACTTTGAGTCCCGAGTCCAATTTACTTTCCATCTGTTTTCGAGGGGGGGGGGAGGGCTTGGGGTCAACGCTTCAAATTTTGATATGTTAATGAGTTGCAGTAATTGCCCAAGGGGTGGTGGTTGGGGAACTCCTGCGTCGAAAACATGTTTTTTTACCTCCTGAACGCAAACACATATTAACAAGTACAAACACCCCGATGCTCCCGAAATTATAATAATAAATTTTAAAAAAATCTGTAATAACAAAGGATGTCTACCTCACATTTCCCAATATTTTTCTTTAATTAATTAAAATGAAGTAATTAATTAAAAAGTAAAAAAAAAATGATTATTTACGAGCAGACACTGCCACGCGTTGCTGTGGCTCAGTAGCTATAATGCGTTGAATAAGTTATATCCTATTCTTTTTTATAATCAAAGCAAATTTCACTGATACAGATAAAAGCGTTTTAGCTAAAAGAAGCTTACGCCAAATTAAAATTGTTTGGTAAAGACTTTAGATGGGTTAAAGTTTTTATTGTTTACATCTTGTATTTGACCATAATGTTTTAATGAATGACAAATGTAAATTGAACTAACAAAGAATATATTTGGAACAGGGTCTAGTACAATCAAAATAGACTGCAAAAATGTACCAAATTAATATTTTGCCATTAATTCATACATATAAATATTAATTAAATTCAGGATATAACACATGCTGTGTCCCTGATTTAATTAAATTATAATATGGGTTAGTAATGAGGTCCGTTAAGGTCGTTAAGGTCCGTTGATCTTAATTATCTTTAATAATTGGGACATGCAAAAAATAGACAGAATTACGCAGTGGAAGAATATTGTAATTGGTGATAATATATACATATATACATAAAGATAAATATATAAATTGATATATACAGGCCTTGATTAAGTGAATATAGGAAGTGGGGGGCCGGCAGCAATACGTCTAACTTGAAGGAAATTCTGCTAGAGACTCTCCTCTGTGAGTGGGGCCTTCTCAAAGCAAGGGCGATAAGGAAGCTTTAAGGTACAAAGTTTGGCCCTATGTTATTACTTAGCATATTTATACAAACTTATATATATTTAATTATCTATTTGGGCACCTAATTAAACTAATTATAATCATTCTCATTTATATCCACATATACAATATTTCTATAATAGCCCTCATATAATACAATATAATAACAATTAATATACATCATATTTATATAATAAATGGCCTAATAATTATATGTGTGGATCACCACACACATGATGATATGAGATATCGTATCAGGAGGTTATACTAGTAAGTGCGCAATGATTTTGGTTAACCTGTCTTTTGCTAAAACAAACAGATTCGATTTTTCCACACACGTGAAAAGAAGACACATAATTTGCAATAGAAAAAACACGGGTTTTTCTAGTCCAAGCCGGAAAATATAAATTTATGCTTACCCTCCCTAAATGTTAAAAGAAAATGAAGTGTTGGGTCAATAAATAAACTTACACTGTTGGAAGATTATAGAACTTACAACCAGTCACATTCAATTGTAGTATATTAAGCATTTAATTTGCAAAAAGAAGAAACATTAAGGCCAATAATCGAAATAAAAATTATCTTATCTTTTAACTTAGACAAAAATACATTGAATGAGCCAAATTTCATCAAAATCGGTTGAGTAGTTTCTGACTATATATATATGGATCCGAACATGAAGCCTAGATCCTATTAATTATTTCTATACGAAATATTCGCCTATCGAGGTATCATCTGAAAATAAAGAAAAATACATTACGTACACATATGAAATTAAAATACTTCCTGAGATATATTATTTTAGCCCATTAACAGTAAAAATTAGAACTAAAAAACAGAACACATCATTAAACGACACCGAAGTACGTATTAAGGGTATAATAGGATATAGCTCATAGTATATACCAATTAAGCAAATATTAAGGGTATAATAGGTAGGTAAAATAAAAACAGTTGATTAGAATTGTGATCGTGCAGATCTGATAAAAAGTTGTCAGATTAACTTTATTGACCTATTAATTTTACAAAAAAATTATTTGTTTATCTTGCAGTTGCATTTGGCGCTAAGTTCACATGATGGAAAGTTCTGATAAAAAGTTAATATCTTTATTTTATCCTCTTTTTATAAATTGTATTTATGTTTCTAATTTAATAAACAATTAGTTTTAACGTATCCTTTCTTATTTCATGCAAAAACAAATTTTACTTAACATCATGAAAAATTTTTGTATTTCAAGTGTGTTGAAGATCGTTTGAAGTTTTAGTTTTATGGATTTTTTTTATTTGCCCATGTATGAATGAGGTTTTCCTATTTTGGGGATTTTTTCTTTAAATAATATGTTATTTAATGAGCATGAGCTTTACCTTATAATATTTGTCATTACATATCTATGATATCCAACGAAATGTTTTGTGGTGACTTTGGAGTATGAAGACTGTTTTCTTGTTAGATATTTTCTCATGAATATTTTTAATATTATGACTAAATGTTTATATCTCAACATGAAGATGGCATTTATGACTATGAGGATATGTGGCAATGAAATAAAAATAAGATTATAAATCATGTTGCATAAAGATAAGGTAGTATCTAGAAACGTTGACAGCAAAATAAATGGAATAAAAGAAGATAGGGTTGAAAATAATATTAATATTACATATGCCATGATAAATCTTCCATGTGTATTCATGATTAATACAAGACAAGAAATGTTTATACTATGTATAATACGGTATGGATCTATTTTATCATTTATCCTCCCAGGAATGAGATAAATGAGAAATGAAACGGAATTTCACTGATATGTGACGCATCGTAAATTCGATCTGAATATTCTTGTTAGGGCTCAAATGAAGATACTGAAAATAAAAACGGGATGTGTAGAAATGATAACTATGCTAAAATAGACTTAAGGTCTGGTCACATATGACCGAACTGCGTACTGCGGTACGGGCGTGTTTCGGATCTGATTCAAATACGATAGATCGTAACGGGTCGGTTGCGGGTCAATTGATTGTGACGGGCATGTGTTACCGGTTACATATTTATACTTTCCGTACATAGGTATACTTTACCGTTACACCAACCTTATCATACTGGTATGTAACGGTTTATAAAAGTGGAACGGTACTGAGGTATTTTATTAATAACGATTTAATTAAGGTAATTATTAGTTAAGTTAAATCTTAACTAAAACTTCCATGTTGAAATTAAAAATTGGAAAAGAATGAATTACATGCAGATACCTATATTATTTATATGGTTTCAATAACGCCTTGATTGGTGTGTGTTTAATAATTAATTTACTGTGGATTGTATTAATTTAAGTTTAAATGCGTACTACTACGCAGAGAGACTAATTATGTCCGGTGTTGCTGTTCTTGGTTCGCTATTCGAGTTAATACACACATATTGTTTGTTTGTTTAACGTAACTTTATGCCACTTAAGGCTAATCGGACGATGCTACAGTGGAAGACATAAAATTTTGCCAATCTAGATATAATTAGGATAGTGATCTCTAATGAGTACCTGACATCGTATAGGCTCGGGACCTCCATTTTAAGTCCTACCCGAGGTACGAACGAAACAAAGTGTACCTATTAAGTTAAATATTACTTCAAAACGGTTCTATTGCCTTTATGTTCATTGCTCAATTTACCAATTTTGCATGCGATTAATTGATTGTTTTAGTTCTATCACATGGTTAATATTGGGTTTCTTGATAAAACCGCCAAACTTAAAATATCTAATAAAAAAGATAAAAAGAAAGCTTTTTACCAAAATATGTTAATGAAAATTTAATTCGAGTTTTACAAATGGACAATGAGCCTCAAGAGAAAAAAGGTATTTTAAAGTCGAATATGTCCCCCTTTAAATGTGAGTACATAGAACGACTAATTGAGTAGGGCTTTGCTATTCCTGATTCGCTATTTGTTTTCAAACACACATGTACACTTAAACTAAACAAAGTACAGTTTGTTACTTAATTTATTATAATAAAGTTAAATGTTACTTCAACACGGTCTATATTGCTATTCTCGTTAAGTACATGGCTCAATTAACCAATTGATTGATTGTTCTGGTTATATTACATGGGTGTTCTGGATAAAGTGGCCAAACCTAAAATATCTAAAAAAATAATAGAAAATTTTTTTAGCAAAAAGTATTAATGAGAAGTTTATCAGAGTTTTACAAATGGACAATGCCAGGATTTCTGAGCTTCAAGAGAAAAAATTATTATAAGGTCGGATGTGGTCTCCTTCAGATGTTCGGGTTCGCCTTTGAACTATCTCTTTTATGAAGTTTTTGAATAGAGATTTAAACGAAATTGGAAAACGAAATTAACCATGAAACAGAATTGGTGTCCTAATAGTTTATTTTAAATAAAAACTATTATATTCTGCTATTTTCAGAAAAATCTGTCTAAATTATTTTACAATAGGTTTATTTTTTTATTTACTTATTAAGTGATGTGTATATTAAAGTAGGGACACTCAGTATAAATAAAAATGTTTTCTTAATATATCTTATACTCAAGAACGTATTGTTAATAAAAAGTGTAGATACCTAATATAAACTAATATTTAAACATTCCCCTTCATTTAAGGGACAGACTAACTAAGTAACGTGATACTGTTTTTATAATAATGTTTACATGTTCGCCCTGGGATGATTGCGTTCGGAGCAGATTGATCTGCCTTCAGGAAGGTAACATAAGAGATGAAATACATCAGGCGGGGGATCGGTTTCAGAAACATCTGCTGATTGGTGCTTGTTAGAGACACCGAGGAGGGTGGTTGTAGGGGTTTGGGGGGGGGGGGGGGGTTGTAAGGTACTCCTTCATTGGTCCGCGTCTTCCCTTCCCGAACATTTTTCATCGCTTGTTCCGACTTTTCATCTTTCAAAGAGAAAAGCACCCTGTGGCGGGTGAGGGGAGACCGATTCTCTGTCCAAGTTTCGCCTTCGAAACCTCAGAATCCTAAAAGTTTTTAATTTTTTTTTTTTTTTTAATTTTATATTTCTCTTCATTCCGGGGTAGAAAGTTTCTTTTTAAGCCTTTTTAATTGGTTTGATCCGCTGATATTTTCTTCATTATTAAAGAGATTTCTGGCGGAAGGAGGACGTAAGGAAGAAGAGTTTTAAACGAAGTACGGTGACCACGGACAGGAGGAAATAATTAGAGCGTAAAGCCCCGCCGATACAGCGTTCACCTCCCCCCCTTCCCCTTCCCCCCTATATCTCATTTACCCCCCACCCCAACCCCCTCTCTTAAGGTTCTTTCTCAAAAGATATTTTATCAAGGAGATTAAGGGTAAGATATTCCCTTTAAGATTTACCCTCCTTAAATGACTTTGAGCCTTCACAAGTGAGCCCTGATTTCCAGTTTTAATACCTTAAATAAAAGACTAAGGCTTAAATAAAGGGCTTTTGTGCTGTCCTCCTAAGTAGAACGTGGGAAACTAAAAACAAGACAAATTGGGAACCTTATCTCCTTTCTTGCTCGTGGTTAGGATTCATCTTCTGGAGAAATATCTGATCTCTGATGAATGTTTATTTAAATTTTATTATAACAATAATATGATTTTTAGACTGTTATTTAATTTTTCTTGGATGACTTGGGGCCCTCTTGTCAAAATTTAATATCAGACAGACAGAAGCTCAATACATACACATACTTACAGAAACCCATTTGACATACGCCTCACAAATTTATGGATCAGCAAAAAAGACACTTAAAAAATCCTTCCAGACCAAAATTTTACGACTAGTAACGAACGCACCTTTTTACGTTAGTAACAAAACGCTACATTCAAACTTACAACTACCAACTATTGACGAACAGATAAGGACTCTCTATTCTGGCTCCCATATCAAATTACACGGACATAACAATAGACTTATTAATGAAATGGACACGACTGACATGCCTTTTACGAGGCAACTAAAAAGGAGTTGGATGAGAGACTTCCTCTCCTGAAACTAGACCGTGATGATGTGTTGCTGGGCACTATCTTCCCTCATGCCTTAAAATGCCAACAAACAGCAGTTTTCATATCAGTTGCTGATTGTCGCTTATTATTTGCGACAGGTGCAAATAAAAGTATGCAGTGAAAAAAAAATCCTAATAAATAAATTTTTCTCCTTTTTTAATTCAAACTAATGAAATTACTCCATTATACAACGAAGCTTTTGTTTCTTTGCACTTGATCACTTCTTTTTTTTTTCTGATTCATATTTATTATATTCAGCTGTGTTATAAGGTTAAAATGACTTTCATGAATATTTTATAATCATGTCTCAGCGTTATAATATGATGAAATAAATAAAAGTTAAGCCAATTTTTACCAAAGTTTATTTAGGTAGGCAACATTTCGTCTCCTAGAGCCTTTTCAAACCATACATCATATTTGATGTTCATAGAGTGTTTGGAAAAAAAAAAAAATATTCTTACAGTGTAAAATAAAATCTCTTCTAACAACTCTTACTACTGACTCCGAGCAACTGTCATCAGTTATTAATTAATTAATGTTTTAGTTTACAAAGCGAAAAAAAAATTCTCTTTTTTGGATGTGGAAGTGTGATTACTTAGTATCATATTAGGGCTGTATGGCCATTGATGACTATTGAATGCGAACTATTTGCACGGGCCAACTATGATTCTATTTATAATAGTTGTTATTATACAATAATACTATAACATAATAATAGTTGTTATTGTACAATGATATTAGATTGCTCCGCTTCGATTGGTATTAAAGCTAGTGACGTGGTTAGGGGGGACCAGCTATGGGGAATCTCCTGGGAGCATGATAAACCCCAGAGGAACTGGCTTAGGGGAAATCCAGGCTTGAGTGAATATTATAAATAAGTGAGCCTTTATTATTAATTAATTAATTAATTTAGTATATTAATTGATTAATTTTAATTGTTAATTATTAAAGTTTAAATAATCTTATATATTTGAATACCATTTAAGACCGAAGATATCGCCACTATTTGAAAAAAAAAAAAGATTTCATATTTATTTTGTCAGAAAATCCTAAAAGTAAAGATTTAAAAAAAATCTTATTGAATGTTACAACGCATAGAATACTTTGTACATAATATAACGTATTCCGAAAATTTTAATAATGGTATAACCCTAATGTTCTGGGTTTAATTAATTTTCATTAAAGCAAATTACAATTTACAACGTTGCAAATAGTGACAATTAACACTGTGACACGAAAGTAATATGTTTCGTACGTAATCATATGTACAGAGAAAGTAAGACCCTAGTTCATTGCTTCTTGTATTTCGTCGGAAATCTGTAAATTATATTATTTTGGTTTCAGGTTTCAATTTATAATTCATTATTTCTATTTATTTTTACGCTTTTGAATTGTTCTCTTTGATTACCATTTATGGACTGATATATCGCCACTATTTAAAAAACAAAATGCACATTCATCCTGTCAGGATATGCTAAGGTTGTTATTTTTCCAACTTATATAACTTTCCAAACTTATAAGTACATAGTTCATTGTACGTATTAATTGTTAACAATGTCATTAGAATATACATTTCTTAGTGCACAGTATTCATTAGCAACTGGTTTTATGGCTTATATCTAGGTATTAATTCATATTATACTCTTTCCCGTCCTATCCTCAAATTCGCTATCCCCAAAATCCGCTTTTTAAACAGTTATTATTTTCTTTAACACTTTATTAGTATAGGCTTAGGCTTCTGAAAAGTTTTGTAGTTAATTAACTCTAAACCTACCGGTATATTATATATACCTATTATATATATTCTAGCGGTCAAAAGACAACGGTAGAGTACATATTATTATCAGGAAAAACGAAAGAAGAAGAGAACTATATATTGAAAAAATAAACAGCTATATATTATAGAAAAAGTCGTGCAGTAAGTTCAAGAAAAATAAAAACCTGTAATTTAACAATTTAGATTAAAAGTCTCAAAAGCGGTCGTTTGACCGCTCTGGTAGGTTTAGTGTTAATCTTTTTTTTTTTTTTTTTTTTTTTTTTATTTATTTACTCTCTAAAATAAGATAGTGTAGAAAAAATAAATAAAACACGGGTGTCATTTTTCAATAAATTGTTTAAAAGTAAGACCGATTACTAGTCCTTAACGCGCTGGACTAGTGGCTTGTTCTGGCTCTGTTAATAATTTAAGCTATTATTGTTTATCTGGTTACCACAGCTCATATGAGGTATTCGTGGAACGTGGCAGGTAAAACCAGACGAGACTGTGTTAGAAATTTATAGAAAACAGGGAAACAGCATCCGTGCCACACTAGGGATAAGATCTTTTATTGATGTCCTCGAGGAGCGCCATCTGAAGTGGTATGGCCATGTTTGTAGAATAGAAGATGAAAGAAGGCACGCTGGCTGATTGAAGCAAGGCCCATAGGAAAGAGACCCATTGGTAGACTAACCTACAATGAGTGACTTTAGATGATTAAACTAACAAAAATAAAATAATTTTGTTAATTTCCTACTTCTAATATCCCAACATATTTATGGATACAATCTCATTGCTAAAGAATGATAGACACAGATGACATACTGAAAAAGCATTTTTTGCATGATACCAGTGATCTGTATTGATTGAAACATAGAGATACGCACACAGAAAAGAAATTACACTAATTTATCTGAAATGTTACGCCTGGAAAATCGAGGTTTGATAAATATGTCTAAATTTTTAGTTAGTTTAAATCTGAGAAAAATATCACAATCCTAATTATACCAGGACAGGCAAAATTTAGGACTTCCACTGTATCATCGCCTGATTAGCCATAGCAGTAAATATACATTTTTTCATTAACTTGTTCTTACATTTTTATACAATCAGTCTTTTTGCTCTTATAATTAGTTACATTTTAACCGTAATAAATATAACTGATCAAATTCTCTAACTACAAATCAAGGCCTTTAATGATTATGTATATAGGAAAATACTTTCGAATATGGCAGTAACACAAATAATATATCGCTATACTTTCAGCAAGTACTTGATGGTTGATCCTTAATTTATAGGGAAAAGAAAAGTTTTTTTTTTTTTTTTTTTTTTTTTTTTTTTTTTTTTTTTTTTCCTCTTTTTGTATAGACGGTTAGGCCTCTAAGTCTCGTATTATTTCAAAAACTCACCTAATAATGCAGATACATGCCAAATTTATGCCTATTCAGGCATCTTCAGGGCTACAAAGGTTATATAAGCATGATAAAACCAGACTGAAACCTTCCCATATCCTTTTTTTTCTTTTTTTTTTTGTTACAACCCCGATAATGGATAACATGAGACACCTAAACTCAAAAATTAAAGCACTGCCGGAATTTAGGCGGAAATGTCTTTACGCCTCAGCGAAACGACAAATCAAACTGACGAACCCCTCTCATACGGTAACGAGCCGAATTGCTTCACTCTTTTGTTTTGTGACTATAAGAAATATTTCAATTAAAGCTACCCTCTGCTAGGGGCGGAAGCAACCCCTACGGCAACATTCCTGAGAAGTCTAGAGAGAGAGAGTGAGGTGGGGTGGTGCGGTAAAATAAACGGGAGAGACCTGTAGCTGGGGGGGGGGGGGGGGTGTACTTGGTTCAGAGCGCTTCACGCACACGCACCAACACATACGAGCACACACGCAGACACTACACCCCCGGATGATTTCATAACGTAAGGGAGCATTGGATAATGTGATACCGCCCCGATTTTCCGCCTTCCTTTAACGGTTCCTAACAAAGGCTTCTTTCTTTTTTTTCTTGTTGAGAGCAGGTAGAACACCGTTTTTTTTTTTTTTTTTTCATTTTCCACCCCCCCCTCCACCTCCCCTCTTCCCCGCTATTTATTACCTCACGGGCAAATATTAAAGCCTTGAGGTCGTTGAAGTGGATTTTTTTAACCAAAAAAAATAATATAAATTCCTATTAATTTCCAGATTATTTAGGTCGTTGAAATTTAATAATGTATATGTAAGTATATAATACAATATTGTAACGTTAATCAAAAACAAACGGTTTAGAATTGTTAGAACAAACTGTCAAAGAACTATGCACATAACATATTCTAACGTTAAACAGCCAAAAAAAAAAAAAAATGGCTTAGATTTGTTTGCGTACGATCCTTGACTACTACGATGTTCTAGTACCATCTACGCCGGCCCAGGAGGTTCTAGACTCTCCTCCTTACGACTCGTAGGCATATAAGATGCGATGGATCGGAGAGTTAGTCTTGCTTGTGAAGCTGAAGTCATATGATTGTTACTGTGTTGCAAAGTGATAATTTTTGTAACCTGTGTTATATTTGCGTTTTCATGACTTGTATGGCATTGAAAAATGAAGCGTGGAAGTGCGTAAGGGTATAAGTGCCTTAAGAATTTTTTACTGACATAATATGACTTATACCCTCTAGGGTGAACTACGTTCAGTGCTGGCACCCATGCCATCTTTCATACGTTCATTGAACTCTTTTCTAAAAATAAAAAATTTCTTATACCCTTTTCTGAAGAATAACTTTGGCAAATATAACAATTTGGCAAAAAAAAACTTAGCTTCATTTTTTTTTGGCACTTATGGCTTCGATTGTTATTTATCTTTGAATAAAAATTGTTTAACTTTGTTTAAAAAGGTTGTTTTTTTCTGATATTTTATTAACTTTTAAAAAAAATTTAAATTGATTTATCATCTCAAAATTCTCCTCTTCTTTCACATTTTTGTGCCTAGAGTATATTTTATGATTGTTGTTAGTGAAATATGAAAAGGAATTCACTTGTTCAACAACTTTCGCACATCTCTTCATAGGTCTTCAAGGTTTAATTTCACAAATAAGTTCAGTATAAGCCTGAATGTTATATTATTTGAGCATTGATAAAAGTCAGCTGTGTTATTTACTTTACTAAAATATAATAAACAGTCTTGATTTAAAAGAATGAATCATTTGATAGTTTTTATTAATAAGGATAATAAAATTAAAAAATAATAAAAATAATCGGTGATAGTATGAGGCCCGACATTTTTATTTTCAAGCTAAATTAAATGTTTTTTGGATAAGATATATAATATATATAAAGGGAATGTAATCATTAATAATGTGATAATAGAAGATTCCAAGCATTAAGTCATATATCTATATAAGAAGAAATATAAAATATATTTTTAGACTAACACAAAAAATCTCTGAAATGCCTGATTATCTAATTACTGTTTATTTGTGATATTACAATCCAGACAGCCCAACGAATCATAATTTCATTTATTTATTTTTTTTAATCTAATATGTAAAGCTTCTGATTTAACAGACAAATCATTTATATAGCATATATAAATATACATACAGTAAATAACTAGACACATGACAAGAACGAATAAAGTTAGATTACTGAAAGGTTGTTGAGCAATAAGAGACCACTTGCAAACTTTTACATGAGAGGCATTGTGAATACAGATTAATAATGTTCATAGTGATTGATGTAACTTATGATATCTTCACTGTATATTTATGTGTTCGAAGATGTTCGGAGTGGCACAACAAGCAGTGTGGAGAGATGCCGAACAGTAATATCATCGATACCTGTCAGCCCTCAATACCTTCGACTTCCATTACTTAGCCCTTCCTACTCTCATTTCTTAATGATATATATTTCCCCAATTCCCTTAGACTTTATATAGATATTGCCTGCCTCTTTGGCATCGAAGATTTATCATCAGTTAACTATACAGGTTTATCTAATGATGGATAATCATATTATATTTTATACTGTAGTAAAAATATTCTACAAAAATAACCAAAATTCATTAAATAAAATATAACTAAAATTTAATTATACTATTTCCCACACACTCCTTTATGGTGTAAGATAGTTGAATGTAGGAATTAATGTAATAGAAATATATATGGAAGCTATAATAAAGAATAACACTTATGTGTGAAATTAAATATAATGGTTTCAAATGTTTCGAACCGAATTTCAGATCTTCATAATGGCTAAATCGTAGACAAGGTAACAACCAATAACAAAATAAACAGAAAAATATGAAATTTTAAAATTATATGAAATCAGAAGAATATAAATAGGGTAGAAATATTTTGTAAAAGGTTGCGATAATTTAATAAACAGTAGTAATGAAATTATTTTTTTTTTTATAGAACAGATTAAAAAGAATTGTAAATCATTTGGGTGATTCTTCCGCTCCGGGCAAGTTTCAGATGTTAAAACGTCCATTTATAAACAATGTTTTAAAATAAAAATGGGGACACCTGTGGTTTAGTGGTTACCTAAACCAATAAATAGCTACTAATACTAAATATCCACCTATACTAATGCTAAATAAATAGCTACCTACTTCAAGGAAGGTCGCGGGTTCATTGCCGCCGAGTGGCCATAGGATTTCTTAAAAGTAGAAAAAATCTTTGGCTATGGAGTCTTTCGGACAGAACGTAAAAAGAGATGTACGATGTTTGGTACTTGTTGAGGATTCCTAAACCGGGGTCACCTGTGGTGTAGTGGTTAGCATAGAAGCTTACAATACTAAAGGTCGCGGGTTCGCGTCCCGAGGTGGCCCTAGGTTTTTTTAATGGGAGTAAAAAATCCTTGGCTATGCCGTCCCTCGGATAGGACGTAAAATGGAGGTCCCAAACCTTTATGATGTCAGGTACTCGTAGAAGATTCCTATCCTAATTATACCTGGATACGCAAAATTTAGGACTCCCACTGTAGCATCGTCCGATTAGCTATATCAGCATAAAGTGACTTTAAATGATTAAACTAACGAAAATAAAATAATTTTGTTAATTTCCTACTTCTAATATCCCAACATATTTATGGATACAATATCATTGCTAAAGGATGATAGACGCAGATGACATACTGAAAAAGCATTTTTGCATGATACAGTGATCTGTATTGATTGAAAAATAGAGATACGCACACAGAAAAGAAATTTCACTAATTTATCTGAAATTTCACGCCTGTAAAATCGAGTTTGGATAAATATGTATAAAATTTTAGTTACTTTAAATCTGAAAAGAATATCACAATCCTAATTATACCAGGACAGCAAAATTTAGGACTTCCACTATATCATCGCCTGATTAGCCATAGCTATTTTATAAGCAGTTTTATACAGTCTTTTTGATCTTATAATTATTTACATTTCAACAGTAATAAATATAACTGATAAAATTCTCTAACTACAAATCAAGGTCTTTAATGATTATGTACACAAATAATATATCGCTATACTTTCAGGTTTCACAAATCTATATGGTGTTACGATTTAAATAGCACGTAATAGATTTCTGTGTCTACCCATTATTTACTTGGGGAAATCATTTGCAAAGTAATCTCCCCTTTTTTCCTCTTTACCTCTTTCTCTGAGAATGGGTTCCGTTAATTTTCCTCTTATTTTTTCTCAAACTGGCGGCTTTCCAAGCCTATCTAAGCTTATCTTCACGGTACAAACTGCGGGAATATTTTAAATTTCTTGGCTTTAATCGTATGGGACCTTTATAAACTACTTTAAAAAACTTGGAGTTTCCTATAAGGAATCCATCCCTACAAAATCGAAACATCGGTTTTTCGGTTGAATTAGACTCCACTCCACAAAGGCCGATAATCCAGATCACTAGAACTCTCGTATGGTAATTCTTGGAACACATGGTTGAGTATAGTAGCTCACATATGTGCGAATTATGCATTAATTTCTAGTTCTGGTGAACAGTTAAACCGTCAAGTTGGTTTTACACCTTCTCTATAAGGTTATCAAGGTTTTGTCATTAATTATTAAAATCAAGCAAAATTAATTACAGCAATCAAGGAAAATATAATACTGTTAAAGATTAGAAAGAAAAAAAAGTTTTAAGTCTCTAACACCTGAAAAGTTAAGTTTGAGGTGAGAAAATAAAGGTTGGATTATTTACCTTAATATCACATCTCACAGCAAAAATCTAAAAAAAATATAGACGAAACTATTATTTCTTTTTTTTTTTTCGGACCATTACCTGCCAGTGTGTGTCACTAACTCTAGAGGTGTAACTTACCTGTTCAAAGGATGGTGGGAGGGCCGCTGCTTATTCTGTGGGTCCGCCACGAAATAAATCAAAAGCAGCCAAGGACGGATTCGAATCGCGACTAGTGTTAGACTGTTGAATTGCTAAAGTGTAAAAATCGGATTCTTAGACTTTTCCGAAGTCTCCTGTCTAAATTAAAATTTACATTACATACCAAATAAAACTTCTCCTGGTTATATCGTGCTTTTCCGACCGCAATACTATGGTTTTACTGTTTTCTGTTACCCTAGAAGAAAATAGAGAAAAACGTCAGTGTCATTTTAAACATTCGCGATTATCTTTTAATATCTGATTTGACTTGGATCTCGCTCATCAACCGTCATATTCTTACCCTGTAATTTTTCAATTAATCGTATAATTGTCAATTATGGAGGCTAGGTTTACTACAGGAGGGTCTCTCGCCCCACAGAGACATAATATTAAAGCTATCCTTCCGAGTAGATATGGATTGTTAATGCAAATATATATATTATAAAAATTAAATTACATTTCTGATTTACAAATGCATCGCTACAAAAATATTATTATTTTTAATAGTAAAATTTTTATTTAAAAAGACTGATATTGTAATGTGAACAAACAGAACAAAAAATATGGTTTTAAAACTGATCTAGTACATGTTTGTGACTACGATGTCCGAGTTCTATCTACGTTGGCCTAGAACCTTCCAGACAGTTCTCCTTCAGACTATACATAAGGATCAATGGACTGCAGAGTTAGTATTTTTGTGAAGCTTTGAAAGTGATTCTTTTTGTAACCTGCTTTCATTATTTGTGTTTTCATAGTTCGAGTGACACTCTAAAATCTTATTTTTATTCAAAGAAAAAATTATTTCAACCCACAAATTGTTACATTGTCACTATAGCAATATGATTTACTAGCATTCCCCGTCGCGGCTTTGCCCGCGAGGCTTTAAAATCAATTCTGTAATCATTATCTTGGTATTGATTTGATATGATATGTTATATATTGAAGCATAACAGGGATCAGAGCTTCCGGCAGGTGGAATGTTGGAGGGGTAAGCTGCCGGTTCGGTAGAAGAGAGGGAGGCGCGCAATGGAGAGAGTTCACTAAAACCGCCGAAATAAAAAATTGCTTACTCGTCGTGAACGCTTAACTTTTCAGCTTTAAAACATGATTTTCGACGGCCCATAGGGGCTTTCGAGTTAAATTCGTCGTATAAAGATCTTAAAAATGAGTCCAAATTAGATATTTTTTCTCGAAGTGCAAAAATATGTGTCCGTTAGAGTTAAACGACAATTAAGCCATTTAAACCCCTGAGGGGTTATATTTTTGAAATTCCTTTCTTAGCGGTTACCTAAAATCTAAATTCCGAACTTCAAGTTTCTATCATTAGGAGTTTTTGCTCTGCATTGATTCTATCAGTCAGGGCAAAGCCTCTTATATATAGGGAGAAAAGATCGAAATAAACATGCACCATCCCCAATCATGGGAATCACAGTGTGCATAATTTGATTACCACTAATATTTAAATAATCAGTAGCCATATTTTATGTGAATGTCTATTTTAATAATATTGTAACGGTAAATCGATATACAAATAAAAAACATATGGTTTAAAATCTCAAAAACAGATTTCCGTTATAGTCAAACGACAACTTCGCCATTTAAGCCCCTTAGGGGTTATATTTTTGAAATTCCTTTCTTAGTGGTTACCTACATCGCGTTTAAAATCTATATTCCGAACTTCAAGTTTCTATCATTAGCAGTTTTTGCTCTGCGTTGATTCTGTCAGTCAGGACAAAGCCTCTTATATATAGAGATTTATTATTTCGGATAAAAATTTTGATGGGATGTGATTTTTATTTTTTTTTAATATAGATTTCAAACCTTGCTTTTGCGAAACATTGGTAAGTGGCGCTTCCTTGTTCTGTTACCATGTACACGTTCAAAAGCGTTCCGGCTATATCAATCTTAAAGATTCATATCACTGTTTCATCTAATTATGGGTTATTTAATTGTATCAGCTCCTTTGAGGAACTGCTCCTTCGCGGTCTCATCGATCGAGTCGCCCGTCCCCTCCTGGTACTTCTTAGCTGGAACCGGTGAAGGCGGCAATATATCAGGAGCTCTCCCTGGATCTATTAGTCCTCCGGGCTACACCTCCGAGCAAACTGCTTTATGGCCGGCTGGCCTCCTTCGAAGATATATGTCTTAATGTTACCGCTTCCGAGGAATATTATCGTCCACTCTTCTTCTCTCCTTAATACCTTCCCACCCACTGACCCGAGGATCTTTCATGATAAGCTCGTACTTTTAGTATGTTGAAAAAAAATCATAGCATAAAGAGCGGAATGCAAGGCACTTAGAGATGCCGTACGGTTCACCAGGAGTTAATAGTGTTATTATTATAAACATAACTATTACAAGCTAAAATTAAGAGAACTATTATCCACCCGAATAAAAAGAAAAAAGAAAAGTAACTGCTTCTTGAAAAATGCATAGCTTTCAAAGGAGAGGGAGAACGAATAAGGAAAAACTTGCTGAAGACTGAACTTCCAACTTCACAGAACTTGATACCAGACGTAATATTTACTCGCTATTTGTCATGCAGTAAACTGCTTCCAAAAACTAGGATATCGGTATTTAATGATAAAGTAAAGACGGTTGACAGATTTATATATCATGAACAATCATTTTTTAACTCCTGAATTATTCCCTAGTGAGGTTAAAGGGCGAGTGAACTTTGACTAAAATTAAATCAATCGATCACAAGGTATTTATGCCTAGTTTAGTTTAGGCGTACCCCTCTTTTTTTGGATCTTCCTATTTTATATATGTTTCTTTAGATATTTATCGTCTAATCATATAAATAATATATTTTATTCCTAATATGTTTTATATCTTAAGCGGATCTTACACGATCAATAATATTGCCAATATCAGAAATGTAAATTTATTGTCAATATCAGAATTGTTTATCCTTGAGGGCCCACCGTCAATATCACCACACCTTAGACAGTCAATATGATTGACAATAATTATATAAATAAATTATCTCAGGGCGTTTGTTTCCACCATTCAGATAAGGTCTTTCGAAGTGATTTTTCGTGACATCGAGTGTTTAAGCATGGACAATCGATAAAAAGCTTGTGTAGCCATAATTATGGCTGTCGGAAGTAATCGACGAGCTCAAAGAAATCGATGGATGAAAGAATGGTTGAATAAACGTAAAGAATATTGTCATATGAGACTGCTGAAGGAAATCAGAAAGTCTGATGCAGACGATTTTTACAATTATTTCAGAATGAAAGAAAGGACGTTCATAAAATTATTAAAAATGGTGGAACCATTCTTGAGAAGGCAGAACACACACGCGAGGGAATGCATCACTGTTAAAGAGGGATTAGCCTTAACCCTAAGGTACTTAGCTACAAGTAGAAATTTTGAAGTTCTCTGTCATCATGTCACCTGCAACTATCAGCGAAGCTATAATTGACACGTTTCAAATTTTTGCTTATATCCTACGGGACTACATAAAATAAGTGTTTTTAATAATTTTCCAAGTACTATATCAGTACGGGATAGTACAGATATTGGCGATTCGAAATCAGAATATCTAGATTTTCATCAATATCGCTTGAATGACAGATAATATTTATATATATATATATATATATATATATATATATATATATATATATATATATATATAGTTGTCAAGAATTGATTGTAATATCCTGGGAGGTTTTTTTCAGATATAATGAGAACGTAATGCTATGGACATATTCAACACAAAGGGTTTATTTCCTATCGATTTGTTCGTGATGTGAAAATTCGACAACTGTTGCTGGTCAAAATGGAAATTGGATGGGTCCTATAGCAAGTGCAGGGGGCAAGCAATTGCTGATGTTGGAAGCTATAAAACCTTTGCCGGCCCCTTGTCAGTTCTCTTGATCCCCCTGTCAGTTTTAGCCGTTATTTCTGCCTCTGCCGAACCAAAAAAAAAAAAAAAAAGAAAAGAAAGAAAAAAAAAATAGCATGATACTCGTCTGCGGGAGAGAGCGAAGATTGTGTTACTTCCATTTATATTCCCGAAAAGTTACTATTATTATAAAAATTAAGGAATAAGTAAATATATATATATTTTTTAGTTAATCTTCCACATAATTAATTAATTTCCCAACCAGCAAGGAATTAATTAATTATAGGTGTGGTTTATGTAAAAAAGCCTTCGCTGGAAGATTTTGCACGATAACATTCTGTGCATGCATTTATGGCTATTATGTTTATTTCTTTATGACCAACGTTGGCCATTTATCGAAGGAACTAACTATTCAAAATATATTATAAATGATACCACAGCCTGGAAAAGTTCCATCAGAAGTTGCAGAAGAGAATAAGTGGTTATTTACCATGTTATATACTCAAAATTTATATTTTAATAGTGTTTTTAGTTTTTTTAACGTCCATTTATACTTTTACGTCCATCCAAGGAACGACATAGCTAAGGATATTTTACCCCCTTTGAAAAGGGTAGCGAACCCGTGACCTTTGGTATTGTAGGTTGCCGTGCTAACCACTACACTAAATGTAACCCCAAGTGTTTAAATATCCGAGCTTTGTTTAATTGAATAATACAATTTAGTGTCATTGAAATGTTATTTACCTTAGTCTATCTACCTGAATAATATAACTTAAATATATTAAGATCCATCTACGTTTAATCATGTACCAATTCACATAATAATACATAATCAATTATTCATCGTGCCCCAAGCAAAACACAATTAATCACTATAATCAAATTAACAATAATTTTTAACCAATAATACATTACATCTATTCATAAAATATCCAGCCCTTTAAGAAAACTATGCAGACCTTTAATAATAATAAATCAATTATATATTCACCAAAAAGTACATTCTATATAATAGACACAGTAATGAGACTAAATATTCACGCATGACTGACGAACGGTTTTCTCCTAGATAAGTGTGTAGGTGCCAGACGTGAAACATGCCTTGGAAGTTTAAGAGTATACAATTAAAAAAAAACAAAAAAAAAAACACCTGTAACACAATTCTAGGAATAATAATCAAGTAGTAGAAGTATCGAAAAAATTGAACAAATTTATAAAAGAACACTGAAGACCTTTGATGTTAAATCCTCAATACTTTGCATAGGGCTGATTTTTGTAGGTATTAATATGCTTTATAAGTGTATTGATGGTTAAGAATAATTTGCAGCTTCCTTCAAGCAACTTGTTTTCTGGTTTGTTGTGTTCATCTAGTCTGTTTAGTCTAGTCTGCTTCATTGTAAATTTTATTGCATCAAATGAAAGAGGGATTTTTCAAAAGGAAAAAATCGTCTCTAACCCAAAACAGCCTAAAATGGAGTTAGCCCTTAGAACACACCTGTCAATTACAGAAGGTATTTCGAACATGCCAATCTACCCTTTGTAATATTAAAGTGAGGTTGGATACAGGGTGTCCATTTTTTGCCAGTGTTAATAGAGTTTTGGCTAACGTGGTTTGTTTACGGTTATTTTTTGACAGAGTATTTTCAATTATCTCTTACTGTATTGAAATTTTCTCTCAGGTAAACAGCAAGGCAAAAAAAAAAAAAAAAAAAACGGTAAATTAACAATTTGTTTCGGTTCCATTCGCGTTTAGATACCAAAAACCATCTGTATGCTAATTCTCATTTTGTGATTCTTATTTTAGCATATAGATGAATATTGCAAGTAACTAAATATTTGCTATTATCACGCCATGTTATTTATTGTAAATGATGTGTTTTTCGGGTTATATTTAATTGTTTGTTTAAAGCTTAGATCACTGTCTTGCGAGAATCAGGTGCGAAAACAATTTTGCATTATAAGTGGCAATGCATCCGAAGTGAAATATAATACAAATACTTAAATTAGAAAGATAACTTTCTTTTCGTTTTCATAATGTATTACCTATAAGTAATACTAATGCATTCATACTGTCTACGTACGTGATGTCTAATTTAAAAAAAGGTTTGGTCAGTTGACATATCGTATATATAATATAAAAATATATGTAACTAAAAAAAGCTGAAATTATTATGTTCGAGTATTTTCCTTTAGCCTTGAATTATGTAACGTTCAATCGTTAATTAAAAAAAAACATACGGTTTAAATACAAAAATACCTTTTGTTGGAACGAATTAGCCGTCGGGACAAACCGTCAGAGCACGTGTATGGGACTAGGTTTTTCGAGCTTAATCCAGAACCTTCCAGGCCAGTCCTTTTACGACTATATATAAGGGGCGAGTGACTAGAAGAGTTAGCTGAGTCTTAATCTTTGTGTGGACTGTGGCTGCTCAAACCATATGATTTGTGTACTATAAAGTTATAATTTTTGTAACCTGCTCGAATATTTATGTTGTTATAATTCGTGTGGCATTGATAATTGTATATTTTTGTTGAATAAACATTTGTCAACCCCCAGAAATGTTACAATAAGTAGTATTTAATGATAATTAGTCAATTTGCTTAAGTTCCATTTTAAAAACTGAGACAAATAATTTTTTGAAATGGTAATTTATTAACATAAAATTAGGCTACAGAAATCATGATGAAGCTGATAATTTATTGAGAAGTATTTATTTTGTAGTCCATCCATTCTAGTAAAGACTTAACTCTTCTTTTAGTTTTTTTCCCCGGAATCCATGTAATTATTATGCGCATCAAGTCAGTTTGAGATCTAGAAGAAATCATTAACTAAATATTACTACTTTCAACAATTCATTTAATTTATTATTCAGTACCGGCTGTAGCAATTACCAAATTCTCCTTAAAATTTCAGTCTTTCAGTCAACTAGGACATTGCGCCTTCATTATCACTGAATGCAAACACGCCAGACGTTTCGGTCTTGCGGGAAACGTTGCTGCTGCTATTTCATTCTTGCTTTGCATATATTTTTCTGTAAAACTTATCAACTCATCCCTTATTCTATAATCTGAAAAAAAGAAAAAGAAGTTTCCCATAGAATGAAAATTCAGACTTTATGTCTGACTGAAAAAAATAAGCTCTAGCTATCTGGAATCAAACAAAAAAAAATTAAAAAAAAAATCGCGAATTCAAAACCCATCGAAAGCAAATATAAAGCATAATTTGTCTTAACCCATTTCGTCCGAAAGGTAGATTTAGAACGAATTTTCGATGTTTCATTCTGTTTCTAAGTGAATACAGTGCCAGAGAACACAAACGATAATTCGTTTGGATTCTCTGGTCCCATTCGACCCTCCCTCTAATTCAAATTTTTTTTTTTCTTTGACAGAATATTTTAAATATCTAAATTTGGGTAATAAACCTTAAAAAAAAAAAGGCTAAATATACCATCTAGCTATGAGCAGTAAATTAAAGCACTTAAAGACAGATAAATACGCAGCAATAGATCATTTAAAACTACTTGAAAAAAAAAAAAAAAAACACGCAGTTCTACCCTCCCGATCGTAGGTTACGTTTTAAAGGATAAAGTGAAAGGGTTTGCAGTAAAAATTGGAATTAAAGTTTTTCTAAAATCGATGTTTGGTTTTATCTTTTCGAAATAAGAAAAAATACAAAATTTAATTATATTATTGGAGAAAGCACGAGTTTATCCAGTGAAGTTTGTTGTGACTAGAAAGTTATGTTGCGAGATATGATTGCTCTTTATTTACTCAGAAAGGAGACAGGTTATATGATTACTTTCCCATCATGTTATGTTTTTTTTTTACTGAAGAACAGCGCCATGATAGAAACATAATGAACAAGTAATCATTTTGTTAGTCACCAACATTGATAGAACTGAAAAATTATGACCGTCTATGATAGATTAATCTGCAAGCATAGTTGTTTTTAAAAAATAAAATCTCTAACGATTATTCCTAAAATCAACTTTTTCGCAAACCAGATGGTTTAGCTAGCAAGCTAGACAAAGCTATAGCTAGGACACGCCTTCAAGCATTACATCAACTGTTTATTTTTTTTTAGAGAAGTTTAATTGTAATGTTTGATTTTTCTACCTCTATCTTTTGTACGTATGCAATAATAACTGAATGTTTTGATAATTCGAATTTTTATACCGTATAATGGAAATCCCGATAATTCGTATTTTACGCTCGGTCTATACTCGGATTCTACTATATTTTTCCAAAATAAATAAATTTAATTTATTTGATTGATAAATTTAAAAATTATTGCTCTTTGGGGACTCCATTTTTGGGAAACGATCCCCAAAGAAACGAAAATTAATAGACAGTTATAATTAATAAATTATACCATGCCGACCAACATTGATAGAACTGAAAAATTACAATCCACCTGCTGGTTATTTTCTTACCATTTTAACAAATTTAAATTAATGAAAATTTAATATACAGTCGAACCTGGATAACTAGAATCTCTTGGTGACAGGATTTTTATTCCACTTACAGAGGTTTTCCACTTAAATAAGGTTTCACTTATTCAGGGTGCAAGCAAGTATCTTATTAAGGGGACATGTACCACTAAAAGAGGTTATCAAACAACTTGTAATTTTTATGAATGTATAATGAAAATTATAGAGTACACACTTAAGAACCATAAATACTTAAAATATTGATACAATTATTTCATATTTTTTGTTATGTGAAAGTACAATATTGCAGATTACAAAATGATTATGTACAAATGTATTAATGAAAGTAATCACTATTTTTTTTCTGCACTTCAGTTAGGCACTTGAAAATGTTTTTTTCTATGTCATATAATTTATCAAAGATTTCTCTTCAGCCCCTTTATTGATTTCAAAAGAAGTCTGCGAATTCTCAATATTTAATGCATCATTTTTTGATGCATTAATTTTTCTGAATTTCCGTTTCCGTCTGGCGTTCAAAATTTTTCATCATTCAGCTCTGCTGCTGTTATAATTTCATCATTCATGAGGACATACTGTTTGAAGTTGGAAGCTTCTCATTGGTATCTCCTATCACATTTTCCCAATTCTGTGGCTGAAGAGGATAACCCTTCACGTTTTCTTAGAAATGTAGATTCCACTTATTGAGGTGGATACAAAAATCTTCCCACTTACTGAGGTAACTCCCAAAAAAATTGATTCCACTTATAGAGGTGAAAAAATTCCAGTTAAAGAGTTTATTTATGGGAAAAAGTTATGGGACAAGTTTTGTACCACTTATAGAGGTATTCCACTCTAGCATGGTCCCACTTACCCAGGTTCGACTGCATTTATTTCTATCTCTCTATTTTTATATGTATGTATACTTTTTTCTATTTGTTTGGATCCCCATCTCATGAGCCTCTCTTATTTAAATAAATATTTTAGGCGTGGATGACTCTCGCCTAAAAACCCAAACAAACTAATAATTATCATAAAATTTACTTATCGAAACATAAGATTTTCGTAACCTCGTGTAAAAATTGCTTTACCTAATTATGTTATATATTTTATTCATGTTATTAAGTGTAAAATGTTCAACATTATCTGAGCGTTGCGAGTTTATTTATTTGTTAGTAACGTTCTCATGGGAGGAAAAATAAAAGTTTTTAAACTAAATTAGCCGAGGGTGGATCAGGAAGTACATACGCAGGAGGCATGAGGCCGTTAGGTTAATGTCGTTGGCGGCGCCAAACTTGGTTTTTCCTTGACGCCTCTCGCAGTGATCCCTCCCTGCCCCCTCCCATCCTCCTCCCCGCCCCCTCCTTGAAGGAAGTTAGGTAAATCGAGTTAGTCCTGTTTTCAGTGAGGGATGGGAGGGATCGATCTAGGCAGGGAGGCTCTGTCCTCACCCTTAACAAAATGTTTCCGTCTCACTTCCCTCCTTAGCCCATCCTCGGCCCATACATCATGGTCGGTTCGCCCCCCTCCCCCCCCTCAAGGCAGTCCCACTATCAACTTATAACAGCCGGAAAAATAGCCCGGCAGATATATCTTCGTGGGGTTTACCTCTCAGTTGGGTCCAATCTTCAGAGTCTTTACGTCAAAGGATTCAAGACTGTTTATTGCCTATTCACATCTCTTTACTATATTTATTGTATTAAAAAAGAAGGAGTACTTTCAAGGCAATTATTTATGGCGAAACTTAATTTACTTATTATTTTTTTATTTATTTAAAAACCCCTATGGGGTAACCCTATGGGAGGGTCGTGTATTTCTAAATTTTACTGATTCCATGCCCTTAGGCATAACATAGATGTTATTTTTTTTCACAGTAGTAGGATACAATCTGTATATTAAACTATTCTAAATGAACACAAAAACGAAGAAAAAATAGAGATAGAAATGCTTTATTTTTTAAAATAAAACAATGCTGCCCAAATGCATTGGGTTGCTATAACACACAGCATACTTATCAATACAACTTTCATACATTAATTAAACCAAAATTACATTTTAATTTTTCCTACATACTTATACAAGTACAGTTATATAATCTAAAAATCCTTTTTTTTCCAATATTTTATTTACTATTGTTTTTCCCTTAACCCCTTCATTTTTCTTTCTTTTTGTTTCCCCTTTGTTATAGTTTATATCACTCTTGAGCAAATTTGTAACCTCCTTCTCTCTCATTTATCTCCCCGTCTTATCATGGCACGCGTACAGAGTAAAAACAAAAAATTGCTAATAGATAAATAACTAGACAAATATATAAATATTTAAATGAATAAGTAAATAGATATAAATAGATACACAATTAATAAATAAACCAAAAAAAAAAAAAAAAAAAAGGATAAAACTTTGATAGCCAAAACATCCACACATAATTAGTGGCCATATAGGTGATAGTGGATAATTACCAGGGAGTCGAAGATTATATTTTCAGCCAACACCGAAATTTCTCTCATCTCGACACCTAGGTCTTCTAAAAAACTCCTTGTTCTTTTTGGGATCGTTCCGCGAGATCCGGACCAGAGGCCTCTCACGGAGAACTCTCTCTCTCCAAAGGTCTCGCGGAACTTCTCTTTAAGGAAAGGGATGCACTAAACAAAAATGAAAGTCCAAAACACCACTAGGTGTGGTGGGAGTTGAGATCTAGTTTTAGTTTTCTTATAATGTTGTTTTTTTATTTATTTTTTTAACTTCTTCAACTTCAATGTCAAAGAATCCAGAATGCGTCAATCAGTCTCGAATGAAGAACGTACCCTTTTTGTACCTTATTCTGGGTTTGAACTCCCCCCCCCCCCTTTTATTCAGGATGTCTCTCAACGAGCATTTCTTCAGTTGCCATCTCAAAGGCATGTCAGCCGTTGTGTCAAAATTTTAAAAGAGCGGGGAATACGGTATTTTATCCTTTAAAATAGAATTTTATTTATTGTGCAAATACATATACACAGCATAAAAAAAAAAAAAAAAAAAAAAAAAATTGATATGAGGTGATGTTTTTACTTTCACTTACCTATATATGAAATATATAGTAAGTGGAAGTATTGCGATCGTGAAAAAATTCGACTTCCGGTTTTCAACGGAAATACACGTTTTGGGACCCCCTGAGTCGAAATGACCAAGTCCCGCGAAATGGTCTGTGTGTGTGTGTGTCTGTGTGTCTGTGTGTCTGTGTGTGTGTGTGTGAACAGACTAGCTCAAAAACTATAAACCGTGCGATCATGAAATTGGGTATTTAGTGTAGGTATATGTCCGCGATGTGACAGCGTAAATTTCATCAAAATTACTTAAAGGGAGGGGGTACTTTACTTAATAACTTTTTAGGTTTTTTTCGATTTTCTCAAAAACGGCTCTAACGATTTTGATTAAACTGAGTATTTGATGTATTAATATGCCTGAGATATGACTGTAAAAATTTCATCAAAATTGATTAACCGGAGGGGGGACTTTACTTAATAAATTTTGTAACATTTTCACGTGTTTTTTTTATTTACTCTAAATCGGCTTTAACGATTTTGATCAAACTGGGTATTTGATGTATGTATATGCCCGAGATATGACTGTTAAAATTTCATTAAAATTGATTAACCGGAGGGGGGACTTTACTTAATAAATGTTGTAACATTTTCACGTGTTTTTTTTATTTACTCAAAAACGGCTTTAACAATTAACAAAAATAAGATATGAATGTAGAAAAATGTGTGACTTTGGGAAATGATATTTAACAAAACACGTCAATTTCTTATCTAAGTAAGTTGGTAAGTGAAAGTTGTGTGTTGCGCGCACGCACCAGATTTTTTTTATTGATTTACATAACTTCATGATATAGCTGTAATCCGAAGATGCTACTGCGGGAATAGTAAATCTTTCCCTATCCAGGAATAATTAGGTTTGTTGGTGCTTAATAGCATAAAACCGAAAGTGGTCATCAACGACAGGTGAGCCGGAACAATTAGGATCTTTAAGGCTTACCTGACATCCCACATGCTTGAGAACTCCATATTACGTCCTCTCCGAAGGACGGCATAACTAGGATTTCTTAATGTCTTTCTAAATTGCTGGGGCCGATCTGAAATATAGCTGCAATCTTATACAATGCAATATAAGTTTACGCAATATCCTATTTTTATTTTTATTTTTTAAAATATTAGCTTTATTTACTGTTTAAATATTGGTGGATTTTAATATTTGCCGATAAACAAGGAAATTCGATCAAATTCATTCGTCTATCTTTCTAAACAAATCGCCTCGTTGTTTCAAGTGTCAGCCAAATTGTTTATGTAAATTAAAAGAAACTGTTATCTGCCCATGTGTAAGAGGATGTATTGAATGTGATCCTCAATATCAATCCAGACAATGATGATTACCTGAAAATTAATGAGGTTGTTTGTAATTTCATGTTTATTTTATTTAATTGTAATTAATACAATTAAATAAAATTAATGATTTTAATTTCCGACTAGAATAAAATAATTAAGTTCATATTATTAATTAATTTACTTGTAGTGTTTATTAACAAAATTTAAATTTCTTTTTCAGGTAAGAGAGCTTCCATTCCTTTAACCGTTCCTTTGTTTTATAAGGTAAGCTTTAAGTAACTTTAACGTTATATTTGTTCTCGTGATTTGTTGACTTAATACTCAACGTTATGTAAATTTCCTCCCCATACCAGGCGTTGAGCAAAGTTCGCTTTCAGAATATTGTTGACCGTGAAGCTACTCAATTTAATGAATGAATGGTCAGCGTTATGTTGTAACTTGGTCTCTGTGCGATCCCCTCTAATGCCCTTCAATGAGTATTACTATACTTTAGTAATTCTACTGATTAAATCAGTATTTAACTAAAAATTTCAGAAGTTGTTTTTTAAAATATCAAAAAATTTGTTTTGAATTTTTTTTTTAACTTCCTTTTTGCTTTCGCACCTGTCTTAAAAGCGAAAGACAATCAGTGAATCTGATGACTAAACAGCACATAGGCAGGGAGATCACCAGCTCCCTTTTAGTCATCTATAGGTTTGTTCTTCGTTTGTTTAATGCCCCTTTATGCAACTAAGATTAACCAGACGATTCTACAGCGGGAGTCCTAAATTTGGCATATCCAGGTATAATTAGGAAAGCGATCTTTAAGGAGTACCTGACATCCTACAGTCTCTGGACCTCCATTTTACGTCCTATCGGAGGGACAGCGTAGCTGAGGATTTTTTACTCCCATTAAAAAATCCTAGGGTCACTGTTGCCATAAAAGATGTACCTAATAAACTTGTTTAAAAAATTTGTTTATTACTTTGCATAGTTGATAAAAGCGATCTTTTAGAAGAGGTGGAGAACATAGGGGCTAATAATTTTATTTTATTTTTCCTTCCCATGATGCCCGTTGCTTGCGTTATCCGAAGGCTAAAATAGTCCACAAATGCTTTACTAGTGCATCATAAAAGCGGTATTGCACAGAGGTAGTTCGATTATGATTAGCGAAAATAAAAAAACTGATCGATATTGTATTTTTTTTTTTTTTTTTTTTTTTTTTTTTTTTTTTTTTTTTTTTTTTTAACCACCCTAGACCATTCTTGTATTTATATGTATATAATGATAAAGATGGTACACATTTTATTATTTATTTCCTTTTTATTATTCTCCTATAATTTTTATTCGTTGGTTTCCCCTCTCTTTAGTGAAGTTCCAATACTTCTTCTAGTTCGGTTTATGGTTCCTTATTCCGTGTCCTCTGAAGGAAAATGAATTCATACCTGGAGCAATAAATGTTGCAGAGGGATGGGCCAAGTGGAAGACCGTGTTTCCTTTTACGGCCCTATGATTATTTATGGGTTATAATTTTCTAAGAGGACGGGAATCGGATGGTCGGAGTATTGCTTTATGTTGTACCTCTTCTATTAAAGAGAATGGGCTTCGGGTTAGGCCGAGGGGTTTATGCTGGTCGGGGGCGGGATTAAAATGTTTATAAGTCGTATAGTCGCTGATGTTGCTGGTAAGTGTTATGAATGGATATTTTGAGCATGATGAAATTTTACGGGTTTAATATATGCCATATGCTATCATGGGGTATACTTATTTATAAATATATAAGGTTTTATAGTCCATATCATTACAGTTTTAATATCTTGTAAAACAGAAAAAAAATTATTAATTTCCGTAAAGCAGAGTTGGGCAGTAGTTAACTACATTTGTAATTAACTACACAGACAACTACATATAGTTTGTAGTTGGAAGCGCGCAACTGCTATTTTTCAACTACCAGTTAAGTAGTTGTAATTTCAAACTACAACTACAGTAGTTGGGAAAAAGTAGTTGGGAATGGCAAATACAATACGTAGTTGTAAATGTAGTTTTAGAGTGGCAACTACATTTGCTAAGCAACGTCTAATTAAATCACATGCTTTAGTTATTTTTATTTTGTGTTTAGATAAATATTCCATAGATAAATGGGCTCCATTATGTTTGATAATCCTTTTTAAAAATAATACAATACATATACGTAATACAATTTTTTTCAATGATATCCGGCAGTAAATTATTTTTTACTTTCACTTACCTATATATGTAATATATAGTAAGTGGAAGTATTGCGATCGTGAAAAATTTCGACTTCCGGTTTTCAACGGAAATACACGTTTTGGGGTCCCCTGAGTCCAAATGACCAAGTCCCACGAAATGGTCTGTGTGTGTGTGTGTGTGTGTGTGTGTGTGTGTGTGTGTCTGTGTGTGTGTGTGTGTGTGAACAGACTAGCTCAAAAACTATAAACCGTGGGAACCTGAAATTGGGTATTTAGTGTAGGTATATGCACGCGATGTGACAGCAAAAATTTCATCAAAATTGCTCAAAGGGAGGGGGTACTTTATTTAATAACTTTTTACGTTTTTTTCGATTTTCTCAAAAACGGCTCTAACGATTTTGATTAACCTGAGTATTTGATCTACTTATATGCCTGAAATACGACTGTAAAAATTTCATCAAAATTGATCAACCGGAGGGGGGACTTTACTTAATAAATTTTGTATCATTTTCACGTGTTTTTTTTATTTACTCAAAAACGGTTTTAACGATTTTGATCAAACTTGGTATTTGATGTATTTATATGCCAAAGATGTGATACCCAACATTTCATTACAATTGATCAACCGGAGGGGGCACTTTACTTAATAAATTTTGTATCATTTTCACGTGTTTTTTTTATTTACTCAAAAACGGTTTTAACGATTTTGATCAAACTTGGTATTTGATGTATTTATATGCCCGAGATATGACTGTAAAAATTTCATCAAAATTGATCTACGGGAGGGTGGACTTTACTTAATAAATTTTGTATCATTTTCACGGGTTTTTTTTATTTACTCAAAAACGGCTTTAACGATTAACAAAAATAAGATATGAATGTAGAAAAATGTGTGACTTTGGGAAATGATATTTAGCAAAACACGTCAATTTCTAATCTAAGTAAGTTGGTAAGTGAAAGTTGTGTGTTGCGCGCACGCACCAGATTTTTTTAACCTTAGGTTCTAGATCAATCCCATGTTTTATATATTAGCTGAATTTCATTTGATATTCTCCTTATCGATAATACTATATATCGATAATTACTCGTTACCAATAAAAGTAGTTGTAGTTTCAGGCCCATAATTACAGTTGCAACTACTAGTTGTAGTTCTAAAAATGCAACTACTTTTTTGAAACTACAGTAGTTGCAGTTGTGCATCAACTACAAATTACAAAAGTAGTTGTAGTTTCAACAACTTCCCAACTACTGTGTCAGTAGTTTTGTAATTTGTCGTTCAACTTCTTTTTGCCCAACTCTGCCGTAAAGCATTATAGATTAATTGTACTTTTTATGTATTCAACTATATCTTTATATATAATAAGCTGCTTTTTAGTAGGTACTCAGGAGGACCTCTTGTCTGACTTGTTTACCTTGATAACTAAATTTTTTTAAGTGAGGAGATTTCCCATCCAGCACGTTTTTTTTTTGTTACCATTGATGCCCGAGGGGGTGCGAGCCATATCTTATCAAAATGCTTTTAGTAATTCCTTTCAAATTCAATACAAAATATATATACTCCATTCTTTTTCTTTTCATGATGACATTAAAATTCTTAATATAATGTGAAATATTTTTTATTAGAAGAGAAGTCATTGGCGGAAATATCACTAGTAAGGCGCTTTTGCCATTTGAGGCACCAGTCACATATACCGGTCAAGTCAATCCCCTCTCTTCATTTTCCCACCGATCTAGAAATTTTTGCTAATTAAACGGGGGGAGGGGAGGACAATTTGTCCATTATGTGAGGTCACTTGACCCTTTATTTGATGATATTTAAATTCTTAATACAATTTTTAAATATTTTTCATAAGAAGAAAAAAGATTGGCTTTGGCCGGGATATGAACACGGATTTCCTTAATTAGAATACCTGCACCTACCCCCCTATTTTTGGCCTAATCCAATTTCCATCACCGATAGTTAGCTTTTACCCTTAGAGCCGTGATTCCTCTCGATTTTTTTTTTTTTTTTTAAATATTAAGATTCAATTAGTCCTTTTTACTCTTTAGATTTAATTAGAAATTTTTAGACTGCCTAGCACTCCGTTCTCGTTAAATTTTCATGTTTTCTACGTATGATATCTGAAGCCCGAAAATAGGGTTAGGGGAATGGGTCAGAGCGGTTACACCGATTTTTATTAATATGCCCGTACCTACCCCCCTATTTTTGGCCTAATCCAATTTCCATCACCGATAGTTAGCTTCTAATTAATCCTTAACTAGTAAGGCGCTGGAAATATTTTCCATGGAAATATTTTCAATAACCAAAATTAATGGTATATTTAACTTCTTAGAATATTAATTTTATTTTGAATTCATTCTAAATAAGAGTCAATAACCCAAGAGATAATAGCTTATATCTAGCTAGATATAATAGAGAGATAATAGTTTATATCTTGCTTTATCATGATTTTGCTTTTCACTCATGGGTCGAATGATTTTTTTCAATTTCTGTTTCAGTTTCAGTTCACATATTTTTTTCTGTAGAGTTTAGATTACTTCGGAGAGAGGAATATACCTAATTTTTTTCTTCTTTTAACAGAAGAGAAAAACCCGTTACATGGGTTCTGTACTCGATAAGGAAGATTTTTGGCTAGTGACACTGACTGTTCCCAAAAAAAAAAGAAAGAACAGCGGTATTAATCGATGTATGAAAAAAAAACAACAAGAAAAAACACATATAAAGCGAAAAAATGGCACACTTCCAATGTACAAAATTAATAAGATCTTTATTTCGATATCTATATCTATTATTCAAATACAACTGTACTAGACTTTTTTTTTATTGTGTCCGGAAATTTACTCCTGTAACCTTTTTTTTTTTTTTCCGAAATTTGGTTTAAGGGGAATCCTTCTCCTATATGCCCTACGGGAATGTCACTGGTGGATTTATTGTAAAAAAAAGGTCTAATCCTTTCTTCCCTTTCATCTATTTAAAATTATTTGCTTGATGTTTTCTAGCAGTGGATTTTTGGGTCATTGATCTGACAATAGTTTTTCTTTCTGAGCTTATCTTCAAAGGTCATCCTCAAAATACGCCATTTTTGAAGATGTGACGACACCCAAACGACCCTTATGAATCCCATCCTCGTACTGTCATGATTCCTCTAGACAACAGTTCGTAATGAGCTTGCAGTTAATAAAAGCAACTGGAGATTGTAACAAAGCGGAGAAGTAGCAAATCGACGAAACCTCCTCATTTTCCCCCTCCCTTCGTCGTCCCCCTCCCCCTCTTTTCTTCTTCCAAGCATCAAAATGTAATCAGTACCCCCCGCCCAACCCCCTTCCTGTTTTATTAAAATCCAGATTCCCTTTTATTATTTTTCCACCTTAGCAAATACATCGGGATTTATTATCCTCTAAATTATAGAGATTTTTTTTTCTTTCTCTCATTCTCTCCCTTTCCGTCCGTCTCTCAGTGGAAGCCTTTTACTCAAAAAATGCTTTTTATATCCAGGGCTGCATTTTTAATACTTTCGTTTCCCCTTTTGTCCGAAGCGGAGGATGGTGCAAACGTTTGGAAGACAGGGTAGATTTATCAGTAGCATCTGGAGTGGATCCGTGGGACTCCATTAGACTGGTATGTTTCCCTCCAGGCTAATGTTGTCAAATTTTTTACTGGAACGGAATTATTAAATTCCGTGAAATTAGGACCACTTGCTTTAAGGGAGGGCAATCATTCTTCTCCCAGGTTTTTGCAATCCAAAATTTACTGTGTCTTTACTGAAGCATGGACTTAATATTTTATGAAAAGTATCCTTGAGTAATAAAATTTTTGAATAGGGGAGAGCGGGGTTGGTTGGCAACAGTTTTCACTTTTTTGATTGTTGAGTCGTTCCTGTTAATATAATCCCAATATGGCTGATACCACTGTAAACTCCAAATATTACAGTACTTTAAGTATTTTTTTTTAACACATAATATTTAATACTAAGATCATAGAAAATTGAAGAATTCGTCAATCCAGAGTATGCCAATTAACCCCCTTTGTGGGGCAGGTTGGCCTAGAAGGTGGAGTTGTTTAACCATCTCATTCAAGTACCGCCAGACACATATTATTGTTATTAAAAGCTGCACTATAATGGTATAATAATTTTGAATCTGTTTTTAACAGCTTTTATGGGGAAATAGAATGGCAATAGAAGAAGATAGAAAGATTGTCGTCACTTTCTGCATAGGAAATATTGCTCTCATCCCCCTCGCTAGAACTAAAGATATTTGGTAGTTTCACCTTTGTTTATGTTTACCTTGCTTTTGTGAATTGCTACTGCGCCAAAAAACCCCAGTTGAAGAGAGCCAACTAACCCCACAGGTCAAACAAGAAAATGGTTAGTCGAAAGGTTAGGTTTGTCAAAGGAGTTTGGAGCTATCTGAACAGAATCGGAGTTAAATGTTTTGTCAACCCTTTAAACAAAATTTACTGAAAATATAAAAATTTACTTACATGTTGTAAAATCAATCAATGAAGCAAGCTCTTCTCTACACTGTTAGCATCAGATTGAAAACTTAGAGCAAGACTCCCGAGGTCGAGCGGGTCACATGGTACAATGGGTCCTTCACAACAGGTGTGACGGAAACTATAAGCCAATGGCCAACCTACCGCCTACGCCAACCAACCCCGCTCTCCCCTACCCTTTTTTTTTTTTAACTGATAATATATTTTAACACTAATCTGACTTTAATTAATAATTAATAAAAGAAAATTATATGTTTAACCCCAAAAAAACAATAAAACCTCAAATTATGGACGAACTACTAGTCATAATATAGTAACATATAATTAATCATATGCTTCGATGTACAGAGCTAGACTAAGACTCCAGTCGATTGATTCTTATTTTTAGTATCAAAACGGGCTTCTAGAAAAGCATAGAAGATTCTAGAACAATACAAAAGATGTACTATAACAGTCAGGTAACTGTTCTAATAAAAAGTCTAGAACTCTATTCAAGTTAACAAACCAAAATCCTTCGGTCTTGTTCCACGTTACATTATTAATGCCTATGATTATATTTTATATATAAAAAAATAGACATGAAAGATTTTAGTAGGCTTTTAGTATTGTTAGCTATAATTTAAGCCATAAAAATTTTATTTATTTTTTATTATGTGTGAAAAATAAGAAGTAATATGTTTTGAGAGAGAGTTTTTAATTTTTACTTTCACTTACCTATATATGAAATATATAGTAAGTGGAAGTATTGCGATCGTGAAAATTTTCGACTTCCGGTTTTCAACGGAAATACACGTTTTGGGGTCCCCTGAGTCGAAATAACCAAGTCCCGCGAAATGGTCTGTGTGTGTGTATGTGAACAGACTAGCTCAAAAACTATAAACCGTGCGAACCTGAAATTTGGTATTTAGAGTATGTATATGCCCGCGATGTGACTGCAAAAATTTCATCAAATTTACTCAAAGGGAGGGGGTACTTTATTTAATAACTTTTTAAGTTTTTTTCGATTTTCTCAAAAACGGCTCTAACGATTTTGATTAAACTGAGTATTTGATCTATTTATATGCCCGAGATATGACTGTAAAAATTTCATCAAAATTGATCAACCGGAGGGGGGACTTTACTTAATAAATTTTGTATCATTTTCACGTGTTTTTTTTTATTTACTCAAAAAAGGCTTTAACGATTTTGATCAAACTTTGTATTTGATGTATTTATATGCCCGAGATATGACTGTAAAAATTTCATCAAAATTGATCTACAGGAGGGGGGACATTATTTCATAATTTTTTTTCCAATTTTTACCTTTTTGATCGATTATCTTAAATAAAAACGGCTTTAACGATGTTTATCAAATTCGCTATGTTTAATGAAAATTAGTTGTTATTTAATATCAGGTAAGCTTTATCATTATTAAAATGTTCTGAGAGGGCTTAAATGGGGAAGGGGCTTTTTTTGTTTTTCTATAAAGTACCTTTGTTTTTGTTAATATTGAGAAATGAACTGTCTTTCATCACGCCTAAAAATAAGAAATGGCTAAATATGATATATGAAGAAAATCAAGTAAACATATACAAGAGAAAAAAAGAAAAATAATCCGTCAACTCATAAAGCACCTTGAGCTCACGCATGCGCCGTACGCCTTTAATGACAAACCAATGCGTTATTATTAAAAATGTTCTGTTCATTTGAGAAGTGGCAATTAACAAAACGCATTAAGTTCTAATCTAAGTAAGTTGGTAAGTAAAAGTTGGGTGTTGCGCGCACGCACCAGATTTTTTTTTTCTCTGTCTATTACAATGCTTCAGTAAAACAGATTATGAATAAAACATTATCATGTTGTATGTTATATAGGGTATTTCTCTTTTTCTTTTATCTCTCGCTTTACTAATCTTTTGTAGATCTGCTGACCGCCTGAAAACATTTTCCACTTCTGCTTATCTTGAGATCCTACTTCTAACTTTGCTGTATGCAACATTGCACAATCTCTCTCCTGTCTCATCCCTGTTTTTTTTTCTTTTCTTCCTCGCCTTTTAGTTTATATCGGCGATTTATTATGCTATGGGGATGGGGTCAAATCGGTGATTAACGCTGATTTGATGAAAGCCCTAAGCCTTACTCATTACTAAATTTTTTTGTTCATTAATGTCTTTATTGAAAACCATAACCTTATGAACTATTGTATTAAACCTAATTTTTTTTTTTTCTCTTCAAACATTGATTCGCACCTGCAGCAATCTGCGACATTCAGCGAATGTGATGGCTGCGACGCATTACCATGTACCATTATTATACTATGTACCATTACCATAACAAACCTATTTAAAATGTCAATAGTTTTTTCCTATGGCGCCGGTTGGTGAAAAATATTAGTCGCTAATCTTATAATCTGTTGTTTGAAGCATCAAAACCCTTTTGAATTTAAGCAGCAAATATTAAATTAACCTTTTTTATTCCATCTGAAGTTTCGGGCTATCTGCCCATCTTCAAAGATACTACAATACATTCTATACCAATCATTATGTTGTAACATTCCTGTGGGTTAAGAAATATTTATTGAACAAAACTATAACAATATCAGTGCCGAACGAATTTTCACAACATAAATATTCGTGCAGGTGACACAAATTTTACTTCTATAGCACACAAGTCATATGGCTTGAGCTTCAGTCAATCGCTCCTTATATACAGTTGTAAGGAGAGTTTAGAACGTGTAGAATCTCGTGGAAGCTAATGGAAAGAGGTAGATGGAGTACGAACAATCTAGATCCAAACAGTCCGCTCCAACCGCTTAGTTTGTTCCAACAAACGGTCTGGGATTCCAAATAATATGTTGTTGTTTTATTATTTAACGATTTAACCTTACTGTAAGTATTTTAAGAAATATTTATCTAAATTTATACATCTTCGTTTTTCCACATTTCACCTACTTGAGGCAAGATAAATATACCAGGTGTGTAAATATGAACCCGGAATTTTTCAAATAGCAAATAAGAGTTGACGTTCCGTATTAACAGTTTCCCCTGGTTAGGTAACATCCATAGTAGGTAACACCCATCTGATCACACCAGACACAGAGCATTTTCTTCCTCCCCAAGCGATGCCGATGGTTCACCAGGAGTTAACTAGGATTTTTTACGCTTAGGATTCTCGAAGTAAATTCACTTTTCATCACCAGTCACAATTTGATGAAGTTATGACTTTTTTTCTGTACCTGGCGAGCAGCATTTGCCATGAGGTTTTTCGAGCTTCCTGCTGCCTGTCATTCAGTTGGTGAGGTACCCATTTTCCGACCTTCTGGATCTTTTCCATGCCTTTCAAACAAATGGAGACGGTGTCACATGTAATAATTGTCCAACAAACGCTTCCGAATCAGCGTTTTCAAGGTTCTTTTTTGTGGTTTTCCACGGTCTTTGTTTCTTTTATCGAAATCCATCTTTAAATTTTTTGAGCCAATCGAAACATTGAGATTTGCCTAGGGCATGCTCCCCGTAAGCTTCGACAAGCATCCTATGTGATAATGCTCCAATTTTTCTCAGAAGGAAGCGGAAAATAAATGCTGTCCGCAAATCTTGATTTGTTGGCACAAAAGTCGACATGTTGAACGCCACTATAAACACGGTTATAGAATGAAACTGATGTTGGTATCAATTGGATCTCTTTATTACATGTAGGCAAAAGCAGATAACACCACTGACGGATTAGTTAGAAGATTATATTGACTGCTAACTCCTATCATTGGCGAATTCCGGTTTCATATTTACACACCTGGTATGTTTAAATTTTAGCTTGTATCAAATAGGTAAAATATGAAAAGACAAAGTTGTATAAATTCGCCTCAAATATTTGTTAAAATATGGTCGGATATCTTTGATAGCACGAAACATCAGATGGAATAAAGAAGGTTGATTCAATATAAAGGTTTTATTGCTTCAAACAACAGGTTATAGGAGTTATAATTGTGAGACCCAAACAGAATTTAATTCGAATATCGGTTGCTGTATATCAAAATCTGTTTTATGATTACATTGTACACACATAATCGAATATTCCTAGGTATCATCCGCAAATTAATCATTCTACCTTTAAATGCTAGATGATTGAATCCAATCAATGATAGATGTATTCCGCGAGGACAGAGATGTCAGTTGACGGTTTGTTAGGCCATCACATTGTAATTAATGTATCGGTTTCATGAACAATTAATTAAGGCAGAGGTTCATGTATAGGGCATTAGACGTTAGGTGCGTGTGTGGTTTAGGAGCCAGGCCAGGAAGGAGATGGCGAGGCAAGACGTTACTCGATCCCCATCTCAGGTAATTGGCCCTGAGAAAAGTTCAATAATTCAGGGGAGCCTCGGGTTATCTCGAGATATTCGAGACCCGCCTGGTGACAAACATGTCATCACTCCCGCTAATTATCCTCGCGCCTGTCGATCGATAATTAACTTGTTTATCTCCCGCGGTCCGCTCTGGGACCTATCAAAATGGGATCTTGTTACCGTCCAATAATATTATTTTATAACGACAATTATCAACAAACAGTTATTACTTTCACTTACCTATATATGAAACAACTAGTAAGGGAAAGTATTGCGATCGTGAAAAATTTCAACTTCACGGTTTTCAATATACTCGTTTTGGGGTCCCCTGAGTCTAAATAACCAAGTCCCGCGAAATGGTCTGTGTGTGTGTGTGTAAACAGACTAGCTCTACTAGCTAGTCTAAAACTGTAAACCGTACAAACCTGAAATTGAGTATTTGGTGTATGTATATGCTCGCGATGTGACAGCAAACATTTCATCAAAATCGGACTAACGAAGGGGGTACTTTATTTAATGAACTTTGTCTAATTGTACGGTTTTTTTTTTTTTTAGATTTTCTCGAAAACGACTCTTAATGATTTTAATTAAGCTCGGTATTTGATGTATATATATGCTCGTGATTTGACGGTCAAAATTTCATCAAAATTGATCAATTGGAGGGGGCACTTTTTACGTGTTTTTTTTTTTTTTATTTACTCAAAACCGGCTTTAACTATTTTGATCAAACTCGATATTTGATGTATATATAAGCCCGCGATTCGACAGCTGAAATTTCATCAAAATTGGTCAAACGGAGGAGGCACTTTATTTAGTAATTTTCTTAATTTTTATTTATTTTTTTCGATTTTCTCCAAAACGGCTCTAACGATTAAGTAATCAGTAAGTGCTGGAAACCTAATAGAAAAACATTTGTTCTTGGTTTATTTAATCAGGTCTAATTTTCATCATTTCTCGATCCACTGCAATGTCAGCAAAAAAAAAAAAAAGGGAAAATAATCCCCACGGATCGAGCAACCAAGATAGCAATTTAATTCGCCTAAAAATTTTATTCCAAACCGCAAGGAAGGTCTCGATTATGTGGTGCATTGGTCAATGTGGTTTTTATAATTGTTTAACTTTTATAAGTAAAAACTGTTTCTGTTCGAAGTGAAAATATTTCAAATTTGAATACTAAAATTGTTTGCATATAACAACTAGCTGATTGAATAAATTAAAAGTTTATGGTGGGAAATTTTTCCCCATTAAAGTGCACAAAATACGAGCCTAATGTGTGTTTCTCCCCAAAGCTTCCAATGGAATAATTAGTTGTTAGGAATTTAACTAATTTTAATCAACCAACTTTTTTTCATCATATGTTAACGTTTTAAGATAGTTCAAAATCATAGGGAATACAAGTGAATGTTACCCATAAAGTTAGCGTTTGAATTTTATTACCCATTAAAGTTAGTGTATACTCCTTATGTACGTTTCCTTTAGTTTATAATTATTATATCGTCTCAGGCTAAGAATAAATTTAAACATTAATTAAGTTTTCTTGCTACTACTTTCGTATGATTAAAAGATGTCGTTATTGAGCTAAGTAAGACGGTGTAATGTTACACCTCATTCCAGCTTTCATCTCTAATTATCCCTGAAGAGATGCCTGGCATTGTGACTACCGACAAACCGAGCTCCTAATGAGGAAGGCTTATCATGTAAATATGTGAATCTGATACTGTAACCATAATCCCCGCTCAGTTGTCGAATCCTCTCTTCGGCAATCAATCCTGTGATAATTGTGCGTAAGTACTTGTTAATCTCTTTACATATGGGATATGTTATAATTGTCATAAAATACAGTGAAATTTTACTGTAACATTTTCCATTCTGTGAAATATTCACTGAGGTAAAATACTTTTATCGATGAAAAAACGATGTTTTATTGGAAATTATATAAATTCAATAAATCAGAATTAATCTCCGATAAATTCGATCTATTTATTTGGTATTGTTTTGAGTTATAGAATATACATCATAAATATAATTTAATTATTTTATATTCAAAGGATGTCAGGAAGAGTTTGAGATTTTTAGAACACAAATATTCTGAATATAGTCCAACATAAAAGCATTAGAGCCATCCATATACATTACAAAAAAAAAAAAAAAAAAAAAAAAAAAAAAACAATAACAGATACAAAAAACTTAAACAACCATTACACTTACATCATTAATATTTTTAAAATATACATAAGTACAAGTATAATACAAAATAGAAATAGATCATTAGCGTTGGAAATAAATAACTATTAGAGAGAGAGGGATGAAAGGGATAAAAAAAAAAAAAAAATGGAATCATTACGAAGTTCAGACAGAGACATTAGACATTAGACAACAGACAGAGTTGATTAGACATGTGAGAATGGACTAAATCAGCCAGCAACAAACTCAAATGTCTTTAAATTTTAGTTCAGTTTATATTAAATATACCTGAATTAGATATGAGATGTGTTTTAAACTTAAAAAAGAATTGACTATGTTGATGGTTGTAGACAATTTAAGATTGTAATTTCAGGTATTTATAGTAAATAATCTATTCTAGTTTTAAACAAATTCTTCATACGTAGCAAGATAATTAATATATTGTATTACAAACCCTTGAATATGGGTCAAAACTCGAAACGTCGGAGAATAATAAATTATGAAAAACTAAATATGGAAGAGGTTCCTTCATTTAAAAAAAAAATAAAAAAAGATCATAAATCATATTTTGGATGAAATTAAAGATTGTTGATTCTAGTTTTTATTCCTGTGTGGACAACGTGAAAACTAAAAGGCAGATTCGCTTGGTTGGACGCACATTTTGAGATTATAAGAGGAGACTTGGTGTCAGAAACTGATCCCTTCAGAAATTGCTTGAGTGGTAATACCAGTGGTTCAGGATGCAGGACAATGAACTACGAAGAATATTGAAATTCGTAAAAAGTCCTGAAGGAAAGTTGGCAAGGAGGGAAGAGGTGGTTAATACCATTCTCGATTCGCTATGTTGTACATATAATACAAACTTTATCCGCTAAAAATTAAGAGTTCTGCACGTATTCACCCAATGATGAATTACCACTAATTACCCATGGTGAAGCACTTAAAGTACTTATAGTTTTTGAAGAATATAGACAAAGAAATAGAAACTATGGAATGGTCGTTAGAACACTTATGATAAATTTAAAAAAAAAAAAAAAATGGTCCTTCAGGCCCGATTTAGCCTTCAAATCTTACCTTAGAGATGAATGACATATACAAGCATATCTAATGGTCAACCATTTTTTAAGTTTTAAACACATCTCATATCTAATTCAGGTATATATAATTTATACTGAACTAAAATTTAAACACATTTTAGTTAGTATACTCCTTACGATTGTTTCTTTAAGTTTATTATAGGAAGTAGAATAATTCATCCATAATAGAAGCGTTATGAACATACGTAAGGTCGTAATTCCTTCAAGTAAAAAACGCTATTTTTGTTCAATGAAGGAAGTTTAATATTTTAGGCTTTATGCCTTAAAAAAAATATACAATTTATATTGCTGTCCCGATTAATATAGTATGTATATATGTTTAAATAAGGAATAGGATTTACTAGTAATAAATATCAAGGTTCCAACTGAAGTATATTTACTATGTTTACAATAATTTTATATAAATTCTATTTTTTTGTTTTGTTTTTTAACTACCGAAATGTTATGCGAACTTGAAATCATAAAGAAATAAGTTAAAACATATATATTTCATTTTATTATAATTATATTCTAAAAATGTATTCATACCTACGCTTTAGATTACTCTAAAGAGCGCTTATTGTAGGCGGCTAATGAGAAAATGAATAGAGGAGAAAGCAAATGGGTTCCTTCTAATTACTGTTCATATGACGCAGGTCGGTTGGGGGCGGTGTTCTTACCGAGCACCAAGCTTACCACAAACTCGCAAAGCCAAATTAAGCTTTGGGCGCGAGGTTAACTATAGAACCAAACGAGGAAATCCCGGAATACAATGTGGTAGCAAAGGATTCAGCTATCAACGGGCTATTGATACTGATGTACAATCATTGCAGGCAGTAATTTATAGTACATAGGGATTTTTACAAGTAAATAATTTATTTATAAGGTTTGCTTGTAAAATAAAACACTTCGTATTTACTTTTTTTCCTGCCTCTTATTTTAATAATATACATAGTAAGAGTGTAGAATACAAAAAAAAAAAAAAAAAAAAAAAAAAAAAAGACGTATAAAATTCTTTTAACATGTCTTTCCTACGATTTTGAACCACCTTAAAACGTAAATATGTGGTAAAACGATATTGGTTAAATAATATTAAAATTGAAAACCCTTACAACTATCGGGAGAACCACTTACTCAGGCTGAACGTTTATGCACTTGAAATTGTAACATTTCCGCTTTGCGTAACTTTAGATATTTACCTTATTATGTGGCCATGATTATGATTAAGTATATTGGATGTATTGATAGATAGATAGACTGACTGATAGACTGACGATAGATTGACTGATGGTCAGGATTTTCAGTTAAAACTTTTTTATTTTGAAAAGCCAACGTTCCGATTCCAAATGAGGACCTTCATTAGGGCTAAAAGAAGACAAATATATGAGTATCTATGCTAGAAGATGACAACTAAATAAATACTTAACAAAACTGGTTTTATAATTATCAGTTTTGTATCATATATACATACATATATGAGTCTATATTACTTGTCATAAACTTATGTGTAAGTCCCATCTTATTGAAAAGAATATCTAAGTCGATATTATATTAACAAAAAGAGAAAAAGTTTTAAAAGTATTAATTATTTGATTTTCTCCATTATTAATACTTCGTCATTATATAAATACTTGTGTTTATACATTTATAAATTATTTATTATTAGAATTTTGCTTTGTTGTTTTGAAAAAGACGCGGTGTGCATTACTTTTATTTATATACTTTTTTTTTTCTTTTGGTTGCTGTTAATTTTATTATAAACATGTCAATATATTTATTTTATAAATGTTATAATCGGTCTATAGTAATTATGGAGTGTTATAGAAATAATCATGGTTTTGTTGTTTCAAATGTAATTTCTTTATTGTTACTTGTTTATTTCAGAACTCTCTGTACCATGCTAGTTGTGCATAATACGGTCTTTTATTTATCTATCTATTATAAAAGAGAGAAAAAGCTTTAAAATATTAATTAGTTGCCATTCTTTCTTATAATCATTTTCATTACATATGAACTTCTATATAAATTTATAATATCAATATCAATGAAATAGTTCCGAAATTCAATTTTTAAGCCATTTGGACAATCTCATAATTCCTCTCCTATAATGTTTTTTCTCACTTAATTTTCACGCCATTTCCAAGACTTCCATTAATGGCCCATGTAGTCGGAATCTTCGTTATTTTTGTAAGTAATAATATAAAATTTAATAAAATGTTTAAATTTCTTCAGTACATCATTCATCATCATAACAGTTGCGTCATTCCAGACGTCATAATAATGGCTCCTGCCCATACTATTGGACAAGTATCCGAGTAAATAGATGAGGAAATGGAGATGATGTTATGATAAAGAGGACTAAATTCGGTAGCGCCTAAAAGCTCCCTCTCCAATCGAATCTGAAATCGAATTGGAGTCCCCTCGATTGGAGACAATGAAGTAATGGTGCAACATCCAACAGCTGTCGTTCTCCTATGGAACGTTCTCGTCGTATTTTCAGTCCACCGTAACATTCTTGTCTAAGATCATGGATGTATTTACGTGCAAGATTAAGTTTTTTTATCATTAAACCATTAGTTGATCGAATTTTAGTTGTTATTCCAGCATTCAGGCAGTGCATTGATTAGTATCATTTATCCAAAAATGGATGCGAAATATTTCTGCATTACATACTTCGAATCTGAAGCATTCCTTATAATTTCGTTATAGCGTTTCCTTCCAACGCTAGTAATTGCAAGATGTTTTTCCTTGCCATTTTTAAAGAATCCTCTCCTCCGACGGAAATAAGCCTTGGACATCTCCTAAGTATAAGTCCCTGAAAGGAAGGACGTCTGAACCAAAAACAGGGAAGGAGACCTTTAATAAACTTCTTAGGGAGCTTTGGGCCCTCTCTCCGGCGCTAAACCTATTATGTGCCTCTGCTTAACCTCATACACACATTACTCGTGTATGTTTACCTTCACCTTCGCTCCTAAGTACATCCCTCCAAAGCACCTCGGCTTTCCTTTCTTCCTAGAGCTAAGGGTCTTAGCAATGGCCTTCGTTAATTATTGCATAGAAAAGCTCCAGGCAATGCCGCTTCATTATATTAATGCTTGAAAAACATAGGATGTAGTTTATAGTTTTTTTATTTATTTTTTTCTATGCCTTACATCTTTTTATACCTTTATTAAATTTCTCCTTTAGAAATACTTAACAACTTTATAGTACCAATTCAATTTTTTCATTTCTGTGATTATACTATACTGGAGCAGCTACTTGCTCTAAATTTTTCATTATCCATCGAAATTATAAATGTTTCTGACTATGTAATGTTAAAATATACAATTAACACATTATGCTACAATAGTCAGCAGTTTGTGGAGAGATCCGTAAAAACATACTTTGAAAAAAGAACTGCTGTTTCTTTTTGGTTGTGTAAAGGTATCTTCTCTCCATTAATTACATTATTAGCAGTTGGTACTAACTTAAAAAAAAAGGCAGAGTACGCCAGGATCAATCCACTTACACACAAACGAAAAGGAATGCTCTGAATATATTAATGCATTTATAATTAGTCTTGGCGCCGCCACATTATCCTTAATGGCAAAACTCCAAGATGTCACCAACAAGATAGCCCAAGCACTAACATTCAATTTATTTTAAACCTTGCTCCAGCATCTCGGGTTGAGTAAGGCCTCACCTTATTACGTAGCGTAGCTTAAACAGATTGTATATATATATATATATACATACATGTTGGTAGATAATGTGGGTTTCTGGATAGTTTTCAAATTTTATTCTTAAATAATATTTTGTGGTCCTAATTTAATTTTATTGTTTTATGATTGATTAAATAACATAAAAAATATCTTTATATTTTTATCTCATATACAACATAAATCGTTGTTATTATTATTATTTTTATTATTATTGTTACTTGTTATTTTTTATTTTATTTTGAGAATATTTTACATTAGAAGCGGTTATATTGTAACGTTAAATTTTCAAATATAAAAACATATGGTTTAATAACCCAGACCGTTTGTTGGAACAACTAAGCGGTTGGAACGAACTGTTTAGTTCTAGATTGTTCGACCTCCATCTACGGCGTTCCACCAGCTTCCATGAAGATCTGGAACCTTCCAGAATGTTCATTTTATGACTATATATAAGGGGCGACGGGGCCAGTTAGTCTAAGTCTGTGTCTTGACTGTGAAGCTCAAATCATATGATTAGTGTGCTATTTCGTTATAATTTTTGTAACCTGCTCAAATTTTTGCGTTGTATTAATTCGTTGGCATTGATAATTGTATTTTTGTTAAATAAATATTCTTTAACCCGCAAAAGCGTTACAATATAAATTATATTCCAGTTAGGCATATACCTAAACACTCTAACATATTTAATTTACCTAAATCAAATTATACTTTTTTTATATATATTCATATAAATACTTTGCGCCAAAGAATTTCAATGGCTTTCCAGACTATAAAAGGATTTTACCCTAAAAAAAAATCATTTTGTTCGTTCTACCCTAAAACAATATATCCTCACAGAAAAGATTTCCTTTATTTTGATCTAAATTTTTTTTTTAAAAATATATACTTATTATATTTAATCTAACTTAAATATTTATTAACACAGACTAAGGTTTTTTTGTTGTTTTTGCTCCATAATGTGGGTCTCATCCTAATACTGGTAAGAAACCTTCTAGGGCACCTTTAACAATTTTTAAACTTATAATGCTTTATGTATATACATTGTAACACTTCTGTGGGAATAACAATATTTATTTAAAGAATTACCAATTTTCTATGCCACACGAATTATAAACTACACAATATTAGAACAGGTTATAAAAATTATCACTTTGTAACACACAAATAATCATATGACTTGAGCTTCACAACCTAGACGTTCAGTCAATCGCTCCTTATATATAGTTGCAAAGGAGAATGGGGTTTAGAACCTCGTGGAACTGCGTGGATGGTACTCGAACACGTGCTATTACAGTTTGTTCTCACTACTAGTTCGTTCAAACTATAACTATAAAACCATTCAAAACCACATGTTTTTGTTTAACGTTACATGTTTATACTTGTACATATTTCGATGATTGTAAATATTGTATTTGAAATGGTTCAATAAATAAAAAATAAAACAAAAATTGGAAAACTTCAATTTTTCGTTTGAAAAAAAAAATAACATTTCGTTTCGTATTTAGGTTTGCTAGACCGGAATAAATTATAATCATCCCTTCACGTTGGCGGGGAAAACGATTTCATATTTTTTCATGTTTGTTGATTTGCCCCTAATAGCCTCAGTCGGCCCCTTAAAAAAAAATCCCCCTTCACGCAGATGTCGATATCCGGCCAGGTAGGGCTTAGCTGTTCAGTACCATATTTATAGAAGCTAATTTCTCTCTTCGTATGTCAATAATACATGTATATTTTCCTGTTTAAAATATAAGTTAAAATTATACGAGAGGAAACTAAAAATTCGTGAATGCCGTAAAAGTGGGACTGCAATACGTATGTTTTACGAATCCCAAAATCATCACTCGATTTCGAACCAAGTTGGATTTACCTGAACCTGCACTGGATGTTATCAAGCATAAATAAATATTTGATGTTAAATTAAAGTATTTCAAATATTTAAAAAACAAAACTCTAAAAATAGTTTTGTTTTGATGTACTGTTATAAAGAAAGGAGCTCTTTTGTCGAAATATTCTTACGAAGGTCAATACCATATTGAAAACAACTTAATTCAATGAATTTATTAATTTATTATAGATCTTGTAATGAAATTCCTTTAATTCCTTTGTAATGAAAGAGGTATGTATCCTAAGTTACAAAATTTATTAGCTATATGAAATATTATAAGTTCCAAGGTTTCCCGTTCTCTTCTAAGTTATGGAAAATCATCAGTAAATAAATTATAATAAATCATTAATTGTTTGAAAAAATTTTGCTGAATAAAAATGAAATAAAATTTGTTTTTTCTTATTGATAAACATACGTACCTGAGACTAATGGCGTTTATCTGAGACGTATGCTGTCATTCGTTACCGAGAAATAGAACTGATTCTTTTGATTTGGAAATATTTTAAAGCTTCAGTTTCGGTCTAATATTAGTTCGCTATGAACAGCTCATATGATGATGCGAGAAATGGAAGATAATAAGGTCTTGTAGCAATTATGGTTTAGGTATGTATTTTTTTTAAAGTGCGGATAGTGATATCAGAGACGAAAACAACGAATACTTGACCTATCCAAAAAAATTTTCAACTTCCGTATTCATATATTTCCGCAAATTATTTCAATAAATGATTCAAATCGTTACATCATGTGACCTGGTACATAGTAGCTCTTCCGCCAAACCATATCTGTCCCCCTCTACATGATATTTGACAATTATTTTATATATCATGTTGTTGATTTACTGATTTAATTACTGGTCTTGTCCTTGCTCCTTAGGGATAGCTCTAATGTAAGACTGAAAAGCGTTACTGAAGAGGTTACTTCCCATTCATATGTTATGTGTGTCACTCAATTTTGTTTTCAAATTTCAAGATTAGATTTGAGCATGGGACAACACAAAATCAACAAATCACATCCCTCCCCCCCTTCAAAGCAACGTTATTCAGATTCTTATGTTCTAAATATTTAACTGATATTATTACTCTCTGGGCAAAATAACAAATTTGGCTGACACATTTTTAATTCATTTCTAATTCGGGTTTTCTAAAATTTCGTTTAGACCTTTTGATCTGTATGATCATTAACCGGTGTTTGAAGATTTTTATTTAAAACAATTTTGCTGACTCACTTCCTGATATTCTCGTTTGATTCTCTTGAAATATTTTACCGCTTTAGCAGGATTTAAATACTTATTCAATCACCCAGAAGAAACCTGGACGCACCGATACCCTGTTAAAGCTACCGGACGTGTTCGGCTTGAGGATTTGACTGGCCTAACAGAAGGTGCCGATTGGGGAAGCCTAGAGGAGATTTAGCTGAGCTGCAGTTTCCCTCCATTACCCTCCACCTCGGGGATTACGTTGCTGTGTTAGTGTGAGTGCTCTGCATGTGCGTGTGTGTTAGTGTGCGTGATGCCATGGTGGGGGGGGGTTGTCGCCCCTCATATAACCCCCCTTAGGCTACCGTTCTCTGTTTTCCCGTTCTCCATCTCGCAATTAGTTCCTCTGCCCCCCCCCCAATCTCTCTCACACACTACCGCTCCCTCACCACATCTCTCTGATTTGGAGTTCGCGCGCCTATAAAGCATCTACAATTTTGGCCTGTAGGCAGATCTGTGTAAAAATAGTTCTGGGTAGGAGTAAAAAAAAAAAAAAAAATCAAAATGCATAAGTTACCTTTTTCAATTTTTTTTTGTTATATTATAAATAATTTAAAAATTAAGTAATTCTTTTGTCTGTGAGTAATAATTGTTTTGTTTGTTGCGATCAATTTGTTTATGATTACATTTTGATCATGTTTATTGGAACACAAATTACCATAATCCATGATTTTAGTCAACGGCCTTCTCTTTTTCTGTTGTTTATAGTAACGGATATCAATTGAAGGAAGGTTGTGTCGTTTATTAAAAATGTTTTTATTTATTACGGTTTTTTGATATATGTATATATGTTACTTTTAAAATTACATCAAAATTGGTCATACGGAAGGGGCACTTTAATAAATTTTGTCTAATTTTTTATGTTTTGTTTTTTATTTAATCTAGTAGCAAGACTATTCATTACTTAGATTAGTGAATCTTGATATTATTGATTGTTTTTTTTTAATTCTTAAGTATGTTTAGTGTATATGCAATATTTTGTACTATCTTCAACTCTCCCTACGCAAAGATCAAATATATTATTTCTCAATTAATTTTTTTTGGCCGTACGCCTTAACTTGCTTAATACTTCATCAAATTTCATCAATGAGGCATCATTTTAAAGCTTTCTTTAACCGCTACACCAGAAAACTATACAAATCACTCATTTCACCTTCGATTGCGAGTTATAACCGCGGTTTTTGTGAGAAAATTGTCGTAGAGGTTTCTAAATGGTGTCAATCTTTTCAGGTTTTTAAGGACATTTAAATGAAAGGAAATTTTCGGTCGAATATATTTTTTCGATTACTTAGCTAAAAACTGCAATTTTCAGCGGAAATGGTCGCAGGCCTTTTTCGAAGGTGTCATTTTTTTCAGTTTGTTGAGACGAACATTTTTGGTTATATGCAATTTTCCGATTGTCGTCGTTTTCGAGTTACAAGCAAAAACATGTGATTTCAGTGAATAGAATCGGCGGACTCGTTTTTCGCGAAACCGATATGTGTATTTTAGTGCGGGATTGTACTTGCCTGACCCTACCTTTGAGTGACATCTATGTGTAAAAAAAATCTGCCATCAAGCACAGATGATCATATAGTAACCTCAAAGTGTTCAAAGAGGTCGAGCATATACGTCTTTTACAAAAATAAATAATCTACAATTTAAACATATCTATTCTTTACTTCAACCATCACCTATGCTCATGACGCACTGTACGATACTAAATATACGGTGTGTACTTTAATTAAGTCGAATTTGAGTAAGTTAGGGTGGGAATGCTTCGTACGGGTCAGCTAGTTTTTATATATTTTCAAAAAAAAAAGTTAAAGATATGTTCTTTGAGGTGTATATTTTTGTTGAATGATTTTTATTTTTCAATTATATTTTTCAAGTTATTCTCCTACATTGTTTCTTGATTGGAGTTATGAGGATCAAGAGTGACACCTCTTAATAATTCATCGTAATTCAGGACTCGAAGCTCCGAAGTTTATTTAAAGTTTATCCTCCCTGGGCCTCCTTGGTCCAGGAAACTTTTTAGACGTTTCTCCATTAAATTTTGTTTTTTCCTCCATTGCTTGAGTGGCAACTCTCTTCTCTCCTCTCCTTTGATTTTCTTTCGGACGAGTAATTCTTCTCTTGGAGAACGTGACTGGTTTATCTATCTCGACGCCCTCTCCTCCTAGCTTTGTTCCACATGCTCATCTGTCCGAGTTCTTTATAATTCCCTTTCGCATTAAACGAAATATATACATTGTGAGGAGTCTCCTTGACACTTTTTCTTCGTATATCATTCCTAGTTCGCTGAATATTTGTATAATCTTAAACCATTTATGCTTTCTTGGTAGTCATAATTGTAAATGGGTGATTCTCATTCTACGGGCAAGCTTTGCATTTTATTTTAGAAATTTTTTAGTGTGGTTAAAAAAAAAAAAAATTGTATCTGTTTTTTGACCCATCCACAGCAAATCTAGCATAATTGCAATTCATGATTATTGCTTGAAATCCAGATAATTCAATCTAAAATTTTATTGCCTCGGCAGTAATTTCAGTTACCACGTTGACTATGTAATTTATGAAAAGAAAGTATTTAAATTGATGTAAATTCTTTTATTGGCAATAGTTGGTTCTGATTTTGAGTCTTTTTTACTTTACCCACACCAGCTACTTTTTCATAACTGGTTTTTTATATTTTTATTAAATAACACCAGTTACTTAATATTGTGTATAATATATACAAATATACATATGTATATTTTAAAAGAAAAAATATACATGAAGGAGGTTACCTCCTAGATTTTTTAAGAGACGTTGAAGTTGTTTTTGGTACTCGCTTCGGTGGTACATATACTAAAATTAGAAATTGTTTTTGTTAATAATGAGTCTGATACAACTGAGTCGTGTTCTTAAATCAGAAGAAGAGGCATTTAAGAAATTTCAAAGGTTCGGAATATTGCATAAAACACGGAAATGTAGAAGAGGACATTTTATGGAAGCTTGCTTTTCACCAAAAATATCTCCAGCATTTTTATGCAGTTCGAGAAGTTGCAGAGAGAAAATTGTGATTATAAATTAAACTATTTTTGGTTACATTTGAAGCTTGTTAAATACAGTACTTTAATCATCTGTTCTACATTAGTATTGATTTAATAATTAGATAAATCACTCTTTTAGGAATAAGTAACTGATGTGGGTAAAGTAAAAAAGACCCCTAATTTTTTTTTACAGTGGTAGAGGGTGAAGGGTGCTAAAATGCCATAACAGAATTTGATCGATCAAATGCGATATATCGATTTTAAAATTTAAATCCCTATATTTTAACTTTCGATATATTTCCGGCGTCAAATTAGATTAAATCATAAAATATACTTTTAGTTTAATTATTTGAAAATTATTTTTTTCCGTTAAAAGTCCTACGAAATTGGATATTTTAAATTAATTATTTTGGATTTTTTCTTCTCTAGACAATAATTATTTAAAAATCTTTCAAATGGATCAAATGCCTGAAAAAGACATGTATATAACCAAAAAAGCTCAATAGATAATAATACTGAGTCATTTTATTCTCTATTTATAACCCTGTTCCTAATAAACTATTTAATTTAAATTAATGTGAATAAAGGATTAACATAAAAATTAATTTGAAATACTAAGAGTTATGGTATTTTTATTCTCGCTCTTTTTTTTTTTTTTTTTTTTTTTTTAAAGAATTAATACATTCTGCCAAAATCAAGGGCATTAATATTAGAGCTGTAAGGACACATTCACTCAATAAATATATACAAATGTACATAAAAAAGAAAAAAGTAATAATCATAAATAAAATATGAACCTAGAAATGGGAAATAAAAAATAAAATAAAATAACAATCAGAAAAATTAAAGAACACACATTCATACCTATTTACAATATATACATTCAGCCTGGGAAACTCCGACTCGTGCTTTGCAGCCCACTTATGGAAGGCAAAGCAAGACTCTAGGAGATCCCATTGCTTCTCTCCCAGCCGCGTCACTAGTTAAAAACCAGTGGAGGCTAGGTGAGAGCACTCTGCTTCAATTATGCCGGACATGAGTGGAGAAGCTGGCCATTGCCAGGACTCCAATAGTATTTTACAAGAGGTCTCTTGGTCACTGCCGTTTCAACCTTCTGGGAGGATTGTAGGGATCGTTGGGGCATGATAGGGATTGAGCTGAAGGATTAGGATGATAAGAAAGGTTCTGGTGAAATTTTGAGAATCTGGATGGGATAATGTCTAGGACAAATGGAATGTTGAGGTCGTGATTTGCAGAAATAAAAAAGACATCGTAAAATATCTTAAATATAAATAAGCAAAAGTCTGTCCCCACTTTATCTAATCAATATATATTGCTGGAAGGAGGATGAAATTCTCTGTCTAATGGTGAAATAACATTAGTGAAGGGGTCACCTGTGCTGTAGTGGTTAGCATGGCAACCTACAACACTAAAGGTCGCGGGTTCGCGTCCAATGGTGGCCCTAGGATTTTTTAATGGGAGTAAAAAATCCTTGGCTATGCCGTCCCTCGGATAGGACGTAAAAGAAGGTCCTGAGCCTGTACGATGTTAGATACTCGTTAAAGATCCCTATCCTAATTATACCTGAATTGGCAAAATTTAGGACTCCCACTGTAGTATCTTCCGATTAGCCTTAGTGACATAAAGTACGTTAAACAAACAACAACATTAGTGAATTTTTAAGTTATAAGTGTTTTTGTTTAAAAGTTTATTTTATAATTTAAAAGTTGCGCATATAACTTATTATCGCTAAAATCTCTTTCCAAATATCCTCATAAAACCATATATTACAGATGAAAATATCATCCTCCTCTATTCCTGACAATCCTTCTGGTGTATGAAAAGAAGATGGCTTCAAGACTTAATTAGGGACCTCACTATTTTATTTTATTTTCGTTTTTTTAGTGCTACTATCATTTCAGTTTTTTTACGAGCCTTTTAATGCCTTTATCATTTGTTTAATTGCGCAGTTGTATGTTTCGATAAAAATAATTTTTCATTGAGGCGAAGTAGTCGATTTTCGATTCCTTCCCTCCGATGGAATGAAATTAATGTTCTCGATTGGAGAACTCTTGTAGTAGTGGACCCTTGTTGAGTTGAGTGCTCAATTTAAACACTTGTGCGTTTCCTTTGGTCTTGAGGTAAAACTCCCTTTTTTTTCTCTACCCACTCAATTTTTTTTTTAAATGCTAAATTCAATATAATTTCCTTATAAATTCCTTTCCTACAGTCTATCATTATACTAATACTAAATAATGATTGAATATAGACATAAATATTTTTTTAAGCTAATTACATGGCACTGAACCTGCATGTAAAATAAGAAACCAAACATGTGGGTACATACACATTAAATCGTTTCTCGTGTAGGAAATATAACATAAACATTATGTTATTTCATTTATTTATTTATTTTTTTGAGGGACTCAAAATTGAAATTTCTCTAACATTTAATATACTTAAAAAAAAAAAAAAAAAAAAACCTGTACCACTACAACCCATAAAGGGTCTTGGGTTCAGTACTATGTAAGGAAGAGTACTGTTTCTTGGTCAGCGGTCGTGCAAGGAGGTGATTTGACCGTGATCACGCTCAACCGCCAGGTTTTTTCCCCTTAATTTTTCAATAAGGGTACCCACTTTATAGAGGCTGGGTTTGCCCCAGGAGGGTCTCTCGGCCCACGAGACGAACTGTGGCGAATAATAAAGATATCATAAGCCAGGTCAGATTCGAACTCGGGACCTTAAGCACAGCAGTCCACTGCCTTACCAGTGGGCTACCCCGCTCCCTTAATATACTTAATTAGAAAAAAATATTAAATCCTCCCAATTTTTTTTAGATTTCGGATCTTTTCAACATTAAGCTGTCAGTTACTTTTTATTATCAAATGATTACTTTTTAACAGTTGATCATTATTTAAAAAAAAAAAAATTAAACCATATGGTACCTACAGACTCTATTACAGAGGTTATTACCTGTGTAAAATGGATACAGAGGTGAATTTAATTGAATTAATTTTGTTGATTAAAGAAGAAGAAAATGTATTACATTTTTTTTCATGATTTAGCTGTCTTGCCTAAATTTAAAAACTTTGATCTATAGCACAATATGAAATTGAACTTTTAATAAAAAAAGTGGGTTAGCAATATGAGAAGTTGCAGAACTTGAAAAGTTTTATTCTCAATTACATGGTTTGAACAAAATAAATATTTCGTTAACCTGTAATCTTGTTTACCTGGTCATATGTTTATTAAAGCGATTACTTTTAAAGTAATCAGACCTGAGATTTCTTAACTATGGCTTTCTAAGTTAACTTTTGTACTTTATAGACTAAAATAAGTCCACTTAAAACCCGTTTCTGCTTAAAGGTTGGTATTTCTGATTTGTTAAAACAATGCTGTTAAGGAAAACGACATTATATATTCTCGGGAAATCTAATGGTTCAGAATTTTGGGGCATGCACGTTGGTCGCTTTCAAATTCCGAAGTTCAAGGTATTTTTAGTTCACTTTTTAAAATAATTCTAATATTAACCCGCATTAAATTCAATATTAATTCTTATTTTTAACAAGGCATGTTTCTCTATTGGCGGGCGCAAGCGACGGTACTGCTTCTGCGACGGCGCTGCAGGAACTAGAGAAACGGGGATAAAAGCGGGGCCATTACCTGGAATTCATAGGGTTTTTTGGCGTTTTTAATTTATTTTTCCATAATTAAAACCCGATTGAGCAAAAAATCATTTGAAAAATATCTAATAGGTATTGCTCGGTCCCTCAGTGTTCAATTAGAAAATCAAAAGACGTGTCATTCCCTTTTATTTCCAAAAAATAAAAAGCTTCTTAAAGAGTGGATTGTAAAATTAAGAATAGATAAGCCTGTTTCGAAACATATGACGATATGTAGTCTTTATTTTAAAGAAAGAGACTATAGTTATCCAGGTAAATATTATTATTTGACATTTTATTATTCCAAAATGCTAGTTTTATGCAAATAACATTGAGACCATAGTGTCATAGATTTGTTTTTCTTTTTTAATTTTCCCCATTTTTCTATTACATCCGTTGTGCTTATTTGTTCCATGTTTTCAATGCGAATCCTGAAAGTTTTGAGAAATAAATAAATAATATGACAAAGAATCTAGGCTGTCATAACAATGATTGTGAGAATAGGTAATTAATGTTATTACTAACCGAAAAACGTCGAGTAAAGTTACAATGATGTGTTTGCATTTACCAGATCTACCAGCTTTTCACGTACAATGACAAGAAAATTGCTTATTATTATTAATAAATTTGATTTCCACTTTTATTTGATGGGGCAGTCCTTTAAGATTGCTAGTTTAAAGGCACGAGGCTTGTAAAATAACTGTTTTTTTATTTTTAGATATTATTCCACATGTAAATATGTGGTTTGCATCAAGAATAGCCTGCCCTTCAATTAATGGTCTTTTAAAATTACCAATATCTCTATCACATCAACTAGGTCTAACACCGTTCTTTCCGACATTTTGCATAACTACTAGCGCACCCTATATTCGATTGCGCCCGCCGGGAAACAAAACTTTTTATTTTTTATACGGGTCTTTTTCATTTTTGTTACTAAGTTATGATAACGGTTATTTTATGAATTTAAACAGGAGTTTAAGCCTGCTTCTCAAGGAGGAAATACATGCGTGGATGGTTATATCCTATACAGTGCGTTTTTGGAGGTGTTTGTAAAATAAAGAGGTATTTTTATAAGCCGTTCCAGATAGGACAGCTCAGACACTCACTGAATGTATAAATGAATGGCCTCAGTAAGGCCAGGAAGCATAATATTTCTGACGGCTGCAAGTCGTACAAGGATCTTAAAAGATTACCTGGAATGCAGTACAGTCATTATACAGTTAATCATTCCAGAAATTTTATAGACTCCATAACTGGTGTACATACTCAACAAGTTGAGTCATTGTGGTCATCAGTTAAACGCCGCAACAAAAAAGAAAATGGAACTCGAAGAAGCATGCTTGACTCCTACTTGTGTATGTATGGAGGCGTCGTAACGAAGGCAAGGATTAATTTATAGAAATTTTCGAGGCAATGAAAGCCTATTGGCCTCCAGAACAATAACCTTTTTTTTGCAATATTTCTTGTTAATTATTTAGATAGTAAATAAATCATGTGTTTTTCCATAATGATGTAACCTTTGTTATTTAAATATCCGTTATCATAACTTAGTAACAGGTTGCCTAAAATGAAAAAGACCCATTTATACTATGTATATAGCAATGTACGAACAAAAGTGATTTTTTTGGATATAAGATGAATTGTATTTTTTTTAGGAACAATTTTTTTGAATTGAATACAACAGGAAATAATTAATTATAGACTTTAAATGACAAATTGTATTACAGAAAACGAGAAAATAATAATTTAAAAAAAAAAAGGTAATATTTCCCATTTTCATCGCATTTTATCGATTATTGCAATCTACATCACATTTGACTAAATGGTCCACTTCAATGTTATTAGAGGCAATTTATGAATTGCGTGCTGAATATAATTTAGCTCTTGTGTTATGGAGGAGTTGTGTCGGCAAACTCATGTTTTTCTGACACAGCTTTTCTTTTTTTTCATTCAGCTTGTAAAATTATTTTATATCTTTTCGAAATTATTGTAAAATTGTGCACAGCATCAAGTACTTTATTTTATATCGAGTATTGTCCGGACTGCCCTGGGAAGTTGGGGGTGTATGAAAACGGAAGGGGGAACGTGTTAGGTACTTCGAGGAGGGAGGGTTTTTTTCTCCCTTTTCTTTTTTTTTTTTTTTACTGCCTGTGTACCAATGATACGGTGGCAGGGATACCAACCTATTTGTAATGCAGAGTGCCTCCTGAATTATAAATATTGAACAGCCTCTAACCACTAGTTGCTTAAAAACTTGGTCGCGTTACTTTATTTCATTGTCCCTGCAAATTAAAAAAAATCAGGGCAGTACCTAAACTATAATAGACGTCATTGCATGATTATCTTACATGATTTTTATCCATACAATTCGATATTAAATTATTACATGTAATATTAAAAACAATCATTCATATACCAAAAATTAGGTCCGTCTGTCATTGTTTATGCTTAACCTTGCTTATCAATCATATATATATATATCAAGATAGATACATTTATATAAAATTGATTGTTGTCTGTTTATCTCATTTAGCCCTGATGAAGACCTAAAATTTGAATCGAAACGTCGGCACAATTAATTATGTGAAACCTACCTATATGTTTTGTATCTTTTATCCGCCCCCTCCCAACTATTTTCACTTCACTTACTCATGAAATGTTTTCTTGTCATGTAATGAAGCTGCCATACAATTCTTTATGCATTAGCTTAAATATGAATTGTCTCCGCCAAATCAGGTTTGCTTTTTTACACATCTTATATGAATGGGAATAATTCCTTATAGCAAGGTTATCCCTAATCAAATTTAAAGCCAAATCATTTCCGAAATCTTAGTATTACTTTATTTTAAAAGAAAGAAAAAGACATACTCTTTATGTTTTTATATTTCTCATTATGCAAACAAAAATCATTAAATATTTTTATTATTGTAATAAAATTGCGACCGTCAAAACATCTTATGCTAAGCCGAAATAAACAGAACGTATTTAAAAATTAGGTGTAAATAGTGGCCGAAACAACGTTACGTCCATTTGCCTCAATAAGTTGGTAAGTATCCGGCTCGGAGGACCAGAATATGAAGGTGTACCGTATAGTTCACATTACCGTTTTCTGCTTGAGTGTACCAGTATAAGTAAAATTAATTTATTAAAACAATACTTCCATATTAATCTAGTGTTAAGCAATCCAATGGGTTAATTACTGGATTTTTAAAGTTCTCAAATTAATTACATATAAGCTCAACAAAAAAAAAGAATAAAATTAGTTTTTTTTGCAAAACCTGACTATCGTAGCATAAATTATTTAAAGTATATAGTGACTGCAGTGCCTTGAATAGGAATAGAAATATCAACGTTATGAAAGTATAAGAAAGGAAAAGCCGATATCGCTAACAAGCGCTGCCAACCTCTATCCATTCACTGAAAGGGTTTTGAAGGCCGGAGTTATTTATTATCAGGACATCCTCCCATAAACGTCTTTGTGCACCTCTCGGAAACTGATATTTTTATAGCTATTCGTCCTCAAGTCAACTAATTTTTTTTTTTTGGATTTATTCGTATTCAGTTAAGGATATATTTAATTGATCTTGAAGTTACCAGATGTATTACTTTAATTGCTCATTGGTGAAGTACATTGCAATGAAAACACGCCACTGTTGATTGCAACTCTTGGGTTCCTCAGATCAGCTTACAAGGGGGAGGTTGTCGAGGGACAAGACAGCCAAGAATGCCATGTGCTTAGAGTATGCAAGAGAACCGACACCATATTGACTTCCCTTCCCTCCAGGAATGTCTCATAGCGTCTTCGTTACCTTTTTGGGGAGCTCTCCCTTCTTGCCCCCTGTCATGAAACCATTTGGATTTAGTTAAACCTTCTGAGCAAAGTTAAATTTTGATTCCTAGCAAGTTGTTTTGGACCTTAAGTAATATTCAATTATGTTCTTTCTTAATTAAATTATTTTTTCTATTATTATTCAATAAATAAGTTCTATGTTAATATAGTAAAGATTAATATAAAACAGTAAGCCAGTCAAGAATTGCTAATTCTATATATTTGAAAATATAACGGATGAAAAATGTCAATGGTGCCATAAAAATATAATTAACTGTATAAACCACGTAATTTTGCATTGCCCGTTTTTTCTAAACACAAGGAAACAGTTCCTGCAAAAATATATAGTTCAGAATGAAGAAGCATGTTCGAAGCAAATTGTTGTTACATATGATAGCGTTGAAAAATTAAATATTTTTTTTCTATATATACTATTTGGAGGTTACTGTAAATAAAAAAAAATATATATAAATATATCCAGAATAATATGACGTAGTGCAACGAATATTTACAAGTTCGTAAACACTTTAATCGCATGGTCTATTTATCTGTAAACTTATCTATATACCTTCTTTGGTTCATTTGTTTAGTTTAGTTTTTATTTTTATGAAACTTGTTTATTTTTATGTTCTTTTGTCTTTTAATTATTATGAAATTAAACGTATTTGTGTCAATACCAGAGCTAATTATATAGCTGGTACCCATTTAGTAGTATATTATTTAACTATATCTATTTAGTAGTATATGATGTAATTAAATAGTATACGTTGTCTGTTTCACCACGTCACGTTTTTCTTATATTAAATTAATAAGACTTAAGTTATGTTTAAATCTTACTTTACTTTGGATTAGGAATTAACTTAATGATAAATAAAGAATAAATATTAATGGTTTCTTTTTAGCTAGTAAATTGTATCAATATATATTATAAATCTAATTAAGATAATAATTATTGTTTTTTATTTTTAATAGTAATTTTAACATTACAAACATACTAAAACAAAATGGGTCAAACTCTATGACTACATGCTGTAACGTTAAAGCCAATAAAAAATTATTATCTATCTATTCAATAGATAAAACAACATCCAATAAAAGAATTTCTGTAAAACGTGTGCAACATTCCGAACGATATGTTGCTTTTATCGTCGACGATAAAGGTTTAAAAAATTTAACATTTTATTTTGTTTAACCATCAGTATTCTTTTCCATTTAATATCAGATCAGCATTAAAAATCAAGAATGTGATACACACACTCTTACTCATTCATTGTTAAGAAAAAAATCCGATTAGATAGGTAGATAGGTTTATTCAAAAAAATATTTACAATCTACTTATCTTTTAATAACCTATATAGACAATGAACAATAGTTCGTCTGTAGAGGTTATTTATTATTTTTGTAAATACATTTATAAAATTTGTCTATTAACATTAAAATAAGTACAATCAAAATCACACAATATTAGTATACATAAGATTTTCATTTGTCGCACTTAATAATTAAATCCTTGACCAATTTATTTCGGTATTCTGTTCCTTTTTTTAGATATAAATATAATTTTTCATAATCTGGACCATTTAATAATCTCAATGTTTCGTTTTGATTTAATACTTTTTTTTTCTAAAAAATTAACCTAAATTGTGTCAGCACCGGAAAAATCAAAGTAAAGTGCATCGTATCCTCAGCAACATTTAAATTGCATAATGAGAAATTATATCTTTTATTAACTCAAGCTTGGTGACTAAGATTAAATAGTCCTCCCCTGGCTTTAAAAATTCCGACTATATTTTTCGTTTTTTTTTCTAACCATTCAACTTAAAATTATATCTTACTAGCTAGGGTGCCCGGCTTCGCTCCGGTAGTTGTGTGATAGTTTTAATAACAGGAAAACTTTAAAATTAAAGGAAATATAAAACAAAATTAGCACTTTCTTGAAACTTTTAACATGGTATCAACATTAAGATTCGAGTCCGCCCAAATAAGGAACCCTATATACTTTAATGGGGGTTGAAAATGGTGAATGAACAATTAATTTTGCTGTAACTTTGTCTAGTCATGCATCGTTTTTGATGGTTTCTGTGATTCTGAATCCTATAAGCCCATTCCAAGCAGGCAGCAGATAATAAGTTATTAGATTATAGTTGAAAACTCTATTAGTTAAAAAAACTATATTTCGAGTACAACTTAAGCGCCGACTACTGAGATGGTCCTATTAGATCCAGAAGTTTAGAAACTACCGAAGATTCATAGAAACTTTTTTTTGAAGACCTTTCTTCCAGTTCAACCTCCTTTAAGATATCCCCCCCCCCCCCCGTAATTTGGCCGGACTCTGCACCTACTATTACAAAGTGAAAAGCAAAATATCATGAGGGCACAATTTTTTCATCATATTTCTTTTTATCCTGAACTATGAGGGGTGATAAAATCTTATTGAAAAAATGTTGTAACTGGAGTTAGTCATTTTGTCAACTGGAATGCTCATCATACATACTAATAAAACCATTTTTTATAATTACTTACAATAAGAAGACTTTTTTTTTAAAATTTATAATCAGTCAATTCAGCTTTTCTTTTTTGTTTTATGTCTGTTTTTATTCGCTCACTGTACTACTAAAAATGTAATTAAATTTTCTTAAATAAGTATATGTTATATATTGATTAAATGTAATGTGTTTATCAATTGACCTTCTTATGAGAAAATTAATTTTGTAAGGTATCCAATCGTTTTCTAATTGATTGCAGATATGTAAAATCATTATTTTATTTTGAAAGAAAAGGTGAAACTAATTATTTTCGCTTGATTTTTTAAAATTTAAAAAAATCAGCTGAAAAAATATATACCTAACCTTTACTAACTGAACGGAATGAATGAACAATAAACATTGAGTGAAACGCACCCTAGCGCTTCCTAGTAGCCTAGAGCTCGAACTAAATTTTTCATTCATAAACTCGTGTGTCTTTCTCAGGTAGGCTAATAACATGGTGCGAGAGGCTTAAAATTCCAGTCCTTTTCTCTTCAATTTTACCCCCTTAAGAGAAAAACGGAAACCTTCTTCTCCGTTAGAGCTTATATAGCAACACGCTGATGTAACTTTGTTAAACGTACTTTGAGTCGTTTTTGAGCCTTATCGGCACGCACATTGTACACTTTGCTTTATAATATATATTGATTAACAATTTAGGTGCTAGTAATTTGATGCTACCGACCATCATGCTCTACTAATAAAAATATTTACTTAAGACGTCAATAAAAAATTACGAGAAAAAAAAGGATTCTTTTCATAAAAAAGACCAGGCAAAAAGTGGTGGATCCTGCTGAAAAATTTTAGCCTTAGACCTAGTTATTCAAAGTATTCTCCATGTATCTACTGGATGAAAAAAAAAATGCTTTCCTTATGAACAATTATCGTTCATGTTTTTAGTCACCGTTGTTAGTATGATCAATATATTGTTTCTAGTTATAACAAATTGATTTCCTAATGTTTTGATGTAAGATTAGTTTTAGAAAATTATTCCTTGTTAAAACTGTATTTTTTCTATTACTATTGTATAGGAAGACGGACTTTCCAGGAATTATTCTTCCAGCCATGTTTTTTCCCAGGAGGAAACAGAAAAGGAACATTCTAGAAACTTAATTAGGTCGTATAGGAAGCGGAGGACTTAGCGCTAACTTTGACAAGGCGTTCCTTATGACGAATAGTGAATAAGGAGAAGTTTTATTGGCGGAGGGGGAGAGCAAAAGTTAAACTGGGACAGTGGAACTTTATTTGGGACAAGTGATGGCTTTCAACGACAGATCCAGGAAGGAAACGGGCCCGAACAATCAATCTGCTTTCCGAGCGGAGTATTGATCGTAGAAAAATGTCTTGGAGAACTTGTCGAAGCGTGCTTCCAATATCTTCGTCTTCTAAGTTCATTTGAATTAAGTCATCTTTATCGAGGTAAATAGCGACAACGGGCCTTCGTGTTCGTTAAGCCTTTATTATTATATTGTAACACTTACATCCTACAACAGGTCTGGAACTATTCTTAACCACATGTTCGTTTCATGTTACAATATTATTATCAAGACAAATAGAAGTTATCACCTTACATAAAAACAAGGAGCTATTTCCTCTCTCTCACTGTCTAGCCCTCTCCCTTTTTCCCCTCTTCTTATAGTGATAGGGGGAACCGATGAGAGATAGAGGAAAACGGAAAATCGGGTTGCAGAGAATAGACAGGGAATTTCATTAAATTTAAGGCTATAAAAAAAAAATGTTTTTTTGTTTGTTGTTTCCCTTGGTTTTCGCCTTAACCCTCGAGGGTCATTAGCGTTGTGCTTTATTAAACTCTGTTATGATATGAAGCATCTTTTAAATACTGAAATAGGGTAAATATTTTTGAATCGTTGTCTTATGACGATTCCCCAAGTGTTTTATCCATACTTACTTAATCGAGACCTCTTTTACCGCTGAGCAGTGTGAGGTGCTTTCCTGTAGAGCCTGACCCAAAGATCTCTATCCTGTGCCAGCTGCCTTCTCCTACTCCATTCCATTCCTCTCTTGTTGAAGGCCTCTTTCACTCCTTCCTCCCAGGTTTTCCTAGGTCTTCACTGTGGCCTCCTCCCGTCCACTTTAACCTCGTGGGTAGCCCTGGCGATTCTGTCTTCAGCCATTCGCGAGATGTGTCCAAACGACCTAAGCTGGTTCTCCTCGATAACTTCCTCAGCTGGCCTCGAATCCAAGTTAGGTACCTTATAAAGGGTAGTAAGGGCACTAAGGGTAGTAAGGGTCCAAGATTCGCTGACGTATGTTAGACTAGGGAGGAATGTAAATTTTGAAGACAACCTTTTTAGTGTTCTTTGAGACTTCCTTCTTGTCTAGGAAGCCTTTCCGGAGGGAGTAAAAGCACCTTCCTGCCGTTTTTAGCCTTTCTCTAATGTCTCTGCGGACCCTTCCGTATTCATTGAGGTGGACCCCTAGGTACTTAAAGTCCGCAACCTGTTCCAAACGGATTCCGTTAAGCCTGACGATTCGGTCTCCATCGTCACTCCTTTTTCCGATTCTCATGAATTTGGTTTTGTAGACATTTATTTCCATATTTATGGTTTTAATGTCTGCTTGAGGATCTTCAGGTTAAACTGGAGGTTGCGGCAATTGTTCCCGAACACCACCATGTCGTCAGCGAACGCCAGCACTGTGCACTGAACACTTCGGAGGTTTCTACTCGTATATCCGAGATGGTATTGCCTCATTTTCTGTTTTGCTCGCTGCAGGGCAGAATATAGCACCAAGATAAACATTTATCCATTACGTTTATTCTGGAGATCATTGTACTAGGACAATATAATATGTGCTTTACTGTCAGAGCAACATTGTTACATTTTCGACATGTGAGTGCCTCCAGACTTCTGAGTGGGTAACCCTGGGTAGCACAACCTGTACGGCAATGCCCGATTCCACAGGCGGCACAACATGATTTCTTCCCTTCTCTTCAACAATATATATTTAAAATTAAAATAAGATGGTTAACCTCGAGAAATGATTAAATTATATTATTTATTTGGCGTTATATTTTGATGTTGCTACATACAGGAGATGGGAAATATAATATTGTTCCAGTCCCCTCATCCCTTATGCTTTGGTTAATGCTTTAACGGTTGAAGAGCCACCCCGCCAAGAGGGGAGGGGGGTACATAATGCCTGTGAAATGCAGCATCATGCGACTTGATATGCACCCTTCTTTTTTTTTATTCCTACCTTGCTTCTTACACAATGGGCTTCAGGCAACCGTGACTTATTCGCTGGATGGGCTATTAATACTTTGATGATTTTTTTTTATTTTTATTTTCCCTCTTACTGCACTAAGGAAAATATTGATTAATGTTTGTTTCAAAATTATTCTTTACTTTAAATCAAAATGTCGATGTATTCCCATTTTAAAAGAGAAATAGTACGGAAAGACATGCTTGCCTCAGCAAAAATTTTGTTTCAAATTCAGGCATATGTAAAGTATTAGATACACAACTAAATACAGTAAATTCGTTTTATTACTATTCCTGATATAACGGTATAAATACCTTTTATCTAGTTATTTTTTTTTAAATTCATTCTGGTTAAAACGTTAGTTGTATGTAGTAGGGTTATCCAAAATATTGTTTACAACAGTCTTTAACTGATGAGAAATACATATTTTAGAAAAGTGTTTTAATCAGGCTTTAGGTGCGCTTTTCTAGCTCGTCAAGAAGTAAGCGCTACGAATACTTTCTCATTTTCTATTTTAAATCTACACAGGGTAGAGCTAGATGTAACCATGCAAGTTGGAGGCATTGGAATATGTACTTAATTCATTTTTCCGACAAATTGGTGAAAATAACCGATCCTTAAAATTGTTTCTAGCGAAACGACTTTACCAATTTAAACTTGAAACATGTTATTCAACGCGAATTTAATCCTCTTTTATTTAAAAGAGAATACAATTTTCAATGCCGTGGATTTTTTTTTAATTAATAGCAAACAACTTTTTGCTGATAAAAATTACCCAAAAATCGAACAATTTCCTTGTTTTGGAGCTCCAGAAAATTTTCCCGAAGTAAAATTATGTTAAAAAAAAGTTTTTTTTTCATGCTGATCGGGATATATAAAAGTTAAGAAGAAAAATCTCGTATCCCCTTTTGTAAGGTAACCCTCTTTGTTATATACATTTCTTTCTACATTTTTATGTACATTTGTTCACGATTATTTTCCTTGATATATTCTTTTTCTCGCAGTTACATTCCTTTCGTCGAACTCTTGGATGAGTTTTTACGTTAAATTTGGAAGAACGTTATTTTTGTAATGTGATAAATAAAAGTTTATCTATAAAGCGTCTCCATACCTGTCATTTTGTAACTTAACGATATGTTTTCTATTATCTCTCGAATATCATTATAACTTGACTTTAGTGTATAAATGATGAAGGAAATAAATGATGAGGCCGTGGCTGACATGTCTATTAGGAGGGGCTGGAAAGGAGATGGACGAGATACCTCGTCTCCTCAATCAAGTAATAATCAGTTCATCTCCTCAAAGAGATGCTAGTACATGCTATCATTCCTTGTGAAGTTGTTTGATAAAACCTTCCCTCGCTTTCAGTGCTTTGATTTGTGCGAATAATGATAGGATGATAAAATTGAAAAAATTCGTACGTTACGAACTCATATCAATTAGGTATGGGGGGGTATGCCTCAAGTGACGGGTCACGATGACTGTTGCATGCGGTGACGGCCCCCTCCCCTATGGCTAACGTGACGTCCCCCCCACCTTGGGACCACCCCTTGTTTACCTTCGGATATCGATCATTCACTTTATCAGTTTGCGGCCATCCCTTCCTTAATCCACCCTAAGCTTGCTCAATATTGGAAATATATTATAAAGAATATGATAAAGAGAAAGGGTACGATTTCCAGAGTTGGTGATAAGTTTGGTGGCCCTTTATTTAAACATGAACATCCGATGTTTTTCTTATTTCCTGTTACTTACGGATTAAATAATTATATTTTCATGTGTTATATAACTCAGCTGTAAGATTTGGTTTTTAACCTACGATCAGTTATGGGTCACTAGGCTTCCCGATTTGCTTCATTAGCGCTTTGGATTTTTATCAGCTAATTTATATAGCACTCTATGGCTAATTGATAATAAATGAAAATTAAATAAACTCGTGAATGTTACTGTCTGTTCATCTTCTGTCATAATGTTTATTTACTGGCTGTGTATGTATGTTTCACCCTCGGAATTTCATTTTTCTATTAAACATGAACGATTGAAGCGTGGAAATGCATAAGGGTATAAGTGACATAGAAAATTTTTACAGAAATGATTGGACTCGTACCCTCTAGGGGGAACTAAGTTCAGTGCTTCTCTCGTACGTTCAATGACCTATTTCCTAACAACAAAACATTACTACCCATTTCTGAAGAATGGCTTTGGCACAAATAACACTTTGGCAAAAAAAAAACTTTGTTTCATTTTTTTGGCGCTTGGAACCTTATGCATTTCCATGCTTCAATTCTATAAACAAAAATAGCTTTAATAGATTATTATTCTAAAGCTTAAGGATATACCATATTTTTAGTTTTACCCTCTGGGGAATATATAATTTCGGTCTTTAGGTGAACCTATTGTAGAGTATGGAATGTAAAGGTGAAGTACGAAGGAAAAACACGGGGCTTCCAAAAAACGAATGTAAAGCGAGATCATGACGATTTTTATAACAATAAAGAATATTATTGAAGAAGGCTAAAGTTATGCAATTTTAATATGGACAGGTGTTCGCACCTGGTATGATAGAACCACTAAGTGCAATTTGGAGAATTTAGGACAATCGGTATGGATTTCTATAAAGAACAAACAAATAAACAGAATTTCATATTTATTTATATAGAAGACTAGCTGTATATCCCGGTTTTACCCGGGGAATTTCATTTTTCTTTCGACTCAAACGGTCGATTTCGTAAAAACCAATGTAAAGCGAGATCATAACAATTTTTAGAACAATAAAGAATATACCCAGAGATTGGCTGAAGTTATACAATTTTAATATAGACAGGTGTTCACACCTGGTATGAAAGAACCACTTAGCGAAATTTAGAGAATTTAGGACTAACGGTATGGATTTATATATAGAACAAACAGAATTTCGTCTACATGTACATAGATCATAGCTGTATGTCCCGGTTTCACACGGGGAATTTCATTTTTCTAAAGTAACGGTCAATTACATAAAAAACATTGTGAAGCGAGATCATTATGCTTTTTATAACAGTAAAGAATATCAGGTGAAGATCGGCTGAAGTTATGCATTTCTAATATGGACAGGTTCGCAACTGGTCTGACCGAACCACTGAGTGAAAATTGGAGAATGTAGGTCAAATGGGATGGATTTCTATAAAGAAAAAACAAACAAACAGAATTTCAACTTTATTTATATAGATGATTGACCTGTTGACATAGTAATGGTCTCTTCTACTCAGCATCATTGTAGCTATATTATAATAACAGTGGATCACTCGACCAACTTACTCCCTTTAAAGGGATGTATTCTAGTGTGGACACCATCTGTTGATCTCAAATCTCACTCTTGATACAATGGTATGACAAAAGTTTCATGAAGGTACAATTTTTTTTCCATTTTTGTTTAATTTTTTTTCTATACTAGGCTGTTTGCAGGTGATATATCTAATACGCAAGTTCCATTTTTTTTTTCATTTCATTTTAACTACTAATAAAATCAATTGTTTTTTAAAAATTATTCTTTTCGTTCATTTATACGGTACTTGTACTGCTAAAAATAGTTTTCCTCCTTTAAACTTCGTTTTCTATTGGATTCGATACAGTCTGACGTAATGGAATTTGCCGTTTATTGGGAAAGCGTTGAGTGTACCCTTTTAGAGAAATAGGGGAGGGGGGGGAGGGATTGAGGTGGGGGTGGGTGGTAAGGGGGGGGGGGTTCGGGTTTTTATTATCTAAATTTGTTGGAGTCAGGTGACCCCAGCCCATGGGAGCTGTTAAGGGGGGTTTCCCACTAGCGAGCTTGTTTCCCTCAAGTAGTCTCTTAGGCATTTCTCTACATTTATGGAGAATTGAAAATATACCTCCTCCCCATCCTCTCTCAAAAATAATTCTATTTGAAAAAACCCTTTACAATATTTTTAATGTGATATGTAACTTGATTGAATTGAAGCGTGGAAATACAAGATAATTGCCAACAAAATAAAACATATTTTTTTTTGCCAAATTGTTATATGTGCCAAAACCATTCTTCAGAAATGGGTATAAGCAATGTTTTGTTGTCAGAAAAGAGTTCATTGAACTTACGAAAAATGGCATGTGTGAAAGCACTGAACGTAGTTCACCCTAGAGGGTATAAGTCACATAATTTCTGTTAACATTTCTTAAGGCACTTAATGCCCTTATGCATTTCCACATTTCAATTACTTATCTGTGTTTTTGTTGTTGTTTTATTACTTTAAATAAATAGAATCTACACTGTGGCATTAAATGTATCAAAGCAGGAGTGCTTCAGGGCAGCGTTCTGGGTTTAATACTATTCAATATATATGCTGGTCAGAACTACCAGAAAACAATAACACTGTATTGGTTTCTTTTTCTGACGACACATATTTACATTTTGCAGATAAATTCCCCCACTTCGAGCCTTTAACAAACTTGAAAGTCATTTGGATGATATTGCAGTTCGACCACTAGATGGAAAATAAAAATGAACGAAGAAAGAGTGTGTCGTGTAATTTTGACACCTAATCGTGGACATTGACCTAAATATATTTCAACAATATCCTTATTCCTTCCATGCATCTGTATTTAGGTTTTTAACTGGACTAAAGACTGATTTGAAAAACTAACATTAAACCAAAACGAAAATAACTAAACGGTCTTTTATCAAGACTTCTTGACAGACGTTAAAAATCATCTTGAACTAACAACCTTAGATTACTAGACAGACGATCAAGATTATCCCTAGCTAACAAACTAACTTTGTATATTTTTTTTTTAAAACCGACATGGACTTAGGGTGTAGAACTGTGGAGTTCTGCCAAGAAATCCTACGTTCAAAAAATTCAGTCCTTTCCGTCGAAAGTGTTAGAAAAGTAGTAGACGCGCCATATTATGTCAGCAACGATAGTATACATACGGACTTAAACATTCCAACAGTTTTTGTAACAGCCAAAAACAACTACATTAACTTTCTCCAAACACTGGTCTATAACAATAACCCACTGACAGACAATTTAAAAATCTTAAGCAAACCATACAGCCCACCCCGACGACTTCGAAGGCGGTGGCCAAGAGACCATCTACTAGTAAATAAATTACTACTCCTGCAGAGGGACGCTGTTAAAGCAGCTCACAAACTTTGCTTATTAAAAAGAAATTTTGCAGATTTCAAATTTTAAATCTTATTAAATGAATTTGTATTTAATAAAGAAATAACAACTTTATATTATATAAAGTTTTATTAAAACTTATATGGACTTAGGGGACTGTGAGGCTCTGCAAATACGTCTACCTTACAAAGAAAATAGTTTTTCAATCAAACGTGTTGCGAAGAATGTCCTAGTCCATGCATCATTTTACGTTAGCAACGATACAGTATTGTAACACTTCTGTGGGTTAACAAATATTTATTGAACGAAAATATAACAATATCAATGCCAACGAGTTATAACGACATAATTATTCGAGCAGGTTACAAAAGTTATAACTTTATAGCTCACGAATCATATGACTTGAGCTTCACAGTCAAGACAAACTCTAAGACTGTTCAGTCAATCGCTCCTTATATATAGTTGTAAGGAGAGTCTAGAACGTTGTAAAATCTCGTGTAAGCTGGTGGAACGACGTAGATGGAGCTCGAACAATCTAGATCCAAACAGTTCGCTCCAACCGCTTAGTATGTTTCAACAAACGGTCTGGGATTTCAAATCATATGTTTTTTTTTTGTTTAACGATTTAACGTTACAGTATAAAAAAGGACATAGACGTGCACATAATTTCGGATAGAGCCAAAGAAAATTGTAACAACTCCGCCAAAGACTGACTTATACAAACCCTCCGATGGATAGCAAATTCAATATTGTCATGATATGTTATTTTATTAATAAATAAATAAAGGTTAAAAATAAATAAATAAATACAATCCTAAACAGTAGGTGGAACATATTACCGGAGAGTCAATAGGTAGAAACTGAATCCGACCGTGAATAGATATAGGATTTGAGGCTTGATTTGTTGCCCACCCACCTTTACCGCCGGACCCTTTCCTCACCAAATCCTGAAATATTCAACAATTTGTAAAAGAATTATTAAATGTATCTATAAAAATTACACATACTTAATCTTATTATTTTATAATATTGCATAACCTAAATATAATTATACAAATATTCTCTTATAAAAGCTGTTGGGATCTTTTCCGCTTTTAAATTCTTTTAGTAGTACTAGGTGGAGTTGATATCACTCAGGCTTTAATTTGATAGCATCACGTTGAAAACAGAAGAGAAACAATTAAAATTAACGGGAATTTGTAAGCGAAATGTGAATACATTTAATGACATTATGAATCAAGAGAGAGGAAAAACCTGAGTGGTTATTTTCATCAATTTTCCGATTCGCCTTTCAAACGGCTGCAATAACTTTTTCATACCAATCGATAATCGTAAAAAAAAAATCAGATACAACTTTTTATCTGGATTTTTTATAAATCTTTAGATGATTTTTTACTAACTGTATATCCCGGTTTCATCCCTGTTGACCTCTTCAAAATCTATAAAATGAGACTTGTTTCGATTCAAACGGTCGATTTCGTAAAATGCAATGTAAAGCGAGATCATAACGAAGATTTTTATAACAATAAAGAATATACCCAGAGATTGGCTGAAGTTATACAATTTTAATATAGACAGGTGTTCACACGAGAATTTTGGAGAATTTAGGACAAACGGTATGGATTTCTTTAAAGAATAAACAAACAGAATTTCATTATAAACGAGAAAAAAATCATACCCTAATAATTATTTTCAAGTAATAATTTTTCAATTTAAAATAATTATAATTTAATCAAAGTAATACAATCCAAAAAAAGTCCATTTAATTTTCCAGACCGTACATATCAACAATAGGAGTTTTCGGCGCCTTAGTGCCACATTCATCTAGAATACAATTACAATTAAAAAATGATTGTAAAATTTGCCACGAGAAATAAAAATTATCACCTTATTTTTAAATGTTTAAATAAAAACATTGTTCAGCCTAACTATTGGTAAATAATTATAATTTTCCGAGTAATGCTATACAGAATGAGAAATATAATTTTTAGTGGAAATTCAGAATGATTTATTTTGAGTTTGAGGCAGTAGGTAAAATATATTGTTATAAAATTTTCGCAACAGAACATGTTAATTTCCGAAATGCAGTTGATATTGTGCCTTACCAAAAATATATAAAAATAAAAACTTCCTGGAAGAGTTTAATTTCAAAATCAATATTTTTCGCAGTGCTGAAATGTTTATCCAGTACTATGTGGAGTAGTGGAATGTTAACACTGTTCACAGTTTCATTGAACAGTTTTAATGAAATCCTTATAAAAAAAAATAAATAAAAAAAAATAAGAAAATAAATAGGACGATGCTATAGTGGGAGTCCTAAATTTTGCCTATCCAAGTATAATTAGGATAGGAATCTTTAACGAGTAGGGGAGAGCGGGGTTGGTTGGCATAGGGGGTAGGTTGGCCTTTGGCTTATAGTTTCCGTCACATCTGTTGTGAAGGCCCCACCATTGTACCATGTGACCCGCTCGACCTCTCTAGTCTTGTCCTCAGTTTTCAATCGGATGCTGACAGTGTAGAGAAGAGTGTGCTTCATTGATTGATTTACAACATGTAAGTAAATTTTTGTGTTTTCAGTAAATTTGGTTTAAAGGCATGGCAAAACATTTGACTCCGATTCTTTTCACATAGCTGCAAACTCCTTTGAAAAGCCTAACCTTTCGACTAACCAGTTTCTTTTTTTATTGTTTTCCCCTGGCCTGGCAGCCATCTTTCATATGATCTCTCCTGTGGGGTTAGTTGGCTCTCTTCAACTTTTTTTTTGGCGCAGTAGCAATTCATAAAAGCAAGGTAAACATAATCAAAGGTGAAACTACCAAATATCTTTAGTTCTAGCGAGGGGGATGAGAGCAATATTTCCTACGCAGAAAGTGACGACAGTCTAAACTTCTACATTCTTCTATTGTCAATCTATTTTCCCTTAGAAGCTGTTAAAAACCGATTCAAAATTATTATACCGTTACAGTGTGGCTTTTAGTAACAATAATATGTGTCAGGCAGTGCTTGAATGAGATGGCTAAACAACCCCACCTTCTAGGCCAACCTGCCCCGCATAGGGTGTTTTTTGGCATACTCTGGCTTGACGAATTCTTCAATTTTCTGTGGTCTTAGTATTAAATATTATGAATTGAAAAAAATACTTGAAGTATTCTAATACTTGGAGTTTACAGTGGTATCAGCCTTATTGGGATTATATTAACAGGAACGACTCAACAATTAAAAAAGTGAAAACTGTTGCCAACCAACCCCGCTCTCCCCTACCTGAAATCGTACAGGCTCGGGATCACCATTTTACGTCTTATCCGAGGGATGGCATAGCTAAGGATTTTATACTCCCATAAAAAAATCCTAGGGCCACAGTGAGACGCGAACTAGCGACCTTTAGTATGGTAGGCTGCCATGCTAACCACTATACCACAGGTGACCCCCTACATAAGATAACTAGTGTGGAATAGAATAAGTAAAGAGTTTTAATGAGTTAGGCCTAAATATAAAATTTAAACTATCTTCTAATTTTATTTTCTAACCTACATTCCAAAAACGGATAGAGCTTTTTGTTAGACCTATTATTGTTTCCATTACATTCTTAATACTCCAAATAGAATAAATTATGCACCCTACTTATTATCCGAATAGCCCATTCACTCCCCAAACGACTTTTTTATTATTGTTTTCCCCCATCCTCACGTCCTGCTCCCACCGAATTACAAATTAAAGATACTCCATCGAAGGCTAGTGATCCCTAAGTGCTGTAGAAAAGCGCCCTCAGCAATTGCACAAATACATGTTTGATGAGGTTTGTCCCCTAAGTGCATTGTGACTCCCCCCCCCCTAAGTGCTTGTGCCTTCTGCCCCCCTTCAGACTGCTCGGACCTCCTGCTGCGGGTGCCGTAGGATTGGACCCAGTTGAGTGTACTATCCCCTGCGACTGCTTGCTATTGTTTGTATTGGAGGTCTAAAGGTGTTTTTTTAGCTCGGGTGGACTAGTCGAATTTCGGTATTGTAATCCTTATTTAATGATCAGATGGATGTCCCTATGGGATAAAGGATCCATTTGATGTGACGTGATGGACAAGAAAATAATAGCTCTGCTCTTTTTAAGTTTTAACTGTTGTCGGTTTGGGACGTCATGTGGTCGAGATTTTTAGCCAAGGTTGTCGCCTGCGTATTGTGATAACATTCATCTGCCTCACACCTTTATTTAGTTTATTTTTTAATTCTATGACGGATTATTAAATTTTGTTCTTACAACAATCACAGCGGTTTTGTTAGTTTGCAGATTATAAATACATAATTTCTGAATGCCTGAACGGAAATAGACAATCCACAATAAGTTGATAATTCAAAGTAACTTTATTCATAGCCAGATATGATACATTCCGATGCATCGCCAAAGTTTCATTGCTCTGCTCTTTTAAGTAATAAACGAATAAAAATTGAAAATGAAAACAAAGGAAAATAATTTTTTAACAAGCCTACCTCATTTAAAAAATCGAAGTTTTTTAAATATATCTTTTAAAATAAGTTGCAAAAAGAAATGATGAGTTGAAATCCTTCTATTTCACACAATACGGTTTGAAACGTTTAGTTGTTAGCTTGGTAAACAACTTTTGTCGTAACGGTTTCAAGACTTTTATCAATATCATATTTTATAATAGGTTCAATTAACCTCGTCGTCTGCGAGAAACAATTATTTCATTTTTATTAGCATTTAAATTGTGCTAAAGTTACATATCTTCTGGATCTTATTAACATAACACAAGTGTTAGACTGGTAAAGAGATGGATCATCTCATCATACTTACAAAGCCCTTTACAAACAGGCTTGATATAAAAATATATCCACGCTCTTTAGTGAGATTTGACATTACTTTAATATATGTTTTTAGTTCATGCTATATTTGGTATGAATATGGACGGAAAAAGATCACGAATCATCGATTGGTCCTTGGGTTTTCAGCATCTCTTTAATGTTTTTTTATTCTTCGACATCAACTTGACTATCAGTAAATTTTCTGCCTTATTATGGCATGTTTGCTATGCAACTAAATGTTCCTAAGGAGTGATTTTTCAAAGAACAGTTTTACTAGATATTATATTATCTAATATATAAAAGCAATTATTTATAAAAAAAAAACCTTAATCCATGCTCGTTGCCTTATACTAACGGTTTCCGCCCTTATAACTGCTCAATAGAATAAAGAACTTCGATTCAATACTCATTTGATATCCATTTGAACATTCTTTTACACACGGCAGACTTCTATGTTTCTGCCACCTTATCGCGGAATTCGCAAATTCATCGCCAGGAAGACCACAACAAGCAATGCGATTCTTATTGCAGATATTTCTTGTGCATTGTTTGATTTAAGGATATTGCATTAAGTAAAGCTGTTCTTAGAAAAATCAATGGCTTTTAGCACGTTTGTCTTAGAGAGGCAACACATCGATGTTTTTGACATAAACAAATATTTTTTAACATCCATGTTTTGGACAGAAAACAACAATATGTATGTTCTTAACATCGATGTTTTAACTATTAAACAGTTTTTTTTTAACATCAATGTTTTGGACAAAACTGTTAAAAACGACTTTTGTGAAAACATTTTTGTTTTTGCAGAACACATCGATGTTTAAAAAAACATGGATGTTAAAAACAACTTTGTTATTGCTAAAACTGTTAAAAAAAAAAAGTCAACTACTAAAAACATCGATGTCAACATCGGCCCACAAACATCGATGGTCTGAAAACATCGGCTACGTAACATAGATGTTTTGCCCAAATCATCGATGTTTCAGAAACATCGACATCGATGTCGCATCCCTAGTTTGTCTTGAAACAAAAAAGAACAGGATTTTTTATGAAGGCCGTCTGTAGTGTGATCATGAAATATTGTGAATACCCATAATGTTGCTATGACACTTGAGTAACATTTATCTATTTATTGGGTACATTTAGGTATATCTATTGTGTATAGTTACTTGTTACGTTATACACAGTTAGTCTTGTTGACGTAAGACTTTTGTTTGGTTCGGTTTTGACGCCATCCGCCATCCCCTGGCGAGCCCGTTATTCAGCTCCCCCCCACTTCTGTTTGGGGAAAAAAAAAACTTTTGTGCGGAGTGATCGCCGTAGATCCTCATTGAGCCGAATGCGGTAGTGCTCACGTGCTCACCGTTACTGCGGCGCACGCATTTGTCATTGTCAGCGTGGCCTGGGGCAGGACTCGCTCTGAGAGCTTTATTGCCGGCTGAGTGCGCTGCGGGGACCTCTTTCGGTTAAAAGGTTCTTGTCTCTTCTTTACTGGTTCAAGGTCTTCGTGTTGAGGGTCGTATTCTGTCTCGGTTTCCCTGTTACACTGTTCCTTTGTATGCAATTTCATTCTTTTTTTGGATATATGATAGTTGACCGAGGATGAGAATAGCCCTTGGAAGCGGTCGATAAACTACACAATAGTATAAAACTGTTTTATTGTAGTCAACGTTTCGACCCAACTATTCAGGTCTTCGTCAGGACTTCTGACAGGGATGGTTGTCGGAGCAAGAGTGAGCCACTCTATTGTTCAATTGTTAATCAAATCCAGAGGTTGAGCCATACTTTAATTTAACATCAACTCCGTATATACGCACCCTAAAAAAAATATTTGGGAAGAATAAGTTATATTGCTGTTAAAACTGCAAAATTTCGTATTTTTCAAATTTCATCGATTCTAATTGTAGTTAGAAAAAGCAAAAAAATAAAAAAAATGTAAATAAAAAATAAAAGAAATGGATTACAAACTATAGTAAAAATAAGCCCGGGGCTCTTTCCAACCAAGCCAAACGTTTCCTTTCAACGATCTCCCTTCATAGTTAAACATTATGCAGATGGTTAGTAATTAACTATTACTTTGAAATTTTTCAGGCTGCCTGGTAAGACCTAGCGGGTAGAATTGTTGAAGAGAAAATATTGATATGTCTGGGATAGGGCCCACGGTTAGCTCTTAGGTCAAGAGCGTTGCAACGGTGATGCAGAGTCCCTGGTTCGATTCCCGCATGGCCAATCTTTCCTCTTCAGATAAAAATTATTTAATATTTACATAAAAACGTAGCGAAACGTCTTCAACGTGTTCTCTTGGAAATCGTTCAGTTGATATAAGACATTTTTCAGTATCAAAAACTATGTGCGCTTTATTATGAATAATATATTATTATTTCAAAGATTTGTTCTTTATTATATGAAAAAAGTCGGATTTTGTTGTTTGGTACCCGTACAACAGATGCGACATCGAAGGCAAAACCATCGATGTCGATTAAACATCGACCTCATCGAACTTTTTTAGTTTATACATTCTATAAGCATTAACATATTCGGGCCCAAACATATTTAAATCGATGTTTAATTGTAAAGCATGTTTATTTTTCATAATTGTTGTATAAAAACATAGATGTTTTCGACATAGATGATTTTTCATATTCAATTATTAATAATTCAACTGTTAGGACCCATACATATTCATACATTGATGTCATTTCCATAATATATACAGGGAATCGTATTTCTGATGAATATTTTAAAAGATTTTTGGAGCAGTTGCATTAAATAAGTAATTCAATTATGATACTATGGTTTTGCGTTTTCATTTTATCAACTTATTTGAAATTAAAATTTTCCAGAAACAAGAAAGGGTTGGAAGAACAGAGGTAATATATCCTATATAATGTCAAACATCGATGTTAAAAACAACTTGGTTATTGTTTGAACATCGATGTTAAAACATATTTGTTTTTGTCGAAAACATCGATAAAAAAACAACTTTCGGTTAAACAACATCGGTTAAAAACGACCTTGTTAGTGTTAAACATCGATGTTAAAAACATCTTTGTTATAGCTAAAACATCGATGTTGAGAGCATATATGTTGTTTTTTTTTGTCCGTAACATCGATGTTAAAACATATTTGTTTTTGTCCAAAACATCGATGTTACAACATATTTGTTTTTGTCAAAAACAAAAAAAAATTTAAAAAAAAAAGGTCAACTACTAAAAACATCGATGTTAATATTGGCCCACAAACATCTGCTGCGTAACATCGATGTTTCAGAAACATCGACCTAACCCCTACTATGTGTGGCATACGTGAGGTTACTCTAGAAAGTCGGATTTACGTCAGCATAATTAATATATATGCATTTTTACAATATGCACTGTTTACCAAATCTCACTCTCTGAAACTTGTTGAAATTTGTCCTTTTCCGTAACGTCAACTTAAATGTCGTCAAAACTTTGAACACTTCTTATTTTTTGCTTTTATTTGAGCACGAGCAATGATTTTATACTATAAATAATTATTCTTCTCGAACCCGTAAAATTCCCTTCCATTCGATACCTCGTTCATCAAAATTGATCGACCCAAATGATCGGAATAGAGGGTTTATACTTCCTTTTTATCCATACCGTGACGATTTTTGTTAATAGGTTATTTTGTAAACTCAAAGTCACGGTTATTTTTAACACTCTTAATGAATAACGCTTTTTAAAGCAGGTACAGGATGATAAAATCATTTTTCCTCTCTCTGGGAAACGTTGAGTGTAAAAGTTGGCTCGTAAAGCAACTAACAGGTGGAAGAATGCCGCATTGTGCTTTTCCATTTAGCCCTTTCCCTTAGCCCTTTCCTCTACAGCTAAGGGCACAAGCCGTTGTGAGGTCGCATAGTGGTGGGGCAGAATATGTCCTCGGAAATGAGAAGGTGTTCAAAGGGAAAATTGAATTAGTTTACAAACCTTACTTCCTTCCTTTACTTCATCAACTCTTGTTCTTTTTCCTTCTCCATTTTTTTTTTTGTCGATGGTCCTACGTAATTTCAAGTTAAAATATTTAATCTTCACCAAAGGAGAAAAGTTTCTCTGTTGTAAAAAAGTTAAGGAACCCTTTCCCGTATTCAACTTTGGTTTTTATGGAATGTAATAAATGATGAGCTAAATATTTTTCTTTTACCGCACCTTTTTCTTTCTTTTTTTTTTTTCATCTTCATTAAATACTTACCTCTAGAGGAGTTTCCCTTTATTTATTTTATATAATCTGACAGCACCTCTTTTCTTATATATTAATGAATATTATTAAAAAATAATATAAGGAAAATCTATCTGGTGTTTAGTGTTTGGCAGCAAAGACCTTTGTAAGTGTATGTATAAAGTGACTAAGTGAAAACATCTCACTTAATCATCATTTTTAATTGATTATTTTTTAACAACCTTTTTTAAGTTTGGCACCCGATATTGCTATACAAACTCTTTTAATGTGTTATTTCTGTTTATTCTACTAAATATCATAAAAACTATATTTCTTATTATTAACACATAAGACATCTGGCTTAACCAAGGCTAATTAAATCATATCAATAGATTCAAACACTTTCTCGTTATTGATGTAACCTTTCAGACAGATTGTTCAAAGTAAATCTTGATAAACCTCACCTTTTCTCAAGACTATTGACTTAAACGATTATTGTAAGAGAAAAAATATCTCACTTAATCATCCTTTTTAATTGATTATTTTTGAACTACGTTTTTAAGCATTCGATCGAGTTTGGCACCAGATATTGCTATAAAAACTCCTTTAGTGTCTTCTTTCTGTTTATTTTACTATGTGCCATTACATATAATTGACAGACATTTCATAGAAACTATTGTTTTTATTATTAGCACATAAAACATCTGGCATAGCCAAGGCTAATTAAATCAAATCATTACATCCAAACACTTTCTCATTATCAGCTGTAACCATGGGCGGATCCAGCTGATTGTAAAGGGGCTGCAGTCCTAATGGGGGGACCGCAGCCCCACAGACCTTCATTTGGATCTGCCAATCAGTCTTTTTACTTTTATGTTCCTTTCCCACAACTAAAATTTTACTTGTTCTGTACATTATTTGTTCTTTAACTTGCTTCCTTGCTTTAAGGAAAGTCAAATTCTATCTTACCCCCCCCCCCCCCGGATCCGCCAATGGCTGTAACCTTTCAGACAGATTGGACAAAGTAAATCATGATAATACCTCCCTCTTTTCTCAAGACTATAGCCGTTCCACAAGGTAGCCTTCTCGGTCCCATCCTCTACACTTTTTACTAGCCATCCTGATAATATCATCACCACATAGTAGAACACCTAGCATGTAACAAAATCATCGGAACTCTCCAATTACAAATCACAAACGTTGAAGACTGGATAAAAACTAGATAATTAAAATCAAACTGCAACAATTCCCTCAAATAATCTATATTCTTTGACGTAAACCTACAATTCTACATTTTCCTTACATGAACTTGGAGTTCTCACACACTTACTGGACTGGGCTAACGCCTTTAAATATCAATCTATTAGAAAAGGTTCATTTATATGGCAGTATTAAGAAATATTTGGGCTGAATAAATTTAGATTTGGGACTTCTCGAAACCATGCAATTTCTCTCGCATCGAATTCTAATAATCTAAATTTTTCCAAAAAAATCTTTATGTTGCATGGATGTGTAGCCGCTTTAGACCGAACCAGATACCAGCCCTTTCATAACAAACCCAGCCGAACTCACTTCTTTATAACCTCGCTTCATCCACTTTTCCTAACAGTCCTCCAACGCGTCTGAAAAGAAAGTGGTCTCGGGATCATGTATTATGCTATTGCTGCCAATGCTACCAATGGTTTTATTATACATATTCTGATTAATGACATTTTTTCTTTTATTGCTACCGAATTTACTTAGCTGTAAATTGGAAAAAAAATTTTAACGTTTGGCAAAATTATGATTTAAATTTTATTATTTTTTCAGGTAAGACTTCCGTTTCATTTAATCATTGTTTGAAGGTAAGATAATTTCGTAACTCTTTGCTCAATTTAATTTAATTGGTTTTAAAAATAAACATTTTATATAATTGATAATTTGGAATAAATATTATATAGATGTTTAAGACTAGCAGGGGTTGATAATACTTGATCGACTATTGCTTATTATAATAGCAGGCCTGAGAGCTTTAGACCTGAGAGGGAAAAAAAAAAAAAAAAAAAAAAAAAAAAAAAAAAAAAAAAAAAAAAAAAAAAAAAAAAAAAAAAAAAAAAAAAAAAAAAAAAACAGATTTTCATTACACAAACATTTTCCTCCTGAATGGAAATTTACGTTTTCCTTGCATTTAAGGATTACATCCTTCAGAAAATCTAATACCCTGGGAATAAGGAAAGCTTGAATTGGTCATCTATATACAATTCTTTAATTTATTTATTTTAATGATATAGTTTATTGAAATAAATCATTTATATTGGTTGTACACATTAGTTTATGTCTTATTCAAATTTTAACGTGTATGAAAATTCATTTTGTTAAAATAATTATATCCTTTTTTAAATGCAAAATTACGAAACTAATTTCCAAGAACATAACAAAGAAACTTGATGAGTTTCCACCCCCCCCCCCCCCACGAAAAATGTTTGACATTTAACAACACGAAAATAAAAGGGGTCATGTATACATAATTGGTTTTTAAATTGACTCTTCAAACTGGGCTGGAAACAAGCTTCATAACTATTCATGATATAATGAATGTATTAACCGTGATATCAGTGCAACCTAATGAATCACATTTTAAGTAAGCTGTAGTAATAATTAATATTTATCGATGTTTTGGTATAAATATTTATATAAGTAATGGGATACATTAGTTAAAAATGTACATTCCATAAGTGTTTTTTTTTTTAATGTTTCAATGACTCAACCTAAATTCTCACTTTTTTCAAAAACGTCAAAACTAGGACTGAAACAAACAAAAATACAAATACTTATTTGTACTTTATACACTCTCTATATATATAAAGCCTTATATATATATATATATACTCTTCACAGATCAAGGGTACAGACAAGATGACAAGACCCGTTTTCAAACCTTTCGTAATCACAAATTGTAACACTTATGTAGCAAATTATAGCAAAGCACTTAAAGTCATAAAAGTAAATTTTTATTTGTCGCAGAAATTGAAACATTTTTTAAAAATGTTTCCCAGAAACGATGTACAAAGGTAACGTCTCGCCTGTAGCAGAAAAAAAAAAAGCGTCTTACCGGGAAATAAAAACTTAACCAGTAAAGTCAAAGCTTGATGTTTTACAAAGAACCCCAACGCTACTATTTATGTCGTATTTGTCCTTTTCTGTTTTTCTCAGTTTTCCTTTAAATTAAACATTGGATCGTTTTCTTCTAACAGTGAAAATAAATGTTTAAAATTTTATTTAAACATCACGACCAAACTGAGATTTCATGATACATTTTTATTGCTTATCAACAAAATCGAGTTGTGTTCCTCAGCCCAACAAAAGACAATTATTTCTACGGTTCAATTGATAGTATCAATTTGATACTTTTATGTCATCAAGGAATGATTTCAGTTATCCAGTGCCGTTTTATTGATAGTCTCTAACTAAATATTTTTAAAAATTGTTTAAAAGTATTTACATCATATAATGAACCAATTGCATGTGAGCCTTTCAATTGACAGAATCACTTAACTCAAATTTCAGAAAAGCGCTTAAAATAATATTTATCTTAAAAAAATTCTTACACATTTTATTTATACGTAGATTTTAGCAAAATATTATGGTTCATTATTTATGAATCATTTTATTTATCAGGTATTATTTAAGAATGTTGAAAATGGAGTTAGTCACTATATCCATCTCATATGATGAATACATTAGAGATGTTCTTGATAATATTTTATTTTAACATTATTTAATCTTTTAATCTTTATTCTCATTTTATATAATCTTTTAACTATTTTATTTAATCTCATTTATCTATTATCTTACTTTTATTCTTATTCTTTTTTGTATGATATTTATTACTATTCTTCTATTATTTTAAATATTATTAATGTTTCTAATATTTTATTCTGTATTGTATCTTATACTATTCCTTTGTTAACATTCCCTAGTTCATTCTAGGGTTCAACTATTAGCTTTATATTAAACATTAGTATTTTAATTATATTAGTACTTATCTTTTATAGCTTAAGTAATCATTGTTTGTATAAAGCCAATGTCCACCTATTAGTTTTTCTTCAACTTTTAACTATTAAATATATTTCTGTTTTATAATAGTTTGTATTGTCTTCTTAATCCATCTTAAAATTTTCAATAATACATTTGACTTTCTTATGTTATGCGTATAACATGCCTAATCGCATGGAATACGCACATGTTTCAAATAAACTCCTCTTTGCATAGGGTTACTATGCAAGGGAAAAAAAAACATATATATATATATATATATATATATATATATATATATATGTATGTATATACCTATACGTATAATATTTATAAGCGTATTAATCCTAATGTTTCGGTCAACTTGCTCTCCTAGGATGAGACGGGGGACAGTGATGGAGAATTCTACCCCTATCCCAGGAATCCAGGCCCTCGTTCCAATTTCCTTCAACTGTCTTTCCCAAAACGTTCAATTTCCGAAGCCCATGTTTATCAATTTCTTTTTAATCTGTTCCCATCCTTCCTCGGTCCGTCTGGACCCTCTTGAAAAATAACCTTGACAATGGGACTTGTGTTTGCGCGTTCCTTGAGGACAGAATAGGAGCCGTCGACTTCTTCAACGTCGGTATAAAACTTTAGCGCGATAAATCGTTTTAAAGAAATAATTTAAATTAATTAATATAAATAATTAAATATTCTAGTGCAATGTTTACACAACTTGTATGTATTAACCTGTTAATCGGGCGGGACGTATAAATGCCTATATGGTGCAGCCTGGAACTGGGACTTATATTTTCGTACAACAGAGTTATTAGTCATAGATAAATGTTTCCACATGAATTTTTATATATATATATATATATATATATATATATACCAGCAGACCCTGCCACGCGTTGCTGTGGTTTAGTAGCTATAATGCGTTGACTTAGTTATATCCTATTCTTTTTATAGTCAAATCAAAATTCACTAATAAAGATAAAAACGTTTCAGCTACTCTAAAAACCACCGGCCAAATTTGAAATTGTTTGGTAAAGAATTTAGATGGGTTAAAGTTTTTATTTTGTACATCTCATATGTGACCATAGTGTGTTAATGAATAGTGTGAAAAAGGAACTAATAAAAAATATAATTGGAACAGGGTTTAGTACAATCACAATAGATAGCAAAAATGTACCAAATTGATATTTTTCAATAATGCATATTACTTATTTTCAGAATATAACAAACACATGATGATATGAGATATCGTATCAGGAGGTTATACTAATAGGTGCACAATGATTTCGGTTAATCTGTCTTTTGCTAAAACAAATAGATACGATTTTTTCCCCACACGCGAAAAGACGACACATAATTTGTCATGTGGGAAAACACGGATTTTTCTAGTCCAAGCCTGAAAAAATAGATTTATGCTTACCCTCCTTAAACATCGTAAGAAAATGAAGTGTTGTTGATAAATCAACTTACACCGCCATCTGTTGGAAATTTATAGAACTTACAAATGATCGCACTTAATTGCAGTATAATAAGCATTTAATTTGCAAAAAAAATATAACCACCTTTTTTTAAGGACGCATATATATGTCCCGCTCGGTTAACTAAGGTTAATAAGTTATGGTTTCATTTATCATGAATTTTATTTCGTTTTTTGTTTACTACTCTTTTTAATTTAATAATTTCTTTTAATTATACATTTAAATTCTAGAATTAATGACACATTATTAAGCGTCGTACCTTAAGGTGTTCGTTTATCCCTGCTACGTTTCTGGTCTCCCGCTTTTCTAAGGCGGGTGGGGGTTACCAGAAACGGCATATATCTAATTGATATTGTAATTAATGTACTTAATTCGCCTTAATGTAAATTGGATACTTTTCCAAAGGTGACGTGTTTACCAATTCTATGTTATTCTAATAAACCTGTGGCATAGAGCAAATGATAATAAATAAACTAAATTGAACTATATCTTTAATTTTATTGACCAATGATGTAAATTATTTATACCCCCTTTAATATATCATATAAATATATTTTACTAGCACAAATTAGTTAATGGATGCTGACTGGCAATTTAACATTATTTAATAAATACTGACCACACAATATTACAACTAGTACTGCATATGTATTAACCTTATCTGGTGGGCAATCTCTGGTCTGTCTGCTGGATCAGTCCCTGCCATCTCTGACGCTCTCTTACTCAGCACAGCATCCCATCTCGGTCTCTCTCAGAAATCTGGACTCTCCGCTCCTGCCTATCTGGTCCTCTGCCCATCTCGTTCCACTCTCGCCCTCTTGGCACACTCACCCGACCTCTGTCCCCCTCCGAACTCACTCTCCACCCGAACTCCCCGAGCCTCCTTCATCACCGTATAAGTCCTCTTTCCCCCACTCTCTTCAGACTTCTTCTGATTGGCTGGCTGGTTGGTTCCAGACTTCGTCTGATTGGCTGGCTGCCTAAAATTTCCCTTCCTTTCTATATTAAACGTGTTTCCCAGCGGCCTCTTTGCCGGGGCAAAACCAGGGTTTATGGATACAAATTTCTCTAGGTATTTCCCTAGGTGTTTGTCGGCAGCATTGTCGGTCCTAAGCTTTGCTTATTTTGAATTTCTTACAGAAGGTTTATTGCCCCAATACTTACAAGGGGTATTTCCAAGACCTACCCGCCTTCAGGTAAAACTGACCACCGGGTTGCCCATATACAGTACTTTACAAATTTTGATTATTGCATTGAATTGCATTAAATTATTAATTCAATTTACTTTTCCTATCATGGCAGCATCCACAATACATAGCATCCCTTTGAGGCATGAATTTCGGTTTTAAAAATGTACCAATCCGAGTTTTATTATATATGCTAAATAAAAAACAAAATAAATATAAATATTGGGTATAGATCATATAACTAAGTTAAGTGAGTTCTGTGAAGCACGTTTCCATTTAGAAAAATAATCAAGGACTCAAAAAGAAGAAGGAAGTATTAAAAAATCTCAACTTTTACTGGGAATATTTTAGTACATTGAGTTGCTAGGAGACTGAACTGAGAAAAAAAAGAAAAAGTTTTTCGGAAGGGGCACTATTCTTAACGTCTAATTTTAAAATTTCCGTGTTTGTTTCCATGACTAAATATTCTATACAAGTATATTGAATACATTTACAGAATATATAGTCAATACATGTATATTTAATTAAAAGCCACTTTAGTGAATGTATAATTAACTAGCTGTATAACCCGGTTCCCCCTGGTCAACCAGGAAATTTCCACTCCAATGTAAAGCGAGATCATAACGATTTTTATAACAATAAAGAACATAACGATTTTTATAACAATTAAGAATATATCCAGATATTGGTTATTTTAAAAAAAGTTATGCAATTTTAATATGGACAGGTGTTCGCTGTATAAAGTACCTGGTATGAAAGAACCACTGAGCGAAATTTGGAGAATTTAGGACAAACGGTATGGATTTCTAGAAAAACAAACAAACAAAGAAACAGAATTTCATCTTTATTTATATAGATATAGATTAATGTTAGATCCACTACTTCAAAGATTATGTTAGCGTTTTATGTTTATTGTTACCTCGGAAATTTTTATTAGGGTTTGAAATTAACTCTTTTTTTTCTCTTTTGGAAAGAGAATATAAGTCGAACCCCGACTTTTATTGTTCTAATAAATAAATAAATAAAAATCACACCATGACTTTTTAAATTATTTTCATAATTAGCACTCAGTTAACATGAGTGGACTCATATTGATTGTATCGCGCAAGTTTAAGAAATGTATACCTGAGCGCGTAATTAAAAAATCGATATTTTTTTTTTAAATTCAGTGCCTCTATTTGCCCTATTAGCTGACCCCAATATTGTTAGTATCGGATAAGTTGTAATATAAAATTCGACACCTGAGCGAGCCTGAGATTTTATATCGATATTATTTTCATTATAAGCACCCTTGATAATCTAATGATCGATATAAGGTGATTTTTTGTACCCTAAAAGGTTATTCCAATAATGTATTACAATAAGGAAAATTCAAATAAAAAAACCTACATATTTATTTTTGTTTAGATGTTTGTTTTTTTAACGTCACTTAATGCCGCTATAGCTAATCGGAATATGCTGCAGCAGGAGTCCTAAATTTTGCCTATCCAGGTATAATTAGGATATGGATCTTTAACGAGTACCTGACATCGTACAGGCTCGGTACCTCAATTTTACGTCCCATCCGAGGGACGAAATAGGACGTAAATTTTTATTATTTATTTACATTATTTACTTACATTACATTATTTATTTATTTATTTTTAAATAATTCAATAACATATATTTTTAATTTGACATTTTTAACAAATCAAGCTCAGGCTCTTATATTGTCATGACGTGATTTTTATGTATTCATTAGAAGTATAAAAGTCCGGATTCGACTTTTATCTTTCCGAGAAAATAGGAGTTAATTTGAAACCCAGATTTTTATATATGTGTTCACAATTTATTATTCTAAGCTTCAATTTAAGCTTGAACCATGAAAGATGAAGCAACTAAGCTTCAATCTCCTTGAGTATTTTCCATATTGCAATAATGAGGATATGACAAATGCGAGAAGGATGCCATCCAATTTAGATTCATGCACTGATATACTGTATGCAATGCATCGCAATGTGAAGCTCTCCCAGGTCAATACCGTGCAATCTAGTTATCCTTAGCCCTCTGATTATCCTCTCATCTCGCTGTTGTCGGTTATTTGTGTGTATGTCGCGGTTGGTTTATGGTTGATTCCAATCCATGACCAATTATTTATATCTGATTCTTCCCTTAATTTAGGCTATTTTTATATATATTTTTTCGTTGGATATATATAGGGAGTGAATTGAGGGGGAGAATCGGCATCGAACCTTCTGGTTCGGTAAACCTGTATTTATTTTTACTATTACTAGTATTATTATTAATTATAGAAAAAAAATATCTGGGGGGGGGGGAGAGCGGTACAAGGATTTCTAAGTTTACATATTTTATTTATTAAACAATCTATAGGATAATATTGTAACGTTAAATCGACAAGCAAATAAAAGAAAGTAAAAAACATATGGCGTAAACTCACAGACCGTTTGTTGGAACAAAATAAGCGGTTGGAACGAACTGTTTGGGTCTAGATCTTCCGTGGCCTAGGCCACGAAGGCGTAGAACTGTCCACATTGTTCTGGAACATTCCAGACCTGACCATTCACGATTAAATATAAGAAGCGAGTGACAAGTTAGTCTAAGTCTGTGTCTTGACTGTGTAGCTCAAGTCTTATGATTGTGTGTGATGTCGTTATCTTTTTATAACCTGCTCAAGTATTTAAGTTTTATTAATTCTTTGGCATTGATAACTGTATATTTTTGTTGAATAAATATTTGTTACCCACATAAGTGTTAAATTTTTTTTTCGTAATGTAGGGGACTTCTTCCAATAGTTTATTTTTTTAAATTTTCTAAGCCTTTGTTTATTATTTTTAATAATGTGAAACAAATATATGGGGAAAAGCGTGGTACTAGGACTATAAAATATTCTTTTTATTCGTTGCTTTAGGCTTCCATGGTCTGTATTCAATATATGCATTTCTTCTTTAGATTGTCACCATTTAATTGGTTTTACAACTTCCAAGCTTTCACCCATCATACTGTGGGTTTCTTCAGGGCTAATACAAGAAATTTTCTCCTTAAAAAATTCTCTTCTTCAAAAATTCCTATATTATTTACAATTTTTTTTATTTTATTACTTTTCTAAGATGGATGGCATTAGTTTTATCCATTTAGCCAGGTATCGCTTATTTGTATATCATAATGTATGAAAATAATTATTTTACCTAATTATAGTAAATAATAATAAAAGTTTATGCATCTGTTAAGATTTTGTTTTTCAATAAATGCTATCTCTGTTTAGTATAGTACTCTGAGATGAGTACTATAGAGATCTGTACTTTATTATACTGTATTTAGATCTTACCTTTTATTATACAATTGTTTATCTTTTACACATATTTTTTTATGGATTTTAATTTGGACATATTTATTTATGAATCTATAGAATTTGACTATCATTAGTAAGCTATCGTACGGAATATCGCTACTACTACTAGTTCTTTGTCACCACATGTGTTGCTTTCGATAAGCCTATTTTGTTTTAATTATAATTGCAAATTCCATGATTCGTTCCGAGTATAATGTATGTTTTTATGATGTCTTTTCCGATGTTATGCTTGTGAGAACCACGATTTAGGAAGGATTTGAGGGAATATATTTTATAAAATTGTCCCGTGTATTTTTCCCGAATAACCTTCCTTTGAAACCAGATGTCATTTTGCGTTAAAAACTTTGTTCCACAACAACCCTTCCTTCTTGTCTTTGAATTTATGAATAAGTGGTGTTGATGCGCTGGTACATCACATCGAGTCCTCATCAGGAGTTCAAATAGTTTCCTCGATTTTCTCCGTTTCATTTCCTGGCTCTAGTCTTTAGAGTTGATGATGTTCTGATTTGAGTTAATTGCGTGTTAAAATGGAACGTGCGATCAGTACACATTGCTTAATATTTCGACTGATGGTTGAAATGATCCTGTGGGTTTAATATTTTCAACTTTTACATTTATTCATTTAATTTTAGAAACTTTAAACATTATAAGTTATAGTGGCTATTTTTCGTTCATCAGAAAAATTAAAATTACGTTCAGGAAACAATTGGAGAAATTTGGTTTCTGTCTTGGTTATTAAATCATCTGCCTAGTGTTGATCCAATTTAGATTAAATATTCATGAATTTTATAAGTTCGCGCCTCAATGGTTCTATATCTATTATATAGATCTAATAATTATTATCTTCTTGCACCTATAATTTTACAAATAAAGCGCAGATGTCTTTTCCTAGACTACCCTTCCTTAATTCCAGACCCTACAGATTTTTGTGACTGTTTCAATATGTGTTCTTCAGATTTGGATTCTCCCATTTTTGTCTCTCGTTTTATTTTAGCCCTACTAAAAATTTTGCGACTGGAATATATTGAGGTATAATATGTTTTCATAGATATGTTTCGGTTGAAGGATTGCATGATTTATGAATTAACCTATTAATTTTTTATTTGATTTTAACGCATTTTTAACTACTGAGTTATTTAAACTTACCAAAGTCATTAAATTATAAGTGCACATTTTGGTACTATTTTTAGTGACAAAAAATACAACCCATCATTGCTACTTAAAGAAATGTATAGATAAAGAAAGCTGAATAATATTTTATTTTTTTTACATTGGTGGCAAAAAGTATTTGCACACAAAGTTTCTTCATTATATAATAAATTTAACAAATCATACAATGTACAAAAATAAAAATGATATGTAATGCTAGTTTAATACATTTATAATTTCAATAAAAAAACTCTTCCATATTAAAATGAAAAATAAAAGCTGGGAAAAAGTATCTGCATATGAGACGTTTACGCTTTATAATTTATTAAAACGCTTTACGTTTTATAATTTATGTAAATTTTAATATTTTGTACAAAGTCCATTTGCATGGATAACTGCCTGTTGACGTCTTGGTATTGAATGGATCAGGTTGTTAATTAAATCTGGATTGATTCTTTCCCATTCCTGGATTAAAAAATTTTGGAGATGGTGTCTTCCGAATACATTCTGTTTCTAACGTTTATGTCCAATCTGTGGCATTAATTTTCAATTACATTTAAGTATGGTGACTGTGGGTAACTCACGAGGTGAGGCAAAATGGCGATCAGTTAAATTAGATTCCTGGCTCTGTACGCGGCATTATAAATATTTGTGACGTGATTTGTTTTATTTGTAACAGTACGGGATGAAAATAATAAAAAAGTTTGATAAAATAAAAAAAACACTGTATTCAGATAAAAATAACTAAGCGAATAATGAAAATAAAGAAACTTCTGTTGAAAAAAATTAATAAACCACTTGAAAATATAATATAAGTCTTTATGCAGTTTTTTTTAGCAAGTCACAGTATCCCACACTCGTAATCAACACACACTTTGAGAGAGTTTATATGTCTGGTTACCCGCAGTGTAGCCAGGTATAATTACATTTATATAATTTGCGGCAAGACGGAAAAGACTATAATGTGTATTTCAAAAGCGGTCATTTGACCGCTATCACACAATAATTGCTTTTTGGCGGACATAAATCTGCCATTTCCACAATTTTACAGATAAAGGGATAGGATCTTTTTTATTACCTTCGTAATAAAATTCAAAAACCAAGGGAACAATTCCCGTTAAGATTGTTTCGGTATAAGTGTCCTTTTTGCTTACCCAAAACCAGGTTTCTTGTGTGTTAATAGATAGTTTTCGTTATTATGCAAAAAAACATGGAAGAACTCAATATTTTTCAGAATTTTCTTTTTTATTTTTTTAGTCTGAGTGTGGGCTTACCACCGATTATCCAAAAGAAAATTCAAATTGCATAGAAGTTATGGGTATTTTAAAAACAACTAAAAATTCTACATTAAATACAATTTTCTCCTTTTAGAAATAAGATATCAATATACCGATTTCACTGAAAGTTTACATTCAACGGCTAGTATACTCGTATTACGTATGAGCACATGAATTTGGTTTGCTTATTAGGGCACAAAAGCAATTTATATACTACTACTTTTTTTCAATAAAAACCATTTTTCTCGGTTTCAAAGGGGTGCTCCCCGCAGTTATCACTGGGGTAATTTCTAGTCTTACTTGTACTACGACAACATAAAAAGATCAGTTAAATTCACTTGCGCCTTTTTTAGGTACAAAAGTATGTTTTGTATATGTTTACAGAAAAATTGGCAATGTTTGGCCCTGTAATCTGCTCTAAATGGTACAGGTACATTTACAAGCTCCTTCTAATCTATAACATAAAACGAGTACACCATTACATAAGGCTTTCACTTATAAATGTATTCTGCGGTATGTAAGTCCAAATGTATTGGTTATAGCTGAATTTTTTTTGATACTTTTTACCCATCGCTTACACCCGCCAACTTGTTTTTGCGGGTTGCGCTGCCATTGTCTAGTAACGCGTTTTATGGGCACTAGTTGCTTAAGTTGCAATCCCATTATACGAGACTATTCCCCTTGTCTTGTCGGATACCCGAATTCAAGTTGTGGTTAAAATCTGAGACATGTGGGGTATGCGCAGAATGCGGGGCAGAGTTTCCCGGGGAAGGATCCCACACTTCCGAAAGTTGTTTTAACGCGCTCGCTAAACCATTCATGAGGAGAGTTGAAAGAGGAAGCGGCGCCGATGCCCCAACTTTTAACCCTCAGCCACTTTTTGGCCTCCGTGTGGTCTGCTCTCTCTCCTTCAAGTTTTATCGTCCGTATTTCTAGCCGCAAGAAATAAATCCTCTCCACCCTTCCTTTTGTTTCTTCTTCATGATTTAAGGATCAGCCCCCAGGTACAAAAATCGGAAAATGGAAAAGGGTTTTCCTTTTATTTTTATCAATAAAGTACTTTCTCATTTATTTTATTATTTTTTGTTACTGTTGAACTGAAAACTATTTTTAAAAAATGCATAAAATTAATAAGACGGTTTTATACCTAGTTGAGTTATAAATTTTCCTAACCAGGTATAATTAGGATAGGAATTTAATAATTTAGGATTATATATTAAGGGGTCGGGGCAAAATAGTGCCAAGCAACATTTTTAACAAAAATAATCTTTAGCTGCCGTCTCTTGTATATTATGTAGTACTATATGTCTATGATGGAAATGTCACCTGAAATATGAGTATAGAGAGTAGAGATGCGACATCGAAGGCAAAACATCGATGTTTTGAACATCGATGTTTTTGCAATCAAAACATCGATGTCGATTAAACATCGACCACAAAACATCGATGTTCAAGAACATCGATGTTTTTTGACATCGATGTTTTTTAATTTATACAGTCTTTAAACATTAACATATTAGTGCCCAAACGTAATTAAATCGATGTTAAAGTGTAAAGCATTTTATAATTCATATTTAATGTATAAAAAATTCGATTTTTTCGACATGTTTTGACAATTACATCATATTTGTTGTTTTAAACATCGATGCTTTTACCATAACAAATTGGTTTTGAACAAAAATAAATATTTTAAAACATCGATGTTTTGGAGAAAAACAAAGCTGTTAATAACATCGATGTTTTTATCAAAAGAAGTATATTTTAACATCTATGTTTTGACAATAACATCGATGTTTTGGATAAATGTGTATTAACATCGATGTTATGGACAAAAACAAAACTGTTAAAAACATCGATGTCATGGACTAAAACAAATTTTTTTTAACATCGATGTTTTTATCAAAAGAAGTATACTTTAACATCTATGTTTTGACAATAACATCGATGTTTTGGTTAAATGTGTATTATCATCGATGTTTTGCAGAAAAACAAAGCTGTTAATAACATCGATGTTTTTAACAAAAACAAAGCTGTTAATAACATCGATGTTTTTATCGAAAACAAGTATACTTTAACATCTATAATTTGACAATAACATCGATGTTTTGGTTAAATGTGTATTATCATCGAGTTTTGGGAAAAACAAAGCTGTTAATAACATCGATGTTATGGACTAAAACAAGTATCATTTAACATCGATGTTTTGACAATAACATCGATGTTTTTAACAAAAACAAAGCTGTTAATAACATCGATGTTTTTAAGAAAAACAAGTATACTTTAATATACAATAACATCGATGTTGTGGATAAATATATATTAAACTCGATGTTATGGACAAAAACAAATTTGTTTTAACATCGATGTTTTAACAATAACATCGATGCTTTAGATAAAAAACAACAATATATATATATATATATTCATAACATCGATGTTTTAGTTAAAACAAAGATGCTCTAACATTAACAAACTTGTTTTCAACATCGATGCTTTTCCCATAACAAATTGGTTTTGAACAAAAATAAATATTTTGAAACATCGATGTTTTGGAGAAAAACAAATTTTTTTTAACATCGATGTTTTTAACAAAAACAAACATCATTTAACATCGATGTTTTGACAATAACATCGATATTATTAACAAAAACAAAGCTGTTAATAACATCTATGTAATGGACTAAAACAAATTTTTTTTAACATCAATCGAAAACAAGTATACTTTAACATCTATGTTTTGACAATAACATCGATGTTTTGGATAAATATGTATTAACATCGATGTTATAGACAAAAACAAATTTTTTTTAACATCGATGTTTTTTAACAAAAACAAGTATACTTTAACATCTTTTTTTTGACAATAACATCGATGTTGTGGATAAATATATATTAAACTCGATGTTATGGACAAAAACAAATTTGTTTTAACATCGATGTTTTAACAATAACATCGATGCTTTAGATAAAAAACAACAATATATATATCTATATTCTTAACATCGATGTTTTAGTTAAAACAAAGATGCTCTAACATTAACAAACTTGTTTTCAACATCGATGCTTTTACCATAACAAATTGGTTTTGAACAAAAATAAATATTTTAAAACATCGATGTTTTGGAGAAAAACAAATTTTTTTTAACATCGATGTTTTTAACAAAAACAAATATCATTTAACATCGATGTTTTGACAATAACATCGATGTTTTTAACAAAAACAAAGCTGTTAATAACATCGATGTTTTTAACAAAAACAAAGCTGTTAATAACATCGAAGTTTTTAACAAAAACAAAGCTGGTAATAACATCGATGTAATGGACTAAAACCAATTTTTTTAATATGGATGTTTTTATCGAAAACAAGTATACTTTAACATCTATGTTTTGGATAAATGTGTATTAACATCGATGTTATGGACAAAAACAAAGCTGTTAATAACATCGATGTTAATACATATTTATCCAAAACATCGATGTCGAAAACAAGTGTCTTAATGTTAAAGCATCTTTGTTTTAACTAAAACATCGATGTTAAGAACATATATATATATATTGTTGTTTTTTGTCTAAAGCATCGATGTTATTGTTAAAACATCGATGTTAAAACAAATTTGTTTTTGTCCATAACATCGAGTTTAATATATATTTATCCACAACATCGATGTTATTGTATATTAAAGTATATTTGTTTTTCTTAAAAACATCGATGTTATTAACAGCTTTGTTTTTGTTAAGAACATCGATGTTATTGTCAAAACATCGATGTTAAAGTATACTTCTTTTGATAAAAACAAAATTATTTTGTCCATAACATCGAGTTTAATATATATTTATTCACAACATCGATGTTATTGTCAAAACATAGATAGTAAAGTATCCTTGTTTCTGTTAAAAACATCGATGTTATTGTCAAAACACATATGTTAAAGTATACTTGTTTATGTTAAAAACATCGATGTTATTAACAGCTTTGTTTTTGTTAAAAACATCGATGTTAAAACAAATTTCTTTTTGTCCATAACATCGATGTTATTGACAGATTTGTTTTTGTTAAAAACATCGGTGTTATTTACAGTTTTATTTCTCTTAAAAACATCGATGTTAATGTCAAAACATCGATGTTATTGTCAAAACATAAATTTTAAAGTATACTTGTTTTTGTTAAAAAACATCGATGTTAAAAAAAAATTGTTTTGTCCATAACATCGATGTTAATACATATTTATCTAAAACATCGATGTTATTGTCAAAACAAAGATGTTAAAGTATACTTGTTTTTGTTAAAAAACATCGATGTTAAAAAAAATTTGTTTTTGTCTATAACATCGATGTTAATACATATTTATCCAAAACATCGATGTTATTGTCAAAACATAGATGTTAAAGTATACTTGTTTTTGTTAAAAGCAGCGATGTTAAAATAAATTTGTTTTTGTCCATAACATCGATGTTAATACATATTTATCCAAAACATCGATGTTATTGTCAAAACATCGATGTCGAAAACAAGTTTGTTAATGTTAAAGCATCTTTGTTTTAACTAAAACATCGATGTTAAGAATATATATATCGTTCTTTTTGTCAAAAGCTTCGATGTTATTGTCAAAACATCGATGTTAAAACAAATTTATTTTGTCCATAACATCGAGTTTAATATATATTTATCCACAACATCGATGTTATTGTCAAAACATAGATGTGAAAGTATACTTGTTTTTCTTAAAAACATCGATGTTAAAATAAATTTTTTTTAGTCTATAACATCGATGTTAAAATAAATTTTTTTTAGTCTATAACATCGATGTTATTAACAGCTTTGTTTCTGTTAAAAACATCGATGTTATTGTCAAAATACATATGTTTAAGTATACTTGTTTATGTTAAAAACATCGATGTTATTAACAGCTTTGTTTTTGTTAAAAACATCGATGTTAAAACAAATTTGTTTTTGTCCATAACATCGATGTTATTGACAGATTTGTTTTTGTTAAAAACATGGATGTTATTAACAGCTTTATTTCTCTTAAAAACATCGATGGTAATATCAAAACATCGATGTTATTGTCAAAACATAGATGTTAATATATAATTTGTTTTTGTCCATAACATCGATGTTAATACATATTTATCTAAAACATCGATGTTATTGTCAAAACAAAGATGTTAAAGTATACTTGTTTTTGTTAAAAAACATCGATGTTAAAATAAATTTGTTTTTGTCCATAACATCGATGTTCTTAAAAACTTTGTTTTTGTTAAAAACATCGAAGTTATTTACAGCTTTGTTTCTGTCAAAAACATCGTTGTTATTTTCAAAACATCGATGTTATTGTCAAAGCATGGATGTTAAAGTATACTTGTTTTTGTTAAAAACATCGATGTTAAAGCAAATTTGCTTTTGTTAAAAACATAGATGTTATTAACAGCTTTGTTTCTGTTGAAAACATCGATTTTATTGTCAAAACATCGATATTAATGTATATTTCTTATGTATTTATTCATTCATTCATTTATTCATATTTATTGTATGTTAATAAACATCATTGTTATACCTAAACCATCGATGTCAAAACATATTTATTTTTATACCTAAAAAAAAAAAAAAAAAAAAAAAAAAAAAAAGTCAGCTATTAAAAACATCGATGTTAACATCGGCCCAAAAACATCGATGGTCGGAAAACATCGGCTGCGTAACATCGATGTTAAAAACATCGATGTTTTGCGCAAAACATCGATGTTTCAAAAACATCGACATCGATGTCGCATCCCTAATAGAGAGCACAGTAGTGTAGTGTAATGCTCTGTAGTGTAGTCTAGTGCTCTGTAATATTTCAGGAAGCATTTCCATAATAGACATATTATGGAGTACTATATAATATACTTAGTACTACTTAGTACTATATAATATACAAGAGACGGCAGCTACAGTTTATTTTTATTAAAAATGTTGCTTGGCACTATTCTGCCCTGACCCTTTCATATATTGTTTTCTCACTACAGTAACCCTGTAACGAGTGATTTTATTTCTACGCGTACTATATTACGACAAAACGCGTATTTAATTACATGCATAAAATCAATAAGTACAGCTTTTTGTCATATAACATACATATATAGAAATTTACCAATGAAAAATTTATATCTAATAGAATATAGATAGATAGATAGATAGAAAATACTTTTATTGATACTAATTGCAAATTACAAAATTTTATATTTACAAAAGTTACATTATTACTGACATAGCTACGGCTGTCTGTCAGGAGTGCTTAACAATGGCTCAACACTTAGTAAGTTATTTAAACAATGTATTAATAATTAAAATTTTTGATTAGAAATTAACGATAGATGTAGGCTTCCTTAAAGTAACCCAATAGTGCTGCCCAATTTTTACTATTCAAATATTTGACCGAGTGCTCGTTTGGCCGCCATAGTGAACGGTTGTGTTTGATACCTTGAGTGCAAAAATTAAGTTATTAGTGCTTTTTGGAAGCAAATTTTTATTGAATTGAACTACATTGCAATTGAAAAACAATTTTAGACCTTAGTAGTTTGCTAAAGGTGAGCTATAAGTTTATTCCATTGACATTGTCTAATGGAATATAATATAGAATACAATGCAGCAATAAAATAGATACATAAAAAAAACATGAACCTAAATATATAGAAAGCATACAAATCTATATAAATAAAAATGAAATTCTGTTTGTTTGTTTGTTCTTTATAGAAATCCTTACCGTTTGTCCTAAATTCTCCAAATTTCGCTCAGTGGTACTCTGATAACAGGTGCGAACACCTGTCCATATTAAAATTGCATAACTTCAGCCAGTCCCTGGGTATAGTGTTTATTGTCATAAAAATCGTTTTGATCTAGTTTTTCATTGGTTTTTTACGAAATCGACCGTTTGAGTCGATAAAAATCTGAATTTAGAGTTTAAAAGAAGAAATTATCCGGGTGAAACCGGTATATACAGCTAATATAAAATACAATAAACAATAAACAATATAATAAACATAAACATGTATGTAAATGCATGTGTCTGATTGCATGTGTCATAGTTCAGAGAAGTCGATTCGGTCCACAAAGGCCTGCTTAAACCAATTATCATTACATATTGCGGTCTGTATGAATGTCTTTCTTGTATGACAGTATGAATATATGTCTTAATACCTGAATTTTGAATGCATAATATGGCTGTAAAAGGGCGGACAGTTCTTCTTGGTTTTATGAACAGTATGGTTCGAGCTTGAAAATATATATATATATATATATATATATATATATATATATATATATATATATAGAGAGAGAGAGAGAGAGAGAGAGAGAGATGTATTATTAGCCTTCATGCTAACCTTAACAATAAACCTAATAATCAATGCTAACATAATAAACCTTTCTGAACTATTCAATCCATTTAACAATACAATTTTATGTGTGAATAAAACATATATAATTAATGCAATGTAAGTGCACAATTCGCAATTTTCATTATATAACATCAGCTATTCCACAGTTTCCATTAACATAAGCTAAACAGTAACGTTGTTAACTGGGTACCTCGACGGTACAACTCTCTTCTAATAGCATCGTTAATGCTCTGAGTGGAACAGCCCATGACATAATGGTTGGTCTGACCTTTTCGAGACAGATTTGTTGTTTATTGATTTAACTATTGTTGATAATATGTTGATTTGGTCGAAGGTTTGAACATGCGCCAAATATGTAAATTTAGAATTTAAATTTCCTCTAATACAAATAAGAAATAAAAACTTAAAAATAATTTAAATGTATGATTACAGTACTTGTTGACTCACATAGCTATAAAATAACATTTGTATTGTATTATAACACTATTGTGGGATGTAAACAAATTATTATTATTATTTTATATCAAAGGAAATGTCTATTATGATTTACTATTGGTTACCGCCTGTAATTAAGCAATTTGTCTGTTGGTGGAATTTTATGTGTATTAATAAATAAATATTGTGGGCTTAAATTATAATCTACATTATCAGACCAACAATAAAAAATAAAAAAAACTGTCTGACTACAACCCATGAAGGGTATTGGGCTCACTACTATGTAAGGAAGTATTGTTTCTAGGTTACGGTCGTGCAAGGAAGTGATTTGACTGTTATCACGCTCAACCGCCGGGGTTTCTTCACCTTAATTTTTCAATAATGATCTGTGACAGAATTTTAAATATACCCTGATAAGCGAGATTCGAACTCGGAACATTTAGGACAATCAATAACTTACCCGCTCCCTTTAAGAATATAGTTACTGTAAAAAAAAAAAAATTTGATTATTTTTCTTTAGAAAAGGTCCTTTTAGAAGCAAACATCTAATTCGTAGATCTTAACTACACCTTGCCTTCCAAAGCCTAAATGAGACTTATGATCATGTAAAATAAAAACGATTCTTTACTTATTACCTAACTAGCTAGGGTGCCCGGCTTCGCTCCGGTAGTTGTGTGGTTTTAATAACAGAAAAACTTTAAAATTAAAGGAAATATAGAACAAAATTAGCACCTTCTTGAAACTTCGGTATTAACTTGGTATCAATATTAAGATTCGAGACCTGCAGAGTCCGCCCAAATGAGGAACCCTATATGATGGTGAATGAACAATTAATTTTGCTGCAACTTTGATTCTGAATCGTATAAGCCAATTCCAAGCAGTCAGTAGATAACAAGTTATTAGATTATAGTTGAAAAACCTAATATCTTAGTTAAAAAAATTATATTTCGATTAACACTTAAGCGCCGACTACTGTGATGGCCCTATTAGATCTAAAAGTATAGAAACTACCGAAGATTCATAGAAACTTTTTTTAAGACATTTCTTCCATGTCAACCTCCCTTAAGATATCCCCCCGTAATTTGAGCGGTTTCTGCAGATTTCGAATCTTACTACTATTACGAAGTGAAAACCAAAATTTCATGAATGCACAATTTTTTCACATTTCTTTTTATCCTGAACTATGAGGGATGAAAAAATCTTATTGAAAAAATGCTGTAATTGGAGTTAGTCATTTTTCAACTGGAATGCCCATCATACATATTAATCAAACTAACTTCTTTTTCATAACTCCAATAAAAACACTTTTTATTTTAGATTTATATTCTGTCACTTTATCTCTTTTTTTTTTATGTCGATTTTTATTTGCTCACTGTACTATTAAGAAATGTGCACTCAGATTGCATTAAATTTACATAATTATGTATTACATATTGATTAAATGTAATGTGTTGATCAGTTAGCCTTCTTATGAGAAAATTAATTTTTTAAGGAATCCAGTTGGTTTTCTAATAGATTGCAGAGATGTAGAATCATTATTTTATTTTGAAAGCAAATGATAAACTAATTATTATCGCTCGATTTTTAGTAATCTAAAAAGAACAGCTGAAAAAATATACAACCTTTACAAACTGAACTGGATGAATGAACAATAAACATTGAGTGAAACGCACCCTAGCGCTTCCTGGTAGCCTGGAGCTCGAACTAAATTTTTCATTATATACTCGTATATCAATCTCAAATAGGCTAATTACATGGTGCAAGAGGCTTAAAATTACAGTCCTATTCTCTTCTATTTTGCACTCTTAAGAGAAAAAACTTTCTTCTCTGTTAGGGGTTATATGGCTACACGACGACATAACTTACTTAATCGTACTTGGAGTCGTTTTTGAGCCTTATAGGCACGCACATTGTGCACATTGCTTCATAATATATATTGATATTGATTAATGACAAATAAGGATGCATTAAATCAAGTATTCCCGAATTCAAAGATTATATACACATAGAAAAATGTGAATATATATCGAGTATCGGATGTTTCTATACTTCGGTTATGTATACAGCCCTAATGCCTCATGATAGAACTGACATCCTGCTGAGTAAACTCGACTACAAGGAGTAGGAAGACAGGAGAGGAGAAGGAATCGATAAGAGCTGGCTTCTAGTGATTTATATAGCAAAGTGTTCCCTTGAAGACGGTAAATACAGATGGGATCCTTCCCTCACCGGAGTCTTATGTCTCTCCTGAGGGAAGTCTTCTGCCGATGGGACAGGAGTTCCCTATACCTTTGCCAAGACCCCATGCTTTAGGAACGATAATTATCAATGTTATAAAATATTTGAAAATAGACAAAATATGGAACAAAATTTATATGTTCGTTAATCAATTAAAACCAATATAAGAAAAAAAAATCTGTGATTTTTCACTTAACATAAAAACTGCCGAGAGATGATACGAGTATATTGTGACGGATCACAATATTAATCTAATATATTCCGCAGCAGGCAGAAACGGTTTGCCAAAAAATAACGGAACAGCTTAAAATCCTAAACATTGAAGTAAATCCTGACAAGACGACAGGGATTATTTTTTCTTACCATAAAGGGAAAAAGAAAATTCCTAAAGAATTCTACATAAATAATAAATTTATTAAACTATCGACCAACCAAGCAAATATTCTGTAATACGATTGAATTCCCCGATTTCATCCGGCCCTTATCGGGCCTTGTTGGACTTCGATTCAAACGGTCGATTTCATAAAAAAACAATGTAAAGCGAGATCATAACGATTTTTATAATAATCATAATTTATAATAATTAAGACGTATCTCGGCGTACACTTTGACAGACATTTTGACAGAAAAGTTAAAACATTAAGACTAAAAACGTACTGGCTAAATAAAATACTTACAACTACGAGTTTATCGATACGCTTAAAAATTTTAGTGTACACATCAATAAGTTGGCCAGCGCTATTGTACGGTGCACCACTATTCAAGCATATAAGTAAATCAACTGTGAAAAAGCTACAATCCTTTCAAAACAGAATAACAAGGAAAATAGTCAAAGGAACTTATATGCAGCGAACGAGAACCTCAGAAGTACAACAAGTACTCGTAATTCAATTACCCAAAATAGGAGAATACTTAACCAAGAGGCACAATTCTTTTTTCGATAAACTACCAAAGCTGTTAAATCCACTTTTTAATAGCCTCAGTCCAGCAAATGTCCCAAGACGATGGCAACAAGCATGTGAATGTTAGGATTAAGTATTAGAATTTAAGTTTATTCAAGAATGAGATGAGCCCCATCACCGATCACTTAACAGAACACTTTTTCCACAAAATTACATGTTTTCAATACAAATTTAAAATGCATAAATGCAGTAAATGGCTTATTATTCAAGGAGGAGATAAACTGACTCAAGAAATTATATAAACATATGGGGCTATGAAAAAAAAAAAGAGAGCGAGTTTTAGTGTCGGCATCGAACCTTTGGATTCGTTAAGTCTAATTTTTATTTTTATTAGCCACGACTTCGCAGAAGGAAATTTTCTGCGAACCCTTCACTTTTAAGGTATGATTTAGAAAAGCGTTAGTAATTTTCCAGTATATATAAATTATTTTCCGTGGAAAGCAGTTTCAGCATCAAAGAACATCGAGTGTGTAAGCTTCTTTCCTCTTTTACACGTGTGATTAGATTTTATCCAACAAGCCAGGGAATAACATTCCATTTGATACTCTAATTTCACAGAAAATGTACTTAACTACGTGGTATTCAATTAAATAATATATAAAATAAACGATACAACAGATCATCGCCAACAGTTACCATTTCATTGAATTTCTTCTTAGAAACCATACCTACAAGATCAAACCTCACAAGTTTATAAATATATGTATTATCTATCAATCAAATGTAAATTTGACCCCTATCAACAAGTAACAAACATATCTTCTTAGTTTAGTAAAAATTTCATCTAGTTCTCCTGTAAATTAAGTTCGACCGATTTTTAATATGTATTTATTAGTATAATTTATACACATCAATGTATTTTTTTTTTTAATTTATGGATATCTGTTATTGCTGTGCGGTTTAAAAAAGGTCATACTGACATCATAGTAGATGCAAGATTTGAGAAGTAGGCCGACTTGTTTCGTTTAATCTTTATTTCTAAGTTTCCTGTTCAAAACTCTATTGCTGTTTTATTATTTATGTCACCTATGAGGACAATTAAAATTAGTATACATAGAAAATCCAGATGTTTAATCATTTATTTATATAATAATATCTTTACTGATACACAATTGTACTAATCACTTTTTTTTTCTGTTTCAGGTACGTCTCAGTAATCAGTCCAGAGTTTTTATGTAAGGTACATATTTTGAAATACTGATTATCTCTTGTTTAAATAATTATAATATGTAGGTCTTAGATGAACCCGTTTAATTCTAATATGGGTTTTTTTTTTTTTTTTTTTTTTTTTTTTTTTTAAAGAAATAAGTCGGCTTACTTCTCAAATGTTTAGACTCGTAGTAAAAGCAACATGGAACGTGACCAACAATACCTTAAAAACAGTAGGCCAACATATGAAGACACTTTACAAACGTTTCCATACTCACTTACACGATCGTTTTAATCGACTGATGAGAGACATAGCAACAACTGATATTCAAATAAATAGGATATTAAAAAGGCGCTGGATGAGAGATCTCCTTCGTTAAAAATCATGATTACCTGAAACAAGCCAGGGAAGAGGTACTGCTGGGTGTCATACTTCTCCATGCCTAACATGCCCTTATTTAATTTATTTAAAGATAATAATAATATATACGCCTCCTATTTCCATGTGTAATTCGTTAATATCTAAATTAGGGGAGCATGCCATTACCCATAACAATTCCTTTGATTTCGATAACACCTCCTTATTAGCTACTGCACCTAACCACGATAAATGACTCCTCTCAAAATCCATATTCATCCATATGGGGAAAAAAAATAATCCTGTAATCTATAAAGTGGATAAAGAGGCAATTTCATCTACTTACTCTAACATCTTCCGCATCCTCAAATCCTAAGTTTGATTTCATAGGTGTCCACAATTATCGATGTACCTCTATGTTATTATATCACTTCTTTTTTATGCTGTACACTATCATCTTTTGTTTACTCACACTTTTATCTTATTATTGAGTACAGATATGAAAAAATTGGTTTACTCTACCATCTATATTGTGAGTTTTACAATTCCTTATTTATTTATTTTTTACACTTACCCGTTGTGTACCCTATCACTTCAAAATCCTTGGGTTTCCACATAATAAACCTTTTGAAGTCGGCAGTAAACCTCTACCTCATAATTCTTCCCTCTCAGTCTGTGCATTAGGTACTCTGGACTTTACAAGGTAAATAATTATAGTATTTTAGAAAGTTTTAGACAACATAGGGCACATTTGCTGATTGTCGAAGTTTGTTGACTGGAGCAAACTAAGATATGAAGGAAAAAAAAAAAGAAAGTTATTAATTTAAAGCTATTTATGATAAATAACGTTATGGTTTGGAATTGTACTAAGATCTGCCCATTCTACCCAATGTGGGACCCTTGAAACACCGCACGCCTATGATTATTACTCCGTTTCCCTTCAAAGTGATCCCAGGCCATGCGTAATAAAATGTTTAAATTCCCCTCTTCCGGAAAAGGGGCGCAATAGCCCGGAAGAAATTTTCAATAAAATATACATTAGGCGGAGATATGGGTCCTATAAAAGGGGCATAACATTTGTAATAACTCATTTAAGGAAGTCCTCTTTTCCTTTACGATGTGGAGGGGGAGCCCTTACGACCGACGGGTGTTGCCTGCAAAGCTCGCTGCAAACGCTAAGACCCGAGGTTCAAAAAGTTGGGGGTTGGAGGCTGGTTGGGACAGGTCATTATGGACAATGGAATGGCTGATTAGTAAGTAACCAGTTAAGTTACCACTGCCCTTCTTGTAATTATAGAATCAGGACTTGTTTTACTCTACCCCTAAATCTCTACCACCCCCAGGGGAATTTTATTCCTGAAAGCTTTGAAATTCAGCTCCATTCTTCTGAATACCTCAAAAACGTAATAACACGATCTTCTAATATCCTCTAGTTTTTGAGTTTTTAACCCCGCATCCTCAACTATAATCTATTGATACTTTAATATAGAACCCATAAATATTCTGGATATCAGCATCTCTATGAATAAACCTACTCTTGATACAGTAGAACCCCGTGGGGGTCGACGGATAATCGAAAACACCGGATAATCGAATTAAAACATTTTATTGACTTAATGTGATATAAAGGAAGGTTAATCAAAAAAAATCAATTTTATTAACAAACGAACGTTTTATATACATTAATGGTTAATTTCTCTTCCAGCCTTAAAACAACACGTTTTCTTTTTTTGCGACATTTTTTTAGTTCGTATTTAAATGGAGACTAAATCACAACTGAGAATATGTATTTCGTTTTGTAGTCAAACAGGCTAGAGTAGGAGTTTCCTAGAAAGACTTGAAAGCAATATGGTTCCTATAAAGAATATGAATTGGAGTAATAGTTACCGAAAAACATCTCATCATACGATACCAGCTTGCCGTGTTTTTCCATTTCTTATATTAATATAATCTTTTCATAATTTCTAAGAACGATACATGATTAACCCTTGTGTAATCCTTAAAGTATTTAGTTACGTATTCATTTGTTTTTAAATAAATATTATACATACAACATAAATGGCATAAAAATTAAAAAAATAAAATGGCTCCTCGGAACCCCGGTTAATAGAGCACCGGATAATGGGGGTACTGTATTTTATTAATTGATATAGAATTATTTATATTCTATTATTTGATTTTTATTGGTGAAGTATATGAGCAGATTATTAATAATGAAATTAGTTTTTCCCTCGAAAAGGCGCTAATGATCTAAAATGTTTAGATTTTAAATAGTATAGTTCATAGAATCAATAATTTAATAAATAAGTATATTAAAATGATCTATGAAATATGTAGATGTATGTCGATTAAAATGATCTATAAAATATTTAGATTAAATAAAATATAATTTTATTTTTATATATACTTTTTTTTCTCTGTTATCTTCGCCTCTACCCTATAGGTTCATTTGCGGTATGTTCAATATTTATATGTTCAATATGTTCAATATTTTGTTGTAATAGGTGATTTCTTTTAAGTATTTTAACAAAGTTTCTATATTTTCCTCGTCGTCCTTTAACAATTCGTTTAGTGTTTTTTCTATTTTCAGTTTTTTTCCGGAGATCTTTGTATTTTGCACAGTTTAATAGAAGGTGTTTCACCTTTTGGGGTACATTATCACATTCTTGGCATGTGCGTGCTTCAAGTCCTCGGAGAAGATATTCATGTGTGAATTGGCAACTCCCAATTCTGATACGACATACTATGACTTCTTCCCTTCTCGAGATTCTCGAGCTTGTGGTCCTATTTATATTTAATAAAATTTCATATGGACAAATATTACTTGGGAAATTAAAAGTGGACTTAGTTGTGTTTGTAAATAAAATATATAAGCTATATATAATGTACCAGTATATCTAAACATGTATATAGTTATGTATTAATGGCATTTTTTTATCATATAAAAAAGTTTTTATTGCCATCTTTAATATAGTATAAACACCGAGGAAGGGGAAGAAAAAAAAAAAAGATAGTAAGTATATGAATAAAAATAAGGAAAATGGGATCTCTGTAAGCGCCTCTACAATAGACATGTTTTTTCGTCAGTGTTAATTAACAAATCTAATTTTGTTTAATATTCAACGTTAGTGCATATAAATATATTTTATTTCTTGCTCGTGCTCTTATTCTGAAAGCGAACCACTACATTTGATCGATTACCTTCGATTTTCCACGTACTTTTACTTCATTATTTAGAAGGATACCGACTACAGCTCCGCGAACATATAATTGTCATAAATCACGCCATCTTATACTTTTCAAAAGATTTTTTAGCAGTTCTCTGAAAGAAACCATTATTCAATGTACTTTGAGAAGTTAAAATATTTATCAGGTAAATAATTAAAAAGGCCATTTGACGTTTTATTGTTCTTCGTTTTATTTCAATATTATTCCGGTTTTTTTTCCCCTCTATTTTATTTTTTCCTGGAACAATGCGATGACTTCCATAAATTTAATTTTAATGAGAATTAAATTGCAACAACATAAAAAATTTAACAGGCTTTCTTCTTCTCTAGAATCCATTTTAATTATGAGAACAAACGGACAGAATCCTATCTTAAATCAAGTTTACATAATTAAGTCTTTATTTAGGGTACAGAGAGAAAGAGAGAGAGAGAGTGAGAGAGAGGAAGAGTGGGGGAAGGGGTCCACGAATTAAAATTACACTTCTCGAAAGATAGAGTCTTGTCCTGGAAATGACTTCTTTCCTATTTTCATTTAATATAATTTCTTCATGACGGGATCGAACTTGCGCACTTTTTATCATTTTGACTACTGCTTCAGTGATGTTTGCTGCTATGAATTAATAATATTAGTCGAGTGGGCAAACGCTTTAGAAGATACGCGTTGCTCCTGATTACTAGACATCATGGGAAATTTAATAATACTCGGCATTAATACACCACCCTCTCTCATGGCTCGGGAAACCCTGAAAAAAAATGTTAAGTGGTTATAACTATTAGTTAGTTAATAGTGGAAATACTTTTTTTTTTCCTAAGTAGAAGTACAGTAGTTGTATCTTAATCCGTCATCGGATATTCTGTTGAAAAACTATGTTGTTTTTTTTTGCATAGTTTGAACCAAATGTTCCTTTAGAATATATTTTTATCGGTTGCTTTGCGGTTAATACGTTTTTTTTTTTTTTCGTGAAACGACGACAAATGTGAAGGTACGTACAGGACTGCTTTTTCTTATTTCCTGGATCCAACTTTTGTTCGGTATAAAAATACTATAAAAGCAATAATGCTATTTATAAATTTCGTATTCTATGAATCAATTCAGTAGCAATCCCATTTGTTCTTCAATTTATGAACGTGACATTCCGGGAATTTGATATATTGATTTATTTCATATATTTAACTTAAAAATACATTAAATACACAAATCGAAATAACGAAACTACCTGTTTTCAATGCAGTGCAATGAAGAATTACTTCTAAAATATGAAAACGAAAGCACATTAAAACGCTTTCTTACTCTCTGCTAAAACGTCCTTATGTTTTCTATACAATCTGTAGAGTACAGTTTAGAAAAACTTTTTGGGTGACACTATTACGTATTTAGAACACCATGGATGAGCTCACCGCTCACTTCAGAAATTTCCACTACCATTATTCCAAACTATCTCAGAAATTTCCGTTACCTGTATTTCAAACAACCGGTCATAATACATCAATGATACCTGTAGCTTCCCTTAGCTACGATTACCGACCGCATAGGATAGCCAGTAAGTGGACTTGTTGCTAATATCCCATTTCCGGGCTACCAATCAATGGAATCTATTGCTCCTCTACTCTGTCCTAGATTCTTCCTCAATGTTTATATATATATATATATATATATATATATATATATATATATATATATATACATATGTATATGTGTATATATTTATAACATTGTCATTATATTGTTATTATAATTTGTCGCGCCTGCGCCATCGGAGATCTGATACTGATTTCAGAATCAGCTTCTTCGAAAACCATGTATTCGACTTTTATACGAAAAATAAAATACAAAAGTAACAGTAAATCGCATTGCGTGTACGATTGAAAATCAGAATTAATTTTCTTTAAAACCCGATAAAAGTACCCTACAGCGCATCTATACCGAAAATGAGACGAATTGAATCAGCTATCCTGAAAACGAATGAGAGACGTTTACGAGAAAAAATAAATGTCAACGACAATATTAACCGTTAACCTTAGGGTGTAAGATATTAGTTTTAAACAACAGGAGAAGGCTTGAAAATATATATTTATTTATGTATACATTAAATGAAAGTTTTAAAATATGAATAACACGTTGAATTATAGGTCTGAAATAAAGTACTAAAATAAAGGAACTCCTTAATATTGCTATCTAACATAATTTCAAAAATTTGTCTACAAAGAACCTTTGAAGTTAAAACAAATAAGAAATGAGTGGTTTTTTCAAATGCAATCCCTGCATTCGACCCAAAAAAATAGCTTTCACAACTACTCACCTCGGGCCAAAATATCGATTTCGATAAAATAAACACCTCCCTTATTTTCCAGACACTGGAAAGAAGTAACTGGAGCCAAAACAAAGGATATGTCAAAGTTTGGTGATCATTCAATTCCAAAGAGGTAAAAATAGAATGAAATGAAACTTGGTAGGGTCAATATGACCCAAAGTAGTTAAGGGTTAATTTCAAATATTCGTGAATTATGTAACATGTCTACATTGAATCCGAAGGCCTCACAAACTATTGCAAAATTTATTGAATTCCCCCATCCACCCTAATAAACAATATAAAAATATTAATATTACAATACTCAATTCTTATTAAGGATTAAAAAAAAAAAAATCGTTTCATTGAATTATTTTTTGAAATCTTTTAGTTTAATACCTGTTAACTGTTAACGAAAAAAAAAATAAAAGAATGTAAAAATCATTTAAAAATTAATAGCAGAATTTCAAATGATAATTTTTACTAAAACATAATATTTAGGAATTAATTCGTTTTAAAGGGATTCCACATTTGTCGTGAAAAAGGTTATAATAAGCCTGGAAATTATGTAGAATTGTATGTATATTGTAGTTCTTCTTTTAAGGTAATGCTTAGACACGTTTATGATATTTTTTTATTTTGTATCAATTCTTCCCTAGAATTTTTGATAGAATTTTTTTTCTTTCACTTTTCAGTTTTTATTAAAACTTTTTTCTGTAACAGAATAAAAATATTTCTGGCTTCTAAAGGATGGAAAGCTTATACTTATACCAGCTTTTATTTTTGTACGAAATATTACTTGACCTTTCGTGGAAAGAATTATGTATTATGAAACAACGTATGTAAAAAGAGGAAAGCATTTAACTGTATGTAACCGTGAATGTTGGAGACGTTGAAAACCTCTGTAAAGTCAAAAAATATCTTTTGTGCTCTTACTGTTAATTCTTTCAAATCGCCTCTGCAGTAATTTGTTTTTAAGTTATATATATATAAATAGGTATATCAGAAGTGGTGTCATTTTCAAGTTAACTTTATCAAAATAATTATGAGAATAAATGTAAACATATCGTTGAGATCCGAAAAGAGAGAATCAATTCATGTTTATTTAATGATTTCATGTATCCGTAAAATATTATTTTATTTTTTTTTTGGACTCGATTCGGCGGTACATATACTGATTTTTTTTTTAAATTAA